>CM065119.1:35905217-37217717 GCA_033026305.1 Cirrhinus molitorella
TTTTTATGTGTGACTGGCAAAGAGTTGGTGAGAAGTTTGCAAAGGTGTATGCTGGAGAAGTTATGAGACATGTCTGAAAATGCTTGAAATATGTTAGTTGCTGTATTTAGAGAGCTGTAGCCTATTTTTTTTTCCGGGGATGTGCTTTTAAATATATGCTTATTAGTGTGCATGTTGTCCATTGCTAGACAATGATAAACTAAGCATTTTGTAGGTCTCAAAATAAAGGTGTGAATTTTTTATTCTTCTATTAAATGTGGACAGTTGACCTATAATAAGCGTAGTGTAGTAGTCAACAAGCTTTCCTTACTTTTAAGTCAACATCATGTTGTATAAATATTAATATCCATCTTAATATCCAACATAAGCACAAGAAGTCAACACCTTGCTTCTATTAAACATACAGATAATTTACTTCAAAATAAGATTCAGATATATAGATTCAGAATATAGATTCAGATATATACGTATGCCTTAATTCTGTGGAACACAAAATTAGCATTTTGAAAAATGTCATGAATGATTAGCCGGTCTCAGACTACAGGAGTTTTAAAATCCTAACCGAATTTGAAATCTGGTTACAGCACTCATATAAGGAGGATCTTCACAGATTTCTTCACTCCAATCTTAAACATGCACACATTACAAGATTTGAAATTCACACACTACAAAGTATTATTAATATAAGCATGCCAGAGTCATGTGATCTCATACTGCAGATCATCAATGATAGTTCAAGGGAGCAAAACACAGTTTTAAAAAATACAGGTTATGATTCTCTCTGAAAACATCCAAGCTCCTGGAAGCATGAAAATGGGCGGAGCTAAAGAGATCTTTTATCGCTGGGAATGCTCTTTTATCACTGGGATCTTCAGTATCAAACGATGTGCAAATCCAGTGTAGAACTGGGCCTTGTTTATAAAACATTTGTCACCGAAATGATGGGAACAATCAAACTTGCAAAACTCCGGAAAAACAAACTTCATCCACTGTTTATGTAATGCTAACACCCAGTATGTTTTAAACTGAAGCAATTTCACCCCAGCACTTTGTCCTTGAGGTTGTTGTACTTTTTTGATGCATTATACAAACAGTTGTGATATTGCAGAACTTCCACAAGCAGTTTCCATCTTCATTATCCCTCGGACCAGCACCTTGTTTTGTGGTCGTGCCTTGGCTATTGTGAAAGTTCTGGTGTATTCATTAGGGATGCGCCGAAATGAAAATTCTTGGCTGAAGCCGAAACTGAACAACAAACAAACCTTTTTTTTTCGTGTTTTTTTCCCCCATGTATTTTGCCAGTTTTTTTTTTTTTTTTTACTATTGCATAAAATTAAAAAAACAAAATGTGCTTTTTACAGTTTTGTCTTGCTTTTCAAAGAAAAAAATAAATACATTACAAAACAACAATTTAAAAATATTTACCTAACACTGAACATTTTTAACATTCTAGTAGACATTATAGCCTACCAACAAAGCACAATTTAACTTAAAATTAGTAAAATAATATTCTTTGGCCATTTTTAAGACCCCCTTTTTGAATCAGCCATGTGTTTTTTGTTTTTTAAGTACAAATGAATTCAGCCTTGCTGAGCAGAAGAGACTTCTTTTAAAACATTAGAAAATATTACAGATCCCAATTTGAACACTATGTGTGAATGTTATAATACATGCATTAATAGAGCTGTTGTAATTATTGTTATCATTATTTTTGTCTTTTTTTATTTTATTTTACGGAACAGCTGTAAAATTACAGTACTAGCATTTATAAATGTTGACTTTTATTTTGGCGGAAATCCGCATAATACGTCTGTACTTCTTTTTGTTGATGGGGCAGATTTATGAACGATTCTCTCATGAAGTTGTTTCAGCGCAGATTTCTGGATCTTTGGACTTTGAACCTTGGCTAACAAGCTCATGCAGTGCTGTCAGAATACATACAATTTGTGCGTGTATTAGAAAAAAATAACGTTCTGTAGTTTATTTACTAATGGTTTAAGGCCATTTCGCGATTTCAGTCATCATACAGCAACCAGCAACAGCCACCCATTCCTCCTCTCATCCGCAATGCGGTGTTGAACAGTTTTTCACTGTTGGTGCTTGTAATCTTGTCTTTCTTGGACAGTTTTAAATGCTTCCACACTATGGACGTGTTTGCTACATTAGTGCGCATCTCTATTTGATAGCATCACATTAGTGTTCGGTATAATTTATTCAGTCTTTTTGTTTATTTGCCCGAACATCGAAATAGCTTTTTTTTGCGGTTTTCGGCCAAATAATTTTGTTTGCTGAACATTTGGTGCATCCCTAGTATTCATAGCCGTGGTCATCCTGATCTAAAATCCTAAATATATCAAACATGTATATGATCGGGGAGGCCCAGATTTGTGTGAACAGACCAGATAATCCACGCCGAAGATCAGAACCGACGAGGTCTTCTTCAAGATTTTTTCGCTGATTCATGGGAGGGGAAAATCGGGGATAAATCAGCCTTAAAACCCTGTAGTGTGAGTTGTTTTACCCGTACAAAAGCGATGTATTATAATACTTTTTCTTGCAAACTGGTCTTAGTTATCATTTTATTTTAATTTATCATTATAATCATATTGCTAATGGTTTGTAGCATAGTTGTACTTCCGTTTTGCAAAATAAGGTGGATATAATGACAGAATTGTCATTTTTAGGTGAACTATCCCTTTAAGTAGGGCGGAGTCTCTAATGGGAAACACTGATGTTTTCTATCAGTCAACTCATGTGACGTTTGCTTCATCCAGTGCCACCCCTGGGTCATCAGGTCTGCTTCACGTAGGGACGCACAACACGCGCATAAACATGTCATCGTTCTTTTCTTTGTGTTGACATACCCTGTGTTTCCTATAAGCTCACGTAGCTCTATCTTATCCTCCACTGTTATTTAAACCTGACAACAGCACCAGAGTCTGTAGTCGTCCATGTCATCATCATAGTGCTATGTGTCATTACCCATGCATATGCTGACAGTGTATCCCTTATCCCTCTCAGGACTCTGGTGAGCTCTGCTGACTTGTTTGCGCTTATGTCAAGTTTTTTGGTTACGAGGCGCACCGTACGCTGTCATGTGCTGTCACCCTCTTCCTCCCGAGGTAGTCAGTCATCGGAACGGCAACCCCTCAATCCCACGTTTGGAAATCAACACAGGCATGTCATCAGCTGAGCCAGTGAAGGGGAGAAGAGCTTCCTGAGGCTGAGAAGATGCTATCGCGCTGTTTTGCTGTCGCGGAAAAGCTGCACCGGTGGTCCTTGAAGTGCAACAACCCTGTCTCTCTCAAAAGCACGGGAAGAAGGAGAGATGTAACTTCCAAACCCCCCCCTATGCCACCACGACTGGAGTCTGTTATCAGTATGCATGTGTGTAGCTCTGTGTGTGCTTGTGTTGTGTTGGGTGGCAGGGGGCTGAGAGAACCAGCGCCGACCATGCCTCTTTATCGAGGGTCATTGTAGTGGAGGACGAGTGGCCGAGATAGCGTCTGGCCTTGCTTTTGATGTTATTGAGCTGCTCCAGCAAAGAACCGGTGATAACTTACAAGTCTGATAAACATTCAGTGTCCCTGTAAGCCTCCTGTGTGCGTGGAGGGCCCGAGAAGTGATCCTGCACTTTGTTTGTCCTTCACTGGCAGTTATTCAAGTTTGAAACCCCTCGTCCAGTCTCCCTTTTAACCGACTTGTGTTTACACTGAAGCTGAGTAGTCACAAAGTCATGTTCTACAACGTGTACAGACAAATTGCCCTCGCGGCTTTTTCTGCTCGCTGACCTTGCTCTCCCTTTGCACCCTTGGAGCCCAAATACCGTTTTGTTCTTTTGGGGCTGTTTTGTGTTTGTTTTTTCAGCTTTACCGGCTTCCAGAGTCAAGAGGATGGTTTTCAATGCCCCAACCCTTATTTTTAGTTTTCTTTTCTCCCCGTATTGCATGAATTTACATCGCTGTTTTAAGTGATTGTGTTTACTGCTGCTGTGCATGACCTTGCGGTTTTCTCACAGGACTTTGCAACACTTCTCAGTACAATGAATTACAGCTGCCCTCATCTCACTAGGCATAGTATCTTGCATTTTTATTCAGCTTTTGAATACTGTATTTAGCCATACAACTTGCTTCGCGCTCTATGTAAACATGGAACGACAAGATCCCAAAATGCATCTGCCAAGGCTATTCGTCAGTGCAATCTCTAAACCTGTGTGAACTTTTTCTGGGTCAGTGACTCAATAGAAGTGCTCAGTAGATTACCTTTTGCATCATGCATTGCTCTTCTTTATCCACTTTGTGTCCTTTTATGAGCAGAGGTACATTATCCTTCCATGCCATGAACTGAAACAGCTGGCTACTGCTAAAAGTAAGCTAAGTAAGAAGAGGACCGTGTTGCCAGGCCACATATGTTTCCCAACAGCAAATTTACTTGCTCGGTTATAACAATTAAGCTTACTGACAGATTGATGTACCCCGATGCGCTAGGCTAGACGTGGCCGCCCATGTTTCTGTGCCATGTACTGAGCCTTAGTGAGACAGAACAAGAGAAAGATCGCTCTCATAGTCTGGCCAATATGAGTCAACTGCAGTGCCTGTGACCCAGTTCCAACCTCTTTCACTCTTTTCCCTCCCTCTCTTTCGCTCTCTGTCTTTCTCTCTTTTCCCCCGCTTCCATCCTCTGTGCTGGCACATCTCGCTCTTTGAAGTCCACAGGCTGATCTCCCTCTACAGGAGAGAGAATGCAAAAGAAGAGAGGATGGAATGCTTGTTAAATCTGGGCAAAAAATGAAAGAATTAAAAAAATGAACAGAACACAAATAAAACGCGGAGCGCAACTATCATTTCAGATGCTGAGGTACGGTGCCCCATGGTGTCATGAAGAGGCAGTGTGCCGCAGGTAGCTCCATTCCCCTGGCACCTCTGGTTTATTTATCCTCTTTTTTTTGTTTTTTGCCAGCTGAGCAATGTCACGGGATCTGACCTAGAAAGGTCCAATCGCTCTCAGTCAAGCCCTCAACCTCCTCCTGTGAGTGCGACGGTGCCAGAGACTCAGTCATCTCTAACAGAAAGGGGAGCAGTGCATTGCTTGTGTCTCCAAGGGTGACCCACTTGCGGGACATGCACAGGAACGCGGTGGACTGTGTGCACTGTTAGCATGCTAATAGTTCATCTTTTAGGGTTAGAAGGTTTACTCTAGATATTAGTTTTTGGGGGAAACTTCGAGTGTCCATTGAATTGGACTCTCTTCACATTTCTATGGGAACATCTTTTATGTAATGGAGAATATATAAGTGGTGTCCTGGATGGATTGAGACCATCCAGAACACCACTTGCGTTTCTGAGATGTTCTCTTGCAAAAGACTGTGAGGTCTTACCTAGATTTGTTTGGTTAACATCTGAAGTCCACTTCAAGTTTCCCAAAGGGTTGGTTTTAATGCTGTCAACCAGCTTTTACCTCAGCCTCAGTTTGCACCTATTTTTTTCTTGTTCTTCCGCGAGTGGTCATGACTCTTGCCAGATTGATTTCCAAACATCCATTTGTGGACACCTTTGGGTTACCACAATATCAGTCTTTTCTGCAGTGTAGAAACTTACCTAGAGGCTACCGTGGGAACAATTGTGTATGAACACAAAAACAATCGGCAAGCAAGGCTCCTCTGAGCTGAAGACACAACAGGGCCGGGGAAAAGATGGCTCTGCGTTCTTCCACCCTCGGCTGCAAATAGTTCATTGTAATTCCCAAGATAGCGGCAAGCAGTATGAAGCCCCTGCAGTGCTGCGCTCTGCATGGCTTTGTGGTTCTGGAAGATGGGAAAATAAGCACCGTTCTCCCTAAACACTGAAACATGCATTCATCCCCCATATAATCAACAGTAACGCCCTGAGCTTTGGTGGGTTTGTCTCTCGCTTTTATTCTTCTTGGTTTCTGCTGTAATGGGCAACTTGTTTTGCATTATAGTTTGTGAACCTTCATCTAGCTGCACCATCACTTTCCTCTAATACACACACCTTTATCTCTGCTTTAGAGTGAGTTGAAGACAGGTTAAAGAGTCTTGTGTTCAGAGGGAATGCTTAACATTTCGGTGTTGTAAAAGGAGGATACCAAGTCTCTTTAGGCTTCTGTTTTCAGCTGGAGTTTGGCAGCTTCTTTTCTTTTACATTTTTTAAGTTGGCCTCAGGCCTAGAGGAGCTCATCAGCGGTGCTCGGCTAGATTGCACACACATACCTGCAATGTTATTTCAAATGGCTTAATTAGTTTCTGGCTGCATAGGCTGAAAGATTTACATAGCGCAGCACTTTATTCACTGCGGAAAATGATTGAGACCATGTGACTTGAGCACACGGTGTGCGTGAATTGGCTTTCTGGGTCATGCTCCAGCACTGTCTATTACCTTTTGGAATAGAATTCTACTTTATCACCTTCACTTGTTGGATGATGTTTTTCCCTCTCTTTTCTCTCTCAGGAATTTGCTCTCTGATCTTGTACTTTTCCAGCTCTTATGACTGATGATTTTTAATTGAAATAGCTCTTCACTTTAAATAATTCTCTGAAATTTGAACATGGTTTTAATTGTATAACAAATTTTTCTATGTAAGAAATAAAGACTGAGTTATCCAGTTATGTTTTGACCAGGGCTGTAGTTTTCATGAATGATAAAGGTTCCCAGCTTTCCAAAACATTTCCCCCTCTCTTTAAACATGTTTTTAGGGGCCATTAGATTAGGAATTTAAGAATTTGCCTGAAATTACTATGAATTTGAATTGGCACAGGATGTTGAATTGAAATAGAATTTACTGAACTGCAATTCTAAGAAGGATTTCAAATTATTAGAATGTTGAATTGGAATTTGAATTTAGAATGACATCATAGAATTTACTGAACTGCAATTCTAAGAAATTCCATTACTAATGGATAGATTTTCTTCTTCCTTGGTTCATAAGTCTTTAAAGAATTACCTATTTATAATATAAAAAAAAAACAGCCGATAGATTTTGTCTTTACAAATCTTCAGTTATATGATTTTTAAAATAAATTTTATGTATACTCCCTTAAATCCTATTCTTATTGTTTTAAATTCAGAAATTTAATTGTAATTTTGAAGGCATTCTGTATATTATGAATGGTGCACAACTCTGAATCTCTCTGTATTTTCATGGAAGCTTCCCATTTAAGGGCTACACTGTGACAGAGAAAATGCCGGAAGATGTTAGCGCAGTCCTACTGTGCTGTTGATCTCAAAGTCGTGTCTTCTGTTCTTTCAGAAAGACAAGAGAACGAGACAGACAAGCATTTCAAAGCTTGTGGAGTTGTTGTGCCTGACTGCTTGTGTCAGGGTCCTTGGAGTCACAGACTTGAATTACAAATGCTCTCATTTTATGTCAAACGTGCCAGACTCATGATATGATTGTCATCAATTAATCCTGTTGCATCTATTGTTAGTCTTTTCCTTTTTTTTAACAAGAAAAGTCCCTTTCCCCCCCCCCGTGCATGGGTGTATAACTTTGTCAGGGGTTGGGGGGTAAGTGCTGTTCCATTTGAGCTGTCCATTGCTCGAGGCTTAAGGTTAAAAAAATCTTGGATTTCACAAATGAAGTCTGCCATTGCAGCCAGTGGCATGATGGGCACTTACATTAACCAGCTTTAATTGGGAGAGTCGTTTACCTTACAGGCATGGGGATGGTACATTTGGAGCTGAGGAAATTAGAGTTGCTTGTGAAGGGCAAGCTAGATGTTCTAGAGAAGTGTGTGTTTGTGTGAGCGCTCGTGCGCTTCAAGGTATGTATTGAGTGTGCGGAGATGAGGTGAGGGTCATAGCAGACCGGGAATGATCTGACAGGGATCATAGTCTGTCCTTGGGAGATGATTAACTTCAGCCCTTTTCCAAAGTTACTCCCCTTGGGATGGCACAGCAGGAATATGATATTTTGTAACCTACAGTAACTATTTCTAGGAACCAAGCTATGCCACGATTGGTCTCCCAATGAAAACGTTCACAGTTCAAATAATTAAAGTCGGCGTTCTGTTATTTTAAGCCAGAACTTTGTGGTAACTTTTTTTCGTTTCCCTGCCACAATTCACTCAAGTTTTTGACCTGCTGGTAATCAGCATCTCGGTTTGGCAACCATCCCACTCGCCGGGGTCTTCAGTTCGACAGCAAAACTTGACACCTTCTGGCCATTAAGAGTGCATGGCACCTTCCATCAGGTCTTCTCTGACTTGATCATCCGACTTCTTCTGTTTCCTCACTCGCCCTCACTTTTGACACTTGCAGATATGGGCGCCCTGGTCTGCCTATCAGTCACAAAGTTCCTCCAAGAACAGTAGGGGAGCTCAGTGAGGCTGTCTCTGCTAAAGGCATTTGGTGTCCATCAATGTAGGAGATCCCTGGGATAACCTGACATGGAGAGATGTGGGGCTCGCTCTCCAGTGCCTCCCTCTGTGCAATTCCTTCAGTGTGTTCTGTCGATTTGCTCTACTGTACTGACAAGCGGGCCAATCTCTGCTAGTCCTCGGCTTCCTGCCTGCCATCACGCTGTGTTTGTTTTAGCTACCGTTCTATTGCTGCTCGCTTTCCCTTTTCCCCCTTACACTGCGGCACTCTCAAATTCATTACAACATTCCCTTCCTTTGTCTCTGTATTTTTGTGTGTCTTGTCAAATAAGTGTATTCGCACAATCCAGGTGGCCCCACAGTCAATTGGAAAACCTCTCACAGCACGAAATTGTGTTGAGTTTTTCTAAGCTGTGTTATTGCGGTTTGCTGGAAGCCCATCTGACAGGAGCTTGGCAAACTAGCCTGAATTCAATGTGCGAGCCTATATATTTCTCTCTCTCTCTCTTTTTTTTTTAACTCCTCCGAGAGACATTTTTTCTACCAGCCATGCAGCCACAGCTGGTTTTGTTGTTTTAGCCAAACTGAAAATGGCAAGAGTATGACTGAGAGGAATCAAGGAATTTGTTTACTCAAGCTAACTCATTGCAGTCCCACACCAGAGCCTGAAGCTGGATTGTCATAGCCCGCTTGTTTTATTGAATATGTCACAAAAAAGGAAAGGCTATTGTAGATAGTAAATTAACATTGACATACTCAGTCATCTTTAATTTGATTGCATTCTCATTCAGTATGTATACAATTCCTGTAGTCTTTAGATATTTTTACAACACTTATTACTAGGGTTGGCTAAAAATTTGTGATGTCTTGATTTTAATCAATTATCATATTTATAAAAAAACAAAATCCCAAGAATCGATTAGTCTAGCCTGTTTTCAGTTAAACATTGGATCGCACCTCCTATCCAAGTAAATTGCAATAAGCTTTGTGCTTTGTTACTTTTGAAGTCTCAGATTTCAAATTCTGTTCATTTTATTACAATATTCAAACAATAAATGCTGTTTTGGCACTGTTTAATGTGGAGCGACAGATCGCCTCTGTTCAAGAGAAGTGGCAATGCAAAGCGGACGTGAGCTGATCATTTTATCCGCTTTAATTCCACTTTCAGTATGAAATAAACATGGATGAACATCCAATGGTATGTTAGAAGAAAGAGTGCAACTCTTATGTAATCGTTCAATCAGTGAAAAAAAAATATTGAGTGACCATAAACTTGTTAGTCAGCTAGAAAAATGAACCCTAGAGAGGAACATTTTGCTAAATGTGTGCACCATGTAACATATTCATTATAATTTTTAGTTACTGAACTTTAGTTTTTAATTTATTTAAGCCACTATTTAAATTTTTATATGTCAAAAAAAAGAAAATCTTTAAATCTGTACCTAATATCCAAAATAATCAATATAGAATCTAAATAAATTGAAAATTGAATCACAATTTTGTGAATCAGGATCAAATCGACCAAATAGTATTTCAGATTTGTGTTAAAACTGCGTACGGTTTGACTATATATGTAAAAAACTATGCATATCATGTTTTCATTTATTAATTAATTTATTGGCTAAATAAATTAATGATTATCCCTCGACATCTGACAACAGTTGGTGCCATTTATCATGCTGTTATTGTGCATTAACCACTTGCGTATACTCTAATAGAATTCCACTCCCTTTTCTTACTATCTGTCTGACATGCATTCTCATGCTTTCATGTATCACTTTTTTTTTCACTTGTCTCTGAATCTTTTAAACCCCGTCCTTAAGATTTAATTAACATTTTGATCCAGGGGAATTAAAGCCGAGCGCTCTGAACAGTGGTACAGTGGCTTTTGTTTGGGCTGGAAAGTGTTGCAGAACACGACGCATGCGCATACTCACTTAACATCTTCATTTGGCAAACGAGAGGCACAGGCGGTTTGTCTGAGTGTGTTTGTTTTGTGATCTTTAGCGTGTGCGTATGTGTATACACGGGATTCTGGGATTCTCTTACAGCAGGTGCTAAAACAAATAGATTATGATAAAGCTCGAGAACTGCTGAAAAGAAAAAGTAACCCTGAAGGATTGGAAGTGTGAAATTAGGATTCGGCTCAGCACGGCTGCGAGCGTCCATTGTACCTGACTCATCAAATGAAAAATTCATCAATTAATCCTTTGACAATAAAGCCATACACTCCAAAAAATCGATGCCTGATTGACTTCCGCAGCCGGCCCACAGAAAAACAGAGCCCTGAATTGAATGTAACATGAAATGTCTCATCCTCCACAAGCACATTATTGAGCTTTCAAGACTAGCGGCTGGGAAATATTTCCCTCCACCATGGGATTGACAAAACCATTGAAGGATGAAAAAGAAAGAACATTTTAAAAATAAAGGGCAACAAGTGTGCGTTTTTAAAATCCCACAGTCCACAAAACATTTCCTTTCTTCATCCGTTGATAACAGCACATTTGGGCTCTTGGCTTTGTGTGTCTGTTCGAGGAGCAGCGCACCAGGGTGTTATTTGCGAGCGATTGTCTGAGCCTAATAAAGTTGTCAGCTGGCTGTAGGAAAACAGCTGATGTGGTCCCAGGAAGGCAACCGATGGAGAGCAGTCTGTGATCATCCCAAGATATGATGGGAGACCACCACGAACCACATGCAACCCTTTTCTCTCCACAGCCCAAGATCAAAGCGCAAGCTCCGGTAATGCTCCATCAATTAAAACGCCTATATATCCCTAGTGCATGAAAAGAATGAGAGAGAGGTGGAGTGAGGGAGAACACAGACTACCGCTGTATTTGACTCTTTAGATTTTGCTCATGGATCCGTTTTTCTCCCTCTGTGAACTTGGATGTACGCTTGTCTTCTCTCTCTTGCTCTCTGTTATATATTAATATCTTTTAACATGTTTCTCATTAGTTAAGAATTAACATGCTCTGTGCACAGCCTTGCATTGCATTTGTAATGCAGAGAGTGGTGCAGAAAGTCTGAAATAACCTACATACTGCACAGCTTGCTGTGTTTATTATATGTGCATGCATAAAGATTAGGAGTGGGATTTGCCAGGTCTCTCAAAATACAGTTTCGTCATGATACTTTCACCATGATAGATATTGGGATTATTTTTAATTGGTGCAACATATTGTAGTTTATTATCACAAGATCTATATTATGTGATAAATTATAATAATTATTATGTATTAAAATATGTAAATGTTGTGTATTATACAGTATATACACAAAAATTTGACGCCATTAAATACTACATTGCTTATGAATTGCATTGCATGTTTCTTATTAAGCTCTTAAAAGCATTAAATAGTTTAACCAAAAATGAAAATTCTGTCATTAATTACTCACCCTCATGTCGTTCCAAACCCGTAAGACCTTCATTCATCTATGGAACACAAATTAAGATATTTTTCTTAAAATCCAAGAGCTTTCTGACCCTGCATAAACAGTAATGCAACTACCACGTTCAAGGCCCAAAAAGGTAGTAAGGAGATCATTAAAATAGTCCATGTGATATCAGTGGTTCAACCATAATCTTATGAAGTTACAAGAATTTTTTTGGGCGCAGAAAAATAACAACTTTATTCAACAAACATTCAGGCCCTGTTTACACTAGTGTGTTTTCGTTTTAAAACACTGTTTTAAAATGAAATTGAACCAGGTCTACACTGATCTTTTCACTGCATTTCAGAAACAATCTCCTTCTACACAACTAAAATTATCTAAAAATAAGTCTTATTTAGGTGAAGTAACCGTAATAAAACAGACTGTTATTCCTTGTGGTGTAAAAGTATTGTCATTTCTTGTTTTACTTTGCAATTTACCGGTTACTTTTCTTAAATGAGCCTCCGAAGTGAGACGCAACAAATAAGTATTAAAATACGATTCAAATAGTAATGATTTTTTTGTTTACACTGTTGTCAAAGATATGCAGATCAAGGTGCCAATAGCCTTGTGGGCAGTGCGCCGACATACAGATGATCTGTCCTATCCTAATAAACGCCAAAAAGGCCAAACATAAATCTTTAAAAAAAAAAAAAAGATATGCAGATCAAATGTGGGGAGCCACTCCATTAATTTCAGAAGTCTCAGTTTTGGTCCGTTTACACTGAAACGCAACCCTGGAGTTTTCAAACTAAAACGGTGTCTGCAGTGTTTTTAAAAGTCACTGTTTTTGAGGGTTGAAAACGTCGGAGTAGTGAAAACGGCAGGTGTAACCGTAGCAAACGATATGCGTTTTAAAACAAAACACACTAGTGTAAACCTAGCCTAAGTTTGAACCACTGATGTCACATGGGCTGCATCCGAAAGCCTAGGCAGCTGACTTGCTGCCTCGCTGCCCTATTCGGACAATGACTTCGAAGGCTGTAAAGGCAACTCCAGAAACAGTTTCGGACAGGCTTCAAAGGGAGCATAATGTGACGTCATTGCTAGGTTACCTTAATGGTTAAGTTGTACATTTTGGAGAAAATCGATCTTATACAGTATATGCTTTAATAATACATAAAGGCCTCAATGTCACTGCCTGCCGAAGGTCTGTGTGTCGGAGAAAATGACTGAGAATGGCAGCTATTTTTTGCTTAAATAAATAAAAGCAATGATGCAAGTATTATTGCAGAACAGGTTACTAGAGGCTATTTCATTATTATTAGCAGTATATTATATATTATTCTTATTTACTACTTATTTGAACCCTTTTAACATTTTTATAAAATACTATTATTATAAATAATATTGCTTATGTTTTTACACTGTTACTATTCATAAAGTATATCATGGTCAAGATCTCATCTATTATATAATTTCACCAGAATAGCTTTATTTATATAGCCTATATGACACACACGCACAGGATTGTGGGAAATCAAAGGCAGCGAAGATACATCTATGCTGCCTTCAAAATTCGATCAGATGAAGGTACCTCCGGAGACCTGGAGGAAGGAAGTGAAGCAGAATTTAAATTCGGACATATCTTGATGCCTTCCAACCTTGGAAGCTTTGGAGCTTTCGGACGCGACCATGGACTATTTTATCGATGTCCTTACTACCTTTCTAGGCCTTGAATGTGGTAGTTATGTTGCATGTTTTGTGTTCCAAAGATGAACGAAGGTCTTACGGGTTTGGAACGACATGAGGGTGAGTAATTAATGACAGAAATTTCCTTTTTGCGTGAACTATCCCATTAAGCTTTAAAAAACAAAAGCACACTTTGAATGTTTGAGTGCAAATGGAGTATTTTAGATCTTTGCAGATGTGCCTCTGCTCTCTCTGAGTAAACTTCAGTGGCATTGGTCTGGCTATAGCATTGAAATAATAATAATGATTATTGCCATTACTTTATTGATTTTGATTTGAGATATTGATATTGATGTTGTGAAGGAATATTACAACACTAGACTGTATTGATCCCCCCCCCCACCTCATCTTTAGTTAATGCTTTCATTATGTTTGCACTCTGTATCCCACTGGTGACTCTGCAACATCTTTCTTTTTTCTGTCCTGATTAAAACAGGTGACACGTTTAGATGTGGTGAGTTCAGTGATCTTAGTTATTGACCCCTTTAGGCCTAAGACAGCACTTTAAGATGACCACATAACGACGACTAGGGCTTTCATCTGCTCTAGATAAAAGAAACATGAGCACTTGAGGATGAATGAGAAGAAAGCCAAAGTTTTGTTTTCCTGACTTCAGCAGATTTGGCCTGTGATGCAAGAGAACTGTTTTATCAGTGAACGCTGTCCAGGCTCATCTGCCCTGTGAGCTTTTTCTTCTCAGAATAAAGACAAACATGTCAGAATAACTGCTTCTCTGTATCTTTGCCTACTTTTTTATTGGGCATACAGCAAAGTTGCGAAAAGCACAAGGCATTTTACATGATATATGCTGGTTTTCTGCAAAGCTGCTTTAAGTACCATGTAACATGATTTATAAATATAATATTTTTTTTAGTACCATCACTGTAAAAAAGAATGTATCCTAGTTTAAAGGACCTAATTAATACTAACCTTTCTGGTAGTTTCATTGCTCTCTATGCAGGAACAGAAAGCTCTCGGATTTAATACAAAATATCTTAATCTGTTTTTTAAAGATGAACAAATGTCTTCCGGGTTTGGAATGACACGAGGGTGAGTAATTAATGACAGAATTTTCATTTTTGCATGAACTATCCCTTTAAGTCTTACAGAAATTATGAAGCTTTATCATAGACACCATGGTGTGTGGTGTCTTGTGCAGGTTAGACGTGATTTCAGTTGTTGGTTGGATTCAAATGGAAACTGCAGTGGCAGGTTTAGGGAGCTTCTTGCTGTGTATGTGGTGTTTAAATTCAGGGCTTGTGGGGTGATTAAAACCTGTTTGCTCTGGTATCTCAGTGCGGATGCTAGCTGAAAGAACGTCCGTTCTCTGTGTGTTGTCAGCCAGCTTAATCATAAAGCCTCCGTAAAGCCCCCGTGGTCTCCCAGCAATGAACCCCACTGCCTTGGCATTCCTGTTAGCGCTTTTGTTTTCACATGCCATCCATCAAGTGTTGCATCTACATGCGTCTACCAATCAGTTATTGGCAGGCCCAGATGAAACCTAGAAAGTTTTACACATGGGTGTACTGATTTTTTGCAAAAAAGTTGGTAAAAATAATACCAACTTGTTTTGTAAAGCAATTACCAACTAGAGGTCTGTGGAAAGATTTGTGTTTTACATTTTTCAGTTATGAAACCTATAAACATTTATCGTTGAAATGACATTAATCATTTTAATTTCAAATGATATCCGGTATATAACAATATTAAAAGTATCACGTTTGGTTTTGATCAAGCTTTATTGATTTTGGGTTGGGCAAAAGACAAAAAAAAGATTGGGAAGCACTATTTCCAAGCACAGTTGATTTGAAATAGGATTGCTTTCACTTCCTAGAGTTTACCTTTATGTTTTATATCTGTAACTGTGAGATGATGTTTGGGCGGATGTTTGCTGAGCCCTGCTTAGAATATAAAAGCATCTGTTTCCTTTGGTCTAAGCTCATCTGTTCTTTAAATAAAGTTAATGACGTGGTCCAAAAACATCAAGGCATTTTTGAATAAGTTAGGAGCTGCTGTGCTATTGTCAGCTTAAATTAGCGGCCTTATTTAAAGTTAAGTTATGATTTCCATCTCTAGGTTTATAGCGAGTGTTTTACATATGTGTTATTTATATACTTTGCTGCGTGTTTCAGTATGTAGGCACATAAGATATTACATTTCCATCTATGAGTGCAGTACTACTATACTGGACAGTAAAGTCTTTATCTATTCTAGTAGATTCTAGTATTATTTGTGGCCTAGTAAATTACCACAGACAATCTAAGGGCAATTAGTGTCACTAATTCCACAGTAAAGGATGTTTGAAGAGTGGCATCCTGTCAATTATTAACTATGTATGTACAGAATAGACTGAAGTCTTATTACTATTTAAAGAAGCTGTTTTCTACTTTTTCTCCTCAGTCTTAAGTGTCATTTTTTTTCCTGTGACGTCAAAGATAAATGTTCAGCAGGCTTTACTCCAGTCTTCACTGTTACGTGGTCCTACAGAAATCATTCTAAAATGCTGATTTGATATTCAAGAAACATTTATTCTTATTACCGATCTTCAAAACGGTTGTGCTACTTCATATCTTGAAATGGCCTTTGCCTACACTTTTGATAAATCTAACGCATCAATGCTGAATAAAAGTATTAAGTATTTGCGTTTGAATGGTTGTGTATAAGAGTTGAGGTCAAGAGTTAACATACACCTTGCAGAATCTGCAAAATGTTAATTATTTTACCAAAATAAGAGGAATCATACAAAATGCATGTTACTGACTATTTTGTTTGTTTGTTTGTTTGTTTAGTGTTGTTCATGAGTTCTTTGTTTTGTCCTTAACTGTTAAACTGGCAGCTGTTCTACAGAAAAATCCTTTAGGTTCTTTGGTTTTTCAGCATTTTTGTGTATTTGAACCCTTTCCAACAATCACTGTATTATTTTGAGATCCATCTTTTCACAACGATGACAATCAAGGGACTCGTATGCAACTATTACAGAAGTTTAAAATGCTCACTGATGCTTCAGAAGAAAACACAATGCATTAGGAGCCAGAGGCTGAAAACTTTTTGAATTTGAAGATCAGGGTAAATGTAACTTACTTTGTCTTCTGGAAAACATGTAAGTATCTGCTGTAGCTTCTGAAGGGCAGTACTAAATGAAAAAAAATATGATATTTAGGCAAAATAAGAAAAACTTACATATTTACATTCTGTTCAAAAGTTTACACCCCTGGCTCTATTGAATTTGTGGGACCTAAAGGATTTTTCTGAAATTTCATGAACTATCAACTATTATTTTCTCTTGTGGACTATATTTAAACAATATTTTTTATGATCCCTCTTATTTTGGTAAAATAATTCACATTTTGCAGATTCTGCAAGGTGTATGTAAATTGTTTACCTCAACTGTATATGTATAAAGTACTGCTTTACTATGTTTATATAAAATTATGTTTTTCTGTACGTATGAGTGATGATGCATTTACAGTATACAGTTGTTCTGGTATTTTTCATGTTCTGGGAAAAAAAGCTATGCTAAATGCAAATATAAAACATAATGTATAGGTGATTATATGGTTAAAAACACTTTTTCTTTTTCTACAAAACGTATTTTTGGGCTTTTTTTCCTTTGGTGTTTCTCCATGGACATCAGTGGCAACCCAACACAATGTTAGTGCTGGGTCACCATTTTGATGTCTGGTGAGAAACCTCAAGCAAAACCAGTTTGTATTAATTTAATACACAGACACCGGAAGGACAAAAGAAACTAGCTAATTCCCGCTCGCCCATCTCTCTGATCAAAACCGCAGTGCATTCTGGCCCAGGAGGTGTGTGGGCTGTTATCTGAGCCGGTCTGTGTGCAGATCTTAATGTCAGAGCGAAGGGTACCAGGGGCCAGTCAGCACATTCTAGGCACAGAGAGCTGGCAGAGGAGCAGACGTTAGCTCCAGGCACCTCGCGAGCGTTTGATAGCACTGGCTCTTTGTGAGCCTGCCTGTTTTTTACGGCTCAAACGCAACTGTCTGCATCTAATCTTCTTCCTGCTTTTATCATCAATTCCACTTGTCTGATTTTTGCTGGGCCTTCCCCCCATTTATTTTTTTCTTCTTTCTGGTTTCCCTGCATGTTTGCATAGTGAGAGAGTGTGTTTGCTGTGCTGAGGTCTACAGATAGGTGGCAGTATTCTCTTGTACTGTGACAGCTCTGTCTTTTCCTTTCTCTACCCTCCCTCCCTCTGTTTTTTTTTTCCCCTCGCACACTCTCTCTCTCCCTCTGCTTGTTCACATTGTATCTTAGGGCTGCAAATTAACCTGTCACTTCATCATTTGACAAGATCTTCATTTTTATTCATTAGGACCTGGGCTGGGTCTGAGTGTGTCCGTGGTCATTTGCTTCCACTGTCTCTTTCTCCTTTCGCCGTTCTTATTTATTCCTTCCATTTCTCTTTTTTATTGTGCTCTGTTTTTTTTTACTTTTCTCTCTGGCTGGTGTGGTGGCATTAGCCCTTGTTAGGACTGCGCCCTGTGTGGCTGCCCTGAGAGCAGGATGATGTTAAGGTACTAAAGAGCTGGTAAGCTGACTGTGATGAAAAGATAAATGACTGCATAAGTAAGCAGCGCTTCGGCCATGTTTGCTCAGATCTAAGGGAGATTGTGGAGCGGTAGCGCTCCAGCTTTCAAGAAAACCTCTGAAATAAAATGACGTTGGCTTGTTTGGGAACAGGGCGGTGCACTGGACTTTTTATTTAGAGTTAGTTAACCCTTCAGTGACACCAAACAACAGCACATGTATTTATGAGCAAAATCTTGGTTATACATCAATGAAGTATAGTCATTTGCTTTATTTGTATAGTGGCATGCAGTTATCAAGCAAAACACCATCATTATTTAAAATGTCCTTTTTGCACTGCAAAAAAAGAATCAGTATTTCCTTAGTATTTTTGACTTCGAATGCAAAGATCTAAACATCCTTAAATTGAGATATTTACTACTGAGATGCAAAATGAAGATAACAAGTCTTGTTTTCTGAGAAGCTGAACGAAATGATGTGAGTTTATGGTTAAAACAAGAACAAATATCTGTCAATATGGAATGAAAATGTGTTTACCTTTTAAATGATGTAGATTTTTCTGAGACTTGCATATTATGTCTTATGTATTAGACTTGTATGTGACCCTGGACCACAAAGCCTGTCAAGTAGCATGGGTATATTTGTAGCAATAGCCAATAATTACATTTCATACATTGTATAAGTCCAAATTTTTGATTTTTCTTTTATGCCAAAAATCATTAGAATATTAAGTAAAGATCATATTCCATGAAGATATTTTGTAAATTTCCTGTGGTAAATATATCAAAATGTAATTTTTGATTCGTAATATGCATTGCTAAGAATTAATTTAGACTTTAATTGTGTTTGTGTAGATTTTTTACACCCTTAGATTCCAGGTTTTCAAATATTTCTGCCAAGTATTGTCCTATCCTAACAAACCATACATTAATGGAAAGCTTTTATGATGATGTATACATCTTGATAATAATAAAAAATGACCCTTATTATGTGGTCACATATTATGTAATTTTGTTCAGTAAATCAGCGTTGTTGGATATATATATATATATATATATATATATATATATATATATCAAATATTTTAGACATTTTAGATATTTTTAGAATATTAGACTTATTTATATGCGACTAATGTGATAAAATCACTGCTGACATGAAATGCTCTAGCGATCTATCAATATAACTCTTTCTAAAAGAAAAAAAGGAACTTTTTATATATAGAATCAAGCCTTGTAACAAGTATCCACTGAAATTGAGAAGTGGAATGAGCTTTTAGAAAGAAAAAAAAGAAGCTATATTTCATTTCTCCTTTGTCTCTCACATCATTCTGCTCTTTGATGAATCCTGAAGGCAATGATAGTTTTGCTTTCTGTGTTTCCTCTTTTCTCCCTCTTATTTCGGCCTCTCTGGACACCGAACAAATATAGTGTGTGAAATATTTAAGTCTTAGCGTGCGGCTGAGGCAAATAATAACCAATTCTACGGACTATTACCGGACACCTGGAGACCTCGACCGCCTTTCCTTCTTTTCGCTTCTCTTCAAAAAGAACTGTTCACCGCAAATGTTAGCAAACCCACCCCGGTCTACCGGACTAAGCAGATTACCAGTAATTGTATGTGTATATGTGTTTGAAAAGAAGAGAGGGAGGGATAGAGGGATGGTTAATGCTTTGAATAAGATGGAGATCCCTGCTGGCTGTTTTGTCGTGCCCCAGAGATCAGTGCTTGGAGGTTGGGTCCTGTGGAGGGGCCCCAGCCATTGGGGCCGCTAACATGCTGAGAGATGGTTTGATCTTAGCTGTGGCAGTTCTGTTTTCGATCAGAAATCTGGAGCTCCATGCACTCCACGTTTACAGCGTTACAAAGCAGGATCTAGATGATGCGAAAATTAGCCTGTTTCTTGATGTATTTGCATGTGTTTGAGTGCATGGATTCTATGCACTAGTACTGGTCTTTGGGTTGACATCCATGGGCAAAATATTCAGCTTCTGTTATTAGATTTATTAAATTAGTGCTTTAGTAGGAGGATGTGAGGATAATAGAGTAAAAAACACATTCTCATTGAGTGACTCCACATGATTATACTGACCAGTCTCATCTTCTATGGATGATGAGCCAGCTTTACCCTGAGAACATGAACTACACTAAGGGCAGTTCGCACAAACAGATTCAACTTTTCAACTCTGTATCTCTCAACAGTTTAGACAATTAAACAGTCGGAAACAAAATCTTACACAAAGACGTAAGGGGTGGGTTTAATTACCCAATCCAATGGCTTTAAATTCCCTTTCGCATTATCATTCACAGCACCTGGATAAATATTGTATGAGCATGAATAGATAATTCTGATTCTTTAAAGGGGTACTTCACCTCAGAAACACATTTGTCATCATTTACTCACTCTTATGTCATTACAAACCAGTTTGACTTGATTTTTCCTTTATAACACAAAAGAAAAGGTTTTAATACTTTGCTGGTCGCTCTTTTCTAAGTTTATAGTGACTAGCTTTCGAGCTTCAAAAAGAAATGCAAAAGCACTATAAAACTAACCTAAAAAAGTACTCCATTTTTTATTAGCTTTTGAAGTGTTTCAGTAAAAGTATATAAACATCTTTAAAACGGTATTGGATATCAAGACTTGGAGAAAAATATATATGAATCTAACACTCAAAAAACTTTAAAATTGTAACTTTTACAGCTCAGTTAGGTATCATGAACTACGAATGAACAATATCTTTATTAATCTAGAGTTATTAATCACAAAAAAGTTGTAATGTTAATAAATTGAATCCATTTGTAACATATTCCCCAATTTGCCAATAGAGTAAGAAGTTAATTCAAGATGCATTATCTGAAAACAAGTCTTATTGTCTTACACAGTTTTGCTTCTCAGGTAAGTTTATCTTGTTCTACTAGGGACGTTTAGATATTTTTAATAATAAAAAAATACAGTTTATTTGGCTATACAATACAATTGTTGTAATTTGTCTTTTTTGCTCTTTGTCAAATGGTAGCATGTCCAATAGCGAGTCTGTATGTGGGACCGTGTGTGTGCGCGAGTGTGTCTGTCCTCTGCACTTTAATAGATGTGCAGGGGTGAATGCAGCCTCACAGCTCCCTCTCTCATAATGGCCAGTGTGGAGTCTTTAGCCCGTCTGAATCCGAAGCCTTTGCTGATGGATAATTGCACTCCCAGCCTCTTTGCCTCTTCTTTCGCAGCTGAAAACCAAGCTCATTGCAGCTCATAAAGAATCCCCCCGCTGAAGAAGAGAGCGGGAGGGTGGGGGGGAACGAGGGAAAAAAGAGATCCCAAGTTGTCCTTGTGCATAAAAGTAGATTCTGCACTTCAACACCTTTTCAAATTAATATTTGTGATGGGTCTATTCTGTGGCCGAGGTTTCTGTTCTGCGCCCTTTGTTCCTGCGTTTGATGTAATGGAAGAGAGGACAAAAAGGAGATGGGAGAGAGAGGGAAAATGGTAGTGAAGTGGGTTTAAGGGGCTGCTTCTGTGAGGGCTGAAAGGCGAGTGGTGTGAATGGAGGCTGGGAGTGTTTAGGCCCATGCCTAAGCTGTAAACAGACAGGTCCGGCACAAAGGTGCGCCGCAAATGAGCACATGCTCACGGCCCGAGCGAGAAACGCCCCCCCGCCCCTTCTCCGCGGGCCGGTCGCTCCTAGTAGCCGTCTCCTCGAGACATCTGGCCAATCGGGGCCACGTCCCCCTCCCGTCCCAAGACCTAAATTGGGCCCCTCCCCTCGTTTCGCAGCCGTGCCGGAATACCTTCTTCTTCTCTTTCGTGGCTCTGCCTAGGCCCCAGTGCTTGGGCGGTTAAACTCTTTTGTTTGGTTAATTGCGATGAGTATAATATACTAGTCTCTCGGAGGTCCGCTTGAGACAATTAGACAATCGCCAGCTTTTAATGAGACAGCACCCAGTCACCCGGTGGCCCCCCTCCTTCCTCCTTCAGTGGCCCTCTCGCTCATTTTTTCTTTTTGTTTGGGGGTGGCGGGGGGACGTGCTGGAAAAGGGGATTGCCTGCGAGTCGGGCTTCCCTCGGAGTAATCAGGCTGGGAAAGAAAGAGTGGAGAAATAGACAAGAATAAAAGAGGGGTATTTTGTCCTCAATCAAACTCTCATGGGCAACTCCCCTGCTTCTGAAAGGCCGTGCGAGGCTTGCGTTTCATCGCTTCGGAGCGCGGTCGTGTCTGGGAATGGCCAGGTAATGAGCAGCCATTATCTTCGGCTCAGGGAGTGAGACGGGCACTTTACATTGTCACTTCTATAAGCAAGAGGGATGGCCGGAGGGCCCGAGATGACGAAACGCACCAAGAGTCCGCCGCTCCGCGACAAATGGGGAAATAATGTGTCGTTTGACAAAAATAAATAAAGAAACAGCCCATATTAATAAGTGATTCATTACGTTCTCTCACCCCCCTCATTAATTAATAACCCCACTTCATGTCATCAAGTGTTTCGGATTCACAGGTCCCAATCTACATTTGTATAATGTTGTGAAGGGCAGTGTTTCTTTTTTCCCATTGTCCCTCTTTTCTTTTCTCCTATTCTTTCGCCCTCCTTTTTATTTCTTTTTTTTTTCTTGGGCGCTAATCACACTGTTACGACAAAGACGGGCTCCATTATTGCATCTGTGGCCGAGAAGAAAGGAAATGAGAGAGAGACAGGGGTTGGTCGTCGCCTGACACAGGACAATTAATCTTTCCGTAAAGCGTTGTCAGGCGGCTAAAACGGACACAAATGGATGGCCGGCATTAACCGGGGGAGTGTAGGTAGGGATTTTAACAAGCGTTTACGAGAGTCCATTTTCTCGCTAATGAAGAGGGGAATAAGTGACCCGCCACACCGGCGACGTACACTTAAAGCTCTGTCCTCCTTCATCACCCAGAGATGGACGGACACGGCAAAAGAGAGATTCCCGGTGTCTCTGTCGGCGAGCGCGAGATCTTAAGGCCTCGACCGGCCAAAGATCGCAGCGCCTGCCCTTGCGCGACGGCCTCTCCGTGGCCTCCCGCTCTGCCGCTGCCTGGCCTGCCAATTTAATTAAAGCTCTGCAGAGTCTAGCCGCTGCAGCCAAAGAAGCTGTCCTGCCCTCCAAAGAGCTTGTTTATTTAGAGCTGATGAATGCTTCAGCAAGTAAGCCACTCTGAACTTTTAATGAGCCTTCCCGTACCCAGCCGGCAGGGAATGAAAGCGAGAGGTCTGGTCAGAGGCTCGGCGGAGGGTTGACCTGAAATGGCATTGATTATTGGCTGTACTGAGAGAGAGGCGTCCGCACGTTCAGATCTGAAAGAGGAAGAGGAGTGTTGAGGATGAAAAAGATGGCTCAAGTGCATGTTGTTAACTCACTTACCGGCTTAGTGTTGCAGAGACCGGTGCTTCTCTTTGTTGAAGGTGTGCATTAAAAGGAATGTTGCGACTCAAAGCTGTCGATTACCAGAGAAAATGAATTTCGGGAAATAAAATGGAATGGCCATGGGTGAAAAATGTGGTTGCATGAGACTGGCATGATTGAAGATAAGAGTTTTTTAACAATATCCACACAAGGACACTAAGAAGTGATAAAACAGGAATCAGTTGGCAATGCAAACCACTTAAGTTCACCCACCTTAAAAGGTAGTCTAACTTTCGCATTTCGTTGGTGTGAGTTAAAGGGACTTTTGTGTCCCCTTAAGATTTTAAAAAGAACATTCCTAAAATATCTCTTTAATTACTTCATCCTAATTTATGAGAGTGTTGAAAGGTGAAATTTGCAAAGATTTCTCTATTTCGGCCTTGTCCATAACCCAGAGCATTTAACTACTACCGCTGTAGTAAATCTTATTTTTTAAAAAAAGGTTCATTTTTAAAAAAAATACCAAGATGAAGAAGATCCGCACTCATCCAGATATAGCCAAAAGACTTTCTAATTCAGAGATGACAAAAAAGTGCAGAAAGGTGCAAAGTGTGCAGAAGTGAACTGGTTTAAAGATTTGCAGAATGGCGGTCTGCTGCTAGTTTTGATAGACAAATAGACAGCTAATCGGGTAAAAGATCAAACCTAGGACACTTAAAGGCGTAGTTCACCCAAAAATTATCATTCTGTCATTAATTGTTCACCCTCATTTCATTCCAAAGACCTTCGTTCATCTTCGGAACACAAATTAAGATATTTTTGATTAAGTCCAAGAGCTTTGTGACCCTGCATAGACTGCAACGCAACTACCACATTCAAGGCCCAGAAAGGTAGTAAATACATCATTTAAATAGTCCATGTGAAATCAGTGGTTATGTCTCTTCTGCTCATCAAGGCTGCATTTATTTGACAAAAATACAGAAAAGACAGTAATATAGCAAAATGTTATTACAATATAAAATGTTTTTTTATTTTAATATACTTTACAATATAATTTATTCCTGTGATGCAAAGCTAAATTTTCATCCAATTTTCAATGTTACTCCAGTCTTAAGTGTCACTTGATCATTCAGAAATCATTCTAATATGCTGATTTATTATTAAAATTATTAATGTTGGAAACAGCTGCCAAATATTTTTTTGCATCTGTGATTCTTTTTTCAGGATTCTTTGATGAATAACAAGTTAAAAAGAATAGCATTTATTCAAAATATAAAACTTTTCTAACAATGTAAATCTATGCTATCACTTTTTATTAATTTAACATATCCTTGGTGAATAAAAGTATTAATTTATTTCAAAAAAAGAAAATAAAAACGTACTGACCCCAAACGTTTGAACATTGTTAGAAAACCTTTCTATTTTAAATAAATGCTGTTCTTTTTTTTAACCTTTTATTGATATCAAAATCCTGAAAAAAGTAACAGGGTCCAAAAAATATATTAAGCAGCACAACTGTTTCTAGCACTGATAATAAATCAGCATATTAGAATGATTTTTGAAGGATCATGTGACACTGAAGACTGGAGTAATGATCCTGGAAATTCAACTTTAATTACAGATCTAAATTAAATTTTAATGTATATTAATATAGAAAAAAACATTGATTTACATCGTAATAATATTTCACAATATGATTTTTTTTCTGTATTTTTGATCAAGTGAAAACAGCCTTGATAAGCATAAGAAACTTCTTTAAAACATTAAATGAGAGGGTGTGTCCAAACTTTGACTGGTAGTGTGTGTGTGTGTGTGTGTGTGTGTGTATGTATATATATATATATATATATATATATATATATATATACATTTTATTTATTTTATATGTCCCCAAAACTCATGGCTTAACTTTTTTTTTTTAGGAAAGCAGAATATAATAGTATTATAGAATATTCAGAATATTTCTTTTACATTTTTAACCATTTACTTTTCAATTTTATAAGGCATTCACATGATTTCCTGTGCCAGTCGACAGCATCTTTTAGCAAATGTAAGAAGTTGTAATGCGTAACCTCTGAATATTATTTCTTTTTCTTTCTTTACATATGCAACGTAAACATGGCAGAGTTTCTTTGGATGTGATTGTATGAGTATAAGTGTGACTTAAAAACTAGTTCCCTCTCACAAACACTCACTTCACCTGCACACGGTCGACTCTGGGGAGCTTGTCTCAATGTGTGCTGAACTTTTTCTCCCCCCCATCCACAGCTGAATGTATTTTACATACGAGTGTATTTTTCAGTGTCTGTCTCTTGTGATCATGTAGACTGTCTGGCAAGGTGTCATCGAGCCACCAGGTCTGTGTGCTGCTGTGGCCACATTCAGGGAGGACTCTCTGGGACATTTCATGCTCCTGGTCCCAACGGCAGAAACTGAAGACTGGGGGTTTTGAATTGTTAATGTGTGCACTCTTTGGCAGGTACTAGAAATAGAAAGAAAAGACACAGTTGCTGGTTAGTGGAGGCTGGGTGGGAAGCGTAGTGCTTAAATAACTGTGGACCGCTTATTTGTGAATGCCACTGATACTACGGAACTATTATTGTTTGGAAGCTATGGACTTGTCTGCAAAGTGTTGTTTTGTAGTGTGTTGTTTGTTTATAGGTGTGGGTTTATTTATTTATTCATTTTTCTCTGCCTTTTTGTTGCTCTGCTACATTTTCTAGCGCAATAATGAGACATTTCATGGTCAGTTTGATGGCTGGACTAGAAGTTTTGTTTTTAAATAGATGTTTAAAGGCTGAACCGAAACACAGGATGGACTCTCGGACAAACATCCATCATTAAACCGCTGCCACTCACTGACCCGAGATGTCAGAGCTAGCGAATTCATGCTGGCGGTGTATTTGTTATCGCCGGCTGTATGCATGCGCGACTCTCTAGGGGTAAGGAGACGAAGACGAAGCAAACAAGACGTCAATGTTGCATTGCCGCCCGCCCACCCTCACCCCTCCCCTCGCTCGGCACCCAAACAGTTTTAATTATATCTTCTCCCGTGTAGTGCGCCTCAGTAACCAAGGAGCTGACATTGATGCATGTGCTGATAAATCCACAAACACTGGAAACGAGATTAACAAAGATTTTGAGGAAAGGGTGACAGCTAATTTTGCGCAGTGGTCCATGTCTCGTTCAGGAGTGATGTTTTGATAGAGAACCGGCTGAGAATTCAGCTTTCGTGTGGTGGAGTGGGATTAGATGGTAATATCAGGAGTTGCGTAGCATATGCACTTTTTAAATTGTTTTGCTGATATTTTTTTTTTTCACCCACTAGCTCACGTACCATGCATCATTTTGCCAGGTAGCCACTCTTGTCCTGTGTGTTCGTACTGATGTCGGAGTAATGAATGTGTGTTGTGTAAGTAGGGATGGTTTGTGGGAAGTGAACTGGTTTAAAGATTTGCAGAATGGCGATCTGCTCCAATTTTTGTTAGACAAATAGACAGCTAATCGGGTCAAATATCAAACCTAGGACACTTAAAGGCATAGTTCACCCAAAAATTTTTATTCTGTCATTAATTATTCACACTCATGTCATTCCAAAGACCTTTGTTCATCTTCGGAACACAGATTAAGATATTTTTGATGAAATCCAAGAGCTTTCTGACCCTACATAGAGGGCAACGTCGCTACCGTTCTAGGCCCAGAAAGGCAGTAAGGACGTTGTTAAATTAGTCCATGTGACATCAGTGGTTCAACCGTAATTTTATGAAGCTACGAGAATATTTTTTTGTCCACAAATAATACAAAATTATAACTTTATTCAAATAAGTTCTACTCTTTCTTGTCAGTCAATGTGCGTTCACCTGCCGGCTCTTGCGTCCGCAGCACCACACGTGTGCATAGTATGAGACTGACACGGAACAGAAGTGAAGAAACTGTTGAATAAATTATTATTGTTTTCTTTGCACACAAAACGTTTTTGTAGCTTCATTAAATTACGGTTGAACCACCGATGTCACATGGACTATTTTAATGATGTTCTTACTACCTTTCTGGGCCTTCAAAGTATCAGTTGTATTGCTCTCTGACCCTTTAGGGTCAGAAGGCTTTTTTGATTCCATCAAAAATATCTTAATTTGTGTTCCGAAGATCAACAAAAGTCTTACGTATTGCGATTAATGACAGAATTTAAATTGCAGCTAGGCTAATATAAATAGCGAGTTCTGTGTGTTGAAAGGCTAAACAAACCTCCATTTTGCAGTCAAAAAGGGGTCTAAATGGGGTGGCCATGTTGTTGGTCACATGACCAGCGGAATCCTACTCTTTGATACATTTTGTCTTAGTGTCCTGGCTGTTAGAGGATTCTTTCACTTGTGACATCACATTAATCATGACTGACTGTGGACAGTGTATTACTACAATGTTATTGGTTACCGAATAGTTCATTTTTATAGAGGCTCCTATTTTCCTAAATAGGTTTAAATTAAATAGGTTAAATTCAGTGCACAATGTGCAGCAAAAATAATGTGTTCTGCTGTGACTTACTTTTTTCTCTGTGAAACACAAAACATGAATCTTTACCTTATGAATAGGGACTTGGAATGAACAAACATTAAGTATCTTGTAATATCATAAGTACAGTTGAACAGTTAAACTGCCTGCTGTTCTTCAGAAAAATCCTTCAGGTCCCACAAATTCTTTGGTTTTCCAGCATTTTTGTGTATTTGAACCCTTTCTAACTGTCTATGATTTTGAGATCCATCTTTTCACACTGAGCACAACTGAGGGTTTCATATGTAACTATTACAGGAAGGTTCAAACACTCACTGATGCTTCAGAAGGAAAAACGATGCATTACGATGCAAACTTTTGAACAGAATGAAGTGTGTACATTTTTCTTATTTTCCCTAAATATTATATTTTTTTCGTTTAGTACTGCCCTTCAGAAGCTACAGAAGATGAAGATGCATGTTTCCCAGAAGATAAAATAAGTTAAATTTACCCTGATCTTCCAATTCAAAAATTTTCACCCCCCCGGCTCTTAATGCGTCGTTTTTCCTTCGGTGAGCATTTGAACCTTCTGTAATAGTTATATGAATACCTCGGTTGACCTCAGTGTAAAAAGATGGATCTCAAAATCATACAGTCATGTTGGAAAGGGTTCAGATACACAAAAGTGCTGGAAAACCAAAGAATGTCTTGTTTTCAACAGAAGAAATGAAGTCATAATGGTTTGAAATTACATAATGCTGAGTAAATGTTGACAGATTTTTCTCTCTCTCTCTTTTGAAAGTACACTATTGAGTACTACTTTCCCTCCCAATGTAGCTAAGCAATGATGAAATGGGAGGTGTTTGGGTAATTACATATTCAGCTGCTCACAAGACACTTTGATGAGGATCTGATTTAGGCCTGATGTACCTTCTTATGTGTTACCTTTATAAAGACCCTGTACTTTATTCATATAATACACAATTTGATTCTGAAACGTACACGGCCATCACAGCAAAATGTCATCTCTATGTTCCCTTACATCTTTTTTCCCGCTTTGTTGGTGCTATCACGAGCACTCATCTTATCTGCGGCAGTAGGGTTTGTATATTGAACAAGACTGACCTCTGTATTTTTGAACCTGCTAACTGTCTTTAGAGGCTTGATCTGCCGTCTGGAGAGAAAGGTATCGCTTCGCTTTATCCTTTCTCTCAGAAGACCAGAGACAAGCAGATAACAATCATATCTGCCACTACTGATTCCTCACGTCTCTGTCAGCCGCGTGTGTGTGATGGGGGGCTTCTGAGACCGCTGGCAATCCTCCGCTCTCCACCCTATTTTGTGTCTATATGGCAGAAACATCTTGTAGTTTTCTTTTTTTCCCTTTCTCATTCTTTTTTTTTCCTCTCTCTCTCTCTCCCCGCAGCCTTCCCTTTCAGAATCAGTTCCCCATCTTCATTTGCAGGCAGCTGACAGCTTCTTTCACTTTTCTTTGTCATTTTCCCCCTTTCTTCTCCCTCTTTTTTTTTTTTTTTTTTTGCTTCTTTTCTCGCCCTTCGTCCTTCTCCATCTGCTTAGCTTTTGTTTGCTTCGGCCCTCTCTCATCCCAACTTGATAATGAGGAATGTGGTGTGACCCTGACCTCCATTGGTCTGGCGATGACCTTCGACCTCCACATGTTCTCCTCTGTCCTCTTTTTGACAGCTTGATTAATTACCCAGTGTTATGATTTATGAGTAAGCAATATGTAAAAATAAGCCAACAGGTGAAGTTCAAAAAGTTTCCTTTTTAATAGTATTTTTTTGTCCTTTGTGCATAGTTGTATTCATGTTTATGGGAAAGGGGGTGTGCTCACTGCTCATGCAGTCAGTTGTGAAGTGTGCAGTATTTGTCTTTATTATGCAGCCAGAATTTTGTTTGAGAAGCTCTCCTCCAAAACCCATTGAGCTGGATAATTTTCTACATAGGCCACTGACTTCAAAGGTACCTTGTAAGTGACTGATTTAGAGTGATCTTTTTAGACAACACTACATGAACACAAATATTTTCACAAATAATTTTGCATGTGAAGCACATGGGAGAGTTTGTTGTTAGCATGTTGCTAAGCTAGCAGTGCAGTACTCTAATAGGCATACAAATAAATGCACTACCATTCAAAAGTTTGTTTTTTTCTTGATAGAATTTAAGCAAAGGTGCATTAAATTGATCAAAAGTAACATTCAAGACATTTATAATATTACAGAAGATTTATTTTTAAAATGAATGGTGTTCTTTTGTATGGAAGCCTGTTTCAGGATGTTTTGATTAATAAAAAAAGGTAATTGCAATGTTCTATTTCAGAATTGTGAGATATAAACTCACAGTTCTGGGAAAATATCAGTCTTTTCTGACTGATTTCTCAAAAACTCGCATTTGAGAGTTATAAAGTCTGAATAGTAGGATATAAACTCATAGTTGCGAGAAAAAAACTCGGAATTGCTACATTTAAACTCAAAATTGTGGGAAATATGTCAGAACTGTGGGATAAAAATTTTGACTTTTGAGTTTATCTCGCAATTGCGAGAAAAAAGTCAGATTTCTGAAAAAAAGTCAAAATTCTTTATATCTCATGGTTCAGACTTTTTTTTACAATTGCGAGTTTAAATGTAGCAATTATGATTTTTTTTCTCGCAATTGTACATTTATATCTCTCTATTCTGACTTTATAACTCTCAATTGTGAGTTTTTATCATGCAACTCTGAAAAAAGAAGCAGATATAAACTTGCAATTGTAAGAAAAAAGTCTGATTTTTGAGAAAAGTCAAAATTCTGAGTTTATATATCTCACAATTCTGACTTTTTTCTCACAATTGCGAGTTTATATTCTACAATCTTGACTTTGTAACTCTTAGTTGTACATTTATATCACCTATATATGTATGTGTATATATATATATATATATATATACAGTATCTACACCCCTCACATTTCAGCAACCATTTTAATATGTTCTCAAGGGACAATACTACAGAAATGAAACTTGGATATATTTTATAGTCAATGTGCAACTTTTATAGAAGTATAGATGTACTGTCCCCTGAAAATAACTCAACATACAGGCAATATTGTCAGAATAGCTGACCCTAAGTGAACTTGTCCAAAGTGTCAATATTTCGTGTTAGCACCATTGTTATCTGGCACTGCCTTAATCATCCTGGCCATGAAATTGACCAGAGCTGTACAGGTTGTTGCTGGGATCCTCTTCCACTCCTCTATAATGACATCACAGAGCTACTGGATGTTAGACACATTGTGCTTCTCCAACTTCCGCTTGAGGATGCCCCACAGGTGCTGGAGACATACTTGGCCACCCCATCACCTTCAGCTTCCTCAGCAAGGCATTTATGATCTTGTTGTTGTGTTTGAGGTCTTTATCATGTTGAAAAACTGCCATTCGGACTTGTTTTCTGAGGGAAAACATGTTCTGCTTCAGAATGTACAGTATATAATAGAATCCATGTTTCCCTCAATGAACTGCAGCTCCACAGTACCAGCAGCACTCATGCAGCCCCAGACCATGATGCTACCACCACCATGCTTGACTGTAGGCAAGACACAATTTTCTTGGTACTCCTCACCAGGGCATCACCACACATGCTGGACATCATCTGAGCCAAACAAGTTTATCTTGGTCTCATCAGACCACAGGACATGGTTCCAGTAAATCATGCTCTTTGTCTTCAGCAAACTGTTTGCGGGCTTCCTTGTGAGCCAGCTTCAGAAGAGACTTCCATCTGGGACGACGCAAACCCATGCAAACTGACTTGTTGCAGTGTGTGGCCTATGCAGTGTGTGAGCACTGACAAGCTTACCTTCTACTTCTGCAACCTTTAAAGCAATGCTGGCAGCACTCATGCATCTGTTTTTTGAAGCCAGGTTCTGCGCCTGACGCACAGAACGAGTACTCAGCTTTGTTGATCGAACCTTGCAAGGACTGTTCTTAATGGAACCCATCTTGGAAAACCTCTGTATGACCCTGACCACTGTAGTGTAACTCAGTTTCAGGGTGTTACTGAACCTCTAATAGCCTTGGCTATCTTTGTGGAGAGTAACAATTCTAATTCTCAAATCTTCAGAGAGTTCTTTCCATGAGGTGACATGTTGAACATCCATTGGTCAGTATGAGAGAATTGTACTTAAAGCACCAAATTTGAACTGCTCTAATACAAGATCTCTCAAGCAGACAAAAACATCAACATGATGAATAGAACATGCGGCTTTGCATGGTTGAACAACATACTGATGTTATCACTTAGGGTGTACTCACTTTTGTTGACAGCTATTTTGACAATAATGGCTGTATGTTGAGTTATTTTCAGGGGACAGTAAATCTATACTGCTATACAAGCTGCACATTGACTAATCTAAAATATATCCAAGTTTCATTTCTATAGTATTGTCCTTTGAGAATATATTCAATACATTCAGAGATTTATATATGTATATTTATATACGCAGTACATTCCGAGATTTCTGCTTCTGTACACTGCAAAGGCTACATGGACTGGCAACTTAAAATGTGACTTTCTTAGAATGCAGAATAATTTTTGGTGCAGCTTTTGTGTAGGAGCATCTATGGTGCTTTAAAATGCAGCCTCTGTAGGCAGCTCGCTAGCTTTTGGAACAGAGCAGATACGTTTCATTTCTATGATAATACATAGATATGGTAATCCTCCTCGTTTGTAGGTGAAATCATTCAACTTCACATGGGAAGTAATATTTCACTGTAATATATTCTCATTTAATCCAATGATCAGTGTCACCTTGGAGACCACCAGTACGTCTTTTAGCTCTCCTTCTCCGGGGCCACAATAACAAAGTAGAGGTCAAGGGATTCCACTTTAACCCTTGACCTCAGGGGGTGGCCACAGTCAGTGGTGGTCAGTAAGATTAATACCCTGTAGGACACTCATTATTCATACTCAGCCAGAGATAGATTACACAGGAATATGAAGTTTGAGAACGCTGCTCTGCTCAAGAGGCCTTTAGCCTCTGGTCAGTTGCTAAATGTCTGGCTTAGCGCTAATGCTCTTTTTATGGCCTCGATGTGGCCTGCAGTGTTGGACATTGTTTAAATCAGCATAGTTTGGTCTAGTGGAGTTTGATTGAGAGCATGTGCATTCTGACTGTAAATAGGCCAAGGTCTCCAAAGATCTTGATTATGCACCCACAGAACAGCCATCATTCTCTTACTGACACTCTAGTTTTATTGTGCTCAAAATTTAGTTGAATGTATTTCTTGTTGCATTGTTTTGTTTCTTACTAATACTAGTTTTGATGTTTTATTTTATTTTATTTTTTTTATTATTTTAATTATTTTTGTTTTATTTTATACTATATTTTTTGCTTTGTCATGTGTTTTCGTTTCTTGATTTGATTTGAACACCCACCATACACTTACTAATACTCTAGTTTTATATTTTATTATATTTTATTTTATTTTTGCATTGTCTTGTTTTTATTTTGATTTGAACACCCACCATGCTCTTACTAATACTTTTATTGCATTCATTTGCATTTTTTAATTGCTTGTTTTGTTTTATTTTTTTATTTTTTATTCATTTTATTCATTGTCATTTTATTTTATTATTTTTACATTACTTGTTTTTGTTTTGAACGAACACCCACCATATTTTATATTATTTTAATTTATTTTATTATAATATTTTATTTAAATCTCTCTCTCTCTCTCTCTCTCTCTATATATATATATATATATATATATATACTATATTAAATATATATAGTATATATAAAATATACTCAATTTTTTTTATTATTATTTTAGTTTAGTTTAGTTTATTTTTAATTTTTACTTTTTTTGCTGTTTTTTATTCACCCACCATGCTCTTACTAATACTCTAGTTTTATTCTATTTTATTTTTTTAATTTAATTTTTATTTAATTTTTATTTTTTGTCTTGTTTTTTTTTTTCATTCTTTTGCCTGTTTTTTTATTCACCCACCATACTCTTACTAATACTCTATTTTTTTATTTTATTTTATTGTTTTATTTTATTTTTTATTTTTAGTCTTGTTTTTTTTTATTCACCCATCACACTCTTACTAATACTCTAGTTTTATTTTATGTATTTATTTATTTTTTTGCATTGTCTTGTTTGTTTAGTTTTTCTTTTGATTCACCCACCATTCTCTTACTGATATATTTGTGTTGTGTGTTTTTTGTTTAGTGTTTTTATTTAGTTATTTATTTATTGCCTCAACAAGTGTCTGCATGCCAAACAAAGCTGCCATACCTTTTATGCAGTGTGACTTCTAATGCATACATGTTTAGTAGCACCGTCACACAACTGTGCATATGTTGTCAGCCTTGTAATAAACCACTAATCTTGTACAGTATCGTTAACCTGTCAAAGCAAACGCCCTTTCCATCTCACCCCACAGTCACAGCTACACATTCACTTCCCTACCATCTCCTCCCTTGCAATATATGGTAATTTATATATGAAACAATTGGCGATATCGTAGGGCAGCTATCACTGAGTGATCTATACCACCCATCTCCCTCATTAAAAATGTGCATACATGGGGAGGGGGAAGGAGGCAATATAGAAATATAAACCATGACGGTAAAAGCAAACCCACTCTATTGCTCCCTCTTTATCATCAAGAACACACCTCTGGACCTCAGTACTGCCACACCTGCTACTAAAACTACTGTACATGTGGAACCGGAGCTTTATTTATATATTTGCATTATTTTAAATAAATACACTACCAGTCAAAATTTTGGACACACCCTCTCATTTAATGTTTTTTTAATGCTCATCAAGGCTGCATTTATTTGATCAAAAATACAGAAAAAAATGTTATTACAATATAAAATAATGTTTTTTTTATTTTAATATACTTTACAATATAATTTATTCCTGTGATGCAAAGCTGAATTTTCATCAGCTGTTACTCCAGTCTTAAGTATCACTAATCCTTCAGAAATCATTCTAATATGCTGATTTATTATTAGAATTATTAATGTTGGAAACAGTTGTGCTGCCAGATATTTTTTTTTTTTGCAGCCTGTGATATTTTTTCAGGATTCTTTGATGAATAACAAGTTAAAAAGAACTGCATTTATTCAAAATATAAATCTTTTCTAACAATGCAAATCTATGCTATCGCTTTTTATTAATTTAACACATCCTTGGTGAATAAAAGTATTAATTTCTTTCAAAAAAAGAAAGAATAACAATTTACTGACCCCAAACTTTTGAGAAGTAGTGTATGTTGTTAGAAATCCTTTCTAATTTAAATAAATGCTGTTCTTTTTTAACATTTTATTGATCAAAACATCCTGAAAAAAGTATCACAGGTTCCAAAAAAAAAAAAAAAAAAAAAAATTAAGCAGCACAGCTGTTTCCAGCACTGATATAAATCAGCATAGAAGACTAGAGTAATGATTCTGGAAATTCAACTTTAATTACAGATATGAATACAATTTTAATGTATATTAATATAGAAAAACATTGATTTACATCATTATAATGTATAATTTCACAATATTACTTTTTTTGATCAAGTGAAAACAGCCTTGATAAGCATAAGAACATCTTTTTAAAAAACATTCAATGAGAGGGTGTGCCCAAACTTTTGACTGGCAGTGTAAATACATACATAAATCATATTTTATATGTATTTTTTTATTTTAGAGTAAATATGACATGCCATTTCCAACCTATTTTACTTTCACAGTGTATTAACAAGTCAAGAAAACAAACTTGATTTAAGCCATCATTTTGTATGTGTATATATATGTACATATATGGTTGAGCAAATCAATACAGTCAACGGTTGTGTTGTAGGTATTTAGTAGTTTGTCTGTTTGTAGGTCAGCATTGTTTCTGTAGTGGTAAACGGTGTTTCCCTTCTGCCACAGTCACTTCCTTGTGAGCGATTGACACGTTGCCCTCCTGTAAAAAGTTGACAAATGATTTCTGTAACATTTACTTACACAATCGATAGCTCTGACAAATTCCACCTGCACCATGATTAATGCTACAGCACCCCTGCTTGCCATCTTTCTCTCTCTCTCCCTCCCTCACTCACTGTTTTCGTTTAGTCTCTCGCTCTCTCTCTCGTTCCCCTCTTTCTTTCCCTGTCTCTCTTGCCCTCAAGGGGTTGCACAGCTCACTGAAAGCAGATGTGTGTGTTTATATATGTGTGTGCGGGTGTGTGCGTGTGTCTTCGATCATGAGCGAGGTTTCCCAACATCTCTTTGATAAAGCCAAAGCCCCGAGCTGTAACTACAGTGTTGTAAACAGCGGGACAGCTTAATCACAGCCATGCGTCTCAGTCAGCTGTGCCGCTCAAAGCCTGGCTTATGTCTTTCCTCTTCCCCACTTCCACACGCAGTAATTTACTGTATGGATTTTAAAATCTCCAAAGATCTTATGCTTCACAGTCATTTAATGGACATTTACGAGGCCCTGAAAGTCCATCCATGCAATGTAACGCATGCAGGCGTAAGTCTTTCCTCGATGCCTGCTGTGTACTGCATACGAGTCATTTTATATCATATGTATATGTGAATTACATTAAACACATGAACAATTCTTTATTTAATTTGATTATTCCTTTTTGTGTTCAATCCAAGAGAGATATTGTTATAAAAACAAATCTGACAACAGTTAAAAAGCTTCTCGTAAAACTACCAAAGATATTACATGTTTTGGTTACTGTATTTTTTTAATTATTATTTATTATAATTGGATATTCGATAACACTTCACAATAAGGTTCCATTAGTTAATGTAATAACTAACATAAATGAATAATGAGCAATACATGTATTACAGTATTTGTTCATCTTTGTTAATGTTAGTTAATGAAAATAGTCATTCATTGTTTGTTCATGTTAGCTCACAGTGCATTAACTAATGCTTACAAATACAACTTTTATTAATTTTAATAATGCATTAGTAAATGTTAAAATAACATTAACTAAGTAATAAACGCTGTATAATTATTGGTCGTTCTTGGTTCATGTGAACTGAAGTAAATAAATAATGTTAACTAATGAACCTTATTGTAAATCGTTACCAGATATGCTGTTATTATTAGTAGTAGTAGTTGTTGTTGAATTATTATTATTTAGTGGAATTATTTTTCATTACTGGATATTTAATTTCCAAAAATTTTATATTAAATTTACCTTTAACAGTTTAACAAATATTATAATAATATTTTTTTTTTTCATATTATACATTGAACATTATGATGTTATGACACCTAAATGCGGTTTTAGCAATTGATTTTAATGTATTTTTTTTCCTTTTATATGTACATTTACCAGTCAAAAGTGTTTGGACAGTAAAATTTGTAATGTTTTTTTTTTTTTAAGTCTCTTCTGTTTACAAATGATGCATTTATTTTCTCCAAAGTACAGCACAAACAGTAACATTTAAAATAACTGTTTTCTATTTGAATATGTTTCAAAGCTGATTTTTAGCATCATTACTCCAGTCACATGAGCCTTCAGAAATCATTCTAATATTCTGATTTGCTGCTCAAAAAAACATTATTATTATTATTATGTTGAAAACATCTGAGTAGTTTTTTTTCTTTTTTCTCGAGTGTCTTTGATGAATAGAAAGTTCAGAAGAACAGCAATTTATCTGAAATGGAAATCTTTTGTAACATTATAAATGTCTTTATAACTTTTGATCAATTTAAAGCATCCTTGCTAAGTAAAAGTATGCATTAATTTCTTTTTGAATGGTATAATGTTACAAAATTTTTTATTTTAAATAAATGTGATCTTTTGAGTCTTTCTAGTCATCAAATAATCCTGACAAAAAGTACTCAGTTGTTTGAAATATTGATAATAATAATAATAATAATTAATGTTTTCACAATATTAGAATGATTTCTGAAGAATCATGTGACTGGAGTAATGATGCTGAAAATTTAGCTTTGATCACATGAATAGATTACATTTTAAAATATATTCAAATAGAAAGCAGTTATTTAAAATAGTAAAAATATTTTACAATATTACTGCTTTTGCTGTATTTTGGATCAAATAAATGCAGGCTTTTTGAAGGGAAGGGACTTCCTTGAAAACATTAAAAATCTCACTGTTCAAAAACTTTTTACTGGCATATGTGGAGTACATGTGGAGTTTGTATACGCATGTACACATATATTAAAATAGAACATTTTTAACAATGTCTATTTATCAATTATATATCTTGTGAAAATGATCAATTTGCAACTTGCCAGAAATGTAATACCATTGTAACCCTAAGTCCCTGATATATTCATATCTGTGGACACACATTGGTTTCTGTGTTAATATGACTAGTTGAGTCATTGGTTGGCGACAATATATACGTCTAAACTCTTTCGTTAAGCCATACAACAGCCCCATGTAACAAGTTCTTCTTCATCTCAACTTGTTTGGGCCACGTCCCGTTTTGTAATCAAATAATGTCAAGATTGTCTTTTCTGTGCAAATATGTACTGCTGTATAAACTGTACAGCAAAAATCTCAACCCGCTGACAGTATACGGTATATACCAGCTTACTGCCCAGCTCTAGCACTGTGTATGTGTGTGTGTGCGTCGTCTCGTCCAATCAGGACTGGGTATATTTGTATAGAGGAGCAGAAGGAACTGGGGGGGTGAAAGCGGTCTTAATCTCACGGAGAGAAAAAAAGAGAGAGGAGGTTTGTGTGTGGTATCTCGGAGAAAAGGATAATGGCCTCTCGCACGGTAGAAAAGAAGCCCATGTAGCGCCGCTGACAGACAAGGTCACCCAGAACTGTGGGGCGGGGGAGTAGAGGTGGCCTTGAAAGGCAGGCCTCAATCTCAGCCTCACAGGGCTCGGGTTTATAATACTGTATCCTGGATTTACATTCACCTAGAGGGGGCACACCACACCGACCTGTAATGAAAGACTGTAATACGGTGCCGCTCGCAGTATGTGGGAGGGAGAGAAAGAGAGAGCGGCACGGCGTTGCCGGTCAGTCGGTTCGCCTCGTGTGTTGCTGCGCTTCTGTAAGGGTTATGCAAATGTTATTATTGTTATTACATTTGCTCGATATGCTTAAGGGTGTAATTTTTTAGTTTTTGTAATCAAATCTTTTTTTCAATTCGCATCTCTGTTTGAGTTTTTTTTGTGTGTGTGTAAATATGTGCCGACCCTCCTCAGATCATCTGCTCCCTCCGCCAATCATCGAACGCCGTCCTTGATGCCTCTTCCTGCGCGATTGGCTAGACTCCTCAGCCGTGGGCATTTCCACAGACGACGGCCAATCAGAGAACAGTACGCGCAGACACAGGGGGCCAGGCCAAGGCCGTGCTGTAATGGAGAGTCTGTCCGTCGCTTTTAACACCGAGAGCTCGCCACCTCCCGCTTTGATCGCACAAACACGCTTTTTTACCATGTTGTAGGACATAAAAACATGTTGGTGTGCCAAGTTGTATGTTGACTCCTGTGCGAATGGCTACATACAGTACATGGCGTTTTTATCTCACACGTACACTCCTGACTGCTATCAAGCGTGCTTTGTATCCGTCAAGTGTTGTTCTCACCGCCGGGCCCAAGCAATACACGCTTTGGTTCATCAGAGACCTAAAAAGACAGACACACTCACTTCAAAGCCAAACAAAGGGCCACAAATAGATAAAACACTGGGCTGTCCGTCAGAGGTGTGGGATTATTAGCGGCGTCTCGTTTCAGACTTTATTCGAGGGACACGGCATCATTGCTATACTTATCAATTACGCATCTAACTGGATCAAACCGAAAAAATCTGATTTTGTGTTTGTAACACTAAATGGTCAAACAAGCTGTGGCAGAAGGTTTTCATGCTGATGGATCCTTTGTAGCGTTTGTTTGGCAGCGTAGAAACGCTCTCAGTTCTTTAATCTCGAGCTCTATGCGTTCTCTCACCCCATCTTAAACCGGGTTCTTAAAAGGTGAGCTGTTTTGTCATATAATTAAAACACTGACACACACACACACACACACACACACAAAAAATAAAACACCGAGAATTTTCCAGAATGTCACAGCGGTGTCAGTCACAGCTCTGAGAGATCAAGTCATTGTTGTGTTATGTGCAAGAAGTCGGCTGGTTTGAGACAGCCGGACAAAAGAGCACTAAAGAGGGAGTCCAGCGGCGGGTTATGGGGGTCTGAGCCCCAGTGAGGGGCTGCGGTGACCTGCGCTGACCGCTGGCCCAGGGGCCAGACCCTGTCGCCACTTGCCCCTCGAGGAGGTGCCTGCCAGGGCAGGAGGGCATGGGAAGAGTCTGGGATATGGCAAATGCGTCGTAATTGGGAGCGAGGGGCTCTTGAGTCTTTCAGATAACGGGACGCATGACAAACGAAGTTTGAATGCTAAATGTAAAAACGGAAAAGCCTAGTCATGAGTGCGGTTTATTTTTCAGTAACTATTAAAACCATTAGACTATAAATCATCTTTTTACTGGTCATTTTTTATTTATTTCTTTTATTTAAAAAATGTAAAATTGTGTTATATGATTATAGTTATTTCACCCTTTTATAATAATAATCAAATAATAATTTGTATAATTTCAATATTATTTTAAATAATTTTATTATATTACTCTTGCACAGTTTTCTGAAATGAATTTATCTTCAACCGCGTAATGCAGATTCAGTTCACACCTTTTTGATCATTTAAGCTGTTCTTCTTTATTAACTTTAAACATGTTAATTTGCTGATATTTGTACACTTACTATTAGAATTTTTGACTAATTTGGTGTAAATGAGCAATTTTTAGATTTCATATGAAGAGTAAAGAATGCTGGAAATACACTGTGTTGCTGGACAAATGTTTTATTGATGTGGCAAATGTGAGACCAGTGGCACCGCATGAGCTTAGTTTAGTCAGCTTATGCAAATTATTCCATAACCTCTGCATTCAACACTTTATTATTTCAAAACAAAAGATAAGAATAGGTAACAGAGTTTGTTGGTTTTTTATCAAGCTCAGTGTCTTTTCCTCGGTCATTTATCCAACCTGCCACCAGTGGGCAGTGGCACCGAGCTCCACTCAGCCTCTCTCACCACACAGTCTAACCACAACACCACAGTAAGAGCCGACCGACATCACTTATATGACACCAGCCTGCCAGACAGGAACAACTAACTACAAATTTCATCCCCACGTCTGGTCAGTTTAGACTAACTCTGATAAACGCCTCCTCTGCTTTTACACACCACAGGCTGTCTGACTAGATTTCAAAGAACATGACATTTATTTAATCAGAAACTGACTCAGAGTTCAAGAGAAATTAATTACATCGGCTACAGTTTTATAATTTAATGATCTCATTGATTTTGTGCTGAATGTTTAAAATGCATGCAGTTTAATTTGTTTTACATTTAAGTGTAAATTAAATTCTGATTTGAGAATTTATTTAAAACGGTAAATGAACTCATAATAATCTTATATTAGTGTTTTTAGTTTGCATTAGTTGTATTAGTAAAATGCTGGTGTGAGCTTGTTTGTATTGATTAGACGTGAAAATGCTTGCTTCGCAGTCCATCATGTGAAATAATTATAATTGTTTGCTATTGACAGAAGCTTAATTTTTAATTAGCTGTTTTGAAAATTACACCTTTGTTTCTTTGTTGCTGCATGCAAATGAAGCTCTTATGTCGGTGGGGAAAAATATATTTGTCATATGTAGAAAACTTGTTTTATTGCTGTAATTTAATATGAATGTTTTGTGATTGAATGCAGTAATGTGTTAAAGAATAAATGAATTATATTTTAGCACAGTTTTGGGTTTTAGATCACAGAAGTAATTGTGTTTTTAAATAATTTAATTTAATTTATTTATTTAGAAATAGTAGGATCTCTTATTTTCAGTGAGCACTGGTCATATTTTTAGCACACACAGGGATCAGAATTCACTTTGATCCGTTCAGGAGAAACTTCGGTTTGGTGATTTTCTTCTGCGGGAGTTTGGCTGTGTGTTGTGCATTTATTGAGAACTGGGCAGCAGAATAAGCGGCAGACTGTTTCATATCAGCCTGCTCTGCAAAAAGACACGTTATTACCCCTGAGGCACTGATATCATTGAGTATTAAAGGCTTTAAATGTGTTATTTTTTTCATTTATTTATTTACTTTAATTATTTTTGCTTTTTGTATTATGTTTGGTTTCTTTAGTTATATTTGATTAAAAATATGTCATTTCACTGTCCTTTTTCAAAGTCGATTTTACAGTCAAGGTTAATTAATTGTTGGTGAAATTAGACATGCATCTAAAACATTACCATTTTGACTTGTGAAAAGAGAATAAACAAATAATAAGCCAAACTTATCATTTCTATTTATATACCTGTAAATAGAAGTTAGGAAAGCTGGATTTCCTCAGTAGCAGTATTTCTCCTTAAGCTGAAGCTGAATTTGAGCGCACATGAAAGCAACACTGACCTCCGTTCGCATTGAGAGCCGCTCTAATCCCTCTCCCAACAGTTCACTCCTCTACTGCATGCCACACAATGCCGTGACTCACAGCGCTGGCATACATGCCTCTCCCCGGACACCTTGCTTTATTATGAAGGGCCGGTTTGTTTTGGCAACTCAAGTACAATCAGAAAGAGCATTGGAGCCTGTTTATTTGTTTATTCATTTGTATGTGTTTTGTCTCTCAGGAGGGCTACGGGGTGATTGTGCTGAACCCCAACGAGAACTCTCTGGAGGTGGAGAAGGTTCCGGATCCAGCCAAGAAAGCATCCCCGGATGCCTCTGATGAGCCGGCTGAAAAGAGAGAGAGGAAGGAAGAGCGGGAGAACAAGAAAAAGAAGGACTTTTATGAGAAGTATCGCAACCCACAGAAGGAAAGAGAGATGGAGCACATCCCGATACGAGTGAGTGGCCGAGGGAGGATGATGGGTATGGAGAGAGAAAAGAATATGGGGTGAAATAGAGGGTGAGAGGGGGTTTTAGGCAGCTGAGTGAGTGGGCCACACATGTGCAGTCAGGAGGCTGTGGAGAGTTTGGACAACGTCCAGATTTTTCATCTCGCTTTCGCTGTTTGTTAAAACCCAGTGAAATCGCTTGATAAGCACAGTTTTATTATTCCTTGATGCACTTTCTACCAAAGTGTCCCTTTTTATATATTTATTTTTTACATTTACAATATACATTAGATACCTCACAGTCATGAACCATTAGGGGAGGGGCATTCTCATCTAGAGCATCTGATTGGACAAAAATCTGTGCAGTGCAGAATGAGTCATCAATATATTTGCTCTGTTTGGACAATAAAGTAATACAGTCAATTTTAAATGCAAATACCTGCTAAATGTAACTTTTGTCACCATTTAAAGTCATAAGAACTAGAGGCGAGTCAGTTTTTCCATATTGTTTTGTATATCTACACCGATTTTTAATGTTTTTATGCACATCAAGGCTGCATTTATTTAAAGAAAAATCTGTAATATTGTGAAATATATATTGTGCAATTTTTAAAATATACTTTAAAATATCATTTAGTTTTGTGACACAGCAGTGAATTTTTATCAGTCTTTAGTGTCACATGATCCTTCAGCAAACATTTTAATATGCTGATCTATTATTAGTGTTGAAACTTGTGCTGCTTTATATATACTTTTTTTCTTTGATTCTTTGATGAATAAAAGTTTAAAAGAACAGCATTTATTCAAAATAGAAATCTTTTCTAACAATATAAGTCATAACTATCACTTTTTATCATTTTAACACATCCTTGCTGAACAAAAGTATTCATTTATTTTAAAAAAAAGGAAAGAAGAAAATTACTGACCACAAACTTTTAAACAGTAGTGTATATTGCAGCACAAAATTTCTAACACTTTTCTTTTTAACTTTTGATATTTACTAAAGAATCCTGAAAAAAAAGTATCACAGGTTCCATAAATATTAAGCAGCACAACTGTTTCCAACATTGATTATAAATCATAGTAGAATTATTTCTGAAGGGGCATGTGTTGCTGAAAACTGAAGTAATGATGCTGAAAATTAATCTTTGCTTCACACGAATAAATTATAGTTTGAAGTATATTAAAATGACAAAATGACATTATTTTCAGAATTTTTTATCAAATAAATGCAGCCTTGATGAGCATAAGAAACTTTCGTGTTAGAAAGATATTTTGTTTAAAATTAAAGTCACAATAAGATCAACAGCAATAACATGCATTTAAAAATTTAAGAATTTTAATTTAAGACTTTAAGAACACAAAGCATTCAATTGATCTCAAGTTAGTCAAACTGTTTTTACAGTATTTGCTGATTATACAGTCTCTCTCAAACACAATTTTTTTTGCATATACATCACGCACACCACAGATAATACATTCTAACTCAAGAAAATAAATAATTTCTAATGCAAAACCATGAGGCAACCGGATGAAACAAGGAGGCATCAATTGGAAATACATAAAATTTGTCTCCCGAAAGTTAGCGCTTTGTTTTATCACCATTTGACGGCCACGTCACATATCGTCACACTCCTTGTGCTGTCATTTACCGTCGTTGACTCAGTAGCGGTGTGTGAGCTGTCAACACACTTCAGAGGCTACCTTCACACACACACACACACACACACACACACACACTGAGGTATAATTATCTGCACTATTAGCATCAAGTCAGCTTTAAAACCGTCATACCTCTCACTTCCCCTCTCTTTGTAAACAAATTCTCTTAATTACCCTCTTTTTATCGCCATAAACTAACTCTGACACCTATCCTTCCTTAATAAATTCTCATTGAGGACAGAATTCTGTGGTGTTGCCCAGATGAAGTTGTTTTTTAACACACACACACGCTCAGTAAGGGAAAAAAAAATCTATGAAATAGCCATCAGTGAGTGTGAATCTGAGATTTCAACACCTCGTCCGTTTCTGAGGCGTTTCATCAGGGTTGGTGTGGTGAATAGAGGAAGTTGCTCTGCAGGCTGCTGTGTATAATGGAAAAACTCACTGTCAATATCTATAAGAGCCGGTGCTGCTGACATCTTCATGCGCACATACAGCAATGTGTGTTTATGAGAAAGAGATCGAGAAGGAGTGTGTGTACATCTCCGAGAAGAGGAGGAAGGGAAGAACCCATATTAATGTCTTAATAAATATTTCAACCTGGATAGTTTGGGATTCGTATAATGAGATGACTTAGCATCTCTCGCTCTCCTCCTGAACTTTTGACACATTATAAGTCTAGCGGTATGTGATTGTTAGTCCGGTTCTGCCGGATGGCCTTGCAGTGTTCTGCACTCTCTGACGTCTGCCTGCTTTCCACTCTTCCGCATTATGCAGCTTCAGACCGGCACAAGGACGTGTGCGCTGATGACTGTGTGTCTCTGACTTTTACTGTATGTGTGCTTGTGAATTCCTGTAGGGAGCATTGAAGCACCGTTGCCAAGTGGAAATGCACGCAAAGTGGAAAAGCCATTTTTGTTTTGAACCACTGCAGGAAAATATTAAAGAGACTCTGTTGAGAAGATTTCAAGCTTTGGTTTATGTGTTGTCGGCTTGTTTGGTTTTATATAACTAATATCCCGCAGCACATTGTCAGTGGCTGAAATGTGATGATTCAGTGCTCTGATTTAATTTTCTTTGTATGCTTTGAGATCCTCTATGTTTGTTAATGGTTTATGTGTAATAGTACTTAAGTGATTATAGTTGCACAAAAACGCACAGTGGAAAGACTTTCATAACATTGGAAATCGTTTCAAAACATTTACAAACATTAATAGCTGTGCTTGTTAAGGCAAACATAATAAGTTGAATTGTTTTGAAGGTTTTTTTCTTAACCCTCAATTTTAAACTTGCTTTTAGTGTAGAGTTTTTAATTTTTATTTGAGTTTTAATGTTTTTTTATTATTATTATTATTATTTTCCCGCAACCCTAAATGTTAAACTTGGGTAGACCCAAGACCTTTCAAGGCACAATATGATTAGAAACTCAATAGTGGACTCTTTAGAAATGGGCTAGTAATCAAACAAAAGCCTAAAACCACTCAGAACACATTAGCAACTGCATAGCAATGCACTGGAAAGTGCTTAGCATAGTGATGGCAAGTGTTGGTACTACACAAATTTTCTTTTGAAAATTATAAATATACCCCCGGTTTCACAGACATGGCTTAAGCCTAATCCTAGACTAAAATGTAAGTCTGAGCTGTTTCAACTGAAGGGAACTTGCACTGACTGATCTTAAAATATATCAGTGCCTTTGTTTTGTCTCAAGACACACACCATTCAATTTTTTTTCTTTTAAGGCATGTTTATAAAAAGGACTTAAATGTCTTAATTGAACTATTGTCTAATCCTGGTTTAGGCTAAGCCCTGTCTATGAAACCGGGCCATAATATAATATAATATAATATAATAAATTAGTATGCTTAACATAATCATTTTGTAATGTAAATTCAGTTATCTAGAAATGTACTTTTGTTCATATTTTCAATGAAAACGTATTAATGTTGTTTCCTAGAGACTTATTTTTGAATGTTAAAACTAATTATTGAATGTGTGTAATACACATGTGTCACTGACACAGTGACTGCAATATTTTGCCAACACTTTTCAATAAGGTTTTATTTGTTAACATTAATATTAGTTAACATGAACAATATATTGTATATTACTAATATTAGTTAACATTAAGTTAAAAACTTCCAAATAGATTATTAAAATTCAAAGTTGTATCTGTTAACATTAGTTAATGTACTGTGAACTAACATTAACTAAGATTAATAAATGCTGTAAAAATATATTGTTCATTGTTAGCTAATGTTAGTTAATGCATTAACTAATGTTATTGTAGAGTTACCAGTATTTTTCTCCTATATATATATATATATATATATAATAAGGTCCCATTATTATCTAACTAATGAGCATTATTTATTAAATAATAATTACCATTAAATAATATTAACAGATACAACTATTCATTTTAACAACGTATTAGTGAATGCTAAAATTAACATTTAACTAAGGTTAATAAGTGCTTTAAAAGTTTTTTCATTTTTATTTCATCTTTACTAATGTAGTTAACGGTAAAACTTACAATTAGGTGTCATTTGTTAGCATTAGTTAATGTATTAACTAACATAAATGTACGAAGAACCGTACATTTATTACACAGTTTATTAATCTTTGTTTATGTAAGTTAATAAAAAAACACCTGTTCATGTTGGTTCAGTGTATGTTAACAAACACAACTTGTGATTTTTTTTTTTTTTTTTAATGCATTGGTAAATAGTGAAATTAACATTAGCTAAGATTAATAAATGCTGCAAATGCATTGTTCATGTTAACGAATGTAGCTAACTAATGTTAACAAATAGAACCTTATTGTCGAGTGTTACCTTTTCCCACCAAGTAACTGAAAGTATCAAGCCACTAATTACAAAAAAAATAGATTGTTTATTGTTAGATTGATTAATTCAATATTTTTATAGCAATAATTTTTTAACATGTTAAATGCCTGTTTTTGTACCCCCTGCAACTTGCTTAAGAACCTTCTGTTTATGAATTACTGATCTATATTCATTGGTGTTCTTTCAGTAAGATACTAAAGTATGTGTACAAAGGCGTAGGCATCATACACAAACATTTACATATTTGTGTACAAAGATGTAGGAATCTCATGCACAGATTTACATATTTGACAAGCAGCACTGAATTCACTCCATGACTTCATAGCACACACATTATTTGGTAGTACATAATGAGTCCACTCACATCTGTTTTACTTTTTTTTTGTTTTTTATGAATCTGTAGCTGCGCTGATGTCCAGGTACACTAGCTTGTGTGTGTGTGTCTGTATTTGTGTGTGTTTTCTCCTTCTCTCCACCCATCCTCTCAGCTCCTAGAGTAGGAGGCGGGTCACAGCGAGTCCCATTCTCCCAAAGTTTTTAATCTTTTATAGTGGCATTGTACGCGAGCGAACCTCCTCTCCTCCCCTCCTTGACTCCCCGTAGAGCACTAGACCACCTGCACGTCGCTCCGACCGGGCCCTGCAGCTCCGGGCTTTGGTAGCGGCGAGTTGATTAATACACTTCCTTACCCCCATTAAGGAGCCCTTAACTGCCTTTAGCACTCTTACTTTTTCGCCCCCCTTTGGGCCGCGAGCCCCCGGCCCTGCCTAATCTCCCCGCAATCTTACAGATCACAGCCCTAGCGGCCCACGTCTGCTGACGCCGAAGAAGAGAGGGGTGGACATGAGAACCGGGGGGCTGAAATAGTGGGGGTGGCATACAAAGTTTTTTTGGGAGTTCACTTTACTCTGAATTTGAGGCCTAATCCAGTTACCTATTTTCTGTCAGCCAAGCGGAGGAATAGCAAGAACAAAACCCACATTCAGAGCTTAAGAAGCTTCCAAAGATTTCATTCAGGCCTGAGCGGACCCGGCTTAGGGCCCCAGCCCCAAGGGGAAAAGAGCAAGTGGACAAAAAGCCCAGTGCGCTCAGCCTTTCTCTAAAGCACCACTTATTTTTGTAAATGACTAGAATCCTTCTCCTAACACTTTTTTTTTTCTCTCACATTTCTTATTGTTGCTTTTTTTGTAAAACGGTTCGGGCGCGAGAGAAAGGGAGAGCACTTCGTCAAACATTCAGACGCAGCAGCTTGTGGGAGGTGTTTTTCTTTTCTTTTCTTGCTCTTTCCATCTCTGCGTTTATTCTTTTCTTAAGTGCCTGCAGAACTTTAAGTGTCAGATCCTTGTGGGGATGGCATGAGTTTATTGAACGCTCAAGATCGCCGTTGCTTTCATACGTCGTGTACGCTATGACCTAACAAGAGAAAAATAAAACATCCATTGACACCAGGCCTCTGCTTTACGTTGTTTCGCAACACACAGTTCTGCCTCTTGAATTGGTTTTCGAGGCAGTAACATTTAAGTGTCGAATCTGCTAGCTGGCAAATAATGCTGGAAAATAAAAGGATGCCCTTTATAGTTATGATAGAAATGTTCTGGGTTGAGGTAATCTGGCCTAACACGTTGCAGAACTGTGTAAATCATTCGTGCGTCCATTCACGCAACAGTTTTACGTGCAGTTTACACAGAAATTTGTTCAGCTCATGTTTCATGAATAAGGCCCATTGGGTCTCCATGAATTATAGCAGACAAGTTTTCTTGCTTGCATATTTTATTTTTCTTCTGAAAATTCACATTGGATTGTTTTTTAAAGCAGTACATGCCTGCAGTTAGTAATTAGCATATTGTATGGCCAAAATATTTCCTTGTAAAGACTTACAACCTGCGTATATAATAAATAAGACTTATTTTAGGATCATTTGTCAATTGTAATTTATTCCTGTGTTCGCAAAGCTGAATTTTCAGCAGCAATTATTCCATTTAGTATCACATTATTTTTCAGAAGTCCTTCAATGCTTAAGAAATCTTTTTATTATCAATGTTAAACAACTTTTTTTTTTGTAGTATGCAAAATAAACTTTCAAATGTCAAAATTTAGAACAAAAATATCTTGCATATGATTATGAATTCAAGCATATTGTGTTGTCCCTAAAACAATCGTATATGGGGCGCTGGTTCAAGGGTTACTGCTGGTGTTCCTACTTTGTGTACCTCTACTGCGTCCTTCGTCTCCACAGGAACGACATCCATTATTTATCCCTCGTCTTCTCTCTCCTGTTCCCCCGGGGACGAGAGGAATCCGTGTTTTGGAGATGTACTGTTTCCCAATGCCTGGCTCGTACATCCCTAACCTACATGTCTATTAGATATGGCCTAGCCGAACCGGAGATGTCAAGAGACTTGTATTCTGGCTCGGGTTGTATCAGCCTCAGTCAGTGTTCCCGCAGTTCAGGGACACTTCTGGAGGTCCTCTGTGTGTATGTGAACTTTGGCCTTGAAGACCTTCCACATAACCCACATTGCCAACACAAGCGTGGCGACCGGACGTGCCTTAATTAAACTTCTGAACTGGTGATATGGCCGCAGCAGAGGTCAGAATCACAGGTTACGAGGTTTTCTGCTGTTTCAAGTGTGTGTGGGCGTCTGCTGTGTGCGTGAGTGTATTTATTTATTTTGAGCTCCACTGACTTATGAGTTGGGGCATCTGTTAGTGCAAGTACACATATATATATATATGTTGAGATATGTATATGTAAAGAAGTAACAAAAGGCATAAACATATACATTTTATGTATTTATGTACACTGCCGCCCAAAAGTTTTGGATCTGTAATATTTTAAATGCTTTTTAAACAAGACTTTTCTGCTCATCAAGGCTGTTATTATTTGATTAAAAATACAGAAAAAAACTATTATTTTTAATGTTAATGCAATTTAAATAGTGGTTTATATTTTAATATACTTTAAATATAATTTATTCCTGTGATGCAAAGCTGAATTTTCATCATCACTACTCCAGTATTCATGTCACAATTCATATCATGTCACATGATCCTTCAGAAATCATTTTAATATGCTGATTTACTATCAATGTTGGAAACAGTTGTGCTGCTTAATATTTTTTTGGAACCTGTGATACTTTTTTCAGGATTGTTTGATGAATAAAACATTAAAAAGAGCAACATTTAATTAAAATTGAAAACTTTTGTAACATTAAACACCTCATTTAAAGTTTGGGGTCAGTCAGTTTTTTCTTTCTCTCTCTCTTTTTCTGTCTTTTCTTTTTGAAGGAAATTAATACTTTTATTCAGCATGGATGTGTTAAATTGATAGAAAGTGATAGTAAAGACTTATATTGTTAGAATATATATATATATATATTTTTTTTTTACTTTTTTTTTTACTTTTTATCAAAGAATCCTGAAAAAAGTATCACAAATTACTTTGTGTTTTTGCACAAATAGACCCTTGATGAGCATCAGAGGCTTTTTTAAAAAACATAAAAAATCTTACTGATCCCAAACTTTTGAGCAGCAGTGTCTGTGTGTGTGTGTGTGTGTGTGTATACATATACATACATATATATATATATATATATATATATATACACACACAGTATATATATAGAAGTCAAGATTTGAAGTGGTTCAAAACCGTCATCAAAATTGTCCTAAAACCAAAACAATACCCGTTCTTGTCTTAGGACAACTTTGATTTTTTTTTTTTGCTCCCCTTCAGATGTTGACTACTGTATATGAAGAGTTTATTTGCAAAAACAGATAACTGTTTTCGAAAACCATGTTTTTTTATTATATTATCTTGTTTATATTGTGTTTTATTGTGTAAGTTAGCTGTATTTTTTTGGATATTTTTACTTAATCAAAATAACGCAGTTTGATTGAGATTAATTAGAATGCACAATAAAAAAAAAACTTGATTTTTGAAAATTGTTGTTTTTGAACTCATATATTTATATATAGAATTGCGACAGTAAGTGTTAAAAGATACACAAGTTGTGAGTTTTCTATCTGTAATTTGGTTCACTTGCATCATACAATTTGTTTTAAACCATATATTATGCTGCTGTTCTTAGTTGCAGTAACTGCTTTTTTCTTTACTCACCAAAGCCAAATTTTGTACAATTTGGTACTTACAGACAGTTAATTTTGTATCTGGTAACATGTGATTCATTTAGACCTATGTTTATCTTTTACAAGTTATATAGAGTGATTTTTGTAGTATGAAAACTAAAAAAAAACGTGCAATGAAAATAAACAACTATTGGCAGCTTGATCTGTTCTCTATTAATAGAGAGGGAGAGGGAGAAAGTGAAGTGACACTGTGTCTGAGGCAGCTGTCTCCATGTGCCTGTATGTACGTGTTGTCCTGTTATTTTTTGCATATGAACTGCTTGTCAACCCTTGCCACCATCTGAGATCTCCTTTCTCTGAAGCTGTGCATTGTAACCACTCTCAGGGCGAATCCCGCTGTAACTCGGCTCAGATGTCTGCTCCCAATCTTCCCGTTAGGTCAACCAAGAAACACATCCAATCTGCTGTCAGAAGCCGAAGCAAGGGCCTTCACAGCAGGCCTTTACCAGCGAACGACACATGAACCACTGTCTGTGCCTTCTTCCCCCTAACATCAATTAAAGCCAGGCAGTAATTTAATCTGACAATCACAGGCTTTGAGTGAGACAGGTTGAGATGTCACAGAGATGACCTTTCTGCCCACATGCAGCCAAGAGCTGTCTTTTGCCTAGGCCTTTGTAGTTTGTTAATGAGATATTGATTTGAAACAATGCACTAGCAAATTTTGTCGAGATTAGCTCCATGCTAACAAGGTCACAGCGCTGTCACAGTACAGTCTCGCGTTTATCAGCACCATACCTCCACCTCCTTTATTTAAGAGCCCTCTTAGGGGGTCTGGAACCCCCCCACGCCTTTTTCATTTCCTGTTTTCCCTAAGCATGTTGATATTCTGCCCGCATCTTCCCCGTTGGCCTCGTTTGTCATCTTACTGGCTTTCGGTGAGCTCGCTAGTCGTTAATTACTTGTGATTTTCAAGTCATCTCCTTGGTTCGTGTTCTCTCCCCCCTTTCCCCTCCGCTAGATATGAGGGCTTCTGCCGCGGTCACACTCTTTTCTGAAGGAGCACCTTGTCTGGAACTGGCCAGGTGTGGACGGCAAATCTGCAGGAAGTGAGTGCCAGTGCTCGTTTTGCCAGCCCGAGGCGTCTAGTGTTCCATGTGCGTTAACGGCGCTATCAGGAAGTCCACGCGCCGCCATGAAACCCAGTCTCAGCCTTATCCGAGTATACAAACCCAGCACTCACACTGCCAACTTTCAAATCCCTCAGCATTATCGGCTTTCCCAGACTCCTATTTCTTACTATCAGTCCGCGGTCTCTGTAAACGCTAGCCATGTGGAGCTAGCGACAGGCTAACGGACGTTTGAGGCACTTAATGCGAATCTCAGCAAACACCAGGAAAGTAGGTCCACATTCTAATGGCTCCAGTGATAATACAAAACACGCAATTACCTCCTTGGATTGTTTAACGTTTAATCGTTTAACTAAATGAAAATAATCCCATGTCCTGCTGAAAAGCTACCACTGCCCATTGAAATGAGCTGAGGGGATTGTGTTTGCCCAGTGTGGCCAGAAAGAGTTGGCTTGTTAATTCTGAGCTTTTCAAAAGTGATATTTAGCAATTGGAATGTCCTGAAAAATGTTCTTGGTCTGATTAGGACAAGTAGTCCTTACAAATACCAGTGCTGACTGAACTAACTCAGATTGCTAATGGAAGTTTGTTTGACCAGCTGTTTAATGTGTACATGTGCAAGTGTGTACATGCGACACGCGTCATAATCTGAAAACCACGTCCGCTAGGGGGGAAAACAATCCAACGCTCTCCATTGACTTTGTATTGCGGGAAGCTGCCTCAGTGCCTCTGTGTCATTTCTGACTTATAACAAAAAACAGAGCAATGTCTAAAAGCTTCTATGTGACAAGGTGTACAGTAAACAAGCTAAAAAACACAGAACTACGTTTTTATAAGCTGTCGACCCAAAAAACGAAAAGTGTCATATTACTAGAGAACTAAGGGAAACTTAATCGGTTAAGTAAACATTCATTATTTTTAACCATGTCAAAGGATTATTTCACCACCCTGAGACTAGGAGACCTATTGTGAAACTAAATTTTATTAGTCTATGTCAGTGCTTCTTTTCCTTACCTTCCTTTTGCTGGAGAAATAATCAGATTGAATGGCCCAACATGAAATACCCTGACCTCTACAACTGTTTGTGCCCTTAAACGCTCGTTTTTTGGGGGGTTAACAGCTTATATAAACGTATTTGTTTTTTTTTTGGTTTTTTTGCTTGTTTACTGTACACCTTGTCACATAGCAGCTTTTAGACATTTTTCTGTTTTTTTTTTTTTTTTTTTTTATAAGCCAGAAATGAAACGGAGGTAGCTTCCCGCAATAAAAAATCAATAGAGAGCGTTCCATTGTTTTTCCCGCCTACGGTGTGGGCGTGGTCTAAATGCGCTCTGTCTCTATTACATATAATATTAAAATATGAGTATTTGAAACAAGCTCTGTGTGCCTAATTTCTAAGTTCTTCAAGGCTAAATTGCAAATTAAATTAATTTGGTAATATTTGTATTTGCATTTATAGTAAATACAAAATGTAATTTAATTTGTGTTATAGTATAATTTGTTTTATTTTATTTATTTATTTATTTTTCTCTTTTCATATTATTTAGTTTATTATATGCTGCTTGGATGTAGTGTTAAATGTGTTTAGCACTGGAATATGGCAATGCCTGTTTGTTATTTGAAAGTTTAATAGAGTGTTAAAAAAACATTTTTACAAAATGACATCGATTCTTAAATCCCACGAATCGATTAGTCTAGCCTGTTTTCACAATGAACGGAACATTACAGGGCGCCTCCAATCCAATAAGTCTTAATGATCTTTGTGATTTGTTACTGCTGATATGAAACAAAGTCTCAGATTTCAAATTCTGCCTGTTTATTGCAATATTCAAAAAATAAATACCGTTCTGGCGCTGTTTAATGTGGAGTGACAGATCGGTGTAGCGCCTCAGTTCAAGAGAAGCAGCGACGAGAGGCGCATGTGAACTCATCGTCTCCGCTGCTTGGATACAGTTTCAGCACGAAATTAACATGAATATACGCCGAAGGTATGTTAAAAGAAAGAGTACAGCCAAAGAAATCCGTATTATGTGTCATGTAATCGCATATCCAGTGTTTCAACCGCGCAAAGAGACAATATAACGGCTTGTAAACAATATGTTATGTAACGTCACATTTACCTCATTTTCGGTGACCGTAAATCTTTAGTCAGCTAGACAAATGAACTCTAGAGAGGAGCATTTTGCTAAATATATGCTCCATATAACATATTCATTATAATTTTTACTGTTGGAGTAGAAATATAATTATGTAATTTAAGATTAACTATTAATTTAGTTAAGTATTATAATTTTAACCTTCAATATTATAGTAATGTAGGCCTAGTGTCATGTGTCATTTACTCTCGTAATTATTTTATAACATTACCCTGTTGAAAAAAAAAAAAAAAAACAGCAAATGCTGGTTCGGTAGGTTTTGATGCTGGGGTGCTGGTTTTACCTGGTTTATGCTGGTCCTTTGCTGATCATGGACCAGCATAAACCACCAGCAAAGGACCAGCTTTAACCAGCATCCCAACATCAAAACCTGCCTAACCAGCATATGCTGTTGTTTTTTTCAACATATTGAATCATGAAATTTGTGTCAAATCCTAATTTATTGTGTTTAAGCATTTTGAACATGATTCTGAATATTCTTGACTTTATTGATTAAATTATATATTTTAGTTACGAATGGATAATAAAGAAGATTATAAAAAGATTATTTGAAAACATACACACTAAAAGTTTGGGATAAGAAAGAAGTTGATACTTGAAAAAATATATTTCCATAAAAATATTAAGCACCACAACAAATTTTCAGCATTGATATTAAAAAAAAAAGGTTTCTTGAGAACCAAATCAGCATATTGAGTAAGGGCAAAAAATAGACTAACATGAATAAATGACATTGTTTAAATATATTAAATAGAAAACCAATGGATGTTGAGGTCAAAAGTTTACATACAACTCATATGCAACTATTACAGAAGGTTCAAATGCTCACTGATGCTCCAGAAAGAAACACGATGCATTAAGAGCTGGGGGTGAAAACTTTTGAACAGAATGAAGATGAAGTCTACATTTTTCTTATTTTGCCTAAATATTATATATATATTTTTTTATTTTAATACTGCCATTCATAAGCTACAGAAGATGCTTATATGTTTCCTAGGAGACTAAATAAGTTACATTTTCCCTGATCTTCAAATTAAAAAAAAATTCACCTCCGGCTCTTAATGCATTGTGTTTGCTTCTGGAGCATCAGTCATCGTTTGAATGAACCATATGTAAACTGAATGGGGTCATTTTCATAAATTCAACTATTATTTTCTCTTATGGACTATATATAAACTTTTTTTTATGTTAAATATCTTATTCAGGTCAGTACTAAATAAAAAATAATGTGCATTTTGTATGATCCCTCCTGTTTTGGTAAAATAGTTAACATTTAGCAGATTCTGCAAGGTGCATGTAGTGCATGCTTTTGACCTCAACTGTAAAGCAGTGTTGTAAATCAGAAATACATAATGTGTGTGTTACATGGAGTGAGTCTAATAGGGCTGGAGTTATGCTCATTGTGGATCTAAAATGGAACTGTGAATCTTCATTTAATGTCATTTTTCTACTGATTGCTGACTATGAAGGTGATAGAAAGATGTGCAGGAAAAATCTGTCATACTACAGAAAAAGTGAGAATCTCTTTCAGATGCTGTTCTCACATCCTGTGTTTCAATTCAAGGGGTTTTGCTGTGTGTGGGAAACCTCCGTATGACGTTGCTCAGATTGTATGTAGCATTTCCAAGAAGATCGTAGAAAAAAACTGTATACTGTTTTAATAACTATTTGAGGAACTTGTCATTATTTTTGCAGTTGTGGTTGTTGTTGCCAGCGATGCAGAAAGTTAATGTCAGTACGTATGCAGTAACATTGAGATGTGTGCAACAGGTCTGCGCAGGCTGGGTGTCTTCCAGGTCTTGCACATGCATAGATGAGATGAGGGCTGACAGCGAGAGAGAGAGGGTGAACCTGTCACCAGGAACTGGTCTCTACGGGCGTATTGTTTCGCAGGAGCTAATTAACCCTAGGAAATAATTACACAAATATGCAAATGCTGTTTAGATAAGTGTGGGCTCTATCAGAGGAGGTAGTCAATCATAGGGGAAGGGTTGGAGGGAGTCGGTGGTCTGTGTGTGCTCGCGTGTGCGTGTGGGCCAGGTGACAGACGCTGTGCTGGGGTGATAAGGGGAGGGGGATGTTACCTGGTTTTATGTGGCATCACCCTTGTGCAATAGTGGAGACTTTATTTATTGAAGCAGACACACACACACACACACACACATACACACACACTTATGCACAGACAAAACAACATAGCGTTCAGTTCTTATGTTTGCTTCACTAAAAATAAACCTTCCAAGGTGCACTCTTGAAATTGCATTTGTAATTTGTAACTTGTGTGTTGTCAGTTTGATTGGATTGTGAAAAGTGAGCAGTGAGCAGTAAGTAGTAGTAGTAGTAGTAGTTGTTGTAGAGTTTAAGGGTTTAATTACTATTACTGTTGAGCAAACCATTTACATCATGATATTCTTGAAATATTTTTACATATTGTTCCGGAATCCAGAATTTTATTTTATTTTATTTTATTTTATATATTTTTATCATATTTAGTTTTTTGTTTTATTTTATTTGGTTTTTGTTTTATCATGTTAGTTTTGTTTGTATTTTACTTAATTGTTTTTGTTTTGTTTTTTGTTTTATCATGCTTTGTTTTATCCTGTTGTTATTTTATTTTATTTTATTGCTCACCTGTCAGATTAAAAAAAATGCTTAAAACACCCATAAAATTTTATTTATCTATTTATTATTTATTATTTTTAACAGTCATGAAAATTGCTGCAAAACTGTGTATATAAATGTATGTTTGTTTTTAAATACTATTTTACCTGTTTTATTTTATTTTATTGGATTATTTTCTTTTCTTTTGATTTTTTATTTTATTATTTTGTTTATTTATCATGTTTTTTTTTTGTTTGTTTAGTTTTATTTGTTTAGTTTATTTTGTATTTTATTTTGTTTTATTATTATATTATATTGTGTTTTGTTTTATTATGTTTTGTTTTATTGTGTGTTATTTTTATTTTTTTTAGTTTACATTATCACTCGCCTGTCAGATGGAGGAAAAAATAGCTAAAAACACCCATAACATTTTATTTATTTATTTATTTGTTTTTTTTGAACAGTCATGAACATTGCTATGAAAATGTGTGTATATAAATGTATTTTTGTTTTTAAATACTATTTTACCTGTTTTGTTTTGTTTATTTAGTATAGTTTTTTTTGTTTGTTTTAACATGTTTTTTGTGTTTCGTGTTTTTATTTCATTTTATTTTATTATAATATTTAGTTTTATTTAATTTGATTTTATTTTGTTTTTTATTGTTTGTTTTTTGTTTTGTTTTGTTTATTTTACTTTTTTGTATTTTATTTTGTTTTATTATTATATTTTGTTTTGTTTTATCGTGTTTTTTATTTGGTTTTGTTTTATTTTAGTTTATATTATCACTCGCCTGTCAGATGGAGGAAAAAATAGCTAAAAACACCCATAACATTTTATTTATTTATTTATTTATTTGTTTTTTTTTTGAACAGTCATGAACATTGCTATGAAAATGTGTGTATATAAATGTATTTTTGTTTTTAAATACTATTTTACCTGTTTTGTTTTGTTTATTTAGTATAGTTTTTTTTTGTTTGTTTTAACATGTTTTTTGTTTTTTCGTGTTTTTATTTCATTTTATTTTATTATAATATTTAGTTTTATTTAATTTGATTTTATTTTGTTTTTTATTATGTTTGTTTTTTGTTTTGTTTTGTTTATTTTACTTTTTTGTATTTTATTTTGTTTTATTATTATATTTTGTTTTGTTTTATCGTGTTTTTTATTTGGTTTTGTTTTATTTTAGTTTATATTATCACTCGCCTGTCAGATGGGGGAAAAAAATGCTAAAAACACCCATAACATTTTACTTATTTATCTATTTATTTATTTATTTATTTATTTTTAACAGTCATGAACATTGAGATGAAAATGTGTATGTATATAAATGTATTTTTGTTTTTAAATACCATATTTAAATACCTTTTTTATTTAGTTAGTATATAGACTTGAAGGTGGACTCTTCTGACCTACTGCCACTTTTTGTGTTTCCCTGCCTTCATGGCCTTGGTTACATCAGCAGAATAAAATAGTTGTTTTAGAGGTAGCGAAAGTTCTCATTTTAATGAAAGAATGTGAAAGCAAGAGCTTTTTCATCTTTAGAATATCATGTATTAATGAATCGTGTACAATAAGACCAGGGACTTTTATATAGTGAGTGGATATAAACTAATTACCGGCCGCTACACGTCTTTGTGGCCGTGTGTCCAGGCCTGCGTGTGTGAGCACCAACAGCTTTATGAATATGAAATGCGTTGCGCTGTGATGATGACTCAGCTTTGGTTCTTCAAACCGCTTTGATGTCTGAGGGTGCGAGAGAAAGACACGCAGACTCGTCCCCGTTTTCACCGCCCTGCACCCACCTCCCAAACGTCCACAGAGATCTGGGCTCAGCGCTTTCTGCCAGTTGCATCACGCCGTAACCCCCCCTCCCACCAGCCTGTTTATTTACTTTCATATTTGTGTCCCCTCGCCAACACAAGCCATCTCGGTGACAGGAAATCTCTTCCCTCCTGCCAGCTCCTTCAGCTCTAATTCACTTATTATTGTGCTTTTCAAAAAGCTAATCAATATGGGAGAGCTGATGCAAGATCATGAGAAAGAGGCTAAACACAGGGCAAGGCTGCAAACTTTCAGGAGCTGATTGCGACAAGGCCAGCTCTTTATATCGTGCAGCTGTAGAACTGCCGCATTCTCCGGTTTATGTTAGCGACACCCACGTTCGCTCACTTGTTGCTAGCGATTTTCCTCTAATTTAGTTGTTATTCTGCATTTAAACGATTGCCGTATTTGCAAACAAACACACAGATCGATGTTGCATGCGCCAGTGAATGAATGAATGCCCTTTTTCTTCTCTCTCTCTCTCGCCTCGTATTCGTAGAGCGTTATAACCCCAGGCCAGTGTTAATTACGAGTGTTGTGTTTGTGCCCTGCTTGTGTGACCTTCCCATGTAGGCCGATTATGTGTTTATCGCTCGTATAGAGGCCGTATTGATCAGTCAGTGGGGTACAAATTAAGATTTAAACTTGACGTCACACAATCTATTGAGTTTTGCATTGGAGGCATTTGCAGTATGCAAGATTCATTGATTGAGTAAGATATGCTTAACTGAGTGAATGCGGCTGTGTGTGAGTTTATGGGTGAACGTTTTCAGGCAGTCTTTAACTTAAAGGTCAAACCTTTTTTATTTATTGTAGTTTCTAAAAATAAATAGTGTTTTAGTACATTTTATATTCTATATATATTATTATATTTTATATGAATATATATTTTGATTTAAATATCAGTAAATTCAAAGGGGTATCCACATGATGAATCGGTCCTCATTATTTCACTGTGAAGGTTTTGAACCCTAAATAGGTGTAGATCTTGTTTGTTGTAAAAAAAAAAAAAACTACACACATACAGTTAAAATCAAACATTATTTAACTCTTCAGAAACTGCAATACTATACAAATACAAGCTTTTCTGAAGATCCAGGATTTTATACAAATAGTTTACTGGCATATTACAAGTGATGATGTCAATGTATAATTTCATATTATTGAGTTATAGGATTTTTTAAAAACTCAGCTATGTCATAATTATACATCCCCTATTTTAAGTCACTTATTTGTATGGTGGGGAACAAAATCGTCTTAAAACACAATTAAGCCTTCAGAAGCCCTATTAAAAAACAGAATTAGCTTGTTACACATACATGCAAGTTGACCCGATGAAAGGAGGAAAACATTTCAATGCAAAGTATAAGAAGAACACTTGATAAGTTTGGCCTTTGTGTTGGGGCATCTTGCTGAATGCCACTCTTGACCAAGAAGAACATAAAAGGCTGACTTGAACATGTTAAAATAATTTGGATAGACCTGTGGAGTTCTGGAAGAATATTTTATGGAGTGATGTGATCAAACTGGAAGTTTTTGGACCCATGGATCAGCGATATGTCTGGTGCAAATAAGCTTATAAGCTTTGGTCAAACATGGAGGTGAGCCAGTCCTGTGATGGGAGAGTTTTACTGTTGCAGGAAGTGGAAATCATGACTGTATGAAGGACATCATGATTCTTTGAAGTATCAAGCCATTTTGACAAGAATTGTGATCCCTTTGGTGCAAACACTGAAGTTCATGATCAGTGGACTTTCCTGCAGGACAGTCATCCCAGAGTATACATCCAAATGTACTTCTGCTTGGTTCAGAGATCAGTCATAGAATGTACTTGAGTTGTCTGTTCAGACTCCAGATTTAATTCTTATTGAAAATGTTTGGTTGAATTTGATGAAAGCAGTGGCAATGTGAAAACCAAAGATTATCAGTAATCTGGAAGCTTTTTCAGGCAAGGAATGCACCAAGATTGCTGTAGAGAGGTGACAGAAGCTTCTAAGCACTTCCAAGCAGCGTTTATTGGTGGGTTTTAAAGAATAAACAATTCTGCACCCATTTTGGGGGTTGAATAATTTTGAACATGAATGTTTAGAGCCAATTTGAATTTTATCATGATTCATCAAAGTTACATTCTCAGAATCACTCAAATGTGTATTAATAAACTTTTTTTTACTTATGTCTTTGTTGAATTTTTTAAAAAAGTTGCTCTCCACAGCAAAATGTCTTGCAGGTCAAGGGGGTGAAAAATTTTGATTGCAACTGTATTTATATTTAAAAGCATTTAATTTTTTTAAAATTATTTTTTATGTATTTATTTATTTTAGGTTTAAGTCTCTAAACGTCTCTAGCACAATTTCAAGGAAAATCGTATTTCTCATTATATGACCTCTTTAACTTCAGTTATTCCCACTCTGTCTTTACAGGAAAACAGCAGTCCAGAGGAACACACACTTTATGTGTGGGACCACTTCATCTCTAAATCGCTTGCGAAAAACATCTTCATCGTGGCACACAGCTATGGTGGCTTGTCATTCGTGAATTTGGTAAGTATTTGTTAGAGGTTATTATTATGAAAAGCCCTCCCCTTCACTTCCTCAACACATAAACACACACACAGTTGTCTTCACCAGTGGGAAAAGCAGCAGAAGAAAGAGCGAAATGATTAAATAACACTTAGTTTCTTTGAGAAAGTGCTGCTTTTGTAAACAATCCAGTTCATCCTTGGCCTAAGGCTCTATCCACTTCCTTGAGCAGGAGGGTGGGATGAAGAAAGAATAAGAAACTGCAATGAGAGCCACAGCTCTGTTAAAGCAAGAAGTCGAGTATGCATAGCATCAGACCCTGAGAAAAAAGAGAGAGAAGTCATGATAGATGGGCAGATGTTTGAAAAAAGAGCATCCCTTCTGTGTACCGGTTCTAACGCCATGGTTTATGTTTAAGGCAAAGCATGCTACCTGTTCTGTTGTTGGCTGCACAGACGAGCACAGAACACTATTTAGAGTCCCAGCCTCAGAGAAAACGAGAGCAGTAAATTTACGAATTTATTTACTGTATATTATACTGCTGTCACACAGATCTAATATAAACTTATGATTCTTTCCCAGCTGTTTACCTTCACAGACATAACTGACTGATTTTGTAGCTCACGTGTGTTTTTAACATAATCTTGTGTGTATTTGACAGTTTAAGCGCAATAAGACATGAAAGAGAACTTAGTTTAGTGCTCACATGCCATGTGACATCCGCTTTTTGTGTGCATGCTTCAGATGTGTGCGCTCAGAAAACCCTTTAACACAAATTGTACGGTCAGAACTAATATGGTTTAAAACGCATGATTTCAATTCGATAGACATGATAATCTAAACCAAACCGATGTTTTTTTAGCAGAGTATCTGAGGAACAAGGTGTAAAGGCACAGCCTTATTCTGGAAAAGTGGGCGGGGAACAGCAGCTCATTTGCATTTAAAGAGACATGCACGGAAACAGCGTGCTTCTGCTTCCACTCAAAATTCAAAATTATATAATAAATGATCTATGGGGTATTTTAAGATGCATTCTAGGGACACCTGAGGTTTTTATTACATATTGTAAAAAGGAGCATAATAGATCTCCTTTATACATAACTAATTAAAAAAAAAAATCTAATAACATTTTGACATTTAAAACATTTTGTGGCCAGTTTACACATCTTTATTTTCTGTGCCTTTCACGAACCTTCCAGTTGTTGAATCTGTCATTTTATTTGCCTATTTAAAAACAGTTATTGTTGTCTCTCACTGTAAGATCTCTCCAGTAGGTTAGATCATTGTCTTAAATCATTCCAATGTTTAAAGAAAGCTTCCAGCAACTGGTAGTAGTTGGAAGTTGATTTTTAGTCCTCCTTTCACCTCAAACAATCCAAATATGTACTTCTAGAGACTCCAGGTAGGTGTTTTATCTGGGAATTGGTGGCACTAAATGCTTAAAGGTTCTTGGGGGCTTCACATTTCATTCTTTTATTGTAAATTAGCAGGTTTTTGTCTTCTTAACACAGCCGAATATGCTTAAATATACTGCCAATGGGAATTGGCTGTTGTATTTCACGTGACTGATCTTTTTGGAGAATAATGTTTTGGTCTATTTCTCACACAAAGCTATTGTATGATTTTACAAGACCTGAAATCTAGTGTAAAAGTTTTATGAGCTACTTTTACTGTGCTATATTGTCCTTGACAGCTAATGCTTCATTATAAGGTGGAGATTATTAAGCGTATTCCCTTTTGTTTTTAATGGAGGAAAGTCAGTCATACTTGTTTCAAATGACACAAAACTCAAATGATGACCAAATTTTCATTCTTTTTATAAACTCGCCCTTTACCTCGAACTCGTGAACTTCAGTTTTCAGCTACGTACCCTGTGTTACATCACCTCCAGGGTCAAGGGTCAGGTACCTTGTCACAATCTCTATTCTAGGTTTGCGCATTGTAAGGACAACTTCTTCAGGAGCACTCTGGTGAACCTTTGACCTAACATAAGCACACACTTTCTTGCTTTCTTTCTACACCTACATGGGAGCACTTTTCATGAACCTGTTCCACTTTCTTTTAAAAAGAGAGAAGGGAGTGTGTAGCGGATGGCCAGGACTTAGCATTCCTCTGATAATTCCAGGAATATGTGTTTTTATCTGAGGCAGGAGTCTCTGTGTTTCGTAATTTGAATATAACTGTTAAATATTTATGTGGCGTTGTGGCCATGACAGCCCCTCGCTGGTGGAGGCATGGCGGTCTTCCTCCAGAGATCTGTTTAGCCGTCTTTCTCTGATGCATCCCTGTTTTTTTTCTCCCCTTTTTTTTGCTTCCAAACACACGCGCACACAGGCGAAATGTTCACTTACACACACTATTTCATACAAACCATGCTCATGCCATCCATTGGTTTGATTATCTTAATGGTATTCGGATGTTTGAACTTTATCAAACATAAGTATCTGTATGGAACTTATGAATGATCTTAAGTATTATCTATATATTTTTATTTATTTAATATTTACTGACTAACAAGTATATTTCATTGACATTAACCCTGACTAATGAGAAGGCCGATCATGTGAATGGTGTGAATAGTTCTTAAAATGGTTTAAGGTAGACAATTAGAGGCCAAGATGGAAAAGGTGGACACAAAGTGTTGAGTTGAGGAGAAAAATCTTTGACTCGTCATAACAGATTGCCTGAAAACAGGCAGTCTGTGGTTTAATTACTGTTCCCTTTAACTTTAACAAACACGTTTCTGATCAGGCACATCAAACACAGGCCGATTAATGTCTTCAGCATGCCGCCTCTCTCTTCCTCTCTTTTCCTTTCATTGAAATTCGATTTCTTTTCGAAGGCAGTATGTAGTAATTATAGATACATCAAAGTGTGCCTTTAAGTAAGAGTGGTGCGTCAGGGTTGCATAGCTTTATGTCAGGGCTCACTCTTCCATCTCTGTGTTCCTGTTTCAACAGACTCTGTTTCTTGTCATATCTGTGCCATGAATTTTGAGTTTGAGGAGACAGTAGACAAACTGTTCTCTCTTCACTGTCTGCCACTCTGTTTTCCCCTTTTCTGGCTCTATGGCTGCATTTGAATTCTTGTTGCTTCATAGTACTGAAATTGAACTTATCAACCGTTAATGTGTAGTATGAATACTTTACCAGATACACTACTGTACATCCACCATGTTGACATTTTCCTGTGGGCTAGTATTTATTAATTTATAATTGGTAAGGAAACCACAAAGAATTGAATTATTCTGGTTCTTACTGTTCTTAATCATTCTGGTTGCTGAAAGGTTTTATTAACTATGTATTACACAACATTACTTTCTCATAATGTGTAGCTTTAACATTTTGCCATAAACAAACAGTAGCTGAACTGATTTAAGTCTCACAAGCTTTGACCTCATTAGAGTCATTCATTCACTAATCAGACTACATTGGATGTTTTTCTGTTTTACTTGACTAAAAGAAACAACTCAGTGGGATCATATGTTCGGGAATTGTACTACATTAGTTGTGCAGTTGATGTTTTGGGAATCTTACTGCGCTATTAGTAAAGTGTGTGTTTGAATCACTAAGAAGAAATGGAGATTAAGAGGCATTGTTTCGTGATTCAGACTACACTAGCTGCACAGAATGTGTTTAATTGACTATAAAGATTCTCGTTAGAATCATTTGTTAAGGGATCTGACTGCACTAGTTGTACAGTATGTGTTTAATGTACTAAAAAGAACTGACTAATTACTATAGTATAATTTCCTTGAAAATTGGACTATGCTAGTTTGTGTTTGATTCACTAAAATTATCTGACTCATTAGAATAATTTGTTTGGGAATCTGACTGCACTGTTTGTGCTGTATATGTTTGATTCACTCAAAAGATCTGACTCATTAGAATCATTTCTTTGGGAATCTGACTGCAAAAGTTGTACAGTATGTGTTTGATTCACTAAAAAGATTTGACTTATTCGAATCATTGGTTTGGGAATCTGACTGCATTATTTGCACAGTATGTGTTTGATTCACTAAAAAGATCTGACTCATTTGTTTGGTAATCTGACTGCACTAATTGTACACTATGTAATGTATTTGATTCACCAAAAATATCTGACTCATTCTAATCATTTGTTTGGGAATCTGACTACATTAGTTGTACAGTATGTGTTTGTTTCACCTAAAAGGTCTGACTCATCAGAATCATTTGTTTGGAAATCTGACTGCACTAGTTGTACAGTATGTAATGTATTTGATTCACCAAAAAGATCTGACTCATTACAATCATTTGTTTAGGAATTTGACTGCACTAGTTGTACAGTATGTGTTTGATTCACTAAAAAGGTTTGAGTTATTCGAATCATTGGTTTGGGAATCTGACTACATTAGTTGCACAGTATGTGTTTGATTCGCTAAAAAGATCTGACTCATTTGTTTGGGAATCTGACTGCACTAGTTGTACAGTATGTAATGTGTTTGATTCACTAAAAAGATCTGACTCATTCGAATCATTTGTTTGGGAATCTGACTACATTAGTTGTACAGTATGTGTTTGATTTGCCTAAAAGGTCTGACTCATCAGAATCGTTTGTTTGGGAATCTGACTGCACTGGTTGTACAGTATGTGTTTGATTCACTAAAAAGGTCTGACTCATCAGAATAATTCGTTTGGGAATCTGACTGCACTATTTGTACAGTATGTGTTCTGTTCAGTCAAAAGATCCGACTCATTAGAATCATTTATTTGGGAATCCGACTGCACTATTTGTGCAGTATGTGTTTGAAAAGAAAATTAGTGTGGTGTTCCGTCCACATCAGCACAGATCAAAATGCTTCACATCAGAAAGCAGAAAGCTGTTCTACTGCATTTTCCCCAAATCTGTCGACTGATTACACTCATCTGCACCCATGGGATAGCAAAATGTCCACTTCAGAATCTTAGGACATTTCTGTTTCATTTTGTGGAACCATGTTAGCTTGCCACTTGATGTCCAGTGAAAAATCTCGGTCCTGAAGCAAATCCAGTTACGATGTGCTCCCCTTCATCTCACCTGATCATACCTGTCCCATATCCTTCTCCGTCTCCATCTGATCGTGTTTGATTGCTGCAGCGGCGGCTCCAGCGTTTGCTTTCATCTATGAGTCTAGCTAGAGGCCTGTGAGAGCAGCCGTCAGGGCAGAGCTCAGCTCCGCGTAACCTTCCTGACACTCTGCCAGAGAAAAGAGCAGCAGGATTGGAGAAGATGGGGCACATTATGTAACGAGTTATGCAATCATACATCTGCCTCCCAGTGCACCAGTGTGTGGGTTCCCACAGCTTAGATGAAATAAATGGATCAAATGTACATGTGTCATTGTGTGTTGTGCACTCATAGGTTCAGGTAAGCACTTTGTGTTTGTAGATCTACACCACTTTAATTGCAATTTACAAGTAATAAGACATTAGAGGTTGTTATATTGTAAACATAATTGTTGGGTCCTGATGGAGAAGCATCAGAGTTCAGTTTCTCAATAACCACTTGACTCTGAGGTGCTGCAGTCTAGGCACCAAGGGTTTGGTTTCTCTTCTTCCCCTGAATTATGAAATTGGCCTGTAGCACAGTCAACTGAACTCCAGAATACAAGATTTTGTTCAAGCTTTCTTATTGTTGGTAACAATTTAGTATAGGGACAAATTCTCTCTATTAACTAGTTGCTTATTAGCATATTGGTTGTTTATTAGTACTTATAAAGCACATATTCTGCATGACCATATTCTAAATCCCTAATCCCACCCAATATCTAAACTTAACAACTACCTCCCTAAATATTAATAAACAGTAAATTATGAGTTTATTGAGACAAGAGTCACAGTTAATGGTATGTAAATAGCTAAAATTAGACCTTAAAATAAAGTATGACCTTATTGTTTCTTAAGCTGTTTTTTTCTCTCTCTCTCTCTCTCTCTCTCTCTCTTGTGCTTCTGACATGTATGTTATGCTGGTTTGTCTTAATACTTTAAGACTGCAGTCTTAAACACAGCTCTGCTGACTGTAAAACCTTCTGCTTGGACAAGCAGGTCTGATATCTTGCTGATTCACTTGCTGTAGACTGATATGAAATATGAAACATTCACAACTGCAGAGATTTCTGTCCACTCCTCGAATATTAGACTCTCTCCCTTTTTTTTTCTCAAAAGTGGAAATTGTCTGAAGGAAAAAAATATGTTTAGGGTTGTCTGTTGATTGTTAATTTTGATTTAGTCATTTTGAAATCACACAAAAGTAACAATTTACACAATTTTCTGTTTTTTATTCATTATTTTTTTTTATTATCAAACAACATATCTATGTTTAATGGTTTAGGGTCTGTTAGACCTTATACTCAGCAAGGCTGCATTTATTTGATCAGAAATACAGTGAAAACAGTAATATTGTGAAATACCATTACAATTTAAAATAACTATCATCTCTTTTAATGCACAATTTATTCCTTTGATGGCAAAGCTGAATTTTCAGCTGCCATTACCCCAGTTTTCAGTATCACATGATCCTTTAGATCAAGAATTTTTTTTTGTTAATCTTAATGTAGACAGCAGTCATGATGCTTAATATTTTTGTGAACTATGGTACTTTTTCTCCAAGATTCTTTGGTGAATAAATAGTTGCAAATAACATCATTTATTTAAAATAGAAATCTTGGTAACAATTTTACAGTAAGATGTCATTTGTTAACATTAGTAAATGTATTAACTAACCTGAATGAACAATTAACAATGCATTTATTACACTATTAATTAATCTTTGTTAATGTTAGTTAATAAAAATACAGCTATTCATTGTTAGTTCATGTTAATTCACTAATTCAATAATAATGCATTAATAAATGCTAAAATGTACATTATTTAAAATAATACATTTAAATTTTAACTAAAGCTGGCTGCACGCTAGACGATTTTAAGGCCGATTTTAACAATTGGGGGCTGTGGCCCAATTCGAGGCTTGCCACAAACAATTTTTTTGTCCAAAAAATCCTCAACTATGTAGTGTCATTCTGATTTAACTGCTCCCGATCAAGATTGAGCGTCCCCGAACTAGTATGTTTGATGTTTAGGATTTTTGATCGGCCTGCCTCTGACTTGATACCCGTGATAGCCGATGAGAGCGAGCAAGCGTCACTTACCGGATGTTGCATGCTTCTATAGCTGAAACATGGCAGCCACAAAAAAAATGCCATGAAAGCAGAATACATTCTCCATAATCTTTTTTTTTATACATTTTATACAACTGTAAATCAGAACACACGCCAGGAGCCAGCTGACTTGTTTTTGTTCTCAAGTAACGTTTGATCTCACAAGTCTCCGTGAGATCTCGTGTCACTGTGAAATTGTTCCTACAGTCAACAAGTGTGTGGTCGAATCGTCTAGTGTGCGCATTTAGAAGATTATAAGGCTAAAAATCTGAGAAAACTGTCTTCATGTCTGTGGTCTCGCATGGTTTTAAAATCGGTTAAGATTTGAAAATCGTCTAGTGTGCAGCCAGCTTAAGAATAATAAATGCTGCATTGTTCATTCTTAGTTCATGTTAAATCACGTAATTAACTAATGAACCTTATTGTAAAGTGTTACCAAAATCTTTTGTAACATTATAAATAGCTTTACTGTCATGAAATTAATGTTCTGATAAAATTAAATTCTGATGAATTAAATTGTTTATTATTGATAAATGGAATGAGATTGACTAGTCCTAGTGGTTTTGTTTTGTTTTGTTTGTTTGTTTTTTTGTAAATTAATTCAAACAGTCACCATTGCATGAAGCTCAAACTTGTTGATATTTCTTTGAGCGCTGATGATTAGGTCTGACAGGGTGCGATGGTGAACTAGGTTCACGTCCTGATTGGATGAATCACACCACAGACTCTGGCTTTCTTCGGACATTGGCGTTTATAGAGAATTCCCCTGATTAGCAACAAACTGTCTTCCCAGACCCTGTGTGTGGATCGCTTCTGCAGCTTGAAAAGAGATCCTGACAATCAACATTGTAAAAGATTTCCCCCACTGCGGATTGTCTTTTTTCTTTTTTACCTCCTCCCAGGCATTGTTTTCTTTATCTGGCTGTTTGTGCCATTTTCTGTTATTTATTTATTTATTAATTTATTTGATTTATGATGGGCTGCTTCAAACCCATTTTTTCCCTCCTGGACTTCTGTTGGGAGGGATTCACCAGAGAAAAAGCTTTGACTACAGCTCGGCAGTGGCTTATTTATGTATTTCCGGCTCATTTTGTCATTAATTTCTGTTTGTTTTTAGAAGATGACGAGCAATCTAGCATGCACAGATTGTTGCTGGAGAATGGAAGCCCGTCCGCATGCGGCTTTTAATTGATATCAATTTGCCGTCCAGGTGTGTTATGCTGAAACAGGGTCACAGAGGGAGTGGAGTTCTGTGTGTGCTGAGAATAATTAGCTTTCCATCTCACTGTCTACATACACACCAGATCTGTTGAATGCTATTTTTTTTATGTAAACACTGTACCACGGTACATAAATATGCAACTAATGCATTTATTATTTTTGTGAAGGATGCTTACCTTGAGAGGGGTTTCTTCTAATATTTTTTAGAAACAATACATTTGTCACTGACCAAAAAGTAGTTTTAATATGCTGAAGATGAATACTACTACTAATAATAATTGTAATAATGGCTGATGGCTTTATAATTACAATTATTGCTTATTTGTACAGCCAAATCATAGTTATGTGAATTCAAAGTGTAGGTGTTTGTGTTTATCATGAAGGAAAAGTGAGTGTCAGCTGTTTTGGGTTAAATGAGTTCTGAAGCTGCTCAGTAAATGTTGTTAGACGTTTTTATGAGTATGTCTGTTCATTACAGATCCACCTCAAGAGAACATTATATTAAGCATATGGCACCTTGGTAAAATGGAAATAGTCGCTGTGTTTTATTGACTATATAAAGACCGTATAGACACTCTGTCTGTTAAATATTACAAAGAAGAACAGATCTCCAGGCAAGATCTTCTTTCTTATGAACAAATCTTTTCACACACAGCTACTTCAATATTTCACATTTATTGTCAGATCCAAAAGCATATGATGGAGTTTATTCATGTTGTGTTGTAGGACAATTATATTGTGGTGTCACTCTCTTGTGTTGTATTTTTTAGCATAATTATATTGTGTCACAGCATAGATCCGATTTGTGAGGTTATTCTGTTGTTTTGTGGCTTTATCTAATGTGTTGTGGCATAATTCTGTGTGATTTGGTTTTTGTGACTTATTGCCATTGTATTGTGGCTTACGTATGTTGTGTAGTGACAATTAATTTGTGTACTGGCTTGTTTTTATGGTGTTCTGGCTTATATCCTTTATGCTATGATTTATTTCCATTGTTTTGAGGCAGTTGAGGTGCGTTGTTGCTTATTGCCTTTGTATTGTGTTGTATTTCTGTTGTGTTCAGTTATCTTGTCTTATTTTATATTTTGTTGTGGTAAGTTTGTGCTGTGAGTGTGGTGTATTTCTCTTTTCTCTGTTGTCTTTAGGTGTATTTGCCATTGTGTTTTGTCTAAATTCTGTTGTGTCGTCATAAATTTGCTACATTTGCATTTTGGAGTAACTGTCACTTTGTTGTTTGTGGCTTGTTTCTGTTTTGGCGTTAATTATCAAGCTTTGTTTGCTTTTCTAATTCTGTTGTGTTGTGTTAATGCCATTTTATTGTGGCAATATAGTATATCATTTTCATGTAGGGCCCTATATTTTTTCCCAAATTCCATTTTATATTTTCTCAAATTCCGTTTTTTCCATTTTTATTTTTCTGGATTCAAGTTTTTTTTATCTGTTTTGATTTTTCTGGACTCCTTTTTAATGGTTAAAATCTTATTAATAAAAAAGCATGTCTAATTAATTGAAATCATGAAATGTATACAATTTAACATCAATTTATTAAAGGTTTAACAAAAAATGCATATTTAAGGCCCTATGGAATATTGAATTTTTAATCCCTCAGAAATTCTGTGTTGTGTATTTATATTTTTCTGGTTTACAACAGAAGGCGTAAAAAAATGTATTTAATGTATCTTTTAATTAACAAACACATTTAATTTTTTTCCTATTAAAATAAAAACATGAAAGAAATATTGTGTAACACTTTCTTTAAAAAATAAAGCTTTATTAATTTTCAACAGTAGTAGTAGTATTCTAAATATTAAAAATATATTTCTGTCATCTTCAAGTTAAACCGAACTTTTATTTTGACGGGTTGCCGTGAATACCTGTAACTGACACTTTTTGTGGCTAGATTGGATACAGCTGCGGCCGGAAGCTAACAATAAATTTTATTCAAATGGAATTGATAAATTGATTCTCAGAACAGTTCTTGAGATGTTGTTCATGTATAAATGTCCTCATTTTTTGAGACAGCAGATACTGAAATCACTGCAAGCGTAACGCATGCTTCAGTATGTGTAGTAAGCAAAACCGCACGTCTATACCATTCATAAACACAAAAATACGCAGAAATTGCAGGATTCATATTTAAATATTCTTTCTGCATCTTAATATTTACACATACTAGTCCATATCGCGATTTGATTTAATTTGACGACATGCTTTCCATGAATTCTTTCAAACTTTGGCAAATTCTGTGACATTCCGCATTAAATAATAAATTCCGTTTTTATGACTGGATTCCTCGATTCCCTCCGTGTTTTCCGCATCGCGGAAATCATAGGGCCCTATTCATGGCATAATTTTGGTGTCTTGTGCCTTATTTCCTTTGTATTGTGTTGTCTTCTATTCCTTTGTGTGTTATTTCCACTGAATTATGGCTCATTTGTGTTGTGTTTGGTGTAATTCTGTTGTGCTGTTTGTCACTTCTTGTGATGTGAATTGTGTTTGCTAGTGTGTTGTGTCTTAATTCTGTTTTGTTGTGGCCTAAACTGTAAAACAGTTTTTTAGTCTCATTGTTTTGTGTTGTATTTCCACTGTTGTCTTAATTATTCGTAATTTTGTATTACTGCTTATTGCGCTGTGGTTTTCATTTTACTGTTGTAAATTTCTGTTGAATCTTAAAACGGCTGTATCAACTTTAGTATTGTTGTGCATCCCTGGACGGCCGCAGTTATGCGAGGTCAACCTTATGCATTTAACTCAGCCGCTCTCTCCGTCTGTCTCTCTCCCTCCCTCTCTCATTTTTTCCTCCCCCACTTCATCTTTTCTCTGTCACAAGCTTAATTAGCCACTGCTTGTTAACAGGCTCAGAGAGTTTAGCGCATAAACATGGATGGAGGGATAAATTCACGCCGAAACGAGCACACGATAAGAGAAATCACCCCGCTCCACTATTTCTATAAATAAACTATCAGCAAACGCCTGTGTGGAGTGGCCTATCTTCACACCGACGATAAGACACGCTCCAGGAATGTGTGCGTCTGTGTGTCCAGAATACACTTTGAAGTGAGAAGAGACTTTGATTTGATGTGTAACTCGGAGATTGCGGCGTGCGCGCCAGTGTTTATGCGTCTGCGCTGACATAGACGTGTTTGTTATGCCTGCTTATTGTCTGTCATCTTCTGTGTGGTTCATCTGGACGAAATCATTTGCATGTGAATGTATATCGCTATGAGTACCGCCTAATAGAATATGCAATTATGTATTACAATAAGCCATTGAACATCCGTGATGAGCCCTGTCATGGTTTGACAGACATATTTCAGACGTCTGTTTGACACTTCATTTCGTCCCATGCTAATGTAAAATAGCCTTTATATAGTTGTTTTAGCATTCTGTTGTGTTTAGCATCTATGTCACGCTACCGTTTCGAATACTTCAGCCTCATTTCCAAGTCTAAATGTACCAGTGTGTGTATGCTGTCCGCAGCGAACGACTATAATCAAGTGCCCGATTTAATCCGGTACGTCCATCTCGATGTACAGATCGAGCTTTTCGCTTTCACACATGTGCCTCTGCCGCTAGTGAAAGAGTTCACAGTGAAATCTTAAGGGGTTCATCATTACATATTTAGTGGGCAGGCATCTGATATAGCTGTAAGGTTTTTAATGCAGCGCCCCATTGATCTGACGCACATGTCGGCTCCCGGGGTTACCGGACGGGCCTCCATTTGCATAAGGGCCCTGGGCAAGGTTCCTCTCACGCATTGATTGGCTTGTCCTAGGGAACCTCGCATTGCCTCCCCACATTGATCACTTTGTTTTTTTTTTCCCTGAGATAGTGCTATGCAGAGTTCACCTCAAACGCATCCTCCCCAACCTGCAGGAGGAAGGAGTGTGGGAGAGAGAAGAGGAAGAAACTTTGCCGCCAATATCTTAATAGTCACTGCGCTGAGAGGTACCAAGAGCAAGGGAAGGGTCATGTGATGTGTATTCATGTCTCGTTATTGAACATGGTTTAGAGTTACAGCACACGAATATGGGAGCGCATATATTTTATAGTTAGCGCTTAGTCATACACTCATACATTTTTTAGCATTATATTCATTTTGCTTTCCCTGAGGTCTGCTTATAATCTTAGTCAAGGTTGTTTTGCACTAAAACAGCTGAATTTTATTTTTCTGGCTGTTTTTCACCTTCTGAAACTGTGATTCTTTGCTGTTTAGAAGTAGTGCTACTGAATCTGAATCTGGAGCAATATGGAAACAAATGTATGTATTTTAGATGTCAGAATGTTAGATTGATGTTTTTTTATGATGAGAGAATATAACTGGGCACTGAGAAATATTAAATGTCACCCTGGACCACAAAACCAGTCTTGGGTATATTTGTAGCAATAGCCAAAAATACATTGTATGGGTCAAAATTATCGTTTTTTTTCTTTTATGCCAAAAATCATTAGGATATTAGATAAAAATCATGTTCTATGAAGATATTTTGTACATTTTCCTACTGTAAATATATATATAAAAAAATTGATTAGTAATATTCAACTTAATTTGGACAACTTTAAAGGCGATTTTCTCAATATTTAGATTTTTTTTGCACCCTCATATTTCAGATCTTCAAATCTCGTTCAAATATTGTCCTATTTTAACAAACGTATTTATTCTGCTTTCAGATGATGTATAAATCTCAATTTTGAAAAAGTGACACTTGTGACTGGTTTTGTAGTCCAGGGTCACATATCGAGTCAGACTGGTCAAACTGATTGGAGAATCAGTCGAATCATACAGGACTCAGGAGTCATAGTGTTGGTTATGCAATTTATTTGAATTACGTTGAAATTGTTCATTTTAGTTTTAAATCAATATGTACACTACAATTCCAAAGTTAATAAAGGTCAGCAAGATTTTTTATTTTTTGAGAAATTAATATTTATTTTCCAGAAGGATGTTTTAAATTAATAAACAGTAACAGTAAACGTATAATATTACAAAACAATTCTATTTCAGTAAATGCTGTTCATTTGAACTTTCTATTAATCAAATAATCCTGTGTCACGGTTTACACTAAAATATTAAGCAGCACAACTTGGGGAAAGTTGCTTTTAAAAGTAATGCATTACAATGCTTGTTTGTCTTTAATAAAAAATATAATACAATAAAATAAAATGTTAATATTTTTGCCAAATTCTGCAAAAAAAAAAAAAAAGTGATGTTTACCTAAATTCATTTTAGCTTATTAATATATAGATAATCAAAGGTCAGCAGCAAATACAAAGTTTTTTTTTAATAATTTGGGATTTAAAAGATAAAGATTAGGATAATAGATTGTGATTTTTTTTCATTATGAAAAAAAACACAATTTCTCTATTTATATATATCAACATAGGGACAGGAGAGCTGTTAGTCAGTAAATGGGAAAACAAATTAACTGGCGTTACTTATTTGGTTAAGTAACTAAGTCTTCTAAATTAAAAAGAAATGCGTTACTTTACTTAAAAAGTTAAAAAAGTAATTACGTAACTCACGTTACTTATAAGGGGTTACCCTCAACAATGTTGATAACATTGTTTCTAGAGCACTAGTTCAGCATATTGGAATGATTTCTGAAGGATCCCGTGACACTAAATAATCCAAACAGAAAACAGTCATTTGAAGTAAAATGTAACAATTTTCACTGTATTTTTTGATCAAATAAATGCAGCCTTGGTAAGTAGTAAATCTTACTGACCTCAAAGCTTTAATTGATATTTCAGTCTTTCTAGATTTAGGCAGGAGGTTATTGAGTTCTAAAAGTTTTAGTATGTTAAAGATATTAGAAAGATAATAGACTTTCTCTTCACTTGCAGGTCATCTTTAACAGAGATGAACACACCACACTTCTTCCTCTCGATTTTGATTTCCTCTTGGAGAGCTTTGTGCGCCGTACATGACCTCAGGAACAAACAAATCCCTCTTTCACCTTTCCACACACTTTTCCTTCCTTCCATCTCTCTCCCTCCGAGCCTACGGCAAGGTCTGCACACGGGACTAAGGCTAGTCCAGGAGGACAGCATCCCTCTCTGTTTCCTCCATTTTTCTCATTTGATTTCCACCTTCTCTTTCTCTCTCTCACTCTCATACACACATTCTTTGTTCTTTCCACTTGTGCTTTGTCTCCACTTCATAATTGGAAGCCTTACACTGTGTCCTAACCAAGCGTGACACGATAAACCAATAACAATAACAGATAAATCTGTAACAGCTATCTATTCCACTTTAGCTGGTCTAAAGTTTTTGTTATGACTGAGCACAACAGGCAATGAACAAAAGGTCAGTTTCTCAATTGCTTGGTTGTGATGAATAGTGAAACATGGTCCAAAATCATCTTCTGTTATGTACGTGAAACAACATACAGTCAAATCAAAATGTATTCAGACACCCTCAACATTTCTCAGTTTAGAAAATGGTAATAAAGAACCCGAGAACAAATTCTTCTCGATAATGTCAAATAACTGATAGAAAGGTATGCAGTGGATTACGATCAACCAGAAATTCTGAAAAAACTGTTAGTATGACAATATTTACACATTTATCAATCTGTTGTTGACCATTTACCAATATGTCACAGTTTACTTTATTTTGCTATCCTCACTTACATAAATTAACTATAGTGTCCTGCATCCACTAGTAAACAAAAATAGAAAAAAATTATATCTGGTGTCTGAATAATTTTCAGTTTGACTGTATCTTCTAAATGGTAGTGAATTGGTTGCTTTGTGCAACATTTTTAAGATTGCTAGAACTGTTCTGGTTAGGACTTGCGTACAAAAGTTTTTGCAGCCACTAGGATTGCTGCATAATAAGTTAAAGGATAGTTTCCAAAAAAATAAAAAATGAATTCTGTCAACGTTTACTCACTCTCATGTCATTTCAAACCAGTATGACTTACTTTTTTCTGTGAAACACAAACGGTTTTGGTTACCATTGGCTTCCACTGTATGATTATTATTATTATTTTTTTTTTCTTTTCCAAAGAATAAAGTCATACAGGTTTATAATGACATGAGAGCGAGTAAGTGATGACAGAGTTTTAATTTTTGTGTGCTCTTTCTCTATAAGGAAAGAGCTTAAATTGGGCCAGGATGATCTGGACATTCAAAAACGATTAAAAAAATGAACAATATTCCATATTTAGGAAAACAAGAGGCCAGAAAGAAAGAAAAACAGCTGTAAAAGTGCTCTCCTGAAAGAAAACCACCACCATTCAAAAATGTCACTGAACTCTGCACCTTCAGAGGATGTTGGATATCAGTTTCTCCATCAGGTTCAGATGTTTTACCTTCTCAGTATGCTTTTTTTCTCTCATTTCACCCTCTCTCATTCAGCATTCTGCCTTTCTCTCCATATGTTTTAAAACTGATTGGATGTCAGCGTGTTTTATAGCGTTGTGAGCTCACAGAGTCCAAACACCTTCAGCCAGATTTCTCGCCGGCTCTCTCTGTCTCTCTCCACATGTCATAAGAGAGCATTCTGGGTATTCATAACATCACACATCTCCATGCGATGCCGATTATTCTATAGATTTGGACCTACTGTGGAAGTCTGCTCGCCTCCGCAGTGCTCCTGCGGGGAGAGACGCGAGCTTCCTCGTTCTGAACACGTAGTCAAATCCTGTTTGAATCTTTTACGAGACCTTTTTTTTAAACTCTATATTTTAGTTATGTACCTGCGGTAAAACATATTTAATTTTTAAGCCCGGGAAGCCGACACTGAAAAGAGATGAACTGTTTTATGTGCCGTTTTAAGGTTTTATGTGCTGTGAATTACGGTGGGTTGTGTGAAATACTGGAGAGATGGTAAAGGGAGCATCAACAGCTCGTGGTGTTCTTTTGATGTCATCTTAAGACATATGACTGTGGCGCTGGTGTGGGGTTGCGTCCCACTGCGGGTGCCTGTGGGTTTTTGCTGGTCATAAAAGCGTGCACATACCTGAAGTCAGAATGAGATGGAACCTCCATGTATGTGAGATGTAGGCCCTCAGCGGAGTGGGACGTTAATATGAGCAATGTGCTTGAATCAGCACTGGATGAGGCTGGAAGTGTATAACTCTACAATTTAGAAGTTTCTCCTTGAGAAATTCCTCAAGTAAAGCCAAACACACGCTACTAAACTAAAGCTTGACATCCTGCGTTCTTTTGAAACCAAGTATGGTGTCCCATAATCGTAATTTGTGCTTTACATTTAACCCATCAAAGTGCACACATACCCGAAGCAGTGGGCAGCCATTTTAGCTGCGGCACCCGGGGGGCAGTTGGGGGTTCGGTGCCTTGCTCAAGGGTCTCACCTCATTCGCAGTATTGAGGGTGGAAGAGAGCGCTCCTCCCACCTACAATTCTTTCCAGTACTGAGACTCAAACCTGTGACTTTTAGGTTTATTCTCTAACCGTTAGGCCATGACTTTCACTCTTTCACTTTTAATCACAAACTAGAAATTCTCATGTTCTCACATGAGAGATGATTTTTAACATGTCACCAATCAACATGGAGATTGGTCTTCCATCGTTTTAGGAGGTGTGGGCATCACTTTGATGTTTTTGTTGTTGCACGCTAACACCAATCAACATGCATGCATTGCGCAATGGCTACGTTCTAGGGCTTTTGTCGCAGACTTTATATATAAAAGGGAGCTTCTTTCTTGCAGTGTATGTTTGTTTGGCTTATGGCAGATGCCTGCTTCTATTCGGCCTGCTCTCTCACACCTTCAAAAAGCATCATTACAGTCTACTTCTTATCTTGACAGTGTCAGAATTCTTCTATATGCTCTTCCACAGCTGCCCCATCCCCCTTTCCCTAACCTCTTACCTTATTCTCTCCCCCTTTTCTCCCTCATTTTCCTCCCCCTTCTCTCGATCTCCAGCATGTCCTCCTCAGGCTTTTCCACTGTGATGCCACAACTCGATTTACCCCTCATCGCTGTCACTTTTTTTTCTCTCTTAAGGGACACGTTCTTGATTTGGACTCATTTCACATTGATAAAAACACTAGGGGGCACTGCTTATCCTTTGTAACTGCTTTTGCATAGACTAAAGTGGATGAGAGAAGTGTAGGTGTGTGTGTGGAGAATGAGATTTCTTCACTTGCTTTTCCAATCTGAATTCACAGTTGAGCGGGACAGTTTACCCCATAGCCTGTTTTTCATTGTCTTTCACAGTCTCACTACTTGTCGTACCTTTTTTGTTCCAGACAAAATGAACTAATGAGGATTAAGCACTATTCCTAGCCTATACTGCTTTTTACTAGCTGTATCTTTGGTTTTATCCGTCTCGGAGGCCTTCGGACTGACCTGCCGTCTCATATTCAGGTCACATGTGTTCCCCACACGTACACATACTAACAATAGCCTAACGAGTTTATTTGACTCATCGATGACATTTAACTCAAGAGTGCGAGTTAGTCAGCACCTCAGACGACGGATTGCAATTCCGCAGACTTGGAAATTGAGCCGCATGTAGTCATTTTGACGTGACAGCTCTGAATGATCAAACGTCCAAAACGAAGACAAAAATTAAAAGCAACATAAAAGATACTTTATGATTCCTATAATTGACGCATCTCGGTTTGCGAACTCCGTGAATATTGCTCTTCACATCCAGAGGCGTCAAACACGACAAAGAACAAAGGAAACGGCAGAAACTAGCTTCTCACTATTATAACCACAGAAGGAAAATTCACAAATGACAAGATAATCACTGCATTCGTACTTACCTTTATCAGCACATAAATGTCTTCCGTGGTTCCAAACTAAATAAATAAAATGTTTTTTTTTTCCTTGAATGTCCTCAGCTGTGGTTGGTAATTACCACACTCTGACAAATCGCTGACAGCAGTTAAATAGTTAAAAAGATAATTCTGCTGTAAGTGGTGTATTAGGGGGAAAGGTCATTCTTGGTCTATTTAGTACGTTGAATCCCTTTCCTAGCGAAATCCAGACTTTGTCCCTTTGTGCTTGAGTGACATGGGCTTTCTCTGTAATAACATCCCTAGTAATGGGCCGTAATAATAGATATTGTGCTAATCAGAAAGTATACTACTAAGTATACTAATAAGCATCGAACTGACAACCATCAATAAACGGATTGTACGACAATGCTACTTTTTATTCGGTTGAATGCTAATTACTGCAGTTGGTTTTGTGATATATGTGTATTTGTGCGATTTGTATCAATTAAAAAATCATTACTGTGGAGTCTTTAAAGGAAATTTAGATAGTTGTTAAGTCTAAGATTAATAACAGTCTTGGTGCTTTGGTATTAGTTTTTATGCTAAAGTAAGTTTTTTTTTTTTTTGCTTGACCTTGAAGTTTTAAATAAATAAAATTATTAGCAAATAAAGAATAATTGAATTAACTAAAATTTTCTATTTAATAGAAATGGGATAATTTTGTAGGGCGATTTTTTTTATGTTTATTTTTTTTTTTCTTTTAGGCAGCGTGTGTGTGTCTCTATAAAAGTGTGTGTGATGAGGTTGTGAAGCCGTAATAGGTTTTTTCTCTTTTTTTCTCTCCAGCCTCTCTCTCACACTCACCCTCTCTTCTCCTCAACTCCTGGTTAAAACGTAGCTGGTGGCTATGGGAAGTTAATTTCAGATTGTTATATATTTCCATTAATTTCGTCCGTCTGGTGCTGGACTGCCTTTGAGAACAGGGGTATCAGAGGCTCATTTTTGGGGGGTTCAGGAGTTCTTTCCCTTCGGCAGGCTAGACGGAGCTTTAGAAACAGATAGCTGATAGGAGAGTGGTTTCGTCACGTTCATTAGCCATTGGTCCCTCTTTTTTTCCTCCTCCAACTTGGAGTTGTGACTGAAAGGATGGGGTGAGTGCCTCAGAAAGTTTAAACAAAACGTCTCTGCTGAGAGCCCATCTGAAAAAGCCCCGCAGCTAGTCTCGACGCAGAAAAAAGGGGAGGTTTGGCCTGACACTGACGTTTGAAAGCGTACATGCACTCGCACACACACACACACACACACACACTAGTGAGAGCTTCTTTCGTACACACCCACGTACTTAGAATCATATACAGACAATACGCAGTTGTAGCATACACACACCTGACCTCCCGATACACTCTGAAACAAGCGAGGAAACTCCCTCGAGGTTTCAAAGAGGCTTAGTATTTTCTTTTCTTCTCGAGTGGCTAAAGTGCACGCCTTTTTCTTTGTTAATAAAATGTTTTTGTTTCATTACTTTGCTGGCTTTTATGTTTTTTCTTGTGAAGACAAGCGCATTGTTAGTGTTATGTCTGGTCATGGTCTAAAGCAGACATAACATGTAAATACGCAAGTGTTTAGATGGTAAATATCTGACTTTAAAGTTAGAGCATCTTGTGCCATTTTCCGGTCACAGTGTTTAATATTCAGGATTAATTCCCGGGCATAAGCAGCTTTTATTGATATTCTGTCCGAAGTGACCCTATAAGGATGTCATATTCGTTGTGAAGCGGTGTGTACTTAACATTCATCCAAATAATGGTACTTTTATCATCGTGTGTACTCTCCGCAGCTGTATTTCTGTCAGACGTGCACTCTGCTCTGCTAGTTTGTCTCGCGCGCTGACGGCAAGTTGGGCTTTCCTGTAAACACCTCGGGCAGCCTGACCCCTGTCTCTCCCGCCGTCTGCCTGAACCGGCCCTCACCTCCCCCGGCTGACGAGGCCCAGCCTGTACGTGTCAGTGGGCGTCTGAGTTATGATAGAGCTGCGTCTCCCTCTTCACTCCATCCTTCTCCGTCCCTCATTCTTCCAGCCGGGAGAGTCAATGATCCAAAACTCTGTTAAAACAGGGTCAGCCCCACATGTGCACTTACAGGGTGTCAGTTTAACCTGCTCAAAAATACTTACGGCTATTATTATAGCTTATAAATCATTAAGAAAGTTTAATTATACAAAATTTCATGGTGGAAATGTGCAGGATGACACATGGGAAGGAGAATTTAATGGGCCAGCAAGTCCCAGCACAGAGAGGGGAAATATTGAGGTTAGCTTTCTATTTTATGGCACTGCCGAAAGGCTGAGGGAGACACATAGTTGGGTTTTGCCCTGTTGATACACACGCTCTGAAATATACCGTTCCCCCGTTTCAGCGCGAGAGCAATATCCACGCCGGCTTCGACAGTTTCAGAGGTGATGAAGACATTGCTGTGATCGCACCTAGTACTATTCTTTCTTAAGTAAAATCTCCCCTAATTAACACAAGACTTTAATTAGCCACCGGGATTTCATCCGTCTTTGTGAAACATCTGCGTTCCACAAAAATAATGTTCGTCACTTATTTAGTCGCATTTTTGTGCCGTGTTTAAAAGCACTGAGGAATAATGTAATGATTTCAAGTCAAAATGAGTTTGAATTGATTCCCTATAATTCATAACCATAATATAGATATAAAGATAATATTTAATAATACAGACAAATGATAATGTACAATATCCTTTGTTAAGTCAATGCTTCAAGGTTCCACACAGTCAAGGAAAATTTGGAAATGTCCGATAATTGTTGTGCAGTTGAATAGTCAGTTGTCATATATATATATATATATATATATAAACCATTCAGTGTGGGGTCAGGGTTTTTTTTTTGAAAGAAAGAAAGAAAGAAAGAAAGAAAGAAAGAAAATACTTTTATTCAGGAAGGGCACATTACATTCTTGACAGTAAATGTGACAATAAAGACATTTGTAATGTACAAAAGATTTGTATTTCACAGGAATAAATTGCATTTAAAACGCAGTTTTAAACATTGATAATAAGATCTGTTTCTTGAGCCGCAAATCAGCATTTTAGCATGATTTTTGAAGGATCTTGTGACAGTGCAGACTGGAGTATGGCAGCTGAAAATTCAGGTCGGAAACAGTTATTTTAAATTGTAATGATATTTTACAATATAACTGTTTTTACTGTATTTTTGATCAAATAAACCCATGTATTTTAACGAACACTGCATTTTACAAAGATCAGTTTGTAACTGATGAAATATTTTAATTTCAATTACTTTATGACAGTTATCAATATTGGAAGTTCATTATTCAATATTGAATTAGTCAGTAGGTGTGGGAACCTTGCTAACATAATTGACGTTGAAATAAGAGATCAGTTGAATCGGTGGCATCTGACCAATTGAAGACTATGTAAAATCAACAACTGCCCACCAACATTTGTAGCTGGCTGAATGAGGCGCACTACATGTGAAGATACAAACAAAGAGTGAAGACACAAAAGGAGAGTTTGCCGTGATGATACGCACTCCCACACTTGTCGGTACAGTGTGCAGACTCCGCTCTCTCTCCAGGGTTCAAGGCATTGCAGGATCAATGCAGAACGGGTCCAAAATGAGGGGCCCCATCAGCCTTTTATCATCCAAACCGAGATTTCTCCTCATGGGCCCTGTGCCAGGCACAGCTGCTCCGGGGCCCCTCTTTCTCTGATGAGCAAAGAATACGCACACACACACACACACACACATACACTGCTGGTACACTATCTGTGTGTTTAATTCGCTATCAATATGTTTTCAGCATGTTAGATATTTAAAGTTGAAGCATATCGGCATATCTCCTAACTTGCCTCAAGGCATCGAAAGCCTAGTTAAAGTCCATTACTTGAGTTCATTTACGACTATTTGTTGTGTCCATATCTGACAAATAAATCTTTTACAGAAGATTCTATATCAGTACTGCGGTACAGTACTGTGATAATATAGTATGGTACTGTCAAAAAACTTGGTAATTGAAGCATAAACCGTCAATGAGGCCTCAAAGAGTTGCAAGCTTCAGGAGTCGCCTGTGTGTGGCCTTTATTCGACAGTGACTGATGCCCAAGCGCACCCCACCCCTGTGCCCCCTTCACTTGCTCTTTCACTCATCCTGCCCCCATGTTTCCCTCTTTCCTCTTGTTTTCCATGAGTGCAAGCTCGACACAGCACCGCTGCCTTTCCTGGCACGCCGCTCCTTATCCTCTCGCTTTTGTTTCCAGTAGGTGTCAAACGCACACCGCTTGTGCTGTGTCAGTAAATATTTACCCGGCTTCCTTTTCCTCGCCCGCCTTTGCTGACGTGTGTGTGTGTCTGTCCGTGCAGCGTCGCCTGCTCGCCCCATCTCCGCTCACAAGGGTCCACTGATACCCCATTCTGGCCCAGCCTTTCCGGGACAGCACACTGGACGATGTCATCCTTTGCACGTGGCGTTCCACTCAGCGACAGGAAGTAAAAGGGGAAGTTATCGCTACTCGCATGTGCACTTACTATCATCCATAAATCAAAACCTGCCCGCTGTGGCGCCTATAAATGCACATGTACCTAGGAATATACTCTTGGCTGGACGCTCGCAGGGGTTAGATATATCCACACCGACGCACACGCTGCCTCCCCAGGGCCTCATAGTGTCCTGGTGCTTAGGGTTTCCTTCCTGCCCCAAAGACAAAGGACGGGCAGGCGCTGAGGCCTAGGCTTCAAAGCAGAGGAAGGAGCGAGTGTTGTCTCTTCCTGTGCAGGGTGTCGGAGCTCCAGGGGCAGCTGCCTCTGTTTTCTCTGCCCGAGCGGGGGGCCAGGGGAATGAGGGCTGGCCTGTGCCCTCTTGGACCTGGAGAATGAGGAAAGGCCAAAACTTTCCACCTCCTTTGGAGCCCCTCTTGCCTCCGGAGGTGAGATGTCTTAGTGGGGTCAGCACAATGCTGGAGAAGGACACTGAGATTAATTTTATCGTGACACCGCTGAACTATCAAGGCAAAGAGTGTTTATCTTTAAAGAAACATCACATGCGATAGATATATTGTTTAAAATTAAGATGAAGGGGTATTAGACAAACATGTAGTGGATTGTGTTCACAGGTATTGTAATAAATTACGCCTTGCTTAAATTAGAATGTACGTTTGCACAAGTAACTTAGTAACTACTGACACAAATTGATTTTAACCCTTAGTTTTCAAGGCAAGACTTGAAACTGGTTGTAAGTGCTCCGTAAACTGGTGTCTAATCGCCAAATATGACATCTGCCCTAGATTTTTTTAAATGTGTAAATAGAATTATTTTTGTTGTTACATGTTATATTTAATATTTATTTTTGTTGATGTAACTGTCAGTGGTAATAAATGTAATATTTGTGTGTAACTACAGTCAAACCAACATTTATTCAGACACCTTCAACATTTCTCACATTATTAGAGTTTATTCACTATAGTTTAGAAAATGGTAATAAAATATGACAAGAACTCAGTTAAACTGTGTCAGAACAAATTCAACTTGATAATGTCAGATAATTTTGATAGAAAGATGTGTAATGGATTACAATCAACCAAAAATTCAGTGTTAGTATGACAATATTTACACAACTATCAATACTTTGTTGACCAATTACCATTTTGTTCAGTATGTGGTATAAAAACGTCACATTAGCAATTAAAGAAAAAAAACACTTAAGCAAAACATGTTCAGGTCTAAGTGTCTGAATAATTTTTGGTTACAAATTTGTATTATTTTTACTGGTAGTCCGCTTTATGAAGACTTTTTGGGTAAAATATGTCACAGTTTACTTTATTTTTGCTATCCTTACTTACATAAAATGAACTATAGTGTCCTGCACCCACTAGTAAAAAAATATGAACAATTATTTTTGGTTTGGCTAAATTATTTATTATTATTAATTGTGTATGTATGAGTTTATTTACTTAATTTATTCTGATATGAACACAGAACATCACAGGGGAAGGTGTGTGTGGTTTAGATCAATTCTTGCTTGAGAGCTTTTAAGAATTAATTTAAAATGTAAAACATGGTATCAAATAGGATGTAATCATCATACAAGTTTAAAACAGGTCAAATAAAACCAAAAAGCTGTTACTTCAGGTTAGAGGTTTCTGTAAGTATGTGGTTTATCTGTTTGGTTTTGTACTAATGAAGTTTAATGGTGCAAAACCCAAGTATTTAAAGAATTAGTTCACTCCTAAATACAAATTTCCTGATAATTTACTCACCCCCATGTCATCCAAGATGTTCATGTCTTTCTTCAGTTGTAAAAAGATAAGGTTTTTGAGGAAAACATTCAGAGATTTTTCTCCACATAGTGGGCTTCAAAGGTCCAAATTGAAGTTTCATTGCAGCTTCAAAGGGCTCTACACTATCCCAGCCAAGGTTTCTAATGAAACGATCGGTCATTTTCTAAAATGCATGGTTAGTTCTTCGGTAGGGAACTCTCTCATTTTCTGCTCCAACTTCAAAATTGTTAGACATTGTTGTTTTATATTTTTTTGTAAAGGATGTTTGACTTTCTTTGTAAAGAGTAGGTCGATACTTCCGCCTATGTGAAGTGTGACCTTTCCAACAGGACTACCTAAGTTGTGGATGCAGAGCTAGTGCAAGACAAACATTTGTGAATGAAAAGTATATACATTTGTATTTATTTTTTAGAAAATGACAGATTGTTTCACTAGATAAGACCCTAGAGCCCGCATTGAAACTCTAATTTGGACCTTCAACCTGCTGATCCCTATTGAAATCCACTACATGGAGAAAAATCCTGAAATGTTTTAATTAAAAACCATTCTTTTCGACTTAAGAAAGAAAGAAGACAGAAGACTTTTACATTTTGGAAGACATGGGGTGAGTAAATTATAAGGAAATTTTAATTCTGGAGTAAACTAATCCTTTAATAGTGCACAAGTTATAACACAAAGATGGTGCAACTGGCCCAAGTTAAAAGTAGTAGTTAATTTGAAGAAAAGGTTAGCATAATTAGTTTGTAAATCGAGCTTGGCCTGTATGTTCCTGCTGACTACACCAAATTTGTTAGATTCTTTGACATTGATACAGTTTTAGGTGTAGCTTGCTTTACACTCCAAACACTTTTTAGGGCCAGTGTATACATTTGCCAAGACATACTGCTGTTGTGTGGATGTGCATGTATGTAGCTGTGCGCAGTGTTGGCCCTCTCTAACTGGCCGTAATTGGACAGTTAATCAATCAAATATTTAAGCTTCATTTTACCACACAGTGGGATGTCCAGATTATGGCAGCAGTTTGGATGCATTAGTCTGGACTCAGCACTGATGCTAACAGCATGGCTTCCTGAATCAGCCCGCATCTGGATTCGCACGCACGTGAGTGCGAGTGCGAGTGTGTGCGTCTGCGCTGTCTTCCCTCACCATGGTAATTGCCGCTTTTTTCATGGTGCTATTTGTTGGTAAGCACGTTTCTTTTTAAAAGCCCATGTTATTTATTTATCTCTTCGCTACTTTATTCCTCCCTCATTCTTCTGGGAATGTGTTGAGTGTTTTTTTTTCCCCTGCCTCCAGGGACGCCATTGTGGATTACCATTCAGTTCTCACCTAATTATCTGGTGACTTGCACTGCCTTTGACACGTAATTATCAAAGCCCTAAATAATTGTCTTATTGCTTGTGTGTTTGCATGTAAGTCTCATGGAGAGCGTTCGCTTTTGTCGCCAGGACGGCTGAAATGGCGGAGTATTTATCGCCGCACGAGAGTCGCCTCCCCGCCTTTCTTATCGTTAAACTCTCCTATTTGCTTGTGTGTGTGTGTGTGTGTGTGTGTGTGTGTGTGCGTGCGTGCGTGTGTTTCACACTATTCTGTGTTCGAAATGCAGGGGCAAATAAAGAAGCGCTTCCATTGCGGTCAGCTTCATTAAGGGAAATGCGATTTCCAACAACTGAAGTCGAGCAATTAGCTCACTACGTGACGTGAAGCCACTTAAAGTGCTAAATGCTGTATTTTACAGTAGAGGTCACTGGAGAGGTCAAGCAGAGGGAGAGAGTGAGAGTGAGATTCGGGGGAGGGGGGTGAGGATATATGACAACGGGGATATTTTGTCCTCATCAACTGCAGGATTTAGCCAATATCGGAAAGACCATTTCAGCTTGCTGGTCCAAAATCATCCTTGTGTCTTTAATTGGGTTTCTACTGATTGGGGTCTCATAGCAACTGGGCTGTGTAGCAAAAGACGGATGAGGAGAACAGTCTTAATGGAGCTTATCCGGAGAAAAGGAAGGGAAATCTGCTGTCTTCAGAGGTTTCCCGCTGGCAGTCCTTGATACTGTTTGACCGAATGTCACGACTGACCGTTTACCACATCACAGCATTTTCAAAATCACCCGGTGTAAACAATATATAATAATAACTGTCCTATACAAACTCTTGCCTTTGAGAGTTGTGCTGGCATTATTATAGTACTTGCAAGGCAAGACAGAAGTGATATTCTTCAAACCTTTCTGATAAAGGGGTTTACTCAGGATTGGGGTCAGTACGTCTTTTATTCACACCAAGGCTGCATTTATTTGATCAAACATCCAAAAACTTCCAAAAAAACGACAAACAGTAATATTGTGAAATATTATAATTTAAAATATTTTCTGTTTTAATTAGGGATGCACTGAAACTGAAAATTTTAAATGCACTTGGGCGAAAACCGAAACAAAACCGAAAATACTTTGTACTAGTTATTTATTACTTTATTAAATAATGTGAAGTAATTCTCTAAGAAGTTTTTTTTTTTTATGTAACTCAATAATTTTAATGATACTGAATTTTAAAAATTCCATTTCCATTCTGGAAACCGAAACCAAAAATGGAAATGCTTTGTAATAATTATTTATTATTTTATTAAACAATATAAAGTAATTTGTGCGATTTATTTATTTATTTATTTATTTTTTTTATTTTTTTTTTTTAACTCAATAATTTGAATGATGCTGAATTAAACAAAATGCAAAATCAATGTATCCCTAATTTTAATATTAATTGATTCCTTTAATGGCAAAGCTGATTGTTTTGCAGCTATTACTCCAATCTTCAGTTCACATGATCCTTCACAAATCATTGTAAAATGTTGCTTTGGTGATCATGAAATTATCATTTGTGCTGCTTAATATTTTTGTAGATACTATGGTCCATTTTTTCATGATTCTTTGATGATACAAAGTTAAAACTTCAAAAAACAAATATTTTGTAACATATTTAATGTCTTTGCTGTCATTTTAGTCAGTTCAGCACAGCCTTGCTGAATGTATATATAATTACATTCAACAAATAGGCTCTTTTTGATGCACAGTATTGGTCTTATTCATCATTATGTTGTCTTTCACAATATGATTGCATAATGAATTGCGACTGGTATTCTTTCTTACATCTATTTACATACTAAATTGTGATTTGTCTTCCTTACAGCTTTATAACCATTTACAGCTACTTTTACACTGCATAGTAACTAAGTGTTGATTCTTGTGAGCAACTGGCTGGAAAAAGACAAGCATTGAGAGTCACAACAACGGATGCAGCATTCATTTTTTACTGAACCTAAAACTTTAACACTAATTTTTTGGTGCCTTTTGAGTACTGTTAGGTTTTTTTTTTTTTTTTTTTTTTTAGAAAATGCTAATTTCCCTGCTAACACAGTGGTGTTGAAAATGAGGGAGTGATGTTTTCGTTCCATCTCGAAGGCTGGATGTCATCTCCGTCTCGTTGCCTCCTTCATCGCACTTTCACCTCTCTCCCTGTCTCTCCTCCTCAAGCCAGATGCTCAAGTGCAAAGAAAAGGGCAGAAGTGAGATAGCAAATGTTTCAACATCTGTCTCTGTTGATTTTAGTGCAACAAGTACTTCCACATGTTTGCTTTTTCTTCGCGCTGTTTCTGGGCAGGAGGTTGATGAGCACAGCTGCCCGGTTTCTTTCTTTTATGGGTACAGACCAGCTGAGAGAGCGGCTCACGTGGTGCTATAATGCTTAAGCTAATGTACGGAAGAATGTAGATTACGAGTGTTTTAAGGCTTTGGCCCCGTGCGTGCCGTCATTCTTGCTCGCTTCCATACGTTGATTGGCCTGACAGTAAATTATTTCTTTTTTCATTGGTTCGTATGTTCTTTTAATAATTTCAATGCTTGGCTGTGCCCACAGGGCATTTTGACTTTTAGGTTTACGTTGACGGCTCTCTGAAGTTCTGTGTGTGTGGGTAAGACAGTTGCAGACGGCATGTGTGGAGCACATAGACTGTCACTGAAGGACATCAATCAGAGCAGTGTGATGGTGTAAATCTAATACACATGTTTCAGTTTTCCCAATGGAAAACATCACAGATTCACACACATCAAAGCTGCTCTCTGTCATTTTCCTCTTCATATCCAGTGCTCATGTTTGCTTTGAGGTTGTGTTTACATGATTTTGTCAGGCCGTTTGTCATGGCATGAGTAAATCTGTCATTAAATGCCATTACAGGCTTTTTATGTGATTTAAATATTCATGCATAACATTTCCATATTAGCAGCAGCATTGTAATAATATACAACATTTTACAAAACAGGGCCTTATTTATTTTTGTACTTTCAGTGGACAAATTTAAAAGCAGATGCTTACACTTCAGGAAATTGATCGTCAAAGTAAATATTATGTCAAATAATTGTATTTTATTTTATTATGTATTACAGTTTGTTTTTAAGCTTGTGTGTTTTTTATATCAGTAAACTTAAACTAAAAAAAATACATTTAATAATAATAGTAATAATAATAATGGTAACACTTTACAATAAAGTGTCATTTGTTAACATTAGTTAATGTATTAACTAACATGAACGAACAATGAACAATACATTTATTACACTATTTATTCATCTTTGTTATTAAGTCATTCATTGTTAGTTCATGTTAGTTCACATTGCATTGACTAATGTTAACAAACACAGCTTGTGATTTTTAGAAAATGAAATATTATTTACTTGTCCTGCTTCAGAACATACTGAAATGCTCTACTTTTACAGCCACTCTTTAATATTAAATTTTATGTTTCATAATAGTTTCTATAACATATAGTCTCTGCGACAAAAAAACGTTTAAAAACAGCCATATGATACCAGGATCCCAAGAATTGCTAGAAAGTCTCATTCTCTGTTTGGTTCTTTTTTTTTTCAAGTGCTTTTTAAAACCATGTATATCTGGAACATATTTAGTTACCTTTTTTAAAGTCTGAACGCTGTCTTTACTGACAGTTTTAGTATTTTTTAAAAGGTTAAATTTGCTGGTCTCCTGGGTATCATTGAAGCAGGAAGACATTTTAGCCGTGCATGTTTCAGTCACTCTGTGTGTGTGTGTGTGTGTGTGTGTGTGTGTGTGTGAGCCGCCATGTGCTTCCTCCCCTTTTCTTTAAGAGGATGCTCCTGAGAAAAGCTTATCAGCGGTGTGATGTATTAGTCCTTAGTGCCTTAATAGATTCCATTTATCTCTATACAGTCCCTCTAATTTAAATGGGCTTGGGGAATGTATTAAAATGACTATGGACACTTTGATGTAGCACCAGGCCAGGTGTAGCTCCTGTAAAATGGATCACATAAAGTGATTGTTAACCTATTGTTGTCAGACCGGCCCTTTTTCTCTAGCCGTTTATCTTGAATGGAATAGTTAGCGTGACAGGCTAACTCCTGGATTGCACACAATCTAAAATACAAGCATGAGAAGAAGAACCTCCTCACATGTTTTTATCTTGTAGAAACTTTCTTTTTACATTTAAGACTGTAATTTTACAAATGCGTTGCAGATCTTGTACACATGCTGTAATGTTGGTTTTACATGTTTGTATTTTAATAAATGTGACCCTGGACCACAAAACCAGTCATAAGTAGCATGGGTATATTTGTAGCAATAGCCAACAATACATTGTATGTATATATAAATTATCAATTTTTGTTTTTATGCCAACATTTTTTTTTTAAATTTTTGATTAGTAATATGCATTGCTAAAAACTTCATTACTCAACTTTAAAGGCGATTTTCACAGTATTTCGTTTTTTTTGCACCCTCAGATTTTCAAATAGTTATATCTTGGCCAAATAAATCTTAAAATTGTCCCTTATGACTGGTTTTGTGGTCCAGGGTCACACATGACTTTGGCAGTATATGATACTCTACCAGATACGTTTTTGTACTGATGTAAACTTTGATAACCCTGCCTCTTTTCATTGAAACAATGATTTCAAATGCTATTTTCTAATGTATCTCTCTCCCACTCAGATGATTCAGCGAGAAGCAGAAGTGAAGAATCGTGTCCGTGCGGTGGCCATGACTGACTCTGTCCATAACGTCTGGCACCAGGAGGCCAACAAGTCCATTCGGGACTGGCTTAGAGAGGTACAATCTTCTATCACGCAAATGTGCCAAAACCTTGATGTTCTCAATCACAGCATCAATAGCGGCCACACAGCTCAGCTCAAACAGCCTGGCATTTCATTCGGCGAGCAGATACGCTCCAGAAGCAGGAGTCACGGAAAGCCAATAGTTTGTTTTTCATCCCACACTCTTGTTTGTCTGTTTGGGCAGATGTCAATAAGAAATCAAAGCCAAACGCCGCCGCACGCAGGCAGATGCTCTGTTAGTATGTCAGTTTTATTTAGTTGCTGCCCTTTCAGCGATGACCTCGAGTCCAGAGACAACACCTGGGAACACTCAGTATGCACATAAATATGAGAGAGTGGATCCCAAGCCAGGGCTACAGGGGAGCCAGCCATGCAAATGCCAAGCGCAAACACACACCCTCGTCTCTCGCCCGCTTTCTCCGTGAACAGCGGACCACCCAGTCCACCAGAAAAAATGTCTTTCATTCCTTTGTCTTTGCTGATCTGCTTTGCTCTGTCAGATGTTTGCTTGCCTTTTGTTTGCTTTGGTGATTTTTTTTTTCTTTTTTGTCTGTTGTAGTTTGTCTTTGGTCTTGGGCTCTTTCTTTATGTCTTTTTCATCTTGTCAAGTTATGTCTTCTTTCTTTCTCCTTTTTTTTTATCTTTCTTTCTCTGATGAGTGCAGAAGTGTCAATATGGTGTGATCGGAAAATTAGGGAATTTTTATGTGTGATTTTAGCCCTGAATAATAAGTCCATCAAAAATAGGAACACGTTGTCGTTGATTTGTTCTTTCTTATATGTTCCGGTGGTGTGACTTATGCTGGAGACATGAGGAGGAGACAGACCACTCACAGAATAATAACTGTGAGAATATGTGTAATGCTTGATGTGACAGCTGTAGTAAGTCTAGAAGTCCTGCCTTTAAGTTAAAAGAGCCTAAAAATACAGCTGTTTAGTATGCTTTCAGATAAAGAAGACTATTTAATTTAAACATTTGGTTAAAAATGTTTTATTGATATATTTTCAACCTTTCCGTATTCAGGTAGAGCAAATATCTGCCTAGGGTATGTCACAAATATGGCCGAAAATGTAAACTGTGTCATTACTTACCCTCATGTTATTCCAAACCTGTAAGACCTTAATTTATCTTCAGAGCAGTTTTTGACCCTGCATACTCCCACATTCAACCGAAATTTTATGAAGCTACAAGAATAATGTCTGTGTGCAAAGAAACCAAAAATAATGACGTTATTTTTAATGAAATCCGAGAGCTTTCTGACCCTCCATAGACAGCAACGCAATTACCATGTTCAAGGCCCAGAAAGTTAATAAGGACATTGTTAAAACAGTCCATGGGACATCAGTGGTTCAACCGAAATTTTATGAAGCTACGAGAATACTTTTTTGTGCGCAAAGAAACCAAAAATAAAAACTTTATTCAAAAATGTATTCTCTCCCAGAACAGTCGTGCTGCCATTATCGAGAATTCCGCTACATATCCGGGGAGAGAAGAAATTGTTAAATAAAGTTAAAAAAGACATGAGTGTGAGTAATTAATAACAGAATGAAAAATGTTTTGGTGAGCTATCCCTTTAACGGCAGAAGAAAAGACTTTGTACATGAGCACACACTCGCAAGTTCTGCCATACGTTGAGAACACCAAAATATTAATTTGTCAGGGGGCCTGATTAACACGGATGAGGTCTAGCATTTATTTAATTGATTTTCGGATCTAATTCCTCCCAATAATTGAAGCCAGAGGGTGGACTCTCACTTTAGGATTGTTAAAGTCACTTTTAGTCCTTTCGTGTCACCCGTTAACCCCCTAATCCTTTTTACTCCTGCAGGAATTGGGAGCGGAGTTGTGTAAAGGCGTTCGGATTTCCCACTGCTTGTGTCTCCACTGTAGACCTGTCTTTAATCAGGGTCATGGCCCCATCCCCTTCCATAGTAACGTCCATAGCAATCATGATTTGGACATTATTCAGGTTTGAGATCACTGTTTCTGGCCAGGCAGGCATCTCTGTAGGGGTTTGTCGGAGGTGATGCTGCGTTCCTTGCACAATCGTGAGCTCTTTCGTGCAGGGGTTGGTAATTCCCCTTCTTCTCCTGAGGGAGGTGGAGATGGAAGGATGAGAGCTGAGAATTGGAGGGATTTTCAGGACGAGAGCACAGTAGGACAGGTGATGTGGCGATAATGGGTCAGACTAAGGGCATATGAGGGAGAGAGAAAGAGGGGGAAGGGAAGACACGGGGAAGACAGACATAAACGGAGCAACCTGAAGGAGGATGAGATTCCCTCGGGAAGCAGTGGTATATACTGAAGGGGAAGAAACGGTGAGAGGAAATCTCCTAGGACATGGAGAGAGAAGAGAGAAATAGAGTGGAGAAATATCCAATGTCCATGAGAATACCTGCACTGGCTGGAAAGCTCCAGTGATGAAAAGATAAATGACAAAAAAGCAAAAAATATAAACACATACTAGTACATACTAGTAGAGAGAAATGTAGACCTTACACAGCAGCAAAACAGCAGATGCCCATTCTTGTCTACTCTGAAAAAGAACCCATATATTCCAGTTTACAGGACCTTTTAGAGTCATAAATATTAAGAAATGTGAATTATTGGAAACTACACAAAATCCCATGTTTGAGCAGGATGTTGTCTTAAAGGGATAGTTCACCCAAAAATTTTAATTAATTACACCATGTCTATCCAAAACCATAAGACCTTTGTTCATCTTCTGAACATAAATTAAGATATTTTTGATGAAATCCGAGAGCTTTCTGACCCTTCATAGACAGCAATGTAACTACCACATTCAAGGCCTAGTAAGAACATTGTTAAAATAGTCCATGTGACTTCAGTTGTTCAAATGTAATTTTATAAAGCTATGAGAATACTTTTTGTGCACAAAGAAAACAACAGTATCTTCTTTTCTGTGCAAGTACAACCTTCTAAACTATATCCCAGATAGTTATGCTTTGTAAATTGATTACGTCTCAGAAACAAAGATAGCATAGTTCATTTCCCATGTATTGCTTTGGTTAATATATTGGCCTAATGAGGCATTTTGCATGTAGTGAACAAACAAATTCAAATTGACAAAACAAAGCAGTGCTATTCCATGACAGTTTTTAACAGAGCAGATGAGAACCTAAAAATCTGAATGCATCCGGTGTTGAGTTTAAGTTTTTTCAACAATTCCTTTTTACAGTATATTTTCAAGATGAGCAGTTAGGGCATGTGGCAGCATGTTGACACTCATCTGTCTTGTTGAATACAGTGACTGAGGTGTGATGCACCACAGTGCAGCCGGGACTGATTGAGCAGAATGTGGCATGTTAAAAGGGCAGCTATAGGATAGGAGGCCAGACGCAGGGATGCTTAATAAGTGCAGGTAGGAGAGAGCACTCTCAGCGGGATCCAACACCTGTCTTCCGTTTACCTTCTCTAACTGGGCCATTAGGAGACCGCTTAGAGTCCCACCATGCTCCAGCACCCCATCTCCCAGCCCAGAAGAGCCGGGAATACCACAACCATATGGTCCTGATTAATGCTGATGGGCCTCACCGTAGATGATTATCACTCATTTGTGTCCGTTTGTCGTTTTTCATTTTGCGTAGCTTCAGCTGGGATTTAAAAGTGTTGCGTAAATAGTTAGCGCCTTGGCTGTTCATGTACACTTCTGTCGTAGAGCATTCAAAAACTCTGACAGAAAATTGTATTTATTTTTAATTTTTGATTGAGCTGTCTAAGTTAAAATAAAAATCTGGATACACTGGATCCAGACCCATCCCTAATTCTGTTATTAACTCTTTTCCTCTGTATCCACCTTATTTTTACAACACCAGAAATAAGTTATTTTTTGTGAATGTGCATGATTTAAAGGAAAAGTTCACCTAAAAATGAAAATTCTGTCATTAATTACTCACCCTCATGTCGTTCCAAACCTGTAAGACCTTCGTTCATTTTTGGAACACAAATGTAGATATTTTTTGTTGAAATCTGAGAGCTTTATGACCCTGCATAGACAGCAATGCAATTATGTCTATGTCTATGCAGGGTCAGAAAGCTCTCAGATTTCATCATAAATATTTTCATTTGGTGTTCTGAAGATGAACAAAGGTCTTACAAACCTTTAAGATTTGTTAGCCACTATAGGTAAATAACTAGTACCTAATGTAACCAGTGTATTTATGATTATGCTAATAAAATTGTTAAAATAAGTTAAAAACGACTGCATGTCCTTGTACATTAAAAATGTATATGCAGAGTCACCTTAACTGCAAAGAAGGCTTTTACCCTTAAGGGAGAATAGGGGAACGCTTAAATTAAAGCCTGTTTTTCTCTACTAGACTACAAACAAAAGTCTTAAAAGCGTATTTGGTCGTATCCAATTTGTCTAATTAATTCTTGGTTTTTACTTGTATTATCAGGCACTTCTATTAAATGCTTTATTAGCTAAAGGGCCATATTATGAGGATGTATATGGATTAAATTGTCATTTTTATGCTATTCAAGACAGCCACAAGCCATCTGATTTCACAAAAAGATTGTAACGCTTCCAACAGTCTGACCCAGCTTCTCTATCCCAAAAAAACCCTTCCACCATTCTTAGTTTTTTATCTGTTCTTTTAAAGCTATGTCATCCTCTTACATAGTGGCCTTGGCCTTCTGTTTCATCTAAAACTCATCCTGGTGCATCAGCCAGCCCTGACAAATCTGTTGAAGCCTCTTCCCACCCCCCGCCTCTTTGCCACTCACCCTGGCTGGGACTCCGGTCTTTGAAATTCCTGCCCTTGCTTCCAGCCCAGCTGACATCTTTCTCCAGACGGCATGAATTAAGATTGTACAATAAGACACTTGATGCAGCAGTCAGGGAGCGCTCCTCTCACTGGCCCGGCTCCATGGTGCACAACTAGGGCAGCAGGAATTCTAAAAATACACAATGCATGCCTGTTCATTCCAATGGCAGTTGTCTTCTCCCCCAACCCAGGCACGCAGGCGATTGACAGGATTAAGAGAGGAGAATAAAGACAAGAGAAATGAGAGGAGAACTCCAGGGCCATGGCACAGGGCTTTTCTTTTCTGACTTTCAGCGTCATGCCTCATGTAAGGAGAACATGCCAAAAACAGGGATGACTACATATTGCAGCAGTAATTGAGCTCAAAAAACTAAAATTTTATTTTGTTTTTATTTATTTATTGTTGTTGTTGTATGTATACATATATACACGCATAGATGTGACCCTGGACCACAAAACCAGTCATAAGGGTCAATTTTTCTAAACTGAGATTTATACATCATCTGAAAGCTGAATAAATATTCAATCAAAATGACAATATTTGCCCGGGATACAACTATTGTAAAATTTAAAATCTAAATTTTGAGAAAATCGGCTTTGAAGTTGTCCAAGTGAAATTCTTAGCAATGCATATTACGAATCAAAAATTAAGTTTTGATATATTTATGGTAGGAAATTTACTAAATATCTAAATGGAACATGATCTTTATCTAATATCCTGATGATTTTTGGCATAAAAGAAAAATCGATAATTTTGACCCATACAATGTATTGTTGGCTATTGCTATCTACAGCTGGTTTTGTGGTCCAATGTCACATACAGTTGTTTTGTTGTTTTATGCATAAAAAACGATTTAAAATCATGTTTTGTAGCCAGTAATTTTATTTTTATTATTATTAATAATAATAAATTAAAATTGATTTATAATTCATATTAATTTATTATTTGTATTAAGCAAGAATGCATCAAATTATATATTAAAAAGTATTAATTCCTATTTAAAAAAAAAATATTAATTTATAATATAAATATATTATATTATGCAAGAATGTATCAAATTGGTGACAATAAGAAGTGCTGTCCTTTTTAACTTTATGTTCTTGAGCAACAATCAACATATAAGAATGATGAAGGATCATGTGACACCAAAGGCTGGAGTAATGGTTGCTGAAAATTCAGATTTTCCATCACAAAAACAAATAACATTTAAAAAATATTTTAAAAAGTATTTTAAATAGTTATAATATTTCACAAGTATAATTTTATTTTTATTAAATACTCCGTATGCATCTTTGGATACTAGGTCTATAAAAATGCAAGAACACCTTTAAACTTTGGTAATCACTGTTATACATGGCCTTGTGGCTTATTACTGTATTAAAGAGTGTCTTTATTTGCTCATCTGAGTTTCCTGTTGGGAGTATTTGCATTATTGTTAATGTTCACACTTCTGTCATCCACTGGATCTCAAAATCTTTATCTCAACTCTAGACCGCTAACATGATTTTTGAAGCTGCTGCCACCCCAGACTTCAGAATCATGTTGTTTCTTGAATTGATTTATCATTATACACATTATTATGTGTTAACCAAGGCTGCCATGATCAGAAAGATTGATAGAATTAAAAATCAAATTCCTGTGCTTCCTAATATATACCCCTTCTCTATTGGCCAAACACACACACACAGGGTCCTGGTCTTTTGTGGGGTGTCTGGGGTGGTGGAATCGTCCCTCTCTGTTCTGTCAGGGGAGGTTGAGAGTTAGATAGCATTGTGTTTGTGGCTATCGGTCTGTCTTTCTGTCCATGTCTATGTGTTTGGGTCGCAGTCCCCTCGGCAGTGGTAATGGCTGACAGTGCTATGTCTGCGAAAGTAAACAACCCTAGATAAGCAGCGCTTCACAAGGACGCCAGCTGCAATACGCTAATCTCACTTGAATTTCTCTGTCTTCTATTCAGCATGTTTTATCTTATCTCCAGACCCTGCTTTTGCATGCATGCCTTTGTAACTTTTTTCAACTCCGCACCCCATCTAAACAGTACAATTGTTTCCATAATACACGTTCTGCCAGCATGCACTTAGTGAAAACATCAAATACATTATTAGCTTGAGGGTATGATGATTTTCTCAAGCAAACATGCCTAATTAAAGCTGTTTTAGCTGAAGACAAACACTGTTGTGTTGAAGATAGAGTCAAGAGATGGTGTCTCAGGGGCCGGGCTGATGGCGAGGTCACTAGGCCGAGAAAACACTCCTCGGAGGGCCACCACTGGTGTGCCCGCTCCTGCCCAACAAAAACAGTCGAAACTGTCAGTGTGACATGTCTCTAAGGTACCTAATTGCTTGCTCCTGTCTTCCTCCCCCTTTTTTCTCCTCTCACAGCACTGCTATAACTGGGTGTCGAGTCCTGAGCCCCTGGATACTCTGGTGGACCCCATGCTTAACGACTGCCCTCGTGTTTCTGCAGGTAAGCAATCACATCTGTATCACAGTTCACACTTTGCCATCCTTTACTCATTGGTAACCAAGTCTGTTTTAAGGACAAAGGTGTCCAATCCTATTTCAAAGGGCCACTATCCTGCAGAGTTTAGCTTAGATCCTAATTAAACTTCAACTAGTTAATGAAGGACTTTGGGATCACTACAAACTTCCATTCATATTGGGGCAGCTTGAAGATTAAGGCTGCAGGGTATTAGCCCTCGAGAAGCAAGATTCGACACCCCTGCACTTAGCACTTACACCAAAGGAAAACCTTTCTAAATAAAACATTTCCTTTATTATATATTGGCCCCCATAGATAGAATTTGACAACTTTTGGTGTACATATTTAAAATGTGCCGATGTCTGTTCATACCACATTTTGTTAGGTTTGAACTTTGCGTTCAGAAGATATTGAATAGTCAAAATGGATCATTCCCAAAAATGTGTTAATATTCAAAGTAATGTGAAAGATGATCTGATAGGGACAGGTCTCAATGGTTGACTCCAAGGACTGACTAGTTGCTTAAGTGAGGTTGACTACATTTTTAATGTTTTTATTGTTTACTCATTTATTTATGTGCTTTATTTAGTGCTGTTAGACAGTTTGCCCAATAAAATGCATTAAAAGGAACACTCCACTTTTTTGAAAATAGGCTCATTAGCATAAATCATTGAATCTGATTAGACCATTAGCATCTCGTTCAAAAATGATCAAATATTTTCAATGTTTTTCTTATTTAAAACTTGACTCTTCTGTAGTTACATTGTGTACTAAGACTGACAGAAAATGAAAAGTTGCAAATTTCCAGGTTGATAAAGATTGGAACTATACTCTTATTCTGGCGTAATAATCAGGGAACTTTGCTGCCGTACCATGGGTGCAGCAGGCACAATGATATTACGCAGCACCTGAAAATAGTCCCCAGCTAGGTAACTTCCAACGTGACCAGGACTAAGCCACTAAGGTAATAGTAAAATAGCTGGGGACTATATTCAGGTGCTGCGTAATATCATTGCGCCTGGTACGGCAGTAAAGTTCCTTGATTATTACGCCGGAAGAAGAGCATAGTTCCTATCCATATCAGCTTGGAAAATAGCAAATCAGGACTCGGAGATCAGCTGAATGGATTCAAAAACGGTAAAATTCATCTGTTTAACATTTTCAAAAAAAGTGGAATGTTCCTTTAAAAGCACTAATATTAAAGCCAAGCACATTCAGATGAATGTCTCAAACCATTGTCTCATCGTGTACTGTTTTCCAACTTTTAAAATGTCTTAAGACTTCCTTTCCAATCTGTTGCATCTCACGCAGCTGTTTTTGAATGGAAGTATGGTGCTGGGGGTAACATCCGAATATTTTCACACACATACTGATTTAATTGATTTCTTTCACAAATTGAATTGACTGTTTTAAAATATGAGAAACCAATGTTTCCGGAAGTTTTATTTTATATTTAGATTTAGATGTTTTTTCAAGGCATTGTTAGATGCCAGTGTTCCTGTCATAGCCATGCAGATATGTCTTGTTATGATTTTAAATCAGAAAAATATCAAAGTAAAAAGAGGAGGTAAATTCTGATTTTGTGGTGGCTATGATTTAAAATTAAATGTTTATAATCTTAATTCAAGAAATGTCTTAGTAATTAGAGTTAGTAATTAACCCTGCCTAATTTAAATGTTTCAAAATAATTACCAGTTGAAAACATTTGTTTATAAATGTAGAAAAGTAATCAAAAAGTAATCAAATATAATCAGTTACTTTACTTTAATAAAGTAACTGATATAGTTACACTACTTAATACATTTTAAATAGGGTAACTTGTAATCTGTAACCTATTACATTTACAAAGTAAACTTCCCAACACTGGTCATATGTAAAAGTCCCCCTAAGAAACATATTTGTCTGGGTCAGGTCATTTTAAAACAAGTCTAATTAACTGGTCTGCATAAGTCTAATTATGCAGTGCTTCCTTAAAAACAGATTAGTTGAGTTAGTTGCATGCCATATTGTTGTAGATATGTGAACAGGTAGATGGCGCTCATCATAAAGTGATTGAGTTATACAGTAAAGGTCACAACCTTTGAAATCCTAGTTTTATTAAAATGTGCATGCATCAGTGTTTTCAAATAATTTAGTTTGTCCTGCTGGCCTTGGTTGTTTTTAGTATTTCGAGGCGTGTCCTCAATTCCGGATTACGGCTATAATCTATAATCCAGAGCAGGGAGATGATGAGGTTGACCTGACCATCACCCCTGCACTAAAGAGATGAAGAGCTGCCCATACTTTGACTTGGCTTTGTGAGATGTTATACTATCTGACAGTGTTATGAAAATGTTATTTGACATTTTCACTTGTGCTTTTGTAGCGAGGACAATACTTCCCTGATTTTACTGTAATCTGGATTTGGGGTGAGGGTGGGTTGGGTATTATCCAACTGAACCATCATTGAACTATGCAAGCTTTTGTATTCGTGCATGGCATTAGTTCCAAGTTCACATTTTTACCCATCTCCTACATTTATGGAGAGCTGTGATGCAATCTTTTATGGATGTTGTTTTTTTGAATGTCCCTTGAGTGTTACAATTATTATTCTTCCCCAGATCACAACAGCCAGACTCAGTTATGGCTGTGCTGTTGAGAAGTGGAATATAAAAACATAATAAAACAATAATAATAGTTTGTCATCATCAGCAGGAAGATTTATCTCTGACTGATTAATTGAGGTTTGATGGCTTCATTTTCTAACTGAGCTGTTAGAAGTGCTAGGGAGTCGATTCTCACATTTTTGGAAGCTAAATTTGTGTGTTTTATATTTTATTATTACTTATTAGTCCTTAAGACTCACAATTTAATAGGAAACCAAAGACATCAGCATTATAACAGTTTGGAATTTGACTGTTGTCAGTATATTGTATAAGCACCACTGGCTGATCCCCACAATTCAATTTTAGGTCTTGCGTGCAATTCCCACACACAGTCTTTTTTACACAGTGTGTGTCTATGTTTTCATGATAGCTATGCTGGTTTTACTTGTGCAGGTGGGTGATGGCAAAACATAGAGCAGCTTGTCTGTTACACTTAATCATCTGTGAAGCCATGCTGGTACCGACTTACCATGCTGGTATTTTGTATGCTCGTGTGTGTGGATATTATTCACATGTGTGTTTGGAAAGGGAAGGCCCTCTGACGTCTCTGTTTTTTTGTTCGCAACGTGATAAAACTTGGAGCCTCTTTCCACCCGCCTGGATTTTTCCCTTTATTTTTTGTCTTTTTCCCCCCTTTTCCCCCTCGTTCAAAAGGAATCTTCAGTGGAAGGTCAGTGAGCCTCAGCATTGGCAGAGCTCGGGGAGACTGGCAGCATTTTATCAGTTAGCAACACACTAAAGCCAGTTGAAATATGCAGATAAACTGGAACAAATCTCCTGAAAAGCCCCCTGGTCCGCCAGCACTGGGTAAGGGGAGTTGAGCCTTATGCCCACACTGACCCACAGTCAGACGCTCTAGGTGCTGAAGCCAATTGCCAGCACAACTGAACTGAACAGTAGAGGAAGCCTAGACGAGCATTTGGATGGATTACAAACAGAAACAATGCCAATGTCAGGCTACAGTCTGTGTGTGTGTGTGTGTGTGTGTGTGTGTGTGTGTGAGTGTGATGGAGCCGTCTGGCCCTGATGGGCTGAATCTCAGACCTGTGATGTGTATCTCATGTTTTAAAGCCGGGGTGCAACATGATATTAGTTTAAAGGAGCGGTCACACCAGACTTTTGTGTCTCATTCACCTCCATTCATAAGCGCACAAAACCGACAGTGGATATGTACGGATATAGAAAGAATTCTTTTCTAATGGTTTGTGCATAAATTCAAGTTTGCTGAACGCTGACCTGACAAATTCTTAATGTCAAAACATGATATAAACATCATTAACCTGTTGGCTGAGGATCAAACATGGAGGAAATGCTTTAGAAGGTTTTGAAGAATAATAAATGTAATTATAAAAAGAAAAAGGTTGTATAGGCAAAAGTTTGGGATTAGTAAGATTTTTAATGTTTTTTAAACAAGTCTCTTCTGCTCATCAAAGTTTTATTTATTTGATCAAAAATACATGGAAAACAAATGATGAAATATTATTACAATTATAAAATAATAAAAATATAATGTATTTCTGTGATGCAAAGTTGAATTATTACCAGCCATTATACTCGTATTTAATGTCACAATCCTTCAAAAATCATTATGAAATACTAATTTAGCAATGTTGGAAATTGTTATGCTGCTTAATATTTTTTTGGAACCTTTGTTACCTTTTTCAGTATTTTTTGATGAAAAACAAGTTAAAAAGAGCAGCATTTCTTTAAAATAGGAATCTTTTCTAACAATATCTTTTTCTAAAATTCTTTCAAACAAACTTTGAACAGTAGTGTATATTGTTACAAAAGTCTTCCATTTTGAATAAATGCTGTTCTTCTTTAATGTTTTATACATCAAAGAATCCTGGAAAAAACTATCACAGGCTCCAAAAAAATATTAAGCAGCACAACTGTTTCAAACATTGATAATAATTCAGCATATTACAATGATTTCTGAAGGTTAATGTGACACTGAAGAATGGAGTAATGATTCAGAAATTCTGCTTTGCATCACAGGAATAAATTCTATTTTAAAGTATATTAAAATAGAAAACCACTCTTTTAAATTGCAATAATATTTCACAATATTAGTTTTTTTACTGTATATTTAATCAAATAAACACAGCCTCGATGAGCAGAAAAATCTTCTTTAAAAACATGAAAAAACTTATACCAACCTTTTGAACGTCAGTGTATTTATTTATATTAATTTCTAATAACCATAAAGATGTCAATTTAAATCATATAAATTTTAAATATATATAAAATAGCATATTAAAATTATTTCTGAAGAATCATGTGACACTGGAGACTGGAGTAATGGTCAGACTTATCAACCCCATACCCCATATTTAAAATTTGTTTATCCGGATATAAGTATTTAATACTTTCTTGATATATGTGATCCTGGACCACAAAACCAGCCATAAGGGTCTTTTTTTTTTTTTTTATTGAGATGTATACATCATCTGAAAGCTGAATAAATAAGGACAATGTTTGGCGAGATACAACTCTCTGAGGGTGCAAAAAATCTAAATATTGAGTAAATTGTCTTTTAAGTTGTCCAAATGAAGTTCTTAGCAATGCATATAACTAATCAAAAATTATGTTTTGATATATTTACGGTAGGAAATTTACTAAATATCTTCATGGAACATGATCTTTACTTAATATCCAAATAATTTTTAGCATAAAAGCAAAATATATAATTTTGACCCATACAATGTTTTGTTGGCTATTGCTACAAATATAGCTGTGCTACTTACGACTGGTTTGTATTCCATGGTCACATATTTTATTTAGATGTAAATAAATGAAACCATTAACAATAGCCCTGTAGTGTGAGATATTTTGTTGCTCATATTCTTTACAGTGTCCGAAATCATTTTGCCTTTTTAAAGTCTAGTGTCAGCACCCTTTATGTGTTAAAAAAAAAAGCTCATGTCTCAATTAATGAGCCTTGAAAAATCTCACATATTAACATCACACTCAGATCTAACACATGCTGTGACACCTTAGCTCCTCAAGTATGTGGTAGTTATATCTCAGAAACCACTGATCACTCGCAGCTTCCTTCATGCCGTTCCCATTATATCCACGCGTTAGAAACACAGGCTCTCTTTTGCTTTACCTGGGTTAAGATGAGATTACTCATTGCTAGAACTGATCATTAATTACAAAGAGAACAGTGTCCGGTGTGTAAACAGTGATTAATTGTTAACAAAAGTTAGTTAATGCATACCTGAACTGTAATTATCTGTTCCTCACCACTACAAGAATCCCAACACAGGTGGGTAATTAACCCTAATTGCATTTACAATGAGAGGATCACAAGAGCAAAGAATAACTATGTTAAAAAAAAAAAGACTCCTTTGATGTTAGGACTAGATATTTGTCAGTTGATTTATTCACATCTCTCTTTTTTTTTGGTCTCATTATGTCTTTTTGTCTTTTTCACCTTTTCATGGTTGGAAGCTGAGTTCTTTTTGAATCAGCTTTGTTTCAACTGAGCAAGACCCTGAAACAAAGTAAAGGAGTTTTAATGGGATTTAGCTGCGTGTATTACATTACAAAAAAAAAAAAGAGAGAGAGAGAGAGACCGAGATTTGAACGTTCTGCGAATTGTTATGCTAACTTCATTCTACTTCTCCTCAAACGTCCTAATAAAGATCTGTTTGACTGAAACTGTTGGCATGCAGGCGTTTGGCCCATTTGTGTAAGCTCACTGGTGCATATTGCTGACGTATACAATGTCACTGGTCCATGTATTTTGCTCAATGGAGAGTCACTGGCGCATGTTGCATTCAGTCTATAGACTTGCTTTATTCAGTGGTCCACAGGGCCCAGTGTCTCTATGTCATTGAATGCCTGTGACCATGTACTCCTGATGCAGCAAAATCCACTTGTTTGATCTTCCATTGTGGATGACAGATCTTCACTTAGTTGTACTTTCCCACCCTCCTTTCAAGTGGATGCTGGTGCCTATTCTGCTTCCCAGGAAAAAATGAATGAACTTGAACTTTGTAACTTTTTTAATCAGCATATTTTGTGACTGGTTGCCAACATGTTCAGAAAATTAACTTTTCCATTCCAATATTTACCCCCTAGAATTGATTTTTACCACCTTTTTTAAATTGACCCAATTACTTTAATCAATGTTTTAAACTGTTGTCAGCAACAATAGACTTTAAATATCCACGTTAAAAAACGGAGTTTATAGGGCTGCAATATTATGTCAAAAAAATCGTTATTGTAGATTATTGCTTTTTATATTGTAGTAATGATTATTAATATCAGTACAGAAAACAATGTAAAACATTTTAGTTTTGCTTTGGGTCTCGTCACATTCTGGCTTTACACACAAACATGTTGGTCCATGACGTTAGCCAAGTCTAGCACAAGTTGTGCAAAAACCATTATAATAACTGATGCTATGAAATTAATCTTTTATTTACATCGTATTTGCACTGTGTTGTTCATGATCATGGAATTTGTGAGCGTGCACACTCAACAACAGCTCTGGCATTTGAGTAGTCTAAGCACCTCTGATTGACGCGTTTTCAGCACTGACTAATCTAAGCACCTCTGATTGTCCAAAGCATTCCTAAGTTCAACAGTAATGCGTTTGATTGGTTATAAGGCTCAGCACTCACACCAAGTTTTTGCCGCTAGAGGGTGCATATTCTAAACAAACAAATAAGATTGCAAATGAGTGACAAGCGTGATACATGGCTTGAAAGCAGTGGAGCTTTTATTATGCCACAGTCAACCACTTCCGCTTCTTCCGGTCATGCGTATATAAGAAAAAGCATCGCTGTTTTATCATACTCAATACATTTGAGTGTGTTGAAAGTTCTCCAACATATTAAAGTGTCTTTGGTTTTTCCATGTATTATACAAAATAAACCTGGAAAATCAAGGGTGTATGACGTCATTGGCAGGCGACACAAGGACAAGGTCCATTTCACTAGTTAAAATTTCTTATTTCTCTGGATTTAAACATTCTTCGAAACATTTAGGATAATGTACACAAGTCAGCAAAATATATAACACTGTTCTAGTGGTTTTGGGATATTTTAATCTAAAAATCTTACATATTGTGGCTTTAAGTTTCATATTTCATTTTAATTGCAACAGCCATAATACATTGTTTAATTGCTCTGGGGGATTTTTTTTGCCCCTCTGTCTTAAATTTATGGGGCATTTTTGTTCATTTTGGTGTAATTTTTGCCAAAAGCCCTCGTTAATTTTTGACCCTGATTGCCAAATAGCTGTCCTAAGATGATCATTCGACTGTTCTATTGGGCAACCCACTTACTTTGATTTTGAAAATATGTAGTTTTTCACTAGGTGGGAAATCTAGATCTGAACATTCCTAATTTGAACAATATACCTGTTTAATAATGAGTGATTTGTCTTTTAGCAGCTTAGTGTTGTTTGTTTTGACTTGTTTTTCATGTTTTTGTCAGTAGACAAACTGTTGTGTAAGTAGAAAGATTGATTTTTTTTTTTTTTCTTTTTTTTTTTTAAACATACCTGACTAGTCTTCGTTTTATCTACAACTTTGAAAAAGTTTTATATACATTTTTTTGGAGAAATGTATCGTTTTTAAGCACTTGCATTAATTATTCTGTTAAAGCTATATTATCAGAGATATAAAACTGTTTAAATTGGCATTTTAATGTGTTTATGGTGTTGTATTTTCATGTCAACAAAGTTGAATAAAATTGGATATTAACTTACTTTACACAGAAAGATTGGCTATTTTTTGCACTTAAAGAAGACCTATTATGCCTCTTTTTACAAAATGTAATATAAGTCTCAGGTGTCCCCAGAATGTGTGAAGTTTCAGCTCAAAATACCCAACAGATCATTTATTATAACATTTTCAAAAAGCCTATTTTGAGTGGAAGCAGAAACGCACTGTTTTTGTGCATGTCTCTTTAAATGCAAATGAGCTGTTGCTCCCCTCCCCCTTTTCCAGAATAGACTGTGCCTTTACACCTTGTACCTCAGATACTCTGCAAAAAAAAAAAAAAAATGTTTGGTTTTGATTATCACGTCTGTCATGCTAGAGTCATGTGTTTTATACCATATTAGTTTATACTTCTGATATACAGTTTTTTGAGCGCACACATCCGTAGCACATGCACAGAAAGTGGCTGCCACCCGGCATTGGAGTACTAAACTAAGTTTTCTTTCATGTCTCATTGCGCTTAAACTGTCAAATACACACAAGTTTATGTTAAAAACACACGAGTTTCAAAAACAGTTGATTATGGCTGTGAAGGTAAACAGCTGGAAAAGAAATCGCAAGTTTATATGAGATCTGTGTGGCAGCAGTGTAATATACAGTCAGTAAATCAATAAATCCACTGTTTTCTTCTCTCCTCTAAGGCTGAGACTCTAAATAGTGTTCTGTGCTCACTTGTACAGCCAAAAACGGAACAGTTAGCATGCTTTGCTCGAACTTTTGCATTGCCGTTAAAAATGGTATACCGTTGTCGCTTGTGGAAACGAAATGATGGTGCTGGAGATCTGTTGTCATTCAACCTTTTGTTTTACTAGAGAACCCATGAGAAAAGTATCAAGTTGTTATCAGTATATTGACACTGTATCACAGTGCAGTGATTCCCTGTGTTTCCTTTTTCTGAATTTCATGATCTTTTTATAAGTCCCATTGGTGAGGCGGAATGAAAGTTTGATGGCGTTTTTGTGCAGTCGACTATAATTTCTCACTGCTGCTCTCCCTTGTCGGGGATCAGAAGACACGGCCTTCATTTTCTATTCCTCTTTAAAAAGGAGATGGAGCCTAAACATCTTTGATCCGTACACTTCACGGGATGAGTGGCAGGGCCTGACCCACTTGGCTCTTGGCTTTATGTAATGAGCCCTCCGATTAAAGAGCACCATGCAGGAACATTGTGCTGTATAAGGAGTTTTATGTCATCTCATCCCACACTCACTGTTTGCCTGTCTGTTTCCTACGCCCTCTGATAGGATCACATAGCAGTCATTAGGAAAGATCTAGAGTTGTTGTATGAAGTATACATCCACAGTTTGGCCAAAGCAAATATTGTAAGACATTTTGTGGTTGTGTTTTGAATTGTGATATGAGACATTTCACACTTAGATGTCAAGGGTAAAAACACACAAAACAGCAGCTCACATTGTACCTGTACTTAAAAGTAGACTCTGATCTCTCTCTCTCTCTCTGTCTCTCTCTCCCTCCATTTTTGATTCACACAACCTAGCCCACGTAAAAAAAATATTTAGTTAGTTTTATATTTACATTAAATAACTATTATTGCTATTATTATTATTTCTCTGTAGAAAACTATTATAATTAAATAACAAAATTATGATTATAATATACCTGAATTATTGTTGTTATACACATTATTGATATTCTCCAAATAAAACTTTTTTGGTTGTTGTTCACAGTCTCAGTCCACTTGCCAAACACTTGTTTTTGGAACCTTAAATATTAATTATTGTAATTTTAAATAATTTGTCATTTATTTAGGCTTTATTTTATAATATTAAGATATTATTATTATTATTATTATTATTATTATTAAAAGCTTGTTTTTAGAACCCAGTCCACATTAATATTAATTATTGTAATTTTAAATAATTTGTCCTTTTATTTAGGTTTTATTTTATAAGAAGAAGAAATTGCATTTATTTGTTTATTCTTATTATTAAACATTTATTTTTGGAACCCAGTATCCATTAATATGAATTATTGTAATTGTACATAATTTGTCATTTTTTTTAGGTTTTATTTTATAAGAAGAATAAATTTTATTTTTTATTATTATTAATAAACAGTTATTTTTGGAACCCATTCCCCTTGAATATTAATTATTGTAATTAATTTATTTTTATTTTTTTTTAGGTTTTATTTATAAGAAGAAGAAATTATTATTATTATGTAGAATGTTATTATAATATACTAACAATATTATTATAATATACGTAAATTATTATTTTTATTGAATTTTTTTGCTTTTTTGTTGGATATGTATGTATGTAAAATATTATTCTAATTTAATAACAAGATTATTAATATATACCTGAATTATTATTATTATTAGTAGTAGTAGTAGTAGTAGTAGTAGTAGTAGTATTCACATTATGGCTATTCTCCAAATAAAACTCAGTCCACTTGCTAAACATATATTTTTGGAACCCAGTCCCCTTGAATATTAACTATTGTAATTCTGAGTAATGTGTCATTAAATGTATGTTTTATAAGCAATTATTATTAGTAGTAGTATATGGTTAAATATGATATTAATATAATACAATACTGAATTATGTTCCACATTATTATTTTCATTTTCCATGTTACATTGCTCATCTGTCCAGTTTAAAACAGTGTGCGTTTATTAGGCAGAAAATTGAAGTTACAATTCCCAAGTTTTAAATGTGGTGAAATGCTGTAAACTCCTTGTCCAAACAATCATCACGTTCTGGTGTCATCATGTAACGTTAGATTTGTGCAATAGCTTGTAGTGGCCAAAAGTGAACCAAACCTCCAGAGGCATAAACTCATTCTTGTGAAGCATTTTCATGCATGGAACTGCTAAAAACATTGTATCATGAGGCCCACATGTGAGTTTGCAGAGCAGAATGCTAACAGAACAGCTGCTTCTTTTGCTTTCATATATTTTATCAATCAAATCCCATCCTTTTGCATACTAAACCTTATAGTAATTTCAGTGTTATTTACATGAATTGCAAAGCTGTAGTTAGTGAGGAGATGTGCTTATATTGGGAAGGCAGCAATTAAAGAGGTTGGTGCATCTGTCTCCTTTAACACGGCTTGTTGGATAAACAAGCCTCTCTGTCTATACTGAACTTAAGCCTCACTTTTAAGTATGTGAACACCAGAATGTCATCCACCTGGCTTTGATAATCTCTGCATTTTTGAGTCGAGTTCATACCAGAAATTGTAGATCCTGTGAAATGACACAGCAAGTTTCTTTGATCCCAATCAGCAGCTTTCCTTGTACTGTTGTGAGGTCAGCGGCCACCAGATCACAGTCAGTTAGCATTGACCAACCTCGTCCAATAAGTCAATACCTGCGATCTTTTATGTAGTTGAAGATTAATTTATCAGCGTTTTGAATCAGCATACGCCTTTGTTGTTTACATTCGGAATCTGGAGCAAAAAAGCTCCCGGACTGTAAGCCGTGAATGGCGCGTTCGCTCGCCTTTCAAGGCAGAAATCAATATGCTGTGCGTGTGTTCCTATGGAAGAATGGAAGACACATTTTGTTTCTTTGTGTGTGGTGGCATAGTGTACTGTCATAATGAGTCTATAGGGTAGACTCATTTTATCCAAGCTATTGTGATTGAAGCCTTAGCTGTCGGAGGTAAAAAGCTTTCGCCGTCCTTTAACATTCCCAGTCTTTTCTTTTACAGCAATCCTGCTCTCAGCTGTACCTCAGACCATTGATTTATGTAATTATACATTTTGTTTAAAATGGGAACTAGTTGCTGAACCTAATGGGTCAGGTTAGACATGTAGGCTTTCTGTCTATTTCTTATACCTTCACAAAAACACTTAAATCTCATATTTAGTGCAATATTGCATTTTGTCAAATAACTTGTACACATTTTTACATCAAAAATTTTTGCAATCCTGTTAAAGGCTTAATTTGTAGCAAAACATAAAACTGTATGGAAGAACTTGTAAAGCAAGACATGTTTGGACTATTAAAAGCACTTATAACATTTGCTAAATTTATCATGCACTCCTGTTTTTTAGTTGTTTTGACAGGTTTGCATTTGCACTATTCATATTAATACTTTTAAAGTTGCATGCATTCAGTCTAATTGCACATATACAGCTCTAGGATTTTTTATTTTTTTTTGTAGTTCAAGCTGTGATTGTGATCTCGTAAGTTCACTTTCAACACATATTAGATCATCCGAACTGATTCATGATCATGATTCATGATTTCTATGTAATAAACAGTGAGAAGTCTGTTTCCTATCCTCACATTCCATCTAGGCTTTATTCATCATTTCTTAAAGTGTGGGATGAGCTGGTGCAAATAGACAAGAGTTCAGCTGGGTTTAATGAAAAATGGAACAAAGTTCTGCAACCTCAACTGTTTTATAATCACATTATCGTCCCAGACCTGACCATGAGGCCTTCTGGGTATTGCCACATATTAGAGACCAACATTTGCCGCCCTACTGCTGTTAACCAGTTGGCAGCATCTTTTCTGTATTTGATTTATTTTTGAGATTCTGGGTGAGGGTAAGTGCTGTACTAGAATGTAATTTAGTTTTGTAGTAAATTTTTTTCTGTCTCTCACTTTAATTCGGTTTTCGTATCATTATGAGTTTTTGTGAACCATAGTTTTGTTTCTAGTGCTCATTAAACATTTGCATCTTTAAAGGATTAGTTCACTCCAGAATTAAAATGTCCTGATAATTTACTCACCCCTATGTCATGTTTTTCTTTCTTTTTTCAGTCGAAAAGAAATTAAAGTTTTTGAGGAATACATTCCAGGATTTTTCTCCGTATAGTGGACTTCAGTGGTGACCAACAGGTTGAAGTTCCAAACTGCATTTTCAGTTCAGCTTCAAAGGGCTACACAATCCCAGCCGAAGAATAAGGATCTTGTCTAGCAAAATAAGTCATTTTCTAAAAATAATTAAATTAAAGATTTACATACTTTTAACCACAAATGCTCATCTTCCACTAGCTCTGCGATGCAAATACGCTTCTTCATGCATTACGTAATCACGTTGGAAAGGTCACATGCGGTTAGTTCTTCATTTATGTACTTTGGTTCAAAAAGGTAGGGTAGGGCCAAAAACTCCATCTCTTTTTCTCTTCCAACTTCAAAATCAATTGTGGTTAACCCTCTAGGGGCTGAGGTGATTTTGGGGCCTTTGAGATGTTTTGACTTTCCCAAACATTTGTGCTTATTTTAGCTGCTTATAACATGCTATTGGCTAACATTGCAGCACAGACTGTGCTACAATAATATGTGAGCAAGATGGATGTGCATATTTGCATTTTTTAGAAAAAAAAAAAAAGATTATGCATGGTTAGTTTTGGGGGAAAATAAGGAAATAAAACCCATGCTGAATAGTTCTGAACAAGACTTTGAGTAATCTTGTAGGCTAAAATATTTACATCAAAATGATGTGAAAATCATCCTGCGTACTCATTCACAGAAAACATATATTGATATGTTTTTTTGTATGTTTTGTAATAAAAAAACGTATGTGAGGGAGTGACAATGGCCATGAATATTTAGTGATTAACACCTGAGATACAAGAACCGTCCCCTAATGGCCCATCTGTCTGACTGTTACTTTGAGGCAGATAACAAAGAATGTGAGGAGAGTAAAAAAATTTTTTGATAATTTGTATATTATTTTCAAAACTGTATAATCAAAACGCACATACTGAAGGTCAAAGACACATTATTGTGCACACTGATCTAACCACAGAGATGTGAACAGACTTTGTGTCATTCCTGTAAACAGATTCTGTTCAGCAAGTGAAACCATACCTGATATTTAAGTGTTTGCTGCTTCTTTCCATGGATTTAAGAAAAAAGAACATCATCAGTAGTCATGGAGCTGATTTTACCATTGAATGTCAGTGTAGTTGATATCAGTATAGTATATATATATTTGTATTGTTTTAAGAAAATTACTGATTGTTTCGCTAGATAAGACCATTATTCCTTAGCTGGGATTGTGTAGATCCCTTTGAAGCAGCATTGAAACTGCAATTTGAACCTTCCACCCGTTGACCCCCACTGAAGTCCACAATATGGAGAGAAATCCTGGAATGTTTTCCTCAAAAACCTTAATTTCTGTGTAACTGAAGACAGAAAGACATGAACATCTTGGATCATCTTGGAATTTCAAGCTCTTCAGTCAATAGTAGATAAAGTTGTTGTTTTTAGCCCCATCATCACATCTTTCTGTTTATGGAAAATTAATGTAAATAACTGGCAAAAACACATTGCAGAGTTGTTGATAAGTCAATGAGTGGCTACATTTTGTTTAAATCTGTCTTTCCTGGTACAACCCAAGCTTCTTAACAATGTAGTGTACATCCTTTTGACCACCATGTGTATCACGCAGTCAGACAGAGGGCAGCGACAGATTAGGAGCCAGGGACATGGATCTCATTGAACCATATGGTGCATCCTATAGCTAAAGTACAGGATTAAACCTAGACCCTTAACCTTGCAGATGGACTGCAAGCAAGTACTTCCATTAGTTTTGAGCTCTAGCCTTTTGCTAATGATGTATACTATAAATGCTGCATTTCAACAGAAATTCAGGTTCCTGATCTTACATTTCATTTGCTTTGAAATGCAAGGAGTTGTGCTAAAAGACGGGAACAACCCTTTGCCCCTTCAGTGAACTTGTGGGGGGTTAATAAGGATAAGACCTGATGATCAGATTGTTTCCTATGTTTTTTCTTAGGATTTGCTACTAGTTACTCGCAGAGCTGCGAGACACTATAGATAGCATTAGTGTTCAAGCTATGGCTTGAGGGAAAGGATTACGAGTTTCTCTTTCCAGCATTGAACCTGTTACACGTGAAAACAAACACTCCCATGGAAACACAAGGGGTGAGGGAAATGGAGGAAAAAAACTGCACTGGACAGCAAATTACATACTCAATACAATTTGCTGCTTCGACGTGGTGTTGCTTGGTTATTGTCTCATGGTGCACATCAGCAAATATGAATTTGCTGCAATGCATACAAACTAGCGTTGCTTAGTAGCAATTTAAAGGGGCCGTTCATACAAAAATTTCAATTCTGTCATCGTTTGCTCACCTTTGTCATCCATTGTATGATTGTGTTTCTTCTGTGAGATGCAAAAGTACAGTAGATATTTTGAATAACATACTTGTTGCTCTTTTCCATGCAGTTTGAGCTAAAGATTTCAAAAAGTGTGTAATAGCACAGTGGTTTTCAAACCCTGGGTCGCGACCCATTAAAAATGGGTCGCCAGGATGATCTGAGGAGATTCTATAGCTTATATGTATATATGTAAGTGTGTGCAAAGTTCAAAATTCGAGGAGGAAGCGGGAACCGACCAAGTTAACTTTAATAACAAAATAAACTTAAACAACAAAACGAAAGTAAGCGGCAGCTGTCTCACGCGGAATCCAATGTGTATTTTGCCTGTTTTGCAGTGTTGAACATTGTAGCGAATTACAGACATATCTGTTGATTTCTGAAACGCAATGGTTAATCAGTTAGTCAATGGCGTTTCAGTTAGTCAGAATCCACTCGCCAAATTTTTGTTCAGTCCTGAGTTCTGGAAACTCGTGGATCCTCACATTATAACCAAGTGTAGACGCAGTGTAAATAAGAGATTTCATTATGCTGTGTAACGAGATTCATGGATCATAGCAGAATTTTCTGAGATCACGCTAAACTGAAATGAGTATCCGTTTTTTAGTGATTAAGCTTTGTGCGCTTTCCTGTCTATATATAGTCCATTCAGAATTTAAATACAAGATGTTTTTGATGCTGCTCAGAGGACCAAAGTGGCATACTTGCTGCAAGTTTCAAGAGTGACGCATATATCCGTACATAAATGGGGGATTAGCTTGAAATCTCCCTTTCTTTCTTTCTTTCTTTCTTTCTTATATATATATATATATATATATATATATATATATATATGGGCTATATGCATATATGCGTCGCATTAATTTAAAAAGGAAAAAATAGGGTTGCACTTTAAAAAAGTTTGAAAACCACCAAAGTTGTCTATATGATTTGGCATTATGTCTCTAGGATTCTGAAGCTGTACTATAACTTTGTGTAAAACAAAATCAGACTGAAATAAGTTATTTACTGAAAACTTTCACACTTGGTTTGATTGCCTGGTCTGAACTCAAGTTCGATTGCTCCACCTGCCCCCGCTGGACTGCATTTATATTATTTTATTTGGGTCCAAACATACATTTTTATCAAATAATACGTCAGCTCACTTCCGCGGTTTGGTACGATTGTGTTTATATCAGCAGCGAACCATACCAGAGTTCACACGAACCGTGTGATCATCCAAATAAAATAGAACCTGGGTGCGCACCAAAAGTGTAAGTGTGAAATACATGTTGTTGATATTGTGTGCAATTCTTCCATGCATATGTTTCATTAAATATTTCTTGACCTCATTATTTTTATTCAAAAGTGTATACAATATCTCTTCCAGGAACACAGCAGGACTTCTCCAATCATTTTGTTTACCTAATGGCATAGTTCACCCAAAAATGCTACTTTTGTCATTAATTACTCACCTTCATTGCGTTCCAAACCCACAAGACCTTCGTTCATCTTCTAAATGCAAATTAAGATATTTTTGATGAAGTCCCAGAGCTTTCTGACTCTGCACAGACAGAAATGCAAGTACCATGTTCAAGACCTAGAAAGGTACTAAGGACATTGTTAAAATAGTCCATTTTACATCAGTGGTTGAACCGTAATGTTATAAACCTACACAAATATTTTGTGCGCAAAGAAAAAACAAATAACGACTTTATTCAACAATTTCTTCTCATCTGTGTTAGTCTATAGAGTAGCAACACATGCATTGTTTTTTTTTTTTTATATATATATATATATAATTTTATCTTCTATAAAAAAAGTACAGTTTAAATATTTGAATGCATGTTTATCCTTTCTAGTAGTTGCATTCTTGTGAGTGTCATTTGTTTTGTTTTTTTTTGTTTTTTTACCAATCCTTTAAAAAAATGAATACAGTATTATGTGGAAGTGAACATCTTGCCCAGCCGTCTTTGAGCCCTCTCAGCACAAAGTTAACATTGACAAATCCGTTGATCCACAGTGGGTTTGTTAGCACTCAGATGCACAGAAGACAGTGTGGGAGAACTCCTTATTATCAGCAGCAGTCTGCTCCTATCAGTCCATCAGCGCAAATAAATGGCTCACTGACGAGCCCCTGCCACGCCGCGCAACACAACTGTCAACATCTACTCACTCCTTTCTGACAGGGGCCCCATCTGAGGATATTAGACTTATTATTTCCATTTTTTTCCTCTTTCACATCCTCCTGCAACAGCTCTCCCCCTTTTTCCTCAGAAGAGATGTGCTATGAGTGTGTTTCATGCAACCAATTTATTACATTTGGAGACTAATGGGGCGCTTTGCTTTGACAGCTTTTGATAAGGGAGGGTGAGAAGTCTCTGCTTCTGCCGAGGGTTATGGGAACTGCAGGAGTCATGATAATTACTATCAAAGCAGCAGTAATGCACATAATAAAATACTTCGTTTGAGAACACAAATCAATTAATTAGGAGCCAATGTGTCATCCTGTGTTATGTTGTGGTGTTATTTCTCTTTTTTTTGCCCGCTCTTTCCTTGTTTTATTTTTTGTGAAGATAACGTTTAGTGCATCTAGTTAAATTTCTGCGCGTGTTTTGATGTGTGTGCAATTGTGGCATGCACCAGCCCCCACCTCCCCCACCGTCTGTGTGATCTTTTTATAAAATTTGAATTTAATGAAATGCACATTTAATATGATTGTTATAGAAAACAGTGGGTGAGGGAAAAAATGTGCAAGAATGCAATGAGAATATATTAAGAACGTACATAATTGCACATGATGATTAGAGAAGAAACATCCTTGAACGTCCTTGAGCTCCATAATCAGCCTCAAAATTAAAATATTTATTTGTTTCCCTTTTTGCTGGAAAAATAGGATATTATTTATATAATTATGTAAACAACACTGAACGCTTTCCCCCCCCTTTTCTTCAGCGAGCTGTAGAGCGCAGCAGTGACCTTGGCTCGTCTCCCACTCTTCGGCTTGACAGATAAAAACTTTATTAAGCGTCAGCGGGACGAGACGCAAACAGTCCGTGACACCCGTGTGCATTGAGTATTAGGGAAATATCGCAATTAGCGGCTGATTTCCTACAGCTAAAGCGTTGAGAAGAAGGGTAATAAGCAAGGTTTGTTTGTGGCCTGGAAAGCCATAATTATAAACTGCTTTGAGAGCGCTGCGCTCATTGTGCCTCGGCGTAATGAGATAGGCTGCACTGATCCCTCCATGATGCTATTAGTCGTAATCCCAAGTCTTCTCTTCCTCCCACACCCTACAGCCCTGCAGGGCCTGCTGCCACCCCAGGTGCCTCCTCTCAGACGCCGCCCTTTGGTGCGCCCTCCGACAAGCGCCGACACGGCTTGATTGTGAAGAGGCTTCAGCTGAAACATGTGAAATGCAAATCATGTCTGTTTTGGCGCTCGCTCTTTTGTGATAAAAGGGTCCACGAGAAGGTCGAGTTAGACTCTGGACCGGTTAGCTTCAAAGTATTCGTTCACGAATACTTGAAACATCTTTTTAATATATTTCACGGCTTTATATCTGCAGGCAGACGAGGCTCGCCGTAACACACCTGTCAGTGTGTGATGTGTTAAAGCCTCTCTGTCCTGTGAGGAGTTGGCAGGAATGCGCTCTCCCTAGCTGTCTAATCGCAATGACCCCCAAATGGCCCACCTTATCACCTCTCCCTCTGAGAGGCAAACAGAGAGCGAGTGGAAAACATGGCCTTCGCTGCATGTGTTTGAGTGGGTTTAGGACTTATCTAATCAGCAGGGGGTTTGCTGTCCATCCCCTCATGCACAAGCACTCACCATCCTGCTTCGGCTCCAACGCCATACGTGTGTGTGTGTCTCTCGGAAAATTTAATGTTAGGTTTTGTGAGTTTTCGGTAGCTGAATGTATGTGTGTGTTAAAGTCATTCTAAATCTGTATCATTTACTTTCTCCCCCTGAAGAAACCATGTGAAAATGGTTAGCAATGCTGTAAAAAAACATTTTGGGTTCCCTAAAGAACCTTGCAGTCAAGAGTTCTTAAAAGAACCATTTTTGTTCTTAGTAATAATCGAAAAGTTCTTCATGGAATCAATAAAGCCAATAAAAAACTTTTATTTTTAAGAGTGTATAATAAAAGTCAGTGGGGTGTTTTGAACCTTTGTTATATGGACAAAAAAGTTGAAACATTCTTTCAGATATATTCCAAGTTCTGTCATGAAACTCTAGATGGTGCAGGCTAATGGATCGTTAATGCAAATGGATGAAATTCACAGCATTGAACTACTTGGCACAAGCTGATTGGTTCATGTTCTAAAAGCAGCCAATGAGCTTACTACTTTACATTTAAATGGCTGGTTAGCATTCACTAGAGCATTTTGCGGTACGCTTTCAGAGTTCCTCTGAAGCCCTCCACCTCCCCAGCTCCACCTGTATAGATCTGCTACAAGTTATTATATATGCTGTTTGTGCAGAATCAGTGTCTTAAATACTCACAGCACCATATCGGTGAATGTATTGGCAGCAACAAGTTCCTGTACTTGCTTTGCAACAGCAGCAATAATCTACATCAACAGCAGTAACCAACAGCAGCAGCAATTCAGCAGTTTGGCAGATCTCTTCCGCCAAAATTCATTAACATTGTCATATCTATTACCAAGCTAAAATCTTCTAAGAGTTGTCATGTCATTGTTTTGTGAGCTATCTCTTGAAATAATAACATAAATGGATGCTTTTCATAAAGAGCCCTGTTGTATCATTTGAGTATGGAATGTCTAATCTGGAAATCCCAAATTCCAGTTCCACAGTGGTGTATAATCTGTGTTTGTTGGCCTTGCACTGCTCTCCTAAATTCAGTGGACACAAACCCTCCCTGATGATGTCCATACCGCACATAACAAAGGGAAACAACAGCTTTATCAAGTACAGTTTAAGAATGCCTTGCCTCTCAGGAAGGGTAAGTAAGTCTGGCGCCAGCCTCTGCTTAAAACGCCCAGGAAACATCGTAATGAATTGCGCAGGACTGCTATCGTTGGTTAATTAGTATAGCTTACATTGCAGATGAGAGAGTCATGTCTAGGTCAGAAGAAAAAGACTTCAAGGGTCTTAACGGGTTAAGGTTGGAGGCCAAGCTCTCCCCTGTTTGCCTTTAATCGGATGCCATACCTCGGGAGATTTGCAGAGATGCAGAGATCCGCAGTGACCTTTGACCATGAGGTGTCGCTTCTGGTCACATGTCTGTTGGGCTCCTGCTGCTGTCTAGGAACTGACAGCAGCGTCAGGGCAGGATGGATCCTTCCAGGGGTGTGTTTTAGACAGTGTTGGGTTGTTCCTCACCCCAGCAGCTCCAGGACACGAATGGAATGCTACGGCTCTGAGGCTCTGTTTGGTAATAATGTGAATAATAAAACTCAGTCATTATGATATTGTCACTCAAAGAAGTGCAAGAGTTGATGAGCACCATAGGTTTTCCATGAGTTAGCAGTAGTTAGCTTTCACAGTAATTTCAGCAGTACCCAGATGAGGTGAAACAAAGGCTGGCTTTAAAATTCACACTAATATGTGACATGCGTATGATCTGTGATGATTTTTTTTTTCTCCTCATGGAGTGGACACAGTTACAAACTGCATCCAAAATGATCATTTTTTTCCTCCAGAAAATTTACTGACAATTTTGTTTTACTGCTATTCAGCTTCATTTTTACATTCTAATTAAATAGATTTAAAAATGTATAGATTTTTTTTTATATCTCAATAAAAATTTATTTAGGCCATAGTTTCACTAGTGGTGCTTTTCAGAGAAACCCAAGCTCTTGTACACTGCTGTTCAAAAGTCTCTTATGCTCATGACAGTTCCATATATTTGATAAAAAAATACAGAAAAAAGTAATATTCTGAAATATTATTACAATTTAAAATAACAGTTTTCTATTTTAATATACTTAAAATAAAAACTGTCATTTATTTCTGTGATGCAAACCTGAATTTCAGACATTTCTCCAGTCTTCAGTGTCACACGTTCCTTCGGAAATCATGCTCATGCTGATTTATTATCAATGTTGGAAACTGTGCTGCTTAATTTTAATTTAATTTGGAACTTGTGATATTTTTTCAGGGTTCTTTGATGAATAAAACGGTTAAAAGAACGGCACTTATTTAAAATAAAAAAAATTGTCAGTTTAACACAAAAAATTTATATATTTCAAAAAAAGAAAGATTTCGGTTTTAAATAAATGCTGTTCTTTTTAACTTAAGTTAAAAGTTAAGTTCTTTGATTCATCATAGAATCCTGAAAAAAGTATTACAGGAAAAAAAATATTAAGCAGTACAACTGTTTCCAACACTGATAATAAATCAGCATATTAGAATGATTTCTGAAGGATCATTTGACACTGAAGACTGGAGTAATGATGCTAAAATTCAGCTTTGCATCAAAGGAATAAAAGGAAAAAAGTATATTAAAATAAAAAAACATTGTTTTAAATTGCAATAATATTTCACAATATTACTGTTTTTTTTCTGTATTTTTATCAAATAAACACAGCCTTGATGCACAGTAAAGACTAAATCTAACTGATCCCAAAACTTTTGAATGCCAGTGTATTTTTTGTGATTTTGTTGCTTATATTGTTATTTAGAAGTTATGTAAAAATGCCCTAGACAAAAACAATTACTCTTGTTACATCATTTAAATTTTCTCTTTCTTTGATTTTACTCTCTTGATTGAATATCCACACTTCAACCAAGCATTTGCAATTTCTAGAAAAGTTACAGGTCAACTAGCCAAGTTGCCAAATCCAATTTGTTAGCAGTTGTTGATTTTAAACTCAGTATGATTTTTAACAAGTTAACAGGTTACTTTTTCAAACGATTGTATTTAATTTATTTACTGACTAATATAATGCAGGGCTTCTTCACACTTTCATTCTCTTTATGAAGCTTTGGTTCTGTTTAAATATTAAAATATTTATTTTGTTTGCTTTTAATCCAATACTTTTTAATACTTGTAATACTATAGTAATAATATAGTGTTCCTCAAAACTGGGTGTGGTTAAACGATCATTTTTCCTCCAAAACAAATGTTTGGAGGTCAATGACGCAACACCCTGAAGTTAAACAACATGAGATGATCTTTGCTGGTGTTACAAAGCTCTCAGTTGCTTACGTGAAATTGAGTCCTATGGCATGGGTTAGGGCCTCCCCACTAGATCTCTTACATTTAATCCCAAATTAAACTCTGATCTCCTCATCCGTGTGGTATTTTTGCGCAGCATAACAGTGTTTCTTTGACCCCATTCACCTCGTCCATCTTTATCCATGCCTGCGTTGTCTTTTTTTCTGGAAAATGATATTACAGAGTTTAGGTCATCATCTTCTTTTATGCCTTGCTACTGTAATCCTATTTTCTGTGTCATCTGGTGGTGTCAGCAGATGGTGGTCTGGGGAGGCAGTTTGACACCCAACTCACAGCTGTCTGGCTGGCCTGACAGGCCTCCTTTGTCTTTCAGTCATCACTCCAGAATGGTGCCTCTCCGCCTCATTGTGTCTCTATTTAACCCCCTCTCTTTTGGAGTGTTTCTACTAAAATGTGTGTAATATATGCAGTAACATAACTGCCAAAGTTCTCCAATCACAAACGGGAGTCTCTTTTCTTTCCCCCCTCATGGTCTGTATGTTTTTTGTTGGGATTTTTTACGTCCTGGATTGTCATCTCTCCTTCTTTCCCTCTACGACTCACCCTCATTTTCTCCCTGTGTGTTAATGAAAATGTTAGAGTGCGATAGAGAGAAAGAGAGGGGGCTCAGTACGGCCCCCTGCAGAATCCCGCGCTCTGGCTTGCTTCCATGCCCACGGTCGCTTGGCTTTACTTAGTTCCAGCTCAGTGCCTGCGGCAGGCTGAACAAGCTCAGCTTTAGATTGACCCCATGGCCCAGGGCCACTCCTACCTCATTCCTATGATTATCTTTGATATTCTTTTTCTCTCCCTCTTTTTTTTTATCTTCTCTTTTTGTTGGTTTTCCCTCCCCCTTCTGCAATATCTTTATAACACTTCATTACAGAATTAATTTGTCAAGTGAACACTATAGAGACAGCAGGCAAAAGAGACTTGAGAACTTGAGCACATTCTCAGCAGGTTTGCAAGAAAAATACATTCATATAGAAAGAAGGGGGTTCAAAATCACTGTTGAATTTAAATAGTGTCACCTATTTTCTCACCTACAAATTGTATTTTAGATTTGTATAAGAAACGGGTGAGAAATGTTCTCATGTTCTCATACTTGTGGAACACTATTCTCATATCATCTGTCTAAAAAAATGTCAAAAATTATTCCTAATTTGAACTACATTATTATTATATATACCTTAACAAATTTACAAACAAATTTACTTGTTCTTTATTGATTCTGAATTGATCTGAATTCTTATGCACATATCTATATGATGTGGAGGTCAGTGCAAAAGGTCATTTATCTTCAGGCATTTCTGGAACTTAGAGAAGAGCTTTGCTCAAATAAACCACTATAGTGCCTTTAATTGATATCAGTTGACTTGCAAATCAGCCCTAGGAAACTTTTGACGTGCATTTATGGCCACTAAACTTAAGTTTCAGTTTGCAAAACAAGATTGAAATTGTATATATAGATCATACTTTTTCAGTGTATGTTTTCGTAAAGACTCATTATTACTGTACTGTATTATTAGAAACCCTATAGTGTTTAATTTGATTAATCTAATTAAATGAAAGCATTTTTTTTTTTTAAGAAAGAAGCATTCGTTATGTTTTCTGACATCCAGTTTGCATATTTGTGTATGTATACTGAAAAGTGAAGTTCTTCATGAGGTCTTGACAGCTTAATAATGTCCATACTCTTGCAGAGAACTTTAGTAAACATACACTACCGGTCAAAGTTGTTTAACAGTAAGATTTATTATGTTTAAAAAAAAAAACTTATTATTATTATGGTGAAAACAGCTTAGTAGAATTTATTTTTTTTTTTTTCAGGTTTCTTTGACGAATACGAAGTTCAGAAGAACAGCATTTATCTAAATTAGAAATTTTTTGTAACATTATAAATGTCTTCATATATCATATCATCACTTTTGATCAATTTAAAGCATCCTTGCATATAATAAACGTTTCTTGAACAGCAAATCAGCATATTAATTCTGAAGGATTATGTGACACTAATGACTGGAATAATGATGATCACAGGAATAAATTACATTTTAAAATATATTCAAATAGAAAATACTCATTTTAAATACTACAAATATTTCAAAATGTTACTGTTTTTGCTGTACTTTGGATCAAATAAATGCAGGTTTGGTGAGCAAAAGAGACTTCTTTAAAAAACATTAAAACTTGCTGTTCAAAAACTTTTTTGCCTGGTAGTGTAAATATTGTTAAGCATATGACAAAAATATGATTAGGATTCATGATTCAGTTAAATTTGTAATTTAGATTTTTAAGTTAATGTGGTGGCTAATATAGGGTAATATTGGTAGGAATGTTGTGCTATTGGGTTGGACAATATACAATATTAACAACATTGTAATAACCACAGGAATTTTGAATGGGCAGATAGATACTGATACTGGTGTATTTAGATTGATAAATTAATGCATATAATAAGTTAATTAGCTTGTGAAAAATTATGTTAGCAAATTGTTTCCTGTTTCAGCTTGTATCAACACACATATTTTGCAAAGAAACATTTCAGATGAAATATTGCAATAAAATGTGACAACAAATGTGAAAATGTGTCAAAGTTTAGCTTGTAAATGATGGGCAAAATATGGTTAAAAAATAGTTAGCAATTAAACAATCAAAGAGACACATTAGCCCTGCAGAAGTGAAACGGTTAAAAGAACACTTAAGGTTTCTTCACTCAAAAACTCCTAAAATGTATGAGTTTGAAACTATTTGTATTGATTGATGATACAATTATCATTTAAAACAGGTTCAGTTTAATACGAAAATCTTGTTTCATTCATGCATGTCTGACAAATATGCATCTCATTAAGTTTGTTAGTTTGTTTGTGTTGAGACTATGCAGTCCAAATGTTATTTAAATGTAAATCTTAAAATTATGCCTGAATATTTTGTCTTCTGTTGTTGCTAACTCTCGATACTCAGAAGTCTATTACTATGTGATTTGTCATGCTTATTACATGTTTAATTTGTTAAAAGATGATTACTTTATTGTATAAAGTTAAATGACTGTAAATACTAATTTTACCAATTCACTTAATAGAGGTATTGGTATTGAAATAGGCCTTAATAGTACTTAATATCGGACCCAAAATGATCTGGACAACGTACACATGCAAAAGAAGTGCTCTTTTCATGCAGTGATTGATTCACTGTGTTGAGTTTGTTTGTTGGCTCATGCGGTGAGCTTTCCTTAGGTCTGTGTGTGTGTGTGTGTGTGTGTGTGTGTGTGTGTGTGTGTGTGTGTGTTTAATTGCTTAGGTTCCAGTCGTCAGACAGCTTGTCCGTGCACTGAGTGAACTGTCCCAGACATGCTGCGTGAGGTGTTTGTCTGTTGTGCACAGACAATCAATACTCTCCCATTTAAAGAAGTCTAAGGTCAGGTCTCTGCACTGATAATGTGAATTGTTTTGTTAGATAGTCAAAGGTCAGATAATAATTATTTTTTTTTCAACCACTTCCCATCTGGAATTGATCAGTTTCATCTCCTGGTGGGGACGACCACTGCCGTTAGCTAGCTTATCTTTCTTGCTGGACATCTTACTGTAGGCTATAGTTTAGTTGATAAGAACCAAATTTTCTTGGGATACATATGTACAGTGTAATGCGGATCTGCTGATTTATTAGTTTGTGACTGTATATGGATGTTTCTTCTGCTGTTAGTAGTTTTCACTATGAGAACATATTTTCCCATCAACAATGTCAAACAGTAGGGATACATGCTGATTTTGTATTATTATTATTATTATTATTATTATTATTAATGTAATTTTTATTGAACAATCTTATTTTTTTATTGCATTTTAAATAACCTTGGAACATTTTTTATTATTATTATTCACAGTTTTGGAAAGCTTGACTAAATAAGGCTTAATTGGAAATGACTCCACAATATAAAAAAAAAAAGTATTTTAATTAAATATTCAATAACATTATTGACCTTGTTTTGTCTCATATTTGATCTCAAGCTCTCCAATGACAATTAGTCTTTTGGTAATAAAGTACACTAACCTTTAATCAAACTTTATTAGAAAATTGCTAATTTTGATAAATGATGCCTGAGCGAATTTGGTATAAATAATTTTCACAAAATATTGAAAGCTATTATTTTACTGTTCATTCAGCAAAATGTAATAATATTATGTATGATAAATGTTCATTTTTTTAGATTAAAGACTTGATTAAAATAAGTTATGAAGGGATGGTAAAAAGTTTCAGTGTGGGAAAAAAATTCTGTTTTAATAACATTTTTAACCCTTGGGTCATAAGATGTCTTAAATGAAGAAATGCCCCTAAGTTTTTGTATTCATATGTACTGACCAAATCTGATGTTCTTGTTTGTATGTATGTGTAAGTAGACCCTACTAAGTTCTATTCTGTTATAGTCTATATTTTGTTGTGTGTGAGAGAGAGAGAAATAATGGAGGTTAAGAGGTGATGAGGTCTCACTTACCGCAGTCTGTGTAAGAGAGGCCTGAGCTCCTCTTCATCATTAAACCATTAGTGGAGCAGCGGGACGAGCTCCACACAGGTGGCTCTGCCTCATACTGCTGTTTGTTTATCCACATAATCAAAGTCAGACAGAAAAACACACAAATAGAGAGAGAACCTTGCTAGTGTTATGTCTGGCAGTTGTATTTTTTAAAGTTGTGGTTAGTGAGGCACCTGCACTGACATGATTTTGTATATGTATGCATTCATTCACTTACACTGAAGAAAATACACGGATGGAATAAATAAATACATGTCATTTAAAGTAAGCTAATCTTAATTTAATAAAATAACAATTGACAGGTTTTCACATAAAAAAAAATAGGTGCGGATATGTAGGTTTATAAAGTTTATAGGTTTCCATCTGTTACTCAAGGTGATTGATGTAATTTGCCTTCATAGGATAGAATTGTCATTTTAAATTCTGTTGGTTGTTTTAATTGCTTCAGGCATCACTTGGGATGTCTGTTAGATGTTTCTTTATGTCTGCTTTAGTTTCCATGCATACCAGCTGTTTGATGCTATGAATGCAAAATCCATGTAATGTCATATATTAATTATTCTGTGGTATGTTTGTCCTCCTGTTCGCTCCCAAAATGGCTTTAAAAAGGCAAGCCACTTCCTTTAACAATCTATAATTGTAATTTGTTTTTCAAACTACAAAAATACCAAGAACTCCATATTTAGTAGCATAAAAGTACGAAAACCAATTGGCCTGATCAATAAATCTAGCATTCGGCTTTGTAGATTTTCAAGGGTTAATGAATGGCACTTGTATTGATTTTTATGGGAAATGTTTGTATGATACAGGAATCGTTTAAGGGGTGTTGGTGGGGAACGGCAGCGGTTGCCGTTAGCCTAGTCTCTCCGAGGGGCAGAGAAGAATCAAAATTGCATATTGACAAAAGGGCTCGGGTGAACGAACCCGGCAGCTTGAAATAAACTCATGCAGCGTAGTCATTACTGCTGGCTACCGTGGTCTCCCTCAACCTTGAGCCAGTCGATAAGCTATTATAACCATGCAAATTGTGGCCAAATCAGAGACCTGACATATTGGAATTATGGTCTCCCTCAGCCACCACCTTATACATCATTATCAGAGCACTGGCAACAATATGCAATATGCTTACTGTTGTTTCCTCTGTACTTTTTCATTAGGGCTAAAAGGACTGTAGGAAAATGAAAATAAATGTCTTTGAGGAGCGGAAGGCAGCCGTGGTTCTTTTGCTCGCAGAGGGCAAGACCGGGTGCCAAGTCTTTTCGGTCAGGGCAGATACCTCAGCGGCTGGAATGATGTAACATGGTGTAAAAACTGTGTAAACACCCCAGTGTCCTTGTCCTTGGGAATGTCAATAGGTACGCATTAGCGTACAGAGAGAGTCGTGGGTCAGGTTGGGCAAAGCGCCACCGATTTGACAGCGTAACCCGCTGCGTGTGAGGGTCGATAGCCTCTAGTCTTCATGCATTATCAGAGCCTGAGGTCGTTACAAATGCCATCCGTCGGTCCAGAGGTTGTTTGGAGACGACTAACACTGTGGATTGTTTTCAAGCAAATGCAAAAATTTCACATTGCCTCATTTCCTCAATCATACCTGCTTGGAGCACATTTAAGCGCATTAATCAAAGTTTCCAGATGAGTGATCATTTGTTTAGTATGAGTTCCTGTCACAGTTGCCCGGCGCTTGAATGGCTGCTTTGATTTACGAAACCTTCCAGTGTATTAAGTGGATTTAGAGGTGACAGCGCATTGATTTGTTTCCACTGTCAGCTTGCTCTTTTGCAGCGCCCAGCAGAGTTCAACCCGCTGCCACGTGGGCTTCGATTCTCCAGGCTCCCGGCATTCTCAAATACCCGAATTTGTTCCACCAAGGTTTCCGATCGCTCGCAGATGGGCAGCGATTAATCAGAGAGGTAACTGTGAAGTAGTTTGCAATTAGACGGCAAAGCTCTGAAGCATGCTAATTGAATCAGAAAATTAGAGCGACTGCGCAGTAATTGGCCAGTTCCCATGCAGCAGGTGCCAGCCCACTCGACTGTGGAACAAGGTATTTAAGTCACATTAGCCAGAGTAAAAATATTCCTTGATATGGAACAGTTAGATTTTCTGCTCGTTTTCACCGACTATGTCACCGTTGGCGAACCAAGCCGCCTCGCGGCGCAATTACGACAAGCACCGCCGCACAGGAAATCGACTTTCCACAATCCGCCTCCTCTCCTGGAAGAAGTGGGAGAGAGAAAAAACAGCATGGCAGGAAGTCGCAACTCATTAGCAGTGGCTGCAGCAACGCGAGCGAGCTTGGATTTACCAGTGTGTCCCTTTTTTTTTTTTTTTTACACCACCTGAGCTGAGAGGCATTCTACTCAATGCCATCTGCGTGTTTAGGTTTTCCTTACATACAAGGAACTGGCAGCACGATTGCTTTTTTCCCCATCAGTTAACTCTCCTCTTTCTCTCAATATGAACTGTATACTTTCGAATCCTTATCTATCAGATCTACATAACAATGCTTCTGTGGTTGAGACACCAATGCATCATTTATTACCGATACGGCTTGTGAAACCTGAATGGCTCATAGGTGTTGCTTATCTTCCCGTGCTTGTATGTGTGTTGTGCAGAGAAAGAGTTCAGTCTCTTTCACCACCACCGCCAGCACCCCCTCAGCCTGGTGTCGTTGGCAAACATGAAAAAGTGAGGGGGATTAAAAATTGATCATTTTGCAACAAGTCTTGGTTTGTGCACTACCATGAAGTGCCTTTGTTATGGTGAAACGACAGAGTGAGCGAGGAAGAGAAAGAGGAGGAAAATCCCCTGGCGGAAGCTGAGCAGAACTTTAATCCCTGCTGGGTGCCAGTCCTGTTTGTGGGAAGAGCCCTGAGTTTGACTTCTGATTTTCTCTCTCTCTCTCTCTCTCGCCAGTTTTCCAACCTCCTCAGCATGCAGGGCTTGCTCTCTCCCCCCTCTTTGATATCTTCATCTGCTCTGCCAAAGCAACGGGCTGGCTGGCATGTGAACTGTCAGCGAAAGTGGATTATTCTCCATACCTCTCACCCAATATGACTTATTTAAAACAAAACATTCGCCTCACTACATAGAAAGGTTATTACTGATTTAATGGCACGTAGGGAAATTTCATATGAGGGGGTGTTTTTCAGGTCTTACTGAACATATTGTGGAGTTGTGGAGATATTTAAAGCTGTTGTTTGTAAAATTGTGTATTGTTGGAAAAGCAAGTGCTCCAAGCTCACGCCACTGGTTGAGCCCGAGTGATCCCAAGATGAGCCTTAGTTATTGATTTGAACATTTAATATGAATTAATACGTTCAACAGGAAAAGAGGAAAAGTCTTGAAGGCGTGCTACTGTTAATCAATGATACAAATACCGCAGCGCTTGAAGACAAGGACTATCATGAGATCATTCAATAAGTAATGAGCTGAGAGCTTTATCTCCTGCGGTCTTGTTGGACTATCAATGTGATCAAGGAACGAAAAAAGTTGTGAAGGTCATGTCTGCTCTTTCGCCCTGAAAACCAAGACTGACCCACAGTGCACCCAAGAAGAACATTACCTTGTGGTTACTAAGTTTCAGAAACAAGCAAAACTAGCCCCTTACTTTTAGTACAGATGGTAAATGTTGGAAGTTAGCTATTTACTCCATATTGTCCAGAAAGTCCATATTTTACACAGCTTTCATTGTTACAACAATTAGAGCTTCGTGCTAACTCAGCTTAGTCGATGTTAATGGCTGTAAATGATTTGGCACTAGAGCAGGAGCATTAGCACATTTCAAATTAAATTCTCTGTCTCACCAGCCTTGTAGCTAGAGATAGAAATATGGCAGAACATTGTGTGCTAACTTCATCCGCTCAACAATGCACTGGTGCCACCACGCTGTGTTCGGGCTAATAAAGGATTGTTTAGCATGAAATAAGGCTTTAGTGGCCTGGTGTTGAGCTGTCTCCAGTTAAGGGGCAATTTAGGCCATGGACCATCTGATAGAGAAAGACCCTTTGCACTGGAAGTGGAGTATATGTTACCTGCGTCACTAATGCAATTAGTCATCATGGTTGACTTGTTACATCAGGTACTGTATTCATGGCAGAGGAGATATCCTGTCCTTAAGTCACACTGTAGGGACAGCAGAGATGTGGGGTAAAGTGTCTGAGCGCAGGTCAAGTTAAGCAGGATGGATGCTTTGCTCTGCATCGATAACACGTAACCCAATTAGCTTTACTGCACTCACATTTGTGGTGAAATGACTCAATGGAAAGTGATGCCGTTGTTGGGGTCAGTGTAAAAATGTACAGGTTTTTTGTCTTGTCTGTATCTACTATGTACTTACATAATAAGTACAATGTATTTTTTGTGTTCATATTGTATTGCAAAACACTTTTGCTGCTATTGAGGTGGGATACGGGTAAGGTTAGGGACAGGTTTCGTGGTATGGGTAGGTTTAAAGGTGGGTTAAGGTGTAAGGGATGATGGGTCAACAGTATAAATATAAATTAATTACAGATGTAATTACATACAGGTATTTTTAAAAATATAAGTACAATGTAAAAAAGTGGGTACACAGTAAGTGCATTGTTATTAAATGATTAATTTAAATACCTAATATAAAGTGGGACCTAAAATACTAGTATTGTCATTTTACAGTAAAATTACCTCTTTAATTTACAATAGTAAATATTTATTTTGTATTTATTTTTTAATAACAATAATTATAGTTGTAATTATATGAGTATTGTTATTATTTTATAACTATATTATATTTTATGCTATATATTTCTGGCCAAATTGTGCAGCTCTGCAAACAACCACAGCAAACCTGGATTTTTAAAACTTACACTATAAAAATATCTGTATAAAAATGGAAAAGGTACTGCTAGTTGTCCATAAAGTACATTTCCTTTAATTCTAAACAAAACACAATGCAGTGCATAATTCAAAATATGGGTAAAACACCTGTAAAAAATCAATACAGAAAATTACATAGTGCCCTATTTTTACAGACTTTAATTAGAGTGTATGTTTGTCATTTTTCATCAGAATTCACTCATATTTTACTCTTCTTCTGCACTTTATTTCACTTTTTCTTTCTAGTATGTTGAGGCCCACTTATCCATTTTTGATGAATTAAAAAAAGTCATGTCCTTGTTTCCATCATATCATGAAAGCAAAATGGTTTCAAACAGCATTTCATGTAGGCTCTAACTTTTTCTCATTGAATGTCCTCTTTGACCAAGGAAATACATCAGATTACAAAAATGAAACTGGATTTGAACTGTTTCATGTTGACATTATCATAAAGCATTTTGATTCTTTGTGACACTTCACACTACAGATGACCACACAGATCACAAGTGCCTTTTAACTGTCAGTGTGCTGCTGTAATCCACTGTAAACACATTAAACCAATTCCCGCTGCAGAGAGCGGGTGCAAGCTGCTTAGTTTTGTGGCTAAATCTCGGCCACAACCGCACTCGTTTCCAAAAAGCCTCCAGCGGTCCGAGTGATTGGCCAGCAGGTGCATCCATGCATCCCAGCTTTTGCCTAATTCCATCTGGACCCAGAAAACAGGCGACTCCCCACCCTCATCTCCGGGACAGTAGTCCAGGGTCACAGGCGGTGCCAAAGGTGCGTGTGAGTGACGTGGCACACTGGCTGACCCTGGCTTTTGGCAGGGCCGCAGATTTAATGGGATTAGCTGGCTAACGCAGACTATGTTTCTGTTCCTTGCGCCTGGGCCTTTTTTAGCCCCAACCCTCAGGGTTGTGCCAACGTTCACAGGTCGAGGGCAGGACAATAGAGCAGCCAGATAGGACGGGATGAGCTACATTACAGTGTGAGGTTGCCAGGGATGCTCTGGGTGGCGTTGAGCGCTCAGGTATGGGCTGCAACGGCCTGCCAACTTCTCAGCCTATCGTGACCTGAAGAATATTGAGTCTTCTGAATGCAAGAGTTTCTAATTACCGTAGATAAGTGGAGCCTATTTGTAACCTTACACACTCTTTACATTGATAGAGTGTAATCAATGTACGGCTAGTCTCCTCCCTTCTCGGCGCTCAGGAACGGTTCCATGTTCCCATGTGTTGCTCAGATTGGCTTTGGTAATTGCTCAGGCAAGCATGTGGTGCAAATCTGCTCTCCGTACAGAATGGTGCAAAGCCACCGTAGACTTTAGTTGAACTCTGTCTCAACTGTCTCTTTTCCCTTCTTCAAAGCCCCAACGTGGCCTTTTAACCTTCCGTCGAGTCCTAGTCCTTTGTCTGGTGCACCACATTATAATGTACACCATTTGTTGCGGATGCCGCTGTCCAGGTCCATGACAACAAGCTTGGGTTTGAATGGCACAGGTGTGCTCCGGCTGATCCCAGGTCAGCGTTCGTTGGGCGCTTTTGACAGCCTCTCCGCATGCACTAGTGCACAGGTGCATGCAGCAAACACCTGTGCGCCTGTGGCCCGGGGACACAGACGGGCTAGAGTTCCACTAGCGCAACTGAAATCAGAGAGCAGGCTTGTGGGGATGCGAAGGGCCTCCCTTCTGTTACCTCTTTCTCCCAGCAGGCATGTTGTGACCGCCACACACACAGACAGCACTCTTCTTCCATGTAAATATGCACTCGCTCACTCAGACATACATGATCGTATAGCCCGACCACGATTATGTTACCTGGTCGTGTCATTGCACTCTTTTGTGTACACGTCGATCCGCTGTTTCTCCCAGACATCAAATCCTGTTTGTTCTCACGTCCCCTGTCTCTTACGCTTTCTCTCTCTCTGGGAATGCATGCGAAGAGATTTGTCAGCATGAGAACATGACAGATGACGTGGCCCCGTCGGCCAGCCAAAAACAATATTTAAACATTTAAATTAGGTTTATCGTAAGCCCGCTCGCTTTCACCGAGCTGCCGTGAAGACATACAGACGGAAAGTAGATATTAAGTGGATTTGTGTTCCCCGTGCTAATCGCCCTCTCTCTGTCGTCCTCCTCTGTCTCTTTTCACTTACAGAAACAGCGGCGTTCCAGCCGCGGGAAGCTGTACTTAGCAAATACGCTCGTCTGCGTTTGAAAGGTCATGAGCGTTTTCAACATTGTACGCTCTCAGTGAAAGTTGGCTCACGCCTTTAACTCCACATCTCTCCGCCAACACAAAAAGATGACACGTTTATCATCCTTCTCTCTTAGTTATTCATGGATCTGTCTCGGTTCCTGCTCGACAGAGAACATGATGGAGATCTCAGAAGTGTAAAGCGGCCTTGTCAGTTTTATTTGCTTCTGCTGCAATCAAGGTGTCAGGTTTCCGGACTTCATACGTGACTAATTTTCAGCCAGAATGATATTTCAGTGCTGAATATTTTTCTTCATGGCAGTGTGAGTGGGCGTTTGTTTGAATGGGTCAGTTGGTGTATTAGGGGCATCTTTCAGCTCTTTGCATAGTGTGACAGTTAGGATATCGCCCATCATTGCGGCCGTTTCTGTAGGGTTTAAGGCCGGATCACACTTGACTCTGTGTTACGCTCAATAATAGTAATAATTAATAGTACTAATAGTAGGGCTGTCAGTTTAACATCTTTATTTAGTACATTTGCAAAACAGACTGCAGGCTAATGATAAGCTTAAGGTTAGTGATTTGTTAATAAACAATAATATTGTGTGGGATGGATAGATAGATAGATAGATAGATAGATAGATAGATAGATAGATAGATAGATAGATAGACCACATTTTAAATAAATTACAGATATTGACCTCTTGAAATTTTCATGAAAACAGTGTCAATTTTAATTGATAAGACCTATTGTTTTTAGTTTAACAGATAACTGGAGTAGATTTTTAACATAAATGTATAACTGTTTGTTCAAAACAGACACTCTGAAGCATTATATTATTTTTCCTATTTGTTGCAAGGGCCCAAAATAATTGCACCTGCTTGAAGTCTAGTGTGAGCGTCCTTTTAGTTCCCTCACTTTAGAAGAGCATCCACACACACATAACCGCACAAAGCACTCTCTCTTGTTAAACCATCATCTTACCCCAAATCTAAAAACACTCTCTCTCCTCGATCAGTACCATCAGCACCTCCATTAAGGAGACAGGAGAAATCAATATCTCACCATCAGGCTCAAATGTTAACAAACTTTTTATTTACCATTTACCTTCGGCACACAATCCATTTATCTGTCTCTCTCCAGTTTATGATGGAGAGCATCAAATACACTCTATAGATCAACAAGGTGATTAAATAGGTTCATTCAAACACACCTGTCCTTATTCACCACGGAGCTGAGTGATGTCCCAAACGCTCACCAAATTGCTGTTTACTCTAACAACCGATAGTGGAAAAAGCCATTAGCTGAAGATCCCTTTTCCAGCCATTGCACCACAACTGCCTTCTGTAAGGACTATTCACTGAGTGCATTTATCATTTAATAAAAAAAGGCAATAATCAAAGCTTGCAGAATACCTTAACAGATTCTGGGCTTAAAAAACGTAGGCGGCTTTTTATCTCTTGGCTTAGTTACAGTGTGATTCACCTTAATGATGCAAAACCTTCTGAAGAGTATGACAAATAAACTCTGAAACTTTACCATCAGTTTACATTACTCTTTGTGCCCCAGAAATAGCGAAGCAACACCACAAGAAAACACACCGATATGGAGGGATTCCCTCTGGATTGCCCCGCATCTTTAAAATCACTCTACTCTCCTTGAGTCTTATAGACTCGCTCGCTCACACTCAGGGAAGAGGAAGCGCTCACACGGGATAGAAACTACACAAGCCGAGCGACAGGAGAGAGATTACCGGTCTCCTCAGAGACAGTGAGCAATATATGTGCGAGCACACGCGGTTTGTGAGAAGAGAGCAGTTGGAATTAATGCATGGAAAAGTGAGAAGAGAACACAGGCGGAGAAGATGCGTGATGAAGGATGCATGAGATTGAGAGGTGTCATTGAAAACGGATCGCATAGTCGTCTTTCTGCATGATGTTATTGTCAGTGAGAATATAAACCGCTGATCTTTGCTTTATGAGGCATGATAAACCACTGTCAAAACCAAGCAGCTGGAGGTATTGAGAGATTCTTGCATTCCTGGTTTAGTTTTGCTCCCCAAGGCGAGACATTTGACCACAAACCATTAATCTGCCCCTTGATACACACAGCAGTGGTGATCACCCTCTTACCGCTGTGGTCGGGAATACAAAAGGAAAGTTGTTCTGCATGTGGGTGGTTTGTTGCGGTCATAACCTGATGTCCTGGACCTGGATTGTATGGATTTTTTTTTTTAAGTTTTAGGGGCATACAAAAAGCATGTTTAAGCAGCAGTAGTGGAGTTTGTCTTTTGGTTTGTGGGTCCATAGAAGATGCAAAATGAGCATTTTACAACATCTGCAATTGGAGAAAAAACGGCCACGAACATTAGCCGTGTTATAAATGATGTAGGCTTGGACGAAGGGATTTTTTTTTGTATTTGTCACAAACAGCACAGTGAGACTGTGAAACTGTATCTGTCACAAAAACTAGCATTTAAACCAATTGTGTAAATTTGATTAAAATGCGCACTTTGCTAAGTATATATTTTTTTTATTCAAATTAATGCCAAAGCAAATGTAGTTGTTTTGCTTTTTACCAAACTATGTTCTTTTGAAACTTACAAATTTTTTCTAAATTTTAGAATTTCATAATTAGAATTAATTGACATTAAAATACTGTTATTCTGTATTTATAATGTATAAACCATTTAATGATTATCCAGTTCTGTTTGTGGAATATGTGTTATAAAATTAAAATACGTAAATCTTAAAGAAAAAAAATATATTAAAAAAAACTTTCAATTTGCAAACGGATGAAACACAAATGGTGATGGCCAAAAGTTTTCTTTAGAAAAAAGTTAAACCCTTTCTTCAGTCAAAAAGAAACTATGTTTTTTGAGGAAAACATTCCAGATTCCAAATGTGAATTTTATTTTTATTTATTTTTTTTTTTTTTAGAAAATAACAGATCGTTTTGCTAGATAAGACCCTTGTTCCTCGGTTGGGATCATGTAGAGCAATTTGGGCCTTCAACCTGCCGACTTGAAGTCCACATGTTTTTTTAACTGATGAAAAAAGACATGAATATCTTGGATGACATGGGAGTAAGTAAATTATCAGAAAATTTTAATTCTGAAAGTGAAATCCTTTAAGTTTCTTTTGAATGTGGGATTTCCTTGAATAGGCAAAGCCTAGGTAAGACGCAAGCAGGAATTGAAAAATGGCCCAAAATTGTACAACATAATTATCTAAAAATCAACATATTTATCTAAAACCATTTTTTCCCAAATGTCACTAAATATTATCACCATATATGCTAAAGCCTTGTCTGCGTAGTTGGCCATGAGTGCACCCACGATGCCCATTGAAGCTCTGCTGTAGTTAAGCACCTTTTGAACATATACATTCAAATTTATGGCACACGAGGCGAGCGACCGCTCTGAAGTATCATAACGCTTTAGCACATCAAGCAGACGTAGGCGTGGAGGGTTTAAAGTTACCGAGACCTCAGAGGTCAGCAACTGAAGACGTGGAGTGAAACAAGGCTTTGAAACATGCCATCAGCCCAATAACGAGAGACGCACGGTAGTAAAACTCGAAGCGTTCGGGGGCGTATTTTAGACGGATTGATGGATGCGGCTGTTGTCAGCGGTGGGGAGGGAATTAACGAGGCACTTTAGCTGCGGGTAGAAAAGCAGCAGTGTTTGGGGGGGGGGGGGGGGGGATTGCCCCAGTAGTTTTTGCCTAAAGAGAGGGGCATAACCAGCCATAAAACATGAAATCATATCACTTAAGCCGACGAGTACAGATAAAGCTGTGTTTGAACTCACAGGCATTAATTATACACTGTAAACAGAACGGTGGGAGACTTTTTACTTGTTTGAATTATGACAGAGGGTTAGCGTCTCCCTCTCTCTCTGTCTCCATTCATCTCTCTCTGCATTAATGTTCCACTTCTCTTCATTAACTTTTAAAGCTTGTTTTTCTTTCTGTCTAATTTATCACATGATACTGTATTAACATACCCAGAGGACCTTGTTCTGCTAAAGGATTTCTTTGAACAGAAACAGGAACATTATGAAGGTTAAACGCTCAATGTCTTGTTCGTCAGTTTCACCATAAAGAAAATATGAAGCAACTACATAAAGAAAACAGGGAAAATGGAAACTACCTCAATACTAGGCTGTTGTGGGTGGATGCCAGGGTGTTGCTATGTGGTTTTATGAGTGGTTTTAACACATTGTTTTGTGGTTGTTTGCTGGGCCAAGTCAAAAGAGCCTATACTAATATGTCAGTGATATTATGCTCTCTAATGGTGATGAGATTCATGAAGAATGTAGTGTTTCTGGTTGTAGATATAATTCCTCTTAATGATTCTGGTTCCTTAACAATTAGTAAGTGGGAAAGTATCTGGAAATGTTTTGTTAAATACATTTTTACAGGAAACAATCCAATAACTGGTTCTAATTACAGCTATTACAGAACCATTAAACTCACTGATGCTCCAAAAGGAAACACAATGCATTAAGGGCGTTGAAAACTTGAAGATCAGGGTAAATTTCAATTATTTTGTCTTTTGGGAAAATGTAAGTATCTTCTATAGATTCTGAAGGGTAGTACTAAATGAAAAATAAGAAACTGTACTCTTCTTCATTCTGTTTACACCCCTGGTTCCTAATGCATTATGTTTTTTGTTTGTTGTTTTTTGTTTGTTGTTTTTCTGGAGCATCAGTGAGCATTTGAACCTTCTGTAATAGTTGCATATGAGTCCCTCAGTTGTCCTCAGTGTGAAAAGACCTGAAGGATTTTTCTGAAGAACAGCGGGCAGTTTAACTAGGACTCATGAACAGCTATCACTAAAAAAACAGCTGTGGATATTCAGGTAACAACACAGTATTAAGAATCAAGCATATGTAAACTTTTGAACAGGGTCATTTTTTTCAATTCAAATATTATTTTCTTTTGTGGACTACATGTAAACTTATTTTATGTGAAATATATCAGGTCCTTACTAAATAAAAAAGAACATGCATTTTGTATTATCCCTCTTATTTTTGGTAAAAAAAAAATTAATTAATTAATTAACATTTTGGAGAATTTGCGAGGTGTATGTAAACTTCTGATTTCAACTGTATGTATTATAGAAATACTATTGAACAAAATTTTGCACAAAAAACACTGATTCAGTTTATTTTTGTAAAAAAAAAAATACAATAAAACAGTGTTTTGTGAAATATTATTACAATCTAAATATTTCTATTTTAATATTTTTTTAAGTGATCTTTCAGAAGTTATTATAATATGCTGATCCGGTGCTTAAGAAACATTTGTGCTACTTTTTGTGTAAATGGTGATACATTTTTATCAGGATTCTGATGAATAGTAAGGTAAAAAACAGCATTTATTTGAAATAGACATTTTTGCAACATTGGAAATGTCTTTTCTGTTACTTTTGGTCAATTTATTGCATCCTTGCTGATTAAAAGAATTAATTTCTTTCACCAAAAACAAACATATTAACTGCAAACTTTTGAACATTAAGTTATTATTCTCAAAAAAGGTAGGTTAGATTAATGCAGTATTTGCTCTGCATTATTCATGGACGTTTATGATTTTCTAAAAAGAAACAGCAGCAGGAAATGTTGTATCATTAGAGGAAGAATGTGTCTCTAAAAATCATTAACAGAACCAGCAGTAATAAGTCATTAGTTTCAGATATTTTTTAAAAAGGTGGAGCCATGGGATGAGTTTTACACAATAGTTTTATATTTCAGGGGTCAGTGTCTTATGAGCAGCACTCGTCTTAAAATAGCAAGCAGCATTAATTGTATTTGTTGTTGTACAGGCAGTTGTACAGGAATGTGCTCTCTCAATCTCTCCGTCTCTGACACTTACAGTCACACATCTTCTCAGACAATGTTATCGGTGACTCACATTCCATATATGTCAGAACAGATATAGCAGGGCCGCCTGTGGCAGGAGTTTACATCATCTGATCAATGTAACATACTGCGGGGTTAAAGTTTACTCTTCTTAAAGGACTCTTACCCTTCTGACAAGTGAGAACGTATTGATTATTTTATTCTATTTGCCGTTCCTCGCGCTCACTCTCACCTCTGCTGTCAATAGAGCACCATTGAGAGAGTCAGAGCGGCTTCTGACCCCTGCCGTACTCGCACACCCACACCAAACACACAATCCTCAAACACTCATCCTGGCTCGCTCCTGCATCCCTAACACACTTTTGATTAATAGTGTGTCGCTACAGGGTCACGGTGCATCTTAACATCTTATTTGACATGGGCTACGTGTTGAGCGTTAGCCACTCTGTCAGATAAGGGTCTATAGATTTGGTCAAGGTGGGTTTTTTTTTGTTTTTGTTTGCCCCCAGCGGGTACTGATCAAGCCTCGTTTGGAGGTCAGTGTGACCATGGAAGCTCTAAATACATCTAAAGTCTTTGCTCTACTTGTCACCTACCCATCCAAGGGTTCATCTGAATGTTTTGTTGACGTCTGTATGAGTTAATTCGCATTGAGTGTGGAGAGAGCACAGAGAGGGAAGTGGCTGCAGCCCTCTACACTCATCTCTGCAGAGAGATAGAGAGATAATTATTCGGTCTCTGACTCACATGGCATGAAAAATGCATAATGCCGGGGTTTGAGACAGCTTATCAGGGAGTTAACTCTTCCCACGCTTTGTGTATGCTAAAGCGGAGATGCTTTTAGATGACTGCCATTGTTTGTGTTTGTTTGTTTGTGGAGTTTTGTTTGGGTGGGTTGTTTGCGCTGAACTTTTGGCCCCTCTCATGCTGTTTGAGTAAGTTTCGATCACAACATTAGTTTGAAAACAAAACACTTAAAACTTTTTTTAAGTTTACTGCTTTTTACAGCTTTTCTCTAATGAATCATCGCCTGGGTGTAAATGTGCTGCTGCTTTTTTTCCTGCATATTTTGTTTAGAGTGCACTTACTATGCCTTTGTAGTATCATTTTGCCATATATATATATATATATATATATATATATATAATGTAAATTTTCAGTGTTATTTGAAAGTATCTTATGCTAACAAAGGCTGTATTTGTTTATCATAAATACAGAAAAAAACTGTAATATTGTAGAGTTTATTACAATTTAAAATAATTATCTGTTTTAATATATTTTAAAATATAATTTGTTTGCAGAATTTTCAGCATTTACTACAGTTTTTAGGGCCGCATGATTCTTCAGAAATCATTCTAATATCCTGGTTAGACATTTCTTAGCATTTCTTCTTATTATTAATAATGTTGCTTAATATTTCTGTGGAAACTGTGGTAAAATACATATTAAAAACAAAATGTACTCAGCAATGATGCTATTAAATTGATTTGAGTCAAAACATTTGTGACCCTGGACCACAAAACCAGTCTTAAGTCGCTGGGGTATATTTGTAGCAATAGCCAAAGATACATTGTATGGGTCAAAATTCTTGATTTTTTTTTTTTTTTTTATGGCAAAAATCTTTAGGATATTAAGTAAAGATCATGTTCCATGAAGATATTTTGTAAATTTGCTACCATAAATATATCAAAGCATAATTTTTGATTAGTAATATGCATTGTTAAGAACTTAATTTGGACAGCTTTAAAGGTGATCTTCTCAATATTTAGATTTTTTTGCACCCTCAGATTCGATATATTCAAATAGTTGAATCTCTGCCAAATATTGTCCTAGCATAACAAACCATACATCAATGGAAAGCTGATTTATTCAACGTTCAGATGGTGTATAAATCTCAATTTCGAAAAATTGACACTTATGACTGGTTTTGTGGTCTAGGGTCACATTTATGGTGTTACAAAAGATTTCTGTAACACTTTACTTAAAGGATTTAATGCATTATAAAGGGTTATTAAAAGGTATATGTGTTGTTGTAATTGTTCATAATATGCGTTGTAATACATTATATTTTAAATAATTATAACCAAATTTAAAATGCATAGTGTAACAATGAATTGAAGTGTTATAATGTATTAACTGTGCTTGTCTTTCTGTTCATTAAAAATTATGATGTTTAAAACTTTTTTCAGGTTTCTTTGATGAATGGAAAGTTCAGAACAACAGCATTTATCTGAAACAGAAATAATAAATAAATGTCTTTATCATCACTTTTGATTGATTTAAAGCATCCTTGCAAAATAAAAGTTTTCATTTCTATAATTTCTTCCAAAAAAAAAAAAATACGGACTCCAAGCTTTTTAATTCTATAATGTATAATATTACAAAATCGTATTATTTCAGATTAATGGTGATCTTTGGATCTTTCTATTCATCAAAGAATCCTACAAAATTGTATTTGACTTTTTTAAATATTGATGATGATGATGATAAAAAAAATATTTCTTGAACAGCAAATCCTCATATTAGAATGATTTCTGTAGAATCATGTGACACTGAAGACTGGAGTAATGATGCTGAAAATTTGCTTTGATTACATTTTAAAATATATTAAAATAGAAATAGTTATTTTAAATAGTAAAATATTTTGCTGTATATTGGAACAAATAAATGCAGGCTTGGTGAGCAGAAGAGACTTCTTTAAAAAAGATAAAAAAATCCTACTGTTTAAAAACTTTTGACTGGTAGTGTATTTAACAACTTACTTTTTCTCTCTAATCTTCAGTGGCTTTTTCCCCTTTCTCTTTCTCTGGTTATACTTGTTGAGTATTTACTGAGTGGAGTGGTGTTGTTTTCTGTGGTGTTTTCTATCTCACATTTCTATCTTTTGACAGAAGCCAGTCTCTTCTTCTCTCTCACTCCAGGGTCTCTATACGAGTGGACTCTGAGTTTAGGGTCAGACTGAGGTCAGAGACTGACTGTCTGATTTACAGTATGCAGATAACTAAGCTACAAATTCGTCTCTCAAAAAAAAATTGTATATTACCATTATTGAATCCCTCAAACATCACGATAATAATGTTATTTTGCTATCCTAACGATGCACTTCGTTGCATTTTAACATCTCTGCTGTTTAGCATTACTTTGCGTGACTCTATCAGAACAGACCTGTGACCCATTTTTGGTTTGTGATCCACCACTGCTCTGTTTTTCAGACAAACAAAGGAAATGCATTTTAAACACTGTCTGTCTACCATGTGTTGCTTCACTGTCATGGAAGCCTCCTGGACAGGCCCCTGACGCAGGACCCACGCATACAGGAGGTTGTTAGGAAGTTCCTCTCAATTAGCATCCTTTTTCGTCGCCGTGAGCTGACCTTAAGCTGACTGTTGTGCTTTCCTTGTTCCTTCAGTCAATGTAAACATTAATGTCCTCTTCATCTGAAGCCCTGCCACTGAGCCAAGTGTAATAACATTGTTCATGGGATTGATGTGTTCTGTGTGGGTGTGTTGGGAACGTGGCGACTGTAACAACATGTTCTAGTAGTTTCCTTTTATGCGTTAAACCACAAAATCTTCTTTGAAAACAAGAGCACATTGACTCCAGAATGGAAATTGACTTTTTGGAATTGGAATTCTTGTGTTTAGAGATCATTCAGGATGGCCAACTAAGGATTTTATTTTATTTTTTGTTGATGTTGTATGTTAACATAATTTCAACACATCAACTAACACCAACAGTGAAGTATTTCGAAGATTTCAATGAAATGTATACACACTTCTAGTATTCACTCACTCACACAGTCACTCACTCATATCCATCACATCAGTATACATCATGTCTTCTTTCACACAAACACACACACACACACACACACTCTGTCAGGGGTCATCCCCTGCTCATGCTGAGTGTGTGTGAACCCCATTAGCACATTCCCAGATAGTGGCCAGGGTACTCTTATCTCTCTCCACCCATTAATTACACTTTGTTCCCCTAAGTGATCTATTTCTGCTCCTCCCCGCCCCCACGGCCCACTCCAGGACTATCTCCTACACCTCCACACAGGCACACAACACACACATACACACACGCACCAGATAAGAGTGCTAATGTGAGGCAAGCAAGGTCAGCCTGCCTTCCTCGCTGATGTGAAGTGTGGGTCCCGTGCATTAGCCGCTAGCCTGTCTGCCACCCGCTTTGCATGGGGCCGCTCTGAAGATGCCCCCGTAATTACAGATGACAGCACAGCGAGAGGCTGATCGCCCTCCTTTGCCTCCACTCGGGCTGGAGGAGACAGCCTTCTGAAAGCTCCACCTGGAAAGTGTGTCATGGAGCACTCTTGTGATGCTAAACACATGTGAATGCTGTGTACTTATAGGTTTGATGCAAGTAATCCAGCTTCAGATCACACTTCCAAGTCCACTGTGTTGGTGAGCGATGCCAACTGCAAATTATGCCAGTTTGTCAGTGAGGGGTGCTTCACAGACTGTGCCTGCATTGCTAGTATGTTAGTAATGACTGTAAATAAGTTGTTTTTTTCTTACAAATGTAATTCTTGTGCTAACTAAATAATTGAGCAGTTTATTCAATGAATATGTGACATTATTTCTTACCCAAAAATGAAAACTACCCAATAATTTACTGACCCTCAAGCCATCCTAGGTGTATATGACTTTCTTCTTTCAGATGAATACAATCAGAGATTTATTAAAAAATGTCCTGGCTCTTCCCAGCTTTATAATGGCAGTGAATGGCTGGGGGTTAGTAAAGGCCCTCTGAGGTGAATCGATGCGTTTGTGTATGAAAAATGTCCATATATAAAACTTTATAAACCGTAATCTCTAGCTTCCGCTAACTGTCGTATGCGCGTTCACGAGAGAGTGGCGTTCCAGTGGATGATGTAAGATGTAGACGTAACGAAAGCAAAACAAAGCACTGAACATGATTTAGAAATACAAAACAGGGATTTGTAAAGAACAATCTGGTAAAATTTGTAAAGAACAATTTTTTTCGATATAAGACAAGAGGAGACTGGTTTTCCTTTGCTGTAAACAAAACTTGGTTCTCGCGAGACTAGCATATACTCACCGGAGCTTACACTATGCCTACGTCCAAAGTCATCCACTGGAATGCCACTCTCATGAACTGGTGTTTTTTAATAAAACTCAGTTTGTATTTGCCTTGAAGAAAGTCATAACACCTAGGATGGCTTGAGGGTGAGTAAATCATGGGGTAATTTTCATTTTTGGGTGAACTGTCCCTTTAATAAGACCTACTTTAGCTTTACTTGAATTATTTTATATGGGGAAACCCTATTGTAATCGTTAGAATGGCCAAGGATCAGCAATCTCCACATTAAACTGATCGGGAAGACCAAATCGTAAGTCGCAGAAACCTGAAACGTGGAGGGATGGTAGTACTCACACCATCTACAACATCACCAAGGCTCACCCCAGTCGGCCTGACGGTGTTTTTTTTTATTTAAAAAGTACAAAATCGCTCATAACTCCTAAATGGTTTGTTGCAGGCAAGTTCAAGGACTCCTTGGCTCACGCTGGACAAAACGCGTTCTTTGGATTCATCTGTCACCCTGGCGAAACCCTGGGTATTTTGCAAACTAGTCCAGGTTTTTTGCCTGATCGGAACCAAACCAGTGCAGAAAGATTCTGGAGAGTGAATATCAATAATCGTAGAGAAAATTTGCACTTTCATCACAAAGTGTTGCCAAAACATTCAAAAGGGGCACTGCTGCTTTGACTAAAATGGCTGTAACTTTTGAACAGAAAGAGATATCTTCACCAAACTCACAACGCATACGTAAGAGCTAATTCTGAGGTCACGTGAAAAAAAGTTGTGGAGTTTGGCCACTTTGTGGCGCAATAAAAAGGAAAAAACTTAAATACATCCATAACTATGCACCCATTTGTCCTATCGACATGAAAATCATTATGCATGGTCTTGGTCCCAAGTGCCACAATTGGCCGATAAACTTTGAGGACCTATTAGACAAGCTTAATGGTGGTCGATTGTAACAAAACTCGATGGGCCTTGTTTGACTCATGGCCCTAAAGGTCTATGAAAAAACTCTGTCGCTGAACAACTTTGCCTCTAGAACCACTGCTCAATAATAACCAAAAAAAAAAAAAAGTTGAAATTTACCCTTTGAATAGCTATACCAGGGTAATTTAGAAAAGGGACCTGTCTAAAAATGCCCAAAAACCCATAAAGCCTAAACAAAAACTCAAAACTTCACGAAACCTGGTGAGAACATGCAACAGGTGATTCTAAACAAACATGCAAAGTTTTAGGGAGATTAAAAAACATTAATAAACATATTTCTATGGCAAATTACCTGTATTTGCCAAAAATATTTTTTTAAATAATTGATTTAGGTGGTTACAGACTTACTAAAATAATATGTTGAACCCTGGTAATCGCTGCGTGCAGCTATATTTTTGTTTGTTTTTGTTAACACTATCAATTATATGATTAGAATAAAGAGCAGTAACTTTTTACCACAGCTCATCAAGACCTTTCATTTCTGAACCGCCACAATACATACATAAACCAGTGTAATACATGTTGTCGAATTCACATTCATCTTTGTCAAATTAATTCACTTCTAGTCCTACTAACTAGACATTTCACTTTGAAAGTGTTTGAAATACACATTTCATTTTCTTTCTTCCTTTTTTTCGTAATATATTTAACTTGCTAAAGGATGATTGGTTCTTCAGTTAGAGTTTGATTTCTCTCTTTGATTTCTTGAGTTTTCTTTGCATCTTTTTATTTTAAATTTTTTTGTTTTTTTGTTTTTTTTGCATGCTCGCCTCAGTCACCCTGTTATTCACGGGGGGCATTAAAAGTCTGTTTTGGAAAAACATGAATTATGAAACACATAACATGTAAAACTAACTTGTTCTAGATTACCATGTCCACCTTACAATGGAAAAAAGAAACTTTTCTCTGAACAAAAAAAAAAAGCTTTGAACTTGAGGCGGTGCGGTGTACATGTAATAATTCTATGCCAAGTCAGTTTCCTCAATTATTGTCCTGCTGCGTTGTGTGCTTGACTCAATCGCTGCATTAGCCTGTGGTTTGATTTACACTCTCTTGCATCATCCCACATCTGCTCATACCTTCCAACTAAACCGAGATTTGAAATATGTCCAGCGCAAAAATCAATTTTTGCGAATCAGTCTACAAACACACCCATTTCGTAGATGTATCTCACTGTTAGCAGAAGCTAGAAGAATTCATTGTCTTCTTTAGTTTACACAGTGTTGGTATGGATGTCGTGTGACTGCTGAACTCTCTTCGGTCTATGACTGCTGCTGCAGCTCCTTTAGTAAACACACTCAAACACTGTGTTCTTATTTATGTATTGATCCACCATTGATTTCCTGTATTCCCTCACACTCCTCCTCACTCTCACTTTCTCAGACACTGTTATCAAGGTAGCGGCACCTGTAGGGTTCATCTGTTACTTCAGCTGAAGTGAAAAGGCTCATCAGGGCAGTGGGTTTAGTTTGGAAGTCTCGTTGTTGGGAGGTGAGGCTATCGAGGTTGAAGAGTTAGTGTCAAGTTACAATATTTTGTCATCTTTTAGGTCTGTATCTGACTGAATTTTAAAATATCTCTCAGTCTAGAATAAAAAAATGACATAGAATGGACCAGAGAGTAATGTCAAGTTACACACATGCAATGATGTTTGACGCTGTCAACCATTTCAGAGGAAATGTGCAAATATCACCGTGTACTGAATCCAAATACATTGGCGTTTTTTGGAGGGCTTTTGTCTGCAGTGCCAATTTCATCAAACAGTATCTAACACCTCTCATCTGTGTATGTGCAATTTTGCAAGTGATGTGCTGTGTTATTGTACACTCTTGACATGCTGTCTTGTGCTGGTGCTAAAGCCTGTGTGAATTAACCCGCTGTGTACCTGCGCTGTTTGGATGAAAGATCCACGTTAATACTCAGTTCATTTGCAACAGTTTTTATTCCTTCCTCTCTCTCCTTGATGTGAGATCAAATGTTCATTTATCCACTCTGCTCATCTGTTTTGTGAAAGTGTTTTGTGATAGACTATCAGAGATTATTAATAGATAAATAAATATTAATAGATTATTATTTTTACATGTTTGTCCATACGGAATTTTGACCTTGTGTATATTTATAACATCCAATGGTTATCCTTTTTTTTTTTTTTTTTTAGATTGTTGGGGGAAAATGTGCCATGATAGTACCTTTATTTTTTTTAATTTTATAACATTATTATTTTAACTATACAATTATATTATTTTATACCCACAAAAATTGCATGCACTGAAATACAACTGAAATTAATTAATTTTATTTCATTTTATTTTACCCCCCAAAAATTGCATGCACTGAAATATAGCATCCCTCTTTTTTATTTTGTTTTATACCCCTAACAATTTGCATACACTGATATACAACACCCCTGTTTTTATAGTTTTTTAATAAATTAAATAAAGCAACCCTATTTATTCTATTTTATTGTTTTACTTTATTTTATTTTATGAGTTTATTATTTTATTTTTATTATTGTAATTTATTTAATTTATTTACCCCCAAAAATTGCATGCATTGAAATACAGCACCCCCTTAATTTTTTATTTTATTTTATTTTATCCCCAAACATAAAATATTATTAATATATTATTAATTAATAATATTATTCAGCACCCCCTTTTTATTCTATTTTATTGCTTTATTTTATTATTTTATTTTCATTTATTTTAATTCACCCCCCAAAATTGCTTGCACTGAAATACTATTTATTTTTTTTATTTATTTTTTTTTTATCAATTGGAAAAATAATGTTACTAAATTGAATGTGTTCATTTACTCATTACATGATTAAATTAACCTGATTATATAGCATGTATTACTCAATCCCCCCAAAATCGATGGCGTACATAAAATACCATAATGTACTTTTTTTGTAAATGCTGTGAACATGTCACTTCTAAAGCACAGCTCATTTTTTGCGTTTTATCTTACCGTAAGGCTTCGGTCACTCTTCCGCAGACCACTTAATGAATATTCTAGTACTGTAATGATGAGCAACTGGGGCTTAGGAGTTGTTTGCACTCCGGGTCTCTCCGTCATTCTTGTTTATTTTTCGTTTTCCCCTCTGGAGTCGACTCTGACATCTGCAGGCATTTTTATCAGCGGCTAACTTAATTATGCTACTGTGGACTTAGGTTATTTGACTTGCTAACAAATTAGCCCTCAAATTAGCCCTGCTATCGGTGTTTCTGCTCCACTGTCAGGGATACGGTTTGTCATTTCTGAATTCCTCTGTGATTCTTGATTTGCTTTATTACAGGCTGTTTTACAGAGGAGCAAACAGAGTGGGCACAGTCGGCCTGTATAATGAAGCGCTAGTCTTCTCGCAAAGCGCTAGCCCGGACTAATGACTAGCTTTAGTCAGACTGGTAAAACAGATTCAGACACCCAAGCGCCATCATTAGATTTTCTCTCCCGAATGCTCTGCCACTGCCAGTAGTTACGGGCGTCTTTGGTGGGTACAGTACCCGCGCTGTGATTTGACTTAGTGTCCCCCAGAGTCTCAAATACTCGCGCTACACATCCCACACTGGCCCCTGCTCTCCGGTTATCTCGTAAAGACTCCATTCCAGCTCTATAAAACTTGGCGTCTTTATTACAGCTAAGTCGAGGCGCCCACTCTCAAATAAAAAAAAAAAAAGAAAGTGCACCGCTGCAAGGGAGGAGCAGCTCAGGGACACACGCTGGAAATGTGTTGCAGAGCTCATTCTCTTGTTGCCTTTGCTCCGTTCCAAGCTTGAATAATGTGAAAAGAGAGGAATGAAACTTCATTTCATAGAGTTCGTCTCCCGCTCTCCCTTCATTCACTCACTCTTTACCCCCTCTCGCTTTGTTTCCAACTTTATAAGTGAATTGTAGGTTCTCTCAGCAGGCCCCGAAGCCACACGTTCGCTTTCTCATTTATGGATGTGTAATGAGTTCTGCCTCTGTTTGCTCTTACAACAATAATAAGTAAAGTAATTAAAAGAGGCAGAGGAGGGGGGGAACAAGGGGAACCCACCGCCAGACAGGTCCTGCGTACGGGCAATTGACAGAGAGACTTTTTGATGAAATCGTAGGTGTGCATGTTTTTCCCTTTTTCTATTTGCAATTTTAAGTGCTTATTTTATTTTTTCCAAATGCATTAATTTAATTAGATATAATGCAAACAAAGCACGCTCTAGTTGCAGCGGTAATATGCGCTCTTGGCGCCTAACGTGAAGAGGGATGAGCCGTATCCTCGAAGGGCAGCGGGTTTATGTGCTGGGGGAGCGACGGGTGGGGGTTGGCTATAGAGTATATTTAGATTTAATTAGTTGTGTCACGAATCGTAGCTTCTCCATCACAGAGAGCCGCGTTAACACGCCGCGCTAGAACGTTGACACCTGTTCTGGCCTCGTTTGTCCTCGAGCCGACTCTCTCAGATCGCCTCTCCGATGTTCAGGCATGCATGGCAAAACCGCCAAACCGCTAGAGCATAGAGCAAACAAATATCAGAGAGCGTTGGGACCGGAAATCTAAGCCCTTTGCCAACAGGGACACAGACAGCAAATAGACTCTGCAGCATCGTGCGACGGATAGTTTCCCCCTGCTAGTGTTACTCTGACTAGTTCATTCTAGTTTGGAGTGAAACTATAAGCACACTGTGTGTTGAACAAGTCAAAGATATAATTGTGCTGATGTGCAGTGGATATAAGGAAGACGCACACCCATAAAACTACCATAACTGCAAACAATCACACTAAAACAATTAGAGGTTGAAATATTTTAATTACTAGAATATCAGATACTGCAATTTTTCAACAACTGTGTAATTACAACATGTAAAATGTCTGGCAATGAAATCAAATAATTTTGACAAATAAATAGAATATGCCAGTTGTGCTCAATCAATTAGGAGGCGCGATTGAATGCCACGCTACAGATGGAGACCAATTACAATCAGCACACTTTGATATTTTTTTTACTCTCTCCGAGTGTTACTCGCGGCGGTGCTTTGACTGCTCATTCACTCGAGCATCGTTCGCTCATGAGCATTTTACCATCACACACGATTACCATTTGTAACGCTTCTGGTGAGAGGAGAAAAAGGAATTGCCGATAGCTAAAGCTTGTCTTCCTTGATTTATTGTTGACATGAATGTTGAAAGAGTGCTTGTGTTTGTGCGAGTGTGTATGAGAGAGAGGGAGAGAGAGAGAGTGCGTGTTTGTCACCGGGACACTGTTTCAAACACTATTTGTCACAGTGAGATCAAAGAACTACTAAATTACCCTCAAAGGTATCCAGCTGAATAATGTAATGGTTCATTATAAAGATTTGATCTGCATCTGGAAGACGTCTTAACGGGCTAGTGAAATATGAAGCTTCATTATGACAAATGCAGTGGTCAAATGGAGTCGTATGAAGTAACGCAGATAACGGTGGCCTGGTGTGAGCAGAAGTGTGTTTATGCTCATACTGTGAGGTGCCTTGTTGAAGATGAGGATATCAAAATCTAGTGTGTGCGTGTACATGAGAGTTTTTGTAGGCACGAGTATGTTGTAAGGGGTTTAGGGGTTGTGTGGATCACAGCCTGCCTGCTGGAGAGTTTTCTCTGAAACAAGTTCAGAAAGTGCAACTTTTTCACTAATTGCACAATTACATGTGTAGTATTCATAATTATGATGTTTGTACATGCAATTTTGTGATATTCTACACAGTGTTGGGGAGTAACTAACTAGTAATTAACATTCAAAGTGGATCAAAACCTTTCATCAAAGTTGTCCTAAAACCAAAACGATACCCGTTCTTGTCTTAGAACAACTTTTTTGATCCACTTCAAATGTTGACTACTATAGTTACATGTAACAGTTTTTTTATGTAATTACAAAATAAATGTAACTCTAATCTGTTGCTGTTACTGAGAAAAGGTGTATAATTAAATTACAGTTACTTATGAAAATGTTTAGAATTACAAAGAGGGTTACATCTGAATATTTTCCAACAAACACCCACACAGATATAATTAATTTCTTTCCCAAATTGCATTTTTCTGCACTAAAATATGAGAAACCAGCGTTCCAGTGGCACGGAATAGGACACATGCTTATTTGATAACCGTTTTATTTTCTGTTTGGGTTTATGAATATGTTTTTTCTTTTACTGTTTTTTTTTTTCCAAGGCATGTTTCCTGTCATAGCTATGTAAAGTTTTGATTTCAAAAACAGTATCTTAGCTATTAAACTATGTCTTGTGATTTTAAATAAGCATGAAACCTCAGAACCTCATCTCAAAGTAAAAAGAGATGCTGAAGTCTGATTTTATAGTGACTGTGCTTTAAAATTAAATTATTATATATATTATAAGGTTAACCCTGCCTGCTTTAAATGTTTCAAAATGAATAATAAAAAATGTAGAAAAGTAATCAAAAGTAATCAGTTACATTAATAGAGTAGTTAATAGTTACACTACTTATTACATTTCAAACAGGGTAACCTATTACATTTCTAAAGCTTCCCAAACCCGGTTTTACAATATCTAATTTATTTTTGATGAATTTAGATGAATTGGATGAATTTTCAGGTTTAATACTTTAGTGCTTTCTGAATTATTGTGTTTTGGCCTATTATTTATTAGCCAAGCTTATTATTATATGCTTCTGTCTGTAAATTTGAAGTTTTGATGTGTTTTGATATTTACAAAATATCTGGTTTTTATTTAATATCCTAATGATTTTTGCCATAAAAGAAAAAATCTGTCATTTTGACCCATACAATGTATATTTGGCTATGACTGGTTTTGTATTCCAGGGTCACAATTATTAAAAACATAATTTTTTCAATATGTAAAAAAAAAAAAAAAAAAAAAAAACTTCTAAATAAACTTTTTGCATTAGGAAATATATCAAAGCATTTGTATGTTATTAATTAGGTAAAAGTTCAGTATGTTTATTGTCATGTATTGCAATAAAAGTTTTTTAAGGCTTTAAGAATCTCTTTCCCAATTGCACGTTAATGGATTTTTAATAGTAGCGTGCCATTATTTGTAAGACGTTAAAGAAATTATCTGCCTTATCCTTCCTGTTAAAGAACTTTAAAAAAAATCCCCTAGGCAAAGAAAAAACCCTGTGAAAGAAAACGAAAAAAACTAAAGGAACACCAGAACAAGAGACTTTCCCTAGTTCTATGTGGTAGACATTGCTCTCTTTATTGAAAGATGACATTTAATCAATGGCCACCTCTTTAAATGGCATTCATTTAATTTGTGGGCTAGCCAGGCACGGCTGTCCTCTTCCCCATTCTTTGTGTGTCTATGCGAGGGAATGACGTAACCGAGACACGCCGCGGCACACATACACTATTGATTACACTCAACACATCTTGGCAATTAAGAGATGGCAAGGTAGAGTAATAAAGGGTCATTAGTGAGGCATGCTTGTGAACCCTCATCAAAGGTGATGTCGCCGGCAGGGGCGGAGCTCCCGCAGGGTCGCCACAGGGGCTCGCCGCATTTGCATATCTGCTCGGAGACGCACTGTGGCTGACCCCATGGCTGGGATCAGTATGAGTCGCTCTCGTTGATCAGGGGTTCACCACTGGTTCAAGGTAACAAAAAGTGAACCCATCGCCATTAATTGGTCCTGAAGAAAAAAAGAGACAAATAAAAAGGTTAGTTGGGAAAGGTGAGGGGGCCTGGAGTGGAGGGAAAGTAAAGGCTGTGTGCTCCAAATTGGGTATGAATTATAAATAAGAGCAGTGGAGGCAATGTCTTCTCCTCTGGAGTGCTGTTGTGCCAGGACCTACACCGCTAAAGAGATTGTTTGGGCAGCAGGTATCGACTCGCTGATCGTCAGCTTGGTAAACTTGACCTGAGGCACTGATCATTGGCCGAGTTAGAAAGACTCGACCGTTCTGATACACACACACACACACACACACCTCTTTCCCATCTCACCGCGGCTATCTTCATCAATACTGCCCAGACAGAGGTCAATGTAATAAACATGGAGGTCAATATCATGGCCATCGGAGTGCACTTTTGGCATGGGCCTTAAAGTTACTCTTTAATTGGATCCCTCCGGGCAAGTTCATGCACCAGTTGCAATGCGGAGGGAAAAGAATGAGAAATCATGATTGAGGGGGAAAAGCACATCAGTCTGATCCTCTTTGTTCCACACAAACATATATCAAGGCAGTTGGACGCTTTAAGCTACGTACAGTGTGAACGGTTCAAAGTGGAATTGATCTAGTCAGGGTTCAATTCAACCTTTCTCACAAATAGCACAGTAAATAAACAGACCCGATGTACTTCTTCCGCGCCAGACGTTACCTGTCTGAAAGTGCTGCATTATGAGGGCTGTGAAAGGCTCTTGTGGGACTTTGAAAGGTCTGATGAGGACTTAAGGTGTACATGTCACTTCACCTGGATCCAATGACCCAAACATGGGAATTCTTTAACCTGCTGCCACAGAGGGAAAACTGAGCCGTTTTGTGGATTAACTGATAGGTGTATCGAACTCCAGAGAGAGAAAATTTAATCTTCCATGGATAGCGGCCATTCCGTCCATTGTCCTTAAGTGCGCAATATCCTAATAGATGGAAAACTTTGTGTCGGGGCTCTCAGTACACAAAGTCCAAAGTTTTTGTTTGGCATCAGACGTAGTAAACTATTTAGAGTACGAAATGCTTCTCGCATATCACTTCATTTTCACACAATTGCAAAATATTTTGACTTCAAAACAATTTTAACATTGCACGATTTGAAAACAGATACTTTTGAATGTTGTCGTCACATATACAGTTTAATACGCATGAGTTTTCTAATATAGTGGGTTTGCACGGTAGCTCACGCGATACGGCGTTGCACTTGAGTGATGAAGAGTTCTGGTGTGAACCCTGTGAAACTACGGTTCGACAAAACAGACATTTTTATATCACTTTGCATTTGTTAACACTTGGTTAGGTTTAGGGTTGGGTTTGTTGTAGGGGATATTTCCAACAGCACTTCCCGGAAATTTGAATACGTACCTCAAGCTGCGTAATAAAAACGCAGCATTACGTACTATCGCCTGTACTAGCGTAATAAACATGTGCCACTGTCACGTTTTGAAAGTTGTTTTAGTGCCACTTACTAGACATATTACTTTGAAACTGCGGTAAACGTGCAGTAAGGTACGTAATTACAGTGCTGCAGAAATGTATATAGATGCATATATTTTCATGAGCATGGATTAAACCCTTTAAAAACCCTTTCCAAACCTTAGGCAGAACACAAAATTAGATAAATTTTTCAAAATGTCTTTTAAACTCCATAAGCTTGTCAGTGGTACATTACCCTTAAAATGAAAGTTTCCCCAAAAATGAAAATTCTGTCATTAATTACTCACCCTCATGATGTTCAAAAACCAACACAAATTAAGATATTTTTGATAAAAATTCGAGAGCATTCTGAGCCTGGATATACAGCAACACAACTGACATGTTCAAAGCATATAAAGGTGGTAAGGACATTGTTAAACTAGTTCATAATTGTAAACTAGTAACCCATAATTTTATGAAGATATCAACTAACGACTTTGTTCAACAATTTCTTTCTCTTTTAAAATATCTCAATTTGTGTTGTGAAGATGAACAAATGTCTTACAGTTTTAGAATGACTTGGTGAGAATTGAAAATTGACAGAATTGTCAATTTTGGATGAACTATCCCTTTAAAGGGACGTTTTTGTAACTTAGGTGCTACTCGGAGGTACTGATATGCACCTTGTAGAAGTACAAGGTTGTCCCTTTTAAGGAACTGCCCCAGTGACAAGCATTTTTTCTGATGGTTTACAGTCAAAGTTTAAAAATATCTTCTTTAGTGTTCATCAGAAATAAAAGAAAGTCATACAGGGTGGACCACAAAACCAGCCTTAAGTAGAACGGGATATTTGTAGCAATAGCCAAAAATAACATTGTATAGGTCAAAATGATTGCTTTTTATTTTATGCCAAAAATCATTAAGATATTAAGTAAATATCATGTTCCATGAACATATTTTTTAATTTTTTTCCTGTAAATATATGAAAACTTAATTTTGGGTTAGTAATATGCATTGCTAGGAACTTCATTTGGACAACTTTAAAGGCAATTTTCTCAATATTTAGATTCTTTTGCACCCTAAATGGGAAAAAAAAAATGACCCTTGTGGCCCAGGGTCGCGTATATGAGAGTTTTCATTTTAGGGTGTGCTATTCTTTTAAATATAAAAATGTGACTTATTTTTCTGTCATTATAAACAGTTATGACTGCATATGCATCCAATATGATGTTCTGTGTTTTGCAGGTACTGAGAAGCACGAGTTAACATCATGGAAGAGCTTCCACTCCATCTTCAAGTTCTTCAGCGAAGCACTTAAGGACCACGAGGATGAGTCCTCCTCCAGCCCGGTCACCACACGCAGCTCCCACCGTATAAAAAACGAAGATTTATAAAGGGCTCGCAGATCCCAACCCAGAGTCTACCTTTGTCCCCTCTTAGTTTCTTTTCTCCTCTGTTCTTTTTATGAAAAATATTCCTCCTTGAAGCCCTCCTCCCAGTGAATTGTATGACTCTGAGGAGTGCAGGGTCAGCCTGTATACATCAGAATAGCGTTTTGCATTACTTCTGGATGAGTGCAACTGTCAAAGCAATATGGCTTCACTGCTTGTGCCTCCTGTGGGCCGCTGTGTGGATTTGGTGGTGGCCCATCGGTGGCCAGATTAAGGCTGACAGGCGGCGCCGCACACCGCCTCTTGATGCACCTCTAATTATCCTGACATTGTCCTGAACTGAGCTAATGCCTGGGAAGCACCTGCACACACACACACACACAAAAGTCTGGCAGGTCCTAGTGCCTGCCTGCAAAGTCTTTGTTATCTCTCTTTGGTTGTTTCTTTTTAACTGGGGTCTCACTTGCATTTAAAGTACTTGAGCGCTTGGGAACTTTGAATGTCGGATGCTAAAGGCTTACGGGTTGTTTGTTTCATACGCATAACACTTTAACTGGAAAAAAAAGCAACTTGCAGACTCAAACATCTATTCGATGGCTATCTCAAGACGAAGGTCGAAGTAAGCCATTGAGAGCATGACAGATTGAATGAATCCTCCCCTGTTTTTAAATCCCTTAAAACCTTGTGCGAGCATGAATTTTAGGAATATCTCCCTTTGAAGGAGTAGACGTGTCAGTCTTGGAATTTCTTCGTATGTGTCAGGATCAGGGCGATTTAATGTTATCCAAAGTATAAAAGCCATGATGTTTGCAAATGTAACCTGCCCTTTTTGCAAAGTCCATGACTAGTCGGACTGTTTTAACACCTCTTTGTCGTCCTCTGCTAAAGCTTAAAGCATGTTATGTTACTGTCTCAGCAAAGACAAGAGACATTGTCTTCTGGACAATGTGGTATTAGCGGAGGCTTAAAGATATGTCACTCAGGCATGTCAGCAGATCAGTCTGCTTTAGCTTGAAAAGTAATCTCTCAGTAAAAGGCTGCTTTGGTCTCATCACTTTTTAAAAGTATAATTTGCATGAGTTGTTGGGATTGCTGAAGGTAATCAATGTAAATAGTTCTAGTGCTTTATACATATTTTATATATTATTTTTTATCCAAAATAGACTGAAGACATGCAAGACCCCAGAGGCTTTCCTGTTTTGAAACAGTTTTTTTTTTTTACAACGAATTAAACTTTTAATATACCTGCGAATATTCATTAGATCCCACTGATCAACTGCAAGTTGCTTATGCTGTCTAGTTGAAACTGTTCCACTCAGACCCCAATATTGTTGCCTTAGGAATAAACACACGAATTTCATCTTTAATTTAATTTTATTTTCCAAAACTGACAAGCCATATGTGAATATGTCACTCGCATTAAATATAGCCTTAAACCAAATCGAAAACTTAATTGGTTTGTAAATTAGGACCCGTTTTAACAATTAATATTTTAATCGAAGAGATTCTACGTTTTATTGACATATCTTAGTCTGAAATGGTAGACGTGTAAGATGTTCTGGGTTTTCTGTTTTGTTTTGTTTTTTAATCGCTTTCATTAAATGAAAACATGATCAGATATTTTAACTGTTATTTTTCACTTTTCACAAATCGTTCAAATATGTTAGTCTTTCGTCTTTGAATTAATGGCAGTTCTGTGCCCTGATTAATCGTTCGATTTGTTTTCATATCATGTGAGTGTAATAAATCTCCATGCTGTAATTAAATAAAGTTCTTTATAAAAGCTGCTTTATTTGTGTCTGTTTAGTTTTTATTTTCAGTTCATGAAACAAGCGTACAAACGAAAATGCACCTGTGCGACCAGTTTGATAGACATATCTCACCTTGCACTTGAAGGACACCAATGCACAGGGTACTCTTATTTACAACGTAATGATCGTAAAGGCATCACTTTCAACTCAAGAAGTTGTCGGGTTAAAGTTCAACCTGACGGGGGAAAGATCCTCGGAGCCCGATAAAGCCTGTTGCTCCAGCGGCTCTTCTCTCAGCTCTGTTCCCAGGGAAGGTGAGCCTGCTCGGAGAATGACTCGCTCTTCTCACGTAACAGCTGTGGAACTCTATCACGAAAGCTGATATTTGTGTCTAGATCGAGCCCGGGCCTTTACAATGAGACCAATGTTAACCAAAATAAGTGTCAGTCAAAGACAGACAAGTATCGGATGAAGCCATGCCTATATGCACCTAGTTTTATTATGTTCCAACTGCTTAACTTACGAAATTATGGCCTGAGAGTGACACGTCCACAGTAAAGTGGTAATGGCTACAACTGTCCTGCGAAAATAAATAAACCAAACGTCATCCTGCTATAAATGATTTTATGATTAATTATCCCAATAATGAACAAAACGTTGAATTTAGAGTTCCCAAGCCTGTTTTCAGTTCGATCCATGAAAAATAATAATGATGGTGAAGAAATCTTTAGAAATTAGAAATAAAATCGCGGTTCGTTTCCTACTTTAAAAAAAAAAGGTATGAAAAACGTATATAACTTTTTCTAGACACACAACTTAAAAGTGGTGTAACAATAAAATAAGTTTTTAATGTACTTTGTAGTTACATATAAATTTTTCGTAAAATATCAGGTAGGTATAAAAAAGTCCTCTCTGTTTTGTGGACTAAACTAAATGGTTTATTGCGTGTTTTGTTATGCCACACACTGAATTTGGGGGGAAAGCTTTTAAGTAATTATATTTTAAAAACAAAATTCATAATTGCCTTTTTAAAGTATAAATATTTAAAATATATATTTGAAAAAGAAAACTTACGTTCACATTTATTTTGCAAGAATTCCAGCTTTATAATGTAAGACCTTTATCTCAGAAAAGACACACCACATTGACTTTTTCCCCACTTAATAAATTAATCATTCATTCATTCATTAAATAAATAGGCCTACCTTGTAATTTAGTAACTGAAATCATGTTTATCACAGTAGAGTTGTAAAGTCATATGTGACCCTGCACCACAAAACCAGTCATAAGGATTTATACATCATCTGAAAGCTGAATAAATAGGCTTTCCATTGATGTATGGTAAGGACAGGACCATATTTGCCAGAGTGAAACTATTTGGAAATCTGGGATGTGAGGGTGGCAAAAAAAAAATAAAAAATGGAAAAAATCGCCTTTAAAGTTGTCCAAACTAAGTTCTTAGCAATGCATATTACTAATTAAAACAAAACAAAAAAAAAAATATATATATATATACGCTAGGAAATGTACTAAATATCTTAATGTAACATGATCTTTACTTAATATCGTGATGATTTTGGCACAAAAGAAAAATCGATCATTTTGAACCATACGATGTGTTGTTGCCTATTGCTACAAATAAACCCGTGCTACTTATGACTGGTTTTGTGGTCCAGGGTCACATTTGTTGTATAAAATGATTTGTAACTCTTTGAATAACTTACCAGCGCAGCACCTTTTACCCGTTTAACTCTTTAATTGCATTAAATATAACTGTAAAAATAATTTGAAAACTAATGTTAACTTCTGCATATGCATAGAGGCACTGTATTCTTACACAACAACATTGATCAATCAAATCCATGCATAGGTGAAAATTTAAATTTCAAAAAAGCAAACATTTCCTGGAAAGATTGCTTTTTTTTTTTTTTTTTTTTACTAATTTGGGGATTTTGCTTAATTGATTTAACACCGTTAAATTTGTACATTCTAAATTGTGTGAACTGTTGTTGGATTTTGTGCAAACACTCCAGACAATCACGCTAAAACTTATATCTCACCTTAGCATTTCAGACTATAAACACAGGTAATGTGTTTATTTCATCCTCAACACTTTTTGTCAGTTCACTTTCTTCCTCAACAATCGCACTTAACTGCAAAAATATCTGAAGTCTGTGAAGTCCTTGATTGATATTTCAATTTTATCCGTGTTTTGTCACACGCTCTCGTCTCCTCCCATACTTTCATGCGCCGCCAAATATGAACTATTCTCAAAGAGCCGAGCACTTGCTGAAGCCGGACTGTCACTCCTCCAGGCCCTTGTCTTCGGGAGTACTTCACCAGATCGCTGTCAGATCTCTATTTGCATAATTATATGCTCGGTTCTGAAGGGAAATCTAGCCCCCAAATTTTACGGGTCAGCAAACTGCAACAATCAATGTTTTATTGTGTTCTGGAAGAGGAAAAAAAGCTCAAATAATACAACTCGCTCTCATATTCACCGTGTCTCCACCACTATCTATCTGTCTATCTATCTATCATCTATCTATCTATCTATCTATCCGTCTATCCGTCTGTCTATTTTTGCCAGTGAGTTTCTCTTATTTCTCCCTCCCTCACTGTCCATTTTGATTGATTGTTATTAGTTCATATAACACACATGGCCCACACACCCTTTCGCACCCACCCACACGAGCACCTTGGCTTCCTGAAGTTACGCTTCCTCGTGCGAAAGAGCTCCATTAATGTGTCAGGAGAGTGGGAGATGTTTTGGGGTGATCATGCCACACAGTACTGGACAGCTGCTGCTGGCAGAGCTTTGGCTTTAAATAATCGCTTTCAGGTTGCTGTCTGTCCCCCCTTCTGTGTTCGATTCGGATATTTTTAGCTAGACAAAGTGTGTGTGAAATTGAGTGAAGCACGTTGAAGCACAAAATGGATCACACTCCTTTTTTTTAAAAGGGAAAAGGGAAGGCAACTTTCATTAAGTTAAGCGGGAACGTCACGATATGCAAGAGCAGACAAAAACACAAAGATTGAATTTGTCCTGTGTTGCTATGCAGTGTTTTCGAAACACTTGCTTGTAAGTGAATTATTGCATTTTGAGAACAATTGTACTAGTCTCATACATCCTGGGATCCCAGGTGCTTAATTTAACGTGCCGACAAATCCGTAAGGAAAATAATAATAAATACAATAAAAAAGGGATATTTTGCGAATAAATATTGCCCTGCACTTGCTTGGACATTGATAAACGGACTTTGGAATTCAACAATATGAGTAGGCGCCCGCATAAACTGATTTCAGTGCAGGTCAGAGAATATAATGTCCTGAATTCAGTTTATGTGATGAAAGGGAATGGCGATAAGGCATCAAAACAATTATTAGCTCTGAATCCACTTTTATGTAAAGATAAATTCCCGTCAAAGACATTAGGTGTCATAAAACAGGACAAGGAATGAAAGCACGTTCCATCTCACAAATAAAAGAAAGAAAGAAAAAAAGTTTTTTCCCCCTTTAGGGTAACGCCTGTTCGCATAAACCTAAATCAGCACAAAGCAGTGATATTATTTGTAGGCAAATTTTTAAATTACATTATATGAATCACATTTTCCTTATAAAGTTTTTTTAAAACAAAAATAAGATATTTATTCAGTAGTCTCGCCTATACGCAATGGTATTCTCTGTGAAATTAATTAATTCGTTGTTGTAGTAATATAGATTATTATTATTTCATCGTCCTTCTTTTCACTTTTAAAACAAATATTTGTTCTCATTTTAAAGGTGATAGTTACCAAGTTGACAAATAAATATAAATTATAATAATTATTATTATTGTCAGTTGATGGCTGCAGCAGCTGCTCAAATTCATTAAATGAATGTTTAAAAGCTAAGCGGACAGTCAAACCAACTACAGTGAGGTATAGGCTACACCTCACTATACATCTGGTTGTCCCACACTTGTCTAAAAACAAGTGATTTTTTTTTCGCCACTCAGTACTTAATAGGGGTCTTTAAGAGCAAGGGCCAAAAGACCTGGACTTAAATCACTTGGTTAAGGTCACATAGTAACCGGAGCGCTCGGAGCGTTACAACCTGTCATTTTACAGCTAGGGATGGAATTCCCACATAGGGTGCCAAGCGGGTCACCGTGATATCCAGCGACCCAGGGTTAGGACACGATAAAACCCGATCCTCCTCTCTAAACAACAAGAGGCCTTTTCAATGAAACCAGACAACGGTGCCTTAAAACTCTTATTCTTAAACTCGTTCTCCACTTGATTGTGTGTGATGTGAGGTTCGAGGAACCGCTGAAGGCCCCTTCAGTCGTCAGGACTAGTGCGCAGTTCTGTCTCGTCAAAAGCTTAGAGTACCCTGGTATTGAATCACGCATTATAGATGAGTCTCATCAAGCTTAACGGGTTCCTTGGAGGCTAAACACATTGGTGAGCGGTGCTGGTTGCTCCCACCTGAATAACTGGCGCGTTATTGCACAGCGCATCCTCATTAAGAAACGCCCCAAAAGATGAGGCTCTAAATTAAGTTATTGCCATCCAATGAACCCAAATTAGCGAGGCCACAGAGGTGCCCGTCTGACGGACTGCCGTTAAAAACAGCCTGACAGGCAACAAGGTAGACAGAGGAGAGTGTATGAGTGTGAAGGTGTGATATATATCGCACATATATGGGGTGATAAAATGGATGAATGGGTAATACCCATTAATTGGGCCGCCGATTCGTGGCTACACATTCACGTTTAGGCCGTCTCTCTATCTCTCCTAAATTCAGTGCCGTCTTTCTCCCTTTAGAGAGTGTGGTGTTCGCACAAAATAGACTGCTTCTCTCTCTCTCCCTCTCATCACCCTGACAACCGTCACTGCTTCAAACCGCTATGTCCTTCCAGTTGACTACCTGTTCTTTTATGTCTCCATCTGAATCAGCATCCAGGATGAAAAACGCCACCCAGATTCAACGACAGCTGACAGCATAACTTTTGATGGGAATGATGTGTGTGTGACGAGGTCTGTTATACCTGGCAAAGGCGTATAAAATGTGCCCAGTTAGTCTTTTAAGTCATCTCGAGAACAATAGGTCTTTATTATTGTTTTAGGCGACTCCCCTAAAGCAAATCTGTCGCCGAATGAGAAACTGACGAGGTTTCCAGCGTAAGACAAACAGCGCTTCCTGTTCGCTTTATCTTAAACGTCAAAATGTGAGACTCTAAAGGAAAGTAACATTTGAAAAAGATAAAATAAGAACGAGAGTAAAAATAAGTTCATGTTTCATCTTTAGTGTTCAGGAGTGGACCTAAAAGTCGGAATGAGAGGCGAGGCAAATTGAATTATAGAACCTGGGAACAAATAAGAAAGCATAGGTGACAAATTAGCGTATTATTACTTTGTTATCTTTTCTGTAATTTTCTTTAGGTTCGTGTTATGATGAAAAATGTTAAAAGGATAAGCTTTAATAATTGCTGTTCACAACAACATAATTTTCGCAATATTCATTGCAAGAGCTTTAGCAACAGACTCGAAAACAAATTTGTGCAATGATTAAAAGTATTCTGCTAGAAGAAAAATGCATGAATTTAATTCATAAAATACATTCGAAAATAAAACATAAAACAATTGCAGAAATTTAAATGGATAATAGTTGTTTTATATGGTAAATTTATTTATTGATTTGATTTGTTGCAGTACTTATTTTTCCTACAGGCTTTTAGAGTTTTTAGAGATTGTGAAAGGGAAAATAACGTTATAAATCAACGAAATAAACGTTTTTTTCGATATTTAAACAACTTAAATATTAAATAGTTTATAAGCGATGTCACGAATTGTTTATACGATTTTTAATTTTTTTTTCCGTTTTATATTTTATTGCAAATCTTCGTTTAAAATCGACAATTTTGTATAAAAACCTGCTAGCACCTATTTCAAACTACTGATTCAAACACACACACACACACACACACACACACACACACATATATATATTGTTTTCAAATAAAACTAAACAAGAAAACGTGCATAATTGAGGAGATATGTGCTTGTATTATGAATATAGCGAATATTGTCTCGAAGTTTTAATTGGGAAAAAAAAAAAAAAAAAAAAAAAAAACTTGCTTGTTTGGTCATGCGCGTTATTCCGAACGTGATTCAGATCACCATCACCTGTTATCTAGTGTGTTATCTCACCCTTTCTTCCCCGTCCATTAGCGGTCATGATCGCTCCATCACCATGACAGAGGTGTGTATTTGCGCTTGGAACACTGACTGTCAGGGTGGCTTGTTAAAGGTTGTAAACCAGTGGCAGTCTCCTGATACAGGCGATGGCATCGATTTGAAACTTGTCCTGTCTAATTTGATAAGAGCACCCCGGCACCTCTGAATAGGACCATGGACAGCGCTCTCTCTTGACCCTGAACTCGCCCCTGTCTGTTCCGATGGGGGACCTTCACATCCAGTTGTGCAAGTGATGTAGGCGAGTGTGTGGATGAGGCAGAAGCTGAAGTTGCAAACTGCAACTGCATTTTATCATAGTTCCTTTAGTTGTGCATGAGATAAAGAAGCCACTAAACGTCTCATATTCTCATCTCTACCTCCACAGGCAGATACACACACTCACTCACTCACTCACTCACAGTCTATGCGAACACAAACCCAAAGTCAAACATAGGAACTACGCTGCGATGTAATCTGACATACGATAAGCAAGCGAATTCATACAGGAACAAAGCTGAATGGGGAGTCACGGAGAACTCTCAAGTAACGCCAAAGAGGCTGCGAGACTGTTCAGACGAAAGGGGGGTTTGCTAGTGGGGAGAGGCTGTTTGATGGATCTCTACAGCTTTGAGACAGCTTGTTAATTAAAACCCCAAGAGATGAGCCTCTGGAGCCACCGTCCATATTAGAACATTGCTAACTATCCTGACAGCAAGCAATGCCACAAGCACGAAAAAGGCTTTGTACCCGTTTTCAGCGCAGATTTCGCTTTTATGTCTTCCTGGAGTGGAGGCTATACAAATATTTCCTAATATGGTTCAAATCTCCTCTAATGACTCTGTAACAAAACTAATAATTTATTTGGAAATGCTACATTTTCTTGCAAATAGCAGTAATAACAGAAATTATACTACCTCTTGATTAGCCTGTCTTTAGAAAAATAGTAAATTAGCAGTTTTGGGTCTTTAAATGCCGGTATAATAATTATCTTAATAAATGTTTCAAATGTATTTATTCATTTATTTATCTAAAATTGCTGCCACTTAACTTCGCATGGGTTTTAAAAAATAAATAAAAATACAAATAAAATAAAATAAATAAAATAAATAAATAATCAGCTTTAAACAGCTTAATATAGTCTACACCTATTTAACTGAGAAGTTAAATTGTTTCCACCAATAAACAAAAACATACAACGTAAACATACAGGTTACAGTAATACGTTTTGATAATATTTTGATTAATGCTGCCATTGCCAGTCCGTTTGAGTAGCCCAGGTATGGACTCAGCATACATGATAATTATAGTGAGATAGACTACCACACTGGATTTTATTATAGTGTGGCTATAATTTTATTATAGAGTTAACTGACATACTCTATGTCATCGCCATTACCAGATAAAATCTGAAATAAATATATAAATATAATACGATAATATAGTGCAAATATAAAGTACAGTTCTGCCAACGTAATAAACTGAATAGTGTGGCTTACCATGTAAAATATAAAATAACGTGATTTACCGATTAAAGTGAATAACATGCAACTACAAAATATTAATATAAAACATAAATCATGTTCTAAGCAGACTACCTTGAATTTATACGTAATAATATAAAACTAAATAGAACTCAATATATTTAGGCTATATTATGATATCACTGTCGTGTAAAATAGAAAGACGGGTAATTCTGGTAAATAATCTTTATTTAAAATTTTTATTTGTCATTTTTGGTGAATCATGTCGGTCTGATGCTCCTCATCGTCCGCTGAGCAATCTGGCATAACATTTAAACGACATCTTTAAATGTTCTTCACGTCGTGGGCACATTCATCAACGTCAAATATGGACAAGACACTATTTAGAAAAAGTGTAAGTGCTGCAATATATCTTCTTAACACTCAGAGCAAAAAAATGCCTCTTTGTGGAAATGTGAATAAATCCACTTGTTTCTGTCTGTTAAAATGTAATAATATAAAATTATCAGACGCGTTTTTGAAAAGGAAATCTACCGAGACTTAGGGTTTAAAAACACAATTCAGAACGCTATTCAGAATGATATCATCTTGTTTTAACGTGGAAATATATTGACTTTGGAGCCCATTAGAATATTGCTGAGTGAGTTGGATACAACTTGAAGTATACTGAAATCATATATTTTTCATAGGTTATTCGAAATGATAGCTAAAAAATAATGAATCGGCTTTAAAGTTTTTTTTAAATGATTTACAGGAACAAGAATTTATATGATATTGTATTTATATTTGATAAATATATCATAAAACATTTTAACAATTCTTTAAACATTTTCATAGTCTATAGCGAATGAATTACCAAATACCAAAGCGGCATACTTTACCATATGTAATATAAAGCACATTGTTTTTGTTTTTTTTCCAGAGAGAGAAAAACATAAAATACTCGAAAACAGACAACACAAACCTACAAATCTAATTGCATCTACAAATTAACCGAATAATAACCGCAGCTTTTATAATTATTATTATTATTTTACTGAACGTTCAAATATATGTGTCGCGAATCCCACTTGTGAAGGACAAGTTAAGAAAAAGCATCAAAATTGCGTGTGTGTGAACAATGGCAAACGGGAAAAGAATAAACTGTGGACTGTTTGTTCCTTTAACTGAGGGTCCCAGAACACAGAGCGCCATCTAGCAAATAAAGGGAGAAACAAACAGCTCCAGACAGCACCCTTCACATGGCATGAGAACGCCAGAGCACCAAAACAAAGCCGCCAGCTTTCGACCTCACAGGATTCCAAATACACACCAGAGAAAAAAATATAAAGATTAGCCTAGAAAACAAACTAATCTCCGGGTATCTTCTAGAAATATTAAAACTAATCATTGACCATAATGACAATTGGGACACAGGAAACTGTGTATTGTGCCCAATCATTATCATAAGAACGGTTTGCGTTGCTTTAGAATGTGCGCTATATTAAATGTTGATTTAGCCTACATAAGCTAGCTCTGCTACACTTCTGGTGAACCTGTCTGAATGAACTACAGCACAGAGGATAATTATGTTGTAGTGGAGGCTGGTATATTCTGACCCCAACGTGAGGCCAATCTGCGCATCTTTAAGATACATGCAGTGAAGTTTCACAAAGTCAGCTGCATGGAGTCAAAGTTACGTAAGTACATAATCAAAAGTATAACCCGTTCACGTTTAAAGTATAAATCACGTTTTTTTTTTTTTTCGGAATGGGAATTTAAAAAATCGTACACAATGTTCAACGCAAATAATGTAGGACTATATGATCAAATATATATATATATATATATATATATATATATATATAGATAGATAGATAGATAGATAGATAATAAAAAAAGGCATGTGATCTGCTGATGAATATCGAATGTGATGACTATCTACTGATGTCACATTCCTTGTGTTTCAGGTGTTCATTATATGAAGACCCTAATCATACATGTGTGCTTAAAAAATATTCTTGACATAATACTTTCTATTTGCTTGATTACTCTGGCTACGTTGACAACATAGGACTATATTTGTTTGTTCTGCACAATTACATATTCAACCTTCATAAGACCCAAACAATATTACAATGTTATATATATAATTTTTTAAAGACAAATATAACTTTACTTTTTAATTTATGTAAATACAGTATTATGATGAACGCAGAGTAATTCTTAATGAATTAAAGACATGGGCCTAGAGCTCCAGGTTGAAATGATTGAAAGGTCCATATGCGGATTGGCCGAAGCTTGTCCAATGAGCCGTTTGACTACAGGCCTCATAGAACATTTCCACATTTAACCACGCACAATCTCTCTTGTCATTTGGTATTTGTCTAAAGAAGGTATTTCCCCCTCGTTTTTATGTTTTCATACCTGGATATTTAATTTGCAAAAATGGTGTAATCAGACGCACAAAAAATGCGCTATTGCATTAAATTAAATACATTATGTTTTAATACATTGTCGAATTATTGTCATTTAAGTGAGATCTTAGTAGGCTATGTCTTTAATGTTTTGAATCTTGGTATAGCTATGATGATTTTACCTCCAAGTTTACAGTGTTAAACTAGAGCAAACTTGTAAGAATTACCCTCTTACAGAACCTATAGCTTCTTCTTCTCCTCAGATTTTGCCGCTAAGAGGTACAACTGAAGACGTGATGGGGTGTATTTGAAGTATGACGAGCTTTGTGGTTGACTCCTTTTCATTGCCTGGCTACAAACACGCCTGCTCTCAAATAAGCCTCTCCAGACCCCTCCGCCTCCTGCCACCTTGCACTGAATGGTCAGCTGACCTCAGGGTCTTCGTCCACTCTGTCCAGTTTTGACCGAATAAGCCACCTTCCCCCAGTCCTGCCACAACTAAATAGGATCCCTGCTATTCTTTATTGATATCATCAACGAATGCAAATGAATTTGGACGTGGGGGGCAGGGGGCTTGAATTTCAGGAATAAATACCGCACCGAGATAGCTCTACAGCGAATGGGGTATTTGGGAGTGCATTTGGTAACAAATCAGACCTTCTTGAATTCTGATTACACATAAAAGGAGGAAAGAAAATCATAGACAAACACGTTTTCGTCTATAAAATAAGGAAGACCACCGAGGTTTCTCATTCAGATTATTAACATTTCTGGATTGTTTTTTTTAAAGAATGGAGCCAGGTCATTTTGAAAGAATGGCCAAACCCACCTTCTATCTCTCTCTTCCTAGATTCCCTTATTCTCAGACCGACCCCCATCTTTGGACATACAGAGACAAACACACGTGAGCGCGCGCACACATATTTGGGCTCACGAGAAAACCTAGCTTTGTGGCTTTGGCTGTGGGTGATGAGGGATGTGGCTTCTTACACACTTCCTTGCATCAGGCCTTAATAAGTTTTTTTTTTTTTTTTTTTACTAATATATATCGACCATATTGTTAATTAATTGCATATAATTAATTAATGAACAATATCTGACATATAATGACAACTGTACTGTTCTGTGTCATATGTGAGTGTTCAGCAGCGTATGCATTACTGTAACATTGGTGAATGCATTGAGAGTCATATGCATGAACATGAGAGTCACATGCATGAACATGAATATCCAAATATACAGAAGCTTAAAATACTCTACTGTGTGCACGTTACTGTAGTATGGGTTTCTATGTCATTTCACCTTTTTACATTTAAACTCAGTGCAGTTGAGCTACTACAGAAACGCTTTCACGTCTCGTTGGAAGTGGGGGAATGCGTATGTATTTATCAAACGCACAAATTGCGACAACTATAGGCAAGACAGGCAGTATAAAGGGGGAAAGGCGTGGGATCAGAGAGCCGTGGCAGGGACCAACACTAGAGCAAGAGAGATAATGCCTCTGTCAAGACCCGGTCTATATAACGCGGATGAAAAATATCCCTGGACAAAACGCTTCAGTCATTTATTATGAAAGAAAATAGAAGTCATGCTGAGAAATTAGGCAAATAAAAACGAAATTAGGGCTATATTAACCACAACATAATTCACTAAGCCTGTCAGGCGGCTTGCTAAGAATCAGTGCCTAAATTGCTTAGTTATTTGGTTTATGTTGTTTTATATAAAAAGGGAATAGGCTATATATATATATATATATATATATATATATATATATATATAGATATATAGATAGATAGATAGATAGATAGATAGATAGATAGATAGTAGATGCGAATTTAAGACAAGACGTGGCCTCTCTTGGTTTTGGGGATACAAATTTAGATGTATATGAGATCTTGTACTTGTTCATGATCTAAGTAATTGCATACATTGTTAAAAAAAACATTTATATCGAATACAGATGAAGTTGTCTGCATGTGAAAAGTGGGTCATTGTTAATTTGGTCCCATGAAGCGCAACTGCAACAAAATGCTGCTGAGTAAAATTGGGAGTGTCGCTGGCTGCAGTTGCACAGGCGCAAACCATCTGTTGTGTATTATAAAAAACGAGCCGTAAATATTGCTGAAAAGCCAGGACGTTATCAGGTATGTAGCAACGAAATTTCTTTACTGCCCACGTGGTAAGGATCAGAAAATGTGCTTGTGTATGTCTATGGAAACATATTTGCATCACTGAATAAATACGCTAATTACATGCGCTTTGTCTTGAAGATCTCACGATAATCTGACGTCAGCATGTTTACTGTTCTTGAAGGGAAAACTGAATGAAGAAAGCTGTCCGCTGTCTGGCTATAAAAAAACATTATTTTTTAATTTCTCGGTAACAAGCATGCTTTTAATTTATTCCAGACAGAGCATCGTGGAATGTGGTAGCCAGACCATTTATAACCGGGTCTTAAAATCAACAAATTCACCATTATCTCGGAGATTGTAAGTTTTAGCTTAATTACCGCCGAATATCTTAATCCATTGGCGTCATTCCGCTTATTAAAAATAAGACAAAGTGTATTTTATATTTCGCATTTAAAACTACGTCTGCGTCGCTTCGCCTCGGTTACCTCCTTTCACGTTTTCCTTTCAAAGCAAACTTTCCGTTCCCCGAAGCTCCCTTTTCCGGCAATGATTTATTTCTTCAGCACACAGACAAACACGGAAAACTGGCACTCTCGAGTTTAAATGCCACGTGTTGATTGATTTGTTGTTAATGACAGTCGGAGTCATACATACACGCACGTCGAGACATCCTCTAGTCTCTTGCTTTCCCACAGAGCTCTCTCCCTCCACCTCCGCGCTCTCTCCATCTCTATTGAGCTATTCTACCACGACGCGCGTGCACGCACGCTCTTCCACGGCCGCGCGCACCCGGGAGCTCTGACTAACACACACACGCGCGTTTAAGGGGGACGAAATGAAAACAAATTTTCTTACTTTTTTTGGAGGACATCTGCGCAATACTTCAAAATCTTGCCGTCGCTGACTCCACTCTTCGTCATGACGTGTTGATAAAGTCGCTCTTCGGTGACTTGTCCTTTAATTTATGCTTTTCTGGAGTCTGTACCCTGTACCCAAATGCTTTGAGTGAACTGAAGTGCAGATTGAGACATATTGAGCCCCCTTTAAGGGGGATCATTTCATGTGGGAGGTTGGACGCAAAGTTTGGACCCGTGACTAGCATTCCGGAGAGACATGCATATTTTAAAACAACAAAGAAAGATAAAGACGGGACGATGGGTGGGAGTGAAAAAAAAAAACGTTTGGAGAAAACTCTGACTAAATGATAAAAAGCTGTCATTGTTGGACAAGATTTGAGCGCGTTTTCGGTTGTGGGTTTCCTTGCAACAATTCCCTTGTGGAAAAGCTCCCCTAGTTAAGAAACTGTAAATAGTTATATTTACATAAGTATCCTTAGAAATAATTGGCTATGAATTTGCTTACATATTCAGTACTCGGAGTCACACTTCAAGAAGTGCTGCTTTGTGAAAAAAAGTGAACACTTTAAAAATCTATGACACTGTTTTTCCGCCAAAAAAAAACTTTCATCTAAAAACGTAATTTTATTTAAAAAAAAAAACATTCACACTCCGAAATTTTGAATTGTTTTCACAAATTACTTGCATTTATAATTATATAATTAAAATACAAACGATGTAGTTTTATTTGTCGTATTTTTGTTGAATTTCGATATCCCCGTTGCTTGTCATCGACAACAAGCGTAATGAACTCTCGTATGCAATGAAAAGTATGCAGAGCAGGAGATGTGTGGCGTTGAGCTAGATATCTCTTTTACTTGTCAGTGGTCGGTCATGGGTATGGAATGCTAATAAGAGACCCCCCTCTTTTTCTCTGTCCCTGTGCCGTCTCATTCCCTTTCTCTCTGCACGCAGAAGGGATCGATAGCTGACCCGATGGTTTGGCCAAAGCTTTATTTATCTGGCGAGGCAATGATATTATCAGCCTTGAACGTTATATACAGCAAACGTCTACCTAAATCAACACAAAGGGATCGCTTACACAGCGATCTGTGCTTTCTCGCCTGCCTATACCTCACACCAGGCCCGACCACACACACACTCTCGAGGTGGAACACACATACGACACAACTCTACAGTTCAACGAAGTCACGCACGCACACACACACACACACACACACACACACACACACATGCAAGCACAGGCGTCGCCTTATGTTACGTTCACAACTGGGGATATTTTATATCCTGTTGTGTTGGATTTGATCCACGGCTTAAGCTTGCTGGGAGCTCTGTGGACGTAGAATTATGCAGTGATCATTGAGAATGTTAACAGAAATGTGTCGTCGTAGCCTACATATGGCCTCTGTGGCATAATGTAAACAGGCAATTTGGGTAATTAAAGTACAAAATGCCAAAGATTTTCAAACAATATTTTTTTAAAACATCAACTTCCCCCACATCACCTTGCCTTGCACTTGAATTTAACGCTATGTTTGATCAACATATAACATGTGTGTTGCTGAACAGAGGGATGACCGCATGCAAATGTGATAGATAGATAGATAGATAGATAGATAGATAGATAGATAGATAGATAGATGGATAGATGGATGACTAGATGGAGTACAAGTTGTCACATTAAGAGATCTAAGCAAATAGATAATACGATCCTCATTCACATTAGTTAAAAAATTAAACACCTATTTAGCTTACTTGGAATATACCTGTGTGATAACCAAAGGCCCAGATCCAAATAAAACAAAAGTCATTTTAGGTCTCTTTTCTTCCCCTCCACGTAGACAACATCAAAAACCATAAATTATATGCGAATATCCTAAATGTGTCAGATAAACACTCGTACCTCAGTGAAGCGTGACTAAGCTAACAGCAGTTACATTCCAAGCCCGCAGTGACTTTTTTTTTTTTTTAGGAAAACTGTATGTGTCTAAGTCCTTTGGTAGTCTTTTTCGTGAGGTAAAACTGCCATGCTAACCTCCTAACCCACTTTAGATTTAAGTGAGGATATCGACTGAAACCACTGACTGACAATTATGAGATCATGTGCATTTAAAATGTACGCAGTGGAAAACAAATAAGGAAGGGTAAATTCAAATATCATACATTAGTACACAACATATGCTGACATGCATCTCAAACAGAGACTAGAATAGCCCTTTTCTTGTTGCATATGATTCATGTTCTTTTATGGATAAATTTTGCTTTGTTAATTAGGAACACATGGCGCGAATTCAGTCCTTAGCAACTATTGCTTTATATAGCCTCAAGTCCAACAAATGTAAATCTCAATAGAATGTGTTCCTCTTATTCTGCTATTTCCCGTGAAATAGGAGAAAAAAAAATCTTCAGGGATTTTGATCTCATTACTGCTGAACATGAAAGTGTTTTAAGCTTCAGTTCGATGCGATGGTCAACACTTTAGTCGAAGCATTATATAAGAAAACAAGGACACACTTGCCTTTGTTGTCATATTTGGGTAATTTCAGGCCTACTGACTTTGATTTAAAAATCGACAACACATTGACTCTATCGCCACACATTTATAGCTAGACCTCTTGTGAAAATGCCTGGTTTATAGCAACAGTCTCTCTACTTGTCCTCCATAAAATCAGCAAAATTCCCTTGTGCATTGCATTTTTTTCCCTAATAGACTAAACTGACCATATTTGATTCAAAGAAAACCATGCGTAATTAGACATAGTCACAAAAAGTATATGGTCTCGCTTGCATTTGACTTTTTTCTGATGGAAATTCTTTTTATAGCGCTAATATACATGGTGGGTAAGGCGGTGCAAAAATAAAACACATATGATCTTTAACTTCACCATCAAGGTAATATCTCCTCCAAAGATCATGTGATGAAATTAACGCTATATTATTAATCTTCCTCATCGAACATATATTTCTAATAAGTATTTTGTTTATGTGGCTTCTTACAAGTCATTTGAATCCATCGTACAAGCTGAACCACAAATCGCTTCAAAGGGCGATATAAGCGAACAGATTATTTAAATGAAACATATGTCAACGCCAGTATTACCTCGAAGGTTTATTGAAAAACAGTCTAAATCACGAATAATTAGGGCATGGCCAAACCCGCATTTTATTTCTGTGATTATGAGATTATGTCATCTTTTGATGGGAAACAGCAGATAACGAACTTGCTTGAATACAATGAGCAGCGCTCGGTAAAAATTTCAGTGACATTGGGGTCAGCGAAAGTTCTTGTCACAGTACTTAAACACGCCTCATTCCCACCGTAAACATCACACGTGAAAGGTTTTTACTTGCATATGAAGGACAATCGTGCACGTGTGAGCATCAAGCTATTTCCTTTCGTGGTTCTAACCAATCATATGAGGCTGCAAGTGAAATTCTCTCTATCCCGGCACAATACATCACATTTAGTGCTCCTATCGACCGGCTTACATGCGGCATTATACATATCTTAGATTGATCACACATATAACTGCTGCTGCGTTCCTAGTGAAAACATCTGTCCTAACACAGATCCGTTCGCGATCACCTCAGAGTAATAATAGTCTGCGAGTTTAGATGGATTTGTTTTCTTTTCCCCTCCACTTCGTTTCTTAAAACTTGGTGATAGAAGAAGAAACCCTCATTGCCTTATTAGAGGGACGGCGTTTCTGTATATCTTCTCTTTGACTATGAGCAAGCCCTTCAGTTCAGCCTGGGAAAAATATTAAACATTAATGCGCTGAAACAGGCATAGATCTTTGAACCAGTCGGTAGCAACGTCACAGAAATCTAATTCTGCGCATGGTGCGGGGACTCCAGATAATATATAAAACGCACGTGCTCACCAAAACGCTCACAGAATAAATATGCCATCAAAAGTAATCAAATGCTTGCATTTGTAACATCTGTGGGTATTCTGGTCATAGGGGATTTACAGTATTTCAAAACTATTCTTGACTGGCTTGAAATTTTGTGTCAACATACAGGTCAGCGTAACAAAAATGAAACAAACCTATGTGTCTTCGTTGGCCTTCCTTAGCAAACAGAAATATGCATCATGTAAAAGCACATCCCAAATGCCCGCCATTAGAACAGCCCATTAATAGCATGAAAGAACATTGAATTTGCTGAGAGCGAGACAGTGTTGCCTATTTCCTTTTTAATAGTATAGTCACCATCACACAACTTCACGCGACCCTTCTGCACAGGCATATCATGGATTGAGCAAAAATGAAAGGCAACATCCAATAAAAAAGAAATAGCGAAAATATCAAGACGAAACAAACAAAATGTATTTGAAAATGATATATTAAAAGTGCTTTTGATTTTTCATGTCTCTTATCTCTGACTGATGATTGACTCAACACACACACACTCGCACACATACGACCAAGAAAAAGTTTCACCGGTGTCCTCTCCTTAAAATGTCCATGAGGTCAGATTTGCCGAAGTTGCATGTCCATAGCATCAAGTGGGGGAAGGTTCAACCATCAGTGAAATTGTCATTGCGATTAGACTGTGTCTTATTTGTCTAATGTTTTTCTTTATTTTTAAATTCTCACTTCAATTTTAATTCTTGGAGAACATATCTTCAACAACATATATCGCACTCATTATAAGAAGCAAAAGGTTATATCAAAAATCATTAGTATAGAATCACAGAAAAAACTGGTTTAGAACCAGAAAAAATACAAAACAGAGATACATAGACACAGGACATTTCTTATAATTGCTTGGAAATTTCTTTCCCGCTAAGTCTTGCTCATTTACTGCGCATATGATGTTCTTCATTTTATTTGTACGTATTTTGTTTTTTACAAAAAAAAAAAAAAAAAGGAAATGAAAAAAAGAGAGAAAAAAAGAAAATGAAAATAAAGACTAGTATTTTACAAAATGGAGAGTGTTCTTGATGACGGCGATGGATTTACACGGGAGTACGTCCAGTTCTTTAATCTTTGTACATTACATATTCCATTTCGGTCCCAGAAGACAAAAAAGAGTGTCTTCCTAAGTGGTCAGAAATTAGGTCCTATATATATAGTCTTCTTGAAAGGGCTTGCAGAATTTTGGTCCTTTAGTCTTTTTGTTTCACTCGCTCATTCGGATCATTGAATGGACATGTAGGGCCAGTTGAAGCTGCTCCCGGATAATAACATATCCCTGATGAGGGTTTCAATGGGAGTTTTACCTACCAAGCGAACGAAGAACAGCTGTTCAATTACTGACGAAGAGACAGTGCGGAGAGAAGGCAGTCGCAGTAAAAGCTTGCCAAAGCGACTGGGCTGGTTCGGGTACTGGCTCCTCACGTACTCCTCCAGGGCGCACTGAGACTTCTCCTGCAGGCTCTCGATGTGTGCAGCATCTGACAGGCCGCAAGCGTCTGAGTAGACAAAACACAGCACAGAAAAGAGGCCCAGGTTATCATTCAGCATCAGCATTACGTGTTGTTGACAAAGTGAGATGAACAAACACGAGCCCAACATCATGCATCACGCAGCGTATGAGGCTGCCTGTAATATAAATAAACAATACGTCTGTGCAATCCCTCAAGAGTAACAGAACGTACTCCCTGCGTTGCAGGGGACATACCGCATGCACGCTCACAAATCAGACTAAACAAAGAGTACGGAGGGGCAAGGGTGCATAGTAAGCTCGGCTGAAGAGGATGGAGAAGGCGCTCACGCCTTGTGTCAAATATGGAAATATCCAGCTACACATCTGACAGAGAATTGGGCATGGTAATAACCAAATTATGACCTAATTGCTCTCCAGATGCTACCGAGTCATTTCTCGCCCGATTCCCTGTACCGGCAGTTGCCTCTGCTGTGAGTCTGAATGAGGAGGCAAGGCCGCTGGAAACAATCACGTTTATTACCGTGGACCTGCTTGAGGACACAATCGCCTAAATTTCAGAGAAAGACATGCATTTTACGAGACACTGTACTGCTTTAATAGTCAATGTCAATTAATGACATTACGTCAAAATATGTTTACAAATACCACATGAACGCCAATGCAGTAAACATATAGGCTAGCTCAACCACTGGAACTGCCAGCATCAGCTCAGCCAAACGTCCTCTCTCATGAACACCGTCAACAGGCCAATACGTATTATGGAAGTATTCTAATATGGCGGCTGTGTTGTAGATATTCAAAATAAGAGTTTACGTTTTCTCCGGTTTAGGTCTTAAAGTGCGAGGGCGTGGTATACAGCATGCCTCGGAGACTGATCTTAATTGCACTGGACTAGAGCACACTGTGGTCAAATACAATAACCTCCTGAACTTCTGAACTGTGCTAAGTCCTTGCTAAAAATCTCTCAGTAATGTGACCTCATGGGCCACTTTCCGCTGCAGCCAGCATCTGCAGAAATCACTGTTACAAAAAACGGAGAGAATTCAGTAAAACACAATGTAATGTGTTTCGTATGTGTAGGAATGTTTTTGATAATAGTTTACACTTAATCAGAGAGAGCATTATTAATTATTAATCCATCACGTGAAACATATAGACCATGTGTCCAAAAACTTCATGCAGCACTTTGGCCTGGCACCAAATCAGAAGATATAGAAGATACTGCTTTTACATCTTACGGATTAGAAAATCCTTTTATCAAGTTGGACTGATTCGCTACCCAGTCCAGAAAATATCTGAGTGCTTTGTAATCAAGTCATTGTTAAGAATGGCAAGGAAGGTACCGTGTGAGACTGACGTCATTGAGAAACAAATAAAACGTTACATTTCGGTGGTATGGATAAGATGTTCAAAACAGTAAAAATGTTTTTACAATTAAAGATTTTGCACGCAATACACATTCAACAGTAACGCAGATTTCTGAAAATGAAGGCAATACACAAAGTGGCCAACCGACCGTGGCCTACTTTAACTTAAACGCCTCTTCTAATTTCACCTAAAGGCAAAAAAGACTACAAATTTTATGGCTACATTACACAACAAGACTAGTAAGCGTTGCTAGTCTTGTTTCAAAGACGTTTTCTTAATTGCAAAACATTATATATATATATATATATATATATATATATATACACACACACACGCACACACACACACACACACACACACACACACACACACACATACATACATTGTATATATATGTATGTATGTATATATATATATGTATGTATGTATGTATATACACATGCTATATCTTGAACCTTTGCCCTAAAATCAAGACAGGTTTGAAGGGGTAGACACTATAGTAGTTGGTACCGGCTACTTTATTTTACCAAGATGTAGGTATATAATTCCAACTGCTAAAATAAATATTTTAATGTTACTATAATTAATAATAAAATTTAAATAATAGCCTACAAAGTTCAAATCATCAAAATTCAGACATAATACGTACGTAGTGTAATACTATTAAAAAAACAACAGTCCGCTTAAACCTTATCAACAAAGTTATATTTTTTATCGTCCGTTGCCGAGAGATATACTAATATCATAAACATCAATTACAGTGCTATAGTGGTGTGAGGGTAATCTGGTGTCGATCAATGTTTTGTTAAAATTGTTATAGCTTAGCTCATTTTTAACTATTTGGCAAATTAACCCCTCAATAAATAGACACCAATCTAATGGATATATCTGCGTATTCATATAAAATATAATTTAAAAATATCACTCGAGCTTAAAATCAATTATTAATAATATAGGCCTCCGTAGTCACCTTTTCTCAACAGAGAGGGCCCCAGATGTATATTTGTGTGTGCACACTGTGGCCTCATGAACCAAAGTGGTTGAGCAGATATAGGAAAGATATTCTGAACTTGATTGTACAAATATTGGCCTAAATATTTTACAAACACCTAGAATTAATGTGAAATGCATATTCGAGCTGATATTTTGAATTTCACGCCTAATGTATATTTGCTAACCTTCACAAATATTGCCAAATATACTTTAAATATAATATAATCTGTGTTGAACACACTAATATGTGATATTTTACATAACATTAAATATAAAATATATTTGTGAATGGCTTTGATTCGACATTCATACCACTTGTGCGCTAAAGAGATTTTACAGCACAAAGTCAGCTCGAGACCCACTAGTCACTAGTCCCACTAGTATAGCGTCGATGCCGAAGCTTATCCACCCCGTATTGCATTGCCCCTTATGTCTGTGAGTAGGCCTCGTCTCACACACTCACCTGATGTGAAGAGCACTATTGCCTTAATGCAGCTGTATTCTGCAGAATCGACGTGCAGTGCTTTGAGCTTCTCGACCTGCTCCTGGAAGATACGAATGTGATCCATGAAGGCCACGACGCGGTCCGCCGACATAGGCGAGGCGTGCAGGCCGGCGGCGGCGAGTAGTGGGGCCACATGTAGGGGCATGGAGCACTGAGCCGCGTTTAGCACAAATAACTCGCTCCATGTCAGTCTGAGCAGGGACACCTGGTCGGTGATCTGCAGGTCGGGAAAGAAAGGGATGTTCCTCGCCCATTCCACAGCACTGAAGAGCAGGCGAGCTGCAAGCTCGCAGATGTTCTCGATCCCCATAATATTATTGGGCTGCATGCACTGGCTGCCATAGCGAGACGTAGGATAAGGCTCGGCCCTAAGTAGTAACGAGATGTATCCGGAGAGATAGCAATGACCGTTCAGAGGATCCCCGTTCGTTAGCGCGTACTGGCCCGGGTTCGGCTGGGTTGGAGGCATTCTTCCTCGCTGAACCGCTGACAAAAAGAAAGAAAGGGAGAGGAAATGTACATCCAGAACTGAGAAACATAATTGATGTGGAAGCTTTAGTTCGAGTGCATGAGTACTCTAGACTGCTGTTTAACATCTACTAAAATACAACTAAATAAACTGTTTACGCCATTGCGTTTCGAAGAAAAATCATTTCACATGGTCTTTGAAGCTCTACTAACCTCGGTTATTAGGTGGTAATGTTTACCTTTGTTTATGCACTTCAACAGCTAATATTAAGACTTTACAAACATTCTCTAGCTCTTTCTTTCTTTTTTGTCTTCATACACACAAACACACACAAGTACACATTAGAATTCCTATATTTTTATGTTTTTTTGTGCATGTAGTAAACATCGTGGACGAGGACCGGGCTTAAATCTCGACTATTCTTGTTACAAATGCTACACTCCAATAGTATTTTGACATAAAATGCCTGTGATATACACGTGCGTAGATTTGTGTAGTAGTAATACGTTTACGGTTAATTTAACGTTCAAGATTCACTCTGTAACAACAAATGTTTTCCACAATCGAGCACGAAGACTTTGTTTTTATTATTGATTTCAAACAAAAATGCACATATATACAAGCATATTCTTACGATGAACTAATTTTTATTTTTAATCAATATAGGGGGTATAAATAGCTGTTTTGTCCTTGTCAGTTATTAAGAGTAGACTGTAAGTTGCAAAGGCCATTGTTCGCATACAGCTTAGGCTGAGAAGGGACAGACAGGCCTCTAAACGTTTACTCTAGGCTACGGCGTATAAACAGATCCAGATATCTTACTTTCAGAGATAAAACTAAAGCCTATTATTTCTTTTAGGAGTACAATATGGGGTTAGTGAGTGTAGTAAGCTTTTCGGCAGTCTTGTGCAGTCTTCCAGCACACAAGCGCGCTCATACACATACACACGCACGCACGCACACACACACACTTCATCTCTCTTTCTCTCTTTAACACACATACAGTATTCATGGGTGACTTTAATATCTCATGTAATTGGCTGAGTTGAAATGGGTGCATATGATGCTTGCCTGTCTATGCAAACAAAATTACTTTAGAAAGATGCATGCTGATCCTGCCTATGCTCGCGGATTTACTACTGCTTGTAAGTGCCCTCTGACACTCTTTAGCAAGCAGTCAAAGGAAAATTTATTTCGCGTTTGTATGTGTATAGTGCGAGCTTTCTGTAACATGGCTCTGAACAATAAACCTGAGTGTAGCAATAGTGTGTTGTGTTCAGAAAAATATATTCACCTTCCCGCCGCATGCCCACTTTTAAACACTTCTTCAGCCGACAATATTGGCACTGATTACGATGGTGCTGGTCAATAGGACAGTTCCTGTTGGCACGACATGTATATGTTAAGTTCCTTCGGACACTCCTCTTGAAGAAACTTTTGCATCCTTCGCAGGTAAATTGACCATAGTGCTTGCCGCTCGATTTGTCCCCGCAAACAACACATTCTATATGCTGCTGACTCTGTCCAGAATTCTGGCTGCCCTTGTCGCCAGCCGTCCCTGGTGTGGACGGGGGTCCTGGCTGACTGGGGGTCTGCGGAGTGTGTGGTGCCGCTGACGCCGCCTGCTGTTGCTCCCTCGCCGGCTGAGCTGCTGGATTGGGGCCGCTCGGAGGTCCTCCGGCCACGTCTTCCTGCGGATCTCGCCAGACGCTAACTACCATTGCCATATCTCGGGCCCGAAAAGTGCTTTCAAGCGAACTGGTCGCTCGGATATCGGAGCAGGGAAAAGGGAAGTCTTGGACGAACGGCAGCGCGAATTCAAATCGGAGCACTCAATCTCATAGGAAAAAAAGTAGAAGCAGAAAAGGATCAATACATTCAAAATACCGAAGTCGATATAAAAGGCACCCGATCAGGATATGCAATTGTCGGGAGGCCAGTTCCAAGGTAAATTGCAGTCAGCCATTCGGGAACCCAATCGTGTAGAGAGAAAGCGATCCCAGACGTAATAATAAAAAAACAGCTTTCTTAAAAAATACCGCAATAAAAAATCTTCACGTTGAGGCAAAAATAATAGCTTTCTGGTGGACCGGAGATCCAAAGTGCTGTGCAAAATAAATTCCCCTCTTTTTTCTTCCTTGCTCCTCTCTCCGTCTTCGCGGTTGGAGAGGAGGAAACACTGAAGAACGGATTTCTCTATCTATGTTCATGAATAAAGCTCATCTGGTCCAGCAAAAGGAAAAAAAAAACAACGTCGCCCGAGTGCCTATGTAGTTTCACCTCTCCAGTAGGAACAGAGCAAGGATAAAAAAGAAAAAAAAAAAAACTAATGGAATATGTAAGAAGCAGAGACCCAAAAAAGAATGCGTTTTAACGGGAGTACCAGCGGAGCAATGTTTCCGAAACGGAGATCTGCGCGAATGTCTGTATATAGTGAACTTTGACACTACTATTGAAACTGACACGTTTCTATGGAGATCGCTGCGCCTTATATGGTGCTCGTGTCAAGGAGCCAAGAGAGGGGCTGCTGGCAACTGATAATCAAAGGCGACTGACTGGTCAGAACCCTGCATCGAGGGGGGAGAGAGAAAATGGGAGGCTAAGGTTAGCCAAGCCTCCTTCACTCCATTGGTTAGAGTCCTCGCTCCTCGCTACCTACGACTGAGGGCTCTGACAAGCACAATTTACATTGCGCTCGCCCCTGCGCTGCTATTTACTTTGAAACCCGATTAGAATGGACCGTCTATTGTCACAAAAAGAGGAAGAAACCCCAGAAAGAAGCGGAGAAAAACGAGATGAAAGCAATGAGTGAACTATACAAGCACGTGAAATATAAACAAATGCGCGTGAGGCGAAAGGACTGGTGCAAGCCACACAAAGTTGAAAGTGTTTTGTTCGAAGCTGTAGTCTTAATTACAAAAAATACCCATTACGACGTCCAGATTTGAACTGTGAAGGACCCATTGACATTTTACGTCATTTGACAGAACAATACCGGCTCGGAATTGCGTATCAATGTATAAACCATATCGTCACATGTCACTAATATACCCAGCTCTCAATAAAGCGATTAAATAAAAAAGTATTGGGACGCGCGATGACTACCACTAGTTTGACTGGAAATATCAGTATAGCGGAATGCTTTATCAATGATAGGGAACAGATCAAGCAGCCAGGCAGGGCACAAAAGAGGAATAAGACTATTCTGATAGTGGAAAGTCTAAAAAAAATCATCGTTCAGTGTGTTTCAACATATTTATTAACGAGGGAAGTTTTTTTGGTATAATGCGCAGGGAAACCGGCTTTTTGTGCATGAATGCCGAAGGCTGCGCTGTACAGGCTTATAATGTCTGGATCGGGCTGCCATCTAGCGTACAGTAGACAATTACAGCGACATAAAAATGAGTAATTTATTGTCATTTTAAGCATGTTTCCAAATGTAACTCAGAGATAAATTACGCTGTGGGATGAATGTTTTTCTGATTTTTATTTTATTGATGTATTTGTAAGACGCAAGATTTAAACGTCTTACTTTGATCATGATAGTGCAATTTGTTCAACATTAAGTCTGCTTTTAGTTAACAATACCTATATTTATAAATGTTTGATTTTTGCGAGAAACTATTTTGGCCTCTTTTCAGTTGACATAACCGGAAAAACACAATTAAAATGGTTTTAGGTATTAAATAAACCTCTTTACCTCTTTATCATCTGACAAAGTTTTTAACTACAACTTTCTCATATATTTTTTTTTCCTCAACTTTGCATCAAAGGTCCAAAAGTGTGTGAAATAAGCTAAGAGGAAGCAAAACACCGACATCCGACCGTTCACGAAACCCTTTATTTACAAATAGGTAGCCTGTTTTCAACTCGACGGCGGAGCTTCCTCCGTCTCTCCTCACACCGCGATCCACAGAAACGCACGCTGCTGTCCTCTGTTCTTTGCAAAGGTGAAACGAATAAGATTAAAACGAACAAAGAGAAACTTCTGTAAGTGTACCATCAAGGTTTTACTCCACAGATAGGGAAGAGAGCGAGAGGGGAGAGAGGGAGAGGGACAGCGAATGGGAACACAAGGCACGCATGAAAACAGCTCTGAAGAAATGGTAAAGTGGACACTTGGACATTCAAAGTGCGAGCGCCCAGCGACTGGTGGGTATTACTTGGGATCGGCGGTTTCTCAGTTTGGTCCATATTTTAAAGGCAAGTACTTTTATCACTTTCTGCAATTCCAGTATTAGTTGTTCATATAAAAGACTCGCAATGCGGGTAAACGTGTCTAAAAGCTCAAAAGCCTATCAAATTAAGAACGCGAGATTGTCAGGTGAAAGAAATAAGAATATAGACCACGGGAGATAGGTGGACAGAATTCTATCGATCACTTGCACTAGTCTACTCAATCTTAAAAAAAAACTCTAACGTTGTAGTGATGCTGAATTTGTCTGAACATTTGACTTTAAGAAACGCCTTTTCACCTGTGTTATTCGTCTTGTATGATCTCGTAATGGAAAGATCGATAGCAGTCTGTTTGTCTAAGTGATAATGTCAACGGATTAAAAGAACGATTATACGATAGACCTGTTCAGAATAGGACTGGCGCGTGTACAGAAACATTTAAAAAATGTTGAGATGAAAAATCTGCTGAAAGAAGTATAAAATTACTTTACAAAAGGCTTTGAGATATGTCTTTCTCTTCTTTTCTTGTGTTTTTCTTTAATAGATATCTGCACAATTAAAGGCAATTATAGCACAGTCAAAAGATATAGAGTACATTTCAACTATCATTTTTGGGATCATATTAGTTTTTTTTAGTGTTAGGCCTTGTAGTGAGTTCATTCCATAAAGATAGTAAATTACTTAGCAAAATGCATTTGTTTGTCATTAGTTGTAATGAACGTTTTATTGATAGAAAGTAAATAAAATGCAAGACAATGTTCAAAAAGTTAGTTGCAATGTTCCACATGACAATATGAGGGATAACTATCATTATATAAAAAAATAATAAATTAACTAATTTATTGGATGATATTGTGAGCTATGTTAACTATTTGAAATCAATGGTGGTCCAAGGAGATGCCTCTTTATGCTATAATGTTATTATGTGTGATAAAATCAAAATTATAATAATAATGCCAATAATAACAATTAATCGTTTCAAAGCACCTCATGCAAATTGTAATATGGTGTTATATTTCCTAATGACCGTGCAACCTCGTTTAAAATAGCAATAAACAACATATACCATTTAGTCTAATGCATGCTCCCTAAGAGCTGCTCGAGTAATAAAATCCCACGAATGGCGGACCTCCTACCAAGTGAGCACGAATGTAAATACGCTCGGGTTAGATGGTATAAACTCTAAGGACACAGCAGGGATAAAATATTTCCCTTTCCATGTTTCCAAGACACTTTTGATGCTACATTTAACTATAGTCCCAATGAAAACAAAGTATTTATAAATGACATATAGCTAATTGTTTTCTTATGCTTGCAGTTTTTATAAAACAGGCACATTTTTATTAACCACACTAAAGGGTTAGGTTTTGTAGTTTATATCTCTCTGATTCTGTGTACAAATACACTAAAGCTTCTCTTGAAGTTGAATTGCTTACAACGACTGGATAATCTATACTAAAGACATGTCTGAATTATTTGTGTTGCTTGATACCAGGCCTGCAATGAGATTTAATTTTTTTTTTAAATTTATAAAATCACTTATATTACACAACTGTTGTATGTTTATATATATATATATATATATATATATATATATATATATACACACACACATAGATGTAAATACTGAATAAAAAAGAGTAATCAAAAAAAAAAAAAAAAGTCATCAACAAAGCAATATATCAAAACTGTCAGTAAAGTAGATGATCACAACCTTGCAATAAACAACACGTTTTAATTAAAAATTGCGGATAAATTAAATAATAAACAGTTAAACAGTTTTGATAAACAGTTTGAAGCGCTTTGTACGGTTTTAAACATATCAGGTATTACTGTTGTATTGAAAACAAAACAAAACAAAACAAAACAAAAAAAACAAAACAAACAAATTTAATGTTAAGTTAAGACAGACATTTTTGTTGTATTTGGTTATAGCCTAGATATATTTTGCTCTCTAATAACTTCAAAGTTTTAAACACATTGCGCGCTTCTCTAATGCGATGGTGGGTTTTGTCACTTTGAGTAGTAGTGAGTTGAAAGGGAAGAGGAGGGGGCTTTTGTTCAATTTGATCCCTAACTATTTGGGGGCTCAGATTGGTGTGAAAGGGACGAGAAGGTCACTTGAAATAGCCTTTTATCCACTGCCATTTTCTCTATGGATCAGCAACTTTCAATGGACATCATCTAATCGCTCTTAATGGAAAGGGTAGTGGGGAGAGATGTGGAAAATATCTTAAACTACGCCACTTAATATTACTGCATGGGCTTTTTAAAAGACGTACTCATGAATGTTTTGCACAAAAATCACTCCATCGCCCCCCCCCCCCCCTCCCCCAAGTTGTATTTACTATAATAAAGGCCTAAACGCTCCCATCATGCTTTGGGCACATTCAAGTTTTTAGGAGTTTGAAGATTTTACTGAATTTTGCGTAGTAGGTTAGGCGTCAAAAGAAACAACACGTCCAGTCACTTCACATTTTGTGTCATATGACCAACTGCAGCTCTGTAGATTATTTTTTTAAAGAAAAATAAAAAAATAGATCAAAGAGTTTTTTTTTTTTATTTGTCTTTATTTCAAATGCGCAGAAACGGGCGAATCATCTAACTGCCAGTGTGGGGCTCTGTTGAATGCGTGATTAAGGTGACAGTCATTGGGGACAAAGAAAAACAGGTAGGAAAATATTGTTATTTTTACAGCTTATAGATTTTGGAGTGGCCCACAAAACTAAATGCATTGTCAAATTGCTTATTAATTACAAAATAGCGGTGACTGTAATTGTCCACAATGGGGTTGATTTTCTTTCCAGTTAGCTTGTGGTAGGAGTTTAGTTAGAGTAACTGTCAGTTTATGCTGGAGGTAATGGCTTTATTGCTCACAAACCATCATCTATTTAGAGCTTATGTGCTAATTGCCTTGGATGGTCTCAGAGACCAAGATCATAAATCCGTTAGCAGTTAAAACAAGCCCAGACCCACAATAATTAGCCTACCTTACGCTTCTGAAATTTCCTCAGAAGGCATGAAAACCACAACAATGACACTAAAGCACACGTAACGTATGTTGTCAGCTAGTCCTAAGCAAAGTCTATTTTCTGACAGGTCATTGGGCCGTGCAGACATAGGCTATAGTCACAAATCTAACAGCACCTACACGATTTATTAACGTCTTAATAGACCTTATTAAAAATAAATATTTGTAATGACAGTAAAACTGTAGGTGACGACTTGACTCCGTCTTAGTTCATTTGTTTGAGAAAACATATGGGAAAACATTTGATAAAGATAAAGATAATCCACAAGGGCTGGGTTTCCCGAAGCATAAGCATTAGAACGTCAGGTGCACGTAAGTAGTAGGCTATAGGCACGTTTTCCCAAAAGCATCGTTATCTATGTAGAAAGTAACAGCGTTCGTATGTTAAGGAGAGCTACGCAGGCTTTTCTTTCGCAGGACTTTCTGCTTGTTTTCAGTTCATCAGAATTGAAAAAGGATTTAATAGATCACATTTATGCGGTTTCATAATTAAAAAGTAATTGTATACACTACATCCGAGAACAAAAGGGTGGTGGTAAAACTTGCTCTGTAAGCGATAGTAGCCCTTACAACGGTGTGCGCATGTCACGTGATATGCCCGAATTTACATGCAGACACACTATAACTTTACGCAGGCCTACTTTGATAAACATAGCCTAAATAACTAATGGCAAGTGAGAGAGGCTATACATACATATACATAGGCCTATATATAAGCTTCTAACTAATGACTATGATTTCAGAAGTGCTCCTGCAGTATTTTTTTTGTATAAACAATTAGCCTAAATAAATGAATTATTCTTTTAACATTTTCATTAATATCTACGAAGTAAGCATGAATATGTCTAAAACACTTTCTTTCCAAAGCCATAATCGTTTACTTTATTAAATTCGGAAATAATTTATAATTTTAAACACTTGGACAAAATAACGCTCAATTTACAAATTAAGCAGTATTTCCACTCTTTTCGTGTGAAAGAGATCAATTATTTTACATATCAGCGAAACCTGACACCTGACGGCTCCTCTAAACGATGCACTAAAGCTGTAATAACGCCATGTGCTTAGAATACGGACTTTAGTTACAATAACAGCGTGATTTGAAACCTAGCTCAGGATAGGTACAGTCCTACAGGTTTGTTGTTACATGTTTTATATTGTTGAAGATATACTGAAACATGAAAACAACAACAACAACAACAACAAAAACTAACACTATGTCATAAACACATCAATCCAGAAATATTAGGTGAACTTTGTTATTACATGGTATTCACCAATATTTGTTTTAGGAAACAAGGGGTTAAGTTAATTCTGTAGGAATTTAACACATCCCCATATCAAAAAGTATCCGAAGTATCCCCATATCATTTATAATCCCACAGAGATTGCCCAGAAACTAAACGTCCACCCTACTTTTATCTGCTTAAACCTTTTGCCGTAGCGTTTTGTTATGGTTTTAGAACGAATCTCCAAGCAAAAGCAAAGCCGTATATTCCTAAATAAGCAAGCACACAGTTTAACACAAGCGGAAGAATTCTTAGGAAAGAAGAGAAAAGATAAACGACTGTATTTGAGGAAAAGAGCTTTTGTTGTGTGTGGTAGAGAGTCACTTCGCATATTCATAATGTCCTGTTTAAACCGACCCGCAGCAGGAATTTAATTGGAATTTCGTCTGTCTTACGCACATCTACGCTGGAAGACAGAAGAGATTAATTGCTTTAAAAAGGGTGATAATGTACACGTGCAAGAGAAGAACAGATAAAGAGACCTAATGTCTGACTTTTCCAACATAAAATGCACTATACATTTCATTCAAAGTAAACAATTTTATCAAACATGGACAAATATTGTTAATATTACTATAATCACAATATATAAGCCACACACAGTCAGAAGCACATACTTTTTGTTATGGTGCCAGGGGTTAAGTGTAGAAGTGACAGAAGGTGTGAGAACAGACTCACTCTTGCATGTTAACTAAATGAGGACTCATACTGATATATATATATATATATATATATATATACACACACACACACACACACACACACACACACACACACATATATATATATAGGTACTAAGGTACTATAAAAACTGACATGTTCAGATTTCCCCAAACTGCAGATAAGTAAACACTCTCTCTAAAGTAAACTTTAAATTACAAAAATGTAATCTCCCTCCTCTCTACCTTCAAACATGCAGCTTCAAGTATCAACATTTTACAGTATCATTTCCAAGTAAAGAAAATAACTTCCACTCTGCTTCTCCTTATAAAGTGAACTTGGAAAAAAAGTGAAAGCAACAGCTCTGTGGAGCAATGTTGAGTCATAAGGTAATTGAAATTGGGCTGTGAGTAATTTTCACTTTGCTGAGTAGTTAGTCATATTAGGGCTTTAAGGCAAATACTAGCAGGTTGTTTGAGGCTAGAGCTCCAACAGGCAGCTAAATTGATGACTCAATGGGCACAGAAATCCCCCCCCCCACTCCACCCCCATATTATGACTGATCTGGTGTATCATCAAAATCGTTCTATCTAAAGTTTATTACTATAGTCAAGTATATTTTGACTGACAGTACTATGTATCATTATCTTGTGCACAATTTCATTATTATTTAAATACACAGTATTAACTGCTTTTACGGTTTTATATCTGCCGATATATACACTTGCTTGTATAACTTGAGAAACATTCAGGTACATCAGTGATCTGTCATGTACGCATTTTGTTGAGTTATGACTGAAATGGTCTCATACACTATGATATAACGTGTGACAGGTTTGGCTCAGCTGTGCTCAGATTCAAAGTGTGAATACCAGTACATATCAATAATAGCTTCCTTATGACATAATCATCTGCATAATATAATGAAGAATCAGATTTAGAATCAATTTTCTCCCTTAATCATCAGACTCTAGATTTGCTAAAGATGTAATATGTTTGATTCAAGATTCATAACTAAGAATACACTACAGAACTAATTGTGCAGGGTGTGGTGCTGTGTATTTATGTAAACAATGCATATCATACTGGTATCTGTTTAGTCTCACTCCCAGTAGCCCTCAGTCATATGTTCAGCATTGTAACAGACTTTCCGATATGCATTTATACAACCTGAGAGCATGATAACTTTCCTGTCACTAAGCAAAAATTTTCCTCATCATTTCTATCATCTTGTTTTTGACAAAGACTAGAGACTAAATATGATGAGTAAACGCTGCTACTATCATGTATGCTTCCATGTCAAAAGCAATAAAGTACGGAAGATAAGGCAGTTTGGTCACCAAATAACAATGCATTCCTGTATTTTTTAGTCTCTCTTTTTTCATTCTTTTTTTCCCATCTTCATGTTTTTACCATTGAGCTTAGTAATAGATTCACTCACACCATGAAGGCAATAGACACACAACCTCAGAATCTCTCTGCCACTCTTTAAAGAAAATGTTCTGTGAACTTTCAGCTAAATGATACAATTACAAACTCAAAAAGCATAATCTTTTCCCCTTTCTTTTTCAGATTCTCAAAGACGGGCAGCTATGAGATGTCCGCAGTCTTTAGGTGGAAAAACACATGCACATGGTTAGATTATGCTTATTAATACACACATAGAATGTAAAAACAGCACCTGCATCTCTGTTTACACGTCACACTCTTGTACTGTACATCCAGTGTCCCACTATCAGTTCTATCTGTCTGCAAAGGAAAAGAATGCAGTCGTCATTCCCAAACACACATTTCTCTTCACCTTCTAAAACATCAGCTTTTGATAAATATAGGCAGGTTACCAGAGCTTTTATTTAAAAATCTGTGAAACAGCGTGTTTTCAAAAGTGAAAGAGGACCGATTACAGACAGCTGTGGCACTCCAAATGTGCCTCTCCACCCCATGGTTAGGACAGCAGTTAGTGAGGGACTTCCTGCATGGAAAGCTGTGTATGTTTTCCTTCAGTGAATTGAACATCCTGCAGATCTTAAATTCCAGTCAGCAGTAAACTCCCTGACCTCTGAGCACAAAATTAGGCACATCATACAAGCAAAAGACAAGGACTGCAAAACAGAAAGACAGAGTTAAAAGAAAGATGACAGAGGGATTAATTATAACCTATGCTATATAACCCAAACAGTTCAAGCTAACTATAGTTAGAATTTTTGTAAAATATACAACTATTACTAGCTATTTCTTCCTGACCTGACCATATGTTGCTTTGGGGTCAGGTTAATTCAGTCAAATTCCAAAATAATTTTTGGCCTGAATAAAACCAATTCATTATTGTTGTTCAACGTGGAACACATTTGTTAGATTACGTGATGACAAACATTTTTTGCAGTATAGCTAATCACATGAAAATGTGGGACGATGAACAAAGCAACCCATATAAATAGATCTAGTCATCATATTGTAATGCTTGTAAACATCCAGACTCTTTTTACATATATGTGAGATCCATTTGTTTATGACGCATGAATGCACTAAAAGGGATGATCTCGTACTATATACCAGTCTATGTCTAATAACAGCGGCCATGAAAGTGTCAGATTTCATCTGGTATTACATGGACAGGGTTGTCAGTTTCAACATATGCGGTGAACCCTATCTGCCAATGTGTTTATTGAGCTATTATCAATTGACTGATGAAACAAACTACTCACCAGTCAACATATGTTCCTGATTTGCTAGATTTATTTGATTTTAAACCATGTGTTTTCTGTTTTGAAATGATTATGGAGGTTTGCAACAGAGCATTCTCTGCTGATCACAAACATTAGAGTTTTTGTGAAACAATATTATTTTACAATTGTATGTTTTCAGCTTCAAGAGCAGTGGTGAATTATACGGTGATGAGAGACATTTTAATCCTTTTTTTTTCACAAGGTATATTTTCTTTTTTAATAAAGTATACTGCTTCGTATTACAAACATGGAAATAAAAGATGTGCCTTTTTTGACCCTCTTACTCTTGTCCTATAATATCCCCATATTGCTAATCATCTATCAGAAAAAGCTTAAAGGTAAGTGGCATCCCCTCATTATCATGAAAGGCTGGTTCTGCCTTAGGTTCACATGTGCACAGCAATTGATAAATCCACTATAATGTAATGTATAATGTATTCCTCTGTATTTTTTAATGTACACAATGTAACATGTTTATGATCTGACCAGTGTTAAAGTTTGACATCTGACTGCCTCTAAATAAATTATGTTGGAATATGTGCGTATTAACGTGTTTTCTTCCGTTTCTCATTTCCTGTGTTTCCCTTTGTCTGAAATCATATGCTTTATCTGGAGTTTTATTGTGTACAGTCTCAAAGGACAGAGTTGTTTCCCAGAGCAGATCACATGATCCTATCATGTGCAATGAAGTTGTTCTCTTATTGGTCGGTTACTCCACCATGCCACTTTTTTTTGTTTTTTAGTTTTATTTGGGTCGGTTTGAAGATTGGGGGCTGGAAGGTGAGTATAATTATAGTATAGTTTTAATTCTTGTATGTTGTTATGATTGTGCTCTTCCCCCCCATCATTTCCCTCATCTATTTTTGTTGGGGATGACACTTGCCTTGCTTCAGTGAACTGGAGGAGAGGCCAAGGAAATGCACTCCTGCATCACAGTGCCTAAACGCTGGAACAATGTGAGTGAATGTGTAGCTTTCTGAACAATGCGACACCACATGATGTGGTGGGTGGAAAAGAAATCTCAAAGCCCAAGTGCACTCTCCCTCTGTCGTATTCTTTGTCGACTTTTTAGCTCTCCTTCATGTACCATGTCTGTCAGTGACTTCTTTACTGGCTTTTAGGTGATGTCGTCAATAATCAAGAAGCAGTAAACACTGCAGACGGTCGACTATGGCGTGACCTTGGAACACGTCCCGTGCATTGACCATTATAAATGCTACGTCTTTCATCTCTTTCCCTTTAGACGTCGGGCTGCGGGATTGCAGCTGTGTGGCGGGTGCCACCAGACTGTTCATGTCTTGCCTTGTGTGTATGTGCGTTCCTGTGTGTGCGTGCGAGCGAGCGATCCCTTGGGGCTCTCTCCCTCAGCCCTGGCTCCCTGATTCGGTGTGTAAAAGCACCCCTGAATGATGGATTACTGTGTCAGTGCGGCCTGCGAAGGATTAATTTGTTTCATTGATTTCTCTTTAGGCAGAATGCCAGCGTTTGCTGCTTCCCACCTCCTTCCCGGAGACTCCCGGCCATAATAGACGGTAATGGCCTAAGACAAATCAACCCGTTTCTTGTAAAAATAGCAGCAAATAACCCCTGACTTTGCCTCACGAGCGTAAACCAGGGAGAAGCTCGATTCTGACAGCCACATTCACAGCGGGCATTAACCCCAGGAGAAAGCTCGCGCTCCACTTGAACAAAGCCATAAGTCTTGAATACTTACATCCCCCACTCACAGCTCAGAATGGATTGGTAATGACCGACTGTCTGGCTGTGCAGGTTATGTGCGCTTCGCCTCGGCCAATTGCAGGAGTGAGTGCCCTCCTCGATGTTTACAACCATCCTACCAAGCAATAGTTTCTGTGCATTAGTTGAACATATGGATATCATATTTAAGCACCGCAGTGAGAACCCTAACAAATGTAGCCTATAAACACTCACCCCTGACTGTTTTTGCTAGCTCGGGGCCTGTCGTTGTGATGTTGCAGGCCTGGGCAGAGGATGAGAGAGTGTGTGGAGAGTGTGGCCAGGACCCTCTATGTGGTCTCTAAAGGGCCTGGAACATATAACATGCACACACACACACACACACACACACACACACACACACACACACAATCAAACAAAGTGTACTTTCAGAGTTGATGGGCATCCTCAGTCAAGTGGTGCTTCCAAATCTTCAGTTTAGAAATGTTCTGTCTGAGTGCAGTACTTTGAATGAACAGTAGGGAATTACATCACATAAATGTGACCTGGACCACAAAACCAGTTGTGGGTATAGGTGGGTATATTTGCAGTAACCCATAACAACATTGAATGGGTCAAAATTATAGATTTTTCTTTTATCAAAAAAATCAAACATCAATTAGGATATTAAGTAAAGATCATGTTCCATGAAGATATTTAGTAAATTTCCTATCGTAAATATATCAAAACATAATTTTTGATTAGTAATATGCATTGGGAAGAACTTTAAAGGTGATTTTCTGCACCCTCAGTTTCCAGATTATATATATATATATATATATATATATATAAATCATTACTGCCGTATCCTAACAAACCATGCATCAATGAAAAGCTTATTCATTCAGCTTTCAGATGATGTATCTCAGTTTGACCCTTATGACAAATTTTTGTAGTCCAGGGTCACAAATGGTCAATTCAGGTTATGGGTCACTTGAGTATGATTGCCGTAATCTACCTAATAAACCTTTATTACACCACCCCACCAGAGTTTGAATATTTTCTAATGAAAATGCATTCCTTTGTTTACTATTAGAAATGTATCACTTTTTCTCTTTTAAAATATGATACAGTCAAATTGTGTATGCAAGGTGTCAAACTGGTCACTCAAGACTTGGTAGATTATAGCCACTGTCATGTCATTCATGTAAGACTATATTTTTACTGACTCGTCTCTACTCTTTTTTTCTGCTTTTTCATACCATGGCATAGACAGAATCGTTTAAAATGAAAACCATACACTTTCACATGCATTTCAGAACAAACTTTCTCAAGTTATAGAATTCTTTTAAAGACATTTTTTGCTATAGATAAAATAGTTTAAAATGCAAACAATAAACTTTTGTTAATTTATGAACAAACTAAAGATATTTTAATTTTCTTAAATTAAAGACTAATAAAATAAAAATAGCTTGAAATACTGAAAATATATCTCTAGAATCTGTGGGGTCCTGAAACTTGTTTTTTCCCCCTCTCATTTTAAAATGCAAACAATAAACAGACACAAAGAACAAACTAAAGATATTTAAAATTTGATATTTGACAAAAATTCTAAAATGTTTCCTGGTGAGATGTTTTTGTATCCTGGTGTGTATTTTTATTTTTACAACCTTGACTAGTGATATTAAAAACTATGTAGTCCAGATAAATTGCATGAAGATTCTTCACTATCAAGTCCTGAATGACTAGTTTGACATCTTGCACACACAACTGATAGAAAAAAAATATTATATCATAATTATATCAGGGCTAAATTAATATAATTTTGATATGAACACATTCATCCCATACCATTTGCCACTTTTGCCACAAGATGTACTCAGGTTCAAGTTCCCCTATTGTAAGAGCAGAATTGTTTACTGTCCTTCAACTGAAGACATTGCAGTGCAACCAACACAAAGGTTTTTCGTTTTCCAGACCAAATCAATCCTAATGCCCTTTTGGCTCTGTCTAGAAACAAAGTCCTTCAACACTGATGCTGTGGGTGGAATTAGGTAATCTCAGCTATGATACTAGCTCATTGCTAGCCTCTTCCCAGGCTCCTTGCTGTCAAGAGCTGTGTTCCTCTCAGAAAAACAACAGTTCTCAGGGGTCCTTACATCTTTAAGTGGCTCCAGAAAAGGTTAGTTGTCAGGTAATTGTCCAGCTGCGGTTGGGCTTATCTTAATCACAGTGCTTCAGCTTAAGCCTGGGTCTGTGTTATGAAGAGGCTAACGGTGCTAAAGGGGAGGGTGGCTAGGCTGAGGGGTTTTGTTGTTCTTTTCCTCTTTTTGTGCCCGCCTGGTGTGCTGAGATAGCCAGAGCAAAGTACGGTAAGTTAGCGTCAAGCCACAACACATAATGTGGACAAAGTGTTGGACGACTGTTGATACATGCAACAAAATTTCATACAGAGGGAAAACAAAAAGAACAAATGGAATAGAAACGCAGCAACACCTTTGAGCCGTCTAGAACCAAACAAGCAAGTCAAGGCACAATGCATTTGTCATGGTTTGTTATGTATATCTGTAAAGTGCAGTAACTTGGGGGTTTGTGAAGCCTTTGATGTTGCCACTGAGTCACTCTTAAAGGGGTCTTGTTGGAGGAAAACTGCTTTCAGGATCCATAACACTATACAGGGTCTATAAAATACAACAACAACAACTAAGAAGGCCTCTAACAAGGGTCAGCAAATGCAACCAAACATCTATTAACTCAGAAACTCAGAAAGCCAAATTAAAATCCACAAAAATAAGCACAGATCGCTGATCATAGAAACATTAAAAATGTAAACCAGGTTTATTGAACCATTGCAGCCATTCATTCCGATGTAGTTTGCAGTGGTGACACATAGTCTGCTGTCATTTTGCTCCACCGACGTCAAAGGTCGAACACGAACTATAAAATATTTGCCGGGGGTCCATCAATAATCTTGACATGCCAAACCATACAGTACAAAGCTGGAGGCAGAATGAAGTGTCTCGACAAAAGCATCTGGTGCACATGTTGACCCAGAGGCCAAAAGGTTAGCAGCCAGACTCTTCTACCCATCCCCACCATGCTTTCATATGTTCATTTGATGGTTGCTTTGGCAATTATAAAGGTATACTTCAGACAGGTCTAATGGACTAGGGGCAAAGAGCAAAGCCTTTACAGTGGGGACCCAAGTCAAAGGTTAGCATGGCTATAAGACTGATTATGGAGCATTCGATGAAATGGAACGACGCGGGCAGCAGCATACAAGCCAAACTGCTCATCTTTATGCATATCTTACCTAGGAACATGCCTTATGGAAAACACATTAATGATCATTTTAGCCATCATGCGGTAGATGCTGTTTTTGTTGTCTAGATTGCCACTGGCTCTTAATGACTATTAAATATGAATGGCCAAGGTCACGAGGGTCACAGTCTGCATTTAGAGTGTATGACCAGTGGCACATGTAAAGGTTAAAATGGAATTGCTTGTGCCAAGTTTATGAAGAGCCCCATTTATGCAGGCCAGCAGGGGTGATTTATGACCGGAGATAAGAGGAAGGATGGGTGGAAAACTCTTTCTTTTTCGAATGCAATCAGCTTCTGTAAATACGCAGCTTACTTATATCCATCACGCTGTCACAGGGAATCGCCGTTCCCTTGCTCAGATGAAACAACAGCTTTTGTCTGGGTACAGACAACTGTGCTTTCGAAAAACAGTTGTTTTATCATTAGTGTGTGTGTGTGTGTTGGATATAAAGTCCACTTTCCAAGATGCCTAAGACAATATTTATTAGCCTATGCAATTACATCATCCTGAGTAAACAGTATAGCATATCACAACATATTTAAAAGCAATCACTAATTTAATTCTCTGTGTAATCCATCGTAACAGCAGTACTACGTAAGCAGACGGCATAGTTAAAAGGATGGATTGCCTCCTAAAGCAGACTCTGCTCGTTCAATTGGCCATATAAAAGGAAAACTGTATTTTACTTGGCATCCGATTCAGAAGCGACTGCATGTCTCATCATTACTACCTGTCCCCATAACTAGATAAAGTTATTGCATACTTGGTCTGGTTTAATTAGGTTTAACATTATCAATCTTCATTAAACTGAACTTTTGGGATTCCATAATGTGTCCAAAAGGTAAATCTGATCTGCTATCAGAGCAGACTTATATTCACAGCTGAAACCGGGACGTTTTGTGACTGAATTGCACAGCCAAGAACATTTGTGGGTCTTTGGCCCTTAAATCTGAAAACCACTCAGTGGTAAGATCTTTGTGAAACTGCACCCCAGTGGCTCAGGGTCTGGCTGAAATGGAAAAAATGAACGAGAGATGTGCTTTGAACTCCTTGCCAAAACGGAAACACGGTCTAGTGCTGCTCATTTTAACGAGTCGTAAGGACTATTTTTGTTCCCTCATATAGTAATAAATTTGGCCTTTCCTTTTTATGTAAGCTTAATGTTTTTCTAGGTGTGGATCAAAGGGTGATAATGCGGAAAACCATACGCATCAATACCTTTCAGCTCATGCCTCTCAATATCACACACAAAACCTGTTTTGTTTTTACTATATGTTGCATTTGGACTTCGGCAACCAACTTTGTGGTGAAAGAATGAAAATATATGAAGCACTGTGGGAAACGTTAAACAAAAAACTTAATACAACAAACCAAAATACTGGTTTGATGACTGACATTTGAAATAGGGCATAGGGCGGATGTAATTTAAGTCTAAGTACACTCTTCCCCCTTTTCACACACCCCTCTGGGTGACTATTATTAATGTTATTTCCTCTTGTCATATTATGTCATATGGGACATTTAAACAACGTCATCTTTTGTAAGAGCCCTGCATTCTGCCAGTAGTCAGAGTACAAATCATCATCAAACCAGACAGAATCATCATCACTACTGTCCTCCTATATGTTATAAAGTGCTGTTCATCCCTAGTTCTTTGAAAGATTTTTTTTTCTGTCTGTCTGTCTGTGCATATCATGTTAGCATTTGGCTTCAAATAAGGCTGAATAATTAGTGTGAATTTTCTGTAACACTTTACAATAAGGTGTCATTTGTTAACATTAGTTAATGTATTAACTATATAAAAAACAATACATTTATTACAGTATTTATTATCTTTGTTAATGTTAGTTAATAAAAATACAGTTGTTCATTGTTAGTTCATATTAGTTCACAGTGCATTAACTAAGATTAATAAATGCTATAGAAGTATAGTTCATTCTCAGTTCATGCTAACTAAACTAGTTAACTAATGTTAACTAATAAAACCTTATTGTAAACTGTTACTAAATTTTCTGTATGAGCATGTGTGATGTTTTGTCTCTTGGATGGATCAGCAACTCTTTAAAGACTTCCCACCTGGCTGTTTGTTTGTGTGTTCAAGGAACAGAGCTTTGCATTAAAATATGATTCTATCAATAGCCTGATCAATAGTGTCAGCCCGCTGTTGTGTAATTATTCTGGCCTCCTGTATCAATAAAGCTGTCATGCTTGATCTCCTCGTTGTGAACAGGCTGAAAACAGAGTCAAAACCTTCCAAATGTCCTTTTTGACAAACAACACTTGTAGCTTTATCTTATCCCTATCTCTATGACTAAAGAAAATCATTCAACTGTATGGCCATCAATGCAAAGTCAATGAACCTGTACAGTGCATTTGTTTATTAATGGAAAAAAGCTTTCAGTTAAATATAAAATTGTTGAATCCAGTAAGGATTTTAATGACATCAGACGATTTGGTCAGTTACCTGGATGTGCGGCCACACTGGCGATACTCGGATGTTAACAACAGCATGCTATGGATTGCACGGTATGTGCTATTGAAGTTGTTCTGCTAATTGAACCTAAACCACAGGACAAAATGTGTGGAAGCCGCTAAATCACACACAGAAGGACTTCAGAAGGAAAGGGCGCAATATTCTGACAAACTAAAGTTATTAGGTGGTAAAGATACCTACGAGCAGTATTAATTAAGATATTAGCCTAATATTTTACCTACCTAACCAAAAAATGAAACGCAAAACAAACACTAATGTTGTCAGCATTCTGGCCCTGGAATTCCTGGTTCATTTTGGCTAACCACAAACGCCTTTTATAGCTCAGACAGTTTTTTGCACTCTTCTCCTTGATTTGTTATAACTTTTAGCAGTCTGTAGTACTCCAAATGTTTTTACTTTTCTAATCGATTAGTACAGCCCAAAACATGACAATAATTGACCAGAAGCAATAACCAGCAAGATATGCACGTTTCGCTCGATTCAGTGGCATTATTTACGTTCAGCGCTGCTAGTGTGACCAACTGATGACGCGTCCTGAAAACACTCCGGCTGCGTCCAAAGCTCTAAAATGCTGCCTTGATATTGGACACGGTTCTGGATATTGCAGAACATATGATAACTAGTGTGATACTGTTTCCATTCAAAATGTCAATCAACAAAAACGTTGTATTGCCTTACCTTCATCTCTGAAACAATCCACCATATTTTTCAACGCGGAAGTAGCTAAGCAGTTTTCTGCCAATGTGCAAGACTTTCGGTTTATTAGCCGCTCTAAGGAATTAACAAAGAGCAGTAAACGCTAAAACTGTCTGTACAAACCAGTATATTCATAGGCTAATTAAGATTAGGCTACATTAAAATAAGTAAGACAGTTTGCAGTATCAAGCAAACTTACGAAAAAATAAGGTTGCAGAGTTCATGTTCGTTCGTTTGCTCCAGAATCCAAGGAAAAGAAAAAAAGAAAAGTAATCCATTTTCAACTGTCGCAATACAACATTGCATCGTTTCTTTCCTGAATGAATCTTTTGATCAAATCAGTTCAGTGAACGACTCCAATGACTCACTTGTTTCATTCCTAAATGAATCAGTAATCGTTTGACTGAATAATTCAATGATTCACTAATTAGAACAGTCAGTCGTTGCCTCCTACTGGCGCAAAGAAAAAAATAATAAAAAATCGACAGGACTGATCGATCTATCTATGGATAGGTAGGCTATGTGTGTGTGTGTGTGTGTGTAGGGATTGAAATGCTGCTCCAATCAAATTTAAGGACTAGAACTAATTTATATATTATTAATTTAATAATAACATATAATGTTTCCACATATCCAGTGAGATTCCTGGCGTGCAGACTGAGATGAATCAGTGGATGAAAGTATAAAGTTCATAGTCTTGTTTGTCCCAATGATGTCACTACAGTCTTTCTACTATATTCACACTCCACACAAATGTGTATATAAGTACAACCACCATACCAACACATAGGGCTAGCAGCAGCAGGAGTGTCAGAAGCAATGAGGCAGTTTATATCAGGGGATTGTGTTTCACAGTCTAGCTCTCCTGGGACAAACTGGCCTCAGCCAATAACACTTAAGACCCGGTACAGAAAAACGCAAGATCTTTTATTGCCACTCATCATTCATGTAATATCTGGCAGCATTTGTGATTACAGAACAAGTGATTGACTAACTAGACACTTGGGTAGTGAGTTACGACCAGGCTTACCTTCTAGTTTGACGTGGGACATCTGCGTCGACAATAACTCTTCCTTCCCACTTCAACGGTAAATCACAGAAAACGCCAAAGACGGAACAGTTAAATAATAACCTCAGATTTATTGTAAATCTGTCACAAAATTAACATTATGGTGAGGCCACTTCACGATGGAAAGAAAGAGGATGGAGAGGTGATCAATAGGAAAGTAGATGAGAGTATTGATATAGTGCAAGAGAGAGAGAGAGAGAAACAGAGAGCACAGGTAGGTTGATCGACCACCTGCACTGGAATCAATGAACTCAGGCGGAGTGCAGAGAGTCTGTATGGTAGTGAGATATAGTGAGGTGCTGAGAACTGCCATCCGTGGGTGACTGAAACCTTATCAGGACAAATATGTGACCTCACAGAAGTCTCAACATGTCCAAAAGAAAAAACAAACAAACAAAAACATGCTGATAAACTTTTGGCTTTGCATTTTATCCACTGATCAGACACTTTTAGAAGAAGTAACATTAAAGTAACACATTCAGTGGTTTGTGTGCTCCCTACTTCATGGTCTGTATAACATTAGCATTGATTGATTACCACTCACAGAATATCAATTGTTGTCAATTTCATATTTCTGTCATCATTACCATCATTTATATTTATGACAGACACCTTTACCCAAAGCAACTTATTTAAATTGTATACATTTTGCCAGGTGGTGTGTGTTTGAAAAGGAATTGTGGTTTAGTTCCCATTTAATCCTGTCATCATAGTAAACTAAGTGAGTCTGATTCAAACCACAAAAAGTTTGACACTTTTTTGACATTGTTCGATTAATGTTTTTGTCTCTTTACAAAGAACAGGTTCTTAAAAGCCATTTGTTTATAAATCGAACAAATGATTGGAAATTATTAATGTTATGAAATAAGTAACAAAGAGAACCTGGACAACTTGCTCTCCAACTTTCTAGTTAGGAGTGTTTTGGGTGAATCGACCAGTATAAATCAAACTAAACAAAAACATTAAAAGACAACAAGGAGCTGTTTTTATATCTGCATTGTCGTACAAATCCATTCACAGTAGTCTATATGTCAAATCCATTTTTCACACATATTTATTAAAACACAGACCCTAGAGTGATTTTTCAAACATGGAAATCTCTCACCATGAAACATCTTGGAGCAGCAGCTGTGTGCATCTACTGTGCAGCACAATAAAAGCCGAGATTCCTCTGAAGGACATTTGGAAGCCAAGAGAAAACAAGAAAATGGTCAGCAACACCTAAAATATCACAAGTCCTTAAAAATATGTCTTTTTAACTTGCATGGGTGTTTTTTAAAGCTCCCTTCTCTGTATTACCCCCGGTTATATGTGGTGGTCCTGGCAGAGCGGCTTGCTGGGGGTGTTTCTTTTTCGATGTCTGCAAGACAGAATTGGACCAGCTGACGTGGACACATCTCTTCACTCTGAGCCAGAGGAATACACTGCCTGTTTCACACAGCTTTAGGCTAGTTTGCATGAGAGTCTTGGAAGCTGAGCCAAGATGGAGGTTGTTGTGGACAGTTTGAGAGGATTTGCCATGTACAGGCTGGGACAGAGGGCTTTTATGACTCAGGGATACCTCAACTTGCCTGCTCTGGAATACTGTAATGAGAAATCTAGTTTAAAGATGGAAACACAAGAACTTCACCATAAGCATCTCCCAAAAGACAAACGCAACAACACATAACATGTGCTTTTTCTCTACCATTGCTCACCTGTCCATTTCCATCTACCATCTCTTCATGAAAGCACAGAAGCGCATCTACCTCTACATCTGCGTAGCGTATACACACAGGAGACACGTCGTTCGAGTCTGGGTCTACATTCTGCAGCCAGTGTAGACAGCTGCCTGACTGCTCGCTTCTTCCCTCGGCTCCCCTGAGACCTCCTCTCCTGCCATGCCTCTCTCGGAAGGTGATTGATGAGAAGCCATTTCCGTACTTCTCCCTCGCAGACAGCACCCGGCTCTTCTCCACTGATGTACCATGTGAAGACTCCTCTCTGAGGGATGGGTTTCTCTTCAAGCCATCAAATGAAGCGTCCATGCGCTGGAGGTTGTGCTGGGCCGACTGCAGACGCTGCAGTGGACCAGACCAAAGCCTGACAGTGGTGTGGGTGAGTGAAGACCGGCCTAGCCAACCTGTTTGAGAATGGGAAAAAGGAAAGGGGAGGAAAGAGTGTGTGCTAGAAGCATTAGGCTGTCTCTAGTGTTCCACAAGACAAGGTTTGTCTAGTTTGGATGCACAGTGGTCACGCAGAATGAGAGACAGATATGTAGGCAATGACTCAGGGAAACCCATTGGAAAGAAACGTTACAAATGAAATCTCTTTAATGCTTTCTCCTTTTTCCTCAGCAGTGAACTATACTGCTTGACAGATGTTGCTTCTAAGAAAGAAGACCCCAGTAATTTCACATGTGTCTCCTCTAGAGCTTCAGAAGAGACTCAGTGTCTCAAAATTGATTTACCAAGGTAACAGTCTGCAATTCTGCTATCAAAAGATAGATCTTTTAATATAAACCCAAACATTTCTCAACAAATTCTTCTTAAAAGGTTTCCTATCAACATTAATAAGTCTATACTTTTAACCCTTTAACTGTCAGCATCCCCTCAGTGGGAATCCTAATCTAATCATAACAAAATATATATATCGTTGGAAAGGTCTAAGACTCCTAAATAGATATTTACCACGGTTTTGTATTACAAATTAGTTTTCTGACTGTCACAAAAAGACTTTCTCTGTTGCATTTTTTCCCTATCACACTTTAGAAATCATATATCAATTGAAAACTTAAAATCTAAAAATTCATCCTTTGAAAAACATTTTAACATTAATATTCTACTAAGCTGTTTTTAACAAAATAATATTTTTTGAGCAGCAAATCATAATATTAGTATGATTTCTGAAGGATCATGTGACTGAATTATTGATGCTACAAATTCAGCTTTAAAATCACAGGAATAAATTTAATTTTAAAATATATTCAAACAGAAAACTATTTAAACTATTTAATAGTAAAAATATTTCACAATTGTACTGTTGTACTGTACTTTGGATCAAATAAATGCAGCCTTGGTGAGCAGAAGAGACTTCTTTAAAAAAACATAAAAAAAAATAATAATAAAATAAAAAATCTTACTGTTTAAAAACATTTGACTAATGTACATGCTGTGCTCGCACATGAACACACTAGTTAGTTCACTTAGAAATCAAAACTCAATGTTTTGAGAAAAAAATTACCCCTTTGCATTTCTGTCATAGCTCATTTGTTCACTCAAAACTCTTCAAAAATCAAAACTCTGTTTTGAGAAATAAATAATCTCCCTTGCATTTGTTTATAATGCAAATATATAGATGAATACAAACTGTATATACAGTATTTGTGCACACATGTGGGTGAATGGCAAACAACTGTACACTTCACTGCACACAGAATATGCAAAATGCAAGCAAGTAGTGTTTCACATTTGTCACACACATTGTTGCCGTGTATAAGGGCTAACCAGTTGTGTGCGTTATGATGCAAAAACACATTTTGAGAAGAGTTTTGAATATGATTTAAAATGATTGCTTTTGGGTGTTGTATGAGTGTTTTGGCATTTCGTGTGTAGCTTTTAGAAAATGAGCCATAGTTTCAGAAATTGTGTGCAAGCAACTGTCAAAACTGTAAAATGTTTCAAGTGTTTTTGTTCATACAATGAAGTATCCTCTGTTGTGTTCCAAGTAAAAAGTCAGAATTTTTGGGTGAACTATCACTTTAAGATAGAAGAGAACATTAAGTTTCATGAGCTATGAAAGAGCAACATCTGAGCAATAGCATTTCCCTCTGGGAAAGCTCAGCGATTAGTGGAACACATAGTGCTAGACATTCAAAGACATAAAAAAATACACACGGAATGAACAAATGAAACAAACACAATATAAAGCAAGACAAACACAGATGGAGCAACGCAGAGCAGCACAGCGCTAAAATATGGTAAATAAAGTCTTTCAAAGTAGTTTACCCACATTTGAAAGTGATATAACACGCATTACCATTGTAGGATTTCCCCTTGCTCATCACATCAATTACTCTGCTCTAATAATAGACTTCAATGAAGTGTATTGTATTAGCTCAGGCTAGGTGGCTAACAAGGCCTTCAGTGACTGACTACTACAATTTCATGTACATAAAAAGCTAATGAACCACAAGAGTGATATACTTCACTTGTTTTCTTTTCATTAACCCCCCCTTTTTGTCCTGACTTGGCACAGCCGGTCGTGCCCATCAAAGGCTGTGGATGCAATTGATGTGCGCTCAGCATCTGATGTGATGCCCCTGCACTGGGTAAAAGAACAGCCTGTGTGATGCTGCACAACAACATTTGACCCCATTTAAAAACTTGATACCAATTAAGTAGGATTTTACCCATAAATAATTTAGCAGGTTCTATCTCTCTCTCTTTCTCTCCCTCAATCTCACACTGCACTCTCACAGTGGAAAGAGACTGGCTAATGAAGCACTCACTTGGGTGAAAGTGGAGCAGACAGGCTGACTATGGCCCATTTTTATCAGCTTCTCTAAGTAATTCATTTCTAAACTTGATATTTATATTGTGGCGAATGATTCTATATGCTTTGGCCCATCATCTTCTAACTGATTGGTTTAGCTCACAATTCTTGCAGAACGGTGGAAAGCCAATGAAGAAAGTGAGATAGAAAGACAAAGACAGAGAGAATGTGAGACTCGGGACAGAACTTCCAAGACGTCATGATGTTCAGACCAGATCAATAATTTTTGACTTGGTCAGTACCAATACTAGTGAAATTTCATCATTCTTAAATTCAAATTTAATAAAAAAATGCTAATAATAAATAATAATATGTTTTTGAACACATTCCTGTATTTATAAAGGAAAAAAATATGAATATTTCATTAAAAACTGCTTCAAGTTTTACATCTTTTTAAAAAACAAAAATGCTTTCATGTTTTTTGTTTTAATAGGGTGAACATTGCTTCACTTTTTTCAAATTGCCTGAAGTTTTACTGATCAAGTAAACAGTAAGAAATAAATAAATAAATGAATTTTTTTTTTGTGGCGTTCTTTTGTCAGTATTGTTGTTGTATTAATATTAACAATATAATATCATTTTATTTTTAAATAACAAACTTTTTGAGTTTTTGAACCAATAAGGGATAGCTCACCCAAAAATTAAAATTACCTCATGATTTACTCACCCTTAAGTCATCCTATGTTATATGACTTTCGTCTTTCAGATGACAGTTAGTGAAAGCTGGAGCTTAGAGTTTATAAAGTTTTAAATAGGGATATTATTTTACACAAATGCATTGATTAACTCCAGAAGGCCTTTATTAATCCCTCAGAGCTGCGTGAAGTACATTTTATGATGGATGCACTTTATTTTAGCTTTAAAATCTCAACACTCTTTGACTGCTATTATAAATCTTTGAAGAGCCAGGATATTTTAATATAAGTCTGATTGTATTTGTCTGAAAGAAGAGAGTCATATACACCTAGGATGGCTTAATGGTGAGTAAATCATAGGGTAATTTTCATTTCTGGGTGAACTATCCCTTTAATGAACAAGTTAAACAACCCACAGGTTCTGTGCTTGTACTCAATTCTACTGGTACTGTAGAAAGATTTCTATGGTTGCATCATTTTATTTATCGAAGTGCTGTTACTTCTGATATCCATAGATCAAAAATAAAATGACAGCATTAATGATAATAAATGTCCAATTGACAATGAGAAAAGAAGGAGGAAGTTAAGTAGGGATAAAGAATGAGTGCAGAAGCTGGGGATGTGATTAATGAGAGGGGGACTCATGTTGTGCAGTACTGAAGGGAAAGATAACTTGTGTTTGAGTGCTTGAGTTTTAGGCATGAGCTTATGCACTTGTGTCAATGTGTGTATGCGTGTTTGTCTGTGTTACATACTTGGTTGCTGTTTTCTTTTGCTTGAGCTCTATCAGTGGGGGATAGTTGCTGTCTTCTTTGAAGCGAGCTCCAGTTTCTGTGAAATCAGATTCTCTATTCCCCCTGCTCCTCTCTGCAATGCCAGTGAAAACACATACAGGCACACACCCCATCTATAAGGCTTGGCTTCTACAAACACTGAAGAGCATGTCTGTCTACATCTTGTGTCTTTTTTCATCCTGCTTCTTTTATTTCACTTCTTATAAAAACTTCTTATAATTTAGTATTGTGATTGTATATTTGTTCATTACACAATATATATGTATTACCAATACAATTTATTATAAACAAAGTGAACAATGACTTCATTCTAACTGAATTGAAGTGTACAATTTCTATCACTAGTGTCACTATTTTACAAATTGCAAAACTTTCCTGTCAGCCATTGGTTGGACAAACAGATACTCCTGTCCCAGTGCTGCTGTTTCGGGCAAGTTGGGATGTTCAAGCAAAAAGAAGAATAATTTGAAATCAGTCTGCAATGGCTTACTTATAGTTTCTCTGCATTTCAATACAGAAGAACAAAGAAGAAGAAGAAAAAAGTTTGAAATCACTAAAGAGGGAATCAGTCTGCTATGGCTTACTTATAGTTTAAATGCATTTTAATACAGAAGAATGAAGATGAAGAAGAAAAGTGTACACACTTCAATTTCAAAAGTCACCCAAAAATGAAAATCTAGTCATCTTTTCTCATCTTTTCCATTTCCATCTTGCAATTCTGACCATCCCCCTAAATTCTGAGCCTAATTTTTTAATTTTTCCCTCGCTACAGAATAAAAAACGATAATTGTGACTTTTTATATCACAATAAAAGATTTTTGAATTGTGAGATGTAAATTCAAAACTGAGGAAAAAAGAGAGGAAACAGTTATGACTTTTTGTTTATAGAGAAACAAAGCCAGATTTTTTCCCTATTTTTCCTTTTTTCCCCAGATTTTTTCATCTCACAATTCTGCCTTTCTTCTCTAAATTCTGAGTTTAAATCTCAAAAATCTTTTTCCCTCGTTACATAAAAAGATAATTGTGACTTTTTATCGAACAATTCAGACTTTTTTCCCCCCATAATTGCTAGTTTATATCTCACAATTGTTTTTTAGAAACATCTCAATTTATATCTTGAAATTCTGACTTTTTCTCTAAATGCTGAGCTTAAATATCACAATTTACATTTTTCCTTTTCTATGGAATAAAGAATAAAAATTGAGGCTTTTTATCTCACAATTCTGACTTTTTTTGGGGAATTGCTAGTTTATATCTCACAGTTTAGACCTTCTTCTCGGATACTTCTCAGTTTATATCTTGCAAAAAGTCATAGTTGTGAGACATTATTGTCCATTAATCCAACCATCCATCTACAATGAACGTCAGTGGGGTCCAATGTTGTTTTTGACCCCATTTGCATTCACTGAAAAGAAGCTGTTGAAACATTCCTCAAAATATCTTCTCTTAAATTCTGCAGAAAAATGAAAGTCAAACAGGTTTGGAATGACATGAGGCTATATAATGAGGAAATTTCCTTTTAGAACATTCCTTTAAATCTTTTAATTCAGAACCATCCTCCAATCGAAAGTAGGCAGGAAAGCCTGAGCGCAATAATTCTCCATAATTCTCTCAGAACAAGCGGTTTAACACAGTCTTCACCCCACACTTGACCTGCTTTATGCAGCAGTACAGTATCCCCTCCCCCTTTTGCCCACTTTTCCACCCTCCCTCTCCTCCAGCTCGAGGTAGGGCACAGGGCGGAGGGCATGCCAAGCTGGTCGACACTTTTAAGCAAAGATTAAAGCTCTTCCTTTTTAATCAGTCATTTGGCAATGTGCTAAGCCTTTCCTATCCTGCCACTGCCGCAGATCAATTTTTAATGCAACTGTGCACAGTGCAGCCGTCTGACAGGCAAGAAAGGCACTATTTACAAAGGGTCTATTTACAAATATGCGAGTGAAGAAAATCTTTGCGGGCCACAATTGATCACTCTTAAGGAATTTTAAATGAGTCTTCTGTCATGCACTGCGACCTCTGAGAGTCTCAATGTGCAAAAGTGTGGCAGCTGTGTGATGCCATTTTATATGTCTAAGCGAATATATATATTCTGTTTTTCTGTTTATTTATAAAATGTGCAACAGTTACTTATAGAGGCACAAACTGCACCTGATGTCAGTGTTTTGCAGAAGTTTTTTTTTCTTATCAGCTCTACTCTGAATTTAGACTTTAAAAACAGTGTATGTATGCCCTGTAATGATAAATTAATGAAGGAGTGCCATACTTTCAGATATGCATGTTTTTTGGAGACTTCATATCTGAACTGGAGTGCTGAACATTTTGATTCAAAACTAGGCTAAAGATGAGTGTTGGAATCAGTGCTGTAACTTGTTTTATTTGACACACCTCATAAGATTCATAAGGTGTCAGGGTATTAGTTAAAAATAACTTAATAACTATGCTCACCTTTGCATTTTTATAGGCTTGTCTCAAATTTACCTCAAAATTACCTCAGTCGGCTTCCACTCTGTCATTCAGCACCCAGCACTGCATTGATCTCCACAAAATTGACCTGGTTTCCTTCAGATCAATGCTCTATTACATGCCATCATTCTGAGGTGAGTCACAGCGGTGAAGAGTTCAGCACGCTGTTGTTTAACCTCTGTCCTCTTTGTGCAAGCTGTCTGAGCAAGATGCTAAATTACAAAGGAAACAACAAGACCAGGAGAATTGAGTGTACGGAAGCTACATATACACCACAATGGGATGCATGGAACACAGGCCCATTAAATAACCACTGTAATTTACTTGCATTGTGGGTGTTTAGCAAGGCTACACACTCTCAAAAATACCGCCCATCTCTTGGCCATAACACACACAAATGGTGAGGTACTGGGAATAATGAGAGTTCAGATATCACTTGAAGGTGTTTAAAAAAAAAAAGGTATGTTGTTTGAAAGGGAATTATCTTGACCTCAAAAGCGTAACATCAAAGTAAGGCTGAAGATAATCAGCCCAACAGTGCTCTGTTTTATGAGGGTAAATGTTTATTTTTTACAAAAAACACATAGATATGATGCTTATCAAAGTATTTTTCCATGAAGTAGCCTGGTAATAAGTTTTTGTGTGTGTGTGTTAGTCATGAGTGCACATCATTGTTATTTTTAAATGTGGTCTTCTAACCCTTTTGTTTTACTCGCATTTGGGGTCCCAGTGATCATAATACTATACATTTGTATACATGCTATACATACTTTTAGAAGTAACCTAAAATTTAATCTTAATTTTCATACACTTCCATTTTTTTATGGTGGCCGAGAGAGCTCAACACTCTACAAATGAAAAAACACCAGCAAATTTAAAAAACACCTTCATCAATTGACAATACAAATGATGTATATACTCACAATGCAACCAAATACAGAAATGTGCCTCAAGTACTCACAGCACAACTAAATACTGAAATGCGCTGCAAATACTCGCAACACATGCAAATACCAAAACATGCTGCAAATACTCACAACACAACCAAATACAGAAACACGCTGCAAATACTCACAACACAACCGAATACTGAAAAAGCTGCAAATACACGCAACACAACCAAATACAGCAACACGCTGCAAATACTCGTAACCCAACCAAATACAGAAAAGCACTGCAAATACTCACAACACAACCAAATACAGAAACGCGCTGCAAATACTCACAACACAACCAAATATAGAAATGTGCTGCAAATACTCACAACCCAACCGAGTGCGCTGCAAACACTCACTACACAACCAAATACAGAAATGTGCTGCAAATACTCACAACACAACTGAATACAGGAATGCGCTGCAAATACTCACTATACACAACTGAATACAGAAACCCACTGCAAACACTTGCAACACAATCAAATACAGAAATGCGCTGCAAATACTCACAACACAACTAAATACACAACTTGCAACACAAATTTTTGTTTATTTTAACATCCTCATCAATTCCTTAACTTTTGTGGATAATATTAGCTTTAATAAGCTGACGAAATACACAATTACTGTAACTCTGAAACGTTATGTAAGCTGTCTAACTTTTACAACTTCCCTTATGAAAGTTAACCATGGTTTAAAAAAAAAAATGTTTGGGCTACTAAAGCATGGTAACCAGAAATGAATCATAGTTTTGCCACACTAACCGTAGGTTAATTCGCTGGTACTTTTTCTATTTGCATGTTTTTTTTTTTTTAAGTTCCATCACATTGAGCTCTCTTGGCCACCATAATTAAATCATTAAAATTTTTAAAGAAGTCAAGTCTCTAATGCTCACCAAGGTTAAATTTATTTAATCAATAATACAGTAAAAATAGTGCATACAATACTACAATATTGTAAAAAAAATATCATAATTAAAAATATTTCTATTTGAATATATTTAAAAATGTAGTTTATTTCTGTGATAGCAAAGTCAGAAAATTTCTGCATATTATATTCATTACATTTAATCAAGGTTTATATCTGGGGTCTCCCATCTCTCATACAGAACATCGAAGATTAAGTTTATTCCAGACTGGTTGTACGTTGTGACAAAACCAACTGTTCTTAAACTCGCTGTCTCTTCATTGAGCTTGGATTTCTCTGATTCTACTTGTTTCCCAGAGGGAAATCAGCGTTGTGTGGTTTTGACAGTGCTTGAGGCTTTTGGCTGGGCCACACAACAAGGCATTCACTGTGAGTGTGCCTGTGTGTGCACATTAGCCACCTCTCACCTCTCTCCTGACATTAGTAATAAAAATGAACACAGCCCAAACTGCTTTCAGTCAACTCCGTAGATGTGTATGTGTGTGCGTATGTGTGCATTGGTGCTGTCGCCAATTTGTAGCGAGTTTTGGCCAGGCGAGGTGACGGAACGGCTTCTTGATAAACAGAGAAGCGGTGCTTCGATTTTCCATCCAGAGGCATTTGGAAACACATGGGTCTCTGAGCCAGTGAGCAGGGCGGAGGAGACTGGTGCTTACCAATAGAGTAATGCCTGCACAAAACATTACTGACCACCCTGAGTACAACTCCCCAGACTGACAAAACAGGGAGAGAGAGAGAGAGAGAGAGAGAGAGAGAGAGAGAAATGAAGGAGAGCTTGACATAAATGCAGGATGCAATAGGTCCATGCAGGCAAACCCTTTCTAAAAACACCACACATACACTTAAAGATACAACAAAGATAATACCAGATGCGTCACTCCTTTTTAGAGGAATTATTTACCCTGAAATTAAAATTTGCACTAAATTTACTCACTCTCAGGTTATCAAAGATGATGTTTGTTTCTTTATCAGAACAGATTTAGAGAAATGAATTTCTCATCTCTTGTTCACCAATCGATCTTCTGCAGTGAATGGGAGCCATCAGAGCAAGAGTCCAAACATCTTATAAAACATCACAATAATCCACAAGTAATCCACACAACTCCAGTCCATCAATTAACAATTTGTGAATTGGAAAGCTGTGTATTTGAAATAAACAAATCCATCATTAAGCCGTTTTAAGTTCAAACTGTCACTTCTGGCCAAAATACAAGTCTATAATCCATGATAGCGCTTCTTCCTCTGTTGTCCTCTCACATCAAAATCCAACAACATGTTTAAAACTGTTTTGGACTGCTGCTTGTAGACAGTGCTTGATCTGTGAATATTTCTATACTGATTTAGACAAGATTATTATGATATTATGGATAGCGGATTCATATTTTAGCCAGAAACAATGATCTAAAATATGATCTGAACAAGCAGGTACCTAAACTCTCTTAATTAAACAATTATAAATGCATTAGTTTATTAGTATTATTATTTTAAAGTTAAGATATACAATATAACATGATAGAAGCTAACTGGAGGAAATAAAAGCTGGTTAGTTATTGCTTTTGAGGGTTGAAAAGCTTGAAAGAATTTTTTGGAAATATTGATCATATTATACTAGTTTTTGTAATTTTATATAAAAGGATTGAATGTTTCAAAGTGAGACAAACAAACTTGAGTCATTCTAACATTAATAACACATTTAACTTCCAGAAAAACATATTTTCCCACCTCAGGCATCAAATCCCTATTATTATTGGTCATATCATTTTATCTTTAACCATGTTATGGATACTATGGGAGCTCTCTGAATATGATAATATAATAATAATATAAAATGTATTTGTAATGAAATTAACATTTTCCTATTAATCAGATGTCCCTCACACTACTTTAGTATTTACAAATATAAAAGTTACATTAAATCTTACACTTTTTGTAACAACCTGAAAAGAAGTGGCTTAACTTCAGAACTGAAAACAGTATTCTTATGATTGCTCTGAACATTTCAGTATGAGTTCAACAAACATTAAATAACTTTTTCAGTAACTTAAAAAATAATTAATAAAAATGTAGGTGTGACAGGGTTGAGACTAGGGTAACAGGGTTGAAGAGACAAATACACCTTAACATATAAATAGTTTTTTTTTTTTTTTACTCAAATTCACTGTAAGATTTTCTATAAACACTGTATTTCATAATGTAACCAAGAAAGACAACAGATATAAATTGCAATTTATTTAATTAACACTGAGATGTGAAAATCTAGGCAGAACACACATGCCCACACACAGCTTTAACATGGATACTACATTCGAAATATGCATGTAGTATAAGACTCTTGATCAAATATAATGATTCATTTAAATTACTGGATAACTTCATCTTACAACCCAGTTATGATCAAATAAGTAACAGGGTTGTGAATTTTTGCTCTAAAAGGCCACTGCTCTAAATGTAGTGCATTACAGGAAAGCCCAAGGCATGCATGATATTAAGAAATCATGTATATTGTTAAAATATCAAAAATCATTTTCACAAGTAGTAGTTTTCTATCTTTATTTGATGTAATGTGGTTGAGTCGTTAAGCTTGACAACCACAATATCATAAATATTAATAAGTTATAGTTATAAAAGGAGGTGGTAACATGCCTGTGTCTCGCAATGTTGTTCAGAAGACTTATATGATGTCACTTCCTGTTAATGATTTGTGTAACAGGGTTAAGGGGTTACAAAACAAAAACATTACCAGCAAAAAAGCACAGATAGACATTTATGAGAATGGCAAAATGTATGGACCTTTTTCTAACTGTATTTTTCATATACCAAGTTCACTTTCATAGAAGGTCATGACAAAATAGGTGGTGTCAACTGAAAAAAAGAAGATCATTTCTATTATAAAGATAAAATGTATGTCATGTTTTAAACCGTATTAATGGAGACATTTCAATTAATACAGAAAGCTTTTAAAAATAAATTCTGGTGACCCAATAGACAAAATACACTTAAAAAGGTCAGAGGAACTCAAAAGGTAACAGTTTCGTGGAATGACTCACTTACACCACAATGTCATTAAATCTATCACTAATACTTTGTATGCCTGCAAGAAATGATGCCTCTTCCTGTAGCATGATGTTGTTTAGTACCTGACTTTTGTTTGTTAAATGGATTTTACTAAACAACAAAATGTATAGATAATGAAATTGGAGATTCAGGAAAAAAATAATGAAATAATTTACAAATATGTACACAATCAAAGTAGTGAAAATATGTTGATTCACTGATTGTGATAATGTGATTTCCATTTTTAGAAATGTGTTTGCTATTTTATTGAATATATTAAGGCACATGATAAGACAAGAAAATGCACTGCATATCAGGAATGACCCAAATGACTAAATTACTCACACGCGTGATGAAGCGGATGATACGGCACACATACAACTCTCAGCCTCACACTCCACACACACACTCCACAAACACAGCTAAAGAGTAATGTGTGGCGTCACGCCTCTCAGCCACTATCAGCACTTTAAAGACCTCCAACCGCATAGGGGTGTCAAAACTAGAGGTGGGGTGCTGAACTCTCCCTCTTTCTGACGAGAGTTAAGGAGATCAGGTTGCCAAGTCTGTAGTTTTAAAGCCCTCTCTTCCCTCTGCGCTCATCAGCCAGAAAACAACTCTCTCGGCTAAGCGCCGGTGATCAAACGCCGCAGTCTCCCGATGCGTGCCATCAGGACAGTTAGGCTAATAGGATTGGGAGCCCCCAGGTGAGCTGAGGGTGCTCTTTGAGAGCTACCGATTAGCCAACAGTTACAGGCACGCTGACATAGAGAGACCCAGAGAGGAAATCTGAAGTCGTAAGCCAGACAAGTAACTTTTCCTAGCTTCAAGTTATTATTCAAGTATTCATTTAGCAGATTTAGAGAAGCTTCATGCATAGGAAGACACTGTGAGTGGTTGCTAGGGTATACTGAGTGGTTGGTAACATGTTGCTATATGCATTTGTTAGGGTGGTTGCTTACAGGGCTAAGCATAAATAATATTTATGTCCTTAGATATAGCTTATTCCCTGCTTCAGGATGATGAACTTAAATTTACATAAAGAAAAAGAAAACTCAGTTTTTTAGATTTTCAAAAAACTTGTAGCCATACATAACTATACTAAATATTGTTACTATACATAACATAGGGAATACCAGGTACACTCTCACACATCATTTCCACACATCGTTTCTGTGTGTTAGTTGCATCACATGATTGATTTGACAGACAAGTTTTCAAATACAGTTGAGGTCGAAAGTTTACATACGCCTTGCGGAATCTACAAAATAAGAGAGATACAAAATGCATTTTTTTTTTAATTTAGTACTGACCTGAATAAGATATTTCACATAAAATACATTTACATAGTCTACAAGAGAAAATAATAGCTACATTTATAAAAATTACTTTGTTCAAAAGTATATATACGCTTGATTTTTTTAATACTGTGTTGTTACCTGAATGATCCACAGCTGTTTTTTTTTTTTTTTTTTTTTGTGATAGTTTTTCATGAGTCCCTTGTTTGTCCTGAACAGTTAAACTGCCCGCTGCCCTTTTGAAGATCAGGGTAAATCTTATTTTGTCTTCTGGTAAACATGTAAGTATCTTCTGTAGCTTCTGAAGGGCAGTACTAAAAAAAACAAAAAACAAAAAGTGTACACATCTTCAATCTGTTCAAAAGTTTACACCCCTGGCTCTTAATGCATCCTGTTTCCTTCTGAAGCATCAGTGAGTGTTTGAATCTTCTGTAATAGTTGAACATGAGTCCCTGAGTTGTCCTCAGTGTGAAACGATCGATCTCAAAATCATACAGTAAAAATGCTGAAAAAACAAATAATTTGTGGGACCTAAATGATCTGAAGAACAGTGGGAAATTTAACAAGTGATTCATTAACAACTATCACAAAAAAAATTATAATAAATGAAAAAAAATAAATAAATAAATAAAAAGGCAAAAACAATATTAAGAATCAAGTGTATGTAAATTTTTGAAAGGGGTCATTTTTGATTAATTCAGCTATTATTTTTTCTTGTGGACTATATGTAACTGTCTTTTATGTGAAATATCTTATTCTGCAAGGTATGTATGTAAATTTTCGACCTTAACTGTATTAATAAGCAGGCAAGCACTTTTGTTAAAGTAATATTTTTGTTCTACAAAAAATGCTATTTAATAAGATTTTCTTTTTCTTTTTTCCATTATTAATCAGGATAGTAACACACTGAAAAAAAAAAAAAAAATGGGAAAACAAAGAAAGTAATGCACTATGTTACTTTTGGGTTACATTTTGTCACCTGTGCTGGGTTGGGCTTGCTTATTTGTTTAAGCGAAATAAATAAGCCTCAGGCTGAAGGAAGTGCCTCTGTCTTTGTAACTCACTCAACAAGGGGACAGGAGAGCAGTCAGTGAATAAATGGGAAAACAAAGTCATTTGCATTCACTGTAAATTTACAAGTGTGCCACAGTTGCTTTACTAGTTACTTGGAAAAAGGTAATCTGATTATGTAACTAGCGTTACTTGTAATGCTCAACACAAGCTGAATTTACTAAAATAACCATAGCAGTCTTTGTGAGTGCACAGCTTGGTTTATATAGGTGTGTTTTATGAGGTTTGGTCCAGGAGATGCATAAAGAGCCTAGCCAAAGGGCCCTCTCTCATTACGTAAGTGGGGCCTACCGGTGCCAGGCCTGACCTCAGTTCCTGTTTGGGCCAAAACAACAGGATTGTCTGCAGCCAAGCAGCTTCAAAGAGCAAGTCTTGCATAAGACCTACAGCAGACTGGCAGAGTCATTGAAGAGGCCAATGTTTTGCAGAGGGATTTATAAAATGGTTGGCTCAGGGTGTTCACCTTCCACCCTTCACACCTTACTAGCAGTATGTTAAAGAGTTTCGGAAATAACCTTCCTCTGGGGTTCCTTGATAAAGAATTGCTAGTGGGAAGAAATTGACAACTTTTTTGGTACACCTCACTATTAATCCATATGTCCAGTTGGACTACTAAAAGCTCCTCTTTTTTCAGAATTATCCACATGCACACACACATCTAGCCACACACAATGAGAGTGAGGCAAATTTAATGCATGACAAGGCTCAATAGTTAGATACACAGTAATTACATTGTGTGCTCTGCACGGTGACTGAGTTTGCCTTAGTCAGTGACAGCCTGGCTCAGCGTTAATTGTTTTCAAATTGTTTTGGGAATGATATATGGCTAATAGCTTGTGTATGACATAGAGTGTGTGTGTTAGTGTGTATGAAACCCACCTGTGCCTCTAGTGATGACTGCAGCATAACAAGTTTCACAGGCCACAGCCTCTAGCGGAGCCTATACACTGCAGCAATATGGGCCACCTCCAAAGCCTTTTCTACAAAACAATAATTGTTCTGGAAACATATGCATTCAGACACTTGTTCTCAGAGTTTCAAGAGTCTGTGACAACTGTTTTCCCGGAAAGCTTAAATAGGACAGGGACCTGGCATTTCTTTGAGCATCTCTCTGGTTTTTCTCTTATACATACATAAAGCAGATGGGAAAAGATTTGGCCATGCTCGGCAAACTCAGCACAGATCTTTAAGAATGTTTCCCAGATGACAGAGCTGGAGGGAGCGTTTTTGTTTAAAGATCTATAGATTTTTTTCTCTCTCTTTTAATCTAGAATTACAGCAATTGGAAGGTCACAAGATGAAATACAACATTTCAGTTGTTATTCACATTCTTGCATTCGTTTTGTGCTGTTATCTATTATTTAGGATTCATTTTCACTTCTAATGCATAGTTTTCACCTAAATATTGTTACTACAACAACTGTCAAACAAACAATCAGACAGACAGATAGACAGACAGACAAAATAAATAAATGTAAAATTCTGCTTAAGCAAACAAACAAAAAGGAATTCTTGCTGGGATTCTTAAAATACACTGGCTAGCTATTATTTTAATGTTACTAAAAATAATATGTAAAGAGTTCAGATGCAAAACCCCCTAAAAGCCATCTTGGTTAAAAATGAGATAATGATACTGAGTGAATGCTCTCAACACATATTATACATCCAGCAAATACTTTTACTTCAAACTTGCTAAAATCCCAGCCTCAGTCCAATCAGAAGTACCGGTACTTAGGTAGAAACCTATGCATCGGAGCCTAATAAAAATGCTATTTTTAAAGAAAGACGTCAGATGGATTTAGAGGTTTTTGCATCTGAACTCTTCATGTACAACCACTGTAAATAAATAAATAAATAAATAAGATTTACAATAAAATGAATGGAATCATGTCCAGTTTTTTTGAAAAATAAATAAATAAATAAATAAATAATAATTAAAAACAAATTAATAAATAATCATGAAATTAAGAATTTTTGCTGGGTTTCTGACAAAATACCCTATAGCTAGCTATTATTTTAATTTTATACAACCACTGTAAGTAAGTAAATACATAAATAACTATGCTTTATTGTTTATACAATTTATTGCAAATTCTTTCATTAGTTTCCTACTGTATACATAGTTTGTCCTTTTGTCATCTAAATAAGTACAAAGTACAAAGAATAGTAATTACTAATTAATTAAATTAATTAATTATGCAATTATGCAGTTTGAAAGGGATATCTATATTAATGTTTCCTGGTTTACAGTAACAATAATAGCAGCTATTTGCTGGCAGCCATGGTACATTTTTATTAAAAGCATATGCATGCAGATTTAAAATGTGTTTGTTTCAAGAACAGTTACAAATGATATAATAGCCTACGACCTTTAAAAAAAGATTTGTGTTCTACCAACTGTACACACGCACACACACACACACACACACACACACACACACACACACACACACACCTCAGCGCCTATTACAGCTGGCGCTGACACTAAAAACCACATCCTAGCTTTTAGATTTACAGTTCACAACTCTTTCTGTGAGCGTGCACAACACTAACCTGCTTAAGTAATAGCACCGGGGCTGTACAGTCAACACTCCATCAGAATGAAAGAGTGACAGCCCACCGTTTGAAACGTAATCCATACCAGATTACACCCTCACTCAGATCTCTTTATTGATGCTTTCCTGTGGAATTAGCTTGAGACACACTGAACTCTGATTAAAACCGTTTACCCGGAACTGTCAATTACAGCGTCAAAGTAGGCCTAATGTAGACCAGACATCCCTCATAGCCGAGACATCTCTGCTTTCAGAGCCAGCCAAGAAAGCAACATGCTCCAGTCTAAGCTCTTATTAGACCCCTGTCTCGCAGGGGTCCGCCCGTTTAAGTGTGCCACTAATAAATTTATATTTACTGCCTTTGCATTGAGGTATGGTTAAATTATGGCACAATAAACCTGGCATCCGCTTCTGAAAAGCTCTTTTCAGCGATGATGTTAAACGCTGTATCGTAAGCAATTTTCCAAAGTGGATTACAGATTTCTCATGCAGGTTTTATTGCACATTATGATAACTTAACCACATCTAAATGTTCGACATAAAGGGGAAATATGCGAGCCTTAATACGCAGTATTTTATGTTTTAAGAAGCACTTTTACAAACCTGCAAAGACGTAGGAGTTGCAGCGCAGATGCAGCACAGGAGTCAATAATGTTTATGAGGTTGATTTTAATTATCATGAGATAACGGAGCGGACCCTTCAGTGCCGAGGCCACATCAATCCATAGTTTGTGTGCATTTAAACACACACACACACACACACACACACACACACACACACACACACACACACCAAATGCATAGGCACTTGCATGCAGAACCACATGCACATAGATATGCCAGACTTTGATTAATGCATAAAGCCTCGTGACTGGGATTGATATCTGCCTGGTAAATAATGACAAAGGGGAAATTAAAAAGCTGTATGGGGTCTGGTGAAGTCACTCTCTTTGCACCTGCTCCAGTTGCTACCTAATGAAGGTTTAAACCACATATTACAACAGTATGGCCATTAAAATGTTTTTTTCTGAACACACAAGCAGCAATCTAGATAAAATATCATCAGCTGACATTATATTTTATTGCAATAACATATTCTGACACCATACTGCACTGTTTTAATTGTGACAACTTACCCCTTATAGTGTGTCTACAGTCTTAGTTATAGGCTGGGAATAATAGAGGAATTGTATGAAACATTTACTGTAAAACTTGTGACAACCAGAACTGGTCTCTACTATAGGGAAAGCCTTTTTTGTATATCTATAATCCCACCATGTTTATCAGTGAAATTTAACAACATAGGCAAAAAGGGCAAGGATTATGTTTTTTTCCTCCTGAACAGCCATCATGGAAAGGTCAAATCAATCTAGTGCTAAGCATGCCTCATAAGCAATCCATAAAGAGCCTTGTTTTAAATAATAATGTTTTATAGATCACCTAAACACATTACCGCAGCACAATGAAAAGATCTGATGTCCAGAGAATTGAAATGTGCAAATCCAATATGTGAGTGTGTTTGAGGTAATGAAGTACTGGCATTTTATATAGAACACACACACACACACACACACACACACACACACACACACACACACACACACACAGGGCACTGACTTTATCCTCTGTGCTTCCTATTCTCTTGAATTAAAGCAAACAGATTTAATCACAAATCCAGTGTCCTGTTTTGGTTGCTTTTACATTATTTAACAGGCTATATTTAATTTTTAAATATTAATGAAACTTTTTATTAAATATTATATTAATATATATTAGACATGTGACGTATCAAATTTTCATGTTGTGATAATTGCTTAAATTTTTTTTTTATCACGGTATACCTTATTATCACGATATTGAATACACTAATGTTAAAATAAAATAGCCTATTGAGTTGAGACCCTGTTGAGTCCAGCGCAATGTGACGCCATCCACGTCAAAATTAAAAATTATATATTATTGGTTACGCTTTAACCTTGTGCATAAGCAGATCCATTTCCTCTCTGCAGAAGCAGAATTGTTAAAATAGGGCCCCAAGTATTTATTTGGCACTCTGATGAGCATCATCGTGAAATCTCAATGGCTGTTTGAAACATTTAAATCCTGTTCAGACACAGAAAATAGCAGCTGCTGTGTCTACAATGTTACCGGGGTAACGGATGCATTTCTGCTGTTCCATTAGCGCCATCTGCTGTCAGAGAGTGAATGTGCATTTTGATTCAGCGCATCTCTTTTACTTGTTTTGTCATGCACTTCTCATCCATGTTGGGCTTGTTTACTCTGCAACGCAGCATACGGTGATGTTGTGATATGGTGATTTTATTCTAAAATGCACTCAAAAATTCTTAGTAATTTGAACCAAATACGAATTATTTGGTATTATGAAGTGCCCACAATAACAATATCATGCGACATTATCATGATATTGTATTATTTCTTATATAAAGACATTTCTAATATATTTATATAAGAAAAAGAACTATACAGACCTGCATAAATTAAGCAAATTATGCTATATGTGACCCTGGACCATAAAACCAGTCATAAGGGTTATTATTATTATTATTTTTTAAATTGAATAAATAAGCTTTTCATTGATTAATGGTTTGTTAGGATAGGACAATATTTGTCCGAAATACAACAATTTGAAAATCTGGAATCTGAGAGTGCAGAAAAATCTAAATATTAAGAAAATCGCCTTTAAAGTTGTCTAAATGAAATTCTTAGCAATGCATATTAGTAGGAAATTTACAAAATGCCTTCATGGAACATGATCTTTACTTAATGTCCTAATGATTTTTGGCATAAAAGAAAAAATTATCATTTTGATACATACAATGTATTGTTGCCTATTGTTACAAGTTTCCATTAGAAATGTATTTACATTCTCTGTGTATAGTGAATATATCAAACACTTGTACATGGATACTGACTAATATATCAAAATTATGAAGATGATTTATAAACATGTCCAGGCAAATCTGAAATGACTGATTCTCAGCAAATAATCACAGACAGACAAACAGACAGACAGACAGACAGACAGATAGATAGATAGATAGATAGATAGATAGATAGATAGATAAACAGAGAGGCAAACTTGCAGAAAGTCACTGACTCAGTGTGAAATTGCCCTCATCGTGTCTTGTGAGCCAGACATATGCACGACTGCTGTTGCATGTCAAAGCAATAATTCTTCCTCATCTTCCGATTGATTTCTGCATGGAGCTGATGAATGCCTTTTGCACAAAGCATCATATTTCAGCCAGGCTCAAAACTCCACCCTGTTTATGGTGGGCATAACAACCGCTCTCCATCTCCTCTGCACATAGAGATGCATTTCTATTGATTGGCCTGCGGGGACCAGCCGGGTAAAGCTATGTAGGTTTGACAATAATCACAAACAGCCCTCTGACCGTGAGGCCGTGATGAAGTCTCTCTCCTCCCTGCTTCTCTCTCTCTTTCTCTCAATGCAATATGCCAAATTTGAATTAGTTCAGACAGGCCTGTTCATTATAGAGGGGATGCAAAAGGAAGATCTATGCCTATACAATCCTTAGAAAACAGTTTAAAATATGCACTGTGCTCGCAAATGGCAATATATGACACACAGCCCTGGCCGACTGCCTGGCTCCTACTTAAAGAATTGTCATTTGGGGGGAAATAAATTTTACTAACAAGACAAAGTCAATGTTTCCCTGTTTTACTACAATCAAAGTAGCGTGGCTGACAACACCATGTCTCATCATCCCCCTACCTGCAGACAGTATAAATAATGTGCAAACATCATAAATCTGTATGAAAGGAGGAGCTCCATTAGCTCCGGTAAGGATTCCACCTCTGCACGAGCAAGTGGATATATTTAGATCTTTTCTACAAGTAATTTGTCAGTGGGAGCTTAGGAAAATCCCATTGTCATTTTTTTTTTTTTTTTTAAGATATGGATGCTGTATACAAATGAATACTGAATTGAAATCAATTGCACAGCAAGCAACCATATCCTCTTATGTCAATGTGAAATAAGGAGAAGAAATATGAATATATACATTATAATCTAATCTAATCTAATAATATAATATAATATATTTTCCACATAATACACACAACTGCAGAAACACTTATCATAGAACAATATAATTAATATAATTCTGAAATATATTCTACAGTTTTATTATATAGCCTATATATGCGTGTGTGTTTTTTCTTATATTCATATTAGAAAAAAAAAAGTTTATTGTAGTCATTAAATGTTGTAGATGTGCAAATATATATTTTTTTGTACTTTGAACATCTGCAATACGAATACAATTATAGTTTCTCTTTTATTAAACAGAAAGTGTTTTCAGAGTGTGTGTCTGCCTGTCAGATGTTGCACCATGCTGTGGCTGCTGCAGCTGGAACCATCTGTGTTGGGACTCTGAGGGAGGGATGAGACTGGAATGGTGCTACTCCAGACAACACTGCTCTCCCAGCCACAGATGCAGTAGCTGGGCCTGCCCATGCTGAACTGCTCAACAGCCACAGAGAGAGACAGCATTTCATTCGTTAACCCCTTGCTAAAACGCATCAGGCTACATCAAGCACTTGGACTAAATCAAGGTAAGGTGTGCATGCTTTGGCTCAAGGTCGGTTTTAGCTATACTCACATAACACTGCGCTAAGAACTTCATCACTAACATATGATTAGTGCGCTGCAGGATCAATTAAAACTAACCAACAAAATCAATATGTGCCACTCAGCATATATGTCAAAAAGTTAATTAATAAACAAGAAATGCATTAGAGGTGACATGGAAGCATGTGGAGCTGTGCCTAAGAATATTATCAGTCAAAGACTGAATTACTATGACCTCAGCGAAATGAGGGACAAGTGATTCCACTTGTGGAACTTAAGTGTGTGATGATCCATCTTTCAGCAGAGCTCAGGACGTGTAATGCGTGAGGCTGGAATGGGCCCAAACTTTGATTAGGATCCCTGCACCTTGTACACCTCTTTTCTGGAGCTGGGCCCAGGATCCAACTGTAATCACTACCTCCCATTTGCTTTAATGAATTCCATTACTGATGAATGAGACCAGAATGGACTTTTTGAGCATGCCAATTGATACCAAAAATACTTTTACACAAACTTAATGGGATTTAACTACATTCCTGGATACAGCTTTCACAAGAACCATATTTATTTCCAAAATATGCTAAGAATCCACTTTGTTTATTACAGGGAATTATTCAGGGAAGAGCTTGTTGTATATCTAAAGTAGCCCACTAAAAAACTGTTAACAGCAGAATTTCTTAGTCAACATTAGCTGTTTAAGAGGTCATGTGACACATTTAAAAGGTTAGTTCACCCAAAAAATGTGAATTCTGTCATTAACTATTCACTGTCATGTCATTCCAAACCCATAAGGCCTTCATTCATCTTTGGAACACAAATTAAGATTTTTTATGAAATCCAAGACACACATTTTTATGATGTCTTTACCTTTCTGGGCCTGGGGACGTTTTGGTTGCATTACTATCTATGCCAGGTCAGAAAGATCTCATATTTCATTAAAAATATCTTAATTTGTGCTCCGAAGATGAACGAAGGTCTTATGGGTTTGGACGACATGAGGGTGAGTAATTAATTACAGAATTTTTGGGTGAACTATTCATTTAAGTCCTATGTGGACTCTGGCTCACTGAAAAACCACAAATGTCACATTTTTACCTTCGCTTATGAAAAAGGTCAGCGCCTTACACAAATAATTTCACAAATACGATTTGTTTTTACTGATATTTGTTCAAATCTTTTACTATATATAGTATCTGTAAAGACCATGGCTTTGTACATTTCAAAATGTGCACAGTACATATTTGGCTTGTTTACATAAATATCAGTCAAGACTATATTATAGGAATACTAAGGGCTCAAAAGTTAATCTCAGTAAACAACATTTATGGCATAATGTTGATTGCCATAAAAAAGTAGGTTGCAGTGAAGCACTTGCAATGTAGGTCAATGGCGGTAATCCATAAACATTAAAATACTCACCATTTAAATAATAAAGTATAGCCACAAAACATAAACAATATAAATGTTAACATGATTTTGGAGTGATATTAGTGCTTACTAATCTTTTCATACAAAGCTCTAACTTTAATGTCTTTGGCCTTAGGTCCTAGCTAAAACCCTAAAACGAAAAACCCTTAAAACTTTTCCAAATATTGGCCCTATTTACTAATAAGTGACTCACTTATTTTATTTATTTATGTATTCATGAAAAGAAAGAATGACCCAATTGAGGGATTGAGGCAATCGGCAAAGCCAACAAACAGCACAAAAGAAGATAAGTACAGACTTGTGTTAGTTCTTGTTTTCCAATACAATTGCAGAGATGTAATAAATGAAAAGTGATTGGTGCTTGAAAGGGTTAACATCCTTATTTCCTGTTTTAGATGGTGCGGTGACCCCAGGAGTCAAATCCTCGGCACGACGGAGATGCAACTCCCAACTCCAGCATAATTTGAATTCTTTCTCACCTCACTCATGTGATAGTGAGTTGGGCTCATTCTTTTTGCTCTCCTCCTCTCTCTGGAACAATGAGATTTTTATCTTTAATGCTATTACGCGCCTGTAATAGGTTTAGAGCTTGTCTGGTTTACATTGGCAAGGGAGAGCGAGAGTTTATTGGGTGTAGGACCTTTGCTTTTCCACTTTTTTGTGTTGCAACTGATATAAACTACTCTTTAACCCTGGCGAGAATGAGACGGCTGCGTTGAAAACTTTCAGCAGCCTCTTAGCGATGGCGGTGTTATCTCGAAAGAGAAGAAAAGCACTGTTTCACTCTCTTTCTTTTTTTGTGCTGTTGACGGGTGTTGTGTAGGGTTGGCTCAGTGGGAATGATTACTGTGGGGGTCTTAATCAGGAGGCGCTGGCTTCCCGGACCCTAGGGGCCCCACGCTACTACATTTCCTGTCAGGACACACTGAGAAACAATCAATCATTTCGGGATCCTCTGACAACTGGAGGAGGTACCTCTGCTCCACGGGAGGAAGAGCGAGGGAGAGAGAGGACGGTGAGTTTGAGGACGAGCAGTGTATAGGCTATGAATATGAGATGACTCTTGTTAGAAGTCCAAGTTGAAGAAAGGACACGAGGAAGCAAGGCCACGTCGACCCGGGTTACAATTTACGTCAATTTATGCCCGTAATTGGACTCCATCACCCGGACCCTTTATTCATTTTATCAGACAGCCTAAGACAGGGTCATTTTTGTCACGTTGTAAAAGCGCACCGCATTTTAAGTCGGAGACCGCGACTCTTCGGAGACGGTAGTGGTGGCTACAAACAAATCTCATAAAAGCTTGCCGGGATCCCTTAAAGGCCGAGAAATTGTGTTGCTTTTTGGAGGGAAAAGGCTTTAAAAGTCAAATGTGATAAGCCAAGGTGCTTTCCGCATTGGATGATGCTTCTTATCAAACAGAACAGAGGCCACATGAGAAAGCTGCCTGCCCATGTCCCTCCCTCTATCCTTAACGCACTACAAGAGCAAATCCCAGCCATCACCAGGAGGATTTCCTCTGGCGTTGATATGCAGCAGAAGAGTTAAAGTAGGCAAACAGCCGATCCCATAAACGTGATTTATATTATTTAAAAAGTTGTGCGTTCTTGGCACGCTATGAAGGATATTAAGTCCTCAAAGGGAGGGAAAGGGCCCATACCTCATCTGAAAAACCTTTTAATCTTTGATAGGAGGATGTTAAAAGAGTTAGCTTGTGTAGGTGCATCAGTGTATGTGTGTTTGTATGCGTTGATTTGGGGGTATTGCTGTGGTTCACTGTTATTTTTACCGTGACTTCTTGGCAATGCTCAAACTGGACAAATGTGCACCTCTCTTGGCCCATCCCCCAAGTGCAGACATTCCCACCACTTGGGAAAAAAATAACAGAGGGAAAAGCACAAAAATAAACAGATTGTTCACAGGATTCACAGTCAAAGTATCAAATGTGTTGAGCTGGGGTTGAGAAGAAAGATCCAAAGGAGGAGATGTATCTATGACAAAAGAAGTGTGAGTATCATACATCAAACATTTGTTACCCCCCCTGGATCCTCTGATTGCACATGACTGCAAACAAGGCAGTGCTAAAAATCTCAAGAAAGATGAGAGCGATCCACCTCTCTATGAAGATCATCAATCACCGGCTGTAAGCTCTCATTTTATTAGTTCAAGTAAAGCTGCACTCTTCCATTTTATGGATATTATGAAAGCCAAAATGGACAGTGCTGGGAAGGCTGTAGGTTTACCTATGATTATTGACCGAGGGAGGTGCGGATGAGATTTGAGAGTTGTGAATAAAGTTTGAATGCTGATTTGTCCGCATTCAGGTTTGACTTTTTTAAACTTTTTGGTCAATAATCATAGGTAAACCCATCTTGCTCACACAGATTTCCCAGGACTGTCCATTTTAGATTTCATAATATCCATAAAATGGAAGTGCAGCATTTTTTTTGTTCACTCTTGAGGCCTAAGACATGTCTCTCTCTCTGTTAATATCTGTTTTCAGATGACTACCCAAGAAAGAAAGAAAAAAGAAGGGAAAAAAACTTTATATTAGGTGGCCTTAACTACTATGTACTTACATTTAAATTAATTTTTTGATACAATGCACTTATTGTGCACGTACATGTTTGTACATTGTACTTATATTTTTATTATATAATTACATCTGTAATTAATTTTGTTTAATTGCATTTATAATTACACTTACCCCATCCCTTAAACCTACCCATGCCACCAAAATAAACTTTTATTTAACATTATGTTAATTATTTTAAATTATTACAATTATTTATTCTTTCTTTGCATATTGTCTAATAAGTAGCATGTATATTACATGTCTGGGAACTGCATGAACAGGACATAACAAATATAAGCTAATAAGAGAACATTCTGCTCTTTTCTATAGTTTATTTTGATCCTACATAACAATGTTAATTACATAAAGATGAAACATATCTAAATATCTTTATAGTATTTTGCAAGTAAAAATGTAATAAATTTGAAAACATCACAAACAAGCCTGTGAAGGTTTTTTTGTGGTGTTGCATGCTATGATACTCTATCCACTTTCTTTGCATTTAAGTGTGGCCATCTCATTAATCACAAGTTTTTTATGTTCACTTAAATGGTCACTGGAGAGAGCTTGTGTTACCGTGTTTAGTTCTGCGGTGAGCTTGTTAGGCACGACTTTAGTGTTTAAGCTAACAAAAAGGGCTCGAGTGGGTTCAGACCAGCCGTGGAATGTCAAAGGGTTCACATTTCACATGCAGATGTGCGACCTCTGTAACCTTTAGAGGGAAGGTGTGTTTTAACCCCCGAGAGGAAGAGGGCCAAGAAGGGCAGGGGGCACTTTCAGGGGCTTGGCCAGGGACAACAACCATCCAAAGCTTTTTAGAGGAGCAACACAGAGAGGCTGAAGTCGATCCTTGTTTTGTATTTCTTAAGTAAGATGTCGAAGGGGGTGCATCACGTTATCAAATATCAAATATTCTGAACACACAGCGGCTGTATTATGACATCTCCCAGCAGCAGGCAGACATATATATTGGGTCCTATGGCACCACCCATCATGCTTGCCGCAGCACAGGCTTTGGAGAGGAAGTGGAATTATGATTTCTTTTTTGGGGGAAGTACAAAGCAAGCCATTTATCAGACGTGCAGGCCCGCACCCGGCCTCAGTTCTGTCATAACATACAGACGGAGGCCATAAAACCTGGTGAAAAATATAACACCATACATTGGACCACAGCAAGTTATTATTTCCCTATCCATGGACAATAAAACAAAAGCAAAACAGATAGAGCAGCAGATGAAACAGCTTTTTTAATTCATACCTCTCCTGCTGACAGCAGTTCAGAAGGACGACCTTGTGAGAGTGTGTGCTAGAAATAAGAAAAAGACTCACAGCCAGAACTGCACAGTCACCTGGTATAGAGACATGACATGTGAAGTAATTGATCTGCGACAACAGGTTGCAATTATCAAAACTAGAGTGAAAACAGTATTACAATTTAAATTAACTGTTTTCTATTTTAATATACTTTAAAATGTAACTTATTCATGTGATAGCAAAGGTGAATTTTCAGCAGCCACTACTCCAGTCTTTAGTGTCACATGATCCTTCAAAAATCATTCCAATATGCTGATTTAGTGCTCAAGAAACAAGAAACATACAGATACATTTTCTTTGATGAAATTTTAAATAAAACTTTATTTGGAATAATTTTTTTTTAAACATAATAAATGTTGTTACTGTCACTTTAAATGTTCTATATTTAGCAGCAGCTGGGTGCTTTGTTCTAATGTCAGACTTATTTATTTGTTATGAATATTATATTTGTGACCCTGGACCAAACCAGTCATAAGTAGGACAGGTATATTTGTAGCAATAGCCAACAATACATTGTATGGGTCAAAATTGTAGATGTTCCATGAAGATATTTTGTAAATTTCCTACCATAAATATATCAAAACTTAATTGCTGATTAGTAATATGCATTGAAATTCATTTGGACAACTTTAAAGGTGATTTTCTTAATATTTAGATTTTTTTGGCACCCTCAGATTCCAGATTTTCAAATAGTTGTATCTCGACCAAATACTGTCCTGTCCTATACATAAATGGAAAGCTTATTTATTCACTTTTTAAATACATTTTATATACATTTTTAATAGTAGTCAGGTCATTACAATATACTTTTGATATTAAATTTACAGTGAAAATAAAAGCAACAATACGATTTTAGTCATACTGCTTGTATAGTCTAAACTCTAGACTAAAATATCATTTGTTACTGCATTTCAGTAACAACCTCTCTTTTCATATGAGACATATTAAAAAATGACAACAATTGTTTAAAAATTACAAGTTGGCAACCCGCTAGCATCTGACCCCAGTTCTCCGGGGAAATGAATGTATTTTTACTGACCGAACTCTCCACAGGTAAGAAAAAGGGAGAATATAAGACCCTGTAACCATAGCAACAAACAAGGAGTATATGTCAAGCCAGCATCACTAAATTACCCATTAAAGCCGGCAGGAAGAGGAACGGAGCAGTGGGCAGGTCACCGCAGGCTAATGGACAGATAAGATGGCAAACATGCACACACAGGCTGCAAAACAAAACGCTTTTAATAAAGGCGTCCTCTCGAACCCTTATGAATGCCACCGGAACGTGTTTATACGACTTCCCCTCAGAGGGCCGCATGCATTCCTAGCAGATCAACAGGAGAGAAAGAGGAAGGAGGGATCAGGAAGGAGAAAAGATTGAGCAAATGAGCGAGCGAGACAGACAAAGGCGAGGGGGCTTCTAATAGTTCACTCAGTTCATGCTATTAGCTGCCTCTTTTATTCCCCCTGACACAGGAAGGTCTGAATGAATGAATGAAATAATACGGAAATATATAAATAAGTGCCGAGTGCAGGCGCTAACTATGCAGACAGCGCATTTGCATCGGATATAATTAGCAGGCTGAGGAGTGTAGCGTGTCCTTGGGGAGCTTCTGTGATAACTGCTTGCTCTTGTATAAGGTTTTCATTTAGGAGTGTCAGAGGAAGCTAGCACATCTTCATTTCGGCCCTCAACCAGCCTTAATTCAGCTTGGGCTGCAGTAACCAGCCTTTCCTTTCATAGGCAAAAAAGGGGGAGGAAGTAGAGTAGAGAGATAGCGAGTGGACAGCGAGTGGCCTGTAATGAATGCGGTTATTAAATTGTTTCAGCTGTAAAAGAGGGGCCCTATTCTTACGCTATTATAAAGAGATCCATTTATCCCCACTGATCGGCCCCGTCTCCACTCTCCCCCTTTCACTTTGATCAGCAAGCACATTGCTGTGATGTGTCCCATTCAATAGCGAATCTGGGGCAATTTTAATGCTTTTTTACCTCACCACTGCTCCATTTCCGCTCTCTCTCACTCCGTTTAAAAATAGCTGTTAATTATAAGTGGAGTTTAAATGTCTTCCATGACCCAGAAATGCAGGTTGGGAAGAGAGAGAGAGAGAAGGAAGAGGCTACGCATTTCCAGGCGTTTACACTTGTCGGACAGTCGGCACGAGAGACGTCAAGGAAGGAGTAGCAGGCAGACTTTTCCGAGTTGAAGTGTTTTGCCTGAACCCAAATTGAGAAGAAGCGGAAGATGGCAGGGAGGATCTGTTTTTATCAGTGGTAGTACCTGCGGAAAGGGCTGCGCTGGGACCTGAAAACTCCACCTAGAGGGAGTCTGATAAATAAGAAATCAGCCTGAGGAAGCGAATAAAGATGTAAGAAGATGTCTAGTTCCTCCCTCCCCAGTCTAACCGCTCACCTGAGGGATCACATGCGCACACACATACACAAAAAACATTCATGCTTTGGCTTAATACCTTGATATGGTGGGATTTTCACAATGGAACATGAGAGGAGAGTCAGGTGCATAACACATCACGCCGCCGTGTACGTATGCGCATCCCCCCCTCGACGCATACGCAGCTCGTTCCATTGTCATCGCCATTATCCTCTGCCCTCCAGGTAAGAAGACTGCACAATTCCCTATGAGCTGTAACGAAACAGAACCTCCACACTTCAATTCAAAGCTGGGGGCAATGCAGAGGACTTTTCAGGGAAACATCGCCGCACAGATAGAATTTGATTAGCAGCATTAAACTAGGCAGTGTCAGCTTCACTGCAACGCAGAGGTCAACAGAAAAGGCTTAAATTCTTTTGAACAAAAGACATGTCGACCGCAGAGGGGCCGTGCTATAAATTGTAGTGAAGTCGCTAAGAGTTACTGCAGCGTGTCTTATGCTTGTGAGGGTTCAATGTAACATGTATGTAGGGCTGGAGATATATCCTTGTGTTTTTATAGTTGACTTTTAAAGAATTAATTCACTCCATATTTAAAATGTCCTGATAACTTATGATAACCCCATGTCATCCAAGATGTTCATGTCTTTCTTTCTTCAGTCGAAAAGAAATTAATGTTTTTGAGGAAAACATTCCAGGATTTTTCTCCATATAGTCGATTTCAGTGGGGATCATCAAGTTGAAAGCTGGTCAAGTTGGAATGGTCATGCGTGACGTAGGTGGAAGTACCGACCCAGTGTTTACAAAGCGAAAATGACAGATCGTTTTGCTAGGCAAGACCTTTATTCCTCGTCCGGGATCATGTAGAGCCCTTTGAGGCAGCATTTAAACTGCAATTTGGACCTTCAACCCGCTGATCCCCATTGAAGTCCAGTATATGGAGAAAAATCCTGGAATTTTTTTTTTTTTTTTTTAACTTCTTGGATGACATGGGGGTGAATAAAATGTTAATTTTAATTCAGGAGTGAACTAATCCTTTAAGGAATTGGAATTAGTTAACCAGGAGAGATATGGATTAACTTGATTAACAATCCTAATACATTAATTCCACCATAAAATGTTGACCATAATTAAAACATCTTATCAACTGACAAAGCCTCTTATAAGACAATATTTTTTAACAATTACTTTCTCCTATACTTGCAAGTATCTGTCAGAACAGTCCAAGAAAGTATCTTGATCATATTACATAAACAGCCTGCAGACAGAGCTATTGAACATGTCCTTTGAGGAATTCTCTGACCTTCAGTCAAATAAGAGTTGCATGACAAATATTAAACGCTTTCTCTTTATGTTCATTGGCTGCCAGGTCCATATTTCTGATACAACATAACAATACAACCAAACTATAAAAGATACATTTACAAAAACATTAAAAGATTATTTAATGATCAGTAGCTTAAATGATATAAGAATATTTCCTTCTGGATGTCTAGTGTTTTAAATTAAAGTCCATCCCAAACACAAGAGTTCACTGGGCATCTAGCATATATAAACATTTTATCATTACCTTGCAAATAAATAATAGGTGTGCATTAGTTTGCTCACAATTATGGTGAAATGTAAAGATTAGGTAAAATCAAAACCAGAATTTGGCAGCAATTTCACTACTAGTCCTAACAATACATCAAAATGTTTTTCAATGCTACACATATCTACAAAGATTTGAACAAAGCTACAGATGATAAGTTTAATTTTTACTGCAATCACATAGACCACTAGAGGAAAGTGCAAGTCGAACTCTAAGTTCTTGAGTGTCAGATGAATAAGGTAAAATATACTTCCCATTAGGCCCGAATATTGTCTTATAATCTAACAAAACACAATCTCAGTGCAAGCACTGCAGAGCTCAGTTTCATTAAAAAATTAACGTTACTACTTCACTCCATCTATGCCAACAATATTTTCCCCTTTATTTGAGCTGATGTTGAAGTGAAATGTTTACTGAAATGATCTTATGCATTTTTATGTTAGGGCAAAACACACAAAATCCTTTTGGAGCCATTTTTAGAGTGAAAGATTGTCCTTGCCACTTGCTTTCTGTGTTGCTAATGAGCTTTGAGCTAATGAGCTAGTCTAAGTGCTACAAGACCTGCGCTGTGATTCTTGAGAACAAAATGAATATATGCAGAATGTGAGCCAACGCTAAAAATATAAACATTTAACTGTAAAAATTAGCCTTAAGATACTTTTTTTCTCATTAGGAAACAACCAAACCCCCTTTGAAACTTCTTGTGGATTCATGTAGGGCAGAAAAAGGTTAAAATGTTGACCCTCTTAAGCAAAGGAGCATGCAAAAAACTTGCTAATTATGTGTTCAGCTCCGCTGAGGCCCAGAACAGAGCTGATTGTGAGTAATACTTTACAGTGCAGAGCATGCATCAGTTTGCCTGAAGCAAGAGCAGAGTGTGAAGGCACTGCGGTCAAGCCCTTTTTCTCCCCGATATCAATCTAATGAGATAACGAACACATGCAAATGAGCCCGTTCTCTAATCTTCTTAACGAGCACTGATACTCATCAGCTATCTGAGACAAACATCAAACACCCTGACAACACCAGCGCGCGCGAGAGAGAGACGGGAATCTGTGATAACAGTGGACGAACGCACACAAACACAAACACGCGCATGCTTATGTACATTCACCACTGAGCACACACACTTACAAAAGCAAACATTCATCTACTCATCAAAGAGCGAGTTCAAACTCATCTTGAAATGTTAAACTACGAGACCACAGAGTAGTGCGTATCTGCAGATTTTGAAGAAATCAAAGGAGTGTTTCAGAAAGAGTGAGAGACAAAGGGACTCAGAAACCCAAAGTTCAGAGGCTAATGTTTCATCAGGGTAAACAGTAATTGAAGAGGAGCGAGGCCGTGGTGTTTAATGACAAATGGACGGGTGACCACCATCAGACACTGGAGCCCTTCCCCCGTCAAGCCCCTCTCTCTCGCTCTCTACGGCCCTTTCTGAGTATTATTAACCCTGAGGAATGTGGATCATTCCAAATGGTTAAAGAGCCAACTGCTGGCCAGCAGTAAAATACAGGTCCTGAAACAACACAGCTGCCCTAAGCCTGTCTCACTGAGCGCCTCCTGGCTCCACTCAACACATAAATCCACAGCCACCAAGGAGAGAAGACCCATGTATCCATCTTATTATGTGCGTTTCTCTCCAACTTACTGCTCTCTCACTCTGCATCACTATCTTCCCAATTCTTCTTTTCATATATTTTGTCTGCACAGTTTTACATCCACATCTTTACATGTTGAGAGAGTAAGATAAACAAACTAGCAAGTATTTCCATTGTATTTACTTGCATAGGCTCATTAAAAATACGTGCCTCTAAACACATTTCTGCAAAACTGAACAAACTGTATATATGTTTGTCTAGTGTTGAAATTAACACTAGAGGCAGTAAAATCCTTTATTAATTAACATTTGTGCTTCATTTTTCTCATTGCTGAAGAGTGTTGAACTTCCTTCTCCTGTAGTTCTACTGTACAGACGTGAATCGACTTTTCCTTCAGTCTTAAGATTATTCATTTCACTTTTTGGTGTAAAAGGGCTTTTATATTTGCTAAAAAACATTTTATATTAAAAACCAACAAGCAAGCCCTGTTCAGATTTAAAAGTAACACAAAAGTAACGCAAAAATAATGTAACGTAATTAGTTACTTTTTTAGGGAGTAACACAATATTGTAATGCATTACTTTTAAAAGTAACTTTCCCCAACACTGATAATAATCATAATAATGATTTATAATTTGAGGTTTCAGTTCCAATTTTGCTAGAAAATTGACATCATTCCTCTTTGCGTAATTACACCATGTTCGTAAACAGAAAGAAAAATCCTTATAAAAATTAACCATTGTTTTACTACAAATAAACCAAAAAAACATGGTTACTATAGTTAAACAATGGTAATCATAAATTAACCATGGTTTTGCTACACTAACCATAGTTTAACCATAGTATTTGTAGTAAGACTGTGGTTATACAAATGGTATTTAGCTGAAGAGGATTAAAGAATGATAAAGAGAATATTTTTTTCTGCTTGATTCAGACACGTTTCGAGCTTCTTTTGGCGTTGTTGTTTTCTTGTTTTGCTATATAGTCAGTGAGGAAAATTGCACTTTTTGTGGCAAATGTTACTTATGGTGCATTTCATTTGTACTCGAAGTTCCAAGTAGGAGCTTTTAACTGGAACAACCTCCTAAGTCCGAGTTTTAACTTTATATTAAACCATATATTATGTTGCAATTCCAGTCTATAATATAATATAATATAATATAATATAATGTAGAGGCATCTTACATTAGAAATTGACTGCTGATGCTGTATGACAGCTGGTTCACTTGCTATGTACGGTATGTAAATGATTTATTTATATGTTTAGTAATGTATACCTTTTTCATTCCTTCCACTTGTGCCTTTGCCAGATTAGATCCAAGCATCATAAAATGTCATTTGCGCACTATATAGCATCTTGTGAAGATTGGAGGCAAGTCAAGTGGGGGTCTTTGCCTCGGGTGATCTTTAAGGACAGCGCCTCTGTGCAGAGTCTACAGGGCCAGTCATCCACAAAAGTGATCTGTGGTATAACATCAGTGCCTGTGTGACCTTTCATCGTGCCCTTCCCCCTCCCTTCTCTGGGACCTGAGACCCTTCTCTGACATTTAACGCTAAGCCACCTATTACAGCCAGTACACACTTCTTAGCACCAAGGGTTCAAACACCAATACAAAATTCCCCTATCCATATCTAATAATTAGCAAAGAGCATGTTTACTGACTGCATTCTGTACATGGCAATCTCTCATTCATACCAATAGGACATGTGCCGTGGACATCTCATACTCTCGCACCTTTGACAACTTCTTCTCATTTTTAATGGTAAATAAATCCATAATCCTGAATACTGATATAATAGTTTATGTAATTCTAAATTTATTGCGAATTGAACCCATAACCTTAGTGTCACCAGTGCAATTCTCTACCAGTTGAGCTATTAGTTGACTACAGATCACACTCAGTAAATAACAGACAGGATTTCAGGATGTGTGTCTATTCACATTTCATTGACACCAGATAGTGGCACAGAGTTATAACTGAAATAAAATTAGCGAGACATCTTTGCTGGATACACATATCACCTGAGAGTGATCAGGACACAGAATTGTGTATTTGTATTAATTGATTATTGGAACAGTTATAAAACAACTTATCCTTGTATGCAATCTATCTATGCAGTACTAATCTCTATTACAGTATTACTATTGTAGGATAAGTTAAAACGACATGGCAGCATGTACACGCACACACATTAATTCAGAGGTGAGTGTGTATTCCTGGCAACGTTGCGCCTTTGACTCAGCATGGCTTTACATCAAACCACACACACAACAAAATGGGGAAAAGAACAGTGTCAAATCCCCTCTCTCTCTTTCTATTTTAAGAAGCAGCTTGGGCTAGCTTGGACCATCCCCACAGGAGCAAGAAAAATGCTGGGATTCAGAATCCAGCTTTGTTTTTCACACGGAAAGTGTGGGAGAGAAAAAGAGAGGGAGCGAAAGAGGGTAAAGGGAAGAGGGATATTTCTAGTGTCAGAATACATGGTCCAAGTAAAAGACTGTGAATAACAGAGAAAAAATATCCGGTGATTTGAAAAATTCCCCTGGAAAAGCTCCCAGAATGAATGGAGTAGTGGAATATGTACCACTCAGGCCTCTGGGCATGAGTCCAAGACAGATATTTAGAGTAGTGGATGAGGAGGAAACCAGCTGATGTTAGGAAAGGGAAGGATGAGCAAACGTATAGAGGTGAGAGGAGATGTTGCTGTCATAAAGGATTTCAATCCCCAGCACTGGGATTGCTGGGACTTCCATGGTACTCGGCAAAACCCATATGAATGATAGCATGTGTGGTTCTTTGTGTGAGTATGTAACCAGTGCTTGCATTGTACAAATGGGCTGTCTTTGTCCGTGACACATTTAGTCAAACTTGCCTATTGATCTTCAGTGTAGTGTGTGTGGAGAATTGATAATTAAAATGAGCAGTTTGTGACAAAATTTAGCTTTTTATAAAATGACTAAAATGTTTAAAGGGATAGTTAACCCAAAAATAAACATTCTGTCTTTAATTACTCAACATCATGTTGTTCCAAACCTGTAAGACATTAGTTCATCTTTGGAACACAAATTGAGATATTTTTGATGAAATTTGAGAGCTTTCTGACCCTGCATAGACAGCAATGTAACTGAAATGTTCATAGAACCAGAAACATAGTAAGAACATAGTTAAGATGTTACATCAATGTTTCACCCTCACGAAGCTACGAGAATACTTTTTGTGTACAAAGAAAACAAAACTAACTACTTGTGTTGTGGTACTCTTGGTGGACAAATGGTGGATAAAGTCTATAAAATAAATTTTGTGCACAAAAATATTCTCACAGGTTCGGAAAATTACGACTGAACCACTAATGTCATATGAATTATTTTACTACGTTTCTAGGTCTGGGAACATTTCAGTTACACTGCTGTCTATAGAGGGTCAGTGTCATTTTATAAAAAAACATCTTATTATGTGTTCCAAAGATTAACCAAGGTCTTACGGGTGTGGAACAACATGAGCCTGAAAAGACAGAATTTTCATTTTTGGAATAACTTCATCTTTAAGGTTAAGGACACTTTACTTTTTGTGCAATTTATATATTGTGTGTGTTTGTCTAAAATGTCTAAGTGAGCATGTGTATGTATGAGAAAGTGAGAAATGTCTTTTCTGGTTTGTGTATATTCAACTGGTTGGGTGACAGTAAAATAACTACCATACTTGACAAATGCCATGGTTTATGTTAAAACTCTCCGCTTCCTCATGGGATAAGTGTGACACATGGGGGTTTTGCTTTCACACACCTCACAAGGTCAGAAAAGCAACATCAAACAGGGCTAAGGCCACTAGCCTGTTCTCAGCCAGAGTTTGTAACTTTGTTTTCATTCACACGTGACACATTAGTCTAATATTTGGAAGAAAAGAAAAAGGAAAAACATGTTTACAGCAGGTATTATATTGTTTTACACTGATCCTGTACATAAAAGTTGTGAATGGAGGTTCACATTTTGAATGTGCCTATAGTGTGACTAGATTAGTCTGAATTCACGATTAAATGTTACATTCTAGTCTTAAGTAGCATGGGTATATATGTAGCAATATGCCAAAAATCATTGGGATATTAAGTAAAGATCATGTCCCATGAAGATATTTTATACATTTCCTACCATAAATATATCAACATTTAATTTTTTGATTTTCTCTATATTATGAATCTAGATTTTGTTGCACCCTTAGATTCCAGATTCTATTTCGGCCAGTGGAAAGTGTGATGTGTGTGTCTCTGTGTGTGTGTGAGTGCTTTATTGACGTAAAAGTAATTCATAGATGCAGTTTAAAGAAAGAAAAAAATATTTATTCTTCACTAGAAGAAGAAATAAACTATATTCATACACAGAGCAAAGACAATGCAACAAACGTAATAAACCAGACAATCACACACTGCACTGTCAGGCATTTCTCTTATGTAAATCATCCACCTGTAGCAATCATGCAGCAACCTGACAGCTGTTGATTATACTCTACATAATGCATTATTGCAAAAGCAAGTGTCCGTGTCTGTTTTTGTGTGCTCCCTCATGTACGTTTTATCCCTCTCTCTGGTCCCTGTCTGCCACTGTATACCCCCAAATCCCCTCCACAATTCTTCCAAATCTCCCATTCCCTTTTCCATCCAATAACATCTTAATTAGGCCTTTCCCAGGGCAGGAAGTGTCTGGCTTAGAAGGAGAATTAAACTAGGCCGGGCTGCAGTACAGGTGCCTTTTCTCCTAAACCCACCTTACAGAGCAAACATTCACTTCAGCTTCACGCTTCTATTTCCAGGTCTGAATACGCAGCCCAGACGCACACGCATGCAGGCCTCTCACTCAGCTGTTCAGCATATACTGCTGGTTCTAATATTCTGGACACCGGCTGTCCTTCAAAGCCGATCATGGATCAGGTTTCTTTATACAAAATAAAAAATAGTTGCATTTGTTTTGTTTTGCATTTAAACCTAGTTAACTAACTATAAACTAATAAACTAGATTGTGAGAGTGACCATGCTATTACAGTAATCTCTGATAATTGTATGCTTGTAAGTAGGCTAAGTAAGGAATGACTTGCTTAGTGGCCACATCACTACCTCGGTGTGCATTATTTTTTAATAATTAAACAGCCCACAGTCCATTATTCCACTTATACACCTCAAATTTTGTTCAGATATTGTATTTCAGGACATTTGTCAGGTTTTTGTCCTTAAAACGCTCTTGTGAGTAGGATTAGGCATATCATAAGACCTCCCTTGCTAATTCTAAATGCTGAAAAAAGTTTGTTTTGCAACCTAGTTAGCCAATTATAAACTAATACGCTTATACTACTACACCTCAAATATTGTACTCTGTAAAAATCATGTTTTGGGGGGTAAATTAGCCTATACATTTTTTTATTATATATATATATATATATATATATATATATATATATATACATACATACATACATATATATATATATATATATATATATTTTTTTTTTTTTTTTTTTTTTGGTGGAGGGAAATGGATAAAAACCAATGGTATGAGAGAAAAAATGTATTGCTGTGCCTTTAAATGTCAAAATCTAAATGCAAAATCATTTTATAGATTATTGTCGTCAAAAATGCCATTTGAACTTAAATGCAGACGTTTAAATGGACAGACTAATGGATGAAACCTGCTAAAATTACTAGTTTTAAAGCATAAATTAGATTTAAACAATATGTCTAAATAATATTCACATATACATATTATATTAGCCCTACAACTACAACAGGAAATACTATTTAAACCTATAACATTTTACATATACCTATTTTATTGTCACAATTCTGACATATACAGTTGTGCTCAAAAGTTAACATACCCCTTGCAGAATTTGCAAAATGTTAATTCTTCTAGCAAAATAAGAGGGATCATATAAAATGCATGTTATTTTTTATTTAGAACTGACCTGAATAAGATATTTTACATAAAAGACATTTATATATAGTCCACAAGAGAAAACAATAGTTGAATTTATAAAAATGACCCTGTTCAAAAGTTGATTCTCAGTACTGTGTTGTTACCTGAATGATCCACAGCTGTGTTTTTTTGTTTAGTGATAGTTGTTCATGAGTCCCTTGTTTGTCCTGAACAGTTAAACTGCCTGCTGTTCTTCAGAAAAATCCTTCAGCTCCCACAAATTATTTGGTTTTCCAGCATTTTTGTGTATTTGAACCCTTTCCAACAACGACTGTATGATTTTGAGATCCATCTTTTCACACTGAGGACAACTGAGGGACTCATATGCAACTATTACAGAAGGTTCAAACATTCACTGATGCTCCAGAAAGAAAACACATGCATTAAGGGGTGAAAACTTTTGAACAGAATGGAAATGTGTACATTTAGCTCATTTTGCCTAAATATCATATATTTTTTTCATTTAGTACTGCCCTTCAGAAGTTATAGAAGATAATTGCATGTTTCCCATAAGATAAAATTAGTTAAAACCACAGACTTGGCAACAATGAATGCGATCAAGACCTGCCTGGAACTACTTTTGCCTTTTTTTTTCCCTGAAAATAATTACACACCTTAGAACGTTCATCAATCAATCAGATTTAAACATTCAACAGCGCTGTAGTATAAAATAACATAATTTGTACATATTTCATTGCATTATATTACAGAAATAATGAAAACACTAGTGGACAAAGACATTTAAACTCCACAATAAATTTGTTCAGTTTAATTGTTGGGGATGGAGTGCCAACTTCAGAAAGAAAGATCGAAAGAAAGAAATCAAGAAGGGTTTCAAGTCTATAAAGGAAACTCATGGGGTTGTAGCTGAAATACACGCCCAGCTGATTCTGGTAGTCTTATGGACCCAGTGGGGGGCGGCTTTGTAAGAGTGGGCGAAGGGCTGGCTGTTGTCATACCGCCTTAATAGTCACTTGAGGGGCTGAAAAGGAACTGACTGGGTCAGCCTCCCCTGGGCATTGGAGCAGGGGCTAAGACAGCTGAAGTGGTTTGTAGTCACACTATAGGCTACAATATAGTGAGGTGGGTTTAATCATGTGGGAAGAGATTGACAGATGTTATGCTGACATAACACAATGTCATGTGTGAAAGTGTTTACAGTAGATTTCATGAGAGGCAGGCCCTACATGCTGTTCAGCAAAGGAATGCATTATAATTGGGTCAATCGAAATGCATTTTTTCCGTTTAGAGATTATGCTATGATTACGCTGGCACGGTTTCAAGACCACTCTATGGTCCATAGCTGTTTTGTATAGCCACTTTCTGAGCTCAGAGGAACTAGGCTCGGCTAGCAGACGGTAAAACTATCCAATAAGAGCAGGAAATAATCCCCTTTACTGTAAACACCAGTAGTGGTGTCACGAGCACACTTACTGACTAATGTTAGCAGAAGTCAGTAAAGAGAGTGGTCTATGTTTATGTGGATGTGAAAGTAAATGTGTGAGCAGTGGAGACAGTCTGTGTTGATGATATGTGCTAGTAAATACATGTTTTATTTATATGCAGACAGTTGTGTCACTTCATTATTGCACTCAAGATGAGGACAGAAGTTTTCAAATAAGTGGCTTCTATTTTTGTAATTGAAATGTAAATAATGTGTTTCATACTCAGACTTTATGAAACAGTATTTTTTTTCTAATTTGCATTTTTTGGCTTTTTTTCTTGATAGGACAGTGGAGATCTGACAGGAAGTGTGTGGGTGATAGAGGAATGGGATCAGGTCCATGAGACGGGATTCAGACTCGGGACACCCGAACTGCAGCGGCACCATATGCCGACGCACTTCCCATGAGGCTATCGGCACAGACTAAGGCACAAATTTAACTATAATAACAGCACAATTCAGTTTTTGCTAAGTAAGTATAATGCTAAAGTTTACTGCATAACTGGTTTTACTGTTAACTGGTTGACGCTTTAAATCATGTATTACAAGTGCATCTGTGTCCTTCAATAAGATCCTAATGTTTTTCTATATCAAGCTTATTCTATATACGTCAATGTTTTGAGGAACAATAATGAACCAACAATGTTCCCACAGTATTCATTTTGTGTGTCTTATAAAAAGTGAGTCAAGCTCTCAATCTGGATGGACCAGTGCTGCCCTGGTCCTTATGTGGCCTCGTCTCTGTGACAGATGCTGTCTCACCAGGGCAAACAAGGACACTGCAACAGAAATCTAACCAGAAATGTATAAATCTAATTACACTTCAGCTTGTTGTCTTAGACTCACTTACAAAATAGACAAGAAGACTAAAAACTTCTGCATATTTTTTCACCCTTATAGAGTTACAGCTGATGCCAGAAACATCAAATGATATCATAAGGAATGTAAATATTTGCCTTGAAAAATATGTACTAAAAATATCAGTCACCAGTTTTTGAACAGTAGGATTTAAAATTCTTTCTAAAGATGTCTCTTCTGCTCACCAAGACTGCATTTAATTGATTCAAAATACAGCAAAAACAGTAACATTCTGAAATATTTGTACTTTTTAAAATAACTGTTTTCTGTTTGAATATATTTTCAAATTTAATTTATTCCTGTGATCAAAGGTAAATTTACAGCATCATTACTGCAATCTTCAGTGTCACATGATCCTTCAGAAATCATTGTAATGTTAATTATTATAATCAATATTTAAAACAGTTGAGTACATGTTTTTCAGGATTCTTTGATGAATAAAAATATCCAAAGATCAGATTTATCTGAAATAAAAAGCTTTTTATAACATTATACACTATACCATTCAATATATACTATATATATATATATATATATATATATATATATATATTGTTCTTTGTTTTATTTTTTGGAAATAAATTATAGAAATTAATTTATTTAAATTGATCAAAAGTGATGATAAAGAAATTTATAATGTTACAAAAGATTTCTATTTCAGATAAATGGTGTTCTTTTGAACTTTCTATTCATCAAAGAAACCTGAAAAAATATAATCGGCTGTTTTCAACATAATAATAATAATAATAATAATAATAATAATTATTATTATTTTATATATATATATATATTTTTTTTTTTTTTTTTTTTTTTGCAGTAAATCTGAATATTAGAATGATCCCCAAAGGATCATGTGACTGATTAATTATGCTAAAAATTCAGCTTTGAAATCACAGGAATAAATTACATTTTAAAATATATTCAAATAGAAAACGTCTCGGTTACGAAGGTAACCCTCGTTCCCCGAAGGAGGGAACGGAGACGTTACGTCAATGACGTAATATTGGGGATCGGCAACGAGACCCTATCACCTCTGAGCTAAAGAGAAAAAGCCAATGAACATTGGCGAGTGGAATTTGCATGCCGCGCCACTCCCCCGGACATACGGGTATATAAGATGGCGGCGTGCATCCACTCATTCAGATTTGCTGAGGAGCCGAGCCGCAACCCGGCTTCAGCGCAGTCCAGGATTGTGGCAAGAGGACGTAACGTCTCCGTTCCCTCCTTCGGGGAACGAGGGTTACCTTCGTAACCGAGACGTTCCCCCTCAGTCGTTCTCTACGACGTTACGTCAATGACGTAATATTGGGGACCTCTGGAAAACGCCACAATCCTGAACTGCGTTACGCAGCCGAGACCCAATGCCGGCAGGCAAGCGTGTCGGAACAAAGGGCTCAATGCGTAACCGTCCCAACGCCCTGTAGACCACGTGGTGGCCCACCAGGGGTGCCAAGTTTTGAAGCAGCCGTTGGGGGGCGGAGCACAATGACGGTTAAGTCATGTGGAAGCTTTAGAAGTAAGTCTAACTAGACTGGGGAAACACGGAGGGTTCCGTGGAGATACTGAGACATGATGCCACAACCGGAGGGGGGTGAAGGAGGCCCCGCTCCGGAGCACAGTATGGACTACTCCGTCTAGTCCAGTACTGCGGGGCAAGGAGGACCCAGAGTTCAACCATGGGAACAACTGGGAGAATAGCGCACGGATCCAAGAGGAGTGGCGCAGCAAGCCGACACCTGAGCCGTCCTCCCGCAAATTACCTGATGTTACCCAACACACGGGAGGACACTGGCTCAACGCGGAGGTTGTAGAACCGCGCAAAGGTATTGGGTGTCGCCCAGCCTGCAGCTCTACAGATGTCTGCTAGAGAGGCGCCGTGCGCCAGCGCATAGGAGGAGGCCACACTCCGGGTGGAGTGGGCTCTCACTCCCAGGGGGCACGGCTCACCTTGGGCTTCGTACGCCAAGGTGATGGCATCAGCTACCCAGTGGGCCAACCTCTGTTTGGAGACAGCATTCCCCTTCTGCTGTCCCCCAAAGCAGACAAAGAGCTGCTCGGAGCGTCTGAAGCTCCGGGTGCGGTCCACATAGACGTGCAGGGCACGGACGGGACACAGCAACTCCAAGGCCGGGTCTGCCTCCTCCTGGGGCAGAGCTTGCAGGTTCACCACCTGATCTCGAAAGGGAGTGGTGGGAACCTTGGGCACGTAGCCGGGCCGGGGTCTCAGGATAACGTGAGAGTTACCTGGCCCGAACTCTAAGCACTCATCGCTGACCGAAAATGCGTGTAGGTCCCCTACCCTCTTGATGGAGGCCAGCGCAGCCAGGAGCGAAGTCTTGAGCGTCAAGAACTTCAGCTCAACTGAACTGAGCGGCTCGAAGGGAGCTCCCCGAAGGCCCTGGAGGACCACGGAGAGATCCCAAGAGGGTACGAGGTGCGGTCTAGGAGGGTTAATCCTTCTCGCACCTCTGAGGAACCTGACGATCAGGTGATGCTTCCCTAGGGATGAACCACCCACTGCATCGTGATATGCCGCAATCGCTGCGACATACACTTTCAAAGTGGAGGGGGACAGTCTCCGCTCCAACTTCTCTTGCAGGAAGGAAAGCACCACTCCGACCGAGCATTTCCGTGGGTCCTCTCGGCGAGAGGAACACCAGTCAACGAACAGACCCCACCTCAGGGCGTAGGCCTGCCTCGTAGAGGGGGCTCTAGCCTGAGTGATAGTGTCTATCACGGCCTGGGGGAGGCCAGTGAGGTCCTCCGAGTCCCGTCCAGAAGCCACACGTGTAGGTTCCATAGATCGGGACGCGGGTGCCAAATCGTGCCGTCCCCCTGAGAAAGAAGGTCCTTCCTCAGGGGAATCTTCCAGGGAGGGACTGTCGCGAGGAGCATGAGGTCGGCGAACCAGGTCCGGGTGGGCCAAAACGGCGCAACCAACAGGACCTGCTCCTCGTCCTCCCTGATCTTGCACAGGGTCTGTGCAAGGAGGCTCACTGGGGGAAAGGCGTACTTGCGGAGACCCCGAGGCCAGCTGTGTGCCAGAGCGTCCCTGCCGAGGGGGGCCTGAGTCAGGGAGAAAAAGAGCTGGCAGTGGGAGGACTCTGGGGAAGCAAACAGGTCCACCTGAGCTTCCCCGAATCGACTCCAAATTAGCTGAACCATCTGGGGGTGGAGTCGCCATTCTCCAGGAAGGGTGAGCTGTCGTGAGAGCACGTCGGCCGCACGATTCAGCTCTCCTGGAACATGAACGGCCCGCAGCGATTTGAGCCGCGTCTGACTCCAGAGGAGGAGATGGCGGGCGAGTTGCGACAGACGACGGGAGCGCAGACCACCCTGATGGTTGATGTACGCTACGGTCGCTGTGTTGTCCGTACGGACAAGCACGTGCTTGTGGCGCAGCAGCGGAAGAAACCGCCGGAGCGCCAGAAACACGGCCAGCAACTCGAGGCAATTGATATGCCACTGCAGTCGAGGTCCTGTCCAGGAGCCCGAGGCTGACTGCCCGTTGCACACAGCACCCCAGCCCGTCGTGGAGGCATCTGTGTTGACCACAACATGCCTGGACACCTGTCCTAGGGGCACTCCTGCCCGGAGGAAAACAGGGTCCGACCACGGGCTGAACAGGCGGCGACATTCTGGAGTAACGCCCACCCGGAACGTGCCGCGGTGCCATGACCATCTCGGGACTCGGTCGTGTAGCCAGCGCTGAAGCGGTCTCATATGAAGCAGCCCGAGCGGCGTAACTGCGGCTGCGGCTGTCATATGCCCCAGGAGCCTCTGAAATTCTTTGAGAGGGACCGCTGTCTTGTGCCTGAAAGCCTTCAGGGAGTTCAGCACTGACTGGACGCGCTCGTTGATGAGGCGTGCTGTCATGGTGACCGAGTCCAGCTCCATACCGAGAAAAGAGATGCTCTGCACAGGGGAGAGCTTGCTCTTCTCCCAGTTGACCCGAAGCCCCAAGTGGCTGAGGTGCTGCAGCACCAGGTCCCTGTGTTCGCACAACACATCTCGCGAGTGAGCTAGAATCAGCCAGTCGTCGAGATAGTTGAGGATTCTGATGCCCTTCCGCCAAAGGGGGGACAGGGCACCCTCCGCGACTTTGGTAAAGACGCGGGGAGACAGGGACAGGCCAAATGGGAGGACTTTGTACTGATATGCCCGACCCTCGAAAGCAAACCGAAGAAACGGTCTGTGTCGAGGCAGAATCGAGACATGAAAGTACGCGTCCTTCAGGTCGATGGCTGCAAACCAATCCTGGTGTCGTACGCAAGACAGTATGCGTTTCGAGGTAAGCATCTTGAACGGTAGCCTGTGAAGGGACCGGTTCAACACTCGAAGATCCAGGATCGGTCGTAACCCACCCCCTTTCTTGGGCACGATGAAATAGGGACTGTAGAACCCTGATTTCATCTCGGCTGGAGGGACAGGCTCGATTGCGTCCTTCGCCAGGAGAACCGCAATCTCCGCCCGTAGAACAGAGGCATCCGTGTCCGAACGAACAGACGTGAAATGGACGCCTCTGAACTTGGGCGGCCGCCTCACAAACTGAATCGCGTAGCCGAGTCGTACCGTCCTGATCAACCACGGGGACGGACTGGGAAGCGCTAACCAGGCTCCCAGTCGACGTGCCAGTGGGATCAACGGAGCAGTAACTGACGTGCCGGGGGTGGGGCAGCCGGGGGGGGGAAGGGGAAGGGGGCTCATCCCAGAAGGCGGGGCGTTCTGGAGAAGAGCTGAGCTGCACGGGGCAGCGCTTACCTTCCCTGGATCCCGCGCTGGCGAATTCAGGCTCCGAGTCCGAGTCTGAGGAGGCAGTGCGTCGCTCAGGAACGAAACTCGGGGCACTAGGCCCAGAGGTGAAGAAAATTGCTCTTTTTTTGAAAATTTGGGTACCACTGACCCGGAGGTCAGTGGCAGCAGCGATGTTGTCTGGCCCCGGCCCTCCCCCGGGGCTGGGGGGACTGATGGTGACGTCCCCCGAAGAGCAATCCCCCTCATCTCCGGGCAGCCCGTGTCAGGGCCGCTTCGCAGACTTGCGGGTGGTTTTAGCGGGCCGCTGAGTCTCGGGCTGCGCCGCCTTCCTGCGACTGGCTCTACGCCCGGGCTGAGAGGTCTTGGGCTCAGCTGGTGGTGCAGGGGGCGGAGCAGGAGCCGCAGCCGCAGGGGGGCGCCCTCGGCGACGAGCAGCCTGAGGCCTGGCACCCGGCGGCTTGGTGGCACTGCGCCGGGGCAGGATGTGGCTTATGGCCTCAGACTGCTTTTGGACCGCTGAGAACTGCTGGGCGAAGTCCTCAACGGTGTCGCCGAAGAGGCCGGCCTGGGAGACGGGTGCGTCGAGAAAGCGAGCTTTGTCGACGTCAGCCATCTGCGCCAGGTTCAGCCAGAGATGGCGCTCCTGGACTACCATTGTAGACATCACCTGACCGAGGGCCCGCGCCGTTACCTTCGTCGCCCGGAGGGCGAAGTCGGTAGCCGAACGCAGTTCCTGCATCATCCTTCGGTCAGAACTACCCTCGTGCAGTTCTTTTAGTGCTTTGGCCTGATAGACCTGCAGGGTGGCCATCGCATGCAGGGCTGAGGCAGCCTGGCCCGCCGCATTATAAGCCCTCGCAGCAAGAGCTGACGAGAGCTTACAAGCTTTGGACGGGAGACGCGGACGGTCCCGCCAGGTGGCGGCGTTTTGCGGGCACAGGTGCACCGCAACCGCACGCTCCACCTGAGGGACATCCACGTACCCCCTGGCTGCCCCGCCATCGAGGGTAGTGAGAAGGGAGGAGCCCTGACGTGTACGGGCCGAATAGGGGGCCTTCCACGTCTTAGTGAGCTCCTCATGCACCTCGGGAAAGAAAGGCACTGGGGCGGAGCGAGGTGTGGTGACGTCGCTACTCGCGCCCAGATACCAATCATCAAGCCGCGAGCGTTCGGGAGAAGGCGCCTTGGACACCTCCAACCCGATACTCGCGGCCGCCCGACGGAGCATGGCCGCCAGTTCTGCGTCCGCCTCTGACTGAGCAGCCGCCGCAGCGGGGGGCTGCCCAGTAGAGGCTTCCGCATCAGCAGGCGTAAGCCCCTCCTCTGACGCAGTGATGGACATTCTATCATCTTCCGGAGCGCCAAAGGTAACACTAGGTCCAGCTGGTGGACGAGTGCTGAGCTTTGGCAACTCCACGGGGCCACGCTTTGAGGGACCGGACTTCCGCGGGGGCTGGCCCGACGGAACGTTCGGTACTGTCACCCTCAGATCACCTTCACCTCTAACCAATGTAGCCGAGGAGCCGGGACGGCCCGCCGAACTGGAAGGGGTAGAGGCTGAAGGGCGCCATCTCGCGAACGAGAGGCGCGATCGTAGCGTGGCCATGGACATGCGCTCACAATGAGTGCATGAACCATCCACAAACGCCGCCTCAGCGTGTTCTCGGCCCAGGCACGAGAGACAGCGTTCATGGCCGTCATTAGACGACAGAAAACCACCACATCCAGCAGCACACGGTCGGACAGACATCCCGGAAGACGCTATCGACGACCGTGTAGAAAATTGCTCTTTTAGATCGGCGTGCCCCAGGGAAGGCAACAGCCAGAGATCGCTGGTTTGGCACAGATGCCGGCAGCGCCGGTAACACGATCGAGCAGCAGCAGGAACTGGAGCAGGAACAGCAGGTTTCTTTTGTTCTTCTCCGTCTTATTCTTCTCTTCTTTGGAACAGCACAGAGGCGAGGCTCCGAAGCAGAAATCTGAATGAGTGGATGCACGCCGCCATCTTATATACCCGTATGTCCGGGGGAGTGGCGCGGCATGCAAATTCCACTCGCCAATGTTCATTGGCTTTTTCTCTTTAGCTCAGAGGTGATAGGGTCTCGTTGCCGATCCCCAATATTACGTCATTGACGTAACGTCGTAGAGAACGACTGAGGGGGAACAGTTATTTTAAAGCTGCAGTCCGTAACTTTTTTGGTTAAAAATTATACAAAATAAATTTTTGAGCAAGTACATACCCAGCCAGTGTTCAAAACTATCGCCTTACTTTAGCCCGATTCACAACGGTTAGCTTATAATAATGTTTGTTAAATTGAGTGGTACGGGTGGGTTTTCACGGGAAATTCAAGCATGCCACTGCGTCATTACGTCACGTCTGTAAACATAAAGAAGGCATCCCGGCTAGTAGCTTTATCTCATGTGAGAATGCTGCAGGTGCCGGATAGTTTATAGCCTTTTCTCATTCTCATCTCTTATCATTTTGATTGCGGAATGTAATCCAAAAAGTTTGTGTTTATGAAACATAAGTGACTGAAATTAGATTACTCCTAGTCTGATGTAATATGAGATAACCGATTGTCAGATTTAAACATTTCACAATATCCAATGAAAATTCTTATTTGGCCCATATATTTGAATCTGTTAATCTGTGATTCCTAAGTACAGTGAATATCCACAATGGTGCGGTGACTGACAGCTACCAAAACATCAGATTCATCCACGCTGGAGCTGTCGCGGAGCACAACCCACGCGTGGAAGATAATTCCGCACTTAACTGCAATTTCAGGTTTTCAGACAGAGATGGCGACAAAGAAGCAAAACTTACGGACTGCAGCTTTAAATAGTACATATATTTTACAATTTTACTGTTTTTGCTGTACTTTGGATCTAATAAATGCAGGGTTGGTGAGCAGAAGAGACTATTTAACATTATTATTAATTACCAAAATATTTTGGTATAATGCATAGTTTTACTACTGACAATAGGTACAGAATCACATTCTACATAAAATAAGAAAGCATAATACATTATTAATTATTATATATGTAATCAGTGCATCATGTTTACACTCCAAAACTAAATCTAGAGCCCTGTGCTGTGATCTAGAGTGCTGAACCTGTGTAAGTGTACAGCTCTGAGCTCACAGGGGGCCTCTTTCGTATGCCTCATTTACTGTCCTGCTCCCTCCATTTAGCCACTCTTTCATTTATCTCTCCCATTCTGACACTGACGGCCTCTCTCCTTCCTGTGACAAAGCAACAAGTGTTATGGTTTGTCTGTTACCATAACATCTGTCTGCTCTTACTACTATCTAGTTTCACTTTTAAGAGCAAAATACTTTAAGTCAATGATGAAGTGTATTGTGCTTTTGTGACAACATGCCCCTTTACTGGGGTCGATCTATCTGAGGTCACTTTAATTTCTGAGGGATTTCAACTGTGTTAAAGAAACCGCTGCTAGACAAAACACACATTTGTTTAATTGGACTTTTTGACTCAAAACCTTTTAGTTGCTGAATTATAGACCTCCTGAGTGACAACTAGCTCCGGCCTCCCGCGTCTTTCTTTCAGTTAATTCCCAGAGATTTTACTCATTTGTTACATTCAGTAGTAATTTATGGTAAGCGCTAACATGTAAATAGTCATGCATGGGAGAACTGTGGTGGATGCCAAAGTGATCTCGAGAGAGCAGCGAGGAGAAAGAGCAGAGGAGAGGGAAAGGGAGAGGAAAAACAAACGAAATCAGCAAACCCCCTTCCCCCCCTTTTTGCAAAGTGTGAAAGTCTCAATAAACCCATCAGTTCCAATAACAGAGCAGCATGAGGAGAAGAATAACAGGAGAGGAGGAGGAGGAGGAGGGGAGGGCATGGCCATCGAGCGAATGAAGTAACCACACATTCACTTTAAAATTTGCCCTGCACACTAGCCTGCTCACCAACACTTTCTGATTTAGCCTTAAAAAGCAGGATTTGCGTATGTGTGTGTTTGCCAGTGTTCAGCGGTAACCAGCTAAATGACGTCACTAACTTCTGTATGGTGTCAGAAGTTCAGCTGCTTTCGAAATAGTGTTACAAATTTTTTCCATCTCTCAAACGTGTGCATTTTTGGCAAGTCTGATATATATTAGTGAACTGGTTTGTTTGAACAATTAATTTCAAGAACCAGTTCAAACAAAAATTCATGAAGAGTCACTGTGCCTACGCCGTTTTTTTTTTCTTTTTCTTTTTCTAACTGATATATTCAGATAAAATGAAAATTATTTAATAATTTAGAAAGTCAACAGTATAAGTGTGAGAAAATGATAACAGAATTTTCTCATTTTTTTGGGTGAACAATCCTTTTAAAGAAAGAGATGAAATTGTTAAATAAAGTTGCTATTTTTGTGTTTTTTTGTGCACAGCTTCATAAAAATGGCTGAACCACTGATGTCACATGGACTATTTTAAAGGGATAGTTCACCCGAAAATGAATATTCTGTCATTAATTACTCACCCCCATGTTGTTCCAACCCTGTGAGACCTTCTTTCATCTTCGGAACACAATTTAAGATATCTGAGAGTTCTCTGACCCTACCATAGACAGCAAGGGAACTCATGGTACTCTCATGAACGGGCGTCCACTAATGATGCAGTAAAAATTAAAATGTGGAATAAAGTCATTGTTTTCTTTGCCAAAAAAAAAAAAGTGTTCTTGTATATTCGTAAAATTTCAGTTGAACCAATGATTTCACATGAACTACTTTGTCGTTCATCTTGGTACTTTTCTTGGCCTTGAACAGGGTAAATTGTGTTCCAAAGATGAAAGAAGGTCTTACAGGTTTGAAACATCATGAGTAATTAATGGCAGAATTTTCATTTTTGTGTTAACCAACCCTTTAACGGTGTCCTTACTGTCTTTCTGGGCCTTAAATGTGTAGTTTCTGACAATGCAGGGTCAGAAAGCTTTCGGATTTCATCAAAAATATCTTAATTTGTGTTCCAAAGATGAACAAAGGTCTTACAGGTTTGTAACGACATGAGGGTGAGTAATTGATGACAGAACTTTCATTTTTGAATGAACTATCCCTTTAAATGCTTAGAAGCGAATTGAAAAGCATAACACCAATGCCACCAAAGAATACACACAAAAACAGACATATGTATTTCATATATGAAATAAATTATAAAATAGAGATTGGGTGATAAATAATAATAATAATAATATATGGAAAAGAACGGACAGGATATTCTTCAAAATTTCTCCTTTTGTGTTGTACAGAATTAAGAAGAGAGTTTTATTTTTATAAACTATCCCTCTAAATGCTGTTTTCATTACCATGTTTTATATTGTGCTTTCTATTTTTTCCCATTCTCTCTCTCTCTCTCTCTCTCTGGTTTGGCTGGTCCAGCTGAATAGTGGCTTGGAGTCCAGCTAAAATCAGCAATCGTTTTATTTTTTTTTCTATGTTTTTCAATGTTTTCAATGTTCCTCTGTATTTAAGTTTTCATTAAGTATTGCCTGTATACTTTAGCTGTCACAATTGGCATGCGTAATACACCTAAACATATACACACACCTTCACACACATCCGCACACACTCTTAAGCGGGCCTCTCGAGCTTGTTGCTTATGCAGTGCACAGTTTTCTCAAACATTCACACTTGACCACAGCCCCTTGGCTTTAGGCTACAGCCCTTTAGAGAAAAAAGGAGGCAGAACTCAGGGGGGGCAGCATTACCCAGCAGGGTCAGCTAAATGAGGGGGGGATTATGGGGGCACAGCCCAGAGGAACGCTTAAAGAGGCCACACCACAGAGTGCAGCATGTTTCTGTCTCACACAAAGTGGCATAGACAGCATGCTCATCTTAGGCGTCTATTCTGCCAACAATCTTCCGTTGCATCTTCTTACCGGGAGGGAATCGCTTGGTCAAATCAAGCATTAACTCATGCTATATAATTTGCAGCGCTGATGAAAGCACATAAAGGGGCCTTTCGTAAATAAAATAAAGGCAGGCTCAGTGGTGGGAGGAGAACAGAAAGAGGCCCCCAGAGAGAAGAGTGTTTGTGAAAGAGTGCTCCATTAACTTTCAACACCCTGGCTGTCTGGTGCCCTCCACAGAGGTGTCTGGTCGCTCTCGCTCCCCGTTTTCCCTGTTTCTTTCTCTTTGTCTCTCTTTAGCCTTGCAGAAATGCTTGGTAGCCGCCTGCCGGTTTACTGACCTGAAAAGGGGACCTGAAGAAGGGACAGGAAGGTGAGAGACATACTTACAGCCTCCGACACTCTCACACCCATTACAGTGTGTGTGTACGAGTGTGTAAAAACCAGCTCACGCTCCAATCAAAAGGATTTTCCACTTCGCGCTGTGGGCTCCCAAAAGGGACGGGGTTAAAGCAATGGCTATTACAGATCTAGACGCAGAAAGACCAGAAGTCTTGTAATGAATTGCTGCTCTGCTAATAAAGGATACAGAGGAGCCGTTCTACACATAATGCAGGTCATCATATTGTTCTGAGCATTTGTGCACCTGTTTCACTGTTGAAACAAGACAACATGTTGTGAACAAGTTCGTATCCTCCGTCTAAGAGTGATTGCTTACTCCGGTTTGTTTGAGTGTTACGCTCAAGAGCTATGGGGTAAACATTTGTGCTCGCACAAGTACAGACACTTATAAATATTGATGTCTCAAAACTTATGCAGAACACACTCGACTGCCATTTTTGGTGCTGAGCGCACAGCATTAGATAATATCTGCCATCAGGCGACAAGAAAACCTGCGTACTTGCTTTTACTGCCTGCTTGATTCAAGTGTAGTTTGTACTGAAGTGTTTTAATTAAGAAATTTGAGACTGAATCGTTCCGCTCCACTTATCTGGTAGATTTAATAATAAAAAGAAAAGAAAATGAACACACTGAAGCCTACGCGCAAAATACGACTCTAGATTTAGCTAAAAGGCCACGGGTCAAATTATGGCATACACTTTAATAAATCAAATGAGATCAACATTTCAACACTGTACAAGATTTCTCATAAGACCTTACATACATACATCCTTTGGATGACATCTGCACGCTGCTTGGCTTTCAGCAAACGTTTTGTGTTAAGAATCATATGAATATTTCATATATCTGTAAGATTCATGCCTGGAGGTTATTTCGCTCATTATTTATTCACTCTTTTCTGCATGAGTGTCGAAAGATCAGACACACTCATAAGGATGCCAGCGAAAAAAAATAAAAAAAAGAAAAGAAAAGAAAGAGGGAAAAATGCTTGACACCCTCGTCTGGATGATGTCATTTCAGGATCAATGCCAAAAGTCAAAATTTGTCAAAAGAAAAAATGATTTACTTTGCCAAGATGTTTATTTAACATTTAGAGGATTTTGTTTATGTGGATTACGCTGCGTGTCACATTGAAAATCACGAGCTTATGCATAAAATTGTGAGTTAGAGCACTAACAGTGAAATGGTGACACCAGGTCTTGAAGGGTTTCAAGTGATCTGCCTTTTTAATGAGGGGAACAGCTTAAGAAATCACTGAAAGTCACTAAATAAACAATAAACACTGTATAAGCTCATTGGCTTGAGCTAAATTTCTTAAATAAGTCAGAAACAAGCATGTCTCGTGGTATGCATGACGGTTTTAATGTAATGATTGTAATTGCCTGAAATGAGAACTGCTTTTTTTTTTTTTGGTGGTGGTGGTGGTGGGTTTATATGAAACCTGTCAAAGTTTCTTCTAAAGCTCTGTAGCAACATTCCAAAGCCCTTTGCATTATTCAGTCCAACTTTGGCTGTGCTGTGGGGAATTCTTGGACTGATGGTTACCTGATTGGCTAATTTGGGTGGTGGACAGCACACCTGCCATGCTAGAGCTTTTGTAAATAAGCTTTATTCCCTTCTCTCCCTGCTGGCTCTGGCTTATTTCAGCCTCCCATCACCGGCGTGGGGAGAAAAGCAAGAGGACTCATATCATCGAAGGGCCAAAGGTGAGGCGTCGAGAGAGAACGAAGGGAATGAAATCTCCCGGCCCATTTTAGCAGCCATTCAGAGCGCATTACTCCTGGAGAAGGGAAACTTATAAAGGATCCTGGCGCTTGAACACATTTCTGTGTTTATGGGTGAGGGAGAGGAGAGCTGTGCCGAGGATCTGTAATAGATTCCCAAATTAAGGTTTCATGTCTCTCTCCTTTTCTCCGTTTCCTTCCGCATGGTACAGCAACTCCAGACAGATCTGGATTTTATTACCGTTTACATGCATATTTATGTTCCTGATTTTTCTTATTGACATACTTGACACTACTATTAACCTTACCAGAATTCTTGGCATCAACATTCACCAGCTACTTACAGAAATTTACAGTAGCTGTAAATGTTTTTAGTCAATTTTTTTTTTTTTTGCATACAAGTTTTCCTAATATTTTATACTGATTAAATTACATTTTGTTTCGCTTTATTTCATTTAATTTAATTTTATAGTAATATGTGACCCTGGACCACAAAACTGGTAATTTGACTGAAATTTGTACATCAAGTTGAATAAATAAGCCGCCCATTGATGTATGTTTTGTAAGGAAAGGACAATATTTGGCTGAGATACAGCTATTCGAAAATCTGACAAATTAAAAAAAAAAAAAAAAATTTAAATAGTGAGAAAATCACTTATTGTAAGTTGTCCAAATGAAGTTCTTAGCAATACATATTACTAATCAAAGATTAAGTTTTGATATATTTATGGTAGGGAATTTACAAAATATCTTTACTTAATATCCTAATGATTTTTGGCATAAAAGAAAAATCTATAATTTTGACCCATATAATGTATTGTTGGCTATTGCTACAAATATACCTGTGCTAGTTAAGACTGGTTTTGTGGTGCAGGGTCACAGCTAGTACTTAATAATGAGCAAATACAAAAGAAAATTTTAATTAAAATGTAAATATGCACTAGAGAAGACACATGCACATTTTAAAATAGAACTAAATCTGTCAATCAAAATAACAAAAAGGTCACAAATGATGAGACAGTTTAAAAATGATCTGTCAATCCTATAACATACAGTACATGTATGCACTATATTTTTATTGACACAGATAACTTTGACTAAAACTGAACTAATTAATGAATCGCTATCAATTACAGTCTGCTTCTCACAGGCTATGATTAACCTCTTCACCTCTCTTAAATCCAAGCGGTCAATGGATATGATATAAATCTATTTTTAATTAGGTTACTATGTTAACTTTAGCTGAAAGACCATGTGTAATGTATACTGTGATTGGTTTATTTCGGTAGATGTTATGGTGAGAAATGTGGCTGTATGCTTGGCTGAGCTCCACTGCTTTTCCTGCAAGGCAACTAAGACATCATGAACAATAGTGGAAGCAAAGTTCACAGGAAGTATTATAAAGTAAAAATAGGACAGTTTCTATCACCTGAAGTTATCTGTGAGATAAAACTTATGCATAACTCTAACAGCTAACAGCGTTTAAACATTAAGTTTTATATTCATTAACTTTTTATTCAAAGATGGAGGACTTAATGGAGAACAATAGCATGTCAACTGCTATTTCTGCACTGACACTAGATCAGCTGAGTTGACAGTATGTGGACGTTTAGTTTGTGTGGAGCCGACACTAGACCTGCTTCCTCCAGGGCAGAGAACATGAGGGGTAGGAGATATAAGATATGGCAGGTAGGACACAGCCTGAGGAAAAGACTGATACACAGCTGGGGCTACCGATCTAAAGCCAGGTGACATGATGGAGATGAAGCCTCTTCACTCACATTCTTCCAGATGGCGGTCAGCCATGTCCAAAGTTACATGAAGAAATGTCAGATATGCTTTGGATTTCACTGAAAAGTTGACTTTAAACTTTCACTGTTGTACAGAGTGCATACTAAACATTAGAAGCTTGGTATAGGTAGGTTTAAGGGTGGGTTAAGATGTAAGGGATGGCTCAACAGTGTAATTGCAGAAATTGATTAAAGATGTAATTACATCAAGTAACAATACAAATAACAATGTAAAAGCATGTATGTACACAATAAGTGCATTAAAATGATTCATTGAAATGTAAGTACATAGTAGTTAAGGCCACCTAATATAAAATGGGACCTAATATACATATTCTCTATATGGTGTTTGTATATTATATATATTATTTCCCAGTATTAAAGAGCCTCTTGCAAGGCTTGTACAGACACATAGAGGTACTTTGGTTCCCTTCATTTTTCTCAGGTTTGGATCTGTCCCTATTTTGAAGTATGTAACCGTGTTTTAATCAACATCATGTGCAAATGAAATGTCATGGCCTTTAATGTGGGAGCTCTGAAGGAAATGTCGATTAAAATGTCAAGTGGTTTGTGGGCAATATGGGCAGGGGCGAGCGAATGCCATCTGTACAGTAATGCACAGAAGCCAATGGGCAAACCCAATCTTACACGCGAGCCGGGTGCCCTCAAGAACTGAAATTAGCAAGTGAAGCATGGAAACACACACACACACACACACACACACACACACACATTGTAGTGTGCAAAAATGATATATTAATATATCAATTAAAATGCCATCAAAGAATGGGCACTTAATGGCACAATATCGGAAATAAATTATAAAGTGGAGATTGTGTGATATTATTTTAAATCACCTAAGATTGAGAGTTTTATAATGTTTTACAAATGCATTGGTGAAGCAGTCCTTATTTACTTTCACTATATGAAAAATAAGCAGCTGGTATATTCTTGAGAAGAATGAAAGTCATATAGGTTTGGACCAACACATGGGTGAGTAAATGATAATAACATTTCCATTTTTTGGATGAACTATCCTTGTAAACATGAAAAATGAGTGAGTGTGCTGACAAACAGTGTTGTTTCACTTCAATGATTACATCTTGTTTTCTACCCGTCTGTATCTTCATGTCTTGGACTGAGCTTCAAATGAACACGCTGGACTGTCAGTAGCAATTATCCACCTCACACCACCCTCACATATTTCAGTCTTAGGAAAACATGCTACAACACACACACACACACACACACACACACACACACACTCAAAATATCTTGAGCAAAGAGGCCAGCATCAGCTCCTGCACCCTAATAATCACACCCTACCTTTCAGTCCAGCTCCCTCCAGCCACTGGACCCTCATTGACATCACACTATTATCCCTCTCTGACCTGTGTGGTCATCTGCCATACTAAAATTGCCACTGGCCGTGGCTGATCTCATCTTATTAATGTACTAATTAGATCTGATAACTCTGTCTCTGTTCAGTAGTGAATGTATTATGCCAGAGGTCTGACCGCCGTTCACTATGAGACTGACCCACGGGGGTCAAACACAGCCAGTCATTTGGTTCTTTTTATCAGTGTCATTTTAGTGCATCATCAGCATCACAGTCTATAACAGAACTGACTATAGTCTAGACTACAGATCACAATCATCTCTTCCTGTTTCCTTTGCATTGGCTGATTATCTGCTTATCAGAAAGGTCTGATAAAGGAAATTGATTTATATCATGTTGTATGCTATTTGTCAGGAGACCTAGTAAATTAGGGAATCACATGAAGGCATTTAAACCTGACTGCACTCGCTATGGAATGGGTTTCAATGTCCACACATGAGTAAATGAATGAAATCGAACAGACGAGCAGTGTCCACAATGTAGTCCTTTACTGAGAATTAAAAGGTTACACTACTAGGGCCCTATGATGTAAAAACATGGATGGAATTGTGAAATCTAGTCATGAAAATGGAATTTACTGTATAATATAATATACATTTTGGATGGATAAATCAAAAGTAGGTCAGTACACTTAAATCAAAACCTGATACGAAAAGACTATTTAAATATGAATCCTGCATGTTCTGTGTCTCTGTGTGAATGAATAGCACAGATTCGCGATTTCATTTACTACACATACTGAAACGCTCGTGGTGTTTTCTGCCCCTGCTGCCTCAATATATGAGTACATAAACACATTAACAAATCTCTACAACTGCTCTGAATCCTCACTGCAACCCATCAAAAAATGGGTAAAATTTCGGTTTAATTTGAAGAAACTTTGACTGAAATATATTACTTAATGTAATGATCCTACTATTTTTAAGGAATATTTACCAGAAAAGTTTACCAGAATTTATTTAGCGGAAAAATGTAAATACACAACAAATAAAATAATAGTAAATGTAATGTTTTTATTTTTTTATAAAAAGCAATTAATTACAGATGCTTTTAGTTATTAAAATGTACTGAAACCATTAAAACGCAATCCATAAAATTAATGGAAATCACAGAATTTGCGCATTTCATAGGGCCTTAAATAATGTAATCTTTGTTAAACTTTTAATAAATTGCTGTTAAATTGTGTAAGTTTTAAGATTTTAATTAATTATTTTCATGAATACAATTTAATTTAACCATTAAAACAGAGTCTAAAAATATTAAAATTTATATTAAAATATACAAATATTTAAATGAAAAAAAAAAGAATTTGGAAAAAAAAAAAGATCAAAGATCAATATATATTATACATGATATAATATGATTTGATTTTATATTTTTATTTTGTCCACCGGATGAAAATCTCAAGTCTGACTATAAATGGCTATAAATTATTAGCATTAACATTTTTTTAAGGCAACATGTTTTGAGCTAAAATCTCTTGATTTGACTCAGGACACTCCCTTAATATAAGTCTGTGTGATATTTTATAATCTGCCAAGCGAATATAGTAAGTCTTGTGATTAAAAAAGAGCTGCAATCTTTCCACAGTTTTAATATTTTAATTGTCAGTATTGGGGATTCAGAAAAGAAAAGCAATAGCAATAGTGATGCTCACCCAACCTTGACTAATTATAAGTAAAAAGATTGTGCTTTCGGGTCAGCGCTGTTTGTTCGAGTTAGCATATCTCCAGTATGGCTGCTATCCAAATAAACCACACTGGGGCTGATTTCAGCCATGCAGCCATGCCAGGACATCATAATTATATCCGTAACAAGCATCTTCAACCTGTCCAAACATAAAGAATATAACTCTCTCATGCATTTCTGACTCTCTCTCTTCTGTCAGGCATGAATACATATCTGCATTTCCCCTGTTTGCTCTAACCCCCTGTTACGGCATTAGGTTACATTAGGAATTGATTCACAAAGATTTCACGAGTGGTTGAATTTGTTTGGCTGAGCTGGCAGACTGAGGCCACCCTCGTCTCCCTCTCTCTCTCTCTCTCTCTCTCACTGACACACACACTCATTTAATGAAAATATTACCGAGAGCAGGCTGGCCCAAACCTCACCTACAGGGGTTTTCTGCCCTCAGCAAAACAAGACCAGCAGATTCTAGATAGACAGAAAAAGAATGATGAAAGAAAGTGAAGAAAGAAGAAGGAGAGGAAGAGAAAACCAAGCAGAATACACTACAAGTTCGGCTCTATTTTCAGCCCTCCTGTCAAAATGAATTTCACATCTTAATATGGAGAAAGTGCTTACTATCTGAAATAAGAAAAAGAGGATGGGGGATGGAGGGAGGGATAATGATGAGGCAATGAGAACTCAATTAGAAGCCTCAAGCTGACAGCACTGCTGCTGCCCTGCAGGTAGAAAGAGAGAGAAAGAGAGAGAGAGAGATTCGCCTGCTCAAATGATTGTGCCCGCAGGGCTTGACTGGGGCTGTGCCCCCTTGACTGGGTGCATGCTCAGTTATTCCTTGAATCTCTCTCTCTCTCTCTGCCCCTCAAGGTTTCACACTCTTTCTTTCTCTCTGCTGTCATTATAATAATATCCAGAATGTGCTGTTAACAGGGATCACCTTGTGCCTTAAACTAGTCTTAACATCACTGTCCACTAGCATGTTTTATGAAACACTTGCAACATGTCAGCTCAAGGCTCCATATATTTTAAATACTTTACATTTATGGAGGGGGGAAAAAACAAACAAGCAAAACAAAGTCTTCATATCCTGAAGGATTTCTGTAAAAGCCTTAAGCTTGATGAAACAATTAAATAAAATGACGATTGTGTACTCAGATTTCCATAGCAAATGAAAACAGCAGCAGGGAAATTTTGAAACGTTCAAAAGCTGTTTGTTTTTTTTGTATTTATTTGTTAAATTACACCAGAATGTTGATGAATTCAAACAGTAGCTCTTTTGTGATTAAATATAAAGAGTGACTTTATGAAATCGAGATTAATAGGCTAAGAGATTAAATATAATCTCTTGCTTCATGGTATGCACAGATGATAACCCAGATTAATATGCATTCACCATAATCAAATGGAAGTAAATAATAAATTATCTGAAAGAATTTAATAAAGGTCAATAAAAACATATTAGGTGGCCTTAACTACTATGTAGTTACTGTACATTTAAATTAATCATTTGATACAATGCACTTGTTGTGTACTTACATGTTCTTACATTGTACTTATATTAAAAAATACCTGCATGTGATTACATCTGTAATTAAAGGCATTATATGTAAATTTCATATTATTTTTATTAAAATATCCAAAAACCACTAGAACAGTGTTATATATTTTGCAGGCTTGTGTACTTACATTTTTCCAGTAGTGTAAGAGGCCGTGTCATTACATCGCCTGCTAATGAGCTTGAGCACCCACAGAAATGATCAAGCACCAACGGAAAAACACAAGATATTCTCTGTACATTTTAACCAATAAGAAGTGCATTGTAGCTTGAATGAGTTTATTCTCGTTTTCATAGTATATTTAGGGCAGGGTTTAGCGTTATTTTAATGGCAAAAGTCAAGAGTGCATTCTAATACGAGAGGGTGCCAGCACGAATCTCTTGACTTGCAGCGGGCCTGCACTCCTATATAGAGATTGTGGCTCTGCGCTCCCTCAGATATTACTTGTGCACCCTCAAACTTTGTCCTGTGTACGTGCGAATATGTGCTAATTGTAAACAGGAATATATTCAATAATTTTATTTAGCGAAGCACAGCCCTCATAGAAAGAATGTGTGTCAGTTGGTTACTAAATAGTGTATTTACAGTATGTGCGTTTCATTTTGCAAGATAATTTTGCGTAGTGAATTTAGCCAACACACCATCCCACAGAGTATACTTTAGAAAAAAAAAAAAAAAAACTAAAACCCAGTATAATAAATTATGAACAAAAAGAATGACATATTTGAAAATATTGGATTTGTTGCGCGTGCGTATGACAACTTATCCCCGTATTATTTAGTTGTGGAAACAGTGGTGAAAATGTGTTTTATATATACAGCACATTGATTGATGGTTGAGCACCCACCGGCAAAAACATAAAACGGCGCCTATGTCATACACCCTTGATTTTCCGGTTTTATTTTGTAGAAAACATGGAAACCCCAAAGACAATTTAATATGTTATGCATTTTATTAGACCGGTGACGAACGCAAAGAGTAGCATAATAACAGAACTTTCAACACACTCAAATGTATCTAGTATGATAAAACAGCGCTGCTTTTTCCTACATATGCATAACTGGAAGAAGCGATAGTGGTCGACTGTGGCATGATAAAAGCTCTGCTGCTTTTGAGCTGTTTATCGCACTCGTCCTTCATTAGCAATCACTCCAGCATCCTTGTTTAACTTCCACAACTGTCAGCCCCACCCTGCCCATGTCTGGACGGATTGCATCGGCTGTGGGGATGAAGACAACAAATCCAATGTTTCCACACTCAATCATTGCATAACCAAACACCTTTGTTTCTTCGTTTGTTTTGAATATGTGCCCTCTAGTGGCAAAAACTTACATATTGTGCATTAATTTATGTAATTACATTTATAATTACACTGTTGACCCATCCCTTACACTTTAACTTACCCTTAAACTTATCCATACCACGAAACCTATCCCTAACCTTACCTGTATCCCACCTCAATAGCAGCAAAAGTGTTTTGCAATACAATATGAACACAATAAGTACATTGTACTTATTTAGCAGCTAAGGCCACCTAATATAAAGTGGGGCCCAAAAATATCTGCTCATAATCCGCTTAGAGCTTTCAAACAATGATCTTCATAGTGCACAGGTTTAAATACTGTTTCTGAATGTACAATTTATCTCTCCATCCTTACATGAATAATGAATATGCCCGTCTGTATCTCTGCATCTCTATTATCCTTACATTACACTGATGCAAAGCTCAGAAAACTTTTCAGAGAGGCAAAGTTTGGCATATGTGCTTGCGTTCTTTTCCACCAAGCCCTGTGGGGAGGCGCAGAGCGGTGCGGGAAAGCGCTGGGTACTGGGCTGATAAGACAATGGGGTAAAAGAAAAGGCCCAAAGCTACACTACTGCGAGCGTCTGTACAGCACTTTCCATGGCACAACACTGACTCATCACAAGCTCCTTGTGTGCACACGCGAAGGGCCCCAGGGAGCCTTTCGATCGGGGTGGAGATTCGAGCGCTGCGCGGTTACAGAGCTGCTGCTGGGAGTCATAAAGCCCGCACTGTGGGGATGGAGCAGGCGTTTCCAACACAGGAACTGAAGAGTCTTGATCAGGCAGCCTGAGCTTGATGTGCTTTTGATGTCTTAATCAGTTCCTATATTAGGCTCAGGGCTTGTTTGGTGCAGCTGAGGTGAGGGGGGTTAATGTAACCCTGGTGAGACCAAGTGAAAGCACGCCATCAGGAACGAAGGGAAAAGGCTGACCCACAAGATTATTTATCGATATGCAACATTACGAATGCACTCACTGAAAAGTGAGCTATAAGCTCTTGCTGATGTGTTGTTTTCCGAATATAAAAAACAACAACCCCCCACAAGTCTCCATTAGGACAGAAGTTGGTAATGAACAACATCTTTGACTGTTGTATTCGTATAGGTTCTACAGCTCCACACAATAAATCTGCCATTTGAATCATTCACTGAAAAAAGTCATAAATCATAAATGTAGCTGTTCATCAAGAATCACAGACACCCGTCGCTTTTCCCCAGGCTATACAGCATCAAAACTACCCAGGAAGTCCACCAGCACAGCACAAGGGAAAGGAGTCTTCCATACAAAGCCTCCTGGCGGGTTTAGTCATCTGCGCTTCATGGTTCACAGCTTCCATAGTAAGACAGAAGCTATTAATATGTCAAAACATTCAAAACTTCCAACCACTCTGCTTACCATGGGCAGACTCTCACAAGGAGTAAGAGGATGATGATGAAGTTACATAAATCATTTTGAAATTTGAAGAAAAAAAAAAAAAAAGTTGATCTTGATCCAGTCACAGTGTCATCTATTGGCAATTATGATTTGAAAAATGATGGCAGATGAAGGAAATTAAGACTGATTCCTTTATAGACTGTCATTGTAAGGCATTACAGAATTGAAAATCTAAGGGTTGAAAACATTCCTTGACATATTTTTTTTACTACTATTAACAGTAGTAATAACACTAGTAAGTAATGACAGTAACGAAGAAATTTGATAGAATTGGGACTTTTCAAATTATCAAAATGAGTCACTAGAAAAACTTACATAAGAACTTATACCCCCCTATAATTCACTTACATTAATAAACATATCTATATAATGTCTCTGGAATGTCCCTATTCCCACATGCTTGCAAGTGATTTTACCAACACCAGAAACTTATACAGTATGGTCAGGCAAACGGATTTCCTTGGCCAATGAATTTCATCCACCTTCATTCCACACATCATCTCATGGCCGATTTGCAGCTCCCCATATTTATCTCTTCCGAATGGATATTTATTTTTTAATTGTTATGGCTGCCGGCAACATGATTCACTATCTTGAGCTAGAAGGGTTAGCATAAACCACTCAGTAACATGGTTCAGCATTACACATGGAGATTTGTGGTTGGATTTGAGGTGGGATTTACAAAGTTCTGAATTTCTCACTATTAAATATTGAGATTCTTGTTGCATGCCAACTTGTATTAGGCTGTCAGGCAAATTAACAAATGCAATATTTTATTGCATTACCATTAAACAAATTGGGGTAGGATTTGTTTAATGGTGTTAAAAATATTTAACGTAGTTAACGCAGGGGCGGGGCTAGGGTTGGCAACCCCATTCCAGAGATATTTTTAACTTGGAGTCCGAGTCAAGTCTGAAGTTTTTAACCTGGAGTCTGAGTCAAGTCTTGAGGCTTTTGTCATGAGTCCCGAGTCATTCAATAGCTCACAAAAAAAAATCCCATTCAGAATCCTCATGTATTGAAATCTTGCTGTTTACGAAGCTGTTATGTAGGATATAGACAAAATATATGATCTATGATCTACTTTTTTATATACATGTTAAGATGTAAGGTTAATGTACATCCAGCCTGTTACTTATATGTTTTAATCCATTACCATGTTCAAAACTGTTTTTCTGTAATCAAATTAAATAATAAGAGTCCACTCTTCCATGACACATAAGGAAATTTGTGACACAGAATTTGTGACAAAACCATATAAATAAAGTGTTTATTTCTGATATAAGTCAGGAGTATTCAGTTCAAGAGGTATGGCCTGTGTATTTTCTTCCAAGCAGAGGTAAGGACAAAAAAAAATAAAAATAAAATAAAAATAAAAAATAAAAAATAAAATTATATATATATATATATATATATATATATAATTTTTTACATGTATTGTATTTTTACATTTAGATACATGCAAGGCCATGTGACTGTTTCAAAATACTGTTTCTGTTCAGGTTTTACCTCCTGAAATACTATTTTAATAATTTACTTATCATTAGCATTATCTACTAAATATGCTACAATAATCAAAACATTCTCATCTTGAGCAGAAAAGAAAGACCAGCAGTTTTAAAGTTTAAGTTGTATCCTAGCCATCTAACAACAATTTTCCCAATTAAAATTACATGATTCTTTTGAAATGTTCTTAGCCTACAGATTAACTGCTAAATGTAGATGAGAAACATCTTGTTACATCTGATTTGAACAGTCATAAGTTATCGATAGATAAATAGATAGAAAAATAACTAGATTTGCATTCACGAGTATTATATTCACGATATTCACGAGTCGAGTCAAGTCTGGAGTCATTTCTGGTCGAGTCGGAAGTCAAGTCTGAAGTCTATAAAAATGTGACTGGAGTGCGACTTGAGTCTGCGCCACTAATTCGAGTGCCCGTCTCTGCCCCATTCATAACTTCTGCTTCTGCCTCTTTTTCTTGACAAAAAGTGTGCTTATTTAGACGTCTTTACGACCACATCAAATGGGAGACCTTTCAGATGCGCACTCACTTCACTTCAGCGCTAGGCACTAATCAAACAACTACAGGAAAGGTACAGCTGATGAGGAGCTTTAGTAGAACAGCAGTAAACTGCGGTCAGATGAGAAGTTGTCAGGCCATATGTCAGTAAAAAAACAATATCATCTATATTTAATTTAATATTTAGTGTTTGATAACTTGATTCAATTTCTGTATATTTTGTACTTGCTGAAGTGCACAGGTAATAAATGAGTTTATGTGAAGAGTGTTTTAAGTTTACTTAAATTAGAAGATGTTATTTTTTTTTTAAGTCTAATAAATTTTAAAATTGATAGCTCTCAGTTATACTGTAATGTTGAATGACTATAGTCAATCGTAAAATATTAGGGGGAAAAAAATTCTAGAGACATCAGTAATATTGGTATCAGTGATAGTCACCTTCAGTCATAAAAAATATTTAACAAATCTAAAAAAATATATACTGTCTTTATGTTGCTTCTACATTAATTTTAAGATTGAATGTGAAATTATTGAAATATAAAAATATATTTAAAAACTTTAATGTTAGGTGGGATTAATTGTGATAAAATAAAAAAAAAATGTGTAAAAATATGTTAACATGCTGATTTGGTGCTCAAGAAATAGTTGTGCTGCTTAATATTTTTGTGGAAACCGTGATTGTTTACTTTCTAATAATGTCTGATGGATTTATTGCATCCTTGCTTTAACACAAATGGTAATTTCTAAAAAAAAAAAAAAATGCTTATTGACCCCAAACATAAATATATACTGCAAAATATAAATATATACATTTATATTAATATATATATTTTTTATTACTGTTATTTTTTATTGGTAAATGTCTAAATTCTGTCTTTGTGTGAGTTACTTTGCTCCACAAGAACTTCAAAAAGATATTTTTGTTCTAAACCAGCTCTGTTTAATTTTCATTTGACAAGGTCAGCAAGCTTTGAATACTTCACTCATTGCCATTCTATAGCCAATAAGTGGAAACAAATAGCTTGCTTTCTTAACCTTGTTTTGGTTTCTCTGGCAATTACAAAAGAATCTTTATATGTTGCTCTGTGACCTTTGACCGCAGTTGGTACGAGAGACAGCTGCGGTAAACCTGATCTTATTTCCAGCCTCAGGGCATTTTTCTTTATCAACCTTCGCCACGAACCAAACTTCACAATGCACATAGTTCACTCCATCACCTGAAACTTGATAAGAAATGAGGAGTCATGAAAACCTGCCTACAGGCGAGGAGTTATCCATCCATCTTACTGACAGATGTCAGTCCCAGAGTTCTTCGATCAACTGTCAGGATGCAGCATCGAACAAAACTCAAGGAGACATTTTGCTCTTGTGTCCACACAAACAGATTAGGAGCTGGAAACAAGGGGTAGATAAAAATAACAGGAAACTAGGACCAACCAAAAACTAGAAATTATTTGGACAAACCATCATGATCTTGTCAATTTCAGTGATACCTGTCAACTTGACAATGCGTCATATGTGAAGGAATAACGTGAGGCTTGCATTAGGGCATTAACACCTACAGTATGTTTCCTGTTATGGGCGCAGGTGGTCAAAAGCAAGAAGGAAAGTCTGAAAGCTATAGCACAAGTTTGAAAACAGAGCAGTTGACCCCTGGCTTATTCTAGTTGCAATGGCATCAGCAGTGCCCATATCTAAACAAAGATGCCTGGAGCTAAACACACAAGAAAGCAGGAATTCTCTCTAGGGCTTGAGGGGAAAACAACAGAGTAGCACTTTGACTGTATTTTGTTCCCCAGTGCCAACTGATATGCTTTTCATTGTCCTTAACGTTTTTTTTTTCTCCAAAGCAAAAGGAATACATTTTGACCCCAGAGGAACTACATATAAGATATTTTTGCTGTGTTCTGTGTTAAAATAATAGATAAATAGATAGATAGATAGATAGATAGATAGATAGATAGATAGATGATTCAAGTAGTATTCAAGTAATCTTTTATATCTTATATTACTTCAGCCTTTGTTATCTGTCAAGATAAAGACATCTGTGTCACAAACAACATTAAATATAAGCATGTGCTGAGTTTGGAAGAGAATAAATTGCCATTATTTACCATCCATCCATCAATCCATCATCCATCCAAATCCAATCTATATTGGATCAAAAAAGCAAAACCTTCCCAAAATACTAAGATAGTTCAAACATTTCAATTAAAGCATTTATAAAAAACAAAAACTGCATTCCCAGGTTAAGGTACACAATTTAGAATGAAAGAATTGGCTTCCCTTTCAATTCATGATTATAATTTAACTGTCATGCTTCACAGGAAGATGACAGAAATTTCACATAGGTAATGCAGTTATATGAATTCCTTCAATTCTAATACTGTTTACTACACCAATTAACCCTTCACAGGGAGTTTGATTAACAAGCGATCTGACCAATCATAAAGCAGAATCTGCAATTTTTGTCTGACAAACAAGCCAGAGAGGAGAGTAGATTACGGTGGACTTGAAAAACGGTGTGTATTGACATCTTTCCACGACTGAATCAAGATACCTTCTGATGTTCCTTCAAGTTTATTTCATGTTATAGCTAGTAAAGAGGAAGAGATGATCGATTCATGTGCCATTTGTCACAACACAATAAAGAGCCACAAAATGGTATTGTTTATGGTCTTTGTTTCATACCTAAAGTAAACTGGTCTGTCTTGTCTGTTGGTGAACTGTCAGTGTCCTCTTTGCTCGAAATGTATTTTTCACTAGCATGGGAGTGCCTTGGCTTGTTGGATATAGCAACTAGGGCTGCTGTCGACTAAAGATATTTCTGGTCGACTACTAGTTCATTTTAAGCATTAGTCGACTATTAGTCTGCATTTATTAATAAACCATATAAGTCATAATAATGAGCCTTTAATTGCCTACATAGCTTAATAAGCGCTAAAGTGCATACAAAAAAGCTTGCCACAGTGCATCGGCAGATAAACAGCAAGGAGACTGCATTAACATTTAAATAATTTATTGATAAACTTTCTTTGTTTTGGCTCCGAGATGAAGTTGACGACACTGACTCATCATCTCCGCAGTAGTGGATGTGCATATGTTTCATGTTTCATACGGATTATATAATATGAGAATATTTGTATTCTATTTGAATTGGTTCATTTAAAAGTAGACATTTCTCTCTATAGATATTTTTTTCATATCTGTAAGGCAAGTATACACGAGTTTCAAAGTTTCATGCTGAAGTTCACAGAGACCAAGATGGTAGAAAGCACATCTTGTTTGCTTTAATTATTTTACAGAAGCACAAAATTGTGTTGTTATTGTGAGTGCACACAAAGAAACAAAAGAAAGAGTCTTTACTGATTTGAGCTGCCATGTAAAATTGCTACTACATATATCTTTTAGATTAAAAGTCATATTTGTGGTCGATGAATGATAGGCGAGCGTTTGGATGTCCTGCCCGATGTACTATATTACCACATAGACCAGCCGTTTACGATCTGCCCATCATGGACTGCAGAGGTTTTTTTTTTTGCGACTAAGTGACTCTAACAGTTAGTCGAATATTATATGGGCCAGTGGCAAACAGCTGGTGTACAAGCTTGCTGGTCTGTTCACACGGTGGATTTCCCAGTGTCCTAAAACATGCTGAAGCACACTTTCACTGCTGACCACTGTAAAATCATAATACAAACACACTTACACACGGCCAGAAGGTGCATGCCCAAAACACACACATAGCCCCAAACACCTGACCTGGAAAACATAGGACAGCTAACCCAAGGTGACCCAAGGAAACGCTGGGGTAGGCCCAATTAATTGGACTTTTTGCTCAGGCCCCGTCTCCCCCAATTGTCCAAATCCGCTGGACACATGATTAATGTGTACACTGGTGAAGGGAAAATATTTTTAACCCCATTAAAGTCAACCAAGGGTAAAGCGGGTGTATGCTTATGCTGGCACTATTTCAAACTACCCTATTAGCTGGTCTGTGAGTGTGTAAGGGTGAATGTATGTGTGTGCTTTAATTTGTGTGTGTATCTGAATGGGTATGCCTGTGTGTGTGTTAGTGTGGGGTGGAGGGATATTGGGTATCTTGGATAAACAGTCTGTGTAAGGACATTATTTTTTAAATCCTGCTTACTGGAGGCTTAAAGGTAACACTGAACGGCATTAAAGTGAAGTGGTATTACAGCTATTGTGCAGAGGGTTCAAAAGTTCACATCCAGGTCTTGCTCACTGAACCCTGGTGGCCAATGAAAATAGTGCTGTCTAGATTAGTCCAATGACCTTCTTTTTGCCAAATATTCATGCCCGGGTGCTGGGCTTTGAACGCTTAGAGCAGCGGGATTAGTCTGCTCAAGTTTGACCACACCATGATGGTCTTACTGCAATGCTGTGCGCTGACCTAGCTACTGAAGTTAAAGAGAGTGGTGACACTTATCAGTACACTCTCACAAACGTGAACATGCAAACCATTCATATTCTTTAAGCATACATCCTTCATACAGCTTGTACGAAAGATCTAGATTTGAGTTGAATCAGTTTACTGATTTTGCTTGTGTTTAAAACCCCCAAACCAGACCACAGAGTTATATTTGAAAACACATGTAGGTCGAGAGCTCATGTCTGCAGGGACCTTGCATCTGAAAAGCCAATATGCCATGCGAAACAGATGTTGGATCAAAATTCTGGATCCACAAACAATGGAGTGCATCAAAAACAGGGTGGCAGTGGCTTAAAGACTTGTATTTCTACTAGAATGTCTACTACAGTGCCATTTTATTAAACAAATGACTGGACAAATGTTTCAGTTGAAGAGTCAATATACCAAATAGGCCTTACATTTTTGCATAAACCTCTAAACAAAACTATTGGCAATCAGTTTAAAACTACTTCAAGGACTCAGGGTTAAAATTCCGACTCTGTTCTATAACAGAAAATTTTGCTAAGCCAGTGTGCTTTGGATCAGATCAATAAACAACTTTTTAGAGCTAGTAAACAAAATTGTTTGCAAATTTTACTTAGCAACACATAACTTTAATTGGCTGACACACTGACAGATAGTACCTGCATCCAAACATGTCTTCTCTACTGTATACAGTAACATGTCAAAATACAGAACACACAGTATTCACAAAACAGTTTCCGACTATTTTATGGATAAGCTATGGATGTGTTCCATCAAGTATTGGACACATTACTACCCGATGAGGGCATGAATGATGAGCAGATGTCAGATTCAAAACACTGCAAACCCAACCAGTTAACTTATTTTATTAAGGAAACAGATTTGAACTTTTCTAGTTCTTAGATTTTAGTTTTAAACCTAATAAGTTTAATTTAAAGTAACTAGCAAAGAGCACATTGCTGTTCAAATTAAAAAAAAGTAACATATAATAATCTTAATATTCTGTGGCCCATCTCAACCTAACCACAGGCTCTACTCTGCGCTTTAGCACAATAAATCTTCAATATAATAGACATAAGGGGACATCGGATGCCCATTTCCCACAAGTTGGTATGATTCTTTAGGTTTTTCTTTAAGTGTGTGCAACTTACTTTTGTTAAAATTCCTCAATGGTTGTGTTAAACAACAGTTTTGTTATTTTTTAATTTTTTAATTTTATTTTTTTTCCAAATTCTGTTTTTTCAATTTGAATTTTTCTGGATTCTGTTTTTTACTGTTTACATTTTCCTGGACTCCTTTTTAATGGTTATATAAAATCATATTAATCAAAAAAGCATGTCTAACTAATTCAAATCCTGAAATTTATACAATTTAACATCAATTTATTAAAGGTTTATCAAAAATGTTGAAGGCCTTATGAAATTTTGTATTTTATTGTTACCAAATTCTGGTTTTAGCATGTCTAATTATTTGAATGCATAACAACTTTTTTTTTTTCTTACAATAGCCTTGTGAATTTTTATTCCCTCAGAAAATTCTGTGTTATTAATTGAAAGCATAAAAAAATCATTTAATTTATCTTTTAATTAATTAAAATTAAATACATTTTATTTTTTGGCAAGTAAAGGGGGTTTACTATTAAAATTAAAACATGAAATAAATATGTGTAATTATTTCTTTAAAAAATAATGTTTTATTACATTTTCAACAGTAGTAGTCTAAAAATAAAAAATATATTACTGTCATCTTCAAGTTAAACAAACTTTTATTTGACGGGTTGCCGTGAATACCTGTTACTGACACTGGTTGTGGCTAGATTGAATACAGCTGCGGCCGGAAGCTAACAATAAATTTGACTCAAATGGAACGGTCAAATGCGAATGAAGTGACTCTCAGACTCTCAGCAGTTCTGGAGATGTTGTTCATGTATTTATGTACACATTTATTGAGACGGCAGATGCTGAAGTAGTAAGCAAAACCACACATCTCATAAACACAGAGACACACGGAACATCCAGGATTCATATTTAAATAGTCTTTTGCGGCTTAATATTTACACATACTAGTCCATATCATGATTTGATTTGATGACAATTTTGATTAATTCTTCCAAACTTTTTACAAATTCCATGACATTCCGTGTTAAATAGTACATTCTGATGTTATGACTGGATTACGCGATTCCGTCCACGTTTTCTGCATTGCGGAAATCATAGTTGTATGTATTTAGTGGCGTACTACCATCAAAAACAAAACTAATCCATTGCGTCTTCAGTGGCTCTGATATCGATTCCAATGTATCTATCTAAAGATTCTTATGTTCACTTTTACATCCAGCTACAAAGCACCTGCATTGCTTACGAGACATTAGCTGTGTTTGCATCCATGCAAATTCCATTGGACTATTGTATAAAAAATGGATGGAAACACCAAGATGTGCATAAATTCTAAAAATGCGCATAAAAAAACGCATACGCAAAATTGAGTGGGATGAACGTTTCATCCGATGAGAAAAAATGCACATAAACTACACATTTACACATTTAAAAAAGTCATGTGACTTTGCACGATGGGACGGGATAACTTCAGTAACTCAATTGATCTGGTGATTTGGTCATTGTTAAACAAATTCCAAACAAATATGTTCTTTTCTCTTCTTTTTAAATCACATGTAGCCTAAGTGTGAGCAGCTCTGACAATCCTCTTCACTACGTAAGTAACAGATCCATATTGTATCCATATTGTTTTTTTTTTTTTTTTTTTTACAATTACTTATGTTTTACTAACAGAAAAAAAGTTGTCTCATTTCTGATCTTCTGAAGTTCAGTTATCCAACAGACTGCCAACACACTCTTATCAGGTAAATATTTGTTTCTTATAATGTCTATAATTTTTTACTTTTTAAATCGTTCCTGTTTTCCAATCATGTCTTTTTCTCTTTTCAGTGTAAGAGAACATGTAAGTGTGAACCCTATTCAGTTAAGGATGCTTTTTAAGGATACCTCTTCACCACTTAATAAGTAACAATAATGTTTAATTTATGGTTCTTTTATTGTTTTTACAAAAACAAATGGAAGGAGACACACTGTAAATCTAATCTCAGTTGTGTATTTTAGATGCTGTCACATCCTACAACCTTGACATCTGCAGAGAGAAACTGCCACTCAGTCACATCAAAACATATAATGATGAACTTACAGGCATCATAGAGGATTATGAAAATACAGTATTTCACTGGAACCTGGTCTTCATTTCACTATTTTGATTCTATTTTTACTTCTTTCAGCATTTATGTTCAATGTGAAAGGCATCTATTAATGTTTTCTTGTTGTTATAGTGCTGTCATTTTTTGCTACCAATTCATGTCATTCAAAAATAAAAAGTACCTAACTGACACATGTTGTTGTTGTTGTATATACACTACAAGATACTGAAATACCAGACAGAAGAGTAAAAAGCAATAAAACAGTTAATTAATACATAGTATATTCAAATAATATTAATAATTACATAAATATACTAATATTAATGAAAATAAACTAGCATTGAAAAGGTTATTTATAATAAAGTGTATATTTATAAAGTTCTATATAGCATTTTCAAAGCATGGTTCTTTATGGAACCCTATAAAAAAGGGTTCTATTTAGCACCAAAAAGGGTTCTGCTATTGTCACAAGCCAAAGAACCCTTTTCTGGTACTACATAGAACCATTTTTCTTAAGAGTGTGCTATAGCTCATTCAGTTCAAATTTTATCTAAAAATCAGTTACTGAGTTCACATTTTTCTATTAGGCGCAATGAAGATTAGTAAAATGAACTTGTTTAATTCAGTTATTTTCACTGGTTATGCAGAAGAATCTGCATATCTAAGGAACACGCTAAAGAAGTTTTTCATAAAATACAGTACAAATTCAAATACAAACATTTTATTCTTCAATAACAAAGACCCACGAATGACCCCAAAGTGCTCGGAAAACCACTTTAGTGCATGTTTCCTAGAAAGGAGATAAAAGGAAGGGGGATGAAATATATTTTCCAAGTGCCTCACCCAACCAAATTTTCAGTGCTTTCATTTTTTAACATGGAGCAACTCATGTAACTCAAATTCCATGGAGTAACTCCAAAGGGCCAAAAAGCCTTATGCTGTCTATGAGTGGCAGATTCTTGAGAGAGCTGCAAGTCTCTTTGCGTTTGGGCATGTTTGTGCGCATTTTCAGAAGTTATTCCCATCACTACTTGTGATTTTGTTCATCATCTTAATTGGTTAGATGGCACTGTTTTGTGCAACAGTGCTCGCAATGTTACATTTGGCAGAGTCAAAGCTCTCATTTACATTCCTTACACAATCAAAGTACAAGATGAGGTAATGAGAGAGGGAGAAAGCAAAACAGAATGAGGGAGGGAGAGAAGGAAATGACTGAACTTTCTGTAGCGCTTTGTAATTGTCACCATAACACGTGTGGTAATTTGTTTGGCTTCCTTTGTAAGCGGAGAGGGCTGCTCACTCATGCTTTGGATTTGTGTCGGCTGCTGAAAGCAGAACATGCATAAATAAGGTGCCTCAGCAACTTCACTTATGAGCTAAACTAATGTCATTCCAGAGAGAGTAGGAAACAGTTCTCAAAGACCCTCAGCCATAACCGCACTCCCCACAGACATATTTCTACGCATTGGCTGATTCTCAGTTTCTGTACTTGCGTGCAGGGCATTTTGGCTATTGAAAAACAGGCCTTTAACAGTATTTTAAGTGTGCCAGTGCAGAGATGTAGGTGCTGTGAGTGATGTCTGAATGCTGAGGGAATAAAACATCTCTTATTGCGATACTCAGATTAATAGAGTGTGGAATATAAAACAAAAAGGAAAAAATATTTCAAGCATTAGTTTCAAAGTAATATCAGATATATGTGGGTGTTGGTATGTTTTGGTTTGAAATTCCATCTACTGTCCATTTAGGATAAAGGGAACATACTCAAACTGCAACAATGCACAAAGACCACATAAAACATATAAACAAAACACAGACTTTAGAATATGTATGTTTATGTTTTCTTGATGTATTTAAGTTTATTGCAATAGCTTCACAGGCTATTTCATGACAAATACTTAACGTTTAATCTAAGTGAAAACATTTAATACAATTCAAACCTAAAGAAAAAAGACTATACGATTTTGTTAACAAACAAAGATTTTCTTTATTGCTTATTATTACACAACAAGTCATTCAAAGTTTGTCTTGATAAAAATCATTGTTTCATGACATTACAAATTCTGGGCAGAAAATATGCGTTTAATAGTCAAGGGAGTGCTACAGTGCTGACATTTTGAAAGATACAAAAATAACAACCTCTGATAAACACATACTTCAAAATAAAAAAATGATATGTATTTTCCCTACCCCTAAATCTAGACATCACAGAAACTTGTTGACATTTAAAACATTTATAAAAAAAATAAAGGATTTATGAGCCTTAAAACGATAAGCAATTTAAATGTCCTCACAAGTTGGTTTACTTTATATTTTCTTTAGAACTTTGTCGCTCACAAGTTTAGTAAAACCAGGAAACAGACTTTCCATTGGTTTTTACTTCTGTTGTTTTTATACTGAGTTGATAATTTCTACCCCCACCGATAAACCTACCAATCACAGACACCTTTTGGCATTTTTTTACATTTCCAAGACATTATTTAATATATTTACATGGCTGTTTTTATCTTGGGACTGCGGCTGGTTCCAAGAATATAGGCAAAACCTCACCTATAAACAAACTGAGTGCAGAGCTCCAATACACAGCCAGTTGTTGTGTATGCAGAATTATTTCCAGTGAGTGTGTGGTCAGTCACATCATGTAATTAACCATGAGGATTACAGAATGTACGCACAGACAAAAGCCTTAAAAGGCAGATTAGTTAGAACAGGGTTAAAGGTCAACAAGTTTAAACGGCCTGATGAACACAATGGTCATACAACCACCTTGCAGGTTTGCATGTGTGCTGACTTCATTATCTCCCATTAATATTTATAACTATTTTCCATGCGATCTAGAATTTTGTAAAAGTTTGAGTTGGTTATGTGAATTCATTACGTTGACCAACTGAAAGCTGCTTGGTTTGAAGGCGACTTCATACACTGAGACAGAAGACAATGGACCAAGGAGCTTTCTGTTGGTCAACACTGCAAAACCAATGGACCAACCCCATTGCAAAATCAGCTTGGAGGCATTTCGTCCTGACATAAAATTCCAAATCACATGGATTCCTATTAAAATTACTTGCTTTTGCCAGCAAAAAAATTGCTGAACAATTTCACCTTTAGAAGGGCAAACTGCTTAATGTTCACAGAATCATGTTTTAAAAGAAACGTTTAAAAGAAACAAAACTCACCAAAATGCTACAAATCTGATATATTAGTTTGGCCCAAATTTAAATATCACATATTAGGAATAATGATATCACTGCTTTTGCTCCAACAATAAGATGTTTGTCTCCCAAGTGGAATGGCGCATAGAAACGAGAAGAGAACGAAAGCCATCAGTGCTCCGACCAGCTGCATCCAAGCCCTGGCATGATGGGAGAAGAAGTCACTCACCCGGCACGGGGCAACCCTTGGGGGCAAACTCGACATGTCCATCAAAAAAAGGGCCCCGTCCGACCCCTCCCCCAGATGCACCTGGAGCATCTCCCAAAATCCCCACCAGCCCCCTCCATCCATCTCCCATGCAGCCCGAGAGCTAACCCAGATGTGAGCCTCGCAGGGCGGATCAGGGCCCGGGAACGTGTGCACTCTGTTGTGACTAGTACCAGATGTGCTCCATTGACCCAAAACACCCAGCCAGTAGACATGCCACATAGGCATCACACAGACCCACCACACAATCAGCGACACACCTGTTTCCATTCACACTCCGGCCTGGGAGCCCCGCACGGCCGTCAGCGCTCACCACATGTCTGTTTTCTCTTTCTTCCTCTGTTTTCTGCCCCCTCCCTCTCTCTTTGTTTTTTCTATCTGTCAAACTCATCTCCAAAGTGTTTACTCTTGGGGCTAATAAGGAACTCGAACAGATTTATTCATTAGAACACAGCGGCTAATGATATGAAAAGAAATAATAATTGAATTTTCCATCCAAACACTGAGAGTCAATTTCAGGACGTGGAAACAAGATACGGGACAGAAGAGGCCTGTTTGATTTGAGGGCTTGTTTCATGTTACTGATTCTAAATTAGCGTAAGTAAATACACCTGCGTGACCCCAGAGCCCCGCAGAGGTCAAAGTCATTCAAACATTTAAAGAATGGTAATTAAATTACCCTTGGTGCTGAATAACTTTAATTTGGTAGCATCGCAAATTGTTTCCAGCCCTTTTTCCCACCACAAGTGGCTCCTTCAGCCTCCTGGTTTAATATTTTATCAGCTTAGACTTGTAGCTACAAACAAGTGCTCATTTTCAGAACCGTAAGTAATCAAAGACAATTCACCTCAATTAAATGCGCTCCGAGTCACAGTGCGGTTTACTTTGCAAAAGGGTAAAACAGAAGGGAGGGGGATTCAGATGCGTTCCAGGGCGATTACGCTCAAGCGTGAAACTGTACAAAACTAAAAATGGAATACAAGATGAAGAAGCGCTTCAGGCCAATCAAACCGCTGAACTTGCCGCTATCATGATTTATAGACTGAAATAAAGTTGTCTCGGAGTGGTATTAAAATAGGGCTGGGGACTTTGGGGTCCTATTTCAGTGGCTTGCGGTCAAGCTCTGGGCCCAGGTGGGCCTGCTTATGAGTCCTCTACCGAGGTCCTAGCGAAGTGCTGCCACTGGAGCACAATAACTCTTAATTCTGAGGCCTGGCTGGGATCCAGCAGCTCTACTACCTGAGTCTGTTTGAAGAACGACATGTTTGGCCGGGTATTTAGCCATGCTGTTTGAGCTCTAACGCCCCGAGCACAGAACATGGCAGCCTGGCAAAGCAATTCAGCCCTTCCCTGTGATGAAATTATTCACTTCACCAGCTGATATGATTGGCAATTGCATTATCCGCAACTCTTTGACCTGCACGATGAACAAGTTATTTAAAAATGTCCCCTTCTGTTCCCTTACAAAGTTCACAAAGATAAACTACACAATAACTTTCTGCGAGCTGCCTGCTAACGCTCATGAAAGTACAATCACACAGACTTAAATTCTCCCTAAAAATATACAGTATGACTTGAAGAAAATTCATTTAAAACAGATCTGTCCAAAACAGACAACCATCCTCTTATAATCACTACCAACACACACACACACACACACACACACACTGACGCACAAAATGTGCAGCTACATAATATGGTCATCACTGTTTTTTCTCTTCACATTTCAGAGGGCATGAGGGCTGAGGGGTGTTGCTCTGGCTTTGATTTTGCTCTGTGCTGGAACATTTTTTTATGTTGCATTAAAAATTAATAACGATTAACCCAGTTGAAGTTCTGCACAGGCTGAGTTCAAAGAGCTGTGAGCCCAGAGCAGGCTCGCTCGGTTAAACTCCATCTGGGGTTATTGCACTGCAGCGCAGTACACACTCCGCTCCATTCCTACAAACTGGGCTGAAAATGTGTGGCGTGGTAAAAATTCATTAATTTCCCGGTCCTATTCTTTCAGAAGCATCCTGTCTCTCTCTCTGTAGTCACCTGATTCTGACCTCTTGATCAACTGCGGGCTTTCTGTAACATGGCATGTTCAACTCGAGACTGGACACCTCAGAGATCAAAAGCAATCTCCACTGAGCTGCAATTACCCAGACCTAAAACCCCTCCAAGCCCTTTCTCTCTTTCTCTTTATTTCTTTCTCAGTCCCCCCTTCGCTGACCCCCCTTGAAATGGGTGGCTTCAGCACATTTGGCCCCAACAAAAAATGGCTTTGTTTACATAGAGTGACCATGAGGAGTCTGAAAGCAGCCAAGCGCTGTCAGAAGACATGCACGTTCTGCAGAGCTTGGAGTGCTTGCGTGTGTGGGTGTGTTAACACATGATCCCATGACCCACTCGCTGCGATTTCAGCACTGAAGGCACGTTAAGTCCTCCGAACGGGGCTCTGTGCGTGTGAGAATGTTTATGCATTATGGTATGCTGTGTTTTTGAATATCAAAGAAGCACATGATGAATAGTCTGAGAAGTGAAGCGTAAGTATATGCTTTATTTGTGCAATAAATGAAAAGAGAGAAATACAAATCCCCTTGGGGAATATTTCTGCTACTTGGGATCAACACTTCTCTACAGCTCTTGTTTTCTTGGCCTGGTACGACATGATGGACTTACATCATCTGCATACAATGTAGCTTGTGTTTTTGGGTCCCATTATGGTTTGACATGGACTTTCATGTTTCTGCGTTGTTTGTTGTTCTGGAATCAGGCAAAATGAAAACACATGAGGTGCGGAGCGATTTATTTGTGCTCCGGCAGTTCACTGCGTCTGACAATGCCTGTAATCTCTGCCAAAACCATTCCACAACACTCATAATCAGCCGTCATCTCTTCCTTCTTTCATATCCCCTGCCTGACCCCGGACCAGGAACTCACTTCATAGAACTCTCATTGTCTTCAAGCAAAGAGCATCCACGTCCCAGGAGCGTCAGCGTTCGAAGTAAATTGTAGAAAAACCATGAGGCTTAATACCCAGTCTTCAGTTAGGGGAGGGCCTTGGGCAGACTGGCTGGAGAAAGCAAAAGGGATGGGGTGGGGGGTTTGGTTCCTGGCATCTCCCCCCTCTCCTAGACAGTGTGACTGCTGCACGGTGGAAAAGAGAGGTCACGCTGTCTGCGCTCGGTCTGCAGTGATGCATCCGCACAAATACAGCCTCACTGTTAGCCATTATGTACCTATTAGTGCTGATTATCTCCTGATAGCTCCAGAGTCTGTTGGTTTCCCTCAGCTTGACGTGAGTGAAGGGCTTTGTTTAACCTCAGTGGAACAAATCTACCGATCCTGTGGATGACAGTCCAGAGAAATTGTGGAGAATGATTGCAATATGGGCATCTGTCTGGGCGACCATAAAGTATCTGAGGTTAATCCAGGCTAATTAAGAGTACAGTAGAAACAGTCTACTTCACTTGGTTAGGTGTGAAATCAAGTTTGTTGACTTAGCAGGCTCCAAGATGAAGAAAATATAGAACATGCCAACTCTTTTAAATACATATTTTTACAAATTACTTATACCATTTTGAAATGTAATGACTAATGTAATGCAAAAATTATTCAGACACCAGAAATTATTTTGGATTTTTTTTTACTAGTGTGTGCAAGACACTATAGTTCATTTATGTAAGTGAAGATAGCAAAATAAAGTAAACTGTGACATAGTATACCCAAACAATTCTTCATCCTGTGGACTACCAGGAAAATTTATACAAATTTGGGACCAAAATTTATTCAGACACTTTGACCTGACCATGTTTTGCTTAAGTGTTTTTTCTTTAATTGCTAATGCGACCTTTTTGCACCACAGACTGAACAAAATTACGCATTGCTTGGTAATTGGTCAACAAAGTATTGATAGTTGTGTAAATATTGTCATACTAACAGTTGTCTGAACAGTTGTTTTGGTTGATTGTAATCCAGTACATCTATCAAAGTCTATCAAAGTTATCTGACATTATCAAGATGAATTTGTTCTGACACAGTTTAAGTCTGAGTTAAACTAATAGAGAACTATAAAGAATAAACTGTGATAATGTGAAAAATGTTGAAGGTGTCTGAATAATTTTTGGTTTTACTGTATTTCGTCAATACATGTGAGTTCTCAGATCTTTTTCAAAAATGTTTTATAAGCACATTTTTTAAGGAAAACGTAACATTTAAATATAGTTTATAGTTTAGTATGCTAATGTTTCTGAAAGAGGAAGTCTCTTACACTGCAGAAGTCTGCATTTTTATTGGATTAAAAATACGGTAAACCTAAAATATTTTTACTATTTAAAATAACAGTTTTCTATGTAATTATATTTGAAAATTGTATATATTCCTGTGACGGCAAGACTAAATTTCATCTGACATTATTCTTTTCACATAAGTCTTCAGTGTCACATGATCCTTCAAAAATCATAATATGCTGATTTGGTCAGTCAAATTTGCCTAAGAAACATGTCTTAATCGACATGTTTCTTAGGCAAACATATCTTATCGATGTTGACACAGTTCTGCAGTTTAATACATTTGGGAAACCAGGATTCTTCAGTTTTCCCTGATGAACAGAAAGTTGAAAATAACAGCTATTATGTTAAATCTTTTGCAACATTATAAATGTCTTTACTGTCAATACGTTTTTGGAGTCTGTAGAATAAGCAACAAACAAAAGTTTTAAAAATAAAATGTGAAGGACAAAACAGAGTGTTATATTATTCAGGCTTTTTTTTTTTTTTTTAATAAAAGTTTAAAATATGGTAAGGTCTAAAACTAGAATTTCATAGACCCTCATTTTAAACACAATTTATATCCCAATGGTTGCCCTTTCTTTTCTCCTCAAAAAAAGCACAACTTTTGAGGTGAAAAAGGCAACAAAAAATAGTCAACCGAGGCTGTTCCATTACATATTCCTTTTATCTTTACACTCTCTTCCATTATGCATTTTGTGGTGTTATAAAACATGGACAAGACTAGCCTTTCTCTCCACAAACGCACCCCCAGAGTCCTCACAGATCTGGCCTGGCAGACATATTCAATTTACAGTTATCATTGCGCTCACTTCCTGCTCCATACTCACACACACTGAGTATAAGATATCTCTGCTTGAGGTACCAAGCGATTTTCCCGGATCCTCATTTTTTCCCCCCTTTCCCCTGGGTAGTTTACCAAAGTGAGGGACAGCGGGTATTTGTGTCAGGTCAGAAGTGAAACAGAGACCTGACATGAGTCTCTGGCAGTGAGGACAGGTGACCGTGGTCCAGCCTGCCAGAGGAGAGCACACTTCATAAAGGGTAAGAAGTGTGGCAGACCCCCCGTGGCTGGAGCTGTGATGAGTCTTGGTGTTGTTATGTTAAAAAGAATCCCTGTGGCTGGCTTTGCTGCTCGCTGATAAGAGGAGCAGAAGGTGCTTGTCTTGGGCTGAGGGTGAAACTTAGCATACACTCTCCTTGAGGGGAAAAGGGGTTGCGAGAATGACTTTCACACTCCTGTTCAAATATCATAGAAACCCATTGTTTTGAACTTTGAGAGGCTGTGGATTACTACTTATTACTACTAATCACTTATTTGCTGTGGCATTCCAGACTTCACATTATTAAAAATCATGTTTAAATCTTCATTACCAGGGACAATGACATATAAAAGTCACCCTCATGTTGTTCCAAACCTGTAAGACCTTTGTTCATCTTTGGGACACAGATTAAAATATTTTTGATGAAATCCGAAAGCTTTCTAACCCTGCATAGAGAGCAAATAAAATAGTTAATGTGACATCTGTGGTTCAACCTTAATTTTATGAAGCAATGGGAATCATTTTTGTGTACAAAGAAAACAAAAATGACTTTATTAAACAATTTCTTTTCTTCAGTGATAATTTTTTTTTTTTAAATTTCAAACACATGCAAAATAAAATCTTCGTATTCATGTTGGTTTCACATCGTTTTACATAGTAAAATAAATTAATAAATATTAATAAATATTAAAATAACTAAATAAGTTTGTTTTTTAAATAACTTATGGGATGTAAACATAAGGTTACAAGTAACACTTTATAATAAGGTTCATTAGTTAACATGAACTAAGAATGAACAACACTTCTACAGCATTTACTAATCTTTGTTAATGTTAATTTTAACTTTTACTAATGCATTATTAAAATCACCAGTTGTGTTTGTTAACATTCGTTAATACAGTGTGAATTAACATTAATTCATGAATGACTTTATTTTTGTTAACTAACATTAACAAAGGCTAATAAATAGTGTATTAGTGTAAATAGTGTAATAACTAATGTTAACAAATGACACCTTATTGTAAAGTGTTACACATTTTACAGCCTGAACTAACCTTGCCTTGTCATAATTGGTCAAAAGTTCAAATTATCTGATATTTTAACAAACCACACACACACACACACACACACACACACATACAAATACATATATTAAAGTGACATTAGAAATTATTTCTAAGGGAACATGTGACACTGAAGACTGGAGTAATGTATGCTGAAAATTTGGCTTCACAGATACAAATTACATTGCAAAATATATTAAAGTAGAAAACAGTCATATTAAACTGTAATACAGTTTCACAATGTTTTCACAACTTTGTGTTTAATAAAAAATGTAACCTTGGTGAGCATAAGAGACTTCTTTCAAAAACATTTTAAAACATTTAGAGCCCAAACCATTGAACAGTATAAAGCATGTTCATCATAGCAGTGGCATATTGAAGTCATTGTATATATAAAAAAGCATTTTAGCATTTTGAGGGTCACATCATTGACTCACCATACTGTAACACAAATACCAGCATTAAAGCGCAGTTTGGCCACATTTACTGAATAAGACTCCTTTTTAACTCAAAAAACATGACATTTATGCTCTCGCAGCCAGCTGGATTTTGAACCCGAGCCATGGGGTGCTCGAGGGATCAGGCACAGACAGGCCAAACCTTGTTGATTTCTCTGGTTTGGGTCAAGAGGGCTATAAATTGGAGCTGGTGTGAAAGGTAAACACACAGCCCTCTGGCTGGATTAGACAGAAGGGGCAAGGACAATGTGGTAACCCCTAATCCCCTGAGTGCTGGACCGCAGGTGCCCAGACAATCAAAGAGAGAGAGGTGAAGAAGAAAGAGAGAAGGATAGGGTTTTATAGGAAAGATGCACTTTCCCCTCAGAGATCCATATATACACAAACATGCGTATTATATCGAGAGGGCGGGGAGAGATGGAGCGATAAATTGAGATAAACAAGGTCTTGGTGAGATTGAACCTTTGAACTCTGGCTAAGGAGGGGCTCAACCCTATTGAACCCTGGCTGTATTTGTAGTTGTCTTCAAAAAGGACATGATTACGGTTAGAGAGCTAATGTCAGAGAGATCATCCAACATTTTGGGTGACACCTGAATAAGGGTACTATTGACATTTACCGGGTAGATAGTAAGCAGTAGTAAACAGCTAATCAGGTATTGGTTTCTTTCACATTTTACTGGTATGTTGGTTTATCAGTGAGAAGAGCTGTGGAGGCAATATTCAGACCGAGCCGTTTTCCTGTCTGCCCTCTGCAGACCTCTCTCACTGATACCCAGACAAAGGTCATGAACCCTGAGAATGGGCCACGATCACTCGAGATTCACCAAATAGGATATATTTACACTTTTACCTGCTTATGTGAATGCACACATATATAAGCACACAGACATGTTCAAGGTTTAATCCAAGTAGCTCTTGCCAGTAGAGAGTGCAATCAATGGTTTGCGTATTGATTAGATCGGCTGACGAGCACCAGGCGCTCTTCCATTAGGCCACACACTAGAGCCACCTAAAGGAGAATTCATTACACTTGGAGAACATGCACTGCATTGAAATATAGTAGAATACAAATCTATTTCTCTTTTTTTTTTATCTTTTAATGAGAGGATCTTTATTATGCACACTACCATTCAAAACGTTTGGAGTTAGTCATTTTAGCAAGGACACATTTAGCAAGGAACAGTTTTAATTAGATAATTTACTCACCCCCTTGACATCCAAGATGTTAATGTCTTACTTTCTTCAGTTGTAAAGAAATTATGTTTTTTGAGGAAAACATTTCAGGAATTTTCTCTTCATATAGTGGACTTCTCTGGTGCCTGTGAGTTTTAACTTCCAAAATGCAGTTTACATGCAGCTTCAAAGGGCTCTAAACGATCCCAGCCGAGGAAGAAGGGTCTTATCTAGTTTTAATTTATATACTTTTTAACCTCAAATGCTCTTTTTGTCTAGCTCTGCGATGCGCATGGGTACTTTGTGCACTCTGGACCAATACAGAATACAAAAAACCTGGTTTCACTTTATTTTGATGGTCCCTTTAACGCATTCTGTTGACTATAAGTAACATTGCACCTATATATCTACTAACTCTCACTAGAGTGTTAGGGTTAGGGTTAGATTAAGTTCACATGTACTTGCAAAGCTACTTATAGTGAGTAGAATGTCTATTGGGAGACCATCACAAAAAGAGTTAGCAGATATTAAGTAGACAGTCTACTAATACTCTAATGAGAGTTAGTTGACATGTAGGTGCCACGTTACCTATTGTCAAAAGAATGTTCAAAAGGCACCATCAAAATAAAGTGTTACCAAAAATCCAATCTCACTTTCAAATGCCCTTTAAAAAAAAAAAAAAAAAGATGTAAGGCAGTTTTAAAGTTTCGAAAACATAACCTAACTGCCTTGAACCGGAATGCACAGAGTATGCATGTAAACTGCATTTTGGAAGTGCAAACTCACAGGCACCATAGAAGTCCACTATATGGAGAACATTCCTGGAATGTTTTCCTCAAAAAACATAATTTATTTAACATTGAAGAAAGAAAGACATGAACATCTTGTATGACAAGGGGGTGAGTAAATTATTTGTACATTTTTGTTCTGAAAGTGAACTAATCCTTTAAAAGGATAGTTCACCCAAAAATGAAAATTCTGTCATTAATTACTCACCCTCATGTCGTTCCAAACCCGTAAGACCTTTGTTCATCATTAGAACACAAATTTTGATGAAAGCTGAATGCTTTCAGACCCTGCTTAGACAGCAGCGTGACTGACATGTTCAAGGCCCAGAAAGGTAGTAAGGACATTGTTAAAATATATCCATGTGACATCAGTGGTTCAATCGTAATTTTATGAAGCTACGAGAATACTTTTAAAGAAAACAAAAAATGACTCAACTCGCATTCATGAGTGATGCTGCTGACGCAGGAGCTGGCATTCTGATGTAGAACATCCATCTCTCTTCATCTGTATTCTGGTTCAAATAAGTAAGTATGGGCAAAAATGGCAAATTATCCTCTGTGTTGAAATCTTCAGACATTTTTATGAAGACTGTTGTATACAGCGTGCATCTTCTTCTGCTTGTAAACAAGGCACAGTGAATCCAGGTTCTATGTCAGAACACCGGCTCCTGCGTCAACATGACCACACACGAAGACTGACACGGAAGAGAAGAAACTTGTTCAATAAAGTCGTTATTTTTGCTTATTTGCACACAAAAATAGTATTCTCATAGCTTCATAAAATTATGGTTGAACCACTGATGTCACATGGACTTTTTTAACAATGTCCTTACTACCTTTCTGGGCCTTGAATGTGTCAGTTGTGTTGTTGTCTATGCAGGTTCAGAAAGCTCTCAGATTTAAATTTAGATCAAAAATATCTTAATTTGTGTTTCGAAGATGAACAAAGGTAATTAGGAGATAGTGGAGCAATTAATGACAGAATTTTTGGATGAACTATCCCTTTAAGGACAGTAAAGACATTTATATTGTTACAAACAAACAAACAAACAAATTCATACAGTACATACATAAATTAATGTCCTTTTAATCAAAGTATCCTGGAAAACATTTTCATTGTTTTTTGAGCAATTTTAATAATGCATCACAGTATTACTGTTTTTACTGAATTTTTGACCAAATAAATGCACCTGTAAACAGATATATATGCAAATTAACCCTCTGGGGTCGAAGACCGCACCGGCGCGTTTTGGTGCGTTTTTTTAAAAAGCCCTCTATATAAACTTAAATTACTCCGTCAGTTTTGATCGTACAGATAAGATCAGTACATCAATCCAATCTGTAAAGGGTCTACTTTTATTTGCACAGACACATAATAACAATGAAACGGTGAGTAATACTCTGATCGCGATCTGCTAAACAATAAATTAGTTTTCTCAGATATAAAACTCAGATGCAGCTTCAAATGTTTATCTACACTGATATTCTAGTGCAAAACAAGTTTCTTGACTACTCATGATGAGTTTTGCAAGCACTTAAATGTCAGGTATGATTTACTTGTTTCACTTGTTGAACAGAATTCAGGAAAAAAAACGCAAATGACACAAAGTCTGTTCATATCTGTAGATCAGGGTGCTCAATAATGTGTCTTTACCTTCAATGTGTATGTTTTGATTATACAGTGTTAAATAAAATACAACTAATCTAAAACTCCATTCTCTGAATCTTCTCACATTGTTTTTTACCTGAGAGTCACAGTGTTGTTGATGGGCCATTAGGGAGGGCTCTTTGTGTCTCTCAGGTGTGAATCACTAAATATTCATGACCATTGTCAATCTCTTGCATATTGTCTTTCCATCACAAAACATGCTTTGGTAAATTTACATCAATATATTGTTTTCTTTGAATGAGTGAATGAGATGATTTTCACATCATTGTGTAGAAAAAACTCTAGCCTACCACATCCAGATCTCAAAAGCCTTGTGAACAAATATTCTGTCCGTGTTTCATTGCTGTTTTTAAGTGACTTTGATTTTTTAGTTTTTCACAAACCACGCATAAACGTTGTTTTCTCAAAAACACAAACATGTACATTCATGTTGCTTGCATATTATTGTAGCCCAGTTTGTGCTGATTACAATGTAATCTGACTTTAGCCATAAATATGTTTTTAAGATACTGAAAAATGCACAAATGCCAGGGCATGTCAAAACTTCTTCAGGACCCAAAAACACCCTCAGACCCCAGAGGGTTAAAAGGAAGTCTATTAGGCAGTTTGAGCTCTTAACCATACCTTAAAAAATCTTTAATTAAGAGAGCACAGTTTCAACAGATAAAGAGCTAACACAATGTCCTAACCACACATGACACACAATTTGTCCGTCCACTCTAAATGTGAAAATTAAGCATGACACAACATAATCAAAAAAGAAACACATAACGTGCTTGTTATGGCTTTCATTGAGGAACTTAAGGGACGTAATGTCTAACTGTAAACTTTCATCAGTCTCTTCTCAACCATGTTTGATGTTTAATATTCATGAGGAACGGTACTTCGGTCCAATGATATTTCAATGTTGCGGGGCCACCAAGAACGTCACAGAATTAGAAACAGTAAAGAACAGTTACGAAAGTTAACAACATGACAAAATGTCATTCGGCGGGGTTGGTAGCAGCTTTATTTAACATGACAGAAATCCCTTTTGTACCTTTTGCTTTATCACATGGCGCCTGGTTAAGTCGACATGATTTATCAGTAAGTTGAATGATGAGGTTGACGTTTCACTACAGAGTTATCAGAACTGATAAGTGGTGAAAACTTTTGACAGCTTTTTTTTTTTTTTTTACTCATTTCTACCCAGTTGAACTCAAAGTGCTTCTAGTGTCCTAGGAATTTTCTGTACTGACTTCTAAAATCGAAACCAAATCTAAAACCTAGATCATTGAGAATAAAAATCAGAAATCCGTAAAAACAGCCGCTAAGCTGCGAGAGAACACATTTGACTCCTTTGATGAATCCCAAGGACATAAAGACAGTGAAGTTTATTTTAGTTTATTTTAATTAATCAGATTAAGGCAAACCCCTCCTCATCCGCATTCCTTCTGCTTTGCAATGGCAGCGTGGTAGGGGTGCATGCTCTCCGTTAAGTACTTTAGCCTGATGGGAGCCGCAGGGGGCCGATAAGCAGATTAGGCCTGATTAAACTTGTATCAGTGGAATAGGAGCCGGAGACCTGCCAGGACAGAGGCACTCCTCCGCTCCTTCTCTTCCTCTTTTTTCTCCTCATTCTCTCCATCAGGCATCTTCGGTTTATCTGCCATTTTGGCGAAGAGCCAGATGCCATCAGCGACAAGTGAGTGTCATCAGATACTTGAGCGATACAGACGAGCTGTCCTACACATGTACGCAGACACTCACTCTGAGATACGCGCATCCAAGATTTGGCTGTCACCCCAGGGGCGCTGTAGTTTTTGGGTCAAAAGTGAGGGGCGGAGAGCGAGAAAGAAAAGTAAGAGTGAATGAGGGAGAGAGAGAGTGAGATTTGGGTTATCTTTTTAGGAAAAGGTGGTGCCCTGGGGTCAAGTGAGGTTTACTAAAATTAGACTGCATGCTAGGCTCAGTGTTTACTGCTTAGGATCAAGGATTGGGAGGAGGACAGAGTGAAATGAACTGACTGAAAGGTGTCTTTCATAGCTTGCCTGTTAAACTAAAGCTATTCAGCTCCACACACACCTCATGAACAAATTTAACTAACTGCTTCTAAACTCTCTGCAAGTCTCATCCTGGTCTAGGAAATACCTATATATATATATATATATATATATATATTAGGGATGCACAAACTTACGTCACCATATCAGTTGCTGGAAAATATCCAGCATATATTTTAAAATATAGCACTGGTACATTTATTTGCCCTATTTTTATATTTTGATTACCAGTACCATCATCTAACAATCAAAAAGTTCATCTTTAATCACTAATAATGTAAAATATTTATTAAATAAATAATGCTATATATTAGAATGTTGTGATTTAACATTATACATTCACTAAATTCAAATTCACTCTAAATTCACTTGTAACATTTAAAAATTATATGTATTTTATAAAACTGAAAATTTATATTATTAAAATTGTTAAAAATCAAATCTGAAAATGTTAATTATTTTATGAAAATAAGAGGGATCATACAAAATATTATTAATGTTTATGTAGTACTGACCTGAATAAGTTTATCCCCTTTATTCTTAATACTGTGTTCTTACCTGGGTGATCCATAGCTGTTTGTTTGTTTGGTTTTGTTTGTTTTTTTGTTTAATGATAGTTGTTCATGAATCCCTTGTTTGTCCTGAACAGTTAAACTGCCCGCTGTTCACCAGAAAAATCCTTCAGGTCCCACAAATTCTTTGGTTTTCCAGTGTATTTTAACCCTTTCCAACAATGACTGTATGATTTTGAGATCCATCTTTTTACACTGAGGACAACTGAGGGACTCATATGCAACTATTACAGAAGGTTCAAATGCTCACTGATGGAAAAAACAAAAAAACAAAACATGCATTAAGAGCCTGAAGATCAAGGTAAATGTAACTTATTTTGTCTTCTTGTCCATCTTTTGTGGCCTCTGACGGGCAGTACTAAATAAAAATATATATATATTTAGGCAAAATAAGAAAATGTAAAGTCTCCAAAAGTTCAAAAGTTTTCACACCCCAGGTCTTAATGCATTGTATTTTCTAAATTAAAATAAAATAAAATATAGTTTTTTTTTTTTTTTTTTTTTTTTTTTACAAATTATTTCAGAAGGATTACATTGTGATTATATTTATTAGTAGTAGTAGTAGTAGTAGTAGTAGTAGTAGTAGTATTTGAGTTTTAATATGGCTGCGTTACTAAAACTTTTCCATGCTTATCAGTATACCTTTATCCACTCCTGAGAGAAAGTAATTACCCCAGAAAGTGATTTTGATCAGACTTTTTATTAATTATCAACCCGTAGTTCCTGATACTAAAACAACATCATCCTTTCCTCTCCGCCTCAGCGCTCGCTGGCGGAGGTTTGCCTCTTATCAATGTGAAAGTGTGGGGTCATCCAGAGTGGCACTGCAGGCTGAAGCTCTTAACAGAACACTGTTCCCATATCTAAGACACATGCCCTCTGGGGCCTGACATCTTGCTAAACAAACGAACTGTAAAAGGCTAAAGAGTGGGAAGGAGGAGGGAGACGAGGCAAGGAGGGGAATTCCACAGCACTGGGGCCATCTGTGGAGGTGAGCCAAGCTCTGAGGCCGCTACAACCCTGTGACAGATCCTCCGCACTTCAAGCTAGCGTAAATAAAGCTAGCGCTGTTGTTCTAACTCCCACCCTGGAGCTCTGACAGCTGTGTGATGATGTCGGCAGCCCTGTGACCCACAGATGAGGGCCTGAGGGAAGCAAGGCTACCTGTGATGGGCTGAGAGAAGAAGTGAGACAAGTGGACAGGGCTTGAGACTTATTTAAAGGTGAAGTGCCTAATTTTTCCGATGTTAAGGTTGTTTTCTTCTCAAATGGTATATGTGGAGAGACGTTTTAGGAAGTCATTTGTAAGCTGACAACCGCAAAGAGCATAAACAGTGTAGTTCTTTCAAAACATTGCTTGAAATGACATGCCAACTTCTGGCTCAGGCAATTGTGTTTGTTTGGGGTGGAACTACCTGTAATAAGCTGTTTAGCAAGGAATAGAGTAGCTTAAATGAAAAATGAACTGCGTTTTTCTTTGCAATGCTTATTTTGTGATTTATTAGGAAATGCTTTACACTTAGGTTCTTAGGTTAACATTAGTTTATGCAATATCTAAGATAAACTAACAACAACAAATACTTTCACAGCATTTATTAACAAACATTTCTACATATTTAAATACTTTTTTTTTATTTTAGATTATATTACACTACTGTTTAAAAATTATTTTAAAGAAGGTAATATTTTTATTTAGCAAGGAACATTTGACAGTAAATGTAACAGCAACAACATTTATAATGCTACAAACCAGTTTCAAATAAATTTCAAATAAATGCTGTTTATTTGAGCTTTCTATTCATCATTCGTTCTATTTATCAAACAATCCTTCCGGTTTCCAAACAAATATTAAGCTCCATGACTGTTTCTTGTTTTTTAAATATATTAAAATAGAAACAGTTGTTTTATTGTAATAATACTTCAAAATATTACTGTATTACTATATTTTTGGACTTTTTGGCAACCCTTCACAATAAGGTTTACAATGTATTAACGAACAATAAACAATACATTTATTACACTTTTTCTTATTTTATGTCAATGTTAGTTGATAAAAATACAGCTGTTCATTGTTTGTTCATGTTAGCTCACAGAGCATTAACTAATGTTAACACAAATTGTGATTTTAATAATGTAGTTATGGCTGATATTAACATGAACTAAGATTATAGAAGCATTGTTCATTCTTAGTTCATGTTAACTAATGTAATTAACTAATGTTAACTAATAAAACTCAAAAGTTATAGACTTAAAACTTAAAGTAAAACATACCTAAAACTCCCAAACTAAGTGCAATTAGCATAAACTGGTGTAAAACAACATTAGTCAATATATTATAAATGAATTTGAGTTAATTAATGTGTAAATTAACACTAACCTGAATTACTAAGAGCTATAAAATTAACTAATTTTAACAAATGCTATAACTAATGTTAACAAACCATCAACGAACCATCTGTTTGTCCAACCAATGGCAGATGGGGGGCCAGGAATTAAAGACTTTAACTTTCACACTTTAACTTTATTGCATCTAACCTTCATCTCCTAATAGTCTGTATTCTTTTCTTTCTCTCTCCTTGGGATGCACTACAGTGTCAGGAAAGGTAGAAAGTGTGGGAATAAAAGTGATGGGTGAGTGCAGAAGGCCTGACAACTGTTTTACTCTCTCTGTAAAGCCATTAGACAGATAGATGGTGGACCTGTTGGAGGAGTACACAGGGAGAGAGAGAGACGGGAAGAAGGAAACGGAAGACAAGTACGAATAAAGCTTGAAAAGAATGGCAGAAAGAAGACATCTCTCTTATTCTGATGTCATAACAAAATATCACTGGAGGAAGTCGCGCATGTTACATTAGCAGCAGAACGAGAGTGAGTGTTTGTGACTGTGCGGCTGTAGGTCATCCATTCATAATGCTATTTAGATAAGATTCAACCAGACTTCTGATGTATCCACATCAGTCCGACGGTCTCTCACTCACACACACTCACACTCATGCATTGTGACCTGCAGTTGACCGTTTGAACCCAGGAGTGTGGGTCAGAGGGGTCCTGTGCAGAAAGGTCACATTGTGGTCATGTTGTCCTGCCTGAATGTAAAGGCCACTTTATTGCAGTGATTTACACAATTAACAGAGAGCGAAAAGGAAGGAAAAAAGCAAGCAAGTAAGCAAGAGATGGTGGGCAGCCTCTTGTTCTCCACTCCCCTCAGCCCTGCCACACATTCAAAATCCGTTCTCGGATATAAATTTTAGATGTCCGACAGACCCCCCCTTCCTACTCCCAGTTAGGGAGTCATATAAAAAAAGAGAGAGTGTGTGTTTGAGAGAAAAACGAAAAGAGAGAAACGATTCATTTCCCACACTCGACCCCAGCCGGGCCAAGGTTAGGCTTACCCCCCTCTCCTCCGTTTATTCAAACAATAAAGACAGGCCAAATGTTCCCCTGTTTCAGAATCAAAAAGAAAAGCCAGCTGATGAATTGTCAAGGCAGAACGCTTTCATGAGTAATGAATTATATTAATGACTGGCGACTCTTACAAAAACAAAGCTCTTAAATCACGCAGTGACTCGGGGCTTTTGTGGAGGTCATTTTCTTTCCCCATTCCCTTCGGCATTCGGACCATGAACCATGATGAAAGAGAAAATTAGTCTTTCAGTGGAAAAAAAAAAAAACAGACCAGAATGATTCCATAACTCTCTATTCTTGTTCCTCTGTGTGTACGTATATACTAGATACATGGACATATCTTAAAGGGACAGCTCACCCAAAGAGTCATCGTTTACTCACACTCATGTCACTCTTTCTTCTGCAGATACAGTGTTTGTAAGAATGTTTGGTGATCAAACTGTTTTGTTTATCTTTGACTTTGATTTTATAAACTTAAAAATAGAAAGAAGACATTTTTTCAAAATATCATCTTTATGTTCTACAGATTCAATAAATGTACTCTTTTGGAAAAACAAGAGGGTGAGTAAATTATGAATTTCATAAATTTTATTTTTGGTAAACCATCTCTTTGCTTGTAACTTGAGTTACGTAATCTGATTATTTTTTCTAGTAAAGTAACTAGTAAAGTAATGCATTGTTTTTTAAATTTACAGTAAAATATCTGCGTTACTTTTTCAAATAAGTATCACTAGTTACTTTCCCATGTACTGTATTGACTGACAGTTTTTCTGTCCCCATGTTGAGAGAAATCGGGAGTTGTGTCTGCTGTGTAAACATGATGCTGACTGTAGTTCTAGACTAAATATGAACATGCATTTATTCATCTCACTTACACAAAAACAGATTCAGTATTCCTCAAAATGAATGAAAACAGTTAATGCAAACTTGCAAACCTGTAATAATTAAATTAGTTAATAATAGAATTTTAATTTCCTTCAGGCTGAGGCTTATTCATTTCACTTTCGGTGTGAAAGGGCTTTTACAAAACCCCAAAATATAACTTTTTAATATTAAAAACATACAAGCAAGCCCAAAGTGAGAAAAACGTAACGCTTTCCATAAAAGTAACTAAGTAATGCAATTAGTTACCTTTTTAGGGAGTAACTCAATAATGTAATGCATTACTTTTAAAGGTAACTTTCCCCAACTTTTGTTTCGTTCAGATGTTTTATGTAGCATAATTTCACAAAGTTAAAGTCAGACCATTCTGTTTTTGCTTTAAATTTCGAAATTATACAATCTAATTTGTATTAAAAACTGCTCATGCAGCATGTATGCTGCATCTTTGTTTGGATCATGATTAAAGGGGGCATAACAAACACAGTTTCACCCAATCTCATGTTAATTATGAGTACCTATAGAGTAGTATTGCATTCTTTATATATCCAAAAAGTCTTTAGTTTCATCATAGTTATAAAGAAAGATACAGCTTTACAATTCTTTCCAAAAAAGCCAAGCGAATCCACATCGTTGGTGGAGCTAAGGTCGACGAGCACTCGTGCTCAGATTGCTAATAAAACAGACATTTGATGCTGTTTCACATTCATCCAAATTATTTTTTTAAACTTTGGTCATGTCATAGCATGAGAATCCAACTCTTTAACACCCCCCCCCCCCCCCCCCCCCTCTCTTAAAATACAGTGGATGCCTCTAACTGAATGGAAAGAGCAAGGCAAAGCCTTAGTTTGTTTATATGAAGAAATTTAGTTTATTTGTGTTATTTATTTATTTGATTTTGGGTTTGTTTTAAAATGTAATATTTCAATTTCACTAAGAAATGTTCAGCATTATGTTCAAACAATAATAAAAGGACACCTTTACATTTATAATTTGTCTTAAATCTCATTTTGTAAATAAAAAAAATAATAAAATAAATAAAAGGGGGAAAATCGTATGACATCTGACCAAAAATGACCCAAAATCGTTACCTTTCATTGAAAACTGGCAACTTTTCAGTGAAACAATTCATAGAGATTGCTGGACATGCAAAAGGGTTGATGAAGTAACTTTCGGCAAATAAGAAGTGCTAGAGTAGTAACACCAGCTGAAAAAAAAAAAATTATTAAACAAGGCAACTTGCCACAAAAACTGTCACTGTGGGCTTTTGCCAGCACTTTAAAATGACTCCAAACACAGCTCATTCAATCAGAATGTAGAGTCTGAATCGTTTTTAGAATCAGAAATATTGTGCAGTGCTTAACAACTGCTAATCACACAATAAAACCAGAAATCTCTCAGGAAAATTTCCACTTCCACTTTTATGTCATTTCGAAATGTCATCTATCATTAAGCGATCTGGACCGAATCCAAACCACTCTGTTTAGACTTTATTGTGCTGGTAGACTCCAGGGTGGACTGACTTCTGATTGGTCCTTTAAACATTTGGTAAAAGCATAACTCACTAAACCTCACTAATCCAAACAGCATACCCCTGTAAGCATCTGCTTGTTACCTGTAAAATAATCCAATCAAAATCCTCCCAAGTCTCTTGGCAACCAACAGCAGCAGCCGTCAATCACCTGGTGGCTAACACAATCCATGTGGGGTGGCCAATGAAAATGTGCATGTAATTCCAAATATTTACAGTTCCTAGTGAGAGATGTCGATGTGTTTATGTTTAAATTTCACATTTACATTCCAATCAAACACGTAAGAGAAGGAAAAAATCAGAGAGAAAGAAATGAGGGAAATGTGTCCTTGTTAGAAAGTTATTAAAGAGCTATCTTCTCCCCTTGATCCAACCTGAGGAGGGTAAACCCTCACCAGCAGGGTGAAATGAACCACATAATTGAAAAATCCAGTGTGCAATCCAAAACTAAGTGGGTCTCCATGAAACAATATCACCATGCAACAAATTTAATAAATAACTTCTGGGCGGGCTGTGAAAGGACTCCAATGTTTCCAGGGGCCCCGGACAGGGCTGTGTTTATGTGTGCACGTGTGTGTTGTGTGTGCATCGGGCGGAGGTGACACTGACTGTGTTGTCAAGCGTAAATCCCAATGCTGAGGGGCCAGTGAGATGGGTGTCCATATATCAAAGGATGCAGTGAAGGGGGCTGTCATTTGATCAGCCTGCAGGAAATTCGGGATTCCAAGCAGATGAGGGGCTGAAACCGAGAGGGCCGCAAAGCCCTGAGCCCTGGAGCTCTGTGCCCTGAAGAGCACCAGCTGTTTCCACTCACCCAGCCGAAGGACTTGAACTCAACCTGCGGCGTGACATGGACGGCTGGGACGGCGAGAGGGGGTAATGAGTATCGGTGATGGAGGAAGCTAACGACAGTGTTGATTGCATGTGACACGTGTACGTGTGAGTGACATAGCTATTAATGTGAGTTAAAGGGATGGTTCACCCAGAAATTAGCATTCTGAAAAATAATTTAGTCATTCTCATGTTGTTCCAAAACCTGTATGACTTTATTTGCGACACACACACACACACACACACCTACACTTTACAGAAAACCGTTTGCATTGTTAAACTTTCAGATAAACTTTAATTAGTATTTTTACATTTTTTTTCCCTTCATGAGGATTGCAGACCTGTCCCAACTATCCTTGTGGGGACATTTGCTGTTTTTTCACTTTATGAACAATGGTCCCATGGTCCCATGACATTAGGTTAGGTTTCTATTTTGTGTGGCTAAACTATACTTTTAAAGTAACAAATTAACACAAAAACGAAAATTCTGTCATAATTTACTCACCCTCATGTCATTTGCGACTTTCTGTATTACACTGAACACATCACACACAAACAATATTTAGAAAAATATTTTAAAACTGTTTTTAAGTCAATGTAATTCAAAACGATATTGTAAGAAGATATTGTGAAGAATTTTGGTTACTTGGTACCATTTTGGTGGCCATTGACTTTCAACGACAAAAGTTTTTGAACAGTAAGATTTGTGATATTTTTTAAAGAATTCTGCTCATTTATTTGATCCAAAAATACAGCAAAAGCAGTAATATTGTGAAATATTAAAATAACTGCTTTCTATTTGAATATATTTTAAAATGCAATTTATTCCTCTGATCAAAGCTACATTTTCAGCATCATTACATCTTCAGTGTCGCATGATACTTTAGAAATCATTCTAATATGCTGATTTGCTGTTCCAGAAACATATTTTTATTATTATCATTATCAATATTTTAAACAGTTGAGTACATGTTTTCCTAGGATTTTTTACTGAATAGTAAGACCCAAAGATCAGCATTTATCTGGAGAAAAAACAAAAACAAAAAAAACAAAAACAAACAAACAAACAAACAAAAGCTTTTGTAACGTTATACACTATACCATTCAAAACATTTTTTCCCCCTCTGGAAAAGAAAGTATAGAAAATAATACTTTATTTAGCAAGGATTCTTTAAATTGATCAAAAGTGATGATAAAGACATTTAGAATGTTATAAAAGATTTCTATTTCAGATAAATGCTCTGTTCTTCTGAATTTTCTATTCATCAAAAAAATAAAAAAAAAAAAATAAACATAATAATAATAATAATAATAATAATAATAATAATAATAATAATAATTCATGTTTTTTTTTTTTTGCACAGCAAATAAGTATTATAATGACTTCTGAAGGACCTTGTGACTGGAGTAATGATGTTCAAAAATTCAGCTTTTAAATCATAAATAAATACAAATTTAATAATATATTCAAATACAAAACAGTTATTTTAAATAGTAAAAATATTTCACAATTTTACTGTTTTTGCTGTACTTTGGATAAAATAAATGCAGGCTTGGTGAGCAGAAGAGACTTCTTAAAAAATCTTGCTGTTCAAAGACACGACTGGTAGTGTAGTTCCCTCAAAAATGTTAATTTTGTCATCATCTCACTCTCATGTCTTTCCAAAATGTGTATTACATTCTTTCTTCTGTGGAACGCAAAACACATTTTGAGAAATGTGTGCTTTTTCATACAATATCAGTCAGGGGTTACCAAAACAGTTTAGTTACCAACATTCTTGGAAATACTCACCTTCCACAGAAAATACAGATTTGGACAAACATGATGGTGAATTTGCATTTTTTTTTCCTCCCTAAGTGTGTCTTCTGTCTTATAGCAGCAAATCCAACAACTTTAATGTAAAAGAAAGCATCATTTCAAACAAAACACATCTGTTTTTATGGCCAAACCCTTGCTGTGATGCATGTAGGTGGACATGACAATGAAGAAGAGCAAAAGAGGATCGAGTGAGACAGATGAGGATGGAGGATGGAGGAAGAGCTGCGCGACAGACGCAGGGAGAATGAAGTGCGAAGGCAAACGAGCATAAGAAAAAGAGAGGGAGAAGGAGGTTGGCATATAAACGATTACTCCCAAACGTGAGCTGACAGCTGGACCGTGACCTTCCTGCTGTTGGAGCAAAGCTCTGGCTTCATTTACATTACTGCCATGCCAAGTCATTTAGACTCCATTCTTATTCTGACCCGATATTGTGCTGAGTCCCCCCAAAGGCTTAACAGGCCTAGTTTAGAGTAATAGCTTACACTGAGGTGCTATCTGCATTACAGGCCATGGCTCTCACAGCCCTCCTCCCAGCTAGCTGACAGAATTAGCTTTAGACTCATGTTCCACAGTCAAAGATAGTGTCTTCGGATGAGTGAAGTAAAGTTAAAACTCTCTCTGTGTGTGTAATAAACAATCAATGGCCTGTGTCCAATAAAACCGAGCTGAGGTCAGTGGGAGTCGAAGGTCGACACCTGTCTTGTCAGTCAAAGTTTGTAGGCATGTGTGTATATGCAGGATATTTGTGAGCTCCTACACACACACGCAAACGCATAAATGTTTCAAACCAACGAACAAGACATGTCATGAAAAACATTTACTGAAGAGACATTAATAAGTGACACATTCATAACATGTGACCCACTGCTGAACTCCTGCTTGTGGGCCGTGCAGTCTTACAGAACTAGATAACTAAAGATGAATAACTCATTAACAGGAATGTTTTGCAAAACTGCAGTCATTCAGGCATACGCAGTGTGCATTACATGGTATCTAAAATGTTACATAATTTAAAGGATTAGTTCATTGCTGAATTAAAATTTCCTCATAACTTAATCAGCCCCATGTCAGCCAAGATGTTCATGACTTTCTCTCTTTAGCTGAAAAAAAGAAATTAAGGCTTTTGAGTAAAACAATCCAGGATTTTTCTCCATATACTGTAGTGGACTTTAGGTCCAAACTGCAGTTTTAGTGCAGCTTCAAAGGGCTCTACATGATCCCAGCCGAGGAATAAGTGTCTTATCTTACTTTCTAAAATAATAATAATTACATACTTTTTAACCACAAATGTAAATCTTGCACTAGCTCTGAGGTTGGTTCTTCATCTGTGTACTTCGGTAAAAAAAATAATCTGTACGTCATGCGAGACCTTTCCAACATGACTAGGTAAGTGGTGTATGCAGAGTTAGTGCAAGACAAGCACTTGTGGTTAAAAATTATGTATATTTTTTTTATTTTTTTTTTTTTAGAAAATGACCAATCATTTTGCTAGATAAGACCCTTATTTCTCAGCTGGAATTGTATAAGCTGCATTGAAACTGCAGATTGAACCTTCAACCCATTGGCTCCCATTGAAGCCCACTATATGGAGAAAAATCCTGGAATGTTTTTCTCAAAAACCTTAATTAAAAATGTAACCAGCTTACAATCTTACTTACTTAGTTACCCTATTACAGTAAGTACTATAGGACAGTGAAGGGTGGCACCAGGAGCCAGATTCTCAAAAACATTCTTAAGAAGAAATTTCTTCTTAGCTGCCATTTTCTTCTTATTTTCTAAGTTAAGAAAAAACTTAAGATTATTTTGTATTACCAAAAATTCTTCATAAGAATATTCTTATCTTTTTACTTAAGATTTTTCTTAAGACAAAATTTAAGAAGAATTCAAATTCTTGAAAAGAATCTTCTTAAAAACCATTGTGCCATCAATAGGGATGTGCACGAGTTCTCTGAAGAGACATCGATGACTGATAGTGTAAACAATGATCGGTCATGATTAGCCTATGTGTGACCCTACTTTTTGCTGACATCAAAACTCAGTAGCAACTCTACATAAACGAGTCAGATAGGGAGGTTTAATTGAACATTTTTTATTTTATTTAGCCTATAAATACAACATAATCATTGGCCGTCTTTAGCGCATATGAATGCGCAGGACTTGTTAGCAGTAGCAGCGTGTACACACATAACGTTACCGGAAGCATTAATTGAGATGAGGGCGCAAAAACAAAGCTTGAAAATGAATAAAACAGATTGCCGAAGCTTAAGACAGGCTCTTTAAAAGCAACTGTTCAAAAACATGGCGCTTTAAAACCTGAAGCCGAGCACCAGTCAAGGTCATGACGAAAGAATGCTAGTGCATGTGCTTATTATGATTATAAGGATAATCTGCAGAAACTGCAAAAAAGACTATCCTTGAAAAAAAAAAAAGTAAGATGTTCCTAAGAACATATTTGAGAACTACTTAAGAATTTTTCAAGAATTGCACTTAAGAACATTCTTACGAGCTTCATAGAATTTATCCTAAGAAATTTCTTAATTTATTTCTTAAGAAGATGTTCGTAAATCCGGCCCCAGGTCAGTTGGTGCAATGCCGAGAGGATGATTCAGTCTCAGTGTTGTCCTCACATTTCTCTGCGAGATGGATTTATGGCGCATTTCACACTTTGCTGCCACTCTGAGAGCCATAGCTCCATTCAGAGCACCGCCATGTTAATTAGGAGCATTTGGCTCCATTTCATTGAGTAGAGGGGAAGAAATATGCCCTGCTCCTTCGCTACTGCTTGGCATTAGGATGGGAGGATGAGTGTGAGTGGGGTACGACTTTGAGAGTGTGAGAGTTTTTCTTTTGGAAATAAATTAATGTGGTGAAGTGTGTGTGACAGTAGGTAATTTGTGTGAGTGTGAGATCATGAATGACTGTATGAGCATGTCATTCTTACACAGGATGCAGAAAGTAGTAATAATAACCAAAGTTCAAGTAAAAGTTATATAGTGCATATCTTCACACTGATGCCTACAGTAGTGACCAAAAATAGACTAAGTCAGCTTTTGAAAATAATTTCAGAGAAGTTGTTTTGATGCAGCATTTTCTCAACATTTTCATCCTTTCTGGAACAACAAGTAGATGGTATGCTTTCTTCTCTGACAGACTCAGCAGTGTATTTCAATATAAACAAACCAACACAATCTCTATGTACAATGTGTATTGTATAAAAAATGTAGATTACAATCATGGCTAGTGTTGAATTATTTGTTTGTTTGTTTATTTAAATTCCAATATCATTAAAATATATCAGATAAATCTAGTGCACAAGTCAATAAATGCTGTAAGTAAAAAATAAAATGGATACATAAAAAATGTAGTACTTTAATATATATGAGTGAGATCTAATCCACACGGTTTGCAAATGATTTTTGAAAAAGAGGGTGTTATGATTTCTGCTTTTTTTTTCGTGCAATTGCGAGTTTATATTCCATTTCTTTTTTTTTTTTTTTTACTTTTTTTTATTATTGTGAGATATAGACTTGCAATTGTGTATTATACCGTCTAAATTGCGAGACAAACTTGCAATTCTGAGAAAAAAATGTCAGAACTGCGAGTTTGTATCTCACAATTCAGATTTTTTCTTGCAATTGCAAGTTTATATTTCACAGTTCAGTTTTTTCACACTATTTTTACTTTTTTTTTTTTTTTTAGAATTCTGATATTTAAACTTACAATTGCATATTATAAAATCTAAATTTCAGATAAACTCGCAATTCTGAGAAAAAATAGTCATAACTGCGAGTTTATATTATGCAATTTTGACTTATTTTTGAAATTTCTCAGAATTTTAAGTTTATATCTCACAATTTGGATTTTATAACTCACATAAATAGATAAAAAGTAGCAATTACCTTGTTTTATTTTTTATTCAGTGGCGAAAATGGGCTTCCATAGCTCTGAGAGTCAATTCACGAGCATTTTACCATTTCTTTTAAGTTAAACATGAAAACATATACAAATAGAAACGTAAAGGTCTTCACAGAAGCCCGTCAAAATAAACGTTCGTTTTAACTAGAAGATACCATGACAGAAAAATTATTTAACGTAATGATAGAACTACTACTACTAATACAATTATGATTAAAACACTATTTTCAATTGAAAATTTACCAGAAAAAATATTTAGGTTACCAGAATTTTTTAGCAGAAACAATTTAAATACACAACCCAGTATTTCTGGAAAAAAATAAAACAAAATAATAATAAATATTTGTAATAAAATAAATTATTTAGAGATGCTTTTTATTATTAATATTTAATGAAACCATTCAAATAGAATCCAGAAAAAAATGGAAAACAAAATTTAGAAAAACCTTAAACAAAATAAAGTCTTAAAAATGTAGTATTTTTTGTTAAGCCTTCAATAAATTGTTGTTTGATATTGTCAGTTTAATGATTTCAATAAATTAGACATTCTTTTTGATTAATACAATTTTATTTAACCATTAAATCACGGTCTAAAAATGTTAACTGGAAAAAAAATGGAATTCAGAAAAAAAAAAAAAAAAACTTTTGGGAAAGAAATAAATTTGGGAAAGAAATAAAATGGATTTCATAGGACCCTAGGACAGTTTCTAACTAAAAATAAAACTAATAATCTAACCTACTCCCTTATACTCTGTCCTCCAGCATGACGGGTTAATGCAAGTGTCATGTGACAAGCTCTTTGCAGTGCAATGGAATTCAGAAGGTGAGACATTCTATGATACCGCATTAAAAACGCAAAGCGGGGGAATCTGTCTGAACATTTTGAACTTGCGTGTGAAAAGGTTCACAGACTCATGACTATGTTTTGCTGCCAGTTAAGCCTTTTCCAAACAGATTTATATGGGCAGACAGAGGGTGTATCTTAGGTTACAAAACTGATGCGTTTCAGTCCGTCTAGAACAATCAGAGGTTTGATGATACACAAATCAATGTGAGCCCACTGGCAGTTGTACAAACATAATGCATCAAGATCTGTTTCTCATCAAAATGTGCAATTATCTGTTCCTCATAACACACATGTAAATAATGTCATGCTGCACATATGTTGTCCATAACCCAAGTCCACATCTGGTCTAAGGTCAAATTTTAAATGTCATGCCATTGATTTGGAAGATCCCGATATTATTGACTGCTTGCCTTTGTGGCCGCTGCAGCCACCTCTTGACCTGTTGGGCCAAGACCACTATTACACTGTCAGACCACATAATAGAAGCACAGAACAAGGGCTCGCTCGTCTGAGAGTGATTCATTATAGAAACAATGCCATGAGCAGAGACGATCATTATTTTACTACAGAAAAAAAAAACGACTTCCCGAAAATGCAATATCTGTCATGGTGGCTTGGTTACTTTCAAACCAAACACTAAGTGACTTTCATAACAGTTGGCTGGGAAAAGGTTTTTATGTTCCCTCACCTCTTCAAGTGGTTTATTTTGAAATTCTCTCATAGCTAGTGGATGATGCTACAGAAAACTGTTTCCTAAGAAGAGCCCTCCTCTGGGTGTCTGAGGCAGCAGTCCTTTGGCCTCCTCTGGTTTGGCCCAATTATTTGTAATGTGCCGTAGAGTAAACTATTATTCTTAGCCAACCTCAGCAGTAATGTTTCAGTACGCTCTATATACAAACTAGTAAATTAGTTGATGACAACACAGCTAAAGTGTCTCATTCATGTGGGGCACTCATCAGAGACATCATTTGGATAGTGCTGGATGGGTAATAAATCTCTATGCTCTATTCTCACAGCATAGCTCAGAGTTTTGTTTTCAATTAAACTCAGAAAACGTCAGAAAACACATTCTTCTGGCCAAACAAACAAACGCAAAAAAGATGATTATTATTATCAGATTGAGGTTATGATGTCACAACGAGACTATAGGCTTACTGGAAACACATGCCTCTACCTACATTTTTGCAAAACTCCAAAACTCTATAATTTTGATAGAAATTATCATTACAAGGCAGATTTTCTGTTACTGAATACTGAATTCTGCATGATTCCTTGCACAATACCATGTAATGACACCAAAACAATTTCTTGATTGTACACTAATACATCTTAACATTTGGATTACATAACCAGCTCCATATGTATGGCTTTTCTGACATAGTAAACATGCTCGGTAGCTCACCTGGTACAGCTTTATATTCGCAAAAAAGTTATATTAAAAGGGCTCCAAGGCTTATAGAAGCAAGCTAAAATTGCATGGTCATGTCAGCAAATGCATTTTTATCCCACGTTTAATTTAGTTTAATTTAGGGTTTAGGTTTAATATAGCTGCCACGTTATTTTAACAAATTAGTGCATTAACCTTTCCATGTTTTTCCCCAGACATTTAATTTTTTAAATGTCGTGATCAATACATTTTCACTCCCAACTCGTCACATATTGACGCTTTTAATTCTAAGGGTATCCCTTTAGCATCACTTTTCAACATCGATTGCGTTGGCTAGACCATGAGAAAGAGTGCGCGCCCATCAACGTGCTTCATTCGGCTGCACTCTGCAAGGGATTCATTCAGGAAGAATATCTCTAAAGAAGTGTGGTTATGGTTGTAAGGCAAAGATAACTTTGCTCAGCTTCCTGAAGAAGCCAGCGTTATGTGAACAGTGGATGCAGTTTCTTTTTCCGGAGCAGCAATGGAGTTTAGCAAGTGTGTGTTTGTTGATGAATGTTTCATACACAAGGACCAGTTCGATGCTGGATTTGCACATTGTTTGAAACTGAAAGATAGAGTGGTCCCAGCTATAAAAGATCCCAGTAATGATTCAGAACTGCAGATGGTAAGTGAAACAACATCAAATGTCTGTTTTATTGGCAATTCTAACGCAAGTGATCGTCGAACTTAGCTCCGCCCACGGCGCGCCTCCAGAAGTTCAGCTTTTTTTCCGGAGAAAATCTGAAAGCTGTATTTTTCTTTTAGAAATATAATAAAACTAAAGACTTTTTTGGATATATTAAGGACACATTACTACTCTATAGGTACTCAGGATTGACATGAGATTAGGTGAAACTGTGTATGTTATGTACCCTTTAAAATAGAAATAATTTTATATATTTTTATTCTATCATAAACATTTTGGAGCACCTAATCGTAACCCTACCCTAAACCTATCTACTTCTCAACAATATAAAACAGATAACAGGCAAATGAAAGTACAGTCATATCTATTAATTACAAAAACCGACCCAAAAGTATTACAAACAAGTCGTGTTGGATATAGATACTTCTTAAGCCATACAAGATCTTTATGGGAAGAACAGAGTAAATGCTAAGGTTTTAATCCCTGCAAATAATCCTGAATACGACGTTAACGGGGTCGTATTCATTCAAAAATCATTTCTGAATTTTAACATGACACAATCAGTCACAAGACAGACAAGAGCCAGTGGCATTTCACAACCAAAGCTAATGTAATGCTTCTTCTGGTGGCAATTTTTGAATTTGTGAACAGATGCACACATGATCTGAGCTTTACGGCAGAGGGAGACTGTGATCATCTGCTCATGTGTACAAATCAATCATTTTTGCCTAGGAAGGCTTGGAATAGTAATACTTTTTAAATAAAACGTGACTGTAATTGTATCTGCTTTTAATATCCTGTATTACATATAAATAAATAAATAGATTTAGGGGTAGGGGTTGGGTTGTGTGCTCAAAAAAATGTGTAAAAAAATGTAAATACAATTGAAAATCACAACATATATGTAATAGTGACAAAATTATTAGCCAATATATATTTTAAACATGACGCTAAAATTCACATGCTCGTCACATCTGCATGTTGATGCTAAAGGTTTTTTATTTAAAGCAATGTTGTACCCTGCACATCGAAAAATTATGCTAAAGGGCTACCCTCTGTGTCAGCAAATGGCGCCAAAGTTGATGAGTTGGGGAGTGAGAATGTTTTATTGTAATACATGGACTGGACATTTCATTGTGAAAGTGTTGTGAAACCACATGCATGTGTTCCACTGAGTTTGGGTTAAAATAAACCATATACTGACTTATAAAACCATATTTTGAAAATTCAGTTAAATGACTTACTTATCAACCACAAAAACAAGGTAATTTATGGTGTGCTACATGCTATGACAGATACACCACAGTCCTAGTTTCTCTTTCAAAGCAATTCCCCCCTCCTCAACATAAGACAAACTATGAGAGGAGGGATGATTATTCCCATCATGGCCACCAAGGGCTTCTCAATGCTCACTGTATTCAGTATTTTCCCTAAACAGGCATTAGGGTCTAATTCTGCCCGCCCATGGAAGAGCAGGCGCTAAAGCCCATGTCAATTGGCAGACTCCCTGTGGGATGAGAGAGAGAGAGGCTTCCCTACCAGGCAGCGCACCCACCACCCCACCCTCTGCACTGGGCCTGTAATCACAGATTAGGGGGCGGATCAAAGGCTGGATTAAATTTGGGCCACTGGGCAAAGGCGGAGATTATGGCATGGTGGCACATAGTTCTTTTTGTTAGAGCGTGCATGTGTCTCATATGTGTGTGCACACGTGTTTGCGAGTTATCCAGAAGTCCAAGCAAAGTTGCTCCGTTTTTCTCAACACTGGTTTCCTCAAACCTCTAGGGTGAGATTACAGAGGAAAAAGAGGAGCATAACCTCCAATTTCCACCCCCAGAGCGTCACACTACAGCACAGCCCTGCCATCCCAGCTAAAGGTAGGAGGCGAGGTGCACTGAATAGTGATAGCCAACCAATTTCTCCACTATTGTGGCAAAGCAGTGACTTTTAGCTGCGTGTAATCCTAGCCCCCTCACCCCCCCTTGCCTCCTAAAGGGGCTCATCACAAACAATTAAATCAACCATGAATTTCATATCGTTCACTAGAGCCTTTCAACCTTCTCCTTTTTCCTCCTCCTTTTCTCTTTTAATTCAAACTTGTTAATCAGCCTTTAGAAGCCAATTAAGTAGATTGTAACGCTCTCAATTGGATAATTTGCCTTTGTTGGGCTCTGGGTGATCCTTCTGATACAGTTTGCAAGCAGTAATTGGCCTAGCATCACAAACAAACGGCAATGAAGAGAGACACTAAACATGTCAGTTTGATAAATTTGGTTTTATATTTATATCTTTTTTACGCTTTACATTACAAGATGACAGGAAATAGAGAGAAGACAAGGGGACAGGATCAGGATCTGGATATGAACTTGAGTCACCAAAATGCCACAGCGTCAACGCATGTGCACTACCCACCACATAAACTAAACATCAGAAAACAATTGGGATAATTCAATAGAATTAAAAAGAAAAGAGTCACTTTTTATTGATTTTACAATATATGCAATATTTTTCAATGTTGGCATGATAATTTGTGGCAATTAAATGAATACAGTCGGTTGATACAGAGCCAAGCAGTGGGTGGATAAAGAATAAAAATCTAATTCACCCCGTCTACGACATCTCGCCCTCGGCTCCTGTTCTCAAAGCCGTAGAGCCGCTAAGAGAATATATATTGCAAGGTGTCTGTCGTTCTCCGTCTGTCTATCTGTCTGTCTTTCTCTCTCTCTCAAAGACCCTCTTGTCACCCAGGGCTCCAACCGAACAGTGGGAGTGCACAGCCCTGCAAAAGGGCAACCATTTATCACAGTCGCCCCAAATGAAAGGACCCAAACGTCTCTCTTTCGGCTTTCCCCCTTCCCTCTTTCTTCTGCTCTCTCTTTTCCCTTTTCCTCTTTCAACATCCCGTCTTTCCCCTTTTGTCTGATCGTAACAGTCTGGCTGGCGAAGAGGAGGGAAAGAAAAAAGAGGGCCGTTAGCTCGCTCAGCCTGGCTGCAGTTGGGCCAGCTCTCTCACGCTGTGGATCAAGCGGCCCTTTGTGTGTGTGGGGGTGATTTGTCAGGCTACGGTGGCAGAAGTCAAGACCCAGAGGGTGAAAGGCCCTGACCCCAGGAGTGCCTGGCCCCCAAGCTTCTGCTATAATAGAAAGGGGCCCGGAGAATGGCCGCCTGTCCAGTGCCCGAACGCCACAAAGCGGCTCATCTGCATACTTCAGGTAGGGCACTTTTATTGGAACTGACAGGGGTGTGACAGCCTCAATGGTGGACCGAGTGTGTGTCTATGTGTGTGTGTGGGAGGGTGGTGGCTAAAAGCAGCTTTTTCTCCGCCGGGCTCGGAGGAAACCAATAACAGCTAATCTCTCCCAGCATAATAAACAAAACAGTAAACAATGCCATTGTTTACACATCCAACAGGCACTGCAGTTACTAGCCTTTTGTGACCGCTCAACGGCAGAATGAAGTGTCGGGGCAGAGGCCATCAGAGAAAGAGAGAGAGAGGCAGTGTGAGACAAATAGAGAGAACTGTGACAACTGACATGCCGGCCAGCCTGTTAGTTCTCACCCCGTTTTGTTCCCCTTTCATCCTCTGCTAAAAGACGACAGAGAAACGCATTCCTCCGGCGAATTGTTTGTTTGCTTGTTCCCACCTTTCTTGGGTCAGAGGGAGACTGTAACGTTAGCCTCTCTCTCACTGCAACTCTGGACTGTTTATTCGCACTTGCAGCCTGCATAGTTTTAGAGAAAGAATTATGCAAATCAGGTAACGGCACAAACACGCTCACAAAAATCCCAAAAATGCACGCAATTTCACCACCATACACGGTAGTTCTTGTAGTGCTTGTTGTGGCGGATACAGCAGACTATGACAATGTGACATACTTTACCAGGACAGCATCACATTACCAATCTAGGTATCTGCTTCTTTCTTTTCTTTTTAAAAATACTGAGGCAACACCTGACTGCACCATGCTTAAGATATGCCCAATTATAATGCTCTTCTCCATGGTTTGACCATCAACTAATGAATTCCTGCTCATGTTATTGAAAATGAAAATTTACACAAACATATTTTACTGCCTACCATTTACCCATTTGTTTTCCAAGGACGTTAAAAGTGCAACGTTAATTTTGAAATGCGAAGCAATTCATAATGAGCAACACTTTTAGAATGTAGGAGTGGTTTTTACCCCTGCGTTGTAAGAATGTTCAAAACATATTAATGTGTGATTTCAATAATGGGTCCTACTTTATATATGGTGGCCTTAGCTACTATATACTCACCTCAGAAAATAAATACAGTGTACTTATTGTGTTGATATTGTATTGCAAAACACTGCTGCTATTGAGGTGGGATACGGGTAAGGTTAGGGACAGATTTGGTGATATAGGTAGGTTTAAGGGTGGGTTAAGGTGTAAGGGATGGGTCAACAGTTTAATTATAAATGTAATTACAGAAATTAATTACAGATATAACTACATGCAGTTATATGTAAAAAAAAAAAAAAAAAAAAAAAACATAAGTGCATTGTTCTAAATTATTAATTTTAATGTACATAATAGTTAAGACCACCTAATATAAAGTGGGGCCCAATAAGAATACTGGGGTTTTGCAACTTGACTTTTATGATTATTCTGTCAGGTTTCTGATAGATAATATAGAGCGTGCAAACTTGGTCTGTCTAGGTTAATTTTCAAAACCACACAAATACTTTTTACCTGCTTAACAAAACTGAAACAAATGTTTCTGTGGAAGGAATTACAGATGGCAAAAACGATGTAAAGGATCTGGACTCTTTCAAGTTTTTGGACAAATGGTCTTTTTCAGAGATATTCTTACATTCTGTCTGGAAAAAGGGAATAAAAAGAGATCCCTTTGTAGTTATATTCTGTCCGCACGATATTGTTAATAACCTTGATATGTAACAAATCGAGTCCTGCAATCCTTGAGACATCACCTTGCCTAATCGGCACAATCAAAAGCCATCAAATAATCACGTAATCAGTGAACAGGCCTGTTGGCACAGATACAGCAGCATTGGATTCATTCTGGGCCTGACTGACATGATTATAAAGACTATGGGAGTAAAGCAGTTGTCATTGGAAGCAGATGGAGCATTTTAAAGAGACAGAGGGAAGATCTTTCTGCATAGCGTCCTTGTACGATGTCTGGAAGCATTTATGATCCACAGAGGCTTCTTATTGTCAAAAGAAAAAAGGAAGGGAGGAAAAGAGAGGAACAAGGAGGGGAAATGTTGAATCATCTCACTGCTGAGGACACTCACACATTAAAGGGCATTGCAGACCTTACAATGCTGTTACCCATTTTGAGAGCAAAAGAGTGGCCAAAATTCATAATGTCTATGATTAAAACACAGCGTTTCCTGTTCAAATCCAAACTGACATGACTTTATTTCTTCTATGGTACTTAAAAGGGGGATCTTGAAGAATTATGCTGATTGCTCTGTTTTTTTTTTTCTTTCTCCACAAAAAAAGTGGGAACTAAGGCTTTAAGCTTCAGAAAGGATGCAAAAACAGCATAATAGGATTGAAAAAGTGGCCCACATGACTTGCAGGTCTTCAGAAGGCATATGATAGTTTTATTTCATGCTTTGTTGACAAAAATCTTCTGTGTTTCTCAAATAATTGATATTATGAGTCAAATCCCTTGAATAAATTTGTTGATTCAGTTCCTAAAACTGCTTTCACTTATCAGTACACTATAGTCACATGACCCACCTTCATCAACAACTTGTTCATTCTTCATAAAAAAAATAAATAAAAAAAATACAAAATTCCCTGAAAGTTTGAATTAAAATACTTTGTAGTGAGTAGATGAGGTTGCCTGTTGGTGTGATGATGTTTAATGTCTGTGACAACCTATAGTCCTATTTAGCCACTTGTTTGCAACTGCCTTTCTCAAGAAAGTCAAACAAACAAACAAAAACAAAAAAAAAAAACTTGTCTTCAAGGAAAATAGAATCGAAAGTGCTAAAATGTTCATTTGTTTCAAGGTTTTGGCCTACAAAATTCATCTCTGCAATAACCAATAGTTTAGATAATATGGACTTTCATGATACCTAAATGCTGATTTTTCATCCTTTTGGGGCTTTAAGGCTCCAGTCGATATACTGTACTAAAATAAAAAAAGAGAACATTTTCTAAAAAAAATTAAGTAAAACAAACGTAAGATCTACAGGTTTGAAATGACATACGGTTCAGTAAATGATGACAGAATTTTTAGATAAATTACTTCTTTGACACAAATTCTAGAAACCTGAGAGTAAGAGAGAGAGAGAGAGAGAGAGAGAGAGAGAGTAGAGCAAGCAAAACAAAGAGAAAGAGGGAGTGAGAGAACATCTATGGTGTCGTATACAAAAAGTGTCAGACACTTGACTGTGTGTCTCCTGCTCTCATTTGGGGTATGGAGCGGAAGCATCCAGGCAGAGAAAGAGGCAGGGCGGCACTTTCATCCTGCGTTTGGAGGCAAGAGTCGCTGTGTGTATGCATGTGTATGAACGGGAAGATGAATGGTCTGGAAGATAAATGCATGTGGGTTACTCTGCAGTGGCCTCCCGCTCCATGTAGCCCACTACCATGACATCAGAACAGAAGGGGCAAACATCCCGTCTTTGTGGAGGGGCTAATTTAATTTGTACCTTCCAATGAGGGGTAAATATGTTTGAACTGTCTGAGTGAGCAGTGTGTACCCGACTCCCGTTCTCACGGGAAACTGGCGCGCGGCAGGATATTGTGCGGCGTTGCATTGCTAGTTCAGTTCAAAAAAGCTAATTTGATTATTTCCTTTTGCCTTTTTTTCATTCTCTCTCTCTCGCTCGCCATCCCGCTCTCTCTCTCTCTGTCTCCATCTGTTCCTCTCTTCGGAACTCTGTGCCTCTTTTCTTGGTGTACATACACAAACACTAACGTAGACACAGAAACACACACCAGCTCTTGACATTCCCCTGGGATGACCCCAGTGACCTTTTTCGTGTCTGCTCGGAATGTGACGTCAAAGGTCTCGTTGCTAGGAATGGGGGCTTGTTTAGTAACAAATATGACCTCTCTCGCCTTTTCTAGTCTCTGCGGCTATCGAATATATAATTTCTTCCTGTTTTAGCCGCTGCATACATAAATGAACTCAATGAGTCAATGAAAGGTTATGAGGACGCAAGGCCCAGTATCAATATCTGTAAGTCCAGAGGGTTTGATAAGCGCACTCTTCCAGCGATCCAGGGTGTCAGGGTCACACCTAGCATTCGGTGACCCTGCAGCATCCAGGGCTGACCTCTGGGCTTGGCCTGACCTCTATGGACCCAGCTGATTCTGATTACTCCTCTGGGATCCTGGACCAGCAGCACCAAGCTCTAAGTTTGACATCCCAACTATAAATATACAGAGCAATAGCAACAATACAGCATCCTGCTAACAGAGGTGTACTGGACAAAATGGAGAGTTCAGCACATTGTCCATCTGCCATCTGTTCCAGACAGTGACCTTTTAATGCACGCCTGATCTATATTTAATTAAAAGCCCAGATTGTATCTCCTTTTGACGTATAGTGGCCCCAATAATAATTTGGACAACTGAAAATGTATGAATTTATTTGTATATGCAACACAGTATCAATCTAAGTGCAGTTATTCTAAGGAAACACACTATTTAAGCTAATTATTACATTAAAAACTTTATTTTAAATGATAAAACAGTGAATATATTGTTCAGACATCTAACATTAGTTCATAGTTAATGTGATAAACTATACCTGTGGTTACTCTGCTAGGGTACCTGTGTGAATTTGAAGAGAACGGACTTCATATGCAGTGTTGGGGGTAACGCATTACAAGTAACACAAGTTACATAATTAGATTACTTTCTAGCAAAGTAATGCATTACTTTTTCAAATAAGTAACACCAGTTACTTTTTTTTTCCCATTTATTGATTGAAAGCTCTCTTGTCCTCATGTTGAGAGATGAGTAAAAGATGACTAAAGATGTCACTTTAGTTTTATAATACATGTGAACAAACTCAGAATATGACGCAAACATGCAATAATTAAATATGTTACAGATATAATACAAATATCCTTTATGTATTTAATCCCATTTTATTAAATAACACCTTTGCTGCTGACCTTTGATGATCCAATTTAACCATACTAATAAGCAAAACTTACACAAGATAAACTAACATTTGTTCATCTTCTTCTTTTTCTTTCTTTCTTTCTTTCTTTTGAAGAAGGTTGAACTTTCTTCTTCTGCGTTCTACTGTACAAACACAAATTTACTTTTCCTTCAACCTGAGGCTTTTGGTGTGTTGATTTGGCAAAAATATAATTATTTATATTAAAAACAAACAAACAAGCCCTGCCCAGATTTGAAAAATAACACAACTAATGTAAAACATTACTTTCCATAAAAAGTAAGTAAGTAATGTTATTTTAACAGTTGTCCTTACTACCCTTCTGGGTCGTTTGAACATTTCAGTTGCGTTGCGGCTATACAGGGTCAAAAGTATCTTAATTTGTGTTAAGAAGTTGAACGAAGGTCTTACAGGTTTAGAACAATGTCATTTGTGTGAGCTATCCCTTTAAGTATCCAAAACTGTCAGAAACCACAAAGATTTAAGTGTCTACAATTGCCCAGATGCTTTGAGGGGCCGCTATCCTATATATGTTTGAACATTTAACTTACATAAAGTACTGACCAACACGAAGGGTGATGTTGCACTTGTTCAGTTCAAGTTAAAGATTATTGTAGCATGTGAGTTCTATAAAATAAGTCCTCCCTCTCTCGCTCTCTCTCTACACTGACCCAGTGTCTGACCAGTCTGGTACTCTGACCTACAGCTGTGTTTACAGTCAACACAGCACCATGTTAGGACAGCTGGGAGAACAAGAGAGGCAGCCACCATGCAGCCCAGCACTCACCAGATTACACACACAAATGACGACAAAGTAACGTACAAACAGGATGTATGAGAGAATAACTTCACAGATGCACATTTCAATACGAATGCATGATTCCCAACACATTTGGCACCAAAGCCGAAAAATATTAAATCAACTTTACAGCCCTCAACCACAATTTCCTGCGACACCATGTTTGATCGAGTAAATGAGGAAGCATTTCCAGATCCATTGGTGTGTGCTTCTATTGTCACTGTATCATTCATTACTGTCACCTCTGTGCGTGAGACTGTATGACTTTGTGTGTGTATGTGTGCATAGGACAGACGCAAGGCCAAAACAACATCCGTCTGTAGCATTGTCAATGACACCAAGGAGAATAACAGCCTGAGAGACCCCTCTTTCCCCTCGATGCATCAAGTTTCACACACAAACACAAATAGTCTCTCTCGGTTCATCTTGTTCTCTCAGCTACCCCGGGGGTATCCTTCATGGGAGCCGGCAAACCCCGGCATATTTGTGGGCAGCCTCCTAGTGTGAAGCCTTTATTTAGGTGCATGGAAACTTTACTTATCTTAGAGACAGATTTGTCAGATATCATTCCGCAAAGTACACCAACTTTATTTTCCGTCTCCTGACAGTTAATTAAAAGTACATGTAACTGTTTGTTTGTTCTATTACTTGTCCGCATTTTACGTACAGTAGATCATAACACAGAACAGAGAAAGTTCAGATCTCTTTTTGGGTGAACACTGGATGGAGTCAGTCACGACAAAGGCTACAGCACTGATAGAGGTATTGACAGTTCCTCATTGTTATTGACACGGCCAGCATACGTCAAGGGCGTTAACGTAAGTGGCTATTGACATCCCACTTTGGCCATTGATGTCCCAGTCTCACTCACTAAGTGCTTTACTATCATGTCCATTTCCGTGCTAATGTGAAGTTTCTCTCAATATCTTTGACTTATAGAGAGCCATATTAATGTCGTCCAGCGGGTAAAGTGTAGGGTCATGGCAAGAACAACACTTAACTATGACTAACTCTGTTCTGGTGGATATTTACGGAAAACAATGATTGACTCAGGAGCCGAGAGAGAACATAGAAATAACAATCCAAGTACCTCAAAATCCCTCAAGACTGAAATGATTGGAGAGGGCATAGAGAAGGGCAGAAATAGTCATATTTGTGGGTTTGGGATAGTTGATGAGACTTACAGAGCTCATTTGTGGCTATTACTGGCAAAAGCATTTCTGTTGTGTACTTAAATTATTGGTCAATGACATGGAATTTTGTTTTGTATGGAAAATTCATAAATAGAAAAAAATGCATTTTTCATATATACAATGTTCATGAAATTACTTTAAACTTATGAATTATAATGTGTTTTTATTTATTTATTTATTTATGTAATATGTAATTTGGTGCAATGGCATGATGATATTCATGAAATTCACATGGTCCACATGAATACATTATATTATATTATATTATATGTGACCCATATGTGCTTTCCAGTGATGTATGTTTTGTTAGGATAGGACAATATCTTAAAAATCTGGAATCTAAAGGTGCGAAAAAATACTTTGACTTTAAAGTACCTATACAATTAATTTTTGGCTATTGCTACAAATATATTATTATATTATATTATATTATATTACATTATATTTGTAAATAATAATAATGTACTTTTTAAAATGTAAGGAAAAGTAAACATAAGGAACAATACAAAGCTGTACATTACTGTTTTTTTTGTTTTTGTTTTTGTTTTTTTACTGATTTTAATTGATTTATGACAATGTGGTATTTCAACTAAAATTCAATAAATTGAAACTTTTTTTTTTAGAAATTTAGAATTTTTTTTTTTTTTTTTAAGTTTTTTAAAATCAGAAGAAAACCAACATGAAAGTTTTAAGGTACATTTTTAAAAGATTTTCTTTTTTTGGACTTAGAAGAGAGAGATAAATAAAAAGCTGCAAGGAAGCGTATTTATCACAGTCAATAATGTCATAATGTGTCATCTGAAAGCTTGGAAAAACACACTAACAGTACTACAACAAAGAATTATCAATCTGGGCATTCCATGCATTTCTTCCAACAAGCGCCATGAATGAGAGCACTTATAATGGAAATCAGCAGGCAAGTTCACGGAACTTAAACAATCAGCAGTGTTTAATGATTAATAACCAAGTCAAGTAGAAAAATGAAATCTGTATCAAACTGCTAAAATGGACCCCGTTGTGCTACAAGTGGGCTTGTTTGGAGTTCAGAGAGAGCTTGACATGAAGTCAAATCAGAAGTGTCAGGGGTAAAAGAGAGGGAACTACTCCATCTGTTAGGGTACTCATCTTCAATAGACCCTTCACTAAATAGAAACCAAAAAATAATCCTCCAAAATATTCTTCTTGAGCATTTGAAAGGGGAAGGACAATACTGGGTCATGGAGACCGAGCAGCTGCTCTGGTGACATTGAGGAAGCACTGTCGACGTACATGAGATTCTGCTGGGTAGTCAGGAAAACTGATGAGTGCTCATGAAGCAGCGGTAGGAGTCACCCATCACTCTCCCCCTGCTCAGGATGTGTCAATACACAGCCAGGCCACAGAGGAAGGGAGAAAAAATAAAAGGCGGAGACTTGATACCCCCAACTGGCATTATGGAGTTTACAAAAGCCAAAACCCAATGATGGAAGCTTTAGTTCTTCTAGGCACTGGGGGAAAAAAATCTGTTTTTGTTCCTTTCAGCATCATTTTAGCAGGAACTTGACATGTTTAACATGATCCATTCCAGGTAGAAGTGCAGAGCTGACGATGAGTTCACACCACCTGCTCTTGACCTTTTCTCTAGGATATGAAGCCTTGTTCTATTTTTACACAGACAAATCCTGCTCTGGGTGACAGCTCCAGCCTAGACTCACCTCTCCCCAGGAACGATATCCATAATCACCAGAAACTGAGGGAAAGAGAGAAAGAGAGATGGAAAGAAAGATGGAAAAAGAGGAGCCCAAGAGAGCACTCTAGGAATGATGGAATATCAATATGGCAGAATGAGACTTTCACACACTAACATGAACACAGGGCTCCTTCCTTTCACTGAAACTGATGCATTGCGCACAGAGAAACGCTCTAGCTCTGCTTCGCAAACCTAGAGAGCTGCCTGCTGCCTGCATAGGCCGAATTATAACTGTCAAGCAACCGCATAAGTGAATGATTTGGAACACTCAGCATCAGAAACTACAAGTGCAATACTCGCTGCTGGTTTCAATTAAGCTTTGCATTATCATGTTGCTAATCTAATAATTTATTACATAACGATATATGTGACCACGTTTTAAAATTGGCTAAAAACAAGGCATCTGTCTTTGAAGGTAGATACAGTTGTCTAACTGTAAATATTCTTGCTAATTTAATGATGCTTTCAAAAAAAAAAAAAAAACCTGTAGTACTCTCAGCTGTAATTAACACATTTAACAATGTTTAAATCAATTCAACAGATATTGCCAAAATGTATTGCAGAAAATGCAAAAAGAAAAAGAAGAAGAAGAAAAAAACCTCTGCAGATTCCACCTGAGGCTGCTCGTTTCTTAAATGTTCATAATGAAATCACAGAGACATGGTTATTTAACAATATTAAGCATAATGACAAAGTCATTTGTGCTGATGATAGATATAATGCAAGCCACAGGACATCAAACCCCTAATTTTACATAGACATGTTTTATATTCTTCATTACTCTGACTTTAAAAGTCTTTAAAGTGACCAAGAACTGTTTTTACACTTTACACTCAAATAGTTGTCACAGACACAGAGATTTACTTTAAATGAAACTACCACAAATCACATTTTGATGAACAAAGTGGTTATATCTAAGTGTGTGAGTTGTTTACTCAATTTTAAAAGTAGCCTGCCCATTAACCCCATTATATTGTTCATTTAGACTGATTGATCAGAGTGTGCATAAACACAAGAAGCAGGATTTATCACATGAACCAATCACAGCCTGACAAACCAGTCATATTTATTCATACTGCGATGGAGGCATTGCCTCCTATCACGTGACTTTTCTCCATTCATTCTCCATTACCCTCCACCAAACTTACCTCATGCTTTAGGGAGTCTGTTAACAGTTGGTAACATTTGTTGTTTAGAAAAGTAATCAAAAGCAATCAGTTACATTGCAATAAGCAATTGAAATTTATTGCATTTTAAATAGAGTAACTTGTAATTGTAATCTGTAACATATTATATTTCCAAAGTAACATTCCCAACCCTGGCAACACCATAAGTTCCACTTTAACTAAATAGCAACTCAACTATTTATATATGTGACCCCGGACGACGAAACCAGTCTTAAGTGTAAATTTTTCAAAAATGAGGTTTATATATATTCTGAAAGTTGAATAAATAAGCTTTCAATAGATGTATGGTTTGTTGAGATCGGACAATATTTGGCTGAGATACAACTATTTGAAATCTGCAATCTGAGGATGCAAAAAAATAAAAATACTGAGAAAATTGCCTTTAAAGTTGTCCAAATGAAGTTCTTAGCAATGCATATTACGTATCAAAAATTAAGTTTTTATACATTTACAGTACGAAATTTACAAAATATCTTAATGGAACATGATCTTTACTTAATATCCTAATGATTTTTGGCAAAAAAATTTTTTTGATAATTTTGACCCATACCATGTATTTTTGGCTATTGCTAGAAATATTTCCCAGCGACTTAAGACTGGTTTTGTGGTCCAGGGTCACATATTTGATTTATATCTCATCAATAGCAATTTATAGGACATATTTTTTAATATTATCAGCTGAGCTGTTCCAGATCAGTTCACATTTTCAAGCAGACTCAAGTGCGTTTGGGGGAACAGCTGTCACACCAACCACATAAACTAAACTCAAATGGACCCTAGTCCACACCAAAAGCTTTAGTGTGAAAGCCCCCTTCCATTAACATGCCACATCCCCTTAGATTTTGTTTTTTTGTTGCTTCCCATCTCAGAGCTGAAGCAGGTATTAAAAGTCGCCTGTTCCTCCAAAGAGAGTCCTCCTCCCTGAGAGCCAGGCAGATTATTTAAAGACTGATTGAGACGCCAACGTCAGCCGGATTGCCAGCGCGGAGGCAATCAGGAGGCAGATAAGGACCTGTTACCTGAAGTGGGATTCTCAACCTGCATCGTCAGAGAATCCATCCTGTGCAGACTGATAACGGCTGGCTTTTAATGACCACTGAAAAGCTGGCAGGAGACGGACGCGAAACGTATAGAGGCTGTTATCCGCATCACTGTTAGAGGCTAAGGGAAGTGTGAGGTTAGGCTAACCATCTCAATCCAACATTTCTGTATAGAAATAAGGACATACTCATGTTTATGCCCACAATCTATATACGCGCAAACAAATACACACAAAAACCCTCCGAACATGAACTTAGTCTGTATATCTGTAGTAGAAAACCTGCGAACTCCAATGCAACATGCACCACACAATTAAAACATACACCCCCTTGATCCTCAGTTATCAATAACAGTGTAGTGGATAATGTGTTACAAGAAATGTGTGTCAGGTAACTGCATTACTTAAGTTTTTTATCAATGTATATGAAAAATACAAATACAGTAGAGAAACAGTGCTACATTTAATGTCAGCGATCACTGTAGCATGGGTATTGTAGTTCTTGATGGTGTATCATAGGTTGCCTTTAAGCTGAGAAACTCGTACCTCAGAGTCAAACTTTCACTATTTTACACATAACACAAGGAAGTATAACAAAGAAACATAACAAAGAAGTAGCCTAATCAAATGCATTGGCAACAGTTTAGTTTAAGGACCAATTATCACTGTTAAATAGTTGCTTAGTAGGATGCATATTACTAGAATTTGGCTGTTTATTAGTAATTATAAAGCACATATTGTATAATGCCTTATTCTGCCTTATTCTAATAATAATCAGCAAATTAGGAGTTTATTGAGGTAAAAGACATAGTTTATAGTTAGTTAGTGAGAATTCATCCCCAAACTAAAGTGTGACCAAAGAAGTATATTCTGATCTGATGACAATTTGCAGTGTTACTGAGGCTGAGAAAAGAACAAAATGTGTATGCATTTTGTATGCATTTTGGCCAATCAGTGTACACTTACGTCACTGGTAGTTCCAACCTGATCTTATTATGAAAACATACATCTCGCAAGACGCAAAAAACGTACCAACAGAAATTAACACTAGAGGCAGTAAAACAGCAAACACTTATAATCATTCTTGTACACAGTTAAGATTACACCTCAATAATTACTGTTTTGCATTATTGTAAGGGGTAGGTTTAAGGTTCGAGTAGGTGTACACAGTCTAATAAGTAGAAAATGTCATTTATTGTTAGTTTACAGCTGCAGATGTATCCCTTCTAGATACATCCCCATATGTTTCTCTTTACAGATGTAACAAGCTTGCTCAGTAGCTCAGCCAGCATGGAATTAGACTAGCTTGCGGAATCCTTGGGTACGAATCCTTTGAAAAACATGTCTTACGCCATGAGATCAGGCTCGGTAGTTGCTATAGAACTGTTTTAGACCCTACTCTGCAGTAGGAGCTAATTTAGTTCCTCCAAACTGAGTTTTTAGAACTAAAACCGTTCCTAGTTGCTGGGGTGCGAACATGCCAAAAAGCATGAATTTCCGCCAATAGTTTTATGAAAAGGTCTCTCGAGTGCGAAAGCCCCTATAGCTTATAATATTCCATACACACTCAGGGGAGTCTAAAAAAAGTAAGGAAGAACTTGTCTTTAAAAAGGCAAGCTGAACTTAACTCTTCTATTCTGCTAAATTTGAGAAAAAATTAATCAAAAGTTAACTGAATGCATTACTTTACATAAAACATACCAATCCAACACCATTAGTTACTTTTCTATCGCATAATGCAATATCGTAACACATTACTTTTAAAATCAGCGTTCCCCAGCGCTGATCCTTTAACAAAAACACACACTCTCCCACATAACCCTTTAAAGCTCTTCATAGCATAGGTAGGCCCTTCTCGTGCCTGCTCGACTCCTCTCCTGGCAGATCTCAATTAGCCAGGGATTCTCCTCGAGGGCAAAAATGTGTTTCTGTCAGATACGTGGGATTCATTTGACTCTAATGTAATTACTGCAGAGGGGCAAAGCTCTCCATGCCCTCGTCTGGAGAAGATTACGGGCGCTCTCTCGCCCACAAGATGCTCTCACCTTTGGCACCTTCCTCTAAAACCAGCCTAAGCACCCTCATCCAGTAATATTGCACTCCATTTGTTTGTTTTCCCTCCACCTCCTTTCTACCGAACCAGTCAGGCTGGAGGGTTTGTGGGTGGGGGACTGATTGTTCTAATGTTCGGGGCCAGCGACACCGGCGAAGAGAGCCAATAGAGCAAACCTGCGTAGGCCACCACCCCCTCATTGACCTCCCACTTATGGTAGCCGAGGTGATACACTTGTACAAACACGGCCCCTGGTATGGAGTGTCATACGCCTTGCCAAGGGGGGGATGAAGGGTGGTGGGGGCATCTGCTTCCTTGGCAAGCAGCGACCAGATTATACATCTGGTCCCTACTTGCCAAGAGGGAATCTATCACATTCCTAGCACTTCTTGTAACTCGCTGTATCCCTCTTTCGGCGTCCTTTCCTTTCGTTCTCTACTGTCTTTCTTTAGTCTGTTCACCCCCCATCCTTTTCGTTTTTGTGATATGTGGTTTTGACATCAAAGTGGCAGAGAATATTAATCCTGGCTGAACTATCTGCTCAGAGCGCAGGGATCAAGCCAGGGCTAAGATCACGCTTTGTTCCCCTCAGGAAGAGAGGGGAAAAATGAGAGCAAGAAAAGAGAGAGCCAGAAAAAGACACAGAGACTGTGGGTGGGAGAGTTGACTGAAGATGATGTCTCATCTGAAAGGAAAAAAAGAAAGGTCTCAAAACAATGTCCTTCTTCTTTGTCAAAAGTAAAAGCACACAATCATGATCTGATTGCTCAGTTTGCAGGATATTATTAGAAGTATAGCTTTGAATAAGTTTATATTTGCTGAGGTCTACTGTAAATAGTGAGTCACAGCTTCAGATGGCTGCCCACAGTCCACTCAGACTGATATAAACTACCGTTCAAAAGTTTGAGGTCGGAAAGTGTTTTTTAATTACTACTTTTTTTCAGCAATGATACACTAAATTGTTCAACTAAAGACTTACATGTAGACAATGTTATAAAAACACATGCCACAAAGAAAAAATGTATCATGGATAAATAAATAAATGACTAAATGAATAAACGAATGGATAAATGTATAAACAAATAAATGGTTACTTGTTACACATTACATGTACTTTCTATTATAATAACAATTAATTATGCATAATTACATGCATAGCATTTTCTCATAAAATGAACATGTATTCATTCATTCATTCATTCATTATTAAACGATGAAAAATGTTATAGAAAAACATTTCACTCAGAAATTGCTAGTAAATTTTACAATTACAAAGAAATGGCAAGTACCATTGAATTAAATATGACATTTTGCATTTTGAAGTAGAAAACATTTTCTCTAATAAACTATTAATTTTGAATCATTTTTACTGTGTATGTATTTTTTTTTTACTAAGGCAGTAAGTTGGTTACTTAGTTATTTTCCACTTGTCTTGGATATAGACAGTAAATATGGGAAGACATGGAAAAAGAGAAGAAACAGGATTGGAACATAACATATATTGGAACTGATCCTGGATCTCCCACCCGAGTACTTGAGCACTGCAGCTCAACATGTCTTGGACACATGAACTAACCACTACACCATGCTTCTAACTGGTGAGTTTTCAGATGGTGGATCAAATGTTTGTTTATTTGTTCACATAAATAATAATTTGCAATTTTACATTGACCTGATGATGTGGGTTTGAACTCATTGTCTGGCTATATGGTCTGTGTTCGCTGGACTCTGCTTCAGTGATTGGAATGATAAGTGCACAGCATGCAGAGTCAGGCCTGTCAGATGCTGCTGGAATAGCCATCAGTGTTAAAAAAAAAAAAAAAAAAACCCTGCTCGCTCTTACTGTGTAGAAAAGACATACCCTCTAACATTACTTTATACATTCTTCAATATAAAATTACACACCTATCCTAAATTATTCTTATATATATATATATATATATATATATATATATATATATATATATTTATGTTCAACATAAGAAAGAAACTTATAAAGGTTTAAAATGACATGAGGGAGAGTAAATGATAACAACATTTTGGGGCAAACTACACTATTAAAAAACCTGATAAAGAGTGATTTAAACATTAAATAAAAATGTCGTTGAATTATTGTTTTTTATATTTTTTGTTCTCTGATTTTTCAAACATTTCATTACTCATGCACAGATTTTCATTTTCATTCATTTACATGATTTATGATTTCTCATTTAATTAAATTACTATTTTATTTTTTGAACAGTTGCATTTGTAACATATTAGCATGCATTTTTAGGTCATGTAAAGTTAACAGTAGGTGAAGTTGCCACTAAAGATATCAAGTTTCTTGACAATTGAGAAGAATGAAGGTAACTAAACAGTCAATGACTTTTATGTTTTTTTTTCAGTTATGTGTTATAATGAAGACCTCATAAAAAAAAAAAAAAAAAGTGATGAAGGTACAAACATATGATTGGCAAGCTGCTATAAACACTCTCACTATCACCACTTCTGCACACTACGCCTGCATTGACTCACCTCATCGGCAAACACAAACTCTCACAGCGCTAAAATGTCACGTTTCACCTCTCTGTCTGTATTTTCTTGTTGACTCTGTGTAATATTTTGTCAGAGGATTTGCTTGGTGCTATCTGGATTGTTTAATCCCCTGCACTGTTTCTGGCACCAGAACATGTAAACGGCAGTCTCGGTTTACTTGTCACTCTTAGAGTAGCTGGCTAATTTTGTTTAGTTTCACACCAAGTCACTTAGCTCTATTTGTTTTGATAATTACAACCATAGTTCCTGGAGGCTATCCTTGCCCAAAAGGATGATTCAAAGAAACCGAGAGACCTGGGCCTCAAGACCTCCTGACACCTCTAAACCTCCCAGAGAGGCTTGTCAAGGTCACCTCTAATTATCACGTTCTTGTTAGTTCAGCAACTAGTCTTTGACGTGCAGCATGAGTTACAGTTCATGCTACAACTTATTCTGCCACTGCCCACTTAGACCATTTGACTGACATTTAAAGCAACCAACCACAGTCACAAGTTGCTTTTTATATGCTTTCAAAGATTTAATGGCACTAACCTGACAAACTTTAGCTAAACGTTGTTCTCAGAGCGCTCATCATATGTCAACTCTTTGCAACCCTTTGTGCTACGTTTTTTTTTCTAAAAGCGTCTAAAAAGAACTACGAAATTGTACTGAAATGTAGTTTTATCCATGCAGTGGGGTCCAGTATTGTTACATAAAGATGAGTAAAAAAAATAAAGAATTTATTTTTGGGTAAAATTAACTAGGCAAAAATGTAATTGAGTTAAATATTAAGAAAGATCTAAATGTACTTATGTACTTAAAAAAAAATAGTTTTTTTTCCACCTTTTTCCCTTTCTTCATTTTCTTGTACAACTGAGTACATTTTTTTTCCCCTAAATAGAATACACCTCTACCCGGTATCTTATAAACACATATATATATAGTTAAGTACTGAATAATATTAATTAACTACACTGAAAAAAAAGTAATAGAAACAATTTTCACTCAGAAGTTGCTAACAAATTACATACACACACACACACACACACACACACACAAAAAACTTATATTTACAAACAAATATTTATTTATTTATTTATTATTCATTCATTCACACAAAGTTTTAGGCAAGGCAAGTTTATTAACATAGCACATTTAATACACAATGGTAATTCATAGTGCTTTAAGTATTACATATAGTATTTTCTCAAAACATGTACTACTTTTAAATATTTATTAATTCATCCATATTTTTCCAAGATTATTCCAAGATATTTTTTTTTTTAAATAACGATTTCTATAAATTATTTTCAGTGTGAATAAATCAATCAATCAATAAAAAATATATATTTATTTATTAGAGAACATTTTATGAGAAAAGACTATAGTATTTCTACCTAAAAATGTCATATTTAAATAATTGTGCAATTTGCTAGCAATTTCTGAGTGAAATTGTTTCTATACATTTTTTTATGTGAATGAATGAATGAATTAATTAATTTATAAATAAATATTTTTTCAAAGGTTTTCTATATTTTCACTGTGAATAAATACATCAATAAATAAAAAATAATATAAATAAAATTAATATTTTCTAAGATTATTAGATAACATTTTATGATAAAAGACTATGGTACTTCTACTTTAAAATGTCATATTTAAATAATTGTCTAATTTGCTAGCGATTTCTAAGTGAAATTGTTATTTTTTTGTGTGAATGAATGAACGCATGAATGAATAAACATTTTCAAGGTTTTCTAAGATTATTGGAGTACATTTTATGAGAAAATACTATTTAAAATAATTTCTAGAAAAATAATCAGTGTGAATTAATAATTAAAAATAAATAAATGAAAGTTTTTCTAAGATTATTGAAGTTTTTATGAGAAAATACTGTAGTATTACTACTTGTATAGAAATGTAATGTTAAAATAATTGTGTAATTTATTTTTGAGTGGAAATTGTTAAAAAAAAAAAAGTGTCAATAAATGAAATAATGAATGAATAAATAAATAAAATGTTGGTAACACTTTATTTTAAGGACCAATTCTTACATTTAAGTAGTTGCTTATTAGCATGTCTATTACAAGCATATTAGCTGTTTACTAGTACTTATAAAGCACATATTATTGCCTTATTTTGCATGCTCATAATTTAAATCCCTAACCTTTTAAATCCTACCCCATACCTAAAATGAACAACTAAAATACTAACTATTAATAAGCAGCAAATAAGGAGTTTGTTAAGCGAAAACATTTAGTTAATAGTGAATATTCATTCCCTATTCTAAAGTGTTACCAAAAAAAAAAAAAAAAAAAAAATTTATATAGATGGGGAAATAAGATTTTTAATTAGATAATGAAAACCACACTGGAGGTAACCAAAACATTTAAAGCAGCGCACTTTGTAACAAATACAAACCAGACTGAATCCTCATCATGAATCATTCTAATGAACTGCCTACTAAGGATAAATACACTAAAAACAAAACTTCATCATTTCCCCGTTTTACCTATCATCACCTATTCTATTACAACCAAGAGCACTATTCAAGCCAAAATGCTTGACAGACAGTACACAAACATTACATGTGGCACGCTTTATAAAAAACGGTATTATGGGAATTCGGTCAATAGGGAAAAACACATGCAGAGAATGTTTTAATGTAGTGAGGAGCTGTAAATTTCAGCCTGAGTCATGAGTTATGGACTGAGCTCACGAGTGCATGGTTAATATGGCCATATCAAATGCATGGGAATACACTCCTACTGCGAAATGGGACACAACAGGAAATAGCTCAATGTTTTTTCCTGGGCGAGAGGGGCCAATAACTGTCACTTTAGTTTAGATGGCTCGAGCACAGTGGTCCAATGTCTGTTTAACAGCTTGGGCTTGGAAACTTCTGCAATTAAAGAGTCCGTGTGCACAAGGAGATGCACTTCCCAGACCCTTGCTCTGACTGGAAGCACATTAGGACACCTGTGCATTTAAGTGTGTGGTTTTAAGCCGCACCGCAGTCTGCATCTCATCTGTCCTGGCTGTCTGAAGGAACATGACATTTACAGGCAAGCCCTTTCTGCACTGCTGCATTGTTCAATGCAAGTGAGCCGAGATACGCACACACACACACACACACACACACACACACACACACACACACATATATATATATATATATACACATACACATACACATGAACTGTCCTTCACCGACACACTACTCCTCATATTCTCTCTTCATCCATAAAACTTGTAAATTCTTAGACTTAAAGTACAGTAGAGATGAGAGACACAGGAAAACAAACAGGAGGATGAGAAGAGAAGAAAGCTCATAAAGTCACTGCTCTGAGGTCAACAGCGCACACAGCTCACCTGCACAATAAAAACAGAACCTCATCAGCTCAGAAAGACTCGAAACTATGAGATTCTTTGTTCATAAGACAGCTGAAGGTTGCCAAATATTACAAAGGTAATAAAAGTAATAATTCTCACATAGAATACAGCATTTCGTCTTGTCTTCAAAACACAGATGTTTGTAATCAGTTAATAAAATTTGTTGTTTCTGTAAAGAAAAATTGTACACTATACAAATTATAGCAACTGTTTACAAACAATATACAAACTATAAAATGTATACACTAATTATAGAGATATTTAATAAATAAATAAATGAATATATAAATAAAACCAGTGAAATAAAACAGCAAAACAAGAATAAAATTATATAATATATATATATATAATAAATACTAATTCAAATAAAATAATTACCAATGAAAATAAAATCAAATCTGAACAGGATTTCCACAATTAACACAATTAAACACTATATCCAAATTACACTATGTATATACTAATTATAGACATTTTAATACTTTGTTATGCAGTAAAAAAAGTTAATTAGTTAAAATAATAAATTAAAATAAATACCATTGAAAAAAAAAAGAAACACATTTTTTTTTCTCCCAAAAACTAAACTAAACTAAATAATAAAATCTAACCAGGATTTTAGCCCCCCCAAAATCTATTAACACAAATAATAAATAAACATAAAATAAATAAATAAATAAATAAACAATAAATTAAAATAAATACCAGTGAAAAAAACTAAACAAAAATATATTTTTTTTCCAAAAAATTGATTACACAATTAAACACTATATACAAATTACACTAACTATATAATATATATGTATATTCTATACATATTTAATGCTTTGCTATGCAGCAAAAAAAATAAAATAAATGAATTACAATAATACATTTAAATAAATACCAGTGAAAAATGAAATTAAATGAAATTAAACTAAATAAAATCTGAAAAACACTACGTATATACTGATTATAGACCTATTTAATGCTTTATGCAGAAAAAAATGGAATTAATTAATTAATTAGTTAAAATAATAAATTAAAATAAATACCTGAACAGATTTTCCAATCATTTTTTTTTTTAAATATACAAATTACACTAACAAACTATAGATAGATAAATACCAGTGAAATAAAACAATATAGATATAATTAACAGTAAAACAAGAATAAAATTATAATATATATATATATATATATATATATATATATAAAATAAATACTAATTCAAATAAAATAATTACCAATGAAAATAAAATAAAATCTGAACCGGATGAAAAGAAATTAATTAATTAATTAGTTAAAATAAATACCATTGATAGATAGATGATTAAATGTTTTGAAGCTTATATGAAATAAGTAAAGACTAAACTTACAGTACTTACAATTTTTTAAAGGTCTAAATTTGTTAAAAATCTGATCACAAGTGTCAGCTGAATAAGATTGTTTCCTCAAGGAAATAAAACCACCGACACCACAAACAGTAGACTCTGGCATGAGGCGAAAGAACATTAAAATGTACATATTGCACAAACATTGGCCTAACCCAAAAAACTGAACATGTAGACAGGCAGATAGATGGCAATATGTCAGAGCTGGAAGCTCGTAATTACAGCAGTTCTGCCATGACGTGAACTCAGTGGACACACAATAACACCCACACATTAAACGTGTTAAGCAGAGACAGGATGTAGAAAGAACCATGTTCCTTCATGACAAGCCCATTTATGGCCTCCAGATCCCCCATGTGCATCCCTCCATGTCCACCACAGGCATCTGAAGAACATAAACCGTGTGAGGGGGGTTTCTGTAGCACGATTGTGTGGGATGAACCACGGGCCACAGGCCTCTCCCTAGCTGGGACGCATCCCTCAGCCATCTGCGAGGGAGGTTAAGCAGAACCTCTAGATCAGGGGAGGATGAGACCAGGCAAGCGAAGAGAAAAAAAAGAGACCACCTACCGACCGGGAGAATGACTGTGGAAACTCCACCCCACGGCGGGCCAATGCTAGGCCCCCTTCAATGCATAAATAACTCTGACGGGAGCCGTTTATCATCACTTATTGGTGTATGTACATGCTGTGGGTTTGCAGGAACATGATTGGTTGGTGCATTCATCAATCTGATAGAGATCAGTCCCATGTTAGGGAGTATAAATCATTAGTCTGGAGCCTAACACTACTGATAGTGCTTATTGATGGTTTAATCCGACCCACGCAAGTTTGCATTCAGGAATCTGTCCCAAATGTTATTATTGCCTGAACTGTCTCTGAATATCACTAAAGAGCACAAAATACTTTCATTAGAACCACAGCTTTCAATACTGAATACTTTTAGGCTAGTGGTGGTTAAAGTCGTCACATTAAAGTAACATTATAAAGCTATTATCGTAATGTGTCTGTGTGTCCACCATATTGGACAGGTCAGGATCTGGCAGTAAACTAATCTGGAAGCAAGAGACCCTTCCAAGTAATTTGGTTTGTCATAAACACCAGACAGTTATGCATTTTGCAGATTTCAGAACTAAACAGAGTTGTTAAAACAGGCTTGTGAAGACAAGGAACTTGTTTTAGGTTTCATGTAAGCTTGTCATATCATAATATCCGCTTGTTAAGTGGTGACGTAATGCGTCCAACGAATGATGTTTCTAGGTCCAAGCCTCAGCTCATTTCACTTGAGAATACTATCTCAACAGCCGTTTATGAGCACTGTTTATTCATATTAAATATTTAAACTAAACAATTTCAAACTTACTGTGTACACTACAGTCTCACAGCGTCCCAAACAGCATTTTTTCATTGTCTGGCTGTCTGGGATTTCGGTATGTAGTTAAGGGATAGGCATGTCATTTTTTTGGTAGTATTATATCACATTGTGAGGGTATATTACCACCTTTTGTTGTTTCCTCATGTAATCTGATAGAACATTTGGACCCGGGAGGGGTGTGTGACGTCATACTTAAACAGATTGTTGTGGGTTTCAGTCAACTGATTTATGAAAGAGGTACAGAATAAATAACAAAGTGGAGGTCCACTAAGAATCATATTTATTCTCGAAACCAGAGAAGATACAACACATTTAACCATATAAGTGCTTGCTTCCTCAAACTTTGATTCCTAGAGAAACCTTTTTATTCATGGTATATTTCCAAATAGTATATCAATTGCTACAATGGGTTGTTTTATTCAACTCAGCTATTGTTTTAAAATGGCTATATTGCTGGCTAAAAATGGGATGTCTGTAAAAATCACACACCCCAACATCAAGCGCTGTTGTCAAGTCAAGTCAAGTCACCTTTATTTATATAGCGCTTTTTACAATACAGATTGTGTCAAACAACTTTACATTATCAAATAGGAAGGTAAAATATTATTAATTATAAAAAGAAACCGTAAATAATTTTAGTTGAAGGAAATTAATCAATATTTCCAAATTAATAACAAATTTAATTGTTGTATGTTGACTGTTGGCTGAAGGGCTTTAATTTGCAATAACTACCAGCTAGATGTACATTATGCCACTTATTACATGGCTACTTGCCGCAAAACTATATAATTAGACACAAAATACTGATTCGAGTTGAAATATTTGAATGCAAAGCTTCCGTATAGAAAGCAGTTTGCCACATGAATAATTATGGTGATAAAAGACATCAATTTAAGATTAAACTGTTTTAAAATCGTACCAATTTGTTATCTTACAATCTATTACAATCATCGCAAAATGACAGCAACATATTTTTACATAAAAATAAATTAATTTCAGTATTATAAGGAATAAAATCAGTTAGGCCAAAACAGTCTCATTAGAAATATGTGCCTATGTATGTCCAAATTAAACAATTCCCCACCGTAAGTACACATTAATGACTTAAGACACGAAACGAGTGGTTTGTGTGAGAAAACGAACAGTATTTATATTGTTTTTACCTCTTGTAAACAATCACGTCCAAGTTGAAGGGGGCGCGCGTTCTGGCTTATTGATGCACCGGGACTTAATTTGAGTTATTTTGTAGTGTTGCAGTTCAGTTTATCAGGCAATTAAGCTAAATACTGATAATTTTTAAAGCTAAATAAATGGTGCAGGCAAATCCCAGCAGGTATGCAGAACTCGGCATAATACCTGTTATGCATAACACCGGCGCTACTCCCGGAAAGGGAGTTATTATTTTCTTTTTTATTATTTTCTTTTTTAAACACCCCTAAACATACCTTTTTTAACCATTTCTTGTTTAAACATCCCGGATAAGCGATAACGAGTACCATTTCTGTTAGCCGTCTTACCTACAATCTCTGTTGAGAGATCACTTCCGGAGCTTTCCGGGAGTAGCGCTGGCACGCTCACACACCAGGAAGCGCACGCACTTCAACTTGAACGTGGTTATTTACAAAAGGTAAAAAAACAACATAAATACTGTTCGTTTTCTCACACAAACCGCTCGTTTCGTGTCTTAGGTCATCAATGTGTACTTACGATGGGGAATTGTTTAAAGAGATAGTTCACTTTGAAATTAAATTTTGATATGTTTTAGCTTACCCCAAGGGCATCCAAGATGTAGGTGTCTTTGTTTCCGCAGTAGTTTCAATTTTGATATTTTTAGGTCCAACCATTCTTGTCTGTCAGTCATATAATGCATGCCTATGGTCACCTCACAAAAGAAAAACGCACAGATTCAAATTAAACAGTCCAAATTAAACAATTACCCACCGCAAGTACACATTAATGACCTAAGACACGAAACAAGTGGTTTGTGTGAGAAAACGAACAGTGTTTTCTTGGTTTTTACCTCTTGTAAACAATCACGTCCAAGTTGAAGGGGGCGCACTATCTGGTGTGTGAGCGCGTTCTGGCTTATTGATGCGCCAGCGCTACTCCCGGAAAAGCCGGACGTGATCCATTGCGCAAGCACAAGTAATTCTTTTCTTTTTTAAACATCCCTAAACATACCTTTTTTAACCATTTCTTGTTTAAACATCCCGGATAAGCGCAAACGAGTACTATTTCTGTTAGCCATCTTACCTACAATCTCTGTTCTGTGTAAACAATGAGTGACGTTCACGCGTGAGAGATCACTTCCGGAGCTTTCCGGGAGTAGCACCGGCGTGCTCACACACATACACAACAAGAAACATACAGTAATATTAGGCATCTAAAAAAAAAAAAAAAAAAAGACAGATGGCTCCATAACCCGGGTGTATCATATTAGTCACCTAAAATGTGCAGAGCCTGTAGGAGTGGATTGGAAAACCATGTTAGACAATATATAGTTTATCTCCACCCTATGTGTGATCAAATTTAAAAAAGGAAGCAAGATTAGTGAGTTGCAAAAAGAATTTGGGAAAGAAGGAAAAAATGTTTGGCTAAAGTGATGAGAAAGTAAAAGCAGGATCCCACCCAGACATTTATCAAGCACTAAGTATGCAGATCTAATTCCTCCTCTTATAATGAGCTCTGGCATCCTGGAGCCCAACTTTATAATACCGTCCGTGATCTGAGACGTGAGAGTGTATATTTTCTTTCCCACTGCTTTTCTTGGGTGAACTTTCACAGGATGCTTTCAAAAAGCCCAGAGGGTAAATATTCTTCTGAAAAGTAAACAGAATCATAGTGACCTCGCCAAAAGAGCCGTACCTTTGACAAGCCATTCTGTTTCAACTCAGGGCTATGAGCAAACCTTTACTGATATTAGAACACCAAAATGGGAGTTTAACAACAGTAGTCAATAAATCTTTGAATCAAAAACTTTGTTTGTACAACACAGCACTAATTTAAGAAAGATCTGTCAAATTGAGCCGTTAATTAGATAAAACTGTCATAAAGACATGACTAGAACTTCCTCATTAATAGAACAACTCAAAATATCAGCAGAAACTCATCAGCTTAAACTAAGCTACATGAAACAATACTAGACAATATGAGGGCTGTTGATTCATGGCGATCTAATTAACTAACATGAAACACCTGGATGTGATCAGGGAGGATAAAGGAACTAGGAGACAAGAGGAAATAAATTCAAAATAAAAGTCAGAAGCCAAAACTAAATACAGTTTTACTCAAGTGACATATGAAGTTATAAAAATAACATTCTGAAGGTGGCTTATTTCCTCACAAGCTGATTTAAAGGCAGGATATGAGTCAGTTCGGAGGCATCTGTTTTTGGTTTAACACTTGGGTCAAAGGTCAGCAGTCCTTGGCTTGAAGCAAGGTTGGTCAGTTCTTCTGACATGCAACATGATAAGCCTCCAAATACTTCAGAGTGACTCCCCTGACTCCACACGCTCCCACACATAGTCGTATACATGGGAAGTCAAACAGCAAATGTTGCCCACTTAGGACAGCGACAAGTCAGGCTTGAACCCTGTAACTGTACCTCTGACCCCGTCTGACACTAAATCCATGAGTTTTCCCTCACGAGGGACATTTTTTCCCCAGTGCTTGAGAAAACATGAGTTCTTACATGTTTTTCTTCAAATGGCACAAGAAAGACAAGAAACAGCAAACATTAACATACAAAAACATTGTGATATTTCAACAATCATAGGGCATTGTAATTCCCTTCACAGTAGCACTATCAATCATTATTAATAATTTAGCTCAATTATCATGCAGCTTCAAAACAGCAATGCCTTATTTCATGAAAGGGTACAAAATTAAAAAAATAAATAAATAAATAAACCCAGAAGCAAGGCATTCTGGTTACTCAAAATAAAATATCACTACAACAAAAAGAGACCTTTTTAAGTATTAAAAGTACCCCAAAAAAGTTTCCCTTAGGTAAGAGATCAACTGACACTTTAACAATTATAATATATAATACAGATTAGAGAGAGTTGTCCACACTGAGGACAACTGAAGGACTCAACTATTACAGAAGGTTCAAACACTCACTGAATGCTCCAGAAGGAAAACAATGCATTAAGAGTTGGGGGTAAAAACTTTTTAATTTGAAAATCAGGGTAAATTTAATCTATTTTGTCTTCTTGGAAACATGTAACTATCTTCTGTAGCCTCTAAAGGGCAGTACTAAAAAAACAAAACAAAACAAAACAAAACAAACAAACAAAAACAATATTTAGGCAAAATAAGAAAAATGTACATTCTCTATTCTGTTCAAAAGTTTTCACCCCCAACTCTTAATGCATGGTTTTAATGATTCTGAAAGGAGGATGTAAACTTTTGAGCTCAACTATAGATAGATAGATAGATAGATAGATAGATAGATAGATAGATAGATAGATTCCATCTTACATGAATAACTACTAAGTAGTTATGTAGACCTAAAAAAGAGGCAGAGAGAAAGACTATACATATATAGTGCATATCATAAAACAAATGGTGACAAGGTGGTAAATGGCTATTAAAATGACTATACCCTCTAACCTCAACTTAGCAAAGGCCATATTTAGCCGTAAGGGTGCGTGTGAGTATATGCTGAAACTTAATGTACCGGGGCATCTGTTGCCCTGTCTGTGAGAGGTCGGGTATAGGGTGTCCTGAGGGTGGCGTTTGTCACGTCGGGGAATCTTGTTATATACTTGCTGTTACTCACCCGGGCGATAAGTCATCGTTATAGTGCACCTACCTGGCAACCTGGTGATAAGGGAGCTATGTTCAATCACAACGGCGGCTAATATTTCAAATTCCATATTGTTCGCCTCTAGCTGGAGATACCCCATACCTCACACACATATATGTGTATAACACACACACACACACACACACACACACACAGAGCAGAGCGGAGGAGTCACAGAGGGAAGGGAGGGTCTGACAGAGCTCTCGAGGGACTGAGTGAACATTAAGAACCTCACAGTGCCACTGTCACCTCGTGAGACTGATGTCTGAGCTCAATGTTAACCAAACACTTTTTGAGGTCTCTAGCAGAAAAGATGTTTGGCCTTCAAAATAAATGGTTTGTTTGAACTCACATGCTTAACAAGTTCAAGGGCATGTTAGCATATTCAATAATATTCAGCATTATTTAGTACTTGTATATATGTAGAGGGCCTTATGATTTCAGCGATTTCATAAAAATGGAATTTACTGTATAAAGCCTCAACTACGCATATCTTGAAGCCCACAACGCTTGAATGGAATCCATGTTTCCCTCAATGAACTGCAGCCCCACAGTACCAGCAGCACTCATGCAGCCCCAGACCATGATGCTACCACCATCATTTTTGACTGTAGGCAAGACACAGTTTTCTTGGTACTCCTCACCAGGGCATCACCATACATGCTGGACACCATCTGAGCCAAAGAAGTTTATCTAAGTCTCATCAGACCACAGGACATGGTTCCAGTAAATCATGCTCTTGGACAGGTTATCTTCAGCAAACTGTTTGCAGGCTTTCTTGTGACCCAGCTTCAGAAGAGGCTTCCTTCTGAGACGACGCCCATGCAAATCGTCTTGTTGCAGTGTGTGGCATATGGTCTGAGCACTGACAAGCTGACCTTCTACTTCTCCAACCTTTAAAGCAATGCTGGCAGCACTCATGCATCAGTTTTTTGAAGCTGAATGGAACCCATGTAGGAAAACCTCTGTATGACCCTGACCACTGTAGTGTAACTCAGGTATTGAACCTCTAATAGCCTTGGCTATCTTTGTGGTTCTTTGCCATGAGGTGCCATGTTGAACATCCAGTGGTCAGTATGAAAGAATTGTACTTAAAGCACCAACTTTTAACTGCTCTAATACAAGTTCACACAACTTTATTTTGTCCTGTCAAGCAGACAAAAACATGATGAATAGGACATGTGCTTTGCATGGTTAAACAACATACTGATGTTATCGCTTAGGGTGTACTCACTTTTGTTACTAGCTATTTTGACAATAATGACTGTATGTTGAGTTATTTTCAGACGACAGTAAATCTATACTGCTATACAAGCTGCACATTGACTAATCTAAAATATATCCAAGTTTCATTACTATAGTATTGTCCCTTGACATATATATATATATATATATATAAGTTATTATTATAGATTTCATGATTTCAATTAATTAGACATACTTTTTATTTATTTATTTATTTAACCATTAAAACAAGTCTAAAAAAAATAACATTTAAATTAAAACGGAAAAACTGATTTTGGGGAAAAATGAATCAGATTGCACAGGACCCTGTTTGTACTATTACAGTATTTATGTATCAGTCAAAAAAAAAAAAAAAAAAAAAAGGAAATGTAAATTTTTTGTTTATTTGTTTTTGAAAGAAGTCTTACATTCACACAAGCTACATTATTATTATTATTATTATTATAGTAAAAACAGCTATACTACATGCAATGATATACCTCTCAAATTGACCATATTCAACCATATTTTATTCCTGTGATGGCAAAGCTGGATTTCCACATGATATTTTCACATAATAATAATTTTCATTTGGTTTTAAGCATTTATTATTAGTGTTAAAACAGTTGTAATGATAAATATTCTGTAAATAAAAGTGACACACTACAATTCAAAAGTTTGGAGTAAGATTTTTGAAATTAATACTTTTATTAGTGTCACTTTTTTACAGAATATTTATCAATATATATAAAACTGAGCAACAAATTAGCATATATATATTTTTAAGATTTATTTTTGCTGTTTTTGCCTTTAATTAGATATATATTTAATTAGGATAGATCAGATAGGAAGTGAAGTGGGATGGGATCGGGAAAGGTCTGCGAGCCTGGACTCAAACTTGCGACGCCCGAAGCGCAACAGCACTGTATGTCGACACACTGCCCACTAGGCTACCGGCGCTGACACAAATTAGTATATTATAATGATTTCTGAAGGATCATGTGACACTGAACACTGGAGTAATGGCTGCTGAAAATTCCACTTTACTGTCATAGGAATAAATCATATTTTAAGACATTAAAATTAAATATAAATTGTAATAATATTTCACAATATATTTCACAAAAAAAAAAAAAAAAATCAAACAAATGCTTTGGTAAGCAGAAGAGACTTTTAGAGAGATTTAAAGAGATGTATTTAAAATAAATAAATACATAATCTAAAATACCATAAATAAAATATATATGAATTATTCCTTTAACTTTTGACCGGTATGACTGAAACTTCCAGAACCACAACAAACATCTTTACTTCAGCTTAGAAGTTTTAAAACATGTAAGTGATTGGAACATTTTAGACATCTCAAAAACATTTATGTAAATGCAAAAAGCCAAAATATTTTTGCATCCACCAAACAGATACTTGCTCGGAGAAATTTTAAATCCACAAAGGAGTTGATACCTAATGCCTAAGCAGTGCATCATACAGTTAAAGGAGCTTTTGATGTTGGCTACCTCCAGACTACAAAGTTGCAATAGCTTAATTTTGTAACAGATTTATGCAGAAACTCACTTGTCCAATCCGGAGCTATACTCTCAACAAGACCTCTGACTGAATTGAACAGTCCAAGTCCCAGCTAAATAAGTATCTTAGAAAGCCAAGCCTCTCTCCTCACTCTCTCTGCATGCTCAATTCTAGAGAGTCAGTATAGCCTATGATGCACCTTTATGTGTGTTTATGCAGCTTTAGCAGGCAGCAGTTTAGCAGGTGCAGGACGCTGTAAGTACAACTGAAATCCAATGCTAAGAGGATTAAAGAGAGGATGATATCTCGCTAGTAAATAACACTTCGTGAGGAGCTGAGAGAGAGAGAGAGACAGACTAAATAACAGTGCTCACACATTGAGGCTTCATCCTGTCCTCGTTGAAAGGCAAAAATAAATATATGAATAAAACACAGGTGTTAAGTTGCCTGAAAATGAAAGCATTTAATGGGGCTTCATTTCCGTTGTGTGCTAGAGAAGATAAATGCATTTCAGAGAGATGTTCTTTTTTTTTCTTCACGTCGTTAATCCAGTGCATGCTAAATGGCTGTCTTTTCTTTTTTTTCTAGACTCTTCACACATATTTTTGTTTACCCATAAACATTCACTCTCCACTGCAGTACCGTCAACGAAAACATCACTTCTCCCCACACTTACACTTTAACACGATTTTGGCACTGGGCTTCCCTTTAACCTGCTCATTCCAAACATTAAGCATACCAGACACATTTTCCTAGTGCATTGCAACAGTAAGTTGTCAGGTCAACCTCTGAACTCATAGAACATATTGACTGGTCAGTTGTGGATTTTAGCCAGCTTTGAAATGAAGTCAGAAAATCAACACTTCTGACACTATATTATTAAATATTATTTAATATTTCTAATTACTATTAGAATTTACTTGCAGTAAATGTGCTTTGCATGTTTTTATTTTGCGACACTGGTGAAATAATATATTTATATATTATAATATCAAATTACCAGTAAATAATATTAATAATAAACAATGTTGCATAAACAATATTTATTTATTCAAAATGTATTTATTTATTATTCATTTTTATGATATTACAGTTTTTACTAATCAAATAAATGCAGGTTTGATTTTAAAAACATAAAAAAACGTACCAACCCAAATGTATAGTTCTTTTGTTTTTCTTTTTTTTTTTTTTGAAAATATTAGCAGAACACTATGATGTAATGTAATTTTTTGTTGAAAATAAATAAATAAATAAATAATTAAATAAAATCTTACCAACCCAAATATTTATGTGTGTGTGTGTGTGTGTGTGTGTGTGTATGTGTTTTACTTTAAAATTAACTATAATAATAATAATAATAATAATAATAATAATAACAATAATAAATGTTTATTAAAATGTTTTTAATTTGCTTCATATTATCAGAACACCGTAATGCAATGTCAATAATTAATAAATAATACTACTAATAATAATAATATAACAACAACAAAACAACAACAACAACAACAATAATAATAATAATAATAATAATAATCCAGCTTTGCCATCACAGGCAAATCACAGCAAATAAAAATGTTTATAAATAAATAAATAATTCCATTTAAAATTCCATTTCAAATGTATTTTTTTTTATAGAAAGTTTTTTGTTTCCTTCATATTAAAACCTTATGATTACAATGTTTAGCTGCAACAAATAAAAATGTTCACAACTAAGCATTGTTTGATTGTCAAGTTTCCCATCTTAGGATCTGGGAGAGTAAAAGAGTAGCAATGTCACAAAACCAGGCCTAATGCACAGGCATGTGCCGGCAATGAAAGATGAGCTCTCTGCTTTTATTACGATGCCTCCCTGACCATGAAAAAGGCCTCGGTGGGTTTACGTGGGGTCCGCTGAATGTGAAAGGTTATCTCGCTCACAACATATCAGGTCATATAATAAGCCCGAACACCTGGGCCTGCTCTCCATATCCTCATTCTCTCCTCTTCCTCCTCCCCGAACTCCCGCCAGCCCAAATCCTTCCATTCATCGACTTTTTTCTCTCCTCTCTCTAATTTCTTAATTCCTCTGAGGCACTCTCCATGACTACCTGGGGTTCTTAACTGCCCACTCATGGGGAGAGAAGTGCTGGATGTTTACACCTGCTAGGCCAAGCTCAATGCCCAGGGGTGGGGTTAGGGCGGCCCCACTCACTCCACCCCTCTCCTCCCCTCTCCAAAAGGGAACAATCGACCCAAAGCGGGGCATCAATGGGCCTCCCAGCTGGGAGCTGGGCTCATTGAGTAGAGAGGCGCTTGAGAGGAGTGGAGTGCTGGGGAGATGGGCGACTCTGAGCCGTCCTCTCCAGGGCCAGAGAGTGCTTGGGTGGGACATTGAAGTGATTCCAGCTCACTGGAGAAGGAGTGGATGAAGTGAAGGGGGAACAGAGAGAGAAATCCCTTGCTTTGAATGGACAAGAGCTACTCAAGAGTTGAGCGAGTGAAGATAAAGAAGGGCCTGTGAGGAACACACTGTTGTATGTATATGTATAACTCTAGCTACAATGGAGGAATGTTTAACTTCCATGACATGAGACACTCATGCTACGAAGAGAGGGAAAAAGGTTGATATACAGTTGCCTCCAAACAAATTTGCTCACTTCTGAACACTTAGCCACACTTAAATACAACATAGTCTCATTGGAAATACATGCCTCTAAATACATTCCTGCAAAACTGGAAAAAAAACTTACCTATATGTACAAATCACTGCAGTTTCCAGTTGAAATTAACACTAGAGGCAGTAAAACTCTGACAACTTTTATTCCTTTTCACACAAAGTATGACTTACAGACACAGAGTTTTGATTAATAAAGCCTAATTTCCAACAATTACTTACAGAATATTATATTATGGCTTCAAAGCAATTCTGCACAATTTGAAAACGGATGCTTTTGAATGTTGTCGTCACATATACAGCTTATATGCATGAGTTTTCTAATAAAATAAAGTACAGCGTTGCACTTGAATGATGAAGAGCTACGGTAAACCCAGTGAAACTGTGGTTCAACAAAATAGCTTAAATTCGCATAAGGAAGTTAAAATAGCAGTTTCAACAAATGCATTTTTATATCACTTTTGCATTTGTAAACACTATCGGTTAGGTTTAGGGTTCGGTTTGGTGTAGGGGATATTTCCAACACAATAGAGCATTAACCTTTAGCAACACTCCTCGGATATTTGAACTCTAAACAGTCACTATATATACCTCAAGCAGCTCAATAAAAACGCAGCAATCTGTGCCTGTAGCTACTTACGTAATAAAAACGTGCCACAGTCATGGCACACACAGAATGTGTGTTTAAGTGCTACTCTTTGGACATTTTACTTTGAAACTGTAATTACAGTGTTGCAGAAATGTTTTTAGAGGCACGTTTCTAATGAGCCTGGGTTGCTTAAATTTGAATGCTATGTCAGATGTAAAACTTCATACTATGTGGCATCTGCAACTAGTCCCAAGGACATTTTATAGTGGATGTATGAAGTCAATTCCCTCTTAAGTTCACAACAGTGTCCTTATAGTGTAACCACAGGTTTCCTTTATTGACATAGAAACACAAACTTCTTTTTGTGAAACATTTATGTATTCTTTCATTCATTCATCATTCTTAAAAAAAGGCTACGAAAAGTTGGTTTTAAGTTAAGCTCTACCATCATTTGTTTGCAGAAGCCATTTGGTTTGATATTCATGAAATTCTGATATTTTTAAAGTATCAGTTCACTCCAGGATAAACATTTCCTGATAATTTACTCACCCCTATGTCATCCAAGATGTTCATGTCTTTCTTTCTTCAGTCAAAAAGTAATAAAACATTTTTGAGGGAAACATTCCAGGATTTTTCTCTGTATAGTGCACTGCAAAAAGTTTTCACCAGTTTCACCTTAAAAACTTAAGTTTAGCAGCTGCCTTAAAATTCTAAGTTAAACCAACTTAAAACTACAAGTCATTTCAACTCACTACAATAAAATTAATTAAAATGACCTGTACTTTTAAGTTAATTTAACTTAACATTTTAAGGCAGTTTTTAAGTTGAAACTGGTGAAAACTGTTTACAATGTGGACTTAAATGGGAGCAAAGGGGTTGAAGGTCCAAACTGCAGTTTCAAAGGGCTTTACACGATCTTAGCCGAGGAATAAGAGTCTTATTTAGCAAAACAATTGGTAATTTTCTAAAATCTAATTTCTAATCTTGTGCTAGCTTTGCATCCACGACTTCACGCATGTCACGCTGCAAAGGTCACGTGACGTAGGCAAAAGTACCAACCCAGTGTTTACAAAGTGAATGAAAGGTAAAACAAAAACAAAAAAAAAGTTGAAGTTGAAGGAGAACATGATAGTTTTTCACCCTGCCCTACCTTTTTGAACCTGTGCACACAGATAAAGAACTAACCATGTGTGACCTTTCCAACCAAATTATGTAAGGTGTGAAGTCGTAGACGAGAATTTGTAGTTAAAAAGTATATACATTTCTATTTATTTATTTTTTTAGAAAATGATTGATCGTTTTTACTAGATAAGACCCTTATTCCTCCTGGGATCGTGTAGAGCCCTTTGAAGCTGCATTGAAATTGCAATTTGGACCTTCAACCTGTTGGCCACCACTAAAGTCTACTATATATAAACAAATCCTAGAATGTTTTCCTCAAAAACCTTAATTTCTTTGAGACTGAAGAATGAAATACATAAACATCTTGGATGGCATGGGGATGAGTGAATTATCCAGAAATTTTAATTCAGGAGTGAACTAATCCTTTAAGTTTGACCATCCATTTACTGTATATATACACCCACGTTAAAAATTTTTTATATATATATATATATATATATATGTTTATACCTACACATATGCATACACATCATCATTGTTTACGCTGTTGTGCAGGTTAGCATAAGAGTGATGACACAATTACAGTGCTAATTCTAAATTATACAGCATGATAATTATCAGTTATAGCTTGTGTGTTCATTCCCCATGTCTTAATGGCTGGAAAGCTGTCAGTAACCACTTGAGAGTTGTCAAAAAACATTTAGTGTGGGACAAATGAAGCAGAGGTGGGCAGCCGTCCAAGCTGGAGACCGCTGGGACACATGTTTAGCTCAATCACACTCTAATTCAGCTGGATGATCCCATAGAAAATAGCACCACCCGTAAAGTATGGCTATTCTATCCAGCAGCCCCTAAAATAAGATTAGGTGTTGCTACCGAGGAAGTGGAAGACTTACGGCCCAGACTAATTTGGTCTTAACCTCTTCAGCGTCGACTTTCTAACACCTTCATTATGACATTTTCCCAGTCCGGACTACAAGGTGGATAAACGCACTCTGCTGCATACACACACACCTCTGTGAACTGCGAGCTGTCCTTCCTTCTCTCTCCTTTAACGTGGGCTGACAACACTCTCTAATCCAAAGGGTTTCAAAGGTTCTCTCCTTCGTGAATACAAAACATACAGGGTTCTGAACTTTTGATCATGGTTGAAGAGAGAGAGTGAGGGAAAAATCGAAGCGCCTCTTGACGTAGTCTTCACAGGCTTCGAGTTCAAGCTCAGTTCATGCCAGGCTTTTTCTGTTTCTCAAACACTCCAACAAATTATTCCCCGAGTTCTTCAGAAAAAGGTAAGGCCGAACTGTAAATACCTGCTGTTTAAGACTGAAAGGATAGCACATCCAAATTGTACAATACACACACCCATACATACTATACAATCACATATTTCCTTATATATATATATATATATATATATGAAGGCCTACAGGGACGGTTCACCCAAAAACAAACTTTCTTATGCAAATGCAAAAGAAGATATTTTGGGAAAACACACACACACACACACACACACACACACACACACACACACACACACACACAATGAAGGTTAACACAGCCTAGTCCAGTCCAGTTCCCCGTCTGTCGTTCACGTTCGACGTTGTGTCGAAGTGACGACTAGGGGTCGCTCTTGAGAGCCCGAATACCTCTGACAGCTTTGAGAAAAGGCCAATGAGAATTGGTATGCAGTATTTGCATAGCCCGCTCCGCCCCGGAGATCCGGGCATAAGAGGGGGGGGCTAGGCAACACTCATTGTTCTGTTTCTTCGGAGCCGAATGCAGCGTCTCTTCATTGAGAAGCAGCGTTACTCACCTCTCTCGTCGTTGGATCTACGGCACGGGCAGCGGTCTCTTCCTTCTCGAACGCAGTAGCAGTGAGAGTCCCCTGGGTGCTTCGACGGCGAATCTTGAAGAGCAGATTTCCTCTTAATAAAATCTAAAGAGCAAATTTCTCTAAAAGAGTGCAGACACGGTGGGTTTGTGTGTTTACTATGCCTTTCCTTCCGTGTCCTTCTGGTTGCGGCTTCTTTCTCTCCCAAAACGATCGGCACGAGCTCTGTCTTCAATGTTTGGGTCGTGACCATGCTGAAGCAGCGTTCAGCGAGGGCGGATGTCCTGCTTGCGAGGACATGCCCCTCAGCACACTTCGTTCGCGAGTCGCGTTCTTTACTAAAAGACCGCGGCTCGCATCAACCGCTCCCGCGGCTCGTCCTTCTACTTCCGGGTACGAGGCTGCCGCGGCGCGTGTTGATGAAGAGCGAGAGAGCGCGAGCGTTTCGCCGGGTAATTCCCCACGTCCCTCGCGCTCTGTGTGTCTGCCGGTCGAGCTTTCGGATGACTTTGAAAACTCGTCTCAGTACGGGTTGGATTGGTTATTCGGGGCTCCTGTGGGGGAGGAAGAAGTGTCTGCAGCATCGGAGAGTGGGCAGCCATCTGAAGCAGACGCGCTGTCTGAGGCACCCGCTGCGGGGGCGGGTTCTCAGTCAGTAGCAGACGCGGAAATGGCGGCCATGCTCGAACGGGCGGCCAAAGCAATCGGGATTGAGTGGAAGTCTCCGCCCCGTCCTGAGCGCTCACGGCTGGATGATTGGTATCTGGGTAACGACCGTGGTTCTCGGCCACGTTCTACCCCAGTTCCTTTCTTCCCGGAAGTGCATGAGGAACTGACTAAGTCGTGGAAGGCTCCTTTTTCAGCCAGAACGCGTCTTAGCGGTTCTTCCTCTCTCACCACCCTCGATGGAGGTCCAGCGAAGGGGTATACGGAGGTTCCCGCCGTGGAGCGTGCGATCGCGGTGCATCTTTGCCCGCAGACCGCCGCCACCTGGCGGGACCGCCCAAAACTCCCGTCCAGGGCATGTAAGGCTTCTTCCGCTCTCGTGGGGAAGGCTTATGCTGCTTCTGGACAAGCTGCGTCCGCCCTTCACGCTATGGCCGTCCTGCAGGTCTATCAAGCCAAGGTTCTTAGCGAGTTGCACGAGGGTGTTCCCAAACCAGAGCTTTTGCAGGATCTGCGCTCGGCGACTGACTATGCTCTACGAGCTACGAAGGTCACGGCGCAGGCTCTGGGGAGGGCGATGTCCACTATGGTGGTCCAGGAGCGCCACCTTTGGCTGAATCTGGCGGAAATGAAGGACGCTGAGAAGGTTCGCTTTCTTGACGCCCCCATTTCTCAGGCTGGTCTCTTTGGCGACACTGTCGAGGAATTTGCACAGCAGTTCTCCGCAGTGAAGAAACAGACGGAGGCTATCAAACACATCTTGCCTCGTCGGGCGCCGCCCCCCGGGCCCGCACCCCCGAGGCAGCAGCCTCCGCCTGTTTCACGCCGAGGACGACCGCCTTCCAGACCGGCTCAGGGCCCGCCACAGGCTGGTCCTGCACCTAAACCAGCCTTGCGGTCGAGCTCTCGCAAGAAGGTGGCGCCGTTAGCTCAGTCTCAGGCCGCTAAGAACCCTCGTCAGGCTTCGAAGCGTTCCTGAAACGAGCAGCCCGGAGGAGAGAGATCTGCTGACCTGTCTGGATCCACACTCGGCGAGGGGACGAGTGTGGGTTTCGGCTCCACCCCGGCTGTCTGCCTCTCGGCAGACGGCCACCACATGGTCAATAAAAGAGCAATTTTCTTCTCTGGGCGAAAAAATCTATGTGACTGCGTCCCTCCGGGGTACCCAGCCACTAAAACATGTCAAAGCATGCTCAACCGCAGGGCCTGCGCTTCGGCATGCTTTGACGAATCAAGTGCATCCATCAGTCGATCCCCTGAGCTCAGGCGATCTTCTGATGGATCCTTGTCTGTCGGTTCCGATGGTCGATCCTCCCATGGCTGGGTCCCTCCGGGGTACCCAGCCACCAAAACACATCAAAGCATGCTCAACCGCAAAACTTGCGCTTCTGCATACTTTGACAGAGAAACAAGCGCATCCGTCAGTCGATCCCCTGAGCTCAGGCGATCTTCTCACGGATCCTTGTATGTCGGTTATGGCGATCAAAGCACCTTGTGTCCTCCGGGACAGCACGCCCCCGAACAAAGGGCTTTCACCACAACTCAGTCACACCGTACCCACCCGAGGTACGTCGGTGGTCCCCCTGAGACCGTTGGCAGAGAGTTTTACAGCTTGGCTCGAGATACCCAACCTCTCTCGCTGGCTTCTCAGAACCATCCGACTCGGCTATGCTATCCAATTCGCACGCAACCCGCCCAAGTTCAGCGGCATCTTCTCTACCGCGGTTCGGGACGAGAATGCTGCGGTTCTTCGGGCGGAGATCGCGACCCTTCTGGCGAAGGACGCGATAGAGCCGGTCCCCTCGGCCGACATGAAGAAAGGGTTCTACAGCCCCTACTTCATTGTACCCAAGAAAGGTGGCGGTTTAAGACCAATCCTGGATCTGAGGATTCTGAATCGGGCCCTTCACAAGCTCCCCTTCAGAATGCTAACGCTCAAACGCATTCTCACGTGCATCAGATTCCAGGATTGGTTTGTGGCGATAGACCTGAAAGACGCGTACTTTCATGTCTCGATTCTTCCAAGACACAGGCCCTTCCTGCGGTTTGCCTTCGAAGGTCGAGCATTTCAGTACAAAGTCCTTCCATTTGGGCTCTCCCTGTCTCCCCGCGTCTTTACGAAAGTCGCAGAGGCAGCCCTTGCCCCTCTCCGGGAGAGGGGCATCCGCATTCTCAATTACCTCGACGACTGGCTGGTCATAGCACACTCTCAGGAGTTGGTATGCAAACACAGGGATGTGGTTCTCAACCATCTGGCCCATCTGGGGTTTCGGGTCAACTGGGAAAAGAGCAAGCTCGCCCCGGTACGGAGCATCTCTTTTCTCGGTATACAACTAGACTCGGTTGCCATGAGTGCACGGCTCTCCCCGGAGCGTGCACAGTCAGTGCTGAGCTGCGTCCAGAAGCTCTCACGCAGCCCGACGGTCCCCCTCAAACAATTTCAGAGGCTCCTGGGTCACATGGCATCCGCAGCCGCCGTCACGCCGCTGGGCCTGATGCACATGAGACCGTTACAACACTGGCTGCGTTCCCGAGTCCCGAGATGGCCATGGCGCCAGGGTTCATACCGGGTGCACGTCACACCCGTATGTCTAAAAACCCTCGGTCCTTGGAAAGACATTTCGTTCCTACGGGCCGGGGTGCCCTTAGGACAAGTGTCCAGGCGCATTTTGGTTACGACAGATGCATCCAACACAGGCTGGGGCGCCGTATGCAATGGGCAAGCAGCTGCAGGGCTCTGGTCGGGCCCTCGGCTGCATTGGCATATCAATTGCCTCGAGCTGCTGACAGTGTTTTTGGCCCTGAAGAGGTTCCGACCTTTGGTTCAGGGCAAACACGTGCTGGTCCGCACAGACAGCACTGCGACTGTAGCCTACATCAATCACCAGGGCGGTGTACGCTCCTTTCGCATGTCACAGCTAGCCCGCCATCTCCTCCTTTGGTGTCGAGACAATGTCAAGTCTCTACGAGCCACCCACATACCGGGCGAACTCAATTGGGTAGCGGACGCGCTCTCCCGACAGACTTCGCTTCGGGGCGAGTGGAGACTTCACCCTCAGACGGTTCAGCTGATCTGGAGTCTTTTCGGTCAGGCCCAGGTCGACCTGTTTGCCTCGATAGAGAACACTCACTGCCAGTTGTGGTACGGTCTGTCCGAGGCGCCCCTCGGCACAGATGCACTGGCACACAGCTGGCCTCAGGGCCTCCTCAAGTATGCGTTTCCACCAGTGAGCCTAATTGCACAGACCCTGTGCAAAGTCAGGGAGGACAGAGAACAGATCCTGCTGGTGGCCCCCTACTGGCCCAACAGGGTTTGGTTCTCAGAGCTGGTGCTCCTCTCCCCCGTTCCTCCCTGGCGCATTCCCCTGAGGAAGGACCTCCTTTCACAGGGGAAGGGCACGATATGGCACCCGCGCCCAGATCTCTGGAACCTCCACGTATGGTCCCTGGACGCGACCAGGAGGATTTCAGAGATCTCCCACTGGCGGTGGTAAACACTCTGTTGCAGTCGAGAGCTCCTTCCACGAGGCGGCTGTACGACCTCAGATGGCGCAAATTCACAAACTGGTGTTCCTCCCGGGGGGAGAACCCACGGAGATGTGGCATCCGAACGGTGCTTTCCTTCCTCCAAGGAGGACTGGATAGACACCTTTCTGCTTCAACACTTAAGGTCCAGGTAGCCGCTATTGCCGCTAACCACGACCTGGTGGAAGGTAGATCGGTTGGGAAGCACAATTTGGTTATACGATTCCTTAAAGGTGCACGCAGGCTGAACCCCGTCAGACCGCGCCTTGTCCCCTCTTGGGATCTGTCTGTGGTCCTCCGGGGCCTACAGTCAGATCCCTTTGAGCCGCTCCAGTCAGTCGAACTCAGTGCTCTCTCCCAAAAGACGGCTCTCCTGACTGCGCTCACATTGATCAAAAGAGTGGGAGACCTCCAAGCCCTCTCCGTCAGTGACTCGTGCCTCGAATTCGGGCCGGCTAACTCTCACGTTATCCTGAGACCCCGGCCCGGTTATGTGCCCAAAGTGCCCACCACTCCCTTCAGGGACCAGGTGGTCACTCTGCAAGCTATCCCTTCTCAGGAAGGCGACCCCAACCTCTCCTTGTTATGCCCAGTCCGTGCCCTGAGCATTTACTTGGAACGTACTGAAAGCTTCAGACGGTCGAGTCAGCTCTTTGTCTGTTTTGGAGGACAGCAGAAGGGGAAAGCTGTCTCCAAACAAAGAATTTCCCACTGGATTGTGGATGCGATTCGTTTGGCCTACCAGGCCACAGGGGTGCCCTGCCCGCTGGGGGTGCACGCCCACTCCACCAGGGGCGTCGCAGCGTCGGTTGCGCTGGCGAACGGGATCTCTTTAACAGACATTTGCAGAGCTGCAGGTTGGGCTACACCTAACACGTTTGCCAGGTTCTACAATCTGCGTGTAGAACCAGTCTCTTCGGGAGTCCTGAACGCAAGCCCAGTAACTCCTGAAGCTGACACGGTGTAGAAGCTTGCTGAAGCGTCGTTCCCCACGGGTGATGACGCTTCCCCAGTTCAGTAAGTTTCCTGGCGTGAACCCTGAACGACAATTTCCATCATGTTGCACCCGCAACGTAGCTATGTTCAGCGGAGGAACTAGCTATCAGAATCTAATATGAGGTTAGGTTGCCTCTTGTGAACTCTCATATTAGGTTGGTGCCCCACATGTAGTGGCTCCTAATGCGGCCCCATGTGTGTATCTCCACCTATACTCCCAGAGATGCGGTGTTTCCCTTAAGACAAAACTTGTCTCCGACCCTGAGCTCAGCAGTCTCTCCTCATGCGGAGCCTGCCTCAGGATCGTCCCCTTGTTGTGCTCCCCTAGTGCGAGCCCTCAAGTGTATTCTCCACACAAATACCTCCCTCCGGGCAGGGTGTGGTCTCCGTAGTGCCCATCCCCCCCCGGGGAGGACGGACACTGGCCCAATGTTCTCCAAGATGTTCAACCAAAGGTGAGGAAAGGCTGGCTGAAGCTCTTGGGCATTGGAAGGTCACGTAGAGGTGAGTGACATTTATCTAACACGCAAGACCTGTTAATATTTGCACTCCATGCACTCGTGACGCGGTCCGCTGGTTGTGGCGTTTTCAACTGGGACCCCTAGTCGTCACTTCGACACAACGTCGAACGTGAACGACAGACGGGGAACGTCTTGGTTACGTATGGTAACCCTCGTTCCCTGATGGAGGGAACGGAGACGTTGTGTCCCCCTTGCCACAACCTCGGACCGCCTCTGAGTGTAGCCGGGTGCTTCGGCTCCTCAGATCAGAACAATGAGTGTTGCCTAGCCCCCCCCTCTTATGCCCGGATCTCCGGGGCGGAGCGGGCTATGCAAATACTGCATACCAATTCTCATTGGCCTTTTCTCAAAGCTGTCAGAGGTATTCGGGCTCTCAAGAGCGACCCCTAGTCGTCACTTCGACACAACGTCTCCGTTCCCTCCATCAGGGAACGAGGGTTACCATACGTAACCAAGACGTTTTGACCCCACTGACTTTCATTTTATTTAATAAAGTATTTTTTTTTTTTTACTTCTTCTTTTATGTTCCACAGAAGAAAGAAAGCCATATAGGTTTGGAATGATACAAGGGTAAGAAAATTATGTCAGAATATTATTTTTTTTGGTGAGCTATCCCTTTAATTAACTGTCCACATCCATAAAGGCAAAATCTTATGCTTAGTCGAAATAATATGAAGCAGCTAATCAGTTCAAAGTCAGAAGCCTTTGCTTGCTCAGCACCTCTACGTGTCTTGTTTTCTGATTAATCAGAGGCCATTACAGGCCTGTATTGTCAAGGATAGCGAGGACCTTCCAATTGTCTCTCAGATGTAAAGCAAACAGGTTTCTGTTCCATATGCTAATCTCATTGTTTAATGACTACTCATAAAGCAGCCTAGATAATGAGGATCATTAATAAAACCTCTGTAAGCGCTGGATTTGTCAATTCTAAGTCACTTGCATAAAGCTGTGTTAAGTCCAGCTCCTCCCTGGGAAAACAGCTGGAGTGGTGATGGAAACACTTTTCTCTTCTCCCCCCTCATCTTCGGCTATTTGTTTATTTTCCCTTACTCTAGAATGTACAAGAACATCTCTTAGCTGGATGTGATGTGATTTTTTTTTTAACCCACCCTCTCCTATTTTCTCATATTAGGTTCCGTGAGAATTTTCATGACAAGCAGCATATACCAACAGGAATGCGGTGAAAAAAGCAGACACTGGATTTCCCCGAGAGAAGAGAGAGAGAGACAGGGAGAGTGAGAGAGATATCCAGACAGAGTGACTAAGGCAAACGACATACTTAGTGGATCCATCCTTGTATCCTTCCAGGGCTGAGAAGCCTCTTGTAGCCTCAACATTCAAACATCCCTTATATTCAAACGCTAAAGTGAATTGTGTTAATAAAGAATATTTAACATAACTATACTAGGTGTCATGCACCTATATTAACGAGGAGGCACAATTGAAAAAAATAAAAATAAAAAAAATCTGCTTAAAGGGATAGGTCACCCAAAAATGAAAATTCCATGAGTAATTGCTTACTCTCATGTTGTTCCAAACCAGTAAGACCTTTGTTTATCTTCAGAACACAAATTAAGATATTTTTGATGAAATCCAAGACTTTTCTGACCCCATAGACAGCAACGCAACTACCATATACAAGATCCAGAAAGGTAGTGAGGACATAATTAAAATAGTCTATGTAGCATCTATAATTTTATGAAGCTACGAGACTTTTTGTGCGCAAAGAAAACAAAAGTCAAAGTGTCTTTACTACCTTTATGGGCCCTGAATGTAGTAGCTGCGTTGCTGTCTATGCAGGGCCAGAAAGCTATGGGATTTCATCAAAAATATCGTAATTTGTGCTCCGAAGATGAACGAAGGTCTCATGGGTTTGGAACAATAAGGGTGAGTATATAATGGCAGGGTTTTCATTTTTTTTTTGGAGAACTATACCTTCAAGATTCTTTATACACAAACTTAGATTATTTAAAAAAAAAAAAAAAAAGAACAATAAACTAAATCTGCATTCATAATTGAAAATCATACAAAGACAAGATAATGTTTTAACTAAACAATATATATTTTTTTGTTTTTGTTTTTTTAGTTGAAATAGTTTTTCTTTTTCATATTACACACTGTCCACTTTTTGAAAAAAAAAAAAAAAATCAAAGTAAATTAAAAGCATTCAAAATACATTCAAAGCCCTGCAGTTTGACATTGATGCTTCTGTACCAACATGAATAAACTTTTTAAAAGCATTTCTTTAAAATTCAAGTCACAAGGTCACAAATAATGTAAACAAAACGTGACAAGTGTATGTGACATAGATCAATCCATGTCTCTGAGGAGAGTCAACTATTTGACACAAAGGTTGTTTTCATTGTATTAGGCTAACTTCCTTTAAAAAAGGACAATTGAGTATCCGTTATTTCGAAATAATGGCAAAATCGCCAGTCGTCCACTTCTTTGTGGGGAGCAGCTGTATCCTTCGGCATCTCATAAATCCAGCTCTATTAAAAGTGTTTTTCAAGCTTTTGTAGAGGAAGGCAAAATGAAAGTGGAGAGTTCACCGCACCTCCACCACACATGTAGTATTAAAACTCCCTTTTGGATTTCTTTGATGCCTCTAGCTGAGGCAGATGTTTTGCTTTCGCCTGTCCAGAGCTGCGATTGGAAATACGAATGTATTTTTCACCCTTTTGTGAGAAGAACATTACATGTCCAAATGCTTCAAAAGATTACAAGAGTGAGTCCAGGAGGCATGCTACAGTATTTAATAAAACACAGTGAGAGAGAGAGTGTGTGTGTGGATTTTCACAGCAGACCTTTGAAGGAATGTTTATTAAGGGGGTGTTGAGGAGGTGTTGAAAGCGTTGAGAGGACAGAGGGGCGGCACAGAGGCCTGCCGGCTCTGGAGCATGTGGGCAAAGCCATCGCTTATTTGCAGATGTTATCGGGTCACAACTCCAGCGAGGCCACGGTGTCCCAAAGGAAACATAAAAACCCAGATGTTAAAGACATCAGGTGGGAAATCTTAACTTTGATTGGGAAGAGAATAGCAGCTTTGGGCAAGACACATCTTGCCTGATGTTCCACCAATTTCAGGCCTGTAATTATTTTCATTTTCTCTAATGAAAGACGCAAAATGTATCAGGACAGCAACTTTTAGTAATGCAAGACATAGCAACTCCTGAAGTCCTAATGCCTGTCAATTAAAGAAGCTTTTTGACTTTGTCTGGAGTTTTATCCAAGCACTGCTTTTTAAAATGAGGACAGTAGTGCCTCTGGAATGTCTGAATGATGACATCCTTAAGGTCCTTGTGGTCATCTACAACTTGAGCGCTTGAGGAAGTTTTACTCTCTAACAACCCTCGGAAAAGACATTATGAAAGCAGGGCCATTTTTGCCAAACAGTGATCCCTGGAAAAAAACTTTTGGAGGAGACAGGGAGGAGGAGCTCTGTCTTCTAGGAGACATCTCCAGACTTGGGAAAGTCAAAGTGCACTGCCAAAAGATCTTGGAAGGGTGTTTCTCATGAAGATGAATGTTATGTCTGGAGTTTCTCGGCTAACTTCCTCTATTGCCCATTAGGCCACATTTTGGAAAGGAAGTATATATATATATATATATATATATGAAGAGTTCAGATGCAAAACCAGATAAAAGTCATCTCTGTCAAAAATGAGATGATGATACTGAATGAATGCTCAAAAAATACTTTTACGTCAAACTCGCTAAAATCCCACTCTCAACCCAATCAGAAGTACCACACTGTAAAAAACAAAAAACACAAATTGTTGAGTCAATTTAAAATAATTTGTTACCCTACTGCCTTCAAATTTTAAGTTCAGTCAAATCAAATAAGTTTATTCAAGTTGAAATGTTAAGTTGTACTAAGTGACAACTTAGATATTCAAGTTGACTGAACTAAAAATTTGTTTGTTAAACTTAACAGCTGTTTTTGTTACTCTGCTGCCTTAAAATTTTAAGTTGAATCAACGCAAATATCCAAGTTGTTTCTTATTAAAACGTAACATTTCAGGTTGACTGAACTTTTTTTCTAGTTGACTGAACTTAAAATTTTAAGGCAGCCAGGTAACAAATTATTTTAAGTTGACTCAACAAAATGTTTTTTTTACAGTGCAGTATTTATTTAGAAACCTATACGTCGGAGCCTGATAAAAATGCATTTTTTTAAAAAAAGGGTGTCAGATGAATTTAGAGGCTTTTGCATCTGAACTCTTCATATATACAGTATATTTTGTTATGCTAATTGTTATTTTGATGACTGATCATTTTTTTAAGCCAGTATGGATCCAGCAGAGTGGCATAAATGTGACTTCATATTCTTGTGTTTATTGACGAAATGTTGATGTTGACAAATGAGAACTCGCCCCATTGGCCCCATTTCTTTAATAATGCTCTTTTGCAAAACTGAGGGATGTCATCCATTATGGATCAAGAGACTGTTTGTTTGTTATGTGCGCAATGTCAGTATGCACAAGTCAAAGGGAAAAAGCCCTTTGTCTATCATGCCACTAATAAACACAGCAAGTTAAATATTTCATCTCACGAGGAGGCACGGCAGGGGCCTCCGAGATCGCGACGCCAGCGAGCAGAGCTTGTGTAATCCTCCTTCTTTGGTGTTTGCTGGTAAACTTGCAAGTACTGCCGTGGAGACCGGCTCATTTAACTTATTTAACAAGGGCTTGTTCTTCTGAAAGCAGATCCACCCTGAGGATAGACGTTTTGACTCAACTTTGTGTCTGTCTATTAATAAATTAGCCATTCTGTCATATTCGGCAAAGGAAATATTAAATTATTCACAAAAAGTGATGCATAATTTCATTGACTTTGTCTTAAGCGGCTTGTGAATAATTTTGAGATTTTACTTTTGAGTAATTGAAGCTGCAAATCTAATTATTAGACTTTAATTGGGAAACTGCTTGACCAACTCACACTTACCAATGACGAGAAACAGGCTTTTAGTACCTGTGTGACAGACAATACTAAACAGCACTTTATATGAACTATGTTTGGGATTGACAACTGCATTTACTAACAGAGAGCTCAAAGGTGCAAGTTCATTTATCAAATGTTAATTATGAATAGTGTGGTGTCTTTATTTATAAATTTATAAATAAATGGTGAAAGAAAGTGACTGGATCAAAGACCTTCACATGAAAACTCTACATGAAGAAAACAATAATACACACAATACAAGTGTGTTCAGCGCAGAATTACTCACTGTGTGATGCAACAAACAACTAGTTGTTGTTGTTCACAGAACACAACACTTTTTGAAATAATAATGAAAAAGAAGAAAAAAGCAGAAGGATGGAATGAGCAAACAAAGCATGTAACTAAAAATGTATAGTCCAAGAAGCACATGAAACTATGAGAATTTGATTAAGACCTTAAAATGAAAGAAAAACAATGTGTGTCTGGGAGAGACAGAGGAAAAGAGAGAGAAAGAGACAAGAGGAGTTTCCTCCGGCCTTTTCCCATGCTTAGTTAGTGATTTGGGGGTATCGCTCTTACTGTATCAGTGGGAAACCTCTCCACACTGCATACTTACTGCAGATGAAAGACACCGGAGAGAGGGTTAGATTGCAGCTAAAGAGCTGAATCTTTTCTCTTGTTTTGTTTTCTTTTTAGCATGTTTGTTCTCCCCTGTTGGACACCATTTCCTCTGGACAGGGCTGAGAAGATATATGGTCTTTCCTCCAACCCATGTATCACTTGAGCAACATTTCTCAAGCTATATTATATTTTAACTGTGAAAATATAAATGAACAATGCCTGGAAATCTAAAGAAAACTTTAATTCATGGAACTAATGTATTTTCACAATTTTAGACTTGTATGTATGTAATACATTTTAACTGTAGTTAAAGATGAAGTTATGACAAAAATAATAACTGAACACTCCCCCTGTTTTTACATGGATAGCATCCAGCTTAATACATACAGCTTAATTTTTATATACACTAGTAATCAAAATTTTAGGGTCGATATTTTTTTTTCCCCCCTTCAATTAATTAACATTTAAATTGATCAAAACTGACCCTAAAGACACTTAAAGGATTAGTTCACTTTTAGAACAAAAAATTACAGATATTGCTCTTTCCCCCTTGTCATTCAAGATTTTCATGTCTTTCTTTCTTCAGTCGCAAAGAAATTATGTTTTTTGAGGACAACATTTCAGGATTTCTCCCCATATAATGAACTTCTGTGGTGCCCCTGAGTTTGAACTTCCAAAATCCAGATTCAAAGGCTCTAAACGATCCCAGCCGATGAAGAAGGGTCTTATCTAGCGAAACAAATTGACAACTTATATACTTTTTAACCTCAAATGCTTGTCTTGTCTCGTCTCTGCGATGCATATGCATAGTCTGTGTGATCCGGGTCAATACAGTTAGGGTATGTCGAAAAACTCCCATCATGTTTTCGTCTTCAACTTCAAAATCGTTGTGCAACGCTGTTTTACCTTTTTTGTAAAGGCTGTTTGATCTTCTTTGTATATTCATTTTTGTAAACACTGGGTTGGTACTTCTGCAGCGATGTAGGACGATTTTGAAGTTGGGGAAGAAAATGAGATGGGAGTTTTTCAACATAAGTATATAAATTGTCAATTTGTTTCGAAAATGATCGATCGTTTCGCTAGATAAGACCCATCTTCCTCGGCTGGGATCATTTAGAGCCCCTTGAAGCTATATTTTGGAAGTTCAAACTCACCATAGAAGTCCATCATATGCAGAGAAATCCTGAAATGTTTTCCTCAAAAAACATAATTTCTTTACGACTGAAGAAAGAAAGACATGAACATCTTGGATGACAAGGGGGTGAGTACATTCATTATCTGTAAATTTTTGTTCTGAAAGTTAACTAATCCTTTAATGCACACTTAAAATGTTTCACAGTTTTCACAAATATATTAAGCATCATTTTCAACATTGATAATAATAAGAAATGTTTCTTAAGCAGCAAATTAGGATATTAGATTAATTTCTGAAGAATACTGAAAATTTGAATACTGGCTGTTTAAAAATGTTTGATTACTATAGCATTTGATATTATAGCAATTTAATTTTGGTTAAACAAATGTGTGTTTACAACCACAACACACACATTACACATTCATATCTAACATTAATAAGTGCACAGAGCACACATACACACAGACTTTGCACTACACATCTACCCTGGCTCAATTAACCCATGCTTAATCTCGGACCTCCCATTGCAACATTTAAAAAGGAGCCGGGGACAAACGCGAGATGCTATCTGCCAGAAAGATTACCCTGCCAGTGGTAGATCAAAGAGGGCTGGACTTTGGGCCCCTGCGATTAGCCATAATTAAACAAAGTATGTCTGTTTAAACTTCATTAGCAGCTGGGCGTTTGCTTCAACAGAGTGGGCACAGCTCAAGCGTCCTTAATTAAAAGATAATCCAAAGGATTGCCCCCAATCTGCTCCCAAAATATACATTTTCCCCCTCTTTTGTCTCCTGGGGTGTCACTAGTGAGCTCGTAAGGTGTTTTGAAGAAAGTCCACCAGGAACTGACCTAGGCTTTCTTAATAACTTTTGCCCAACAAGGAGATCGGGGCGGACGAGACGGAGAAAGAGAGAGAGAAGGAGAGAAAAGGAAGGAAAGAGGCATGAAAGATAAAGGTAGGAACACTGAAAAATAGAGAGATAGAGAGAAAGAGAGAGAGACTCCTCCTGATAACATCAATTTAGCATGCTATTATCTAAAATGGTGGAGAAGCACACGCCTGCACAGTCTGACATAAATCTTAGAGAGCTGGGGGGACATTGAATATGCATGAGCTGAAACAGATACGACACTGCCGCCACATTAATATTCCTGTCACTGGAGGTTTTCAAACTTTCAAGTGGATGACTTGAGCGAAGCCGGTCTGGAGTCACTCTAAAACAGGGGCAAAAGAATCTGATCCATAATTAAAGATGTACAAGCCTGTGAACCCTAGCAGGAGGCAAAGCAGAGCAGAGAGAGACTCTTCACCGGTGTTTAAATCAACCAATGTGTGAACAGAGTCAAGAAAGAGTATGAACACTAGGCAAATCTTGTTTTAATATCAAATCTGTAGTGCTGCTGGATGGACAATGCTGACACGTAATCTGAGACAGAGTAAAATAACACTAATGTAAAGTAAATGCCACTAGGACATTCAGACATTTTTAAGAAAAGTTTAAAAACTTAATTTTAAATCATTTTAAATAACTGTATGAAAATTGCGGGATATAAACAAATAATTGCGAATTATTAACAAACTAGAAAATTCTCAGAATTGAATTTATAACTTACAATTGCAAGTTAATATCTCACATTTTTTTCTCACAAAACATTTAAGATATAAATTCGCAATTCTGACATTTTCTAAGAACTGCAAGTTTATATCTCGTAATTTTGAGAAAAAAGTTGTAATTTCTTGGACTTAAAAGTGATTATTTGTTGCATATTATTTGTATTACTCTTTATTACTTGCAATTATGAGTTAATATTTCACAATTCTGAGAAAAAAAGATATATCATGCAACTCAAAGAAAAATAAGTCAGATTTGCAAATTTGCATTATGCAATTATGACAAAAAAAAAGTAGTTTAAAAAGTTGCAAATTCTGACTATTTCTTGCAATTGTGAACTTATATTCTGCAATTTTGAGAAAAAAAAAGAGAAATAAACTTGCACCTTCAAGAAATAGTCAGAATTTGCGATAAATTGTGAATATTTGTGTGTGTGTGTGTGTGTGTGTGTGTGTGTGTGTGGCTTGAAGCTTAAGAAACATGACAAATTTGTGAAGACAGCTAAAGAAAAAAGTAAATAGAACTTTTTATTGTGTATCTAGCAGTAATTTTGTCAAATTATTTGGTAAATTATCACTTTTTTTCTCACAAAAAAGACAGAATTGTGATTTTACATCTCACAATTCTGAGAAAAAAGTCAGAATTATACATTTGTATCATACATTTCTGAGAAAAAAAAGTCAGAATTGCAAATTTGTATCATTCAATTCTAAGAAAAAAAAAAGAGTCAGAATTGAATGCTTATATCTCAACATTCTGAGAAAAAAAATGTCAGAATTGCACATTTGTATCATGCAATTCAGAGAAAAAAGTCAGAATTGTATTCTGAAAATTAAGTCAGAATCGCAAGTTAATATCTCACAATTCTGAGAAAAAGAGTCAGAATTGCAGGTTTGTATCATGCAATTCTAAAAAAAAAAAAAAAAGTCAGAATTGCAAGTTTGCATCATGCAATTCAGAGAAAAAAGTCAGAATTGTAAATTTGTATGATGCAATTCTGAGGAAAAAAAATCTGAATTGCAAATTTGTATCATGCAATTCAAAGAAAAATAAGTCAGATTTGCAAATTTGCATTATGCAATAATGACAAGAAAAGTAGTTAAAAAAAGTCGCAAATTCTGACTATTTCTTGCAATTGTGAGTATATTCTGCAATTCTGACTTTATTACTCGCAACTGTGAACTTATGTTCCGCAATTCTGAGAAAAAAAAAAGAGAAATAAACTCGCAATTGCAAGAAATAGTCAGAATTTGTAATAAATTGTGAATATTTGTGTGTGTGTGTGTGTGTGTGTGTGTGTGTGGCTTGAAGCTTAAGAAACATGAGAAATTTGTGAAGACAGCTAAAGAAAAAAGTAAATAGAACTTTTTATTGTGTATCTAGCAGTAATTTTGTCAAATTATTTGTTAAATAAGTGTAAATTATCACTTTTTTTCTCACAAAAAAGACAGAATTGTGATTTTACATCTCACAATTCTGAGAAAAAAGTCAGAATTATACATTTGTATCATACATTTCTGAGAAAAAAAAGTCAGAATTGCAAATTTGTATCATTCAATTCTGATAAAAAAAAGAGTCAGAATTGAACGCTTATATCTCAAAATTCTGAGAAAAAAAAATGTCAGAATTGCACATTTGTATCATGCAATTCAAAGAAAATTAGGTCAGAATCGCAAGTTAATATCTCACAATTCTAAGAAAAAGAGTCAGAATTGCAGGTTTGTATCATGCAATTCTAAAAAAAAAAAAAAAAAGTCAGAATTGCAAGTTTGCATCATGCAATTCAGAGAAAAAAAGTCAGAATTGTAAATTTGTATGATGCAATTCTGAGGAAAAAAAATCTGAATTGCAAATTTGTATCATGCAATTCAAAGAAAAATAAGTCAGATTTGCAAATTTGCATTATGCAATTATGACAAAAAAAAGTAGTTTAAAAAGTTGCAAATTCTGACTATTTCTTGCAATTGTGAGTATATTCTGCAATTCTGACTTTATTACTCACAATTGTGAACTTATATTCTGCAATTCTGAGAAAAAAAAAGAGAAATAAACTCGCACCTTCAAGAAATAGTCAGAATTTGCGAAATTGACGAAACATGACAAATTATTGAAGACAGCTGAAGAAAAAAGTAAATAGAACTTTTTATTGCGTATCTAGCAGTAATTTTGTCAAAATATTATTTACATAAAAGTAATTTTCAGCACAACACACACTATTATTAGATCAGAAAAAAAAATACATTAATGACAGTGAAGATTCATTTTCCTAAAGTTCACAAGACTAAATGCCCATAGTTGAAACAATACAACTGTGTAGCATCCTCCCTCCCACTGCTCATTTTGCACTGATCATCTCAGACGAACTTCCCAGAAAAGTTCATGTAAGGGAAACACTGAAAGTGACCCATCTAAGACAACAGCTTGATCAGTCTCAGATGTGAGTTTGTTCTTTGGGTACAAAGTATTTCTTTTTTTTGTATGTGCATTATTTCAGAGAGAATAAGAGAGGGCGGCTTTGGAGAAGGTCTGTAATATCTGGTTTTGATTTAACAGTGGCTGCATGAGCGATGAAAGTCACTATGGGAGTAAGAGGTTATGAAGTCATGTGATGTATACATCCCCCCCTCAAGCCTGCTGCAAATCAAACTTAATCATGACTTAGAATCAGGGATGGTGTCAATTCCATCTTGGTTCTACTATTATATGGGATTTAAGTTACTCATCTAATTTAAGTCAGAAAAAATGCAACAGTAAACATACTGAGCAATGTTTCTGGTTTTTGAGAACCAACCGAAATGACACAGAGATGCTCAGAGATGTGGCTTAGCGGTTAGCACATGTGCTCAAGTACATTGAGCTGTGGTGTGCACTAGGGTGACAAGTTCAAATCCGGTTTGTAACATTTCCTGATCTCTCTTCCCATCGTTTCCTGTTTTCTCTCTACTCTACTCTACTTTAAAGAAAGAAAGAAAAAAAAAGGTCTAATTCTGGTATTTTCCACAACACGTGTGGCCACAAGAAAGGAGTCAACATACAAACAAACAGAGATAAGATTTATGTATTTGAACTACATATAACATTTCCATCATTTTGCATTACACAGTTTTAACAAAAACAAACTAATATACTGAATGTGATGTATGGGTTTATATGTGAACTCAAAACTAGTCATAAGGGTCTTTTTTTTTTTTTTTTGAGATTTATATATCATCTGAAAGCTGAATAGGCTTTCCACTGATGTATGGTTTGTTAGGATAGGATTATATTTTGCTGAGAATCTGCAAATTAAATTAAAATAAAATAAAATAAAAAATACTGAGAAAATCGCATTTAAAGTTTTCCAAATGAAGTTCTTAGCAATGCATGTTACTAATCAAAAAGTTCTGATATTTTTACAGTAGGAAATTTACAAAATATCTTCATAGAAAATAATTTTTACTTAATATCCTAATGATTTTTGGCATATACATATACAATGTATTTTTTGCTATTGCTACAAATATACATGTGCTACTTAAGATTGGTTTTATGGTCTAGGGTCACATATTTATCACATATTGTCATGTATTTACCAGAAATTAATCCAATTTGCTTCAGTCTAATGCATTTTAACTACTGTGAATTAATATTGCTTAAATATTGCTAAATAAAATAAAGTAGTAAAAGTATGCAAATAGGCAATATATAACTAACAAATATGTATCACATTAAGGAATTTATGGGATGAAAAATATTTAGAGTTGCATATCAAATTAAGTGTATTCACAAGTGCGGCTGATGTTTAGGCCAAAATTCAATATGATGGATATAGTACATCCGGATATGATTCATACTACACACATGAATGACAGTGGTAACCACACTTTTAACTTTTATGCATTAAGCGTCATTATATTTTATATTTACTTCAGTCACAGTCACTAGGCATTTTTATGGCTATCATAAGGACTGACAAGGGGTTTGACTTCAGCTATTCATTATACAGAGATTGTTCAATCCAATTCTGTAATGTGCGACATGTACAGGACAATCTGAGTCACACCTGTTAGTAAATACAGTTCTCAATCTTAAACACTGTCTGAGCAGCCTAATGCCTTATGTAAGTACAAGCGGCGTTAGACACGACTCACAGAGTGCAGTGAAGTTCAGAGAAGAGGACTGAGGATTTGCTGAAGCGAGACGTTGCTGTTCACGGGACATTCTTGACATGATGTTTACAATGAGTCTCCCAAAGCCATATAACTGCCTCTCCGGCCTGCTCTATTCAGATCGATGGAGTTCAATCTTCCGTGGGATTACATCTACAATCCACATGGGGGAAGGACATACTTCACCAAGACCCATACAAGGAAACGTGTTGGAGGAACCTTTCGGCTGCAGTAAATAAACAACGGCTTCTTAACTGATGTGTAAATGTCTGAACTTGTCGAAAAGACCTCTCTATCCAGTGTCAAAGCAACAGCAGTGGGAGATGGGTTTCCATGGTGAAACACTGCCGGGATAGAGAGATGAGTGTCAGTAGAATTGTTAACAGACATATTTCGTAAATTGATCCAGCTCACCAAACAAAAACAGGAGAGTAGACACATAGCCTGACCTTGACCATCTCTTAAGCACAGCAACCATAAATAAATAAAATGGCCTCTTTTGACAGGAGCTGTCCATAGCTTACGCACACACACACACACACACACACACACACGCTCACACACTCTCTTTGTTTGGAGTGTTTGTGAGTGTTCAGGTCATTCATCACAGGCTGCCATATCCCGCCCTAGTCTCCCCTTCAAATGTATCCATTTTGTCCCTCCTTGCTCTCGCCCTCTGTACTGCATCTCTGTAAACTCCACCATGGACTCTTGTCGAGGTCAGAGTTAGAGAGATTGCATTCTCTTATAAATACAAACATGCATACATATATACATACATCTCTCTCTCCCTCTATCTCTGTAAAACTAATACTACATTCAGATTTCACTTACTAAAAATCATGCAATTCACAAATAGCAAAAGCTTGATTTACATTATATGCAGGGGTGCACATAGTTTTTACAAAAATGCATTATTTTATATACACTTACAAATGCATGCAAATATTTACAATTTATCTTTTTTTCTTGTTTACTTTTCATTTTTTCAAATCTAAAATCAGTGAGCTTTTATTTTGGCAGGTTGCCAGGAAGTAAGTATAATTGCTGTCGGTTTTAGCGCTGCCGAGTGAAGTGCGTCAGTGAATGAAATGTCAGGTTTTTTTTTTTGTTTTTTTTTTCTGCTTTTAGTTTGAATGGAAATCTTGTATTACAGTTAGTCAGTCTAAAACTGTGATTGTGCATTAACCATGTTGGTACACAAATGAGCCGTATTAACTTATTTACACAGCAAATTTTTACACAGCAGTTTTTTTTATTATTATTATTATTTTCGTTCTTTTTCAATTACTGTGTGTATTTTCTTGATATTCAGAATTTTTTTTGCACTATTTATTCATTTATTTATTTTGCTCTATTTGTATGCAGCTACGCTGCAAATATTTACCAATACAAATGTCATGCCAAGAAATAATATTAAAACTGAACACTGACATTGAGAGGACAGTTTAGAAGAGTGCATTTTAATATTCAAATTGCACACCTACAATGCTGTGTGATATAAAACAATGTTATGATTTTTTTTCCGCTGGATGGGAACATAGACTGTAAAAAAGATGGATGACGCATCTCCCATTCATTCCACTATAGAAACGTGAAGCCAAAGCATCTCATTATGGCAGCTGCCATCTTGTTTATTTGGAGCCAGAGTCTGCACAGTTGAATGTCGGTTGGAGCGTCATGAGGTGGAGCCGTGGTATCAAAGTCCCGCCCAAATTCCCGCAGACCCAATCGCAAAAACGCAATCATGACACCACACCCCAATTTGTATAGCATCAAATAACTACGTAAAAGCAAACTTATTAGAAAAACGGACACTTGAACATAAATCAGCATTATAAGAACTACCTCAAATGCTGTAAACCATCTTTGGAAAAAAAATATTTGAAGTGTCATTTGATTACTTCCTTTGCCTCATGTCCCATTAGATCACATGGAAAGGGCTGGGTTTATGACCTATACTGCTGTCAGCCACCAGGGGGCGATTAACAAGCCCGCAACCTCACGTTTCAGGACGTGTGAGGCACACCTGGATGGTAATAATAGGTAGGGTAGGGTAGCAACCCAGTCTAATAAAAATATGTACCTCTGGGTACTTTTTAGCAGCACTGCTTTTACGTACCTTACTGCACGTTACGCGGCAGTTTAAAAAAGAAAAGTCCACTGAGTGGCGCTAAAACCAGCTTAGGCTCATTGGAAATCTATATACATTTCTGCAAACCTGAAAAAAAAACTTACCTATATGTACAAATCACTGCAGTTTCCAGTTGAAATGAACACTAGAGGCAGTAAAACTTGTATTCCTCTTCACACATAGTATGATTTACACAGAATTTTGATTTGACATCCTGCGCGATTTTAAAATTGATACTTTTAATGTTGTTGTCACATATACAGCTTCATATGCATGAGTTTTCGTGTGCAGTCAGTTTGTTCAGTAGCTCATGCAATACAGCGTTGCACTTGGGTGATGAAAAGCACCAGTTCAAACCCCATGAAACTTTGGTTCGACAAACAGATCAAATCCGCATAAAGAAGTTAAAATAGCATGGATGCATCACCAAATACGTTCATTAAATCACTTTTGCATTTATTAACACTATAGTTTGGTGTAGGGGATATTTCCAATATGATAGAGTTACGGCAAAATTATTACGTCGATATAGGTGCGTATTGCTGTGTTTTTATTATGTCGCTTCAAGTACGTATTGCAGAGGTTCAGAGTTCAAATATCCGGGGACTGTTGTTAAAAATTAATCCTCTATTGTGTTGGAAATATACCCTACACCAAACACAACCCTAAACCTACCCGACAGTGTTAACAAATGCAAAACTGATATAAAAACGAATTTTATTGACGCCTTTGTGTGTAGATTTGAATGATTTTGTCAAACCGTAGTTACACAGGATTTGAACCGGAGCTTTTCATCTCTCAAGTACATCTCCGTACTGAGTAAGCTATACCAAACTTGTCATGCTAAGATTCAAAAGCATCAGTTTTCAAATCTCCCAGCATATTAAAATTGTTTTTAAGTCATGATATAATATTCTTTAAGTAATTGTGCGAAAGCTTTATCAAACTCTGTAAATCATTTTGTGTGAAAAGGAATAAAAGGTGTTTTATTGCCTCTAGCATAAACTACAGTGATATGTACTTATTGGTACGCATTTTGCATCTCGCAAAAAAAGTGCCCCCAGGTACGTTTTTGTCATGAGACCAGATAGCAAAAAAAAAACAAAAAAAAAAACAACTGAAATACCTTCACGCTAATAATAATGAAGTTAGTAGCATTGCTACTGCCTAACAGAGCGGCCAGTATCAAAAGCCACAGTCTGGGGCAACTGAAGGTGTTTTTAACCTTCTCCTGTAATACAGCCAGCTTTTGCTGCAAGGTGCTGAGGTCAGGCCTTTAAATAGAAAGCAGAAATTTATCCTACTGTCCCGCTTGGCCTCCGAGTGCTCCTTTGCTCTCATCTCGCCGTTCGTTACGTTAATTTAGCGACTCACGGTTCTTGCCCATGTCAGCATGCTGAACTGAATGGCCAAATGTCACGGCACTACAATGGCGGGAGAAGACTTGTCAGCCACCTTGTATCAGTACATGGCAGCTGCACAGGAAGATAATAGATTAATTTCATGAGTGTCAGAGCCCTACAGGACAATATTGCTTTTCTGAGCTTTTTCCCCCCTCTATTCCTCTCAGAGGGGTGGAGCGGTGAGAGCGGAAAAGGGGGTGAAGTGGTTTCATTCACAGCCGCTGGACAGATACGACAAGGACAGGCCATTTTGACCTAATTACAGATGGAGCGGTAGGGATATCACAATACAATGATACAAAAACCTTCACATCAGTGAGAAATGGAGAGTTGCTGTTTTACCAATCCTTTTCAAACATACACACACCAAAAAAAAAAAAAAAAATGGAATTTGTGGTAAATGGTCGTGAGATGAAGCCCAGACGAGAATTAGGAGAGCTGATGTCTCCCTAGGAATGCGCAAATATGCAGCGGACGTGGCCAATACATGAAGAAAAGGCATTTTACAGCCCCCACAGAATCTACTTGTTAAGAAATACCAGCACAGATTTCATTGCTCTTCACCAATAATGCCGGAATTCAAAAACGCGTGCATGTATGGCGCTTTCTCTATTCACTCGGCTCGAGATCATTACGGCAGTGACGTCTTGCCGGCATAGCTACTATTGCGATGATGCAGCAGAAGTCCTTGGAATTCTTGGCCAGGCATTTCTCGGAGTGCGGAATGCGTCTATGCCACATGTGTGATCTACACTTCAATAGAATCTCTTCCCCTTATGGGGATCAGGAATGTGACAGACCCTGATGATTTTAAAGACTGTCAAAGGGGAAAAAAGAGAAAAGAACAAAGAGGCCATTGACCATTGAGTGGATTGAGACGTATGAGAAAACACAGCATTATTATGTGACGGCAGAGTCTATCTGCTGTTTCTCAAGATCACGCGCATAGCCAGAATTGCAGAGCACACCGAACGCATGGCTGTCATTCTTCAACTCCCACTGTGGGATGCCACCCTGGTCAGAGCTATTTGCATGTGTGATGTCACCGCATCGCGTAAGGGATTGGAACTGCCGGACGGTTCATTATACGTTCCAGCGATGTTCTCTGAGCGCTGCCCGGAGGCCATGTATTTATCATGGCAGGACAAAGTAATACGTGGTCTGGTTGCTAAAAGCGATGCTAATGTTTTGGGAGAGTTTTTCCGCATTTCGGCATTCTCTTGGCGTTTAGTAAACCGGGTGAGAATAAAGATGATTCTGCAAAGTGTTAAATAACGCTCATCTGGTTAGCGTGACTCGTATGACCTTCCTTGACATGGCGGATCTCTAAGGCGTTGGTGTTTGCTTCATAGCGCCGCTTTCCCATGTTTGCCTGTGAATGTTAACTAGCTGGTCAGGGTCCTGTCTTAGAAGAGCCAGAGCCTTCACGAAGGGGCACCCTGTAATTGACACAGTCAGGAGGCAACAGAAAGGGCAAAACAAAAGTCTATTCAAGGCCAAATCCTCTTATAGACCCATCCCCCTTCTTAAAATGAAAAAGGAGGGAAAAGAAAGAATATGAAGGAGGAGAGGAGAAAGAGAAGTGTAAAGGTCTGTATAAATGGCCTACGGCCATTAAGTAATGAAGAGCGCCTGATCACTGACTGTCGGTGAAGTTTGGTCCTTTTTATTGTTGATGTCTACCAATTGCCTTTTCCACTATGAACTCAGAATATGAGATATTTTGCATTTCATATATTGCAGGAGAAATTATAAGTTCAGGTCTCAGGTAACTTTGTTCCAACTAACCAGGCTGAACTCTTCACACTCGCTCTGGTTCGCGTATAAACCCTAAATCGCAAATAGCACACAGAGCTATTGCCGGATTTCAAAATAAACCCTAAAGTGCTATCTTAAACGAGAGCAAATGTGAAATTATCTCCATAATTGACTAGCACGGTCATTTTCATTTTCCTTTCTCGACCCCCTCATGAATTCATGCTTGTCACATAATTCGCCCCCATCACCTGAAGATGTGAGGCTTGCTTGCCTGCAGCCCAGCGCAGCCGTTATTGTTCTTTAACAGCCCATAAATCCGCATGGAGATGTTTGCTAAAAGCGGAATCTGGGTCAAAGGTCACCCTTGCTATCCTTTGGCCCCCTCTCACCAGATGGCACCTCTAACTTTCCCAGGCTGTCATGCAACAGCCAATGGCTGGCCCACCTCTACAGCTCCCGGGTGCTCTGGTTCCTTTGTGCTCGGCAGTCTAAACAAAGATTCCTCTCCTTTTCTGGCACTAGGGGGTTCAGCTAAGTGTAAACAGGAAGAGAAACCTAACTACAGTGCATGGCGTTTCAGAGGCAGAGTTATTTTAAGACCTTATCAGGATTAAAATCTGTCTCAAGTATGTGAATATTATGCTGCGTTATTTGGAATTTGAATAGTTTAATTTTCACTTTGCATTACATCGGGCTGTTCTTGTAAATAAGAGCCGTTTGGTAGAATAAAGGAAAACGCAACATTAGCCCAATACTGCAAGCTAAATATATTTTTAAAACATCTGCTTAATTCTAATACTTTTAGCAGCAAAATTAGGCAATTTTATTGCAATAAAGCATTATTAATTGTGCGCATAATGACTTAATCTATGCAAATCGCCATATAAATATTGATATGACTTACTCCTACTCTATGTAAATGTAAAACATTAGAGGTGTAATCTCTTTTTGAACCATGACGGTAACTGTAGATATTTACCAAATTAATAAATGTGTGCTTATTTCAGTGGCACATCATGCACATAAATTGACTTAAAATATGCAATGCTCTTACAACAGCACTCATTTTTATTCTCCAAGTTTTCTTTGTTTGTTTAGCTGATTTCTTTTCTGAAATGTTCCACATGCTGAGTTCCACTCTGTTAACAGACATAAACACAAACAGATGAATGACATGCAAAGCTCTCCAAGTGCACTCACAGTTATTGAATGCACAAAAAGGCAGGTACTTATCGGCAAACTCTACTGCTATCCGTGACTGTATATTTATATATATATAGTGCTTATTGCTCACATGACGCGATGCATCCTGGGCTAAAGAACTCGGCATAAAAGCCTACTTGCTGTAATGTGGTATTTTCTCCTTATGATTAACTCACTTGCAAAGCAGCTTTTCCAGCGCTAATGCCAAGACAGACTGTTTTACATTTCTAATTTGTCATTTCAATAGGAGGGGTAATAGCTTGAATTGCCTACTCTAGGCTAAGCTCCTTATGCTCACTTATGCGTTTTAAAGATTTTGTTAGACTGAACTTAACAGCCCAGGTAAGGCGGTCCACTCCTCAAGCAACATAAACAAAGGATGTGAAGTCCACAGGTTTCCAAAAGCTCCGCTCAGCAAGGGGCTAGCGTTTTCATTCAGATTTAGTTCAGGTTTCCTCCCGACGGACACACTTGTGAGAGAAAGTGGAACGATTGCAGTCTGGTTTCCTACAGGTTTGTGATCCCAGAGCTGCAGTCCTGAGGTGAAATACTGATTTGTGAACTTGTCAGGGGGAGCAGGAATGGCTGAAAGGCGACGGAGGCTAAGTGTGTCACCGCGGCTGTGGTGGGGCTATGCTGCTCGGCAGGACGGCCCACTCTCCTGTTTGCGCCAGAACCTCACTCCTAAAACCAGGGCAAGCCCCTAGTGAACAACAAAAAAAGCAACTATCATGAGAAGGAGAGAGGAAAGTGAAACAGAGAGTGGATTGGAAATATACAAATGAGATGGAACAGAAAATCTAAGCTAACGCTGATGCTGTACATAAGTTCCTGATCTTTTTTTTTTTTTTTTTTAATCAAGGTGTTCATTGTTCTTTTCTTTTAAGGAGTGGGATTCATCTAACACAAATAAAATACATATTTTAAAAGCGTGACCACTCTAAACTACAAAAATAGTATCAGACGAGGTCTATAATGACAAAAGCAGCACTTCATAGACCATAACCAAGAGCTTCCAGATGGCTTTGTTTCATAACTTGTTGACCTACTGACATCTAATTGATGTGCTTGAAGAACCCATGATGGTTTATAACCTAAAAAACATTCCACATAGTCATATAATTTAGCCTAGCACATGCAATAGTGTGCTTTCAATTCAAACCCTACTTTTTTAACAATACCCAATAATAATAATTAATATATATATATATATATATATATATATAATACAAATTCAACATGCAGAATAACAGGGCCTTCAATAAAATCCCCAAGTTAAAACGAACACTAAGAATTCTACATTAAATCCTTCCATTGCATCTAAACACTCTTCGACCACTGGGTAAATGACATTGCTTAAAGCAGTCCTACATGAGCCCATTTTGGCATTGGGCAAATGTTTGTAAAACTTTTCAACTAAGACAGTGACATTGAGTTTCCCTCAGATCTAGGCAACACAAACAAGCATTGGTATTCTCTCAGTTCTGGCAAAAGCACTACCGAGAGTTCTTTGATGCGAGCTGTAAAATAAAGACATCAGAATTTGTGATTGATGACTTTTGTTGGCAGAGGGAAAAATCTGAGGGTCAGACCCTGAGATGTAGCTTGAAGGTTTAAACAGAACTGGCCTCGCTGATTTGTAAAATTTATTCTGAAGTCTTAAGGCCAAGGTTGTAGACACATACTCTAAACAGAGCTCTGATATCAACTCAACACCACATCATGCTAGCTTATTCCCCAGATTCAAAACAAATAAACCAACGTAGACATTTCAAGTTGTTTTCTGGTACTATATGTACCATTTATAAACACTTGGGATGTGTTGAGGTCTGATGTTGAAGAATTAGAAGACCACAGAATTTAATCAATATCTTGGCCATGGAAGTGAGACATGCTGCCAAGTGAATTGGCACACACAATGTGTCTTATTCAGGGACTAGAGAGAGAGAGAGAAGAGACAAATTGTCCTTTTTAGGAGGTGTGCTTTGACCCCTTGGGACTGTCCACATGGGTTAGACAGCCTACAGTTCAATGATAAACCACAAAGGGGCGCACTGTATAAAATCAGTGATATGGAAACCTTGGAGGCTATTTGTTGTTTACGCTACAAACAATTATACAGTGATTTTTTTGTTATCCAAGATTGTTGTATAATGCTATGTTGGGATTTAAAAGGATTTCCGTATTGTTTCTTATGTGGACGTCTGTAAAAAAATACATTTACATCGCTCCTCTGTGATAAAACTCATAGATTCAGATGGTGATTTATTCACAGTGGAAAAGTGATTTCTGTGATCCTACGAACCCGGGAATATGCTGCTCATGTGGCCAGTCACATGATTGTCTGCTGTACATAAAATGAACCTTAATTACAAATGTATTATTATTAGTGTGTAAAATGTATTAAAATGACTTATTATGTAAAATGTATTATTGTTATTCCAAGCATATTTTATAATATATAATCCTATTCATTACATTGATTATTTAAATCTCTTATTTAAAGTTGTATATGAAGAGTTCAGATGCAAAAATGAGCAGTGGTCAAAAACGAGTTTAAATTGATTTCTTCTTGTAAAGTCAGAAATGTGGATTCGGACGACAATTAAATTACTACATGACCTTGGTGTTTGTCAAAAAACAGTAGGTTATTTGGCCAGGGATTTTTGCGCGGGTGGTGAGAGATAAACACCGACATTCTGGATTTGGACGGTAATAAAATCACAGACGACCCACCTGTACTTCCTGTGTGTTTTAGCCTGCTATAAGTAACTAGTTGCTGTTAGCTAGCTAACTAGTAGGTAACTGCAAAAGAGAAGAGTCATTGATTTTAAATTAAGTGGTTTTAATCATTGCAGTTAAGTTTCAGTGTGTATTTCAGGAAATATTATTTTAGTGAACTCAGATAAAAGTTCACAGTATTCATAACTGTTGGTGTCTAAACTTGAACTGAGGCAGTCGGTTTCCTCAATTGAAATGTTATCAACGCTCACTGAGTTCTACAGTGTATGTAAAACAAAAAAAAATGGTAGAGTGTGCTGTTGAATGCTGAAACAAAAGCAGGGATGTGCCCGTCTGCCTGAAAAACATGCAACAAAGGTGTCCAATCCTTTCTCTGGTAGGCCAGCTAATTAAACACAGCCAGTTTCAAACTTTTTCACAGGTTTTCAAAATTACTGGTAACTTTTAGGTAAGTTTTTATAGCTGTATGGAACTGTGCATTTTTTCAAAAGAGCTAATATATATATATATACATAAAAACAATATATTACTATAATAAAAAATAAAGGTTTTCAATAACAAAACCTTTATTTGTCCATGTACAACTCAAAAATAAACAAATATGAAGCATCACATGCTGAATGCAGGAATGAAAAACATGCACATTTTTAAATTCTGGTTAATACTTTTTTTCTTTTTCTTCACAAATACAAATTAAATAAACTAATATTTTATTATAAAAAATAGCATGCACCTATTTCGGCTTTCGCCCACGGGATACTTTGTTTACTCCCGGTCACTTTATGTGTTTTCTCTGATTGGATATTTATCCGCTTGTGAAAAGACCAGGTGTAAATGCCCTCTGAAACACTTTCGAAACCTCTCAAACCACCTCAGGTGTTAGTCTGGGCTGAAACTGAAAGTAAGTCGCAGATGCTCAACGCACAATCATCTTCATTAAAAGTAGTGAGACAAACTTTGCAGGGCGGATGCCGCGCTATTAGCTGATAATTAATAAAATGCATCGCTAATCTGTTGCTTTCCTTGATGTGATCTCCTTTAAATTGAAATAATGCGGGAACTGAAGATTTAAATCAGTTTTGCGACGACAATTAATCTGAGCAAACCAGACAGAGCAGAGCACATAGCTTTCAATAAAAGCAAATGTTTCTGTCCACTCATTTTGAAACTTGCTGGTCGATGCTCCTTTGAATGTTTATTTTTGCCATCACCTTTCACGGTTGTTGCGTTTGTTGCTTAAATCTGTGCGCTCAAGGTTTTGTGACGCTTGAACACAGCACCACATACGTGCATTGGTCGGAACAATGTAATATTATTGATAATGGACTCTTTGTTAACTTTTAACAAAGAAAATGCACTTTTATTTACTGCAGGGAACTGATTTCTAGTACGATTATATTTTTTTACTGTAATGTTAGTGAAGGGAGACAGCTGGCGAGCCATGTCATGCCATGTCGCAAGCCATAGGTTCCCGACCACTGCTCTAGGAGAAAGATTGGACACCCTTGCTAGAAAACAACAAATGTTTAATTTGACCATTTATAATATTCATATATAATATGTACATGTAATTTAAAATAAATGAATGGTCTACAATAAAGGATTATGTAGTGCGGCACTCTTCCAGCATTGGACTGGGCTACTGTATTACCTTTGCAGAATCGTGACATTATATTGCTTTTGTCATTTCCTAATTATCATTTGGATACCAATGTTAGTGAAGTAATATTTTGATTTACAGGGTAAAGTGGCTTTTCAAAGCAAGCTCATTAATCTTTGGCGCAAAATGAGACAGACACATAAGGGTGGAGAAAGACGTACACAGAAAGAGAGAGGAAGCCTAAGCCACTCTTAGGCCGTGGGTAGAGTGCTGTGTGAAAAGGGCTTCAGCCTTTGGCTCTCTGTGCATTTTAACACACCATAAATCATTCTCCTAGCCGTCCCATGTATTTCGTGAATGATATATTTTATTTACACTACAGAGGAAAACACACATGGTCGTTATTAATCATCTCCCACCTTTAATAATGATTCAACTTCCACTCATTCATCACACAACTTCTAAGCTGGGCTTAACACAAGAATAAAAAAAGAGAGAGAAAGAGACAGATGAAAGAAAACAAACAGTGCTGGCTAACAAGCAAGCTTTTTCAGAGGTTAAGGAACAAAGGGACTAATAGCGCCATTTTCCTATTGTGAATACAATGACAATAAAATACAGTCTGTAGTGCTTACAGGTTCTGAAATAAATACCTGAGCACGATTGTGACAAAATCTTGAGTACAATTTTGCTAAACTCAATTATGTTTTTATTGCTATGTAAACGTTCAGTCAAATCTCTTTGTTTCTCTCCAAAGTCACTTGTAACAATGAGATACAAACATAAACGCACACATATGTGCTATAGAAATCTATTGGGTTTCACTCTGTGGCTGCGTTAGTGTCAAAATTCATTAAAAGTGCAGTAGACGGTTATCCCTCATAACGCTGAGGCACCGCCAGACTTCAGTGAACATGAGCCGTGTTGAGGTTCTCTGTAGTATCTTGGTGTGAAAAAAAAATCACTTCCTGCAAGCACTGAGCACTTATGTCAGATACAACCCTACATGTCTTTCAGTCAGCATTGATTTCTCCTGTTATTAGAGTTTTAGCCACATATCTGTCTCGCCGCAGACATTGTAAACGACACCTAACAGTACAGTCTGTTTGGATAGTCTCCAAATCACATAGTTCACACATGAAGCATATGCTTTAGGGAAGCAAGGGAGGCACAAGGGTGAAGAATGAATAGAATTTCTTATATCTAATGTCCATTTCAAGTTTCGAGTGGGTTGCGGTAGTAAAATGTCAGGCTTTGGCTGACTGAGGGCTAACCGTAAATGGCATAGTGCAAACTGTGGTCTTGGAAAGCCTAATTTTGTGTGATTTGTAGAACTGGAAAAGTTTAGGAAATTAACAAATTTAGAAAATGTTTTTTTTTTATTTTTTATAATGAATAAACATAATAGGCATGCCAAAAATATTTGAATGAGTAAAACGTATAAATAAATAAATAAATAAATTACCGTATCCAGTAAATCATGAATTAATCATCAGTGATGGAATTTATTGGTTCCTGAAATTTTATTTTGAATAATTAATTATTTTAGTTTAATCCGCAGACTTTAGCTCTCTGCATCTTTAGTTGTACGGATAAAAACAGTTCCTCAAAATATCTCTCCTAATACAATAATCTCTTCTAATAATTTCTTCTCTAAATGATGATAGAATTTTAATTTGTAATTAAAGTATTCTTTTAACAATCTCATGAAGTAGCCGTGTTGGGAAGCTTACTTTGAAAATGTAATAGGTTACAGATTACAAGTTACCCTATTTAAAATGTAATAAGTAGTGTAACTATTTCAATCAGTTTATTAAAGTAATGTAACTGTAATGAAATGTTACATTTGATTACTTTTTGATTACTTTTCCAAAGTTCTCATTATTTGTTTTGAAACATTTAAAGCAGGCAGGGTTAACCGTACAGTAGTAATCAACAGTTATTACTGTCAGACTTTCAAATTCCTTCATCACTTAAATTAAGATTATAAAAATGTAATTTTAAAGAACAGCCACCATAAACCCACACTTTAACACCACTTTTTTACATTGAGATTGTTATGAGGTTAAATACAGATTTAAAATCATAAGAAACAGTTTAACAGCTATGATACTGTTTTTGAAATCTTTGCTATGACAAGAAACAACATCTTCCTTCCTGTTTTGACATATTTCCCATTGAAACAGGACGTTTGGGCGGGATATTGGCATTGTCAGTGGGCTTTAGTTACATCACATCCATCACATTTACAGAGACTGCTCATCCTGAAATGCTGAAGGTTTATTCAGTCAACATTTAAGTACACTAGCTTATGGATTAGCTTTAAAGCTACTGTAATAGATACCGTTGAAGCTAACAGACAAGTGAAAGTTCATTAGGTCTTTAAGAGTAATTTAAAGAGCAAGAATCTTCAAAATAGTTTGGATTCCTTGAAAGGCAGCTGTTTGAAGCCACCAGGAGGCCAGTGAAATAAAGACAATCAAGCAGATCAGTGCTAACAGCTTGTGCTCCTCCCTTCTTTCTTACAGAGGCATTCTCCCACGAAATAAACCGGCGTTACAACAGATTGATTTAAATGTCTGTGTGTTTTCCAGCACCTCTGTGGAAGACTCAACAAAAGGGATGAGTTTACAATACCACCCCTTACATCCAAGTAATTTATGGCACGCCATGCGCTCAGCAAAGTGCAGCAAAAGGCACCTGGCCTAAAGCATAAAAGAGCACATAGCACCAGAAAGAGAAGGATTTACCTTGCAAAATAAAGTGGGAAGTAATTGAAACAGTGCAGAAGTGAGCTTTTGATTATGTTGTGGATGCACTCCGTCATGTCATAATGGCTCTTGTCCCCTGAACCGCAAAACCATGTATGCTTAATGAAGCAAAAACAGCTCCACATGAAACAGCTATCTCCATCTTTTGAAGGCAATATTGCTATCATAAAGCATGCTCGGAGTAATAGAAATAAGATTTACACAGGTCCGGCTAATGCATGCTAAGGAGGTTAACTGCTGTGTTTCTTGACAACCCAAAAGGCGGCTCCATCTAATAAGGGTGGCAGCGCCTTTATAGTCTCTCTCTCAGGATGACTGCTTTTCACTGGCAGCGCCAAAAAGCATTGTTTATAAGGCTGCGTGTTGAATATGCAATAAAACGGCTAAAAAACAAAACGATTCCCCTTATGCAGACAATAAATGGGCTGAATATGAACATCGCTTGTGCTGTTTAAAGAGACTGCATAATTCAGTGTTTACAAGTGCTGTTGCTAAGGCTGATATTGTGATTATTACTCATATCAATTGCACCCTATTAACACGAGCACTGTTAAATAATAGTTTTGCAGCAGAAGCTGCCATTATCACGCTGCCATATTAAAATGACAGACATGCAAACTGTTCTGTCATACAGTGTAAAGTAGTAAAGCAATAGGCCACAAGAGGCTGTGTGTTACAGTGTTTTTACCATGGGTAAGAGTTGTTCTTATGCACAGTGTGAGATAAGCAGATAAACAAAACTGGCATTAGCCATATAATAAAAGACAAAAATTAAGTTGTCCATTTTTTCCATAAAAAAGTACAGGTTACAGTCAGACATTTACAGTACAATATGAATGAGACCAATCTGTAAGCATTAAAATACTTTTTATTTCCACAGTTAAAACAATGTGGCAAAAAGACATTCTAAAAATGCTAGGTTAAAACAACCCATTGCTGGGTGAAATATGGACAAACCCAGCACCTGGGTTAGTTTTATTTAATTCAACTATTGCTTTAAAAAAGTTATTATTATCATTATTATTTATATATTATTATTCAAAATGAACATATGTTCAATAAATAAGCATTTATTAATAATATTATTTATTAAGTTATTATTAATAATAATAATAATAATATATATATATATATATATTTTAATTATTAATAAATGTTCATCTTTAGATTATTGCTGAAGCCCCTGGTAATTATAAGCTTGATTTTTTTTTTTTTTTTTTTTTTTTTTTTTTTTTTTTTTTTTTTTTTACAACATTACTTTTTGGGTTCATTTAAAGCCAGCCATATAGTAATTGTTGTAAATTTTTAAACAATAGTTGAGTTAAATAAGGTTGGGTTAAACATTTAACCTGAATGCTGTATTTGTCCATATTTCACCCAGCACTGGTTGTATTTAACCCAGCAGTTTTTCAGTGTACAATATGCATATTAACAGAATAAAAATAAAAAATAAAAAAAACCCTGCCATGATAACATAAAACCCTAATATAACTGCACTAATTATTATTAGAATAAAAAAAAAAAAAAAAAAAAAAACATACTCAAACAATCTTTTGTTTATTTTACATTTCCGTAAATGCACAATATAATACATAATATTTGATGTAAGCTTAAAATCTTAAAAGCTTAAAAGCTTAAATCCACCAAAAGTCCTCATTTATTTATTTTTGTCACAACATAATCTAAATTTTTGCTTTTATTGAAAATCAGGCATGAGTTCAATTAATGTTTAGTGGTAATTAACATTATGCCACAAATTCTGACAACTGTAATGAACCTAGAATATTTCCAGAAGTTTAATATATAACTGAACTACTATTATTTGAAATTGTTCTAATAATTAAATATTATAATTAATTCATATAATTCATTATCTTAGGCATATGTTATGTGCCTGAAGCCCTCCCATACCTAACAGATTATAAATGTAACCAAACAACTTTTAGCCAGTTAATTGGTTGATTTTCTTTCTCTATCAATGAAAATAGTTTCAAAAGTAGCCATCAAGCTTTTAAATTTTCTGCTTTCTGTTCATTCAAACTCAAAAACAGACAAGAGGAGTGATACAAAAAGCAAACTAACCAGTCCTTAAATAGTTTAACTTGACTTTTTCAATGACGTAAATTAACCTTAATAATTATCCATTAGTAATACAGTTGCTGTTGTGTCTGAAAAAAAACAGAATAATAAGTTACCAACATATCTTAGAGATGAGCATTACATTTACCTCATAACTATTACTTTTCGTGACTACTTTACGCCCCCTCCCATCCTATCCCCGAACATTCAGCCTTGTTATTCACAGCAATCACATTCCACCAAAATGTCCCACAGTCCTGACAAATAACCATTAACATGATTTTTCCCCCCTTTCCCACTTTTGCCTTCTCAAATTTGGTCTCTCCCCTATTTGTGCAGATGATGTATTGAAATCCATGAGCCTATAATCCTATTAATACAGCTCTTGTCCATGTTACATTTATTTTCCTCCTAATCTCCTGCTCCGGCCTCCCCTCTCTCTCTCTCTCTCTCTCTTACTCTCTCTCTCGTTTTCTCTCCTCTTGTCCCTTGGCTGACCCCGGCCCACATACTCTCCTCTCTGAGCTGAGAGAAATTCAGATTGATACCAAATATAATGGTCATTGCGGGTTTCATAACAAGCTTCCTGATGGTGTGATCAAGGGCTGTTTAGCTTGAATGACCGCGTCAGCCATCTTCTTGAACCGAGGGCAGACTCATGCCAAACCGGAGAGGGCCGGATGGGAATGTTTACAGTGTCATTCTGTGAAACGCTATCAATACTTGACCTCTCTGCTATGATATGACTATGACGGTACAGGCCAAATACTTGCAGAAAAAGCTCCAAGAGTCATACTTTTTAAAATTCGACATAAACATCGCATTAAAATGATTTGTGTACACAGCATACTCACATACAAGTGCACGATGGGAGTTTTTCATGAGAGCTTACTGTAACTCATTTCTAAAAAGGGGGAAAAGATGTATTTCATCCTTTAACTAGATCGCCTGGATGTCTGCCTTGATGTCTGCATAGGCGACGAAGGCCCCACAAACACGTAATCCTAATGGAAATCCTTGTCATACATGCCCCAGTAATGGTTTATGGTTCTGACCATAAGCGCCAATCCAAGCCCAGTCCTCCAAACCCATAAACCAATCGGTTCCACAGCCAAATCCAAATGAATCAATTCCAAACTCTTCAGATGGCCACAGACACACTCACTTACCTGAGAACGGTGGCAAATAGAGTATTTTTACAAGCTCGGGGCGCTTCATGGGGTGGAGATAGAGTCTAATGAATGTGAATGGATGGGCCTTGAGTGAAGTGAAGACATGTATTTACACAGGATCTAGAATCTTCTTTATATGCTGAGAGGACGGTTTGCTAAGCCCTTCACAGGATGAGGGAGAGATCCTGATGGAGAGCACACTGTGGACAATAAATGAACCACATTAGCCAATCAGGTGTCATTTTTGCAGGCATTTGTTTAGTTTTATAGTAAAGGCTCACAATGTGCCTTTTCTCTCACGTCAGCAAAAATGCGGCCATGTCTACGACAGTCTTCTGTGATATTAATCATCATATCAACACATAGCTCATTATGGAAATGTATAATATACGGCAAATGTGTTCAGATTTACAGTCAGCAAAATTCTTTAGCAGTTTATATTTTCTTTTATTAACATAAACTAATATTCCGAGGCACCAAATATGTGGTGATTTGTTGTCATAGTCAGAACCAGGCAGGATCTGCTCAAATGGAAAGAAACATTTGCACAGAGAGGTATTGTGGTGGAAGTGGCAGTGAATGAGGGCAGAACAATAAAAGTGAGGCATTGAAGGAGTAACTGAAAAGTTTAATGTGGCTTTCAGTTCACCCCATAATGCCTTGTGACTGATGAAACATTTCCCATGATTCACAGAGGCCTCTGTCAGCAGTGATGTAAAAAGCCCTAGAGGCAAGGACCGGCACCTAGCCTCACAGTTTCAATTTTAATTTGTTCCTCAACAGAGAGGAAAAAAGAATGTTTATAATGGGAATGGAATTTTACCTCCGAAAAATCTAAAGGAATTTAAAATGGGAGCAGAATTTATGGAATCTCTTAATGGCTGCAAAAACAGGAATGTTCGGACATCACACTGGCATGCAGAATGTGTCATTAATTAAAAACCATGTTAAAAAGTGTTTAAATATTTCTAGGGCTGAAATATGAGGTCATTGATGTTACACAAATAAAGAGTTTATTCAGCATGTGGTTTTCAGGAAAGACACTGACCAACAAGAAAAAATTCTGTTTCATTTACATATCTTATCAGCGTCTGATATAAAAAGAACAGTGACAGAAAGAAAACCCCCACGAGTCTTTTATAACCTCCTGTTTGTAACTGGAAAAGGAACAAGTTATAATGGTGCAGAGGAAAGAGTGGAGAGCAAATGGAAGCCCTCATTAAAACATCTCCAGCTGTATTGTGGAGAAAAAAGCTTGACTGAGGTGCTCAGTGATGTTAATAGAGATCAAATGGAAAGGTAGTGCAAAAAAAGAGGCAGGTTCATTACTCTGGCAAAAGGTAAAACACACAGAGACACCTCTCATACAGAGGCAGCTATAATGGGTCAAGCAGCTAATGAACATCAGACAGACAGACAGACCAATGGGGCGGTTATGATGGGAAGGAGGAACGAGAAACAGACAGATAGACATAGAGCAAGAGCGCCTCTAGGTCCAGCCTTTGAAGATGTCCGGGTCACATCGGCGAGCACAGATCCTTTGTTCTCAGTCTCTTTTATAATACGATCACTTCCTATACTTGGAGATTTTCTTAAAAGAGAAATAACATTCTAAAAGCCTGTTTGCACCAGTTGCTAACATTTCGAGTGAACCACGTTAAAAGGAGACAACGCTAAATACAGGTGCAAATGACTGTTTTGTGATCAGATCAGGAAAAAAATGCAGCAAGTACAGGAAATTGCTAGTGCCAATACATACACTGATATGGTGCTGTGAGTGTTTACAGTTCAGGTCAAAAGTTTACACCCCCTTTCAGAATGTGCAAAATGTTAATTATTTATCCAAAATAAGAGGGATCATACAAAATTCATGCTGGTGTTTACTTAGTACTGACCTGAATAAGATATTTCACATAAAAGATTTTTACATATGTGACCCTGGACCACAAAACCAGTCATAAGGGTTAATTTTTCTCAATTAAGATATATACACCAGCTGAATAGATAAACTTTCCATTGATGTATAGTTTGTTAGGATAGGACAATATTTGGCCAAGATATAACTATTTGAAAATTTGGAATCAAAAGGGTGCAAAAAAATAAAATAAAATAAAAATAGAATTAAAAAAATAATAATCGAAATATTGAGAAAACCACCTTTAAAATTGTCCAAATGAAGGTCTTACCAATGCATATGACTAATCAAAAATTAAGTTTTGACATATTTACGGTAGGTAATTTATAAAATATCTTCATGAAACATGATCTTTACTTAACATCTTAATGATTTTTCAAAAAATCAATACTTTTGACCCATACAGTGTATTTTTGACTATTGCTACAAATATACCTGTGAGACTAAGTTTTGTGATCCAGGGTCACATATAGTCCATAACAGAAAATAATAACCCTATTCAATGATTCTTAATTTATTAATTTGTTATTGTTGGAAATGGTTCAAATACACAAAAATGCTGGAAAACCTAAGCATTTGTGGGACCTGAAGGATTTTTCTAAGGAACAGTGGGCAGTTTAACTGTTCAGGACAAACAAGGGACTCATCAACAACTGGCTAAACAAAACAACAACAAAAAACAAACAAACAAAAGCAGCTGTGGATCACTCAGGTAAGAACACAGTATTGAGTATCAAGGGGATGTAAACTTTTGAAAAGGGTCATTTTTATTAACTCAACTATTTTAAATTATTCAATTAAATTATTTTCTCTTGTGGACTGTATGTAAACATATGTTATGTGAAATATCTTATTCAGGTCGATATTAAACAATAATATGCATTTTGTATGATCCCTCTTATTTTGGTAAAATAATTAACATTTTGCAGATTCTGAAAGGGGGATGTAAACTTTTGACCTCAACTGTAAGACATACTGCTGCTGCACAAATAGCATATAAAATAACCCATAGTTAGTCTATACAGGTGGAGCTGGGGAGGTGGAGGGTTTTAGAGGAACTCTAAACTACAAAATGCACTATGAATGCTACAAAATGCACTATGAATGCTAACCAGACATTTAAATGTAAAGCAGTAAGCTCATTAGCTGCATATGCAACATGAACCAATCAGCTTGTGCCAAGTAGTTTAACGCTGTGAATATCATAAGTTTGCATTAAAGACCCATTAACCTGTGCCATCTTGAGCTTACATGATCCTTCAGAAATCATTTGAATATGCTTTTATGTTTTGCTGCCTAATATTTTTATAGGAAACTGTGATACTTTTTTTAGGATTATTTGATGAAAAGAAAGATCAAAAGAACAACATTTATTTTTATGAACACTTTTGATTAGATGAATGCATACTTGTTTGAAAAAGTATTAATTTCTTTTTTTTTATTTCTTTTTTTTAAAGGATGATACATAAGATAAATATAAATAAAAAGGAGAGTCCCTGGGATGTGTAACAGTCTGAATGGGGGGTCCCGGTTCAGAAAGGGTTGGCAACCTCTGCACTGTATAATGGAAGGTAACAAAATGATGATGTTTTTCTCTGCTCATATGGCAATAAATTGTATCATAAACTGCATTCTCTCTGAGTCTGTCTCTCTCTCAGGTGAGAGCTCCTCCACATAGAGGAAATGAGGGGGAAAATGATGATCCCCCTTCCAGGCCTAATGTGTGTGTGTTTTCCCCTTCTCTCACTCTACATGCCCCTCCCCTGTTTTTCTCTCTTGTCTGCCAAGATGCAAGACTCTCCAGCCAGGATGACAGAAAATCGAGGTTGTGGTTGCTGAAATCCCTCCTGTGCCTTCAACTCTAAACACAGGGTCAGATGTCAGCCTACAGCTATGCACAAAACTACAGTAAAAAAAAAAAAAAAAAAAAAAAACATTGTGCCAGATACTGCCATTTTTTCTGTTCCAGTGTCAATCCAATTATGTCTCAAGCACAATACTGGCAAAACAAGGTGGGTAGTATCAATTCCAGAGAGGTTTACCTTCAGTCTGTTTTCATCTTTCATTCAATCTTGTTTATTAAAATAAAGCACAGGGAAAAGTTATCAATCAATATCACATTGCACAAGTGTTGTGGCAATAGGCAAATTACAACTATGGTAATATTCAGACTGCAATCTTTGGGGGAAAATCCCCCCCCAAAAAAACAGAACTTTTATATATGCAAAGTCAGAAAATTGTACTTTTGAATTTACTTAGTAAGATAATTTAAAGGGATAGTTCACCCAAAAATTAAAATTATGTCATTAATTACTCACCCTCATGTCGTGCCATACTCGTAAGACCTTCGTTCATCTTCAGAACACAAATTAAGATATTGGAACTCATGATAATGGCGGAGGACGCGAGTTGGAGAGGAAAAATTATTGAATAAAGTCAATATTTTTGTTTTCTTTGCACACAAAAAATATTCTCATAGCTTCGTAAAATTATTGTTGAACCACCAATGTCCTTACTACGTTTCTGGAACATTTCAGTTGCATTGTTGTCAATGCAGTGTCAGAAAGCCCTCAGATTTAATCAAAAATATCTTAATTTGTCTTTCAAAGATGAACAAAGGTCTAATGGGTTTGAAACGGCATGAGGGTGAGTAATTAATGACAGTATTTTCATTTTTGGCTGAACTACCCCTTTAAGGCAACATCAGAAAGCCAAGTGCATTGAAAAAAAAATGTATACAAATGTATAGTACATTTAGTACAATATGGATTTATATACTTTTGTTTTTAATTGAACACTTTAAGTAGATGAGAATGAAGTGCTTTTTGTTTGCTTGCAGTAAATGTAACAACATGTATACAACACTGTATAACATGCAGTATGCTATGGCACCACATAATTTATTGAAGAAAAAAAATATTCTCATCATACAATCAAACACTTTACCAGCTCTAGACATACTATAAGTGTAAAATGGCATTTTTCTTCACAGTGAATATAAGCATCTGCCTTTGATGTAAGGATACACATTTCATCAATGCAAAAAAGGATGATGCCACTTGTAAAGGTCTATCATGAATGACTAAGAGTCTAGTAGTAGGGAAATGCCGCTTGAAAACACATCCTCATTTCAGACAGAGCGGATCTACGGCTGCAAGTGGAAAAAAAAAAAGAAAAGCCTCCATAAAACCTTCCCTTTACTGCTTATAGCATTATCTAGCTTATGTGTATCATAAAAGGAGAGTAATTCATCTATAAAGTAATAAACTCCAGAATAAGGAGAGCATATATCCTGTGTAACAATACACCTCGCTGGGATAGATTAAACATGACAATATGATTTACAAAGTTCACCTATAAATTACCGGAATTTCTAATAGGTTGAATATTCGAGTCGGGGGCGACGCCGAAGTCTTTACCCGGCAGTGGCGGGTCGCAAAGAATGTCTGACATCAAGCGTACGGGTCCTGCCACGGTGTCACACAACGCACTGTATCATTCCTCCGTTAATAAAGGCATGGCCGGCAGTAGGGCTTCAGAGCAGAGGCAAAGTTATGGAAAATATTTCTCTCCCAAGGACATGGCACCAGATGTGCAAAGACTTATGGGAGCAATCATAGGTGGCCAAGGCTCGGGCTGTGAGGCCTTATTAAGTTAGGCTGCAATCCAGCACCTTCAACTTATTAAGCTGTCAAGAGTTGCAATGATTAAAACCAAGGAAAGGTCACGAGCAGACCTTCGGCATTGTGCAAGGGCTGGTATTTTCTTTAGTAGTGCCGGCCCTAATGAAGACATTTTACACTTGCAGGTGGGATTTGATGAAATGGCTCTTTAGCAACGAGCTCTTGTTCTTTCTCTTCCTCTCTCCTTTTTTGTATGTCTGAGAGGCTTGTGCAAATCTTCAAAAGTTTCGCCTTTTTTTTCTCCCTTACCTCCTCATCGAAGGTAGAGAATAATATAGAGAAATTAACTTATTTTGAAAGACAGGATGAATGGGAGAAAGGGAGAGACAGAGCGTTTCTTTCGCCAGCACGCGAACGACCGCTCTCACTCTCGAATGGTTTTGCATACGATCATCCGCGGAGATCAAAGCCGAGAAGGCCGCGGTAATAATTACCGGATGTGTGCGAACGCAGAAACGTTTAGCACGGGCAGGGCTGTCGCCTAAATATCAGCCGGCACGTTCTGCTGATGAAGGGATTTTAATGTCTGCCGGCTTCGTGCCATCATCTGCCTACGGAGATTAAAGAAACACCGCAATCCGCCAAGAGTTTTATTGAGAGCTGTCACTAGTGTACGTCTCAATGCCCGAGGTCCGGGTGCATTCCTGATATATTCACCTGCCAGGTCGGATGGTGTGGTTTGTGGAGTGGATTGCCGCTAAGTTGTGTTGAAAGGTTAGCTCGCTTGCCTGAGGGTCAAACCACCGGCCCAAGAACACTATATATCCTAACAAGACTTATTTTAGTCCAGAGGAGATGTCAGTAATGACACCTTGGCTTTTGTGACACTTTGCCTAGTTTGACCAAGAACGTAAACCGTGAAATCGCAAAGACCTCGTACGGGAACTATTCTCCCACAGAAGCTACAGCTTGGTGCCATCGTGTAGTCGATTTCAGTAATATAGCTCTGGATATTGCTGAAACATAAGGTGGAAAAAAGGAGGGTACGGAATGTGCCTGTCTCATTTCAAAGCGTGCCCTTGACATCTTTGTAGATTGGCTTTTTTCTCTCTTTCCTGCATTGCCCAGGACACTGCTACAGCTGCAAATTGCCAATGACAGATATGCAAAATGGGGGTCATACAAAGTTCTCAGCCATTTTATAAAGGAGACACATATACTGTGTGTCTGTCGGCTTGCTAGAGGTGCCGTGTGACCTCTAAAAACTATTTTCATATACTGAAATATATATTGAATAGCACACATTGCTGTATCTCCAAATGAGAAATCCCATGTAGCGAGAACTCATTTAGCTGTTCTTGAGGCTAGTGTCGCTGTCAAAGTTGAAATGAGAACAAGCAAACGTGGTTTAGGGGCACGCGCTTTCCGACATTGTCTTACAGAAGCTGCTTGCGCTTTGTGAAATGCCAAAGTTTTCTTTAAGTATGACTCCTTGACTCCTTTAGTTCACAACATTAGCAGACAGCTGTCATCCCAGCGTCCATGTATTGGTTAACGTTCTGTTCTTTTAAGGTTACGGTGACCTATCTACACGCTGCGGGATCTGCGCATATAGTCAAAGCCGCTGAGATGCCCCCTTCCTTAGGCTTCAAATGTCCTAATTACTCCTGTGTGCCTCACAGGTCAAGCCGAGCTTTCCGTACTAGCCTGGCACCATAAGAGTATTCTCCACTCCATTAGCATGACATTTCAATGCACAGGGCTAAATGTTCCCACTCCTTAAACTCTCAGCCTCCGAGGATTCTGTGGCCTACATAAAAGACTCAGCTTAGACCTAAGCTGCTCCTTTTTGCTGTTGGGGGAAAATGCTATCAGAGAACTGAATGAGAAAAGTTTGTTCCAATTGAGGCAAAGCAGAGAAATAGAGCTATGACCGTGTTGCGTTTATGTAAAATGCGAGACACCGTGAAGCTCCAGGAAAAAGAGGTAGACTTTAGGACACATTAGAGTTCATGCAAAATGGAAATCATTTACTCACCCGCATATTGTTCTGAATCTTTATGACAGATTTTGTGGAACACAAAGAAGATATTTTGAAGAATATAATGGTTGTTCTTTCTAAATAATGAAGCCCAAATACTACAAGAACGTATCATAATAGTAGTTCACATGACTTGTATGCCATATTCTAAAGCCATGCAGATTTGAAATTGCATCATTTTTCACTAAAAATCTTGACTATCCAAGGTATACTACCAGTCAAATGTTTTTGAACAGTAAGATTTTTAATGTTTTTTTAAAGAGGTCTCTTCAGCTCACCAAGCCTGCATTTATTAGATCTAAAATACAGCAAAAGTAGTAATATTGTGAAATATTTTATTATTATTTAAAATAACTGCTTTCTATTTGAATATATTTTAAAATGTTTTTTTTTTCTTCTGTGGCAAAGAAATTAATTAGTGCTTTTATTTAGCAATTATGCTTTAAAGTGATAATAAAGACATTCATAATGTTATAATATTTCTATTTCAGAAAAAAAATCAGATCTGATCTGATTCTCCTTGTTATTCTGAACTTTCTGTTCATAAAAAAAAAAAAACTTGAAAAGAATTTACTCAGCTGTTTACAACATACTACTACTACTACTACTACTACTACTACTAACAATAAATGCTTTTTGAGCAGCAAATCAGAATATTAGAATGATTTCTGGAGGACAATGTGACTGGAATAATAATGATAAAAATGTATCTTTGAAATCAGAGCAATAAATGACATTCTAAAATATTCAAATAGAAAACAGATATTTTAAATAGTAAAACATATTTTAAAATTTCACAGTTTCTGCTGTACTTTGGAACAAATAAATATACGCTTAGTGAGCAGAAGAGACTTAGAAAAACATTAAAAACTTTTGACTGGTAGTGTATGTTCATAAGGAAAGTAAGAATTCATGAGTGAAAGTCCATTTTGTTGATCTAGTTGACAAAACTCATTCATTCACAAATCAGACTGATCTGATTTCTGACATCAGTAAGTAAATTGTTTTGTTCATTACATAAAGCTATGGCATGGCTTCAGAAGACTTGCAATATACAACACATGAGTCATACGGATGACTTTTATGATGCTTTTGTGTTCTTTTCACAGCTTGAACACTCAAGTCCCCATTCACTGTAATTGCACTGAGAACAGAGACCAGCACATTATCCAAAACTTCCTTTTTGTGTTCTGCAGAAGAAAGAGAAAAATGTCAGCCATATTTAAAACAACATCAGGGTAAGCAAATGATGACAGAATTGTCTTTTTTGCATGTACTATTTCTTTAATGACTGCGTGTACAGTAACATCAATAATACTCTAATGATGCACAACATCACAGCACTTGCATTTTCTAATACTGTCTGGATATTCATTCAAAAGCAGCCTTGAAATGTTTGAATCAATGCTGTCCGGTGGGTTAAAACCAAATTGCAAGCATTACCAAGAGAGACAGCAGATGACTATGATGTGTTAAATGCTGTTAAAAGGCTCGCCTTCGATTTCAAGTGCAGCAGCGCACCACTTTCACCTTGTTCGCAAAGCAGAATCTATCAAGGATGTAAAAGCTCTGCCCGTCCCTTTTTCATTCTCTCTTTTGCTCTCTTTTCTAACAGTTCCCAGGATACCTTTTGCTGCACCTGAAAGCTCCCGTTACCTGAAACAAATTGCCTGAAGAAATCTGCACCGCTTCTAGTCCTAAAAATGCAAAGGAGATGCAGAAGCTGGCACGCTAAATGAACAATACTCTCATGTTTCTGCTCCTTCTTAAAAAAAAAAAAAAAAAAACACCCCGCTTAAGACATAAATAAATAAATAAAAGATGAGAAAGTAACTTTGTAGTCTCTGTGCACTTGTGGTTTGTGCTCTGGGCGAAAACCAGCACCGTTGCGCAATAACTCCCCTGCACGAAAGCATATCGGCACACTGCTACAAGATGGAGTTTCACAGTGTGTTTTGAGTGAATATGATATGAAAAGATGTTAGCGACGCAATTTTCATCACAATGGTGGGATGCAAGATGCTCATTTAAAGACATAAGAATCGATGGGCTGTTTTTCTGTGAGACCCGCTGTGCTGCATCCAGCTTCATGTCTCTTTAATTTGCTGCTCGGAGAGCAAACATTACTCCTTTGCAATGTGAACTATGCAGAGATGTCTTACATATACATGAGACTACTGAACTCTTCTTAAAAAGAGATAAAACTTATTTACACATCATGCTGAATGACTGAATTAGTGAATGCGTGAGGCTGCAATGCTAAAAGCACAAGTTGGAGAGAAGAAAACCCTCGGGTGAACTCTTATAGAGGGGATCTGCATGCTAGATATAGATATGAGACGAGAAGCCGGCCGGGAGCCCATCCTCATGCAGGAATGACAGAGGAGAGAGCATCCCTTGTTTCCTTTTTCCCTCTTTCCTTTTCTCTATCCATGCCGTTAGAGAGCTCATTATAGAGTATGCAGAACTCTGGAGGAACAAGCAAGTGAGAATTGTGGGATTTCTGCACAGCTGTAAGCTACACTGCCATTCTCCCATTACCGACAGTCTATTGATTGCCAGCTTTCCAATGATTCCAAAACAGTTTTGGGATTTTGCTTACTACTGACTTGTTGAGATTTGTCGTCATTAATCCAGAGATCTGACTGCAGTTCAGCTTTTATAGACGGAGCCACTAATGACTTCATAAATATCTCAGATGGATGGGGAACTTCGAAAAACTCCGGCTTAATCACTTTTAGCCCTGTTGCACTAATAAAGATTTCAAATCCCCATCCACTCCTGGAAATGCTTTGAAAGAAGTCAGGCTTATAATGATAGACCGGTTCAAAAGGTAACCTTGTGCACATCACCTATTGCGGCAAGGCCTGCAGAACAATGCGGAGCGCCGCTGAATAACAAATTTCTCAAAAAAAAAAAGCAAGGAAGAAGACATGAAATATATAAATAACATAGCCGGGTTCACCCCGAGTTCATCGGCGGAAGGCCAACAGTAAGACAGGAGAGCAGGAAGAGAGAAAGAAGGCGGCAAAACAGGGAAAACTTTTCTCTTTCCCCTCACTGGAGCTGTGCCCCCTGCTCATAGGTGTTGCTAAAATGATTAGCTGCCAGCAATCAGCCTGTCGCCGAATCAGCTTTGAACTGGTCAGGGTCGACTTATCACATGACCGGCAGCCGTTTGCAGCGGTGGGCTGAGCCACGCTGTCAGGTGAGAGGCGCGTTTTTTCTTGCATAATTCTCCAGATGGGAGTGATGAGTTCACAGCCTGCTTTAGCAGGCACCAAATTGGGGGGGGATTGCTGACATATAATCGTTTTAGGAGGGCGAGAGGCTTGGTATGGATTCTGTAGCGTAGGCAAGTGCACACACGCACACATTCGGGAGTGAATGACGGCGGGTAGACAGAAGGAGGTCAATAACAGAGGCTGGGCTTATCGTCCCGTTTTCACGCTCACCTCACTCAGGGTTCATCGCTTGTAGCAGCAGGGCAAGATGTGTGTGGGTACAGGGGTGTGTTTGTATGCGCCATACACCATCCCAATTACACATACACATCTCCTGGGTCTGCTTTCCAGCTGAAACATCAGTGGAATATGAACAGATGAAAGTGTTTCTTGCCCTCACTTGTTTTTTATCACATCACCTTTTCCTGTGGTTTAACACATCCGTAGCCCACCAACAACCTCTCCCGGTGGAAGCGCTGAACTGAGAGATGACCCCAGTCATCAGAGCCAGTCTGGGCTGATTTGTGGGGATATGCTGTCTCTCCTCCTGAGACAAAGTTTCAAGCCTTCACCTCACTGCCTTTGTCTGTCTCTCACCCATCCACACAAAGCATAGACTTTACTGCAGATTAGCAGCGAGAAATGTACCTTTTGAAAAGGCACCACTTGCAGACTTATTTAGTTATTTCCCTGAATGAGAGAAGATGTTACAAAGCAAACAAAAAAGAAAGCATAACATTTATTGTAAATGAATAAATTATAGTATTAAATAATTTTACAGTTGGGTCATTCCCTGTCAAATCGGAAACTTCCTCAGCGCTGTTAAAGGAGCGGTTTACTTCCAGAACCAAAATGTACAGGTAATTTAGTAGTACTTCCCCTCTTGTCATCCAAGGTGTTCATGTCTTTCTTTCTTCTGTCGTAAAGAAATTATGTTCTTTGAGGAAAACGTTTCAGAATTTCTCTCCATATAGTAGACTTCTATGGTGCCCCTGAGTTTGAACTTCCAAAATGCAGCTTAAATACAGCTTCAATAGGGCTGTAAATGATCCCAGCCGAAGAAGAAGGATCTTATCTAACAAAACGATCAGTTATTAATAAATAAATAAATAAAAATGACAATTTATATATATTTTAACCTCTTGTCTAGCTCTGTGTCAACAACTGTATGTATTCTGGTTCAAGACAGTTAGGGTAGGTCGAAAAACTCCCATCTCATTTTCTCCTCCAACCTCAAAATCGTTCTACATCGCTGAAGAAGTACCGACCCAGTGTTTACAAAGTAAATGTGCAAAGACGATTTCCAAAAAAAAAGGTAAAAAAGCGATGTAGCGATGTACGATTTTGTATATAAATTGTGTTTTTTAGAAAATAACCAATGGTTTTGCTAGATAAGACCCTTCTTCCTCAGCTAGGATCATTTAGAGCCCTTTGAATCTGCACATAAACTGTATTTTGGAAGTTCAAACTCAGGGGCACCATAGAAGTCCACTATATGGAGAGAAATCCTGAAGTGTTTTCCTCAAACAAACAATTTCTTTACGACTGAAGAAACAAAGACATGAATTGGATGACAATCTTTAAATTTTTGTTCTGGAACTTCTGCTTTAATAAAGATAAACGTGCATAGTGATAAAAGCTAAAATATTAAATGTCATGGATATATATTTACTGAGTAATCCGGTCAAATACAGGTCAGATGTTTTGTAATGCGACCGCAGGAACAGTCATATCAAAATTCATGTGTCTTTTATGTTACTCCAGATCAGGGGAGTCACTTCAAAGATTTTACATACCCAAAGTTATCAAGTCATTTGCGAAAGGTAGTCAGTAGAAGTACAATGATGTGTCAGAACATAAGATTTACAGTGACAACTCTATACCTAAAGGCAAAACATGAGGGCTCGTATTCTAAACGTTTCAAAACTCTGCTCTCTTCTTTCACATCCTTGTCTTTATTTTTCATATTGCCTGCACATAATCGCTTACTATGTCCTCTGTGTTGCCAAGTCAACAATATTCCTGCGGAATCGGGCGTTTTTTTGTTCACTGTTGACCCGGGTTGTTTGTTGTCTGTTGAAGTGACCCCATTAACCCTGTAAACGTAGCCTTAAAATCAGTTGACTTTAGCAATCTTTGTGTCATTAGGGGAGCGTGGGGCACAAACTAACGTGGGGTTAGTTGTAATACACGTGGTTTAAATATTTCCACAATGCTACCATAACCAAATTTACGATATTTACTAGTTGCCATAGCACACTATGCAGAGAAGAAAAGAGACTGTCCTCAAAGAAAATACGTCCCAGTTGTACGTTTTTGAATCGACCAAATACGATCCATTCTTACGTTTTAAAGTTAAGCGCCCTCTAGCGGTCGTAAATATAATGACAGTGTCGCGTTGGATCTGACGTCATCGAATGACGTATGAGTTTTTATACGATTTCAGGGTAATTTAAACGTGTTTTACTAGGTGTAATTCGTATATATGACCACACCTAACCCTACCCTAAACCTACCCCTTACAGAAATAGTGCAAAATCATGATTTCTAGTGCATATTTAAAAAAAAAAAAAAAACATACAATAAAAACATATGCGTTCTCTGGATTCGAACCTGTGTTCATATGATTATACCATTCCGCAGTGCAACGCGCTACTAATTGACCTACACATAATGCTAAGGTTGAGTTAGATACCTGTTACTGATAAGGGAGCAAATGTTAAATACGCTTTACAGAGACGTATTTGAGGATTTGTGAAAACGACTTTAGTCGGTCGTATAAATTGGAGGACATGTTGGTCATATGGTCAAGTTACAACATGCCCCTCACATGTTACAATGTACCCACCTATGGGGCATGTTGTCACATTTCACTTCCTTTCTTTTGAGGTAAATAACGAAAAACATATACACTATAATTGTGAAACAAAGGGACATATTTGTACTAGACAAGTGTGAAATTAACGTGGATAAAAAATTATACTCTGAACCCCATGTGGATTTACACAAATTGAGAAATTCAAAAAGTGTTAAAAAATGTGCCCCGCGCTCCCCTATATGCTGATGATGACATTTCAAAAATGGCAAAAAGAAAATCATGAGATACATTTCTAGTTTCAACATTATTTGTTTTTCAGATATTCCCCTTTAAAAGAAAAAAAAAATATCAGCTGTATGCAAATTGACCCACATTTGGTTTTTGACCACTGAAAATGTGAACAGTTTACCAATTTACTCATGGAGCCATATTAAGGTCTCCATATCTCTGGGGCTGAACAACCAAGGGCCTTTAAAATGAAGATTCCGAAAGGAAAGTTTGTTAAGAACCAGAATCTAAAGAGGATATTAAGATATCTTTAAAACTGCTTGAGTGACAGGCATGCAATCTTAATTGCATTTTTGAACCATCACCATTGGTACAAAATACAACAAAGATAGCTAAAGTCAACAGATTTAACTAATAGGTCTACCAATCTCTGTGTAAAAATAAAATAAAGATGCTGCCAGATTTCTAAATTCATTTTTACACCCATGTAATTTGGCTCCAAATCGTCATTTTGTCCCCCCTCTACAAAATGGTAGATTACTCAGTAAATATACATCCATGACATTTAATATTTTGGCTTTCATAACTGTACATGTTTATCTTTTTGCTGAAAAAAGTTAACAAAAACAAAAATTTGAGCCAGGGAACTCTTTTTGAGTTGACACATAATGACCCAATTATATATATAATTTGATTAACTTATCATTAAAAAATAGCAATGAAAAAGTCTTCTATGTTCACCTAGGCTCGTCAAGAAACATTTATTATTATTACCAATGTTGACAACAGTAGGGAAAGCTGCAACAATGAGTAAAATAAATAAGTGTATCATCCATAATATTTTTGTGGAAACCATGATACATTTTCCCCCAGGGTTCTTTGATGAATCAAAAGTTCAAAAGACTAGCATTTATTATAAATGCAAATCTTTCATAACATTATTTATGTATTGTTTAATGTATTATTTAGTACTAATTATTTCACACTTTGACTCAAAAAAAAAACTTTGACTTAAAAAAAAAAAAGGTTGTATACAATATATGTATATAAATACGCAGCATGAACGTCAGTTGCATTATATGGAGGGAAAAAAGGTTTTATGATACATCATGCTGATGGGTTTAAGAATGAATAATAAATCTGAGGGGGCACGTGTCCCAGCATCTGTGTGTGTGCTAGAAAGAGCAGTGATTTTTGAATGAATAAACATTGATTTGTGCCATAATTGTGTGATTCTATGTTTGTACAAATAAGATATGATGACAGCTTTTGTCACATCACTTTTTTTTGAACTGTTGTGAACAAAATGTGTAATTATGTGAAAATTTGTCATGAGGTGATAAAATGAACATTGATTAATTTGTTTAATATCTGTTCTCCTGTGAGCGTTGACTGCTCTAATGTGACAATACAATACATATACAGTATTGTATAATGCACTCTGTTCAGTCGGCATACAGTAAATGTTAATGGCTGCATGTCACATCCACCTGGGTTCATATGCTTGTTTGTTTGGCACTCTGTCACTTTGAATTGCTGGCAAGTGGCACCAATGCACACTGGCATCATGCCCTCAGGGGTGTAATAGTTTCTCTCACTCACACTCACCCATCACAATTATCATGCCACAACCACTCAGTGCTCATTGGAGGTCATCTCAGAATGACAGCTGTCACTGCTTTCTGATTACCCCCACCTGGGAGGGAATTAAAGACAAATAAACCAGCGGTAAATGGTGTGTGTGCGTGTTTGTATTTGATGTGGCCACCCCACTGCCTCTCGTTTCCTCACGTCTATCCAACACAGTGAAGGGGTTCCAACTGACTGTACAGCACCAGAGGAAGGTAAAGACGTCATTACATGAATCTCAACATCTGCCTTAGCTAACAGACCTAACATGTTGCAGTTAATGGCAATATATTTACAGATTATCTCGGGAGATACATTCACACTGACCATTTTATTAGACAAGTGGCTCTTTAAATCCTATTTAAGATAGCATCAGTACTTTTCTATTTTTCTCGTCTTGCACTAGCTTGACCTTACACATTATGTAATCATGTATTCGTGACATATAGGCAGAAGTACCGACCCCGGTGTTTACAAAGCAAACATGCAAAGAAAGTCAATTCCCCTTTACAAAAAAGGTAAAACGATGTTTTGAAGTTGGAGGAAAAAATGAGATGGAGTTTTTTTCTATAGACTACCTTTTAAGAAACTGACCGATTGTTTCGCTAGATAAGACACTTATTCTTTGTCTGGGATCATGTAGAGCCATTTGAAACTGCCTTAACCCCATTGGCCACCATTGAAGTCCACTATATGGAGAAAATTCCTGGAATGTTTTCCTCAAAAAATGTAATTTCTTTGCGACTGAAGAAGGAAAGACATCTTGGATAACATGGGGGTGAGTAAAGTATCAGGAAATTTTCATTCTGGAAGTGAACTTCTCCTTTAAAGCCTTTATAGATATAATGCACTATAAACATAGTTTTAATGCATTAGTTATGCCTTGCAATGAACCATATAATGCATTATATGATCTCGTGACAAATTGTAATACATTATAATTCTTATGTATTCATTGTTATATAAAGTCATGACAAACAAACATTCAATACTTACAATTATTTATAAAAATATATAACACATTACAGCTTACATTATAAATACATTTATAATGCAATATAATTTATAAATAAAGGCTTGATAAATAAATGTATATAAAAAATGTTAATGCTAAATTTTGTATTATGAAGTTGATAGGTAGGGGGTTAAATTATTTAAAATGAAATGATTAGATTTTAATAAGTTGTCATTGCTCAAATATATTTTATTTGTAGTTTTCAGTGTTGAAGTTGATCATATTTATTTGTGGATTATATATAATATAGATATAACACCTGGCACAAACTAAGAAACTGCTATAATATTTCTGTTGTAAAACAGTGCAAATATTAATATATTTCTAATGATGTATGGTTTGTACAGGGTATAGGATTGTGGTAACATCATGCAGTAAACTGAACTATGACATATTTTGTTCAGATCGATCATAGCAGCTCAAATAAGATGGCCTGATTATCATTATATTTTATGCGCTCTTAAATCAAGTTTTTTTTTTTTTTTTTTTTAAATAACCTATGGAAAATTATTTCATTACTTCCAAATATTAATCAATTCAACATCAGCTCTCTTAACCGAGTCCATGCAGCACTGAATAGGGATTTCGCCGAGAAAGGGGTCCACTCCATGGTTAACATGTGTCTCGGTCATTTAGCATGCGAGGCGGGTATCGTGCCATGATGACTTTTAACCCCAGAGGAGGGAACTTGACGGAAGACCTCAGGGGAGAGCCGCATGGTAATGGTAATTTCAGTGTGAAATGTAGTCCCTGGTAGAAAGGTCAAGGTATCAGCATAAGCCCCCTTGAGCCAGGCTTAAGGCCTTTTTGGGACCACCGCTACAACACTGACCCCCATTCTCCTCTGCAGATCCTCCAGATATCCCTACACCTTCCAACCCCACAGAGAGAGAGACTGAGAGCCGTGGAGCGCCGTGTCGGAGAGAGGAGGGGGTCTGGTAAGATGAGTGGAACATTGAAGGATCGCTCCACATCCCAATGAGAGAATTTGGTGTGGAAGTGAGTTTGTGTATGCAAGTGATCGATACCAGCAACCCATCTCGCTCGTCTCGAACACACACACATGCGAGAACGCACCCAGGGTGCAACAGTGCTGTCTCACTCCGCCTCGTAATGAGTGTGTAGGCTCAACACTGGCAGATGGGAGAAATGCCACCGTTGCAGAGCGTGTCACTCAGCTGTGATAAGATGTATTAGAGAGGAACCGCTCCTTAAATCATGAGAGTATAAGCATATGTTGTTTGTGCTACTTTGTTTGCTTCTGGCTGAATTTTTTTCTGCCTGTTTTATTTGTGAACTTGCTGTGATGTGGCGGGTCTTCAACAGCTGGCTCAGTCAAAGATGTTTAATCTGGGGAATTTATGGGAAAAAAGGAATCGGAATTGGAGACAAAACGTTAAAAATCGCTAAAAGAGCCGTGAAGTGATGCGCTGCCGTGGGTCGGCAGACTAACATAACAAATATCTGTCAGATAGCAAAGCTATTTGTCTACCACTGCCCACATAATTTGTCATAAACCAAGCTCTAAATTAACATTTGGGAGGAGCATGCAAAGATAATCCTGTCAATCAAAATACAAGGATGTACATTAGCTTTTAAAAGTTTGGAGTTTAGCAATTTTTTATTTTTTTTTTAAGGATTAGTTCACTTCCAGAATAAAAATTTACTGATAAAATCCAAGATGTTCATGTCTTTCTTTCTTCAGTTATCTTTCATTATTAAATTAAGGTTTTTGAGGAAAATATTCCAGGATTTTTCTCCATATCATGGACTTCAATGATGGTCAACAGGTTAAAGGTCCAAATTGCAGTTTCAGTACAGATTCAAAGGGCTCTACTTGATCCCAGCCGAGGAATAAGGGTCTTATCTAGCAAACGATCAGTCTTTTTTTTTTTTTTAAAAGAATAAATAAAATGTACATACATTTGAACCACAAATGCTTGTTCCCAGATTTTTTTTTTTTTTTTGCCTAAATATATATATTTTTTTTCATTCAGTATTGCCTTTCACATGCTACAGCAGATGCTTATATGTTTCCCAGAAAACAAAAAAATAAGTTACATTTACACTGATCTTCAAACTCAAATTTACTTCTGAAGCATCAATGAGAATTTAAACCTTCTGTAATAGTTGCATATGAGTCCCCCAGTTGTCATCAGTGTGAAAAGAAGCATCTCAAACTCATACAGTCATTGCTGGAAAGGGTTCAAATACACAACACAAAAATGCTGGAAAACCAAAGAATTTGTGGTACCTGAAGGATTTTTCTGAAGAACAAACAAGGGACTTGTGAACAACTATCAATAAAGAAAAAAAAAAAAAAAAAAACACAGCTGTGAATCATTCAGGTATTAACACAGTATTAAGAATCAAGTGTAAGTAAACTTTTGAACAGGGTAATTTTTATGAATTCAACATTTTTTCTTGTGGACTATATGTAAACCTCTTTAATGTGAAATATTTTATTCAGGTCAGTACTAAATCAAAAAAAAACTTTTCAAGCTAAATATTTCACTTAAAGAAGTTTGCTGTATAACTTATAAGTTATACAAGCTATTACAAGTTGAAATGCAGACAAAACAGTCACTATGGTAACTTTCTGATTATTAAACAGAAGTCATCTTTAAAGTGAATGTGATGTAACTACACCTGTGTGGGGGAAAAATGACTTCAATTATCCACTACAGAATGACCTTGGCACCTGTTGATTAAAAATAATAGTTAATAAGTTCTGAGAAAAGCTCTAGCTGCATTTGCCTGCAGATGTCACTTAGTCAAACACAGTGACATTCATAGATTAAGTATGGCTTAAGTGTGCAAACACTTTTTGGGGACATGGTGTCTTTAATGTTATGCATTCACACCTGGTATAGGTATAGTACCACACAGATATCGCCACCTTCACAAACTGCTTATCGATTACTGTGCACAAAAGTGCTCTGGTGTCTCAACAGAGGGAGAGTGAGACAGAAAACAAGGGAGGGGGAATGACAGGAAGAGATAACTATTAATTTCCCCTCAATCGCTCCATTAGTTAATCATTTCTACTTGAAGGGAGCAGCACTGTATAACAAGAGCTTTAATTACAGAGAAACATATGTGCCCCTATTTGGCAAGAGCCACTCACAGGGAAAGAGAGAGAGTGAGAGAGAGTGAAAGGGGGGCACAGAGACACTAGGATAGTTTTACAGAGAAGTGCTATTTAAAAGCTGTAAAGTTGGGAGGCTGGGCCCATCTAAACTGAGTTTTCATAATAAAAACAGTGTCAGGGCTAATTTCCCCTACAGACTGCATTTAACAATGAGCGATGCGGCAGGTTTTAGGAGGCTGCCACGAAACACGATCCCAGGAGCATTAAGCATATTTTCAAACATGTGGGAATGCTTTCGTTCTGACATAAAAGTCGACCTATTCCCAAGCGGAAAGCCTAGCTACCTTCAAATAATGTTCGTTTTGACAACTCGCTGCACTGTTTTGTCCAGAATTAACCTTGAGACAACCCTGCATCTTTGAAGCTTGCGGAAAAAGCCCGGCCGAGGTCAATAACGCTGACGATCACGGAGGCATTATTGAAAAATGGCCTGTGAGCTCGAATTTTGACCCTGGTGATGTGATTGCCACAAAGTGTGAAGGGATTTGAACTCTACTTGAACCGCGGCCATTAAGTGGAGAAAGAATGGTGACATTACACCAGTGTGTACAATGTAATCATCACAATCACAGAGCCACAGTGGCTATAGCGTACGACAAGGGGTTCCTGAAGAGTTCAATGCAGCGAACGTGAACATGTGGCGTGTAAAGGAGCAGCCTGTCTACAAAACACCAAGGCAGGAAGCATTCGATAAAGCAGGCAAGATGGAACGAAACGCACCTTGGTAAAGCAAAACGTCGATGGGGTGAGGATCAATGGGACACTTGTAATGGATGGCGATGGATTGCGTGGTTTAATATTACATCTGGCAGGTCGAGCATTACAATATCTCTTCCGAATAAATGTTAACCTATAATCCTTCCGCTAAGAACACCTGCTTTGTTTGTCCTCGAGGCCATCGATTCCACTTTATTGAATGCTCAAACACAGTGCACCTAGATTGATCACCACTAATTAAACGTTCTCCGAACGTCCCTTTCATGTTCCTCAGCTCGCCGCTCATACGCGAATGTTAATCTCATGCAAGAAGCTCCGGTTGGTAATGCATTTCGATGTAATGTGCTTATTTTCCCTCTCTTGATTTTGCCAGGGCAAATCAGTGGGCTTGACCTGTGCTCTCGACCTCTAACCCTTGACCCTGACACATCTGACCAGGCTCCACTCCAGTGGCAACAAATTAATACGGGGGCTGCAGCTTGTTAATTGTCGAAAAGATTGGCTAACTGATTCATCACCTCAGTCATGGCCAATGCTTTGGTTTGACCCCTCTGAGATCCCATAGGGCATCTGTAAGCAACCCCAGCTGCGCTCTCGCCCATAGCCGATGTTTCGCAGCGTAATTATTCAGTATCGGCCCCCTTATTAATCAAGTCAATGCTCCGCATTTTAAATGGAAATTGCGGGATTAATACAAGCATTCATTTTGTCTGGGCGAAATCGTGATGGCTTTAGCTCTGCTAATCAAATTGGAATAAAAAAGCAAGCTGAGAGGAGGGGATGATTGAATTAGGAGAGGCACTTGGGCCACCCACACACACTTTCACGTAATGCGGCACGATGCAAGCAGGGTCCAATCCTAAACCACCAATAGCCCCAAATTTTCACACTGAAGTGGATATATAGTTACAGATGTGTATGGCGAATTGCTAATCAGTCTTTAGACCATTAATAACTATGAATGCAATGTAAGAAGTTGTGATATTTAAAGGGATAGTTCACCCAAAAATTTTAATTCTGCCATTACTCACCCTCATGTCGTTCCACCTTTGTTTGTCTTCAGAACAGAAATTAAGATATTTTTGATGAAATCTGAGAGCCTTCTGACCCTGCATAGACAGCAACGCAACTACCACGTTCAAGGCCCAGAAAGGTAGTAAGGACATGTGACATCAGTGGTTCAACCGTAATTTTTTGAAGCTACAAGAATAATTTTTTGTATGCAAAGAAAACAAAAATAACTATTTTATTCAACAATTTGCATGTGCCATGTGCTATTGTGAATGCGAGGTGCGGACTAAATTGTAGAGAATAAATTGTTGAATAAAGGCGTTATGATTGTTTTCTTTGGGCACAAAAAGTATTCTCGTACGGTAGCTTCATTACATTATAGTATACTAGTTATGTTGCTGCCTATACAGGGGCATAAAGCTCTCAGATTATCAAAAATATCTTAATTTACATTCTGAAGATTCTTACAGGTTTGGAACAAAATGAGGATGAGTTGACAGAATTTTCATCTCTCTAACATTTCATCTTACATCACGGAACATCAACAGTTTTATATCAGCCTGATTTAGATGAAATATAAAAATGTTTTCTTCATATTAGAATAATTTCTGAAGGACTGTATGACAAAGAAACAGCTGTTAAAAATTCAGCTTTGCCACAGGAATGAATTAAATTTTAAAACACTAAAAACAGAAAACTGCTCATTTAAATTGCAATAATATTTCACAATATTACTATTTTTATTGTATTTTTGATTAAATAATTGCTGCCTTGGTGATCATAAGACTTACATAAAATGTATATACATATAAATATTATAATAAAATAATATGATACTAATTAGCTATTACAAATGAAATCTTTGCAAATGTGTTGCTCACACTTTGAGTTATCGCTATTAACAAACCAGTAACTATGACTTTTGCCTCAAAAAAAACAAAAACAAAAACTAATTAATTAATAAAAAAATCTGCTAATTAATAGTTAGTAAAACAGTTGTTAAGATTAGGTTTTGGTTAGGATTAGGGATGTAGGAAAAGAAAAGGATGTTGACGTGTAACCAAGAATGGTGTCCATACTTAGAAACTGTTCTCTGCATTTCATCCATCCAAGTGCACACACGCCATGTTTCACACCATGTTTTTTTTTTTTTTTTGCGGCGCCGGGGAGCAGTTGGCAGTTCTGTGCCTTTCTCAAGGATTGTACATTCACCCCCCTCACCTACAATCCCTGCTGGTACCGAGACTCGAACCTGCAACCCTTGGGTTACAAGTCTGAATCTCTAACCAATCTCTATCTTCAATAAGAGGCATGCTAATAATCAACTAGTTATTAGTGAGAACTGGTCCCTATACTAAAGTGTTACCAAAATGTTTAATCAAGGTATTGGAATTAATATCAATAGACAACAAAATGACCTTCATAGTTGGTTTTGGATCGAAAAGAAAAGTGGTATCATCCTTCCTTTACAGACAGAATAGCATAAGTCTTGTGATTAATTAGTTTATGAACAGGTGGGCACGTCTAGCATCTGTGCTTTTCTTATTATTCAACCTTGCCAGTTTCCTTCCCCTAATTCCCTCTTCACACGCACATACGCACACACACACCAGCGATTGATGGACAGATCAGATCAGACAGAGCTGACAATTGTGTCCTATCTGGTGTTTGGAGGTGCTGTTTGTTCGAAATGACAAGGATGTAAAGCGTTCTCTCCATATGAGTTGCCTCCAGTGCTGAAAGATAGGTGATAGCAGGGCTGCCACATCCACAGTCTTGCTCCGATTAGCATCAGGTCTCACTGAGGTGTTTCCTCAAAGTCTGTCATTTCCTGTCATTTGTTTGTCAAGCCCTGGCATGCCGACCCCTTCACCACGAGTGTTTGTTCAAGGGAACGCACAGTGTGGCACACTATTTTTCCCTCCTCCTTTCCACCTGTCCTCCTCCGGGTTGGAATTTCTCTGCTTGATATGGTCTTGACACTCTTTGACAGTATGTAGATTTGCTGAGGAAAGTAAACGGATTAGAATATACATACCTGCCAGAAATATTGTCCCAGACCGCATTTTGTCACAGAATAAGTTTTTATCCTATAATGTGCTTATTAAGAATAATGCTCACAATAAAATGCTTGTAAACCACAATAAATGTTTTTTTTGAAAGACTAGTTTAATCAAAAATGATTTCTAATAAATAATGCCACAATTTACCTTCATGTTGTTACAAACCTATATGATTCTTTCTTCTGTGAAACACAAAAGAACATTATTTAGTTTTGAACACAGGAATAAAATTAGATTTTGAAATAGATTTTTGTTATTTTAAAATGTAATATACATTTTTACTGTATGTTTGGTCAATAAATGCAGCCTTTGTGAGCGTAAGACAAAAAAATCAACCCCATACTCTTAATAAGTATTGTATGTTATATAAATAAATAAAATGTAAATAATTTTGGTGGAAGGAGTACTAATCTTTTATGGCATTACATAAATACAGGATGATAAACTGCAAAAGTCTTGTAGACTAACGTTAAAATGAACTTTGTCAGTTCCTAAAAGAGATCCGAAGACGGCCAAATGAAACTCACAGGGGAGAAAAATAATGACATTAAACCAATGTCTGTGGCTCAAAAAATGCAGCCTGTAGAGGTTCAGTTTGACAAACGTGGGAATTTCTCAACTCATGGTGCTTTCCTGTCCATGGAAACTTTGGAGGCATATTAACAAAAAAGATGAACGTGGAGTGTTTTTGGCTTGTATATAACAGTCCTCCCATAGTTTTGTCCTGATAAACAGTTATCTCAGACTAAGGCCACATAAATCATCCTTGCTCTGTTTAGATACTGTGCGTTCGGGCAGTTCAATGAAGTAAACTGTGTACCTCTGTGTTGACTGAAGGATGCATCGTGTTCGATATTTCTTTTAAAAGCTGGTCTCCATTGCTAATGTTCTGTATCTGACTTAAAAGCAGATCTCATATGTTCATCAAGGTTATGCACTGACAATATATACAATGGTAATATCTTCCATATTCATCACATTTCTACTTCTGACCTAGCTGATGTACTTGATAAACCATAAAGCTCTGACCGTTTAATAGTGTGGGTCAAGTGTTTCCTGGCTTCCTCCATTATTTTCTGTTTACATCAGATGTTGGTCAGATGCTTTAATTGAACCTGTGCTATTTATACAGGCACTGAAATGGAAATGCCAGAAACAAATCACATAAGGTCATAATGTTCATAGACCTGAACCAGGTAGACATGCTTTCACATATTAAATATTTTAATTTAAGAATAAATCGAGAGGCTGTGATTAAATTAGAAAATAATATGGTCTGTTTTCCAACAGCAAAATTTTGATAGAATTTCCTCTGTATTATTAAATGTTCCTTTAGTACAATTAGTCTACTACTTCATCTTGGGGTATTAGATTTATACTTACAATTTAGACTCTATCACATAAATCATATAAAAATATTTCTGATGCTGATACTGATTATGTGCTTTTGGATGATTAACATTTGCAGCCATAATTCTCTCATCCCTTATGCATATGCTTTTGTGTTCCACATAGGAAAAGTTTGTTTGGGAATGTTTGCATGTGAAGCACACAGTATATTAATGATAGAAAAATAAATGTTACTTTCAGTATTTCTGTTAAAATAAATTACATTTAATTTAATGAAATTTAAATACCTTAAAAGCTTTATAAAGGTGCTTCTGTTTTATTAAGCCATTCAAACATCTACTAAATTATTCATTGTTTAATTATTAATTTTTCTTTATTTTTCTTTCTTTCTTTCTTTCTTAAAATTTCTTTCATTAATTTTCTCAGAATTTCTCGCAATTCTGACTTTACAACATACAGTTGCAAGTTATTAAGTCAAAATAGTGAAACAAACTTGCAAATCTAAAAAGCATATCAGTCTTTCTTCCCCCTCAGAACTCAGAACTCAGAAGAAAAAAGTGAGAAGATATAGAGAATTGAGAGATATAAAGTCGGAATTGCGAGAAAAAAAGTTGGAATTGCAAAAAAAATAAAATAAAATTGTGAATTCTGAGAAAAAAAGTCAGAATTGAGAAATATAAACATAGAATTGGGGGGGGGAATTGCAAGAAAAGAAGCAGAATTGAGGGATTTAACTCAAAATTGTGAGGACAAAAAATAACTGACAGATATAAACTCGGAATTGCAGGGGAAAAAAGTCAGAATTAAGAGGTATAAGCACGGAATTGCGAGGGAAAAAAAGTCAGAATTGAGATATATAAACTCAGAATTGCAAGGAAATAGAAGTCAGAATTGAGAGATAAAAACTGAATTGCGATGGAAAAAAGTCAGAATTGTGAGAAAAAAGTCAGAATTGAGATACATAAACTCGGAATGTGAGGAAAAAAAAATCAGATTAGAGAGATATAAACTTGGAATTGAGAGAAAAAAAGTCAGAATTGAGGGATATAAACTGAGAACTGCAAGAAAAAAGTCCCAATTGAGACAAAAAAAAAGTCAAAATTGTGAGATATAAACACGTAATTGTGAGGAAAAATGTCAGATTTGAGAGAAATAAACTCGGAATTGCAAGAAAAATGTTGGAATTGTGAGTTTATATCCCACAATTCTGAGGGAAAAAACTGAATTGTGAAATAAAAACTCATAATCCATATTATGAAGCATCTGAATGTAACATCTACATTATTTCTAACAAACACAAAATGTAGCACACAGCCCTGAAACACAGCACAGCCCACTTTCCCTGATGAATGATGTTGTTAAAGTCAAGCTATCAGTGGACATGAGCGAAGAGATGCCACAACAGCCCAGCTCACTAAGCTAAAAGAAAAAAAAAAGATGAGAGAGAGAGAGAGAGAGAGAAAAAACAAATAGTTTTGATTAAAGTCAAGGACATCCTGCATGACTCTTCCGTCTAAAGACATTCATCACTCTCGATGTTGATCCTCCCTCGTCTGTCCACTGCATTCTTCCGGGATGGAAGTAGAAAGGGGCTTGTGCTAACAGAGATATAACGCTTGGCTTATGTGGTCAGTCAGCACGTAGCCCCTGCCCAACCAAACTGTTAATGTTAACTTGATTTGGTATGTTTGAGCTTTGAAATGATGCCAGAATGAATACAAGTCTGTAAATAAATAAATAAATATCCCATATCCTAAATTCTATAAATATGACTTAGTGTGCCTTAATGCACCTTTTGTAAATTAGGCTATCAATGTTTTTGTTAACAAGAACAGAGGGCAGAAGAAACATAAGACTTTCCTTGTTCTACATTGAACAATCCAGCGAGGGCTCAGTGTCATTAATTTCTCATATCTTCATTATACTTCTCTTCATGCAGAGAATAATAAATAGACTATAAGTACACGAGGGTGGAAATATTAACACACTCAGATAAACAGACGCAATTGCTCCCCTTGACTTCCAGGGAAACGTTACATGCTGGGAATCCTCAAAAGAAGTGCTGAGATTGCAATACTGTCAGAGTTTACAGAGGTTTAATACAAGCATCTGTTCTAATGAGGGGGGACTGGGAGGACAGCAGAGTCTATGGGAAAACCGGGACACTTCAGAGTGCTTATAAAGTTTGATCTAAGGGCAAGAGACTTCCTGCTAATGTAAGCAATCTTCCACTGTTATTACTAAAGCCACTCTGGACGTCCACTCAGGCTCTGAGATATATAACATTATATATCGGCCAAAGGTCAAGAGTAAAACATACTGTCCCTAAAGAAGAAGGAGAAGGGGGGAAAAGCAAATATAGAAACATTGCTTATTATAAATGTTGAAAACAGTTGTGCTTTGTGAAAATCATGACACACTATCATTCAAAAGTTTGAGGTAGGATAAAAAAGCACTTTTATCAAAAAAAGATGCAACAAATTGATCAAATGTGACAGTAAAAACATTTACCTTGTTCTGAAAATTTGTTTGCTTTCCTTTCCAACTTTCCATTCCTCAAAGAATCCTGGAGGAAAAAAATAATCACTGAACTGGATGCTTCAACTGTTTTCAAGATTAATAATAGCATGAAATGTTTCGTGAGCACCAAATAAGCATATTAGAATAACTTCTGAAGGATCATGTGACAATATAGGCTGGCTGTATCACACACTCTAGATGTGGAGACCAGACTTACAACAGATTCGTGCTTTGATTTGGTTCACAATGATGGCAAGTCAAGTGGGAGATTACTGGGCGGCCCTGTGAGTTTCTCTTAAACACCCGGCGAGCTCAAATATTTTGACAGTCATAAGAGAGGCAGAATGGATCAGTTAGTGTGCAAAATAAAAGCAGTGAGAAAGAGAGAGTGTGTGTGTGTAGGCAAAGAAAAGTCAAACATATTCCGTTTCAGATGAATTCAAAATGTGAGAGTGTGTGGTCTGTGTGCAGCAAATGTGTGTGAATAAAAAGAAACTACCACTTAAAAGAGGAAACTCTTTTAGGAAGAAAAGAGATTAAATCAAATCCCACTGTAAAGTGTTCAGAGTCAATCAGAACACATGACACTCAAACTCCAGACAGAACCTCTACTATTATAAACAAAACACCTGATATAAAGCTTCATATTTAATGTGCGCAGTCTCTTAAACATCTAACGCGTGTCTTGAGATGTCAGATATGAAAGGAGCATGACAAGGTGACCTCGTTACAAAAACAAGTGTCAGAACTCAAAGTGTGTCACACTGGAGTTCACGACATTTGGTTTCATGTATAATTCAGAGCAGTGCAAGATACAAAATTATTTCATAGAAATCCCAAGGAAAAGAGCTTGATGAATAAATCCCTCAACTGTGTTCCAAAGCTCATAATTAAAAGAGAATATTATAATTAAGAGAATACAAACAGCTTCAGATCAAAAGGTCTTTTCCTTCTGGTTATGAAAACTACAGAAACAGGCTGTATCAACATAGCTGCAAGTCAGTTGACTGGTAACAAGTGCAGAATTTTAGGCATATTTAGACTTATGCAATTTGTTACAAAAATAATTGTTACTAGTAAGATTCTAGCAGTTTTATTATCATTACTGTAAGAATGTTGCTTATAATTAAAAGTAAATTCAATTATCTTTTGGGTAAGAGTGTGTTTATAGAATGCTTAATGACTTCTAAATACACCACAGTAAATAGAGATATCTAATGAAACCAAATAACAATATTGCGCTTAACAATACAAGGCTTAGCTGTTGGCAAAAACTTGGTAGGTTAGTGATGTTATATGTCTTGCACTCATGGCCAAACTCGGAATAAATATTTTGTAAATTATACATAAATTACATTGATGGGTGATTCCTCAACCTGACCAACTGAAGCCAGGAATGAAAACGTACGTTTTTAATAAAATTTGTCCCACATCCATTCAGTCTTTGTGACTGAGAGACCTTGAAGTTGTCTTCCATTACTGTTTTTAGTGTGTTCTTATTGTTTCTGGGTCATTGTTATAATATTTATGGGGGTTTGCTTGTCTGTATATTTCCTGATCTAGCTGAGTGGGAGTGGTAATAAGAAGTGCAAAGTTGAGAGGAAGGGCTCATTTTAGCTAATTTATAGACGTTTGTGCAAATTGAGAGAAAAAAGTCAGAATTGAGAGATATAAACTCGGAATTATGAGAAAAAGTCAGAATTGAGAGATAGAAACTTGTAATTCAGAGAAAAAAGTCAGAATTGAGAGATATAAACTCGGAATTGCAAGAAAAAGTCAAAATTGAGAGATGTAAACTTGAAATTATAAGAAAAAGTCAGAATTGAGAGATAGAAACTTGTAATTGAGAGAAAAAAGTCAGAATTGAGAGGAAAAAGTCAAAATTGAGAGATATAAACTTGGAATTATAAGAAAAAGTCAGAATTGAGAGATAGAAACTTGTAATTCAGAGAAAAAATTCAGAATTGAGAGAAATAAACTGAATTATGAAAAAAAAAAGTCAGAATTGAGAGATATAAACTCGGAATTGCAAGAAAAAGTCAAAATTGAGAGATGTAAACATGGAATTATAAGGGAAAAAGTTAGAATTGAGAGATATAAACTTTTAATTGAGAGAAAAAAAGTAGGAACTGAGAGAAAAAAGTCAAAATTGAGAGATATAAACTTGAAATTATAAGAAAAAGTCAGAATTGAGAGATAGAAACTTGTAATTGAGAGAAAAAAGTCAGAATTGAGAGGGAAAAGTCCAAATTGAGAGATATAAACTTGGAATTATAAGAAAAAGTCAGAATTGAGAGATAGAAACTTGTAATTCAGAGAAAAAATTCAGAATTGAGAGATATAAACTCGGAATTGCAAGAAAAAGTCAAAATTGAGAGATGTAAACATGGAATTATAAGGGAAAAAGTTAGAATTGAGAGATATAAACTTTTAATTGAGAGAAAAAAAGTAAGAACTGAGAGAAAAAAGTCAAAATTGAGAGATATAAACTTGGAATTATGAGAAAAGTCAGAATTGAGAGATAGAAACTTGTAATTGGGAGATTTAAAAAAGTCAGAATTGAGAGAAATAAACTGTGAATTATGGAAAAAAAGTCAGAATATAAACTTGGAATTGTAAGAAAAAGTCAGAATTCAGAGAAAAAAGTCAGAATTTAGAGAAATAAACTTGGAATTGTGAGAAAAAAAATTACTTTATTTTTCGCAATTGCGAGTTTATAAAAACACGCATGTTCCAATTTGTATAAGCAGGAAAAATGTGCATTTAAGATGCTGTGTAAGGATGATAAACTCCAGCCTCAGTGTTGTAGAGCAGAGTAAGTACTGTTTTAAGTACTAGTTTCAGACTGTTTTTTTTTTTTTTATCTAAAAAGAGTGAAATTAATCATTTTAATATTCGTTTTTATAACATTTAATCAACATTTAATAAAGTTCCGATTTAATCAACATGTGTGTACCAAGGAGAACAGAACCCCAGATGCGAGATGTTGTGTACAAAAAAAATCTATTACAAATATACGTTGCAAAAATTGCTACCAATTTACAAATTCTGTTAAATGTTACAAGAACGTCATTGCGCATCATTTTCAATCAAGCAGCAGTTTTGTAAAATTATTCAAGAAGTGTTTTGTATGTTTTGTACATATGTGTATGTATTGTACATATGCACATATGTATGCACAGTATGTATTATTGTTTGGTATGTATTTAGTCCATATAAAATGCAAAAATTTCATCACAGAAAATTATTAAACAAAATACAATTGAAATGTGATTGAAATTAGCCTACCTACCTGATCTCATGATGAAAGCGTACCTGTGGGAACTTTTTCACAAGACTCAAAATACATACCAGTAAGTACATATCACCGCACTTTCCCACAAAAATTAACACTAGAGGTAGTAAAACAGCAAGCACTTGTAATCGTGTTTGCACACAGTAATGATTATAACTCCATATGTTTACGGATGTAACATGCTTGCTCACCCTGCTGAAAAAAACAGCTAAAACCAGCCTAAGCTGGTTGGCTGGTTTTAGCTGGTCATAGTTGGTCAGCAGGCTGGTTTTAGAGGGGTTTTAGACACTTCCTTAGCTTGTCAAGCTGGTCAGGCTGGAACGACCAGCTAAAGCCAGCCTGACCAGGATCCCGGCAGAAACATGACTCATAATGAAAGAAATGAGAGATCAAAAAAAAAAACCTAAAACAGCATGCTTGCGATTGCGTTTTTATGTCACATTCGCTTTTGTTCATACTATCGGGTAGGTTTAAGTGTGGTGCAGATGGTACTTTATTTTAAAACGTCACGGAGCATTACAGAAATTTCAAGTCAAAACTGAGGTGACACTTACAAAACCAACGTCACATAAAACGTCTTGCAAAAAATTTCCCACAGGTACGTTTTCGTCATGAGATCAGGTTGGAAACTACAAAAACGAAAGGGAAACAAAAGAAAGAAAAACTGAATTCTCAAGTTATATGCTGTATGCATTTTCTACCTTGTTTACTGTAGTTAGTACACTATTTAAACGTGTAAAAATGTTTAATCTGTCACAGATGAAGCCTTATTCAGCTGTATAATTTTATGCTTCTAAATGCTCATTTCAGCGCTGAGGTCAGAAATCAGATATTGTGCATGGTATTCAAGAAGTCTAGGTAGCATTCCAGTGGCTGGAGTCTGGAAGAGAGTCAGACATGTCAGTTCTGACTCTCTTCCACTATGGACAAAGGTCCCGCAGTGGTTAAATTAACACGAATGTTACAGGTTCGGCTCCAAATAGTGGTGACCCAGGAGCTGGACAGTTACCAAAATCACATTCCTGCTCTATCACCACACTGCCCTTGAGGAAAGCGCTCAAGGTTGCTCTGTCAGGGCTGTCCCTGAATCAAGTCACTACAGATAAAAAGCTTGCATGCGTGTGTATCTGAGACAGCGATAGACAACCAGCCTAATCTAGCTCTATTGTCACACAGCTGACATCACGTGCTGTTTACAGCAAGATCCTGAAGTCAAAAGCGTGCCAGCTCCTTACCGAACAACAGCACCTTCTGCTGATCACCCCTAAACTTCACATCAACAGGGTTTAGTTTAAACTCTGTGTGTGGGGGTGTGTGGGAAACACTGACAGACTACAAAAATGAAAGAGAGAGAGAGAAAGACAAACCAAATCAAACAGAATACGAACCAAGACGGGTGACAGTGTATAGGTCATATGTGTCTTTGACTTCTGACAGCTAGATGGATTGCTTTCATTTGAAGAAAAGGAAAATATTTAAAAAGTAAATGCATTAATATTCATGCAACTCAGGAGGAATAAGTGTCTTGTGTCTTCTGAATAAGAGAGGGTAACTAATCCCGACTACGAGAGCTGTGCGGCCTGATCTGGAGAAACACTGAAAACCACAAACAAGCACAGTCACGATAAACACTGGTGGTCTCTTAAGACCATCTTTAAGAGGTTAAAAAGAGGTTTGTAAAAGAAGCCTCTAGCACACAATCAAAACAGTAATACTGTGAAATGTTTTTTATATAAAATATATTTTAATATAAATTGAAATGTAATTTAATCCAGCTGAATTTTCAGCATCATTACTCCAGTCTTCAGTGTCACATGATCTTTCAGAAATCATTCTAATATGCTGATTTACGGCTCAAGAAACATTTCTTATTATTACCAATGTTGAAAACAGTGCTGCTTTTGTTGAAAACCATGACACATTTTCTTCAGGATTCTTTGATGCATAGAAAGAACAGCATTTATTAGAAATAGAAATCTTTACAAATTACAAATGTCTTTAATGCCTTTTAATGGAGTATTAATTTCTTAAGAGTATTAAATAATAAATAAATGATAGGCTACTGACTCCAAATGTTTGAACAGTAGTGTAAATATATGTTGGGACGTCAAACATACATATAGCTGTTCTTCAGAAAATTCAGAAGTTTAAAAGCACTTGAGATATTTATATCTACATAATTCAGAGCTTTTGAAACTTGCCTGAATGTTAAAGAGATGAACCCTGACCCTGATTTAACATGACGCCCTATCTGCTCAAAGGACAACATGTCATTATAGGAAGTAAAGCAATCGTAATATACAAAAGGAGCAGAGGAGGAAGACTAGTGACAATGGGAATTATCGCTGTTATTCTCTCTCTCCCCTCTTGACAGGCAGAGCTTTAATTCTGTAATCCACACAGACAAGAGGTGATAAAAACAGCGGAGGAACCTGCTCCCTAATCGCTCACTAATGGTTATGACAAAGACCTGTTTCTTTCACACATACACACAGCAGACAGGCATAGACTTGCTAAAGCAAATACAAAGTCAATAATTAGCTCTGTCATTAGTGGAGCATTAGGAGACATGCAGTGAAGTTTTGCAGTTAGGTGGATGCAAAGCCTGCGTCATTATATGATTTTAAGACGCCTCTGGTGGCAGTAATATGTGCTAGAATTATGCGTTACTGTATGAGCGATAAACCAAAAATTCTGGCTGTTGAAAGCAAATTACTAATTGGTATTACGTCGAAATACAAATTAAAGTCTCTAATTAGTTTTTCAAATTTTAAGGATATATATTTAATGCAGAAATGTTTCTTATTAATCTACATGAATTTAACTTAATTACTCAAATAAATTCATCCCTGAACTGAGACATCTCTCAGATAACTGATATTCTTTCATTTACACTTTAATTTACATTAGTGGTAAAATTTAGTGGATTGATTCCGTTGAACAGTGAGCCAGTACAAAAAAAAAAAAAAAAAGATTTAGATTGCATGATTGCAGTTTAATCAGGTATACTTATAAAAGCCAAAGTGTCATACAATCAGTTAATTAACATATTTCCATATTTCCAGAATGAATTTGTTAATTTCCAGAATTTAAATGTTTGGCTATTAAATGGATAGTTCACCCAAAAATGAAATTCTGAAATTTATTAATTGCTCATCCTCATGTTGTTCCAAACATGTAGGACCTTTGTTCATCTTTAGAATATAAATTAAGATATTTTTGATGAAATCTGAGAGCTTTCTGACACTGCAGAAACAGCAAAACAACTGACATGTTCGATACAAAAAAATCTATAAAATAGTCAATGTGACATCAGAGGTTCAAAACAAAAATAATGAATAGAGCTCACTGCATTACAGATGAAGGCTCTGGTGCGGTCACTTGCTTTTAAAACACTCATTTTTGGTCATACAGATAAAAGTAATACATCTTTCGAATCTGTAAAGACTTTTTTGTGTTCATTCAGAATAACAACGAAATGTTGTGCTTTTGTAAAATAATGAAAGCAAACAGAATGCGCTTTCTGCTGTCTCGGCCTCTGTGAATTTGAGCGTGAAACTTTGAAACTCTGTGTACAGTATACTTGTCTTACAGACATGAAAAATATAGGCCATCTATAGAGAGTGAAATGACTACTTTTAAATTAACCAATTCAAATAGAAAACAAATATTCTCAGATTATGTAATCCATAAAAAACTTGCATATAGGCGCATCCACTACTGCAGAGATGACGAGCTGTGGCAAACTTATTCGTGTGTGCTTAAACACTTATGTAGGCAACTAAAGGCTCATTATTATGATTTAAATGGTTTATTAAACATGCGACTAATAGTCGACTAATCCTTAAATTAAACGACTACTAGTTGACCAGAAAAATCTGTAGTAGAAGGAAGCCCTAATAATTAATTTATTTAACAATTTCTTGTGTTCCATGTCATTTTCTGCCATCCCTTCACAAGAGTAAGAAATTGTTAAATAAAGTTGTTAGTTTTTGGGGTTTTTTTTTGCACACAAGTATTCTCGTAGTTTTATAACCTTACAGTTGAACCAATGATGTCACTAACTATTTTAACAATGTCCTTACTACCTTTCTGGGCCTTGAATGTGTTAGTTGCGTTGATGTCTGTGCAGGGTCAAAAAGCTCTTGGATTTCATCAAAAATATTTTATTTTGTGTTCCAAAGATGAACAAAGGTCTTATGGGTTTGTAACAACATGAGGGTGAGTAATTAATACAGAATTTTCATTTTTGTGTGAATTATTCCTTTAATAGGTTCAGTTTACAATTTATGTTAATGCGGCTAACACTACCTGCATTTTTTTTTTGTGAGCAAATTTAGTTACACAAAGCATGTGTCAGTCCCATAAATTGCCAATTACCTCAATTTGCATTTAAGAAGATTAGGAAATCTGAAAAGCAATGCCAACCGTATTGAGTTGCAGCATGTGGCCATGAAACTTGAAGAAATGAATCATCTTTTTGAATTCAAACCAAATGCTAGATAAATACAGATGTTGTGTCCTCATTCTAGTCTCGGGATTTTTTTTTTTTAAATATATATATATATATATATTGAGAGGACCTTTGTTTAAATTAGAGCTTTCATCAATCAATAAATCATCTGTAACAAAGCGTCAGTCAACAGAATGTGATTCTCTAGCATCTCAAGGCCATGGCTTGGCCAAAGTGAACAAGGTGCTGCTTTGACAACTTTCTCATGTCTTTCTTATTCAGTAAGTCAAAAGTGGGGCGCTCAAATCGCTAAATCACTCTGTTTATGTGCTACTCTGTGTGTCTGTAAGAAAGAGAGAGAGTCGCTGTGTATCCTGCATGATTTATTTGCTGGCCTTCACAGCTATGAGGCTACAGCTCTGATTCAAAGCTCCTCTGTAACACTGACAAATGACATATATTCCTGGCTGACATGAATACTGTACTGAATATGACCTGCTCAATGGGGACAACCATCACGGCCCTCTCTATTTTGAAGTTCCTTAGAGGGCAACGGGACACAGAAGTGAAGGGCTTGAGATAGAGAGATCTGTGACATTCATCCTCAGGTGGTTTCTAGTACATATTTAGCACTGTAAAGCGGTTGCAGTGGATCTCGCATAAACGTATCATTCCCAGAGGGGCAGAAACGCACGCATAATGTTACTACAATAGACCTACTAGAACATCCATTTGCATGTGCTTTCAACCCAGAACTCACCCTAGATAATACTGGATAGCTTGCTGTTATAGGAATAGTTCAATTTTGTTATCATTTACTCACCCTCAAGTTGTTCCAAACCTGTATGTTTCTTTCTTCTGTTGAACACAAAAGAAGATATTTTAAAGAGATAGCCATTGACTTTCACAGTGTTTTTTTTCATACTATGATACAAGGCTCGCAAAATCTATTGTGTTTTCCAGTCAGGCTACCAAAATACCGGCACCCTTCCCGCTGGTCCTTAAAAAAATCTTTAGTTTAGTTGTATTGGATTAAAGACCATAGAAATATTGAACAGCGAATAAACACTGGTAAAGTGGAGAGCTTTTGAGTGCATTTAAATGCATTTAAAGAATTTTGGAAGTGTCTAAAATGACTGTACCCATATGCACAAGTCATTGGTTGTTTTTTGGAGTTTTTGGCTCAAGGTGTGCATTTAAAGTCACACTAGAGGTGTTCAGCTGGGATTAGGACTTGGCTTTATGCAGACCAATCAAGTTCTTCCACACTGACTGAATCAAACATTTCTCTATGAACCTTGCCTTATTGTCATGTTACAATAAAAAAGGGTCCTGTCCAAACTTTTGCTATAAAATCACAAGAACACAATTCCCTAGAATATGTTTAAACACTAAGATTAGTACTAGGAAATTACTAAAGTAGTCAAACCTGTTCATGAGAAGGGCATGTCACAATACTTATCTTCTTAATACTTCTTTCAATTTAGAATTTTCAGTAAATTTTCATTTTTGGGTGAACTATCACTTTTATCTTGTCAACAAAATATCTGCAAAAAACTGTTTTTAAGTACTTTTATCTTGTTAATTATAACTTAGAACCAAAACACACTGCATAATGATGAGAGTTAAACAGCTTAATGTAATTAACACATAATGTTGATGGAATTATGAGAAAATAATCATCATTATATTCAAAATAATCCAATTTTAGTCAATAATGTTAGGTAAACTGAAGCTGAACAGCGAATAAACACTGGTAAAGTGGAGAGCTTTACTAGCTGGTTAATTAACTCATCCAAATGCATCCTACACACAAGATCATGTGTAGACACAATATCAACTTATCATTACAGCTGGCATCTGCAGAATAGTGCATTTCAATAAAGTTAAATACTGAGTGCATTTAAAGAGTATTTTCATCAAAAGACAAGACAATGGCTAAAGTACAAACTGTAAAATGTACACTGTTTAAATAAGATATACACTATAGTATTGTCAAGTACACACAAAAAAATTGGTTTAAATCTGCTAGTAAATGTTACAGCTAACTAAGAAATGGCAAGTAGCACATTGAATCAAACATGAAAGACTGAAAAAGACTTTCTTGTAAAACAAACTCCAGTAAGTCGAAAACTTTTCTTACAGTGTAGTAGTCAGGCCAGAAGTCTTTTAAAAGTTTGTACATGTACTGAAAAAATCAAGTCTTGCACCCTAGCCAAATGGCTAAATGCTTTAGCCACGGTCAGTTTTTGCTCAACTCGCTCCTAAAAAAAAAAGGATTTCAGCTGTAGAAGTAGACATCCTTGTCTCGAACCCCAGAGACTCTGCAGAGAAATGGCTTCCTGTGAAGAAGTTTATCCAAGGGTACGCAAGATTAACGAGGATATTTTCATTGGACGCCTCCATTCCATGCCACGCATAGTCTGAGGTGATAAGATCAGATTATTTATTGTGCCTTCCTCTCCAGGTCATTTACTATGTTAATTTTTATGAGCCGCGTGTTGCCTTTGTCTGTGGGTTGTGCGCTGCTCTTCGCAAACCTCGGGCGAGGGGTGGAAAAAAGGGGATTTGTGTACTTAGCGCACGCTCTGCCAAATTAGTCACCCATGCCGATTATTTCTGCCATTCAGGGCTGCTATGGAATGTCTAATTTAAGTTACACTCTGTGAAATTCAATTCTATTAGCAGAGCCGGAAAAATAGGCCTCTATTTGCGGGACCTTGTGGTTTGTATCTGAAGAGATAATGAAATGTTACTTGTAACAGATTGGTTTGACTTGGATCCTTCAGGCAGAGGAGTTCTTTGTTTCTTGTATCTAGGTCTTCTCCAGAGATCACACACATCCCAGAAGAACCAAGCTATTTGGAGGAGTTCAAAACGAATGATGCAAATATGTGGCTCTGAACCTGTAATGAAACAAAAGACAAAAACATAATTAAGTTGTGCATTTATGATGCTATTTTTGGAATTTCAGACACTATTTCAACAAATCCCAAACTTGGGATTGTTTACTTTGGCTTGTGATATTGAAAACGGATATAAAGTGGGGTCAGAGCAAAGGGTCGACCTAGGCACCCCTAGAATAGAGCGGGGTTAAGTGCTTTGCTCCATTGGCCGGAGGAACTGCGGCACACAGGATGTGAAAGCAGGAGAGCTAACCGGAGTCTACTACCATACATTAGACTAATTGCTCCGTGTACAATTTTCCAGTGACAGCAACTATGAAAAGAACTTGTGTCGAGACTTAAGTGCACCTTTAGTGGCATAAGCCCTCAAAATACCTGAGAGTGATGTGAGAGGCTTAACCACAGTCTGTCTGTCACCCCTAACAGACAAACCTCACGTCGACAGAGACAGATTTAACATCAAGGCCTTCATGGATAATTCATGTATAATTACAGAAAGCTTTCAAACAGGTTTAAATCACAGTCCCTCCCATCTCTAGACTACATCCCCCACCACACACACAGAGACATGCACAAAGTGGGGTCCACTGGTGAAAGTTTTTATGGCATTTTTGCAATTTAAAACATTCTTTTTTATTACAGATTATATTATCAGCATAATAATTTAAGTAAACTCCATGAAGCGGATGTAAAATTAATTAGTTAGTTATAAGCAGTGCAGAATAAATATTTATAAATGCTTATACTTATATTTATAAGATATTTATAAGTATTATTACTACTACTACTACTAATACAATAAATATACATGTTTTTAATATATTTTATGTAATTAAAACTTTATATAATTTATTCCAATGCTAAATTTTCAGCAGTCATTACTCCAGTCTTCAGTGTCACAAAGTCCTTAAGAAATTATTTTTAAACATGCAGAGTTTCTTATTTCTTAATAATCATTTCTTATTATCATTACCACTTTTGAAAACAGTGCTGCTTAATATCTTTGTGGGAACTTTTATTTTATTTTGTTTTATTTTATTTTATTTAAAAACAAAGTCTAAAATAACTTAGCAAATAATATAGCAATATATATAACAATAGCATTATATAAATGTACTGTCAGTTCAGATCAATTAAACGTGTCCTTTCTGAATAAAATTATTACTTTCCTTCAAAAAAAAAAAAAAAAAAATTAAATATATATATATATATATATATATATATATATATATATATATTTTTTTTTTTTTTTTATTATTTTGTCATATTATATATATAACATAATATAAGCTTTTTAATTTTTTTAAGAATTTGGCAGACACATTTATCCAAAGTGACTTACATTTAATTAAATAAAATAAATGAAAAAACAAACAAACAACATAACAGAAGATAACATAACATAAAAAAATATATATTGAAAATAACATAGAATTTAAAAAAAAAATAACATAATAAAAAACATTAAAAATACAACATAACATTACATAAAAAAAGAAAAGAAAAATAGCATAACAGGAAATAAAATAAAAAATAAAATAACGTATAATTTAATAAAATTAAATAAGATAAAATTAAACTAAAAATAAAATCTTTCATAACTATGACAATAATTATATATATATATATATATATATATATATAATTTTTTTTCCTGAGTGTAATTAATATTGATTGTTTAAATGTAAAGTAAAATTCGCAAGGAATGCATTAAAATGAGAGCAGCTGTATATGTAAGCCCCCCCAGCCCTTAACTGCTCTATATAATCACTGCCCTCCTTCATTCTCAGTCTCATTCACATCAGCGCTAATAATCAAGAGCTCACAATGAGGTGAGAGGTTCTAACCCATGATTTACCCTTTGTGCATGTGTGTGGGTGTGTGTGAGAGAAAGAAAGCAAGTGTGTGCGTCTGAGAGTGAGAGGGCTCCCTTCAAGGTCAACTGCAGGTGAACACCGGGTCAAACGGAGGTCGCTGGAGCTTCTAGTCGGGTCAATAACGCCCCCGGATCAGCATCCTCATGCGGGCGGCGCCTGGGCCACACATCAATTTGCCAGCTTTGTGAAACAGTAATAAAAGGAAAAAAAGCAGGTGTAGCGGAGATGAATTGAAACAGTTACGGAAGGGGAATAAAACAAATGTATGGGGTGACTGCAAAACAGCACTGGCTTTCAAGTCCTAACTCCTTTTCATGTAAACGTCTCTGTCTGACACCTCTCATACATCCTTTTTTTCTCTCTCTCCCTCTCTCTCTCTCTCTCCTTCTAAAGAAGAGAACTCGCGCAGGGAGGAACGAGCCACTCGTTGGGGTTGGCGAAAGGTCAGTGCTGACAGGATGCAGGGTTAAACTGCCAGCTTAAAATACTGTTCATGACCCTCACAGCCTCGTTCTAAATACCCCTCTTTTGTGTCACCGTCACCGGCGGCATCAATATTCGCCCCTCTCAGATTTATTAGACATTGTTGGGCAGGAGGGAAGAGACCATTTATGCACAAAAGTCACATCGATCTAATAGCTAATTCAGCCGAACGGCAAAAACAATCGCATCACTACGCTGAGCTGAGCGAGTGTCTGGGTGCTATTGGGAAAAGATTTGTTTCTGTGTTTCAAACTTTTATAAGTTGTTTCTATGTAGAGACTGCACACTTGGTGTTTTTAGCCTTTAATCATACAGGACAGTCAAGCAACAACAGGAAACAATAGGGAGAAGAGAGGAGGGGTGGGACATGACCTGAGGAGGAATCGAACTTGTGTTGTTTGCAGTAAGTCAAAGCACATGCACTACACACCAGGCTACAATTTAGAATGAAAAATTATTAGAATCTATTATGATATAATGAAAATTGTGATTTATATGTTGCTTTCAAAAACATAATTTTCATGAGAACACATGACTACTTTTGAATGACTTTTTTTTTGATGAAAGTCCCTTTTAAGGAAAGTCAGTTCACTCTGCGGCCATGTTTGCAATGCCTCCAGGCAGCTACTTCGCTTTGGCAAGACTGTTATTTTTGTATAATTGAGATACTATGATAGGTTTTTATTATAGTATTTTTTTTCTTCATTTTTTTTTTTTCTGTTTAATTATAAAGTGTCAGCAATTTTATTTATTTAATTTACTATATTTATTATATTATAAACATTATATATCTATAAATGTCTATATTGTTTTTATATATATATATAAATTTTATTTTAAAGTTTCAAGTAATTTAACTGAAATAAATTAAGTAAAATGTTGATTTTTTTTATGTTTTAAAATGTAATTTATTCCTTGTAATCAAAGCTACATTTTCAGCATCATTACCACCAGTCTTCAGTGTCATGATCCTTCAGAAATCATTCTAATATGCTGATTTGCTGTTCAAGAAACATTTATTATTAGTATTATCATTATTATTATCAATATTTAAAACAGTATTTTTTTGGGAAAAAAAAAAGATACTTTTATTTAGCAAGGAGGCATTAAACTGATCATAAGTGATGATAAAGACATTTATAATGTTACAAAAGTTTTCTATTTCAGATAAAAAATAATTCTACTCAGCTCTTTTCAACATAATACTAAATGTTTTTTGAGCAGCAAATCAGAATATTCTAATCATTTCTGAAGGCTCATGTGACTAGAGTAATGATGCTAAAAATTCAGCTTTGAAATCAGAGGAAAATTTATATATATATATATATATATATATATATATATATATATATATATATATATATTCAAACAGAAAACAGTTATTTTAAATATTAAACATTTCAAAGTTGTACTGTTTTTGCAGTACTTTAGATCAAATAAATGCAGGCTTGGTGAGCAGAAGAGACTTCGAAAAACATAAAAAATCTTACTGTCCAACAACTTTCGACTGGTAGTGTATATATAATAACTTTATTTCAGTTCAGTTCATGTTTATTTTATTTTAAGAACTGGCTAACTGGTTTTAGTTTTAGTTAACTCCCTGGGGTCGACCAGCCCACTTTTTTTAAGATCAGTGCGAAAGACACTAAAAATATGTAGCAACACGTAGCAATTAAAAAAAGCATGAAATTCAGTTTAATCCAGTGCGAATCTTAAAACACTGACTATTTCTATAGAAATCTGAGCTTCTAGCAGCAACTGCAGTCACATTATGTTGACTAGCTCATTCGGAGGGCGGGACTAATTTCGTCAATTTTTGTGTTGCACTGTCTCCCATTAATATTAATATGAATTAACCATCTTGTTATACATACAGTTTTTGGTTTTGCACACCCTGCACAGACAGCAACACAACTGACATGTTTAAACAACCCAGAAAGGTAGTAAGGACATCATTAAAATGCAAGTGCGCAAGCGTCATGATACTATAGCGTGAATGGCGGCAGAGACTGACACGTGGACACTTTGTGGACAAAAATATAATAAAATTAGGGTTGAACCACTAATGTCACATAGACTATTTTAACAATGTCCAATACCTATCTGGGCCTTGAACGTGGTAGTTGTGTTGCTGTCTATGCACGATCAGAATGCTCTCAGTTTCATCAAAAATATTTTAATTTGTGTTCCACAAAGGAACAAAGGTTTAATGGGTTTGGAACGACATAAGGGTGAGTAATTAATGACAGAATTTGTATTTTTGGGTGAACTATCCCTTTAAGTGTCACCCTTTTCCCGACTGGCACAAAATTAAGCGGTATTTTAAGGAAAAGGCATGGTTATTAGCATGGCATATGTTTAAAAACCAAGGTGTTTTAGATTCTGTACTTTTTTAACATCACATAAAGGAGTTTCGATATGAAAATACAGGGAAAATAAGGTAACAAGCAAGTGGTCAGGTGTACAGCACGACTACGAAACGAACCCAACGCAGAGCTAATTTCCCTTCTATCATAATTCATCTCCACCCTTTAAATATGTAAGACACATTTAAACGGATCCATGCATGTTCTAGGCAAATTAAAGCAGCTCTAATTAATGCTATGCAAAACACGGCCGTACGTTTATTACTTGATTTATCTTTGTTCTACTTAAGAGGGGCAGAGTTGTCTTGCCAATTTGTCTTCCTCTCGCATACTTAAGATTCAGTATGTGTTTAAATGATTTATTTAATAAATAAGTGAATAAATCACCTCACAGCTAATTTCCCTAATGATATTAGAAAAGAGTAACTGTACAAATTGTGCAAAATAGAAGCCGCTATTAACCTGCAGCACCTTTCGTTTGCCGGGTTCACAACGTCCATCCATTTTCATTTGTGCGAAAACAAAAACATGATTAAAAGATTTGACATTTGACACAGATTTCACAAATAAAACCACTTTGCTTTCCATGTCTAATAGACGAGGGTCAGGTCCCCGGCTCTCATGGTGATACATTAAAAACACAGGACACACTGTCCCATTTAGGACACAAGACATCCGTACGAACACCAAGCGGTTTAAATAATAACAAAATAAATGGAAATATGCACGAATAACCACTGCAACGCAATACATTCTGCTTCACACTGGCTACAAGTTCACAACTTGATCTTTTTTTTAACCCACCATTCGTTTTTTTCCTGTTGGAGTATTGGGTCCCTGGAGGCAGTGAGAAATAGATGGTGGAACTTAATAACTAGAGATGAACATTATTCCCCCAGCTACAGCGAATGTTTCACTGCTTGATTATGAGTGAATGGCCGACACAGACTAAAATGTTCCGTTTCCACAAGCATGAAGAGGGCATAAATAATTCAAAATTTATTCCCGCAGAAGGAGGGACAATGGAAATCATAAATTATCCATGTGCAATGCTTTAATGCAAGAGCTCAATGAACCTGCTCTAACTAACTAGTCTGCTTCCTCATTACACGCTAGGCACAGACCTCTTAACCTTTGAATATTAATTTAGCGACAACTACGGTGGGATGGGCTTTCTGCAAATGGGAACGATGGCTAGTGGAGAGGAAGCGTGGGTATATGCAGGATTATGAAATGATCCTCAAGAGGTTATTATCTATATTTATCTCTGCTACCATCTGTAAATACCACAAGCTCAGTGTGAGTGCTGTTTTGTAAGTTATGAGTGGAAAAGATGGATAGATGTGCCAGAAAACCCCCGAATTTTATTTACAGTGCCATCGATCTTAAATCACCAAAAAGATGCACATTTTGTATACTTCATGCAGCTTTTTTATGGTCATATGAGTCAATGCTAATAATGAAGGGATTGTTTTTATGGTGTTAATCTACCAGTAAAGGCCATAATGAACAGAAGAAAGCAGAAACTGAGTCATTACATTGTGACTCACGGTAGTGATAGCGATAATTTTCTAACAAGGTCTTGAGTGCAGGAAGAAAAGACCTGTAAATGTACTGTGTTTCATGAGTAATTGTGACATATACGAGTCCCACGATTACACTAAGAGCTCCATATATTTAAAAGCAAACCAGAAACATCTTTTAAAACTGATGAAATTGATAAAACTTGAATGGACCATGAATGGATTTGGCATTGTGGTGCGTCATCTGTTTTATGTTATTACTGTTCATAACAGTGATGGGTAGAGACTTTCCCAATTCAGAATACTTTCAAATTAGAGAATTAGCCCATGACATATGGGATTTAGAGGAATCAGTTAAAATGCCACATATAATACCTGAGATCTATAAGGTTTTCCTCAATCAGACTAATTGAAAGAGAACATTGAAGATTTCTCTTGGAAGCTTTGGATTATTCCCCCTGAATAAGACAGGCAATTATATGTAATAAACTTTAACAGGGCTAGTAGCACATGGTGACAATGGCCAACCAGTCCCATCATGCTTCAAGAGACAATAGATTTTAGTAGCGATGTTTTTGTTCAACTTTGTTCTGGAAAGTATGAAATTATACTTCATAAACTACCAACAGAAGATTTTATATTAAGCTTGGTCTGCTGCAAACTGTCAGAAAAAGGTACACAAGCTACACTTTAAGGATCATTAAGATATTAATATGCATACTTTGGGGTAAAAGAGGTACACAACTGTACTTTACACTGCAGATGATTAGAACCATGTTAATTTAATTTGAAAATGTAAATAATATATAAAAAAAAATATTTATAGAAAAAAAGCACAAGCTAGAAACATACATAATAATTATATATATAGAATATGATTAAAGAGCACTGTAACAAAATAAATAAATAAATAATCTGTAGTTTTTAAATATAAATAATAATTTTGGCAGCTGCTTGCCAGAATGATTTTGTAAAAAATACTGAAAACTGTAAACACATTTACAGAACAATAGAACATTTTACAGTATAAAACTGTAATTTACAAACAAGACATTTTGAAAGTAAACCAGTAAATTCCACAATACACACTGGTACTAAAATCTGTTTTGTACCTATAACATATAATTTATTTTTACTTCTGAAAAATGTACAATTAACAAAATTTTACTGTAAAATTACATAGAATGTCTGGTTAGATCTTTTACAGTTTTTCCCTGTAGCTATATAGTATGGGAAGTTGCTGTTAACCTATTACCAGTTTTTTTTTTCCTTAGCACTTTTACAATATTTTACATCTAAAATTACACTCATGTTTACAGTGTGGTAAATAAAATTAAATAAAATAAAACAGGTAGTTTGGTACCTGTCTAAGAAATGGAATATGAGACAATTACCTTCCCGCAAGCACTTTAAGTTTTTACTCAAATATTTTCCATACTTTTTTTTTTTTTTTTTTTTTTAATATGGTAGCCACAGGCTTTGAAAAGTGTTTAAGAGGGACATGCCAGTTGCAAGATGGGAGGTAAAAAGAGAGATCTGCTTAATATGCGTTTCTCTTTTATAATCCAGAAGTTCTATTAGCAGATTACGAGCTATGGAATGTGAGGAGAGACAGAACACAGCAGTGGATAACACTTTACAATAAGGTTCTTTAGTTAACTACATTAGTTAACGTGAACTAATAATGAACTGTACTTATACAGAATGTATTAATCTTTGTTAATGTTAATTTTAACCTTTACTAATACATTATTCAAATCTTGTTAACATTAGTAAATGCACTGTGAACTAACATGAATAAACTATGAACAACTGTATTTTCATTAACTAACGTTAATGAAGATTTGCAAATACAGTAACAAATGTATTGCTCATGGTTAGTTCATGTTAGTTAACACATTAACTAATGTTTAACTAATGAACCTTTAATTTAAAAACTTGATTATAATCGAAATAAACACATTTGTCTTTCCTGGTTGCTTTTGCCCACAGGATGTTGCAGTTACAGCATCTACCAGCAGGGGCTAAATGGACTATATAACTAGCCAGGCCTTGACCCTTTGCTTCCCTCAGATAAAGGTTTACTTTAAGGCTGTTTTATTAACACACATGGGTTTGAGTGCTGATTGACATGTGAGCTAGTGATTTGCCTATTAAATTCACAATAGTAACACATCACCTTTTAGACGTGTTCAAGTTCAAAGGGTTTATCAGAGAAACAAACAACTTGCATTATTGCTCAGAATTTCATCACAATGAAAGCTTGTGAAAAAGGTGGAGTAATCGGCGGCATGTAAACGCCTCTGTGTGGATTATATGCTCTCTGCCTAACTAATCCTGCTAATTGATGAACCTCTGTGTTCATGGTTCCCTTCATATTATTAGCAAATTTGTTTATTAATTAAGACTAAACTTATTTTGGGACATCAACCAAGTAAATATGATCATCTGCTTAGAAGAGTGAGAAGGAAATTAGTCCCTTGACGCAGACTGGAGTGTGCATGAGATGAAATGCATACACTCTTCATTTCAGAAAAGACATATGCAATATTTATACTTCAGCCTTAATAACACATTTTATCATTCTGTGCGATACAATTTATTTTTTATTTGCATCCTCTTTTAAATAGCTCATTTTATCACCGTCTTTGTTGCCAGTATTAGCAGATCATGAATGTTACACTATTCCTTGGAGCTCATTCAGCAAAAGTCTTTTATCCAATAATGTAACAACAAGATGACTGATTAGGCTATACATTACTAGACTGATGAAGGAGGAACACGGTAATAGATCGAGAGGATTTATTAAAATCGGAGAACAAAAAGATAAATGCCGTAAAGCTGCACTTGGTCTGCGTCTGTTTAGCTCCTCTATCATTTAGGGACTTCCTGAATATTAATGCCGGCAAAATGGAGATGTGGCACTATAAATATGAACAAATATGAAAGTAATTGGACCTATACAAATGAAACTATAAATATGGTCTCCATCCAGGCAGATCTGTCTCACTCAATATTGTTGCAGGAATTTACTGTATTCTTTCAGCATGAGAAAACTGCTTGTTAGACTGTAATTGTCCTCAGATATTAACTAAACTATATTTAGCTGCGTGTTAGAAGTGTGACAGGCAGCTGATAACAGCTGGTGAAGGTCTTGTAAAGGAACTTAATTGTAAAACAATATGTACGCTGCTGAAAGGACATGCTAATCATGTTAAGCTGCTGGTTAGTGATGCTTTTAGAGCACAAAATAATAGTTACGTTGCAAAAAACGGTGAGCTTCCCCATTGTCTACATACCGGGTTCTGTCTATCCTACACTGTAAAACCCGATAAGTTCAGAAAACTCAAAACTTTTGTGGACACCGATTACCTCAAAACTTTTGAGTAAACATTTCAAAATTTTTGAGTAAACACAATTTATAAATTATAACAAATAAAAACTTAAATATTTAAATTTCATTTTATTTAATATTTAAGTACAGTATACTTAAAAATACTGTTTATCATATTTAATTTAATTTAATTTAATTTAGTTTTAATTTAACCAGATATAAAAAATTTAATGCAAAAATACTTAGTACTAATTAGCTAAGTACTAATTAGCTATAACACATCAGCACATGCTAAAGTGGTTATCAGAAAGACTCTTAATATATACTTGCATTTAAATTGTCAAAGAACGTGCAGTATATGTAGTCTTCAAATTTTGTTGTCCATCCTCAACCTAACCACAGGCTCTACTCTTTACCACAACGGTAACACAACAAATTCAACAAAACAGAAACCTATGTAAACCCTAACATAACACAACATTTAAGTACTAACTAATGTCTCCCTATGTTAATCTTGTGCAAAAAAACACAAAATAACACTTAATTTCAACATTTATTTTCCATGTCGTCTGATGCAAAGCATGCTGGGAACTAGAAAACTCAATCATTCTAAGTTCAGTTTACTACAATGACATTTTGAGTTTACAGAACTTATTTCAATTAAGTCCAATGAACTTTTCATTTATTTGAGTGAAAATAACTAATTTAATTTCAGTAAAGTTCACTGTTCGGGTTTACAGTGTAACTAAAAATTGAATCTCCTAATTGATCTCATGACAAAAACGTACCTGTGGGAACTTTTTCGCAAGATGCGAAATACATACTAATAAGTACATATCACTACAGTTGCACAGCAAACAGCAAACACTAATCATTTTTGTACACAGTCAGTTATGATAACAGCTCTATATGTTTTGCTTTTCGGACATAGTAAGCTTGCTGTATAGCGCAGCCGGCACGGAACTGGGTGCAGAATCCTTGTGTACGAATCCTGTTAAAAACATGACTAACGATGAAACAGCTGAAAGTTGAGAGATCAAAAAACAAGCTAAAAATCATGCTTGCGATTGCGTTTTTACGTCACACTCGCTTTTGTTCATACTACCAGTTATTTAGGTGTAAAGCATTAGAATTATAGCGCCACTCAATGGACATTTCAAGTCAGAACTGCGAATGACATGTACAAAACCAGCATCACATAAAACGGTACTGTATGTTGGGGGGGAAGGGGTGAACACTCTTTTAGCGCCACTTAGTAGACATTTGACATCGCATATGTCACAAAACGTACATTCCGTATTTTGCATCTTGCGAAAAAGTTCCCACAGGTACGTTTTTGTTGTGAAAACAGGTTGGGAATTTCCAAAAATTACTGATTTGCAACACTCTACATAGGCTGCAACTAGTGTTTGCTATTAGTATGTTGTGATATTTTAACAAGCATTAGCATACACAAATATTAGGTAAAATAATTACATTTTAACTAGTCATCAAATCATCAAGCTGATTACTCAAAAACTCCCACAGATCATGTTTTCATGCCATTTTAAGTCTTATTTTGTCATAACAAAGTGGTTATATCTAAGTATGTGAGTTGTTTACTTCCTTTTCTAAATTAGTCCTCCCATTAATGCCATTATATTGTTCATTCAGACTGTTTCGTGAAAGCACACAAACACAAGAGGTGGGATTTATCACATGAACCAATCACAGCCAAATATAACCAGTTACATCCAATCATATTGTGATGGAGGCATTGCCTCCTCTTACGTGACTCCCAATCATTCTTAGTTACCCCCCACCAAACCCACAGCATGCTTTAGGAGGCCTGTTAAAAATCTTTCATCTATTTTTTCAGTATTATTTGGATGACAACCAAAAGAACAGCATTTTTAGAAATACAATTTTTGTAACAATGTAAAATATATTTCCTGCTATTTCTGATCAATTTCATGTGAACTTGCTGATTAAAAGTATGAATTTCTGTCCAAAATAATAATATAATAAAAAAGTTGACATTTTTAGTAACCTAAATCACCTGCACAATGCCCACAAGGTGTACAAGCCCTGACATCCTATCAGTAAATAGTGGCCTTTCAGGGGGATTTAAAAAAAAAAAGTTGAAAGAAAAATGTTTACAAGCAAAACGAGACAAATGCACTGTACAGCTGCTCGACAGCAGATGACAATAGAAGTGACCTGTTTTATCTCAACCACTACCTCCTTTTCCACCACCCTTTCTTTCCTCCTTGAGCCTGAACCCAAAAGCCCGAGTCGCCAGCAAACAACATTCCTCCAGGGGAGCTGAGCGCCCCTAACAAGAATCATTATGGTGTCCTAGGGAGAGCGAGGCGACAGCTGGCCCTCTGCACATGTGACCCTTGCCACTTTGTCGACTTAACGTTGGTCACCGTGATCAAAGCCTGCAGTGGAGCAGCTGTGACCGGTAAGCTAAACACAGCGATTTCTGCAAATAGAACAGCATATGAGCTTCCGAACCAGTGGTAACTGGAAGCATCAGTAGTGGGTTACAGAAAAAAAAGTATTGACAATGAGGTTCATGGGGCAAGAGAATTTACACATAAGGGACTGCTTTATTAGACACAGATTTAAAGGTGGCACACTTCCATATTCACAAACAAAATCACACACAAGCTACTGTAATGCCATGAAAAAACACTAGGCATGTACATGCATAATTTAGAGTGATAACATAAAAACCCACTTAAACTATGACTTCATTTTCCTGTTTACAAATATAGAAATAAAAGTGGGTTAAAACAGAAAAGAATCGACATAAGCTCATTGTGAGAAATGGACAAGGGAAGCATTTTAATGTGGGAACGCCGAGGTCAGAGAGAGCACTCTGTGCAGCAGACAATTCCTCCCCCCACATCAGTTCCTCTCTTTAAGTTCTGCCCTGCTTTCTGAACCCATGTCCCAAAGAAAGCCTGCATATTTTAACACGCACGCTGCTAAATATCCTGTTTGGTTTGCCGCATTCAGATCGCCCCACAAGGTTACTTCTCTGCCCTTACCTCTTTTTGTTCTTCAGACCACTGGCGAAACAGCGAAAGGTCTTGGCCGCATATAAACGAATTTCAAATGTCATGTCTTGCACGGCTAAAATGAAAGGAAACGCTCTCACTCACTCGCGGCGGTGGCCGAGTCAATGAATTTGTCAAAATTTTATGATAATTCATTCAATTATTCCTCAGACATTTAAATGATAGCAGAGGAATAGAAGAGTGGAGAGAGCGAAGGGGAGGGCCACAGCAATAATCCCTCTCCTGATATTAGAGAGCCTCCAGAGGGGTTTTAAAAGCTCTGTATCTCTGTGTGGAGAGGACTAAAACTTCACTCCTTCTCACAAAACAGCGTAAAGCCCTCCCTACTTTCTCTACTGCTCAGTAAGAGGGTCCTTCGCACATAAACGTGCACACACACACTCTCAGTTTCACACTAGAAAGTCATACTAGCAATAATGGAAAAAAAAAAAACTTTTACCAGCCCACACAATCTCAGCAAACGCATCATTCGCCGGTCTCAGAGAGAACGACAATAAAACCGGCCCTGTGCTCCTCATGCTCCTGTGACCTTTGACCCTCTCAGTCCCTCCTGCTCGGGGTCGAGTCGATGGGAGACTGGAAGGAAGACCCCATGTCAGACCCCTGAGCGATTCTGCATCCACCATGGCTAAGCTCCCCCTCTAGTGTTCACACGTCTGTATTCCTCTAAGCAACAAAAGCAGCAGCCTGTGAATTCTTGCCTTGAGTTTTTATGTTGTTTCATGTTGAATGCAATGCATTCACTGGGCTGCATCTAGTTGTAATGTAGGTTTTAACATGAAAAGCAGAAGATTTTGCTGCATTTGCCAGTTCTTCTGCCTGAAGAGACCTGATTGATCACATAATGTCTCCGTGTTCAAGACAGAACCATAGTATAGACGTAAATACATTAAAGATACATATATATGATGTAAACTTTTGTATATATTATATAAATTATATACTAAATTTTACATATAAATGCTAAAACACTTTATAAGGCCCTATGATTTCTGCAATGTGGAAAACCAGTCATAAAATGGAATTTATGTGGAATGTCACGGAATTTGCAAAATGAACATGAACACGTACATGAACAAATGAACATAATCTCTAGAACTTCTCTGAGCATTTTACCATAGAAAAAACTATTGTCATATCATACACAAACAGAAACTTAAAAGTCTTTACAGCAACCCGCCAAAATAAAAGATCGTTTTAACCTGAAGAAATTGTGACAGAAATATATTACTTAAAGCTGCAGTCTGTAACTTTTTTGGTTAAAAATTATACAAAATACATTTCTGAGCAAGTACATAACCAGCCAGTGTTCAAAACTATCGCTTTACTTTAGCCCAATTCACAACGGTTAGCTTATAATGTTTTTTAAATTGAGTGGTACGGGTAGGTTTTCGCAGGAAATTCAAGCATGCCACTGCGTCATTACGTCACGTCTGTAAACATAAAGAAGGCGTCCCGGCTAGTAACATAATCGCATGTGAGAATGCTGCAGGTGCTGGATCGTTTATAGCCTTTTCTCACAGCAGCTGAAATAATTAAACTTATTTTTTTGGTTGAGGATTGTAATCCAAAAAGTTTATGTTTATGAAACACAAGTGACTGAAATTAGATTACTCCAGTTTTAAATATGCATCTGTTTGCAGATAGCCTACGTGGGATTACACAAGTTTTGTATTTTAAAGAGAACACCTGTCCTAAGGAAGAATGATTTGCTGTTTCGGATAAAATAATTTCTTGGTATGAAATTCGAATTTTATATCAATCAGAGATTAGACTGTACAGAAACAGAAACGTGAATACACAATACATACACACAGTTACGCAATGCCGATGTTGTTAACATGAACAATTTGAGAGCAGTATAACAGTAATAATATCTTGCTAGTTTGATGTAATATGAGATAACCAATCGTTAGATGTAAACACCTGTAGTGTTTTTCCTCAGTTGGTCATAACAAAAGTTTTAGACTTGCTACTTACTCTTAGACGACAATATCCGATGAAAATTCTTATTTGGGCCATATATTTGAATCTGTTAATCTGTGATTCCTAAATACAGTAAAAATCCACAAAGGTGCTGACAGCTACCAAACCATTAGATCCATCCGCACTGGAGCCGTGCCGGAGCACAACCCACGCATAGAAGATAATTCCGCAATTAACTGCAATTGCAGGTTTTCAGACAGAGATGGTGACAAAGAGGCAACTCTTATGGACTGCAGCTTTAATGTAGGCCTAATGATGACTACTACTACGACTACTACTACTACTACTACTACTACTACTGTTATTTATTTATTACTATTACTACTACTTATTTACCAGAATTTATTAAACAGAAAAATTAAAATAAATACACAACACAGTGTTTCTGAAAAACAAACAAATAAATAAATAGTAATATTTTATTTATTATTATTATTATTATTATAATTATTATTATTATATAAAGTCATTAATTATACATCCTTTTTGATTAATATTGTTTAACTGAACCAGTAAAACAGAGTCTAGAAAAATTAAAACTGTAAAAAAAAGGAATCCAGAAAAACTAAAATTGAAAAAAAAAATATTTCAGAGAAAAGAGGAAAAGATTTCATAGGGCCCTATAATGTCTGTAAACTGTAAGATAGATAGAAACTTAAAGGTCTTCACAGCAGCCCGCCAAAATAAAAGATAGTTTTAACTTGAAGAAATTGTGACAGAAATATAATACCTAATGTAGGCCCTACTACTAATAAAATTATCCACATTATGTTTTGGAATATTTACCACAAAAAAATGATTTACCATAATACAGAAAGAGAAAAATGTAAATACCCAACACATCATTTTTATTAATAATAAAAAAAAAATAATAAAAAATTAAAAGCATAAATAAATAAAATGAAATAAACTGAATTCAATATTTTTATAAAATAAAACAAAACATTGTATAGGGCTTTGAAATGTATTTCTTTCTTAAATTTTTAATAAAGTGCTGTGAAATTGTGTATACCCATTGTATAATTAGAAGTTTTATTATATATATATATATATATATATATATATATATATATATAAGTTGACAGATTTGACAACTTCCTACAGTATATCCTTTCTTACGTCTGCAGTGGTAGAGTGCTTTAAAGTGACGGACACAAGCGGGGGACAGAGGGGTGCTTGCCTGCGGGGGATGCTAATTATGCACACTCTCTCCAAATTAACCAACTTTCACTGGGACCCAACCTCCATCTGACGCACTCGGAGAACGGGCTGGAGAGAGGAGGGTGAGACGAAGAGCACGAGAGAGAACGGCAAAGCTGGAAAACAGAAACAAACCAATAATCTTGTACTTTGCCTCTTGAAGGCGAGCCACAGTGCCTCTAATGTAGACAAGTCATTTTGTAGAAACCACTAACGCCCGCGGGGGACGGGGGAACACATCGCGGGCCGCCTCATTTCAAAGATCTTTTGCAATCAGTGCCACAATGGAGGCCCTCATTTTATGCTGCTACATCATAAAAGTGCTCTTTTGTTACATTTCCATCCTTAAAAGGGCCTTAATCCCTTTCTTTTCAGGCAAGTCTATGGCAAATTCCACAGGGACATCCCATTCGCTGCAAGGGCTAGAGTGACCCACTCAGAAAGCAGCGTGCGAGGCTTTGAGCCTTTCTTCTCCTGCCACTCTCGTGAGAACATTAAATCGTACTTTTCATTCCCCTCACTGTGGGGGGACGCCCCTTAATGATGACAGAGAAAGAGAAATTCCTCCACTCGGGTCCTATGATACCATTCTGCTGTCAAGCAGGCGTCTCCGTGGACAGAGAATCAAACATGGCTTCCTGCAGGTGGAGTGGTGATGAAGGTCACACCGCAGCTCCATGGAGCAGGGGGAGAGGCAGCACTTCAGAGGAGTCGCCAGCTTTCTCACAGCAAATTAAGTCATCCGTGAAAACGTACGTCTCTTTAGCATTGCGTAAATGTTTGGCCTCGAACAGTTCGTTAGCCTGGTTAGTGTCATATTCCCACCATTTTGTGTAAGGTTATGACTTGGCCACCAATCGTGATCTCTACCGCACTTTATCGTAATCTATACCTTGTAATTATTCTCTCTTTCTTGAATCGGTTTCTTGAAAATAGCTTGCGGCTCGTCTGGTTTGGTTTTCATTGCCTTTGTGTGGCTCCGTCTCCGAGGGGAGCCGATTAATCAGTTTAAAATTGAGCCGTGTTCCTCCAGTCACTCAGTACCCTACTCAGCCTGGCCACTCGATGTTGTGTGCTTCAATGAGAACATTGTACTTATATAAAACACTTGTCAATCAAGCCTTAAACTGTACCCCCGTTACCATTCATCTGTGCGTCCCACATTTATTGTATCTCAGAGTGAACTGATAAGCATTCTCAGCAAATGCCTTCCCATAAATATTTAATGTTTAACAGCAGATCTAAGAAACATGCAAAATATGGCAGCTTTACTTCAAGAAATATCTATATTGAATAAAATAAATATCTATAACTATACAATTGAAAAGTCTGGTGACTGCTCACCAAGGCTACATTTATTTGATCAAATATACAACAAAAATACATTTTGTTGTTGTTGTTGTTGTTGTTTTTACAGAAGTCTCTTATGCTCATCAAAGTTCCATTTATTTGATCAAAAATACAGAATATTATGAAATATTATTGCAATTTAAAATAGCAGTTTTCTATTTTAATATACTTTAAAATGTAATGTATTTCTGTGTTGGAAAGCTGAATTCTCATCAGACATTACTCCAGTCTTCATTCTAATATGCTGACTTTTTGTTGGAAACAGTTGTGCTGCTTAATATTTTTTTAAAACCTGTGATACTTTTTTTCAGGATTCTAATAAAGAACAGCATTTATTCAAAACAGAATATTTTCTAACAATACATTTCTTTACTATCACTTTTTTTTTTTTTTTTATCAATTTAACACATCCTTGCTGAATAAAAGTATTAATTTCTTTCAAAGAAAGAAATAAATTACTTACACCGAACTTTGAATGGTAATGCATATTGTTACAAATTTCTATTTTAAAGGGGTCATCGGATGCCCATTTTCCACAAGTTGATATGATTATTTAGGGTCTTAATGAAAGTCTATAATATACTTTGGTTAAAAATTCTCAATAGTAGTGTAAAAAAACACCCTTTCACCTTGTCAAAATCAGCTCTGCAAAAAATCAACTCATTCTACTGCATGCTCCTTTAAATGCAAATGAGCTCTGCTCGCCCTGCCCCTCTCTTAAGCTTTTGCTTACTTTAGCACGTTATTAGGAAAGGCAATTACAAAGATTAATAAAAAAGCATATACTTCCGCTGTAAGCGAAGCTGGATCACAGATGATTCACGCTAATGCATTTATGTAGATCGGGAGGCGCATTCCACTCACAAACAAAAGTCATCCACTGTGTTATCAGTGACATGTCGAGAGTAAATGAGGACTACTATGTTCATTATTACATCCAATAACAGGACACCTCAATCACTTAGGAGCCATTCTTGTCAACGTCCCTGTTCCGGCATCGAGACAATGGTGGGTTTAAGGTAAGATGGCCGTATCAATCAATCTACCGTGGAAGTGGCCTCTGACAGTGTTACGTCACACCGTCAAGAAGCTGAGAATGGCTTGATTTAAAAAAAGGGGAAATTATTTTTACAGATTAAATAAAAACCACTGGGTGGATTTTTATAGGATAGATGTGTACATACACTGCCAACACACATTTATGTTCAAACAATATGCAAAAGTGAACTTTGCATTCGATGACCGCTTTAAATAAATCAAAGAATCCTGAGGAAAAAAATGTTTCCATGATAACTAATAAGCATATTAGAATGCTTTCTGAAGGATCGTGTGACACTGAAGACTAGAGTAATGCTGCTGAAAATTCAACTTTACATCAAAATGCAATCCATTCTATTTTAAAGTATATTAAAAGGGTCATATGATGCGATGTCATATTTTTCTTTGTCTTTGGAGTGTTACAAGCTTTTTGTGCATATAACATTGCTGTAAAGTTTAAAGTCTCAAACTCAATGAGATTTTCTTTATAAAAGTTACGACTCAGCTACGCCTTCCAAAAACGGCTTATTTAAAAATGCTCCCACATGTCTACATCACGATGTGGGAAGATTTGCATAACACCGCCCAAATGTATACTCAAAGGAAAAAGGCGTAACTTTTATTCTGTAGTATTGTTGCAGTCACCGCCATGTTGTGGAAGCGCTGTGTGTTTCGTTGTGAAAGTGAAAGTACTATGTTTGGCCTATAACTCTGTAAATATGATCAGTTACGTTAACACCCGTCAGACTGCGTCATCTAGAGTTTCATGGCAGAACTAGGTATTTTATTAGAGCTGAATTTTCAGCATCATTACTCCAGTCTTTAGAGTCACATGATTCTTCAGAAATCATTCTAATATGTTGATTTGCTGCTCAAGAAATGTTTCTTCTTATTATTACAGTGGAAAACAGTTGTGCTGCTTAAGATTTATATTAAAACTGTGATACTGTGGGATTCTTTGGTGAATAGAAAGTTTCAAATTTTCAAATTTTATTTTAACAATGCATCAATGCTCAAAACATTGCTCAATTAAATTGGTAACTTCTCTAAAATATATATTTTATAGCATAATGCAACATAATATTTTATTTTATATTTATATAAATATTTTATTTTTCTTGCATGCAAATTTACAAAAAAAATTAATAATGCAATATATAATTAACCTTGTGAATAAATTATCCATAACAAGCCTTATTTACATAGAAAAAGGCATGATTGTTTGGAAATAATGATGATGACTTTATTAAAATATTCATGGTGCCATTTAGCACCAGGTTAAGTTATATTCAGGGTGGTCAGTGAAAAAGATGCAGAGCACAAAAAGTGGTGCAAATGAATTCACCCCTTATTCTTAATTATGTATTCATTTGTCATCCAATACGACAAATAATTCTAAAATATGTCAAAATATTCGCAAGCACCTGACATTCTCATTAACTGTTGACCTCCATATATAATTAGAGCAAAAGTAGTTCTTTGTACATAGGTAGGCAGTAGAGTTTATGCGTTCTCTTTCTAAGCACACTGCATTGTCTATTCAGGTCAGCAGCGGAGGCACCCGGAAGTTGAGGGTGTAATGCGGTGGGATTTAGGTAGGTGAAAAAGTCTGCCAGTGTTCCTGCTGATAGCTGGATAGAGACCTCAACAACACATCCCAAGCTTTGGGAGCATTTTACCATGAGTGTCACTTTTTGTAATGGATTTTCTGTCTCCGAGGGTTTAGTACTGAGCAGAGGAGACAAGGAAATATGGTAGTGTGTACTGTGTGTACAGAAATGCAATTTCCACATCTTCTTTTGTGATCCCAGACTGGAAATTAAAGTCATGTGCGAGCCTTACAACGTGCTCGCATTAAACGCATTCACCCTTTGCGGTGTACAAGAACAAGTAGAGTTCAGCGACCTTGAACCAAACTTCATACAGACGTATTGACAATTCTGAAAGTAGAGACATCATCAATGTACTGAATACGTGAATTTCAAAAGGAATACTTGAATTTCATTAACCAGTAAGGACTCCTCAATCAATGCTCAGCTAATCATTTTTTTCAGCCTCCTTCACACTTACTGCTAGGCCAACATGCACTGCTGTAGCCTGCAAGGGCTGACTAAAGTTGAAGCCAGAAAGTGTGTGAGCATGTGTGTTTTCAATTTACACTATGGTGTCAGTACAAATTGTCTGCCATTTCTAACCACCTTCACTCAGATCTGAAGGATTACGCGGTGAGTTACGCTATGACAGGCATTAACACACCATAATATGTACTAACCACAGCTTAGAGTGTATTTTATGCAATGCTATAGACAACCAATTTTATTTTATTTCATTTTATTTTAATTCTATGACAGGCATTATCACCCAATAACATGTTAACCCCACAGCTAACACAGACTGTTTTTTTTATTTTATTTTATACATTTTTCACAATATGACTGTTTTACCGTTTTTTTTTTGTTTGTTTTTTTTACTATATTTGTGATTAAATAAACAAATAAGTGAGCATGGTGAGCATAAGAAACTTCTTTCAAAAACATTTAAAAAAAAATCCCACCAACCCCAAACTTTCTGAACGATAGTACATGAGGTAAATTTCTGAATCAAGGCCATAAAAGTAACAACAGTAATTCACACGTACTGTAAATACATACTATTTAAAAAGCTACTTCTCAGTTTTACAAAGACAGTCCCCTACGACTCTTCAAATAAGAGCTGTTTATGTCTGTAGCACTGCGTTCGCGGTCGAGATCAAAATCCAGACCAAGGCCCTCGCAAGGTCTACTGTACAAACTCAAACAGCAGCAGGACACCAAGGGAGCGTCCCTGGATGCAAAACAGACCCAGCGTGGAGAACAGGAAATGAAAGCTTAATCTCTCCAACCTTTGACTTGCCTTGGCCTCTTCCATTTACCCAGCGAGCTATTCTGTTCCCCTATTCATCCCATCTCTTCTCCTCATTCCTCTAGGACAGAAAATAAATAGGAAAAAACACAACTGCGTATGTTTACTCCTCTTAATATCGACGCTAGTTGTAGCAGGTCAAATGAAGCAGCAGCTCCGAGCTCCATTTCCGATCCCTCTTCATTTTATTTTCCAACAATTTATTAAGCAATTAAAATTCTCCTATTACGCACTCTTTTATGCTGTCATCTTTTTTTTTAAGCAGAGCGAAATTATTATACCAAATCATAGCATAATTATCATAACATTACACTAATTCCCAAAGAAGTATTTAAATTATATGGTTGGTTGATTGCGAGATGAATTAGGGAACCGTTTTTCGTCGAGCCTCATCCAAGCCAAATATGGATTAGACCTCGAAATACAGGAAGCTGAGAGGAAAGAGAAACGCATCTTACCCAAGACGTGAAGCAAAGTCCATAAAAAGGTCAAGTAGCTGGCATTATACAAAAAAATAAAAAGGCAGATCCGTTCCGTATGCGATCTATCAAGGAAGAAATATCTTGTGGACAAGCGATTCTCGGCATAGCACAAGACTGGCATAGTTTTAATTGAATTTAATGCAGATTTGTAGTACACTGGGGGACAGTCTTTGTTAGCTGCTTTCCAAAAAAGGAAAATCCAGTCATAAAAGAGGTATTTTTAAATATCATAAGGTGATTAAGAAGTGTGGAGCTCACCAGAAAATCATTTTGGTAAAATTAGTCATCCGTTTAGGTGGATTTAGACAAGCGCACTTAGACATTTACTTGAAGGCACACACTCGCTCTAGCAAATACTTCATAGTATTATCGAAGCCAATTACAAATACACTCTTTTTAACTTAATATTGGCTTTAATGGATGAGGTTAAGCCACATATAAGTAGCATAATGGAACGCCTGAGCGCTGCTTTGTGGATTTTAGGTGCATTAATTGCGTTCATTGTAAACGAATGAACTGTCACGATTAAGAGGGATCTAAAACGCAACATACACAGCACACCTCGGGATCACGTGGCCGCTTTGTCAGTGTCTCTCTCTATACCATATGATGAGCTCTGTCCCGGCTCTGTTAGCATGTGGCTGTATGGACGGAAAAACAGAGGGGGAATTGAGAGCTATTCAATGCTCAGTGGGCTTTCGTATTCACTTACACCCCCCATTGCTTATAGAATTGAACGGGGCTTTGATCCCCAAATCTAATTGTTTAGTGTTGCACAAATCAAATAAGTGGCTAGTGGATTGCTTATCCTAGTAAGTTCTCATTTTGGGAGGAAAAATGTGGGCGTGCACGTTGTCAATTACGAGCGCGCGCTAAAACAACATGCGCATCTCTAACGATATAAATTATGCTAATGAGCTTGATTAGAGAAGCGCATTCAATATGCAAAGATGGGTGCGCGCTGAAGTGGTTATCAGTCTCTCAGGTAAGAACTGTCAAATCCAGCCATGGTCTCAATCCCAGGCCTTTCAAATTTCTACTTTCATCATGTCCTCGAGTGCAGGCGGCTCACAATGGAGAGTGTTTACCCCGGCGTATTCCCGCAAACAGCGGCGGCACAAAAAAAGATTGGTCTGTCTCTGCGCCTGGCGCATTGTGCGGACGTCAGTAAAGGGCTTTTTGTGCCATTGTCCGACGTGTCAGGCGGAATGAGAGGGGGTGTTAAGAGGTGCAAAGATGTGGGAGCACACCTGCTGAGCTGGCCCAAGCAAGCTCTCTTTTTCCCCCACTATTAATTTGTGTTGCTCTGAGAACTCCTTTTGTTGTCACGGAGCTGTTGGTGGCTACATGTTTGAAGTGTCACAAGTGTCAGTCTTTATTACATTCAGCGCGAGGATGGCCAATGAGAGATAGTGAGAATGACGGAGCACGAGAGAAATAAAGGCTAATAATAATAGCCCCCGCTCCAACCTAATGTGTCACGAATTAAGAAAACTTGGCAAGGCTACCTGGGATTGTGATGTTCCGGACGATTTCAGTGCTGGAGGTTGTCACGCTAGCTAATGCCCGACTTTGAGGCTCAATTGTGGCACCATTTGTCAGCAATCATTACCAATGGACTAACATAATTCCCGCCGCTGATTAAAATGTCTTGTAATTTAACAAAGACACAGGATGGATTAATCCACTGCTAACTAACAGAGTTGGGATATTAATACGGCTAGAGAAGAAACGGTGCACAATTAAGCACCGACCAGGCTGGTAGACATACTTAGTTATAAAGTTATTCTTACTTCTAAACTTACTTTTTGATATTTTTTCTTTTAATTATTTCCTCATAACTTATCAAGTTTGCACATGAATGTGGGGCATATTTTGTGTAATATTAAGAGTTATTCTTTCTTATTTATAAATAAAATTTTTAATTTTGCAGAATCTGCCTTTTACTTACCAAAGTAAGAGGGATCATACAAATTTTTTTTTTTTTATTTAGTACTGACCTGAATAAGACATTTCACATATTAAGACATAAAATAAGATGTTTACATATAGTCCACAAGAGAAAATGATATAAAAAAAAAATTATCCTGAATGATACCGGAATGATCCACAGCTGTTTTTTTTTTTTTTAGTAATAGTTGTCCCTTGTTTGTCCTCAACAGTTAAACTGTCTGCTGTTCTTCAGATAATCTTTGATTTTTCAGCTTTTTTGTGTATTTAAACCTTTTCCAATAATGACTGTATGAATTTGAGATCCATTTTTTCACACTGAGGACAACTGAGGGACTTATAGGCAAATATGACAAAATGTTCAAACACTCACTGATGCTCCAAGAAGGAAACACAATGTATTAAGTGCCGGGGGTGAAAACTTTTTGAATTTGAAGATCAGGGTAAATTAAACTGATTTTGTCGTGTAAGTATCTTCTGTAGCTTTTGCAAGGCAGTAGCAGTACTAGGCAGTACTAAATTGAAAATAAATAAATTAATAATAATTTTATATATATATATATATATATATATATATATATATATATAAAATTTATATTTAGACAAAATAAGAAAAATGTACACAAAAGTTTTCAAGCCCCGGCTCTAAATGCATTGTTTTTCCTTCTGAAGCATCAGTTAGCGTTTGAACCTTCTGCATTTTTCATTATATCTCTTATTTTGGTAAAATAATTAACATTTTGCAGATTCTGCAAGTTGAATGCAAACTTTTGACTTCAACTGTACAGTATTATTCAAAAAATTGAGATCAGTAAGATTTTCTTAAGTAAGATTTACTTAAGAAATTAATACTTTTATTATTAAATTGATCAAAGATGATAGCTAAATGTGTAAATGTTACAATATCATAAAAAGTTTCCAGAGCGGTTTTCAACATTGACAATAATTGGAAATATTTCTGTTATTGTCAAATAAGCATATTTAATAAGCACCAAATAGGCATATTCAAATTATTTCTGAAGGATTTTTAGTAGGATCTTTAGTAACTTTTATAACGGTCATTCTTGCTGCTGCTGTTGCAGCTAATAAATAAATTTCACAAAAACTATATTAAAATTTAAAAGTATTATTTTAAATTGTAATAATATTTCGCAATGTTACAGCTTTATAATAAAGTCAGTGGGGTCCAAAACAGCACTGGACCTCTTTGACGTTCATTGTATGGACAAACAAACAGATATTTCTCAAAATAACTTACTTTGTGTTCTATAAAGAATAATAATATAATAATATTTGCAATATCAATGGCTATTTGATTAGTACTTTCACCTTAGTACGTGTAAACTAAGAATATGGAGAAACTACCACTTCTAATAAACATGTATTGCCCACAGTAAAGCCACACACAAACCCTATTGATTCTTATTTGTTGCTGTATTCACAGACTCCAGAGTGAGAGCCGGTGGAAAATATCCATAATTGCTCTCATCGGCACTTCATTTGGAGCGAGCAATATTGGGAGGGAAACCCATTGTGACCTTTTGCTTATTCTAATTCCCCAGCAATAAGGCCACACGGAGGTGATCACTGATGCACATAATGGCACACTTACCGATACATGGATCTACACAGAATAGTGAATAGAGAGATGAGACATGGACGAAAATCACGCGCCACTTGCTCCGTGTTCAATGGCGGGTGTTGATGAAGCCGGAGCAAGTGCATTTGGGCTGTTCACCGGAGCCCCATATGGTGTTCCTGGTCCGTGTCATTGGCTTGTTACAATCCTGACTACCAGCCAAGGAACTAGAGTGAGAGAGAGACAGAGAGAAAGAGCGAGCCAGGCCACCAAAGACAGTGCTACAAACCGGAATGGTCCAGGGTCAACAGTACCATAATTACTTTCAAATGTCAGCCTACAATAAAATACAACAGTTCATCTGGCAGAGAGCAAATTAGCTTTGACCATGGCGTAATTACCCTTTCCAGAAGAACCATTAGCAGAGATCAAATCTGCCCGTCCACTGTTTGAGGAAAGGCCATCAGAGTACACTCCACCTGACAAGGATGCACATTTGCCATTTTGCAAGGTAATTAATTGTCCTTATAATAGAAATTTTTATATTTGACTCTGGAATTGAAAAGTGTAATAACCTGCCAGCTTTATCTTAAAGCCTTAAAAGTTTCAAAGACCCATCTTTTGCTTTCAAGGGTGTCTTTCCTTTTTTGACAAGTTGAGAGACTATGAATCGGCTGGTGCGGGATTACTACTAGTAGTCCATGCTATCCTGTGCTGTGGTCCAAAAAAACAAAACATCATATCTCACGTTTTAGCATATTAGAATGATTTTTGAAGGATCATGTGACACAGAAGACAGAAAAGCAATGGTTGTTGAAAATGTAGCTTTGCCACCACAGGAATAAATTACATTTTAAAATATATTCAAATCAATTTGTATTTTTGAACAAATAAATGCAGCCTTTGTGGGCATAAGAGATTTCAAACAGATTTTTAAAAATGGCCTTTTAAATGGAGCAGAGAAAACCCTTCTTAATTAATAGCAACATATTTAAAAATTGTAATTTTATCTTGTACACAGCTTCTTATTGTCAGACCACTGAATTATTAAAAACTAACCTTTCTATACTAACCACTGATCAAGTATATTGACTTTTACTTCTAAACACCAGCAAAGATAAAGTCTTAATGACTCTGAGGACACACCATTATCCTCCATGTTAGAAAGTGAGGAGAGTGCAGATAGAGCACATTGTCCTGACTGAAATTCTTTAGTTATTTCTGCAGAGATGCATTAAGGTGGATTTCTTTATAAGAAGTAATTACATTCAAAGCACACTTTCCCTCAGTCCAAGCGCACAAAGCAGTGGGCAATGAATAGAGTGCAGAAAACCTGTGTTCTTTGTTCTTGTCATCCTTAAAACTAATTAGAAAATGCCAATCTCCAATTAGCTAATGTGCTTCTGTTGACCTCTCCGACAATGGCCAACGGTTAAGTTTGGGATGATTAACATTTCAGGAACTTCATCCGCAGCCTGAAACTTAGTGATGTTTGATATTAGACAGAGATTACTATGCTGAGCACTCACATAAGGTCATGTGACTTATACTGGAAGAGCATTACCACAGAGTCTACAAAATAATAATGTGGTTAAGGAGACGAGGGCTGCTTATAACCAAATGCCATACCATAGTAATGTCAGCATTGGCCAGCTGACTATTAAAATATGTGCTGCTACCATCTTTCTACTGGGAAATGTCACAATTGACACAATTACATGCTACATTACATTTTATCTGATTATATCTCATATCATGTAGCCTGTATTTTCTCTCAGCTATTAAAAGGGTCAGTTAATCTCAAAATTCTAAAAAAACTGCCATCAATTAACTCACCCTCTTCACTGTTCCAAATTTCTGTATGGCTTACTTTTTTCCTTTGGAGAACAGTATATGTTGAAGAATGTTGGTAACTGTAACAGTTTTGGTTACCAATGAGTTCTATGGAATAAAAACAATGAGACATTTCTCAAAATATCTTTGTTTGTGTGTGTGTGTGTGTGTTTGTTTTCCACAGAAGAAAGTATGTCATGCAGATTTAAAACATCGTAGTTGAATAAATGCTGACTAAATGTTTGGGTGAACCACCCCTTGGACATCAGAACTTGTGATTATATCACTCTTAGTTTTTTTTTTTTTCTTTCAAACAGGCTAGTAAAATAGTTTGAGTCATTCTGTGATTCAGTCTGTATCAACCACACAACTTTGTTTGGAGTGGTTTCTCACCCCATAAAAAAAAACTAACAGGACATTTAAGAATAGGGACAACAAACAAATTGCTGAATAAAGTGAAATATAAAGTGTAATAATGAAGTGTAACATACAATCAGATGACACCAAACTGTATCGTAAGTTTTACATCATTTTAAATTATTTACAGTATTTCCATAACATTTTTTACAAATGTAGACAACTCAGTAATGAGGTTTTGTCAAATTTAGCTCACTTCTGATACACATTTGCCCCCCAAAAGAGGCACATACACAACAACTGGCAATATATGTTGGCACTAGTTATTTTTAATAAGCATGCATGAAATCGAAATTTGATGCTACTATTTGTGACCCTGAATGTGAAAACCCAGCTAACCCAGCTTTTTGTGATTTCAATTCAATTCATAAGGTAAAGAGCATTCTCTGAAAATGTAACCTTGCCATCTTTAAAATTGACTAAGGCCACGTCAAAGACTGTAATCATAGTGAAATTAATGGTTGAAATCAATCTTTGTTGGTTGTTATCTCATAATTACACTGTTTAAAAAATACTGTGATTTTAAAGGTAAAAGACTGTAAAAATGCTACAGTAAAAAAAAAAAAAAAAGATTAATTAGTTAACAAAAAAGCCGGGCTCACACTGTGAGATTTTTAATAGTCCTTTACAATGGTTTATCATAGCAAAGGCAGAATATCATATGATTTCGGTGCATGGAGGACCGGAGCGATGGAGTTTATGTGGTTAGAAGAAATCTCCAGCATTAATTCTGATCATGGCTTGTCTTAAAAAATGGAGATAGTTTGATGTTCGCCGTAGGAGAAGTGACACTGCACGACTGTGCACCAAATCTTCTGACACTGCCAGAATTTTGTTGGAGGTAAAATTTGAACACAACAGCCATTAATCGACTGTCGGTGAACATGTCAAACCAGACTACAGATTTTAGCCTAGGATTATAGGAATCTTTTAGGATCTTCAAAATTTGTCTCAGACGGCCAAATCATGGCCAAATTTGCACAGTGTGAGCCCGGCTTACGTTCCTCAATATGGCTAAAGACTGTATTGGATATTACATGTAATTTTATGGTAGTATACAGTTTTTGGAAGTAAAAAAAAAAAATTTAAATTTACTTTGAATAACCATAAATTGACATTCTCAGAATTCCCTGCACTACATTTCACTTTTTTTTCCAGGTTTTATTATTTCAGTTTCATGTATAACAAAGGTACAAATTTCAGTCATGTATAACAAAGGTACAAAACAGATTTCAATGTTTTCATAGGTTGGTACATTAGCACCAGTTAATAAAATTACATTTTTTAAATGTAAATTTAAGTTAAATCAGTAAAACATAAAATGTTGCTACCATATTTTTTACTTTAAAATTCTGCCAACCACAGCTGCCAGTTTTTTACTCTAAACTTTACAGAATTCTTTTTTTTTTACAATGTAGATTTTTGACACATTTCTGAAGGGTAGATTAATTGACCTTCAAACCTTGACTGTTTGTTTGACAGGCGATCTGACCAATTGTAATGCAGACAGGAGAGTAAATTAACATTGGTGGACTTGAACTTGCAAAATGGTCTGTATTGAAGTCTTTCCACGGTTTAAACAAGATACTTTCTGATGTTCATTCGTGTTTATTTTGCGCTATAACTAGTAAAGAGGAAGAGATGATCAATTCATGTGCAATGTCACAACACATTACAGAGCCACAAAACTGTATTTATTGTTTAAATTTCTTCAAAAATGACAGTTTGAAAACTGAGACTTTGTTTCATAAAGGGGTCATCAGATGCAAAGTTCACTTTTGCATGTTGTGTGAACATAAATGTATGTTTGCAGTGTGTGAACACATCTACCCTATAATGATAAAAATCCACCCAGTGCGTTTCATTTAATCTGTAAAAATAATTTCCTTTTTTTCAAATCAAGCCATTCTTAGTTTCTTGTCGGTGTGACGTAACATAAACAGAGGCCGCTCCCACAACAGATTGATTGACACAGCCATCTTACCTTAGACCTGCACTGAGTGAGTTGTAACAGTCCGATCGCCATTGTCTCGATGCCAGAGCAGGGATGTAGACAAGAATGGCTCCTAAGCGATTGAGGTGTTCTGTTGTTGGATGTGATAATGAACATAGTAGTCCTCATTTATTCCCGATAATATCCTGTTATATGAGCCGCTGAAGAAGCAATGGATGTGTTTGTGAATGGAATGCGCCTCCCGATCTACATAAATGCATTTGCATGAATCATCCGTGATCCAGCTTCACTTACAGCAGAAGTGAGTATATGTTTTTTTTTTTATTAATCTTTGCAATCGCCTTTCCTAATAATGTGACCGTTAATAAGTTTCACGGCTAAACGCGCTAAAGTAAACAGAGAGGGGCAGGGTGACCAGAGCTCATTTGCATTTAAAGGAACAGTGTAATTTTACACTACAATAGAGAATTTTTATCCAAAGTATATTATAGATTTTTCATTAAGACCCTAAAGAATCATATTAACTTGTGGAAAATGGGCATCCAATTACCCCTTTCATAAAGTAACCTGCTCTGTCTTGTCTGTTAGTGCGTTGTCAGTTTCTTTGCTCTGCATTGTATTTTTTACCGTGTGGGAACATGATGTAACAAACAGTAACAGTAACGAAGGGGGGCGGGTCTTTGCGAAAGGTCAATTATCTTTACATATTTTGTCAGGTAATTGGTAGTTTAGCCATCTTTTTTGCAGTATAAGAAAAATTGAAACAAATCAACTTCAGCTGTACCACTTTGCACTGAAAGGTTGTGAAGTATGTCATTATTGCATCATTTTAATTTAGTCAATACAGCAAATCAAAAAGGACCAATTTAGTCAAGTGAAACTTTTACCTTTTAAAATGTGAGAGGGAGGACTGCCTCAAACCTGAATAAATTATTCTTAATAGCAATACAGTGGGCGAAACACTAGCGAGTTGCGGGTTCGCTGAGACACTGTGTCATCTAACGCGACAACGGTAGACTGAAGAAAAAACACGCAACCTTGCTAAGTAATGCTAAGTAGTTGAAAATATGCCTGTTCAATGATATATCACACACTCCAATCCTCGCAAGATATGCAAATTCACCTCAATACCAGTGCATATGGGATTATGCCCTTATACGGGTACGGCAAAGAGATTAAGACATGACCTGCTTTTCTCACAATACCTGCAAGTGAGGCATGAAGCATCAGTAATGGTGATGAAAGCCATTACGATCAATTTTCGTAAGCCCCTGTGTGTTCAATAACGCATAGGTGCTGCTTATTTCCTGGCCGATTATTACTGTAAATTCCTGCTGCCTTTTGTAGGCTGCTTCCTGGCATGCCGATTAGCGGGGCGAGAGCCGCGTGATGAGAAAAGAGAGAGAGGAGCCGGGCCTGGGAGCCAGCTTTCTCCAGAGCTGTGAATGGAGGATTAAGCTCAGGGAGCCGGGCATGGACAGGTGCCCAGCCGAGATGCGCAGCTTCCCAGGTACGTGCCCCAACTACATCTGGCCCTGTTTCCCCCTCTCACTGTCTTTTTGGCTTTAACCAAATACCGCTGGGTTGAGACTGTCAGAGGAGCTCCTGAGTTGGCAGCGGCCACCATGATTAGTCATATTGAATTATGCGTTGCGAAGATGTCCCCGCATCCGACGCGCGCACACGTGCGAGTTTATTTCCTCCCCGAACGCCCCTCGAACCGCTCTTCCTGCGTTTATGTTTCGTGACAAGAAGATGCGGATGTGGGTAAACAGGATTATAGCCACGGTTCTGCTGTCACACACATCTCATAATTCGCATGCGTTCCTGACAGGCTTGGTGGCATTTAAAGTTACCTAACATTTGCCTTGGCGTACGCCACAGACCCAGGTGCAAATGAGGGCATCAGCCAGAGGTACGGCCCCATTTTTATTTTTATTTTTGCAGGCATTTGACTATCGAATATGATGCATTCTTCACATCGCTCAAGTCACATCCGTCGCTGCATTGTTTCAGGCAGTTCCAAGATTACAATCGTCTTCATTAATTTTATCTCGGACATAAACTTTTAATATGCCCACGATCACATGACTTCCAGGGCAGTTTAAATGACTCCAACCTGTAATTACTGATCCAGCACTCAATTAAAATAATTTGATTGAAATTATTCAGTGGTTTTAAATACAAGCCTAAAGCTACATAATATTCAGAGCCGTGATCAAGAACATTCTGTTCGAGAGGAAAAAGCATGTTCTTATCCATAAGATAATGGCAGAAATCACAGAAAAAAAGGAATAAATAAATGAGTAAATGCGTAAAAAATTAAATTAAAAAATACATTTACATTGTTCCATAAATGTGGCAAATGTATGCACTCATGCAAACTAACTTTTGCACGGCATGAATTCAATTACTGCACCAACAGTGTGGCAGCAATCACAGAATGCAGGCCATTATGGATAGGGGTGTAACCTCTCTCTTGATAAACAGACAGTTATAAAGCTGAGTGCCACGGTCACTGAACAACTATTAACACCAGCCATGCCGGCCATGCTCTGTTAATGGGCTGCGAAGAAATTATCTCTCAAGCTGAAAAGGCCAACAGAAGGAGATCAAGGTTTATTATGGGCATTATTATAATGGCAAACGAATGGCACCAACTTGGTAGCAGAATTGAGAGAGCAACTATAAACAGAAAACAATGTCTATATTCACCATATAACCGCAGCGAGAGGCTCTCCAGCTGAAATTCAGACAGAGTGTAGCGGTATCTGTCATTGCGTTACAGGTTTAAAATAAATTTGATGTGAAAGTAGCCCAGCTTAGCAGTGTTTTCTCATCATGTTTATTCCATGTTTAGCAGAATTAATCGTTTCAGATTCAGCCTTTTACAGGTCAGTTATCACCTCATTCTGTCAGTGCGGAATTAAATAGATATTTGTAGGTTATGTATTTATTTATTGCATCATTGCAGCTTTATTTAAAATGCTATGGTCTTGGATGAATCATTTACTGTGATACCCTTCAAATATCTGCCTTTTGCTATATATATATATATATATATATATATAAAAAATTTACAATAATATTAATTGTCTTTAATAGTATAGTTGTCTATTAAAAGTAACAATGGATGGCTTAATTAATGCATGACACAAGATAGCAACAATCATTAACTGGACAAAGGCTTTCCTAGTTCCTAATCTCCTCTCTTACAGGCAACTAAAGATGTGCCATGCTTATGTGTCACAATGATTTGCTGACTTTTTGTAAGTGTTAATTAGCAAAATGTAATCTCATTAGCTGATGTGATGTCATGAGAATGCATGCATGCATGCTGTTCTTAATCTAAAGAACCAATATTCATAAGCCAGATTGTGATTTTTACACCACAACGACAGCAAGACTAGACCAGTGAAAATATGAAATACAATATTATGTATCTGTTATTTATAAAAAACAAACACACAAACAAATAAACAAACAAAACAATTCTAGACAATTCTCACGCAACTTCAATACTTTCATACAACTTTTTGTTGAAAAAAGTTCCTTTTTTGTTTTTTTCCTCTTTATTTGTATTAAACTATCATTGACCCATTGATGTGTCTAAATCTATCTAGACAACTAGCTAAATATTTTTCTGTTGCTTTAAATTACATCACAGTTCACAGCTTAAATAAAGTTACAAAATGTGTTTTGCATTTCTGCGATTATGATAGAACATACATAATAATGTTCATATCAGCCACGCCTTAATCAATATTTTTTTAACATTAAAAACTAAAATAGTATTAATTTCATTCATGTCAACTACCAGCCAAAAAAATGTTTTGCGCACCAAGCCTACAAAAAACAGTTTATATATATATATATATATATATATATATATATATATATATATACTGTGAGTGTTTTCTATTTGAATACATTTTAAAATGTAATTTATTCCTGTGATTGCACAGCTGATTTTTTAGCATCATTACACCAGTCGGATGATCCTTCAGAAACCATGTGTTATTATTATTATTATTATTATTATGTTGAAAACAGCTAGTTTTCAGATTTTTTTCAGGTTTCTTTGATGCACAGAAAGTTCAGAGGAACCATAAACTAGAATCTTTTGTAACATTACAAATGTCTTTTTGACTCCAAGCTTATTAGTATAGCGTATAATGTTACAAAAGCTTTTTTTTATTTCAGATAAATGCTAATCTTTGTATCTTTTTAGTCATCAAAGAATCCTGAAAAAAATGTGCTCGATGATTTAAAATATTGATAATAATAATAATAATAAATGTTTCTTGAACAGCAGATCAGCATAGAATAATTTCTGAAAGTTCATTAGACACTGAAGACTGAAGCAATGATGCTGAAAATTTAGCTTTGATCCCAGGAATAAATTAATTTTAATTTGAAATATATTCAAACTGAAAATTATTTTACATATTATTAAATATTCATATCAAATTTTATATAGTAAAAATATTTCAAAATTGTACTATTTTTGCTGTACTTTTGATCAAATAAATGCAGGTGAGCAGAAGAGACTTCTTTAAAAAACATTAAAAATCTTACCGTTCAAAAACGTTTGACTTGCAGTGTGTATGTATACGTATATTTATTTTTTAATAATGCATACCATTTTGTTTGGTTTTGATAACTGCAATTTTAAAGATTAAAATGTAAAGTTATCAAATTCAGAAAGATGTGTTTTCCCCCAAAAGGCCATTTACAGACACATATACACACACGCAAACCATTCCTCTGAACATAAATAACTCAAGACAACTCTTTACAAAACTAAAGCATAATTCCTTTCATGTCCCCTACGTTATCATCTATTACACTCATCTTAACTTCCCTAAACAAACTTTTTCCCCTTCTTCTGACCCTTTCTGTCTTCTCTGGCCCTCAGAAACATAACAAAATCAAAGCTAGATCAAATGTGGAGTGAGGGAGGGGAAGGAGGGAGGGAGAGAGGTGGTGGTGGGTGGCCTGGACCCTGTCCAGGGTGCTCCAAACCAGCTGGTCCCTGCAAGCAGCACCCTGATCTGGGCTGCTTCTAACCGCCAGCCAACACACAGCCACTCTCTCAGCTTCACTCTTGCAAGTGCACCACAAATTAGCTGTTGAACTGATGCCACAGTACAGCGCTATGGGGGCTCCAGACGAAAGTTAGCTAGTGGTTCTTCCAGCATAGTTTTGACCCCACTTCATGCAGCTTACTGGCGGCAGGAACTTCCTGCTCCAGTGGCTTCATTTTGCACTGCTAGTTCAAAAGGATTTTGCAGAGGTTTCTATACTCCTTTAGGCTCAGAACAATTTTAGACTAATATAACATGAATTTTGGGGAAATGGATGCCAATCTCTGGCCTTAACATCATGTAGTTTTATTATAATTTAAAGATGCTTACTAGTTTGGTGCTACAGTAAATACTAGTGTATTTTATATGTTCTTGTTAATTATTTTACCAAAATAAGGAGGATCATACAAAATGTATGTTATTTTTTATTTAGTACTGACCTGAATAAGACATTTCACATACAAGAGGATTACATATAGTCCACCAGAGAAAATAATAGCTGAATTTATAAAAATGACCCTGTTCAAAAGTTTGCATACACTTGATTCTTAACATGATGCATTAAGAGCTGGGGGTGAAAACTTTTTGAATTTGAAGATCAGGGTAAATTTGACCTATTTTGTCTTCAGAGAAACATGTATCTTCTGAGGGACATCATTAAATGGAAAAAAAATAATAATAATTTAGACAAAATAAGAAAACTGTACACATCTTCATTCTGTTCAAAAGTTTGCAACCCTGGATCTTAATGCATTGTGTTTCCTTTTTGAGCATCAGTGAGCATTTGAAGATTCTGTAACAGTTGCATATGAGCCCCTCAGTTGTCCTCAGTGTGAAAAGATAGATCTAAAAAAGTAGACAGTCACTGATGGAAAGAGTTCAAATACACAAAAATGCCGAAAATGTGGGACAAAAATGTGGGACCTGAAGCATTTTTTTAAACAGCAAGGTACAGCAGGCAGTTTAACTGTTCAGGACAAACAATGGACTCATGAACAACTATCACAAAGAAACAGCAAGTGACACATTAACTAAATATGAAATTTTAAAGTATAAAGATTTTATAATTTCTTGTGAAACTTTGTGAAAGTTAATCAGCATGATGACGCAGAGAATGTTAGAATTTACTGTAAACATGATAAGAATCTTATGTCATCCAAATGAAATCAACATCCTAACCAGCATCCCTTATCATTGCTGCTTCACATACACATACATACAATAACTAAATGTAACAAACTGTCACAGCTGCAGTGGTGATTCATTAGGCACTTGTCACTGATGTAAGTGCAAAAACAAGCTGCTCACCAAAGACTCTTGATCCAGACATGCTTATGTCATCAAAAGCACCAAGATTAATTAGGCCCTCATTAGATGCCCGTCACATAGTGCACGGGTGCTGCTCATGTCTCTTACATAATGCTTAGCAAACATGTAGCACTGAGCTGTTGGCACTGAAGCAGTTAGCATAATCTTAGCACAGCCTCCAAAGCATTGTTTTGAAGGCGACTGAGAGTGTTATAGTCCATATGGGAAACACTTCTGGTATTTTGATTAAAGGAGACCTATTATGCCACTTTTTACAAGTCTCAGGTGTCCCCAGAATGTGTCTGTGAAGTTCCAGCTCAAAATACACCACAGATCATTTATTATATCATTTTGAAAATGCCTTGAGCGGAAGCAGAAACACACTGTTTTAATGCATGTCTCTTTAAATGCAAATGAGCTGCTGCTCCCTGCCTCCTTTTCCAGAATAAGGCTGTGCCTTTACAGCTCACACCTCAGATATTCTGCTAAAATCATCTGTTTGGTTTTGGTTATCATGTCTATCGCACTGAAATCATGCATTTTAAACCATTTTAGTTTAAACTTCTGATATAAGGTTTTCTGAGCGCACACATCTGAAGAACGCATCCAGAAAGCATCTGTCACACAGAAATTAAGTACTAGACGTTCATGTCTTATTGCGCTTAAACTGTCAAATGCAAACAAATTTATGGTAAAAAAAAAAAACAAACACACGAGTTACAAAAATAGTCAGTTATGTCTGTGAAGGTACACAGCTGGGAAAGAAATCACATTTATATAAGATCTGTATGGCAGCAGCGTAGTATACAGTAAATAAATTAATAAATCCACTCCTCTTTTGTCTCCTCTGAGGCTGGGACTCTAAATAGTGTTCTGTGATTGTCTGCGCAGCCAGTGACAGAACAGTTAACATGCTTTGCTCAAACTTTTGTCATGGTTTTAGTACTGGTACACTGTTGTTGCTTCCGAAAAAAAATGGTGGCGCTGTAGGTGGAACCGTGCAGATTAAAGGGCAGAAAGATCCCCTTTCTATGTTACAGGGGGAGCGGAATCTGAGTGGCTCATTTTACAAGCTTGCAAAGAAAGGCTTATCAAAAAAATGTACTGGGATGTTATTTTTCATGTTTTCTGGGATGGTAGATGCACCAGGGATGTATTTATAGCACTTAAGCACAGAGAAAGTCAAGTAACATTGCTTTTAAAAAATCATAAAAAAAATTAAATTACATTTATTTAATTTAATTAAATAAAAATTTGGATTTTCACAAAACAATATTAAGCAATACAAATGTTTTCAGCTTTGATAATATGATTTTTTTCCTGAACACAAAGTCTGCTTATCAGAATTATTTTTTAAAGGATCATGAGACACTGAAGACTGGAGTAATGACTGCTGAAAATTCAATTTTGCCATCACAGGAATAATAAAAAAAAAGGTAAATATTCAGACTAACAGAACTAGCAGGACTAACAGAAAGGAAAAAAAAATATATATATATATATATATATAAAAAAATACAAAAATATGATCTCTGAATCAAATGCCAACATCTGAAGGGCCCGCCACACTAGGCCAAAAAACTTTGAAGTGGTTCTTATCCACAGATGAAAAGAGAGAAAGTGAAAGAGCAAAAGAAGGACAAAAACTTTGAGGAAAGAAAGGGGAGAAACAAACGCAATGTAGCGCATAACTGCACCTTTTCTCTCTTTTTAGTCAGAAGGGGTTTTATCCCTGGCTCTCAATTCACCTGTTTCCAAATAATCGGGAGAAAAAAAAATAAAGATTAACTCCTAACTGTCGTTAGTCGTTTCGCCCACTAATACACAAAGAAACTACTGAGGCAAAGAAAAAAAAAAGATGAGAGGGTTGGCAGCATTGTCCTGAGCCACTTAAATTTTATTTTCAATTCACTAAATGTGTTATTTGACTTGGCAAGTGAGCTGGTATGTGTTGTAGGCCAGCAGGACATCTAATCATAGGGACACCAAGTTTGTGGGTAGTATTAGCCTCAGCTTGTGACCTTAAGCTAAGTGGGTGGTTCGGCCCACAAGAAAATACGAACAGAAAGAGAGGAGAAGAAGAAAAACAGTGAATAGCATTAACCTTTGCTTGAAGTTCAGGACTGATTTTCGAATCGCCCTCTGCACTCGAATCCAGCAAGGGGAAAAAGTAGAAACTGAAATGAGAAAAAAAAAGTGTTTAAAGAGAAGCAGGGTGCTGCAAAAGAAGTTAGCACAGCCTGGCAGGGTTCTGTCTGTGGATACGGACGTGCAAACATGGACAGCACTAGTGTTTTCATTTTAAACATTTACAAATGGACCTCTTAAATGATGGCCTGGAGTTATACAGCAATATCAAATTATGGCTGTAAGAGAGGCAATGTTTTTAAGGACCTGGAAAATCAAATAAAATGGCTCAGTGATTGGCTCAAAACACACAACCAATTTTCCCCACTTATCTTAAGCAGTAAATCCACAATTTATGAGCTCATATGTCAATTTATGTACCTCTGAGAGAACAAATATGATTTATTGGCCTCCATTTCATGCCAGAGTGATAAACCAGCAAAAGGTGATGGGAAATATAGCACAAGCTGTATGTCTGTGCAGTAAACAGAGTGAAGAAACGCTTATAGAAGCAGACAGCAATTACCCTTCAAAATGTAATGCAGCTTAAAATACTTTACTAAAAAATAGGAATATTGGGTGGGAAAAGACCCCTGAAAATTATACATTTGATTGAAAAAAGCCCCTAAAAAAATGACACATTGGCATTAAATCAAAACAATGAAACAAACCAGCGCACTAAGGCCCTTGCCAAAGTAGATATAAATAATATCAAACATTTAAAGAATGTAGGAAGCAAAAGATAATTCCCACTGCCCTGTGAGGGGGAGGATAGGAAAAAAATCCAAAAAAATTATAAAAGAAGAAGTGATAATGCCAAGATTGAAAGATTAATTCTGCGGAATGGTTATGAGAAACACTGGCAGTGCCTCAAGGGTCAGTTCTGGCGGCTCTTGGCAGAAACCCTTGCGATGTGGTTTGAAGGGAGATCGTTTTACATCCTACCTCTGCCCGTAGGGACAGACCATTTCCTCTTTCCCACTATAACATGAATGTACCTTTTCCATACATTTCTATCTTTGATCTAAGATATATTACTCACAAGCAAATGTAAACAAGCAGTTTGTTGTAAAAAATTATTGTTTCCTGCTGTTAAGATTTACCAGTATTAGGCTCATTGGAATATCTATAACCTGAGTTCTGGTTTGAGTCTCTGTATTTGCCTAAGATGGCAAGTCTGCTGTTGCTCAATATTATACTTTTATTACTGAACACATATAAAGAATATAAAGAAACATACCAATATAGAGCTTTTTAAAGTGGATTTGCATACAATTGTATCCTAATATTTATTTATATAAAATTAAATAACCTTTTTAAATGGGAACCCACATTTATAAAAACTAAAACTAGATTTATGTTTAGTCAGTCACAGAGTTTTTTTTTCCAAATGTGTAAACATCCCTTTCTGTATATTAACCTATGAGCTTTTAATAGATAGATATCAGATTTTTATTCAGCAAGTTCATAGTAACTGAATATTTGCATTTACGTTTACATTTAGACAAACGCTGTTATCTAAAGCGACTTACAAAAAAGGACAATGGAAGCAATCAAAATCAACAAAAGAGCAAGTGCATGACAAGTCTCATTTAGCCTAATGCAGTACAAGTAGCAAATTTATAAATAAATTATGTTAATTGTATAGAGAGAACCTAGTGTTAGTCTTTTTTTTTTTTTTTAAGAAAACAAGCAGTAAGTAAATTAATAGAGTATAAGTCTAAAACAGCTTTTATTTTTTTATTTTTTTTAGAATAGAATTAGAAAAGAGGGTGCTAAAGTTAAGCTGATGATACAGTGGGCAACTTTTTGAGCAATGTTGCCGGGCAACTTTGGCAAATGTTAGATACATGGTTAGATACATGGCCCACGACTGATCTAAATTATCCAGATGGAAATTTGTTCTCAATGGGAAATTGCCCAAACAACATTGCTAAAAAAAAAAGTTGCCTGGCAACATTGCTCAAAAAGTTGCCCAGCGTATCATCAGCGTTAGAGGGTAAAATAAAGATGGAATATATGTGGTTTTAGCCAATTCTTGAAGATGGCTAAGGACGCTGTTCGGAGTGAGTTGGGCAGGTCATTCCACCAGGAAGGGTACATTTAATGTGAAAGTTTGTGAAAGTGGTTTTGTGCCTCTTTGGGATGCCATAATAATGCGCCGTTCACTTGCAGAACGCAAGCTTCCAGAGGGCACATAAGTCTGAAGTAATGAATTTAGGTAAATGGGTGCAGAGCCCATGGTGGTTTTGTAGGCAAACATTAATGCCTTGAATTTTATGCGAGCAGCTATTGGTAGCCAGTGCAAATTGATGAAGAGAGATGTGACGTGCGTTCTCTTCGGCTCATTAAAAATTAATCTTGCAGCCGCATTCTGGAATAATTGTAAAGGTTTTGATAGAACTGGCTGGAAGACCTGCCAAAAGAGCATTGCAATAGTCCAGCCTGGACAGAATAAGAGCTTGAATAAGGAGTTGTGAAGCATGTTTCCCGAAAGTAAGGGCCGGATCTTCTTGATGTTGAATAAAGCTAATCTGCAGGACCGGGCAGTTTTAGCAATGTGGTCTGAGAAAGTCAGCTATTCATCAATCACAAGGTTCCTGGATGTTTTTGAAGGAGTTATGGTTTATGTGCCTAACTGAATGGTGAAATTGTGATGAAATTATGGGTTTGATGGAACTACAAGCAGTTATGTCTTGGTAAGGTTGAGTTGAGGATGACGGTCCTTGATGATCCAGCAAGAAATGTCTGTTAGACAAGCTGACATCCGGGCAGCTATCGTCGGATCATCAGGATGGAATGAGAGGTAGAGTTGAGTGTCATCAGCATAGCAGTGACATAAAAAGCCATGATTGCAAATGTATGGTAAACTTTTATGAAAAAACAAAAAACTCTGGTATGTAAGTATCTCTGGATCAGGTCATAATGACTCAACACAGTGAGAGAGATTTCAGCACTGCACTACTATTTGTACCACAGAAAAAGAAAAAGAAAAAGAAAAAAAACAACAGCAGCAATCACACCAGGTGGCATTCACTTTTCATTGCAATTACTGTATGTATACAGTGGGACTATACACAGTTGGTGCATGTATACATGTACAGTATTCTGAACAGGAAATACTTGATTCAGTGATTCAATGCCAGCATAAACTCATAGCATTCATATGAATCACCATGCATGAACCTAGAATGAACTTTTATTACTTGTTCATTTGAAACAAATGAAGCTGTCCTTTTGTACTAAACGAAAAAAAAAATAAACATTTAAACCATTTATTTAAATCATTGGTTGATTAAAATAAACCATCCAAATGATCATGTAACATACAAAATTGATGTCCAACATTACTAAAAATCAGCTTGTTTCTGCAACTGAATACAACATTTAGAAAAAGTTAATTACAAGTTTATATCTCACAATTCTGACTTTTTTTCTCAGGATTTTGAGATATAAACTCACAATCGCAAGGTATAAAGTCAGGATTGTCAGATATAAACTCACAATTTATTTTCTCAGAACTGCATGCTATAAACTTGCAGTTGCAAGTAATAAAGTCAGAATCGCTAGATGTAAACTCGCAATTCTGAGAAAAGTCCAAATTTGCTAGTTTGTATTGTAATTCTGATTTTTTTTTCAGTGTTGTTCACAATTGCTAGTTTATATCCCACAATTCTGACTTTATTTCTTGCAATTCTGACTTCATATCTCACAATTTTGACTTTATATCTCGCAATTGCGAGTTCTGAGAAAAAAAGGCAGAATTGCGTGTAAATTTTATCTCAAATATGACTTTATATCTCATAATTCTGACTTTATATAGCGCAATTGCAAGTTCTAAGAAAAAGAATTACGAGTTAATTTACTCGCAAATATGACTTTATATCCTGCAATTCTTACTTTAAATCTCGCAAAAAATCATTAGAATTGCATCACACAATTCTGAGAAAAAGTCAGAAAGTGTTTCTCACAATTGCTAGTTTATATCCCACAATTCTGACTTTTATCCTACAATTCTGATTTTATATCTCACAATTCTGACTTTATATCTCGCAATTGCAAGTTCTGAGAAAAAAGTCAGAATTGCGAATTAATTTCTTGCAAATATGACTTTATATCCTGCAATTCTGACTTTATATCTCGTAAAAATCATTAGAACTGCGAGTTTGCATCGCACAATTTTGAGAAAAAAAGTCAGAATTGCAGAAAAAAAGTGTTTTTTGCTCACAATTGCTAGTTTATATCCCACAATTCTGACTTTATATCCTGCAATTTTGACTTTATTTCTCACAATTCTGACTTTATATCTCACAATTGCGAGTTCTGAGAACAAAAAAAATCAGAATTGAGAGTTAATTTATCTCAAATATGATTTTATATGTCACAATTCTGACTGTATCTCGCAAAAAACATTAGAATTGCGAGTTTGCATCACACAATTCTCACAACTACGAAAGAAAAAGTCAGAATTACGAGTTTAGAAGTTTAGATCTTGCAATTCTGAGAAAAAAAAAAGTCAGAACTCAGATATAAACTTGCAACTGTGAGAAAAAAGTTAGAACTGTAAGACAAAAAGCCAAAATTAACTTTCTTTTTCCCATTCACTGGCTTTCATAGCTTGTTACTAAATAAGCTACTTTAAAATAGCTTAACTACTTTCAGTGAATGAAGTGAAGTTGCTACTTTATTTACTCCCCTTCACTGTACCAAACTTTGCCGTATCCTATGCTAACTTTGATTACTTGTAAAACTCACTCATCCTCACTTTAAATAGCTCATGCTTAACACACCATTATAAAGGAACTGATAAATCTACACAATCAGTCATTCTGCCCCCTTATACGCAGCAATTACGCACATGAACACTGTCTAATAATAAACGTATCAGAACTGTCTACACGCCACTGAAGTTAAACCTCAAAGTACGTATCTGACACAGTTCCAGCTCTGGAATCTCAATCTCTTCCCAATCCAGCCAGCTGCTGCCAGTCAGGGATGAGGGAAGCGCCTGGGTTTGTTGGTTTAGTGAAGCCCACCGACAGACCCCCCCTAGAGACTACAGGTTCTCCCCAGCCCCGTAACAGTCTGATCCACATGGCTGCACAGGCAATCTGTTTTCTATATTACTAGCTGGTATCACTGTACTATGCACTATAAAACAGCAATTGGGCAGGAAATTAAGTTAGGGGATCGGTATTTGGCTGAGGCGAATCAGGCTGTGGTCTTTCCCTCCGCGTACAAGGATCATTAAATATCACATAAGTTTGTTGATAAATTTCCATCGGCTTCCCCTCGCTCATGTTTCCTCTTTTTTTTTTTCGTTTAGTTTTTTGTCAGCACGCATGGGAAACAAAACATCCTAATGGGTATTTGAACAGCTTGAGATGTGTCGGCCTGGGAACTCACTTTCCTGTGACAGTAAAGGCTGGCTGAGATTTTAAACCTCTCAGCAGCTAAATATGGAAGTGTCTCTCTCTTCCCATGGCTTTCCATCCTACAAACAAATACAGGACAAACTCTCAGCCTAACTAAGCTTCTTTGGATTAACAGATGTGGAGTGTCTTTCTTTCTCTCTCAATCTCTCCCCCTCACTTCCTGTTTCTTCTTCCCATCACCCACTCCCTCTCTACCATTTGTTTTTGCTCCATCTCTCTCACCTCCTTTAGTTCCAGCCGAGAGAGATAGTTTCCGTTGGAGAGAGCGAGTGGGAACTCTCTGGTTTGCATGTGGTGTAAGTAGAATGAGTGACAGCATGAGCTTCGGAAGAGACTGGGTTTGTTCACTGCAATTCAACATCCAGTTCACATCTCTGAGTGTTCGTGTCAGATTGAGGGAGCCGCTTCCTCGGCTAGAAGCAGCTGACAGTCGCTTTTCAGCGCGCTGCTCATTATTTCTGCTGTATGGAGCAAGTCATATTGTTCAGCTTCATTTGTTATACAAACAAAACGCGTGTTTAAAAATGAAACAGCTTTTGCTGTAAAATTTCTGCTTCTAAACATCCCATGAGGTGACGTTCTTCTGTATTATTGTTGGGGCAGAGCTATACAGTTTTACATCTATTAACATACAGACTTGCCAATGTGCTTTCGTTGTACCTATAAAATATTAAAACTGGCCATCCATAAAGAAATCATGACAAGGTGCTGATAAAAAAAACAAAAAAAACAATTCATCATTATCATTACAATAGATACTTTTTAACCTTACTAATTGTTCATGCTAATGATGCTGGTGAATATATCTTGCGTGTTCCCTTGTACAGAGATAAATTCATGTTAATTGGTGCTGCCAGTCACACTGACTGTAATATTAACAGTAGTATGTCAAACTGAAATGAATATTTGATTCCATCCCAGTCGGGACCCAGAGGAGATCGTGCCATTTTGTATTTTTGACCAAATCTAGCAAGTAAAATATTGTTTCTTTTCTTATCTTCTTAATCATAAAGCTAATTATCATCCTAATAATTAACCTCGAATTTGGTTTAATTTTTAGGCTGTTTAAATTTGTCTGACTCTAATTATAAAAGTAATAAAATGGCCTAGATCTTACTGAACAGTTCACAGAAGACAGAAAGGAGTTCATTCCTAGCAACGTCAAAGACACTAAAATACTTTCTATGTATGGTGTTTCTGACTTTGTAAAAAAAAAAAATGTTTGTGAATTTATATTTCACAGACACAATTCATATATTTCATTCTTAATTGCAACTTCATACATAACAATCTGGCAACTAAAATGTTATATCTTAAAATTGTGACTTAACTTTGTCTTAATTCTGACATTATAACATTATCTTAGTATCACTGATATACTATTGTAGTTTTTATTAATAATTTTCCTAATACTATTTTCCATTCTCATTTAAATTTTACTAAAATACTTTAAGTAGTTTTGTTAAGTTTTTGTCATTATTATCATTATATTTTTAATGTCTATAGTTTTTATCAATTGTTACGCTGTAACAGTATTATTTTAGTATCAGTAAGAAAGAAATTACTGTAGTGTTACTTAATATTTTAATATAGTTTTTATTTTTGCATTTTTATTTTCATTTTCATTATTTTTTTTTTTTAATAAAATACTTAAAGCAGTTTTTTGTGTTTTTGTCATTTTTATTCTTTTTTTTTTAATATATTTTTTTTAATATATATTTTTTTAATTTTCTAAATTGCAACTTTGTAACAGTATTATTTTAAAATCCCTGGGATACTACTGTAGCTTTTATTAGCATTTTAAATAAAAAAAAAAAAAGTGTCTTTTTTACTTTGCATTTTCAGTTTAATTTTACTAAAATACTTCAAGTAGTTCTGATGTGTTTTTGTTATTTTTATTATTATTATTTTTTTAATGGTTTATATATATATATATATATATATATATATATATATATATATATATTTTTTTTTTTTTTTTTACCTAGATTTTTATCTTCTTAATTGCAACTTTGTAACAATATTAATGTAACATCACTGAGATACTGCTGTAGTTTTTATTAATATTTTGAATTTGTTTTTATTTTAGCTTTTTTTTTTTTCTATTTTCAACTAAATTTTACTAAAATACTTTAAGTAGTTTTGTTGAGCTTTTGTCATTTTATTTGTCTTTTAAACATGTCAATAGTTTATACAGATTGTTTTACTTAGATTTTTGTTATTTTTTAATTGTGACTGTAACAATATTACTTTAGTATTTAGTTTGTATGAATATTTTGAATTAGTTTTTATTTTTACATATTTTATTTTCCATTTTAATTTAAATTTTATTTAAATACTTAAAGCAGTTTTGTTGAGTGTCATTTTGATTAGTTTTATTTTATTTTATTTATATTTTTATATATATTTTTTTTACTTGCATTTTATTTTATTGTATTTTATTTTTTATTTTATTTTATAATGGTTTTAGTTTTAGTTAACAGTAATAATCATGTCTCACAACTCTTACATTGTGACTTTAATACATATGTTAAACTTTATTTTACAATTACTTTTGTTTTTATGTTTACTTTCAGGTGAAAATGTGCTTCTAGCTTAACATGCAGACAACCATAAACTTACTTTTTCAAATGTTGTTTTGGACCTCACTGCTTTTCACTGCATAGACAAAAACAGTTAAAAATAGGTTCAAGTTTAAAGAATGGCTCACCATTCTTTTAAGGCAGAAGGTATTAAAGTAGAACTACTCTACCTTGACAATACGTAGAAAAGTGAGAAAAAGAAGGTAAGGCCACGCTCATGCTGTAACTGATTTCCTTTTAGCACACACACACACACGCATGTACAAGTACACAGCATCTCCGTTAGGCCAGGATAGTGCAACCAGCCAGCTGAGATAAGGAAGCAAACAGGGGATAAATCCCAGCAGAAGCAGGGTCTTGATGGACAGACAGGCCACCATTAACAATGCCTGGGATTGTGAGAACAGTACACTGATGGAGAGATACCCTGGCATTTGGCAGCCGTGAGAAGTGGCCCTTAAAGATTTCACACTTCCAATTTCTGTGAATTATCAGCCATCTTCGACCTGTCACTCAGGCTGTCTGGTTAGAGATGCCCAAGCCAGGTCAGGCCCGGTCAGCTTATTGACAAAGCAATCCAGAGGTGATGTACCTCAGCCTGATAAAGGGCTGGGACAAGCAACTACAGGCCAAGTAATGGCCTGCTAGGCTACCAGCCGTGATGACAGAGTTAATTACGACTGACTGTATGGGGGTAAAGTGGCCTGAATAAATGTGGCAGAGACAAAAGGATCATTACTTGTAATGGAAGACATTTGTATTTTAGTATACTAGACATGAGATTATTATATTTATGTCTATGATTTCCAATTAGAGTTGTCATTCTTCATATATCAGGACCCTAGGATTTCTGTGATGCAGAAAACGCAGACAGAATTGCGGAATCCAGTCATTAAAATGGAATTTACTGTATAGCTCAGAATGTCACAGAATTTGCAAAATTTGGATGAATAAATCAAAAGTAGGTCAGTACACTGAAATCTAAATGTTATATAGACTAGTAAATATTAAACTGCACAAATACTATTTAAATATGAATCCTACATGTTCTGCACGTCTTTATGTGAATGAATGGAAAAGACGAGCGCTTTCGTTTACTACAAACATTGTTTTCAGTCTTTGCCACCTCAATAAATGAGTACATGAACACATCAACAATCTTTAGAATGCTAGTCGCTGCATGAGCATTTTACTATTTCTTTTGAGAAAAACTACTGTCAGATTATATACACATAAAAACGTAAAGGTCTTCACAGCAACCAGTCAAAATAAACGTTCAGCATAACTTGAAGAAACTGTGACAGAAATATCACCTAATGTAATGATAGTACTACTAGTAATAATAAAAAAAAATATTATTAAAACATTATTTTAAAAGGGATATTTACCAGAATTTATTTGCTAAAAATAAAATGTAAATACAACAGTATTTCTGAAAATAAATAAAATTATGTTTTTGTTTTTTCAACTATATATATATATATATATATATATATATATATATATATATATCTATCATCTATCTAATTATATATATATTATTTTTTTGAAAGAGATCTTTTTATTGAGCAAGAATGAATAATTAGGCAGCACAAATACAGAGTTCTGGCATGAAACTCTAGAATGCAGTCCGATGGGTCTAACTCAATCTGACAACATGACATCATAATCACATGGCACAGCTGATTGGTTCTCTCCTGTATCAGCAGCCAATAAGCTCACTGCTCAACATTCAAATATATGACTAGTGCTAGATGTAGCTGTTTGCAGCATGCTTTAGAAACCCTCCACCTTCCCCAGCTCCACCTGTATAGATCTGCTATGAGGTGATTCATGTATGCTATGGGGGTTATTCATATATGTTATATGTGCAGCAGCAGTATTTCTTACATTCTTACAGCAGCATATTGTGGATGTATTGGCAGTAGCAAGTCTCTGTACTTGCTCTGCCGCAGCAGCAGCAGCAGCAGTGTAGCAGATCTATTCTGCCAAGACCAAATACATTAACATTGTCATGTACATTACCATGCCAATCCCTCCAAGAGTTGTCATGGCAGAACTGCATTTCAGCATATATAATGATAAGAAATGTTTCTTGAGTACATATTAGCATCATTAATATGTGCTCAATTATTAGAATAGCATATTAGAATGATTTCAGAAGGATCATGTGACACTGAAGACTGTAATGGCTGCTGAAAATTCAGCTTTTCCACAACAGGAATAAATCACATTTTTCATCTTAAAATACAAAACAGTTATTTAAATACTATTTCACAACATTACTGTTTTTAATGTATTTTAATCTAATAATTCCAACCCTAGTGAAACAAGAGGAAACAAAATCTAAATAAATAAATATCTATTACTGACGCCAAACCTATTGAATGGTAGTGTACACAGTAAATAAATAAAATATTTGTTATTTTTGGTCGTACTATTCCTTTAATTAATTATCATTTCTACCTGCTGTCTCTATTAGAACCAAGCATTGTTTGTCTCTCTCCCTCTCTGTTTTATTCTTTCTCTACCACTTTTCTGCCCATCTTATTCTTTTCACTTTTTCATTGTCTCATCTGCATCATTAGAGTATTTTTTCCCTCTATTTTTTCTCTCTAAGGCCTTAATGGTCTCTCCTCATATCTGCTTGTCAGAATTAGCCATATTTTTTTGTTCTGAAAGGAAGGAATTCATTTCTATGCGTGTTCTGCTACAGTGATTCTTAGCTCTCTTTAAGACTTTTCATTTAGCTCACTCTCTCTCTCTTTCTCTCGTTTCATCTTCACTTCTCTTCATGCCACATTCTGCTCTTCAGGACTGCAATAGATGATGATCAGACTTGCCCTTGTGTTGTTCTTTCCATTAACTGATGAAGACTGCTGTTTTAGAGGAAGCTATATATCTTAAGTGTGTTTATCTTTGTGTATAGCCGCATTTGTGATGGGATTATTATAATTGCAGGTGTGGGTCACAATATAAAAAAGCAGAAATGTTAGGTTCTATGATGAAAATTGAATGTTTGGTTGTGTTTTTACTGATTGCAGTACCCATATTTGTGTATATGTATAATATTGTGTGTTAGTCACTCAAATATATTCCTATATTCTGAAACAATTGCAACACTGCATAACCTCTGTAGTCCGTAAACATCCGTAATAACACATTTACTCTGGACATGCACAATTCAGTTGTCTAACGAAAAAGTCCTCAGAGGTATGTTTTTGTCATGAGACCAGGTTGCATAAAATAGTTGTATAGTTCACCCCAAAATTAAAAATCTGTCATTAATTACTCACCCTAATGTTGTTTCAAGACCTTTGTTGATCTTCAGAACACAAATTAAGATATTTTTGATGAAATTCGAGAGCATTCTGACCCTGCATAGACCGCAATATTATCTTTTCTACTGTCATGAACACGCGTTCAAGGCTGTCGCGGAATAATAGAAATAAAGTTGTTAATTGCATTTTCTTTGTGCACAAAAAGTATTCTTGTGGTTTCATAAAGTTTAAACCACTGATGTCACATGGACTATTTTAACAATGTCCTTACTACCTTTCTGGGCCTTGAACATCGTAGTTGCATTGCTGTCTATGAAGGGTCAGAAAGCTCTCAAATTTCATCAAAAATATCTTAATTTGTGTTCTGAAGATGAACGTGAGGGTAATTAATTACAGAATTTTCTTTTTTCATCTCTGTCAACTTTAAAAAAAAAAATGTGTTATTCCTGTCAGGAATACAGGAGGCCAATGGTCGTCCAATTTATAAAGAACAGATAAACAACATATTTTACATAATTATTCATATTAAAGTCTGGAAGAAAGAAGACTTTAAACTAAGTACTATAACTGATGTTTTTAAACAAATTATTATTATTATTTAAGTTAGTTCACCAAAAAATGAAAATTAGCCAATTTTACTCACCCTTAAGGCATCCTAGCTATATATGACGTCCTTCTTTCAGACGAATGCAGTAGGAGTTACATAAAAAATTGTTCTGGCTCCTTCAAGCTTTATAATGCAATAGGTGGTTGTTTCTCTTCATCAGTCCAAAACAAGTCCAATAAAGCGCATTCATCCATAAAAAAAATGGCCTCACACAGCTCCGGGGGGTGAATAAAGGCCTCCTGTATCGAATCGATGCGTTTATGTAAGAAAAATACCCATAATTAAAATGTAATAATAACTTTAATCTAGCTTGCAGAAAGCAGGAAGCAGCTCCAAGTGGATGACGTAGGATGTCTGCGATGTGCATGCACCTGTGAGTCTCATAAAAAACAAAGGAAGCAAAGATTCCTAACTTAAAAAAAAGGAAAACCAGTCTCCTCTTGGCTTATATCGAAATTGTACTTCTAATTCGTGACACTTCTGTCACTTCTGACCGGCAAATGTGCAACACAGACGTTATACGTCATCCGTCCAGAGCTGCTTCTGTGTACAATTGTTGGCGCAAGCTAGAAAAAAGTGATTATGTTTTAAATATGGATATTTTTTCTTACAAACACGCATCAATTTGCTACAGGAGGCCTTCATTCACCCCAGGAGCTGTGTGAGGCACTTTTTATTGTGGTTGGATGTGCTTTATTGGACTTGTTTTGGACTGATAAAGAGAAACACCCACCCACTGCATTATAAAGCTTGAAGAAGCGAGAACATTTTTTATTATAACACTGATTGCATTAGTTTGAAAGAAGGAAGTCATATACACCTAGGATGCCTTAGGGGTGAGTAAATAATGGGCTAATTTTCATTTTTGGGTGAACTAACCCTTTAAAGCCTGTCTTTCATAATTTGATGACTTGTATGGTGTTTTTAATATTAGAATGTGCACCCAAAATAATTACTCACAAAAAGGGGTGTAATGAACTTAGTTTGTATTTCTAGTTTAATTGTATCCAACTTGATTAAGTTATACATTTAATTAAAATGGTTAAAGACTGCTAATATGTCAAAGATATGTGGGAAACGATTTGCCAAAGGCTACACATTTTCGGGAATAATTTTGCAAAAAGTGTTATAATTATCCCCGCTCTCCCTTGCTACAACAGGGATTATTTTGGCACTGAAAGATCCCCATCATAAATTCATGCTCCATTTGAATAGAATCGCTGCACCAAACAATCCACTTTTATTGGTCTACTTAATACAACATTACACTTTTAATAAGGATAGTAATAGCTAGCATTAGTTACATAGCCTGAGCGACTTCGCTGGAGCGTTGTATTAAAAGGATTGATGGGCCAGCGTACCAAATTAGAGCTGGGTCCCCCAGATGCAGGCTAACGCTAAGTGCTAACAAATGGCCACACTCACAGGAGGTTGTGGAAAGGTTGGAGCTTTTTTTTTCCAGAGTGGAATGGAGTTGGGGTGGGGATGGAGACATACGTCAGACGGGCAGATGGAAGCATTCATCAGAAATCGGTGTGCCGGAGTGACTTTGAAGTCCTCTAGTGAGAGGTGAAAGAGAGAGCATGGCCTAGACCTCAGTGTTTATGTAGCCACACTGTGGGTGTAAGAGTTCATAATGAAGGATGGTGACACATGGAGCTGTCTGATTACTCTCACATTGAGAAAGTGTGTGCGCGTGTGTGTGGATGTTTAAGTACGTTCATTACTTTTAAAAAAGACTTAACATACAGGGAACTTTTTTTGTATTCAACGGTATTAAAACACTATTGATGGTTTTAAGGCACATCTAAAATAAATTAATTCATAAATTAATTGGTTAATAAATTAAAACTTTGGGCTACACTGATGGAATTAACACATACATTGAAAACATTGAAAACAGTGAAATGGTAAAACTTTACAATAAGATTCAATAGTTAACTTGAACTAAGAATAAACAATACTTCTGTAGCATTTATTAATCTCAGTTAAATTTTCAGCATTCACTAATGCATTATTACAAGTTGTATTACTGTGAACTAACATGAACTAACAATTTACAACTGTATTTGTATTAACTAACATTCATTTCATTGTTAGTTCATGTTAGTTAATACATTAATGTTAAAAACTGCACATTGTAAAGTGTTGCTAGTGAAATACTACAGCAACAATATGTAGTATTTTGTTAAACATCAACATTAATTGTGATATATTTAACATAAAATACATTCACAAATAGTCCACAAAAGTAAATAATAGTTGAATTTATAAAAATGAACCCAGTCAAAAGTTTACATACACTTGATTGTGTTCTTTTTTTTTTTTTTTTGTCTTGTTTTTGTTTTTAGTGATGAGCCCCTTGTTTGTCCTGAACAGTTAAACTGCCCACTGTTCTTCAGAAAAATGCAGTCTCACAAATTCTTTGGTCTTTCAGCATTTTTGTATTTTTGAACCCTTTCCAACAATGACTATGATTTTGAGATCCATCTTTTTACACTCATATGGAACTATTACAGAAGGTTCAAAAGCTCACAAAACACAATGCATTAAGAACCGGGGGTGAAGATCAGGGTAAAATTAACTTATTTTGTCTTCTGGGAAACATGTAAGTATCTTCTGTAGCTTTTGAATTGCAAAAAAATACAATTAAAAACAAGATATTTAGTCAAAATTAAAAAAAAGTTTACACCCCTGGCTCTTAATGCGTCAATTTTTCCTTCTGAGGCATCAGTGAGCATTTGAACCTTCTGTAATAGTTGCATATGAGTCCCTCAGTTGTCTATTTCTTCTTCCTCTACTTAATTATATTAGGTTATTGAATTAGTTAAATTATATTATAAGGTATTAAAAAACAAAAAGTCTGTAAAAATATGGCCCAGTATTGTGTTAATATGGAGCAATTTTCTCTAATGATTTTTCACAGGTCTTTTACCAGTATTTTGAATGACACAATTCAGCATTTTCTTGTATTTCAGGGTTGATGGAAATGTCTGTAAACATAATGGAAAATGTAATTTTCTGTCAGGACATTTAGCATTTTTCTACCTTTTTTTTCTTGCAGTGAAAGTCCACAAATCTAAGGCCACGAGTGAAAAGGTTTATATTTTGCTTTTTTACAATTCAGTATGGTCCCACTTTATATTAGGTGGCTTTAACTAGTATGTTCTTACATTTAAATGTATTATTTGATACAATGCACTTATTTTGTACATACATGTACAGTATGTTTATACATTGTACTTAATAAAAAAAAAAAAAAAAACCTGCATAATAAAAAATACCTGCATCTAATTACATCTGTAGTTAATTTCTGTAATTACATTTATAGTTATTCTGTTGACTCATCCCTTACACCTCAACCCAACCCATACTACCAAACCTGTCACTAACCTTACCCGTATCCCACCTCAATTTCAGCAAAAGTGTTTTGCAATACAATATGAACACACTAAGTACACTGTAATTATTTTCTGCAGATAAAGTACAGATAAGTTAAAGCCACCTAAAATAAAGAGGAACCTTTAATATAATTTTGCTGTTTTTGATTTGTTTTGTTTGTTTAGATTCCGTTTATTGTAGCATAATCTGTAACTTGAGTGTAATTTCTGACTAAATAATGTATTTGAATTTCGTAAATTTGGTATGTCGTCCTTTTTGTATAAGAACAATTTGGCTGACTGTGTCTGTTCGAAGCTGACTGAAACGTGAGAGTAGCTTTATTTTGCGTCAGTCTCAGCACTATTCTCTTGTGTGTTTTTCTGGGGAAAAAAACGTCAGTCGATATTGGCGCTCACTGGGTGTCTCAGCAACGGTCTACTATCCTTAAAATAACCATGTCGGCAACTCTCTACTCACAGTGTGGTGGACAGGTAACAGTAACGCGGTGAGCGATAAAGGAAATGAGTTTGGGGCTAGAAGAGGCCTCTCCACATACTTAGTGTGCAGGCTGCTAAGTTATTTCAAATGACAGCAAGTGCTCAATACACTAGCACATAGCCAAGTACTGTATATACTGTAGACAACTAGATTCACAAGACTCCCATCCACAGAAAATAAACTAACGCTAAACACACTAATAAACAACCACATAGTTTGATATTCTTCATCAACTACATCAAATACTAAAATTCATGCCAACGTTTATAACACATAAATATTTATTATATGTGACCCTGGACCACAAAACCAGTCATGAGGGTCATTTAAAAAAAAAAAAAAAAAAAAAATGAGATTTACACATCATCTGAAAGCTGATTAAGTAAGCTTTTCATTGATGGCTTGTTAGGACAACTATTTGAAAATCTGGAAACTGAGGGTTCAAAAAAAAAATCTAAACATTGTGAAAATCGCCTTTAAAGTTGTCCAAATGAAGTTCTTAGCAATGCATATTATTAATCAAAAATTACATTTGGATATATTTATGTTAGGAAATTTACAAAAAAAATCTTCATGGAACACAATATTTACTTAATATCCTAATGATTTTTGGCATAAAAGAAAAATCTATAATTTTGATCCATACAGTGTAAATATTAAGACTGGTTTTATGGTCCAGGGTCACATATTTCATAACAAGAAGTTGTAAGATCATTAAAGTACATTTTACAAGAAAATACTATTTTAGGTGTTTCTGCTGAAAGAGAGTTTCATTGTGATTATTCGAAATTTACTAACAATTTCGGAGTGAAAATTGTTTCTGCATCTATTTTCGTTCCAGTTTTTTATATTTACATTTCACTGGGGGAAAAAAAAAAATCATGACTCAAGTTCCTCATCTCTCAATTCAATCCCTTCAAGCAAGAAAAACTGTCTCGTCCTCCACCCAGAAGTTCCAGTCGTATCTGTCTCAGCCTAGCCGCCAAACTTCCGTCTCATCCCATTTCTGAACTGTTGTCCTTGTTGTGCGGTATCCCGCCGCCGATAAATTATGAATGCAAGGCGGGAAGCTATAAAATTTGTTGTATCTTCTATTATCTCCATGTTAAAGGCCACAAAAGCTCTTCAGTGAAGTCAGCCATTAAGCAATGACAGGTATTGCTATCAGGCTTCTTTATAGCCTATTACCTGCGATGACAGCAGCTGCTGCACAGCCACTGTACGGCCTATCACATTATTTGCAGCTAAAGTCAGCTACTGTGTCATTCTGGCTCATTTTCTTGACAGTGCTATCATAAATCCATTGGGCTGCGGGGGGGAAACTGTCGGCCGGCTCGATTATCTCCAGAGCCTGAATGGATCTTGAAATGTATGTAACAGCCAATGACTGTTATGGATCAGCCAAGCCAGGGCCATTGTACCCCTCTCTCTACACATCTATTTTTCAGTCTCTCTCTCTCACTTTTTCTCTGTGGAGATTCAGGTTGGACACATTAAAGGTGTAATATGCCAAGAATGAGCCTTACTATCAGGTATATTGAAATATAAGTTTAGTTACTCCGGGTTTGTGACATAATGCTGAAAATTTTGTGTAAAGTTACCCAAAAACAAATGAAAAATTAAGATTTAATCAGCTTAATAACACATTGCAAAACAAATAAATATAAAAGAGCTTTTATAAAATGATAGGCTTCACTTTCTGCTTTTAATTTTTCAAAAAAAAAAAATCATTTTGGTTGTGCGTACCTCATTGAAACATACCTCTTGTTTGTTTTGTTTTTTAAAGAAAAAAAAATCTGAATATGAAATTATTGGTAAGACTTTACAATAAGGTTCATTAGATAACATTAGTTTACTAGATTAGTTAACATGAACTAAGAATGAATAATACAGCGTTTTATTTAATTCCAGCATTATTAATATTACTAGTTGTGTTTGTTAACATTAGTTAATGCACTGTGAACTAACATGAACAACTGTATTTTTTTATTAATTTACATTAACAAAGATTAATAAATACTGTAATAAATGTATTGTTCCTTGTTAATTAATTAACTAATCTTAACAAATGATTCCTCATTGTAAAGTGTTACCAAATTATTTTTGTAGTTTAAAAACTGTCAACTGAACTTAATTTGCATTCAACCTGGAATAAGACACAGCAAGAGAAATATTAAGAGATATTTTTAAAAACCGACTGTATAGAAAATGAGCCAATTCATCCATAGCTATGCATTAAATCGATGTTATTGTCTTTTATCCTATTTGCAATGATCATTTATTGAGCACTCATTAAATGGAAGTAACCTCTATAAAAGTACTTTTTATAGCCGCCGTACTGAATTTGCCATAAGGTACTGCCTTTTCAGTCTTTCAGAATAAAGAAATGGCATATATCTGAATTAACTTGGCAATTTGCCCGGCAAGGTTGCATCTGCCACCTTTATTGCATCTGTTCATCCTTCTATTCAACTATTTGTCCATGCTTTGTGGCCTAGTGTTGGGCTCAGGCTATTTAAACTCACCTCCCACCTCCACTCCTCTATTTCCCTCCACTCTATGGGCTATAATGAGCCAGCCAGCACAAAACCAGGAAAACTTAATGAGTCATTACAAATCAAGGCCTGCAACCGCTCTCACCCATCCTCTTTTATGCTCTTAATACCTCATTCTCCCTCCCTTCTCCTCCCTCTCTCCCTCTTTCTCTCTTTCCAGGCTGGCAGAATAAGCTTCGACACCTCCCTATCTATTAGAAACAATTAGGAGCCCACAGCTCCTGGTGCGGACTCAAAAGAACTTCACATCTCAAGGGCTCAGGGCTCCCTAAGTAGCGGTGCTCAATAAGGAATGTAGAGGTGGCCCTTTCACACCCGTTACGTACCTCTCCCGCTCGGTGCCTCTCACTCTCTTTCTCCTTTTTCACGGGAACAAGCATGGGATGAAAACCAAAGTTGTCAAAAAAGGGACAGAATGGCCTGACTGAATGAGCGTAGGGTGTTTTATTTTTCCCTTACATCTTGTTCCAGAGCTGCAAAGTCATATTACACCATCAGTGTCATTCGCTAGCTGAATAAGCTATGGCGAAGTGCCATGACATGACCAAAAGCGACAGAAGGTTAGGCCTGATGCCCCTCTACAGGAGAAAGACGTGTTAACAAACAGAACAAGAGTACAGCTTGTACCATCTGTAGTCCGTAGATATAAAAAGAACTGAGGATCCGTGAAGCGCTCGCTTTCCCCGTCTCAGCAAAGCAATGCCCATCTTTGTACACCAAATCCACGCACAGACAAGGCAGGAAAACGATTCAGTGTAGTTAACGATTTCTAAGTGAAACACGATACTTTGTTTCAAAAACGCTTGCAAAATGTCCCAAGGCAAGCGCAGCTCCGTTGCATTTTTTTTTTTTTCAATAACAAAATACAAAATGATATTCCGCCTACCTAGCGTTTTAGCATGTGTGAAGATATTCATTGTTCCTCTGGTGGGAACAGGGCTTTTCTTTCAATTTTCTTCATTGGCTTTTGAAACCACATTCCATACTGATCCCTCAGAGGGCAAATAGGGGAGATCACATGGGTTTGGAGAGGTTTAAAATGGCAAATCCTGTTCAAGGTGTCGTTTCCCCAACTACACATCAATCTCATGTCTGAAACCTTCTTCCCAAGAGAGAAAGAGAAGATTGTAAGAGATTCCCCAACTAGAGAAGAGGGGCTTGGGGATCTACACACATACTCCAACATATGTAAGAGGAGAACAGACATACAGGAAAGACAGAACGATGTATAGAATGACAGACAGAACAAAGGAACAATACAGTGGTAGATTGACTGATAAATAGACAAAATAACAGACAGATAAAGCAAACAGACAATAGATAGACTGATCACATTTGTGATTTTATGTTGCATTTTTGATGCATTTTATGATTCTATTGTCAGTTAAAGGAATCACTTAGAAGTCACAGAGCAGAACGAAATGCTACCATTTCATATTACGTATTTGTGCAAACTGCATTTAATTGAAAACCATGCCATTAATATGACAACTGAATACAATAACATTTAAATGCTGTCAATACTGTACATTTCAGTGTCTATGCAAACATAAGTGGGGCTCGACAATAAAAACTACAGATGACCTGAAGCTGGTGTGAAAGGTGTTTGGGAAAGCTGATGGATTTTTCACTAAAATGATAATCCTCACAAAAATTTATTATTTGCATGTGTTTAAGCCTTGCCAATTTAAACATTCAAGTGATTTTAAAGCGTTCAAGTGCAAGAAGACATGAAAGACAGCTACATTCAGTACTTACGGGCTAAGAGACAACGCATGAAGTCCGAACTAAGTGCACTTTCACGCTTTGCTATAATGAATGAATACATCTTGCCAATGTAAACATTTAAGAGATTCAAGCGCAAGAAGATGTGAATTAAAAACTACATTCAGTGTGTTCTGTGCACAGTGCATACACAGAGGCAACTGTGTTTCCTTCCATGTCTTCTTGCACTTCTACAGACAAATACATACAAAAGTATGTCAAAATAGCCGCCTTGGCCTAGAAATAGTCGGTTATGTCATTAAGTGAACTTAACCAGTCATAAAAGTTAAAAAAAAAAAAAATTAATTAAAAATTACTCACTGCTTTTGACTGAATAACTTTTGTAGCTTTAACAAGGATTAATCTATATTTCATTTGTAGAGTGAAGAAAAATTCAATGTTAGTTTACATTTGGGACAATAAAGCCCTCCCTACACCTACCCCTAACCGATAAACACTTGCACAACACAACCAATTACACTTTTTGATTATTTCCTTCAATTTATTGGGAGTAGAATAAGTTTGGCAAAAGGCAGGCAATTTGCACTAGACAATCTGGATTTCAGCTGTTTTGACGAACCATAGTTTCACTGAGTTTGTACTGAAACTCTCCACCTCTGACTTTCAGAACTATAATTATAAACTAGGGCTGTGCCGATATTCGGACACGAATTACCATGCGTATCTCATCAGTAATGCCGGTTCTCTGATTAGTCGTAAATCTCATTCACGTGTTCATTCATACAGCCGCGTTTGCTACACAGAGCCGTAGTTCACTGATAAGCTACGCAAATATCGCCTTCAGTATCGCAGGCGATACATATCGATAATGCACGCGAAATTGCGTAGCTTATCAGTGAACTACGGCTCTGTGTAGTAAACGCGGCTGCATGAATGAACACATGAATGAGATTTATGGCTAATCACAGAACCGGCATTACTGACGAGATACGCATGATATCGCTTCAGAATATCGGCACAGCCCTATTATAAACTATCAATGATAATACACTGAAGACAACTTGCCATGTTTCTTTGTAATACTGAATTGTACAGACTGAATCTCCATTTGTACAGTTAATGTAAAAGCTACCACAACATTGACAAGATTAGTATCGTTTTAAAATGACTGACCAGCATTTTGTGGAGACACACTGACAAAACAGCACAAACTGTGTCGTAAATGTATTAATACTGTGCTTTCATTAATTAAGTGCAGACAGAATGACTGATAATTACTATACTGGCTCATTAAGACTATGTCGACAGGAAAACCCACACAAGCACACGCACACACAGGCATGCAGCTGTTACAGTTTGTTTGAGTAATAATGAGCCTGGCAGGTTTTGTTGCACAATTTACTTAGTTGATGAGCAGAATTAAAGCATTAAAGCAGCACACAATAGCCCATTCCTTAGTAAAGTAAAACTATGAGGATGAGTAATAAACCATAAATCAGCCTGCCGTTTCCGATATTCATATGTCAATGTAAATTAAACACAATTTGCACTGATAACTCTAATATTGAAATAAAACATCAACAAAGCAGCTGTTAAAGGAAAAAACAAATATGTAAATAGTAAAACTGGTTAACACCTCACAAATTGAATTAAATTTGCTGATTACGATTTAGAAACACTCTTAATATCCTGTAAACAAGCACACTAGCACCAAATGTTCACAACAAACCACTTTAAGTGAGTTACCCCGATAAGGCTTATTACAAAATTCATAATGATAATAACGGTTAAAGTGCTTTGTCCACTTAAAGGTATAAACAATAGAATAAGCAATAAAAGTTTCATCTTCAATGCAGTAATATTCAACGTCCCATAAAATATTAATGTGTGTGGTAAAATTCTGTTAGTTCCAATATATTAAATTGCTAGTGTCTATAAACTTGGCGTATGGGTATTTATTTACAAGCAGGGAAGCTTTCAAACCTGATAGCAGGTGCTGACTTCTTTTGAAGTTGTGTTTATAAATATCGAGTCAGGCACCTTCATAAGTGCCTATAAATTTTGAGCAGGAGCACAGTAGTTCTCTTATAGATCATAAAGTCTAACGGCCTTCTGTTCTTCTTGAAGTTTTCATTGTTAAGGCAAGATGTGTTAGCGAAGGAGATTTTATTGACTTTTACTGAGGTTTACCTTCAGAGGTTGTGTGATTTGCCTGCGAGCATGTTACACAGGTCCAGGCGAAAGACAAGCTATAAGTTTCCTTCTTTAGATTAAAAAAAGTTGGACTAAAACATGTCCTGTTTACACCTAGTATTACAATATGTTTCAAGATAAAGTGTTTAAAAAAGTGGCAGAAAGGACAACATACACAAGTTTTAATATTGCCACAAATGCCACTCCATATTAAAGGGATAGTTCACCCCAAAATTCTGTCATTTATTACTCAGCCAATTTTGGTCCAAACCTGTAAGACCTTAGTTCGTCTTCGGAACACAAATTAAGATATTTTTGATGAAATCAGAGCTTTTTGACCCTGCATAGACAGCACCTGACATGTTCAAGCTCACAAAGGTAGTAAGGACATTGTTAAAGTAGTCCATGTGACATCAGGTTCAACCTTAATTTTATGAAGCTACGAGAATACTTTTTGTGTGCCAAAAAAAAAACTAAACTAAAACCTTATTCAACAATTTCTTCTCTTGCGTCATGGTACTATCGTGAATGTCAAAATATATATATTTGTGTGTGTGTGTGTGTGTGTGTGTGTGTTCCACAGCAGAGACAATGTCTGTTTTTAGAATGAGTAAATGGTCGAATTTTCAGTTTTGGGTTACTATGAATACAAGATTCAGTCAAGATCATAATGATCTGATTTAATCAACAGCACTCTTTGAATGAATTTCATTCATCAATATAAGAGCAATTATTTGCTATAAAATGCCCATAATGGTTGAAAGGTAGACTCTCAGTCCATATACATAAAACAAAACTACACTATATCCACATGACATCACAAAGGCACTATTATCCACTTTACTAAAGCAATGTGTGCAACATTTTCCACTAGCAAATGAAAAGACATGGAAAAGCTACTGAGGCATGGAAACTGTACAACTCCAAAGTACCTGTACCTCTGTCTGTGGCGTTTAAACATCTGACAGAAAGGATCTGTTCACACCTGTAGTCTTGAGAGAGAGGTGCTAAAGCATGATCTCAACATGTGTCACAACATAATCCACAGGGTTTACTGGAACACAGATGACCACACCACAGGGAGAAAAAGAGCTGCCTAATATCTCTCCACCGGCACAGACAGAAACACACACACACAAACAACAAATGTGTTAATATGTCCTATTATAAACAATTACGCATATCTATAATATGTAACCACAAATTTGAGCATATTATCATTCACAAAGTGCCATGTTATCGTTAAAAAAGGAAAATTAAATCAAGTAAAATAATTTACGAGAGAAAAAAAATCCTGTTTGATTTGTTTCTGATTTATGAATTTAAGAGATTTGCGTCTTTGTGTTTGGCATTAGCATCTATTTCTAACCCCTTTAATCTTTGGAGGGATACAACCAGTGTTTTCCCTTAAAGCTCTTCTATATTTGAAGTCATGGTGGATAAATTATACTTCCTAACCGAATGTAATTAGTGTGTTGAACTGCTAATCAGACATGATTACCTGTTGGCAACGAGGAGAAACTCTCATGCTCTTGGAGAGATAGGATAGAGAAATTGAGCTGATTATACCTGAATGAGAAATTAGAGCAAAATACTAATTTCAGAACTGATAATTATGCAATTCTGATGCAATGTAGCGCAATTCCTTCTGCCGTGTTTACAGGTGTTCCGTGTGAACCGAGCAATTTGACCGTTCTTTTATATTTGTAAATATGTTTGTGTCACTCAAGCATTGTTATTAAACTTCAGCATTATCAATAGGAATTTAGAGATGGCTGTACCTGACAGGTACAGTACGTAAAGACCCAATAAAAGCTTTTTTTTCCATTCCTTTTTACTCTTTTGTTAATACCGCAATGTGAGACTTAGACATACAAACTCAAAGCAAGGACAATCATTTGGCTGTGCCTGTTTAATTCATTTAGCTGGGAGGCAAAGGCTGATAAGACGGCAAACCAAGACTTTCTTCAAAACTAGGAATATGCCAGGTCTGACATAATCCAATCGGGCCTGTTTTCATCAGCTTTTGTCTTGTATTTTTTGCTCTTCTTTTGGACTTTCCTTTGGTTCCGGCACGAAGTAGAAAACCAGAAATGACACAATTCGGTCGCACTTGTATGGCGTAGCAGCCCCAATCCAAACAGCTTTTCTGCAGTAAAACCCTTGAAGACCCACACACATCTAAATCTGGCCCTGAGGGCAACAGGCTCTACACCACCGAGATAAAGCAATCGAGGCCAAAAGCAGAAGAAATCACATATAATATATAAATATATATTCTAAGCTTTGCCATGGCAACATGCGTATGCATCTGACTTTCCAGTAAAAGCAGAGCTGGTATTCTGCAGAGGAAGAGAGAGGGAGAAGAAAAAAAAAACGTAATCGCCCTCACAGAAGAAAAGCCCACGGAAAAAGTGCCGCACATGTGCAAGAGGAGCTCACACATCACCATGGTGGGAAGAGGAACAATGCGGTAATAACAGCCGAGGCGTCAAGGAGCTAAAAAGACAGTAAAAGATGGTTAAACGGTCAATTGTCTGGCAAAAACGCATAACAGGACCGTCAGAGGCTAAGCCTGGAGCTAGAGCCTTGCACAATAAAACGCAAGGCCTGCCCACCTCTAAAACTCTTAGCCGCTATTGGTGGAGTCTTCCCTCCACAGACCGGCTCTCCATGCAGGATGAGTGATTCTACCTCCTCGTTTGGCTGGACCGTTTTAACTTTGACAAACTTCTGACAGACTATCAAACGCAGGGAGCCTGACACATCCAGGCCTATATTATAAAATTAAAGACCCTCCAACGCAAACCGTCGCTCTCGGGCAGACCCTGATATGTTGAGTTTAGGTGAGAATCTTTCATGGATGCGTACTCGCACAAATACTCTTTAGTAAATCTCCTTTTGATCAAATTACAGAGCGGGTGGAAATCCGCAGCGCGGCTTTCGAAGACTCCACGCTGTGCCACCTTGATTTTTTAGCGGAGATGCATCGTGAAGATATTTCCTGTGCTCAATAACAACTGACAACAGCACAAACTCAGAAGGAGGGAAGAAATTTGGGGGGAAAAAAAGCAGTGGGACGTTCCAAAATATAATCACTGGCACATTATCCTTTCAGCTCGCATTCATTCCACTAAAGATAAGAGGCGCTCTCCTGCGCAAACGCGATCCTGTCCGCTGAGGGATGTTGAAAAGCGCTAACAGTTATTATGAAGCAAAATAACAAGCTCTTGTGAGAGGATTGATTGTTTAGCAAATCGTCGATCTTTATAAGAGATGTGTAAATCAGAGCTAAGTCACCATTATGGGCTGCCGCCACTGTGGCGCTTTTGATTTTCTGTCAACATCCATTGACAAAAACCCAGTGCGATCTGTTGACAAAACACGATGCGGGGCCAACAAATGGATTGAAGCTATCACTCTGTCTCGCGGCACTCAAAGTGTATCCGACGGTTTGAGGCGTCCCGCTCCTTTATTTTACACATTTCTATAGTTTCTTGCTTTAAGTAGTGAAGATCAAGGGGAAAATGAACAACGCAGATGCAGTTGCTGGCAACAAAGAGGGTTAGATGCTGTTGCATACACGATACACAGATCCCTTCCAGTCACAATCTTTAAAGCAGGATCTAAAGACAATCATTAATTGAGAGGAAATTAAAACCAGGGAAAACACACAAAAGGGACATGTTTTTCCAATTTAGCAGCTTGTTATATCATGAATAAGATTTTCCAGGTTTTACATAATGTTTTACAGTATGTTCATTGTTCTTCCTAATTTTTCCCTCTGAGTGAAAAGACGTCTTTATTATATAGTGAAATTAATTTTCACTTCTTCTGCATGCCTTATTTAAAGATTCTGTGAAACAGTTTCTAGTATACCAAGACTTTTAAAATATTACATTTTACATTATTTACATAGAAATCTGTTTAATTTATAAAGCTGTCATGATCCTTTTTCAAAAGAAGTCTAGTTTATTTCTAGCCATAATTAAAGAAATAGTTTAATCAAAAACTAAAATTATCATTAATGTCATTTCAAACCTGCACGACTTAGTGAAAAATAAATATACTTAAATGTAACTGCTAACTATACTACAAATACATTTACATATTCATGTGCTTAATAAAAATACCATGCAACTGTAAAGTCTGCTAAATTGGAAAAACTTTTTTTATGCCCAAAATAATAAGGATATTAAGTAAAGGTCATGTTCCATTAAGATATTTTGTAAATTTCCTACCGTAAATATACCACAACTAATTTTTGATTAGTAATATGCATTGCTAAGAACTTCATTTTTTTCCACCCTCAGATTCCAGATTTTCAAATAGTATCTCAACCAAATATTGTTCTATCATAACAAACCATACATCAATGGAAAGTTTATTTATTCAGCTTTCAGATTATGTATAAATATCAATAAAAAAAATTGCCCCCTATGACTGGTTTTGTCACATATTTCAGTATATCTGATTGTGCTAAAGTGGAACTTTTGCGAGTATCCTTCAGGTAGACTTTAAATATCTTGCATTTAAAGACTTATTTAAAGATCATACAATCCTAATCGTTAGAGACATTAAAACACATTTTAGGCTAATATTAAGAAATGTGCATTGCGCACAAGTAGTATAAATAACAACGTTTAATAATAATTTTGATATCATTAAGTCTCGGGCAATATGTCATTGAGTATGTTAATAGATTTGAACTATAGTTAGTATGAAATAAATGTATTACTTTTTTTACTAGGGTTACTTTTTTCAACGGTACACACTAACACACACAAAAGATATTTTGAAGAACATTTTAAACGTTTTAGCCAATTTGTTCAGTACTGAGCCCCATTTACTTTCATTATACCATTTTTGGTGGCCTTAACTACTATGTACTAACATTTAAAAAAAAAATGTAATATGTAATTACTTTTCTAATTACACTGTTGACCCAACCCTTAAATCTACCCATACCACCAAATCTGTCACTAACCTTACCCATATCCCACCTCAATAACAGTAAACATGTTATGCGATACCATTTAAACACAATAAGTACATTGTACTTATTTTTTTTATGCAAGTACACAGTAGTTAAGGACACTTAAAATAAAGTGGGACCAAGGGAGAGTAAACAATGACAGAATTATCCTTTTTGATTGAACTATCCCTTTAAGTACTCACAAACACAGTCAAAGCAGCACTTTGACATCATAATGATGTCATCATCGTATGCCCTAGCAGTCAGAGGAGTCACGCACACTGAGGTGTACTTGAAGTGCACATGCGAGGACAAGTGTACACTGGCAGCGAGAGGGGGCTGGCACTGGGGTACGGCCTCCTGGGGACCCAACAGCAGATGGTTATGGAGCATTTCTCTATGATAATGAAGTGAAGGCTAAGACGCCAAGCGCCGCCATAACTCTCGCTCGCTCTCGGCCTCTCTCTCTCTCATTTGCATGACTCTAAACCACCACCCTAGAGTCACGACCCTTTCCATCCCCTCTAAGTACCCCAATAAATTCAAATGTAATGCTCTTAAATGAGATCACTTACATGTGTCATTTTTCTTCTGTTATATTTATAATCTGCCACTTTGGCCTTGATTAACAAATGGCACTCAAGACACCCAGGCATGATTCCTCATGGCTGATGAGGGCCTAGCAGACGGAGCGAGATGTCCTCAAATCATGGAGGGAGACAACTACGAACGTGTGTTAAGTGCATTGCAGGGGACACAAGATTTGTGTTCAACTGTTTGGCTGATTAGAATAATCCAAAACACCCTGTAACAAACAAATTAAAGCAGTAGCGGTTAATTAGTCTGTAAACTAATTGCAATGATGAACTAGAAACAATAAATGTAATAAGATTACATTTTTTTAAATGTCAAAATGCAATGAAAAAGCCTGATTTGGACTTCTCGTTATCTTCTGTTGTTAACCGTCCTCCAAATCTCCAATGCTTTTTTTTCCCCTCACAAATACAAAGAGGCAAATAAAGAAATACCATTCGCGTCATCTGCTGCGCTCAGACTAGCACATTTAATTTCAGATTTAATTGTGTGTCCTCTGCATTATTATTGTGCCAGGCGATGGAGTGCACTTGCTCGTTGCTGGAGGTTAATCTTACCTATTGTTGTATTTATAGTGTACACTTTTACAGGGCCAGTCCTCATTCCTCAACTCTATGCCAAGAAAGCTCCTATTTAGCCATTAATTATGTCAACGATGGAACCATCACAGCTAGCCAGACTAACGTGTTTTTAGTCCCTTTAATATGCATTTTAAAACAGCTTCATTATTATAATGTATTTTGATAAACGATGTTTATGGTGGGGCTTCGGTCATGTAAATTGCTTATCCATAAATTAAACTAATAAAAGTAACTTGATGAAATATCACCTAAATGTTAAGTACAACAGTCTAATTTATTTTGGGCAACACCTCTCCTCACAAAATCGTAAATATGATTATGTTATCCAAGAATAAGAATAACGTATTGTATAAAACTCTATGTGTCTTTCCATAAATAAAAAAAAAAAAATGATGAACGTCATTAAAAAGAAACTAAATATGGTTATCAGCATACTCGGGGAAATTATAAAGGACTAGTTAAAATAAAACTACTTTCTACTTTTTTTGGACTGAAAGAACCTAAAAACACATTTACCGAATGTTGTAAAAGAGTACACTCCCTGTTATTATATTACTGCTTAACTGTTCCAGCACTGTAGTTTCTTCCACTAAAGTGCTCAGTTTACATGTTTGAAAGAAGAGATGAACATCTACTGTGTGGAACGTTCTATGATGGAAGGTTTAATAAAACAGCTGATTTCTCCTCCAGGTTTCCATAACACACACAGTGAATGAATCCGCTGCATTCGCTGAGGCGCTTTTGCGCTCTGTAATTCATCCAACAGGCTAAGTACATCTTTTATTTGTGTTAAAGTGGTGGGGAAACCGTATCTTTGCTATAGGTAGACTTATAAATTTAAATATACGCTACATAACTCTGCTCCGTAACTGCTGCTTAACCGCTATTAGCTACGCCTGCACACGACTAGAAGATTTGAGCTGAGCTTTAGGACTGAATATCTGTATGTTGCTCCTGCGTGGATGGATATCTCCAGGATTTCACACGGTACTGGCAATTTATCATTTCAGAAGCCTCTATATCAAACCACATAATACAATATATTATTCCTCAGAGATGAATATTCCTGCCTGCATGAGCACTATACAGTATATAACACTGTGCTTATTAAGACTAGAAATTTGCAAAACATATTTATGCTATTACGTTTAAAGGCAGGAATATTTAGGCACTATAGAAAGAAATTCAAAAATCTGAATTATGTTTCATAAATATTGCATGTTGTTAAAAAATACAGTAGAAATACAGTAAAGAAATTTGTGCTAAAAATAATAATGGTAACACTTTACAATCAGGTTGATTAGTTAACATTGGTTAACTACTTTAGTTAACATGAACTAACAATAAACAATACTTCAACAGCATTTATTAATCTTAATGTTCATTTCAGCTTGTAACAATACATTATTAAAATTAAAAGTTGTGCTTGCTAACATTAGTTAATGCGCTGTGAATTAACATAATAAACATAATATAATTAACATAATAATTAACTGTAATAAATGTATTGTTAATTGATTGTTCATGTTAGTTAATACAATAACTAATGTTAACTACTAGAACCTTATTGTAAAGTGTTACCAATTAATAGTAAGAAAAAGAAAGAAAGTTGCAAAAGCTTTTTTAAAAAAAGCTTTTTTACATCTTTGTACTTTATCTGAAATCAGTGACAACAAAATTGCCTCAAGAATGCTTTTTCTCCCCCTTTTACAAACTTAACTACGACATCTGGCATAAGACACACACTCCTGCGGCTTAAATGCGTATCATGTTAAATCGAGAAAGTAAAGTCGCAGAGAGAGATACAGACAGAGAAGAGAGAAACACAGACAACATCATTTTCACTGGAAGGACAAAATGTAAAAGGTTCAGTAATTACAGTTATTTAACCAGCATCAAATAACAAGTGGATCATTCCCCGCCGGACTATTGTGAAGCAAAAGCGTTTCTTAAATGTCACTGATGTAGCAGAGTGTTTCAGACTTCAAATGCATAATGCTGAAGGAAAGACGATATTAGCGGATGAGTATTTCTATGTGAAGTAAACTAAGGTAGTTTTTTCCCTCTCTCTCTCTCTATTTCTTTCTTTTTAATAAACATCAAATCCAAAATGACATATTAGCCGCATGAGCCACTCATATTTAAAATATTTATTTCAATTACTCTGATGTCAACAGCCAAATGATTGAGTGATTTCCTTTCTTAAGACTGAAATGTCACAACAGTACATTAATATAAAACTTCAACTGAATGATTTATGCATTTTACGTAAAAATAAATTACAGTATTATCATTTATTCTGTAAGTAAACTAAATAAGTGCAAACCCTAATAATAATAATAGTATATAACCAATTTATTTTAAAAAGTACGAAGGAAAAAAAAATGCATAATTGTCTAATCACTATTATTACACTTAATGTACTATATAAAATATCAGTGATTTCATGAACGCTTGAGTCATATTTTAACCCCTGCAATCACGATAATGGTTAACATTTGTCAATTTCCAAGTCTGAATTAAACATACATGTGTCTCTATAAGTCGAGCAGATTGCAGTGCATTAAGGTGCGGATGGGGATTTTCATCAAGCACACACATGTGAATGGATTGACTAGCAGCTCCCTCTTGTGAGCTTAGTAGGTAGTGTGTTCCCTTGCACTATGCCGCAGCCTCTTGACTCATCTTTCGTTTTTTTTCCTCCTCCATTACCCTATTCCTGTCAGAAACACGGAGGCAGTTAGTCCCTCTCCTCTTCTCTCTGCCCCATCTGCATTTACAGGCTGTTTCTCCAGCTCTCACCACTGACCTCTTACTCAAATATTTAGACATTCGATTGCAAGCCCCTTTAAGGAACTGTGCCGTAACCCTGACCGTAAACAAATCGATGGGCCAAGTTCAAACGCCAGTGAAAATCTACGAACGTAAACAGGTTCATTCGGAGGCTACAGGGAGGGATCTTCAAGCCGGCGTGCCGCAGAAAGGAAAGAATGGGATGCAAATGTATGCACAGCCATAAAGTATGCATATGCACAAAAAGAGGGAGGGATTACACCCTAGGCTGACTTCAGCTAGTGAGAGGGGTTGCAAAGCAGGGCAAACGTTTGGACAATGTTCTGGCAATGCAAGGAAAGCATTGCGGGTTTATGCATCGGGAATATTTACCTAGAGAGTCTGGTGTGGATGGGAATCGCTTTGAAATAAAGGGGTATTTGGATACAGTGTGGTTCCAGGCGAACAATATACCCGTTTCGTGTTTGCCACTTGCAGAAGATGAAGGAGAGCTGGAACTAATGTGCGACTCGATAATTGTGCTGTGTCACATCACGACAGGACAGGGTCGAGAGATAAATTCCAGGTGACCTCTTCGTTAGAACCAGGGAAAGGACGGGCTGCCCTTGCTGTTCCCTAAGGCGATAGACACCCCACACCCCTTCCTCACAATCATGGCATTAATATCTTGACACAACCCCCAACAATAGCCCATTATGTATGGAGAGAAACAGATGTAAACTGCACATTCTAAAACTGACTATTTATACAGTATAAATGTAAAAAATAGATTTTTCTTTATAGGCAGAATGCCTAATACATATTCTTTTTCTTTGCTATCCTAATGAGTGGTATTGTGACACCTCACGCTTCTATCACAGCCCGCAAGAAATGAATACTGGGTGTAATTACAATTCTCAGCAACTAAAGTACTAAACCCTGTCTTCAGTGGCTAAGAAAAATAAGTTCAAATACTTCTATGGAGAGAAGAAAATGTAGATTGCAACGGACACGAGCGTCTGAGTCCGGACGATATTATGATGTCTGTGAGAGGGTGAATATATCTGGTGACACTGGGCTTCTCCAGATATCGATTGCTCCTGCGGTTACAACACTAACAGTAGTGGAGAGCCATTGAACTTTAAAGCAAATAGTCCTTCTTCCTGCCCAGAGTCCTCACGGTGGATCAATACATCACAGTGTAAGCTGTGTGTCGTGTCTGGTAATGTTTCTGTCTGTCTGGGCTAATGACCTGAGTAGTACTTATAGCAGTGGGAGAGGTGGGCTTCTGCCAGCCGACTTTGGAAAGAGAACGAAGTACTGAATTATATTTAGACTGTAACTACACAAAAATATCAGGTATAGTTCACCTAAAAATGAAAATGAAGTCATCATTTACTCTTCCAAATTCATCTTTAAAACACAAATGATGACTTTTTGTCCATTAAAAAGAATTGTAATATTAAATCATATTAATTGAGTTAAAGTCGAGTGAAGAAACATGATTAATTTATATAAACATTCACCAGCACACATACAGTATATAGTAAACAGAAGCGCAAACATACTTTTTGTACAAAGTTTTGTAACATATGTGACCCTGGACCACAAAACCAGCCATAAGGGTTCATTTATTTCAAATTCTGAAATAAATAAGCTTTCCATTGATATATGGTTTGTTAGGATAGGACAATATTTGACTGAGATACAACTGTTTTAAAATCTGGAATCTATTTGTGCAAAAAATCACCTTCAAAGATGTCTAAATGAAGTTCTTAGCAATGCACATTACTAATTAAAAATTAAAAGTTTTAATATATTTACTGTAGGAAATGTACAAAATATCTTCATGGAACATGATCTTTACTTTTGACCCATGCAATGTATTTTTGGCTATTGCTACAAATATACCCATGCTACTTAAGACTGGTTTTGTGGTCTAGGGTCACATATTTTATGTGCGCTATGTATCTGTGTTGATTAATGGTTATATGTGAATAAAAGCCAAAATTAAATGTTAATAGAAAACAGATTTGGGGTCTCAACTACTGGCCTTAACTACTATGTACTTGCATCAAAAATAAGTAAATTGTACTTATTGTGTCCATATTATATTGTGGAACACTTTTGCTGTTATTGAGGTGAGATACACAAGGTTTGGTTAAGAGTGGGTTAAGGTGTAGGAGATGGTCAAAAGTGTAATTATAAATGTAATTACAGAAATTAATTACAGATGTAATTACATGCATAAGTACAGTGTAAAAAATGGATGTACATAGTAGTCAAGGCCACCTAATATAAAGTGAGACCAGATTTAGATTAAACGAGGGAATCTCTCAAGTTTAATAAAAAAAAAAAAAAAAACAATGTTTTAAAAACAGTGTTTTAAAGATGAACGGTAGTTTTATGAGTTCAGAACAACGTGAAGGTGAGTTAGTGATACAAATTTTCATTTTTGCATGAACTATCCCTTGAAGTCTGGTGCAAAAGTCCATAAATTATGCTTTAAGGCATTATAATAAACAACGTAGACCCACATCCCCAGACTTCTAATCTATTTAAAATGTTTTTTGTCTCACAGCACAGTCCTAAAGTCTAAAACAGCATTTGAAACACTTTAAAATGGTTTCAGGTAGTGTAAATGAAACCTGAATTCCTCATTTGACAAGCTCTGTGGGTCTTAACCATTTCACTGGCCAGGGATATATTTGGAATTACGAGACAGTCAGATTCCTGATTCCCCCTCTGAGGTTCTGTTAAAAGGAATTACTGTAAAAAAGACAGCTTTGAAAGAAAGCTTCTATTCAAGAGACGATGATGAGAGAAGAAAGGGGGGGAAAAAACACCTATTCGGTTCTTTCCAACTGGAAGCATCCGATCCGTGTGCCTGGATCAGCGTCCGAAATAAGCCAGATCGTGAAGAGTTGAAGAGGGTGGAGGCGTGCGTGCAATCCCCGTGAGTGTGCGGGATCTGTTCCAGGGGAAGTGAACGGAACTAAATGGCCAACATCAAATGAGTGAGACGGGGCTTGAGAAGGTTTGGGGAGAATTGCGATGGGGTGCGAGCCAATGCGCTGAGCCCCAGGGTCTGAGAGTCTTTTTCCCCCAGCTGATCCCCACCAGAGCTGGGCTCTTCGGTGCTGACCGAAAGGCTCTGACTGCCAGACCCGCTCAGCTGACACAGCTCAGTATGGAGTAACACAGAGTGAAAGTGCTGAGGAGGAGCTGTTGATGCACACTTCACACATTAATGCTCAAACAAACAGAGAGTACACAAGTGCAGAGAGTGACTCAAACGTTCAATGTTATGTATTGAGACATTATGAAAGGTTAAAAACAACAGGAGCTAACTGCAGGAAGGTTTTTGGGGGCCTTTTGTCTCATTTAATGATAGTAGAGGGAGGACAGGAAGTAAGAGATGTTTTTCCCATCACGTTTATGTTGGTCCAAACCGAAAAAAAAGGCTTCAATGAATAGGTAATGGGAATTTCAAGCTTCAAAAAGGACATAAAACAGCATAAAAGTATCATAAAAGTGGTCGACAAAACTTGTGTGCTACATTCCAAGTCTTCTGAAGGAGCAGACTTAAATTTGAGTCCCTATTCACTGAAACATATAGCCTAAATCTCCTTGGTGCGTTCATGAGAGTCAAGGAAAGTAGTAGTCATTTGATTCATGAGCGAATCAATCTTTTCAGGAAATCATTTGATCTGGTTCACAAATCTGAAATGAGTGGCAGAGAAACTGGTTCACTATGTTGGTGCTTGAGTTCAACTTACTGGCTGAAAGGATTAGTTTACTCTGGAATAAAATTTGTCTGATAATTTACTCAAATAAAATAAAATGTATATACTTTTCAACCACAAATGCTCGTCTTGCACTAGTTCGACTTCATGCATTACTTAATCATGTTGAAAAGGACACACGTGATGTAGGCATTAGAACCGACCCAGTGTTTACATAGCGAATGCGCAAAGAAAGTCGAATGCCATTTACAAAAAAAGTAAAACTACGATGTCGGAAGTTATCTGCTCTACCCTACCTTTTTGAACCAGAGTACACAAAACAAAGAACTAACTGCGTGCAACCTTTCCAGAATCCAGAAGCTGCACTGAATCTGCAATTTGGACCTTCAACCTGTTGATCATTCAAATCCATTATATGGAGAAAAATCCTGGAAATTTTTCCTCAAAAAAGAAAGGAAGGCATAAACAACTTCCTGATGTATGTTTATGAATATATATATATATATATATATATATATATATATATATATATATATAGCTTAGTAGTGACACTTCATGGAATTAATTAATGGAATTAATTACTCAAAAACAAAAATGAGTCTGTATGACTCTCTTTCTTCTGTGGAACATACAAGAAGATAATTTGTGTCAGTGTTTTTTCCATAAAATGAACTTCAAATGGTAACCCAACTTGTTTGGTAACAAATGTTCATCAAAATATCTTGTTCAATAGAAAAAAAGTTAGTTATAAATCTGATTATGGTGATTTTTATGATGGTGACTTTTTTCCATATGTTCTATATAACTTGTACTAAAAAGTTCAACTGAGTGCTACAAAAGTCAAAGCATTTATCATACAGATGGCCAAGTCTGTGAAACACGCTAGAATAGAAATGACCTAAATGAGTAATTCAATCACACAGAGAATGAGAGGTCCGTTCTCAATTCAATTTGAGTGGCTGAGGGATCCAGCCTCCTCATTTCTTAATGTCACTTTAACATCTTACATGTTAATGAGCAGACGTGAGGTTAGGCCTAACACAGAGCCATTATCCACTTATTAGAGCCCTGACCTTGATGATCCCTACTCCATTAAACTGTGGATGTACAGTACAGGCATGTGTGGAGATGAGAGGCGACGTTCAGCTTGACTGAGCTGAGCTCAAGTGTGAATGCAACACTGCCCTTGTCCGTTCTGTCAGTCCTGGGGTGGGACACCCTGAAGTCAACGCGCCCCTTTGCACACACATATACCAAGATGGTAGAGAAAGAACCATTGACACGGGTCACTAGACTCTCTCATCCTCCCACTTATCTCCTGACAGAACATATCTTTCACATCGAGAGCACGGCCAGGAGACAGCAGAAGACAATTTCACAAGTTTGACAGGTGTTGCTGTGTCAGGCGCTTACAAATGTTTTGCAAAAAAAAAAAAGAAGAAAAAGAAAAGAAAGAAAGAACCTTCATGGTTTTAGATTCTGGAAATTTTCATGAAAACCTGCCATGAACATTATTAGATCTCCTATTAATCTGAACAACTTGAACAAACTGAATTTGAACAAATCTGAAACCAAAACATGTTTGATTCAAACAACCAATTGTGACCCTGGACCACAAAACCGGTCATGGGGTAAATTTTTTGAAATTGAGATTTATACATCATCTGAATAAATAAGCTTTAGATGCAACTCTTTAAAAGTCTGGAATATGAGGGTGCAAAAAAAAAAAAAAAAAAATCTAAATACTGAGAAAATTGCCTTTAAAGTTGTCCAAATTAAGTTATTAGCAATGCAAATTACTAATAAAAAAATGTTTTATATATTTAAGGTAGGAAATTTACAAAATGTCTATGTGGAACATGATCTTTACTTAATATCCTAATGATTTTTGCCATAAAAGAAAAATCTGTGATTTTTGACCCAGTGTATGTGTGGCTATTGCTACAAATATACCCATGCTACTTAAGTCTGATTTCGTGGTCCAGGGTCACATTTTATTCAGAACTCTAGGGCTTAAATAAATAAATAAAAAGCAATAACTTTGACTTTAAACCACAACAATGATCAATGGCTTGCTACTTAAAGGAACACTCCACTTTTTTTGAAAATAGGCTCATTTTCCAATTCCCTAGAGTTAAACAGAGGATTTTTACCATTTTTGAATTCATTCAGCCGATCTCCGGGTCTGTCGTTAGCACTTTTAGCATAGCTTAGCATAAATCACTGAATCAGATTAGACCATTACCATCTCATTCAAAAATGACCAAAGATTTTCAATAGTTTTCCTATTTAAACTTGACTCTTCTGTAGTTACATTGTGTACAAAGATAGACAGAAAATGAAAAGTTGCAATTTTCCAAGCTGATGTGGATAGGAACTATACTCTCATTCCAGTGTAATAATCAAGAAACTTTGCTGCTGTACCATGGGTGCAGCAGGCACAATGATATTACGCAGTGCCTGAATATAGTCCCCAGCTATTTTACTATTACCTTAGTGGCTTAGTGTTGGTCACGTTGGAAGTTATCTAGCTGGGGACTATTTTCAGACGCTGCGTAATATCATTGGTACAGCAGCAAAGTTTCTTGATTATTACGCCGGAATAAGAGAGTATAGTTCCTATCCATATCAACTTGGATGATCATTTTCTGATGGTCTTTGTACATCATGTAACTACAGAAGAGTCAAGTTTTAAATAGGAAAAATATAGAAAATCTTTGAAGATTTTTGAACGAGATGCTAATGGTCTAATCTGATTCAGCGATTTATGCTAAGCTATGCTAAAAGTGCTAATGGCAGACCTGGAGATCCACTGAATGGATTCAAAAACAGTAAAACTCAACTGTTTAACTCTAAGGGAGTTGGAAAATCAGCCTATTTTCAAAAAAAGTGGAGTATTCCTTTAATATTTCTAGTTGGTATCCAGTGGTTTTAGAGGGAAATGTTAATTCTAGAGAAATAAAATAAAATCAAATAAAACACTGCACATTTGTAGTACACTACAAGTACACTAGCATTTATAAGCCTGAAAGCTAAGACACAAACTAAAAGTCAAAAGTCTAATTTTGATTTCATTCTTTAAATGCTCTACATGTTACACTTCCTTGCTCTCTGAGGCGTTTTGTTATGTTTGAAGTGTTTTTCTTGTAATTTCCACCTCCATTAAGGGTCTTTAAGGAATTGGCCAGAAGAAAAATCTGCTCTGTCTATTGCCCGTTGACAACTCGTAATGTTCCAGACCTGTGAAGTCACACAGCAGTGCCACTGTCCCACATGTGAACCCAAACTTTGCACTGAAACATCATTCTCCTTCTCCTCTGACCCCATTACTTCAATCCCAATCGACTCCCCCAAACAAAACCTTTCTGATTGCTATAGCACTCTATGCTCTCGCCCTTTCATAATGTTATCTTAAGAAATGTGGAAACGATTGCACTTCATTTTTAGTCAGAGTGTGAGAACTGAAAATGACTACCACATTGGGCCAGTTGTGTGTGGACAGCCTCTCAGGGAATGTTGATGGTGTTGCTGGGTGTTCTGAGGAGGTTACGGACTCCAGAGACAGAATTGATCCAATCATACAGTGATGTATTACATTTATACTATATTTCAAAAAGATGCACAAATTTATGCTTAAAACAGGAATATTCAAGGTTCAAGACAAATTAAGCTCAAACAACAGCATTTATGACAATGTTGACAACCACAAAAAATAATGAACTTTTCCCTTATTTATAAAAGCAAAAATGGAAGTTACAGAGAGGTACAAACAATAGAAAGAAATGGGGCCATTTTTTTTACATTTAAAAGCAGAAATGTGAAGCTTCTAATTTTATAAAAACACCTACATTAATTGTTCATTCTTGTGTATTAAAGGGAACCCCAGGTATTAAGACTTGCATGGCTTAAAGGGATAGTTCACCCAAAAATGAAAATTCTGTCATTAACTACTCATCCTCATGTCGTTCCAAACCCGTAAGACCTTCGTTTATCTTCAGAACACAAATTAAGATATTTTTGATGAAATCTGACAGCGAGGGTCCAACCACGTTCAAGGTCCAGAAAGATACCAAAAACATCAACAAAATAGTCCATGTGACACTTTATTCTACAATTCTTCTCCTCCGCATCACCCTAGTGCCATTTTGGAGAGTGATTTGTGGTAATTTGTGTTCTGAAGATGAAAGGAGGTCATGGAAGGTTTGAAATGACACGAGGGTGAGTAATTAATGATGGAATTTTAATTTTTGGATGAACTATCCATTTAATATAACGCAAATTAACTTTAATTTTAAAAATCCGCATCGCTTTATACATATTTTGCACTATGGAGGTCACCATTTTTTTAGATGATGTCAAATGGTTGAACTCAGTGAGCTAGTGGCGCTATCTGTTGCTATTTTTACCGCAACACATCTCTGAAAATAAAATACTGATATGATGAACACAGTTATTGAAAGAGCTTACAGGTGGCAAGGGATACACACGTAAGCATAGGCCTAAACCAAATGCCATACCAGAAATCTTTCCCCACAAGGAGTCAAAACGCCCCCGGATATTGTGTGAAATCCACTCTGAAAAACTGCTTCAGTGGCTGCGGCATCATGACAAGCATCGGCATGTTTACATCCTGCCAGGATGGCATCTAACATTTGAGAGGGCAATCGTGGCCTAATGGTTAAAGTCGGACTTGTAACCTGAAGGTTGCAGGTTCGGACTTCTTATGGACTTACTGCAATTTTAAAGCTTGGAAGAGCCAGAAAAATTTTTAATATAACTCAGATTGGATTCGACCGAAAGAAGAAATACACCTATGATGCCTTGAAGGGCGAGTAAATCATGGGCTAATTTTCCTCTTTGGGTTAACTAACCATTATGGAAATATTTCAAGTTTTTTCAGCCACATTAAACTTTACATCATCATAAATAAAAAAACTAAACATAAGTGACTATATCAAGAAGGCAGTTCTAAAGAATATTGAGTTGTGTCAAAGGTATTGTAATCACCTACATTATTTCGATTTGAATGTAACTTCATACCTTGAACAGTTAAAAATTTCTGTTTAAAGGTATGTTCACTGTAGCAGATGCATCAAAAGCATAAAATATACATTAAAAAAATAGGAACATACAAGCACAACTTTATATATGCAACTGAACGGCATTACCTATCGAGTCTGAAACTACTGTCTTCCTGTCACAAAATGTAACACCAGCCTTAAAGCAGAGAGAGCCAGCTGAAGTTGAAAGCATCTATGGCAGATAAGGGTATAAATGTAAGGTGATGGGGCAGCGATTGGTTGAGATTAGAGCAAAAGCCAATGTAAGAAGGACAGATAGAGACAGTCGCAGGATCTCACACTTTCGTCAGCCCTGGCATGAAGAATAACGGGAGCGCCAGGATCTATTCCATGTCCTTAACGGGGATAACAGCATCCACTTGTTCAACAGGGCCCTCTTCTCATTACACCAGCCTCACTGAGCCTCCACTGCGCCAGTGAAATCTGTCACCAAAGTCCAGCACGAACGGCAATCCAAATTGAAAAACTCTGCCATGAGTAGCGGGGAGTAGGGGGTGACGGAGGAGGAGGGTGAGGAGTGAAGTGAGGGAAGAGGAAGGAAAAAAAATCTGGTCATCAATTGCTGGCAACAGATCGCAGACGAAGATTATTGGAAGGCAACATTGCAGCAGATGTCTGATGACTGTATATTAACCTGCTTCCTACACACACAGAACATCCGAGCCCAGATCGTCCTAATGTCAGACTGTGAGGCCTTGTCCTGCGCAATAGGAGGAACTCATAATCCATGAGGAAAAAAATATGAAGCTACGATTTGTGCAGCAGCACTGCTGATTTGTTGGACTAACTGTGCTGGCAGCGATGGAGCCGTTCCAAGCCACAACACACAAAAACCAGTGGGCTGCCAGCAAATGTCCCTCTGTTCAGTGTTGTAATTGGGCTCACACTGGACTAGGAGAGGTACTGTAGTGTCAGCCATCTTGAGAGGCTACCAAAGCGTGCACATGAATGCTGATGCTTTTGCGCCGTAAAAGAAATACAAATGATACTAAATAAATATATTTATTTATTTATTTATTATTTAAAAGTACAGCAGAGACTAACACGAAAGAGAAGAAAGTCATAATTTTTATTTTCCTTGCTTACAAAAATAATTCTCGTAGCTTTATAAAATTAAGGTTGAACCACAGATGTCACATGAACTATTTTAACAATGTCTCTATTACCTTTCTGGTCCTTGAACGTGATAGTTGTAGTCTATGCAGGGTCAGAAAGCTCTTGGATTTAATCAAAAATACCTTAATTTGTGTTTCTTAGATGAACGAAAGTCTTACAGGTTTGGAACAACATGATGATTGATGACAGAATTTTTATTTCTGGGTAAACTCTCTCTTTAATGATATTTTTTTTTGATCAAACATTGTTGCACTATAGCAAGGAATGTGTATGATTTGGAGAATACTTTTATTTTAGAGGCATACATGGTGGAGATCCACTAAAATTAGTGCCGGATCCAATTCCGGAGGTGCCGGATCCGAATCCCCCTTGTTTTCCAACACAAATTAGGCCCTGAGCAAAATATTTGCCATATGGGAGCCTCCATAGTCCAAACCTATCCCAGAGTTCCTTTGCAAAGATCCCCAAGGACATACTCAGCAGTGAAATTAATAAAACAGATTGTAGACCCCCAAATCTCACTTAAATAGTTCTGGCATGACCGATGAGGTTTTGGAGGATACAAAATGCAGGTTAATGAAATACAGGGCTACCCTGCCATATTTTTTTCCAATTCTAGTCATCTTTTGACAGAAATTCAAGCACCAGCAGTGATATTTTTAGGACGACAGATGTTCAACTCCATATTAAAGTTTTTGTAATTTTTTTTAATGAAATGGGATGAACAACCTTTTCTACTGAACAGTTCAATTTACAATACGAGTCCTTCATCTTGTCTGCAAACATCCTCTGTTCATTCACCATCTACACCCACACTCTAAGGCCCTGGATCGACACAATCTGAAATACAAATCATCCCTTCCCTATCATCAGAGCATTACAGTATTTGACCCATTTAAAATTTTTTCGTCTTTGCTAGTAGGCAATAAACATGACCTGGAATGATACAGCTGGCAGTCAGTGAAGAGGGGTTGTAGAAAGCAGATGAGAAGAGATGGGAGCTCTAAGCCGCTCCACATCTGGTGCTGTATTAAAGGCATATGGGCCGCCCCAATCAGGCCTGATGGGGGTGATGTCATGGCCCTTGCCACAACTTCTGGTTTTCCAGCACTGCGTCATGACAGACAAGCCAGCGAGCTGTTAACAGTCTGGTCCAGAGAGAGGGATGAAGATGACACACTATGAAAATATAAAGTCAGACTGTGAGAGTGACAAAAAATTTTTTTTTCATCTACTGTAGCCTCGTCATAGAGAATTGTTTTTATGTTTTGCATATGTAATTTAACTATATATACACACATTACCAATCAAAAGACACACCCTCTCATTTAATGTTTTTTGAAGAAGTCTCTTCAAGCTCATCAAGGCTGCATTTATTTGATCAAAAATACTGAAAAAAACAGTAATATTGCTAAATGTTTTTTTTTTATTATTTTAATATACTTTACAATATAATTTATTCATGTGATGCAAAGCTGAATTTTCATCAGCTGTTACTCCAGTCTTAAGTGTCATGTGATCATTCAGAAATCATTCTAATATGCTCATTTATTATTGGAATTATCAATGTTGGAAACAGTTGTGCTGCCAAATATTTTTTTGCAACCTGTGATTCTTTCTTTATAAATCTTTTCTAACAATGTAAATCTATGCTATCACTTTTTATTCATTTAACACATCCTTGGTGAATAAAAGTATTAATTTCTTTAAAAAAAGAAAGAAGAAAAATTTACTGACCCCAAACTTTTGAAAAGTAGTGTATATTGTTAGAAAACCTTTCTATTTTAAATAAATGCTGTTCTTTTTTAACCTTTTATTGATCAAAAAATCCTGAAAAAAGCATCACAGGTGCCAAAAAAAATATATATTAAGCAGCGCAACTTTAGAATACTTTCTGATAATAAATCAGCATATTAGAATGATTTTTGAAGGATCATGACACACTGAAGACTGAAGTAATGATTCTGGAAATTCAACTTTAAAATTTAATCTATATCCATAATTAATGTATATTAACATATAAAAATAACATATACAAACATTGATTTACATCGTAATAATATTTCACAATATTATTATTATTTTTTTTTTGTGATTTTTTGATCAAGTAAAAACAGACTTGATAAGCATAAGAAACTTCTTTAAAAAAAACATTAAATAAGAGGGTGTCTCCAAACTTTTGACTGGTAGTGTGTGTGTGTGTGTGTGTGTGTGTGTGTGTGTGTATATATATACACAGGTCCTTCTCAAAAAATTAGCATATTGTGATAAAGTTCATTATTTTCTGTAATGTACTGATAAACATTAGACTTTCATATATTTTAGATTCATTACACACAACTCGAAGTAGTTCAAGCCTTTTATTGTTTTAATATTGATGATTTTGGCATACAGCTCATGAAAACCCAAAATTCCTATCTCAAAAAATTAGCATATTTCATCCGACCAATAAAAGAAAAGTGTTTTTAATACAAAAAAAGTCAACCTTCAAATAATTATGTTCAGTTATGCACTCAATACTTGGTCGGGAATCCTTTTGCAGAAATGACTGCTTCAATGCGGCGTGGCATGGAGGCAATCAGCCTGTGGCACTGCTGAGGTGTTATGGAGGCCCAGGATGCTTCGATAGCGGCCTTAAGCTCATCCAGAGTGTTGGGTCTTGCGTCTCTCAACTTTCTCTTCACAATATCCCACAGATTCTCTATGGGGTTCAGGTCAGGAAAGTTGGCAGGCCAATTGAGCACAGTAATACCATGGTCAGTAAACCATTTACCAGTGGTTTTGGCACTGTGAGCAGGTGCCAGGTCGTGCTGAAAAATGAAATCTTCATCTCCACAAAGCTTTTCAGCAGATGGAAGCATGAAGTGCTCCAAAATCTCCTGATAGCTAGCTGCATTGACCCTGCCCTTGATAAAACACAGTGGACCAACACCAGCAGCTGACATGGCACCCCAGACAATCACTGACTGTGGGTACTTGACACTGGACTTCAGGCATTTTGGCATTTCCCTCTCCCCAGTCTTCCTCCAGACTCTGGCACCTTGATTTCCGAATGACATGCAAAATTTGCTTTCATCCGAAAAAAGTACTTTGGACCACTGAGCAACAGTCCAGTGCTGCTTCTCTGTAGCCCAGGTCAGGCGCTTCTGCCGCTGTTTCTGGTTCAAAAGTGGCTTGACCTGATTGACCATGATTGCGGTTTTGAGTAATGAACCAGGCTGGGAGTTTTTAAAAGCCTCAGGAATCTTTTGCAGGTGTTTAGAGTTAATTAGTTGATTCAGATGATTAGGTTAATAGCTCGTTTAGAGAACCTTTTCATGATATGCTAATTTTTTGAGATAGGAATTTTGGGTTTTCATGAGCTGTATGCCAAAATCATCAATATTAAAACAATAAAAGGCTTGAACTACTTCGAGTTGTGTGTAATGAATCTAAAATATATGAAAGTCTAATGTTTATCAGTACATTACAGAAAATAATGAACTTTATCACAATATGCTAATTTTTTGAGAAGGACCTGTATATATATATATATATATATATACACACATATACACAGTTGAGGTCAAAAGTTTACATACACCTTGCAGAAAAAATTATATATTTTACCAAAATTAGAGGTATCATACAAAATGCATGTTATTTTTTATTTTGTACTGACCTAAATAAGATATTTCACATAAAAGACATTTACATATAGTCCACAAGAGAAAATAATAGTTGAATTCATAAAAATTTACCCTGTTCAAAAATGTATGTACACTTGACTCTTAATACTGTTGATCCATAGCTGCTTTTTTTTGTTGTTGTTGTTGTTGTTGTTATTGTTTTTTGATAGTTGTTCATGAGTCACTTGTTTGTCCTGAAAAGTTAAACTGCTCACTGTTCTTCAGAAAAATCTTTCAGGTCCTACAAATTCTTTGGTTTTTCAGCATTTTTGTGTATTTGAACCCTTTCCAACAATAACTGTATGATTTTGAGATCCATCTTTTCACACTGAGGACAACTGAGGGACTTGTATGCAGCTTTTTACAGAAGGTTCAAACACTCACAGATGCTTCAGAAGAAAACACAATGCATTAAGAACCGGGGGGTGATAACTTTTTGAATGTGAAAATCAGGGTAAACTAAACTTACTTTGTCTTCCGGGAAACATGTATGTATCTTCTGTAGCTTCTGAAGAGCAGTACTATATTTGAAAAATATTATATTTAGGCAAAATAAGACAAATTTACACATTATTCTTTTCAAAAGTTTTCCTTTTGAAGTACACAGTAGCTAAGGCCACCTAATATAAAGTGGGACTAGACAAATTAAATTAAATTAAATTAAAAACTAAAATTAATTGAGAGTTGTTTAAAAGTGAATTTAGGCATCGCAATGTTATAATGTACAGCATGAAATTACAGCATGTTATTACATTATTAATGTCATTAAAATTGTAGTTTCAGGGTAAATAAGCATGAACTACTAAATAGACAATAATAATAATACTTTTTTTTTATTACCAATATTTTTCTATATACATACACTATTATATTGATAAAATGTTTACAAATGTTCCCAGATGGCCCTTCAAAAGCCCTCAGATGAGCTGAAAATCTATAACTACATGAGCTTGTTCTGTATGGGCCCCGCTTATGGCTTGGTCTCGCCACGCTCAGTTAAACCTTATTACATTCAAATAATGGCCACACAACACAGGCCATTATATCAGACAGGTGCCAGCAATCAAGCACCAATGGAAGTCAATCACTAAGAAGAACAGCGAGGTTCTATTCATAACCTTAAATGCCAATGCAGGGCCAACAGGGCCAGATCTGGGAACGATCTGACCTTTATCATTCATAATCTAAAAGATCAAACCATGCCTATAGGCTGATTCCGGAGCAGCAGCGGCCTTTACTCTGGAGATGACCAAAATCCCCCTCACGCCCCAGTGCTTTTAATTGTCTGGCTTTAGAAGGAAAAGGAATTTTACATTGGTGTGCAGGTACAGACAGCGGGGTTGTGTTGAGCTACTTGGGAGGTCTGAAAAGCTCTGCTCTAGGCCTTTTCATGTGAATGGGGCTTAGCTATTGAGGGGTGACCCTGTTGAGCATGTCACGGGGGTGTAATGAGGTCAGTTTACAGGTTGGGCGGCAGGTAATCCTCCGTTCATTACAGGCCCACTCGGTGGCAAAAAAAAATAAAAAAATCAAATGGCAGCGAGCTATAGAATAGAAGTAGATTGTATGTGTGTACAGGGCCAGGAACTTAATAACACTTGATTCAGTATGAAAAGAAACCTAGAACCACCCGTGAAGAAGCAGCCCGGATGTAAGGGAGGGCCGTTAGTGGCAGGAGTTTGGTGTCAGAGAACAAGACAAGCTTTGTACCAGCTTTAAGAAGCAAATTAAGAGAGAGCGATGCAAGCTTACTGACTCTGAAAGACTGAGTGAAGAAACACCTGGTGATCAATAGAGCTTAGAGAGCCCCATGAATGAGCCTGAGTAAGACAGCGGACACCCTCATGTCCTGCTTCTTGCAAGGGTGCATTCAGAACCACACAATCAAACAAGCGGATCTGAAATAAATGAGTGAGACATTTCATGCAAATCTGACTTTTTCTGTTTAATTTGTATCCCAGATGTATCTACCATGTGGAAAAGGTCATACCAGTATCTTTGTTTTGGTAAGCCTATATCTGCAAGCATGTAAAAACACAATCTGCTTAAATTTGGTCAGATGTGACGTAGAAAGGGGATATTGAAATAACATTACCGCCTCTTAATCTGCGTGTTTTAAGATCGTACTTTTTACTTCACAAAGATGCGATTGCAGCTGTCCTCGAGTCGATAACTCACTGATTTAAATGATCCGTTTAGAGCGAGTCTCCAATGAACTGAATTCACAAATAAGAACCGGGAGATCTTGTAAGCATCATTGACTGATGCTGTGAAAAGTATGTTACTAATGTTGAATTTTAAGATGAATTATTATAATTGAAATATACTGAAATATTTAGGTCTAAATCTGCTGTGAAGGGTGATCTGTTTAGGCCCACTGAAATGCTTGAATGCAGACATCAATATCAGTGTCTCTATGTTTTAGGTAAAAAACAAACAAACAAACAAACAAAAAAAACACATTAAATTATGCACATTCATATTCCCTGCTGCAGTAACATTAGCAGTTTTATTGTGCTAGGCATATACTGTAATGCTAGGCATATAGTTCTATGTGATGTCTGTTTTTATATTGTTTATCAACAGTATACATTTTTATATTGTTTTACATGGATCAACTAGCCGAGTAGACAGATATTAAAGGTACACTCCACTTTTTTTGAAAACAGGCTCATTTTCCAACTCCCCAAGAGTTAAACAGATGAGCTTTACCATTTTTGAATCCATTCAGTTGATCTCCGGGTCTGCCGGTAGCACTTTTAGCATAGCTTAGCATAAATCATTGAATCTGATTAGACCATTAGCATCTCGTTCATCCACGCTTTCCTAATGTTGGGATCAGAAGGAAGGCAATGCAAGACTATTTTTCCACAACTTAGCACTGCACAGCATCTTCTTGTATTTGGCCCGTTCACACAAAGGACGATAACTGTATTGATAACAATAACTACAGCGTTTTAATAATAATTCTGAATCAAGAATAGGAAGTCCACACCATAACTACAACGAAATGTCCAAAAGTACAGTATATCAGGTTCTCAGAGACTTTGCTAAGGTAAAGAACCCTGAAACATGACCCACACTTAATAAGAATCGCAACCTGAAGTGTTGTGAAAACACCTGAAGACTGATTTTTGTAAAGGGCTTTAGAGAGATGGGTTGAGAGTGACTTTTGAGGGACCAGCATCACTTTCTCTTGTACCACTGTTTGAAGAATTTATCTTCCAGAATCTGGCAAGTTTTGGAAGTTCATTTTAAGTCCATCTACTACCCTGAAAGGTCTGTCTTGCTCATTGTTAATAGTAGCTCACACCATGACTCCCTCACTACTGCCGCTGTTGTCTGACTTGAAATGATGCTGGTACCTCAAGAGTCACTCTTAACCAATCTGTTTATAAAACTCATAAAAACCAGTCTTCATGTCTTTCACAACACTTCAGGTTGGGGTCATGTTTCAGGATTCCTCATCTTAGCAAAGTCTCTGAAAACCTGACACCTTCTACTTTTAAAGACTTCAGGGAGTTTGTAGCTCTGGAGACTAAAGTGTTCCTGATGGTTTCATTCTTGTTTTCACATCAGAAACTGCTACAATTAAATATGTGGAGGTGTTTGCACTGAAAAGACAAAGACTTCCATTTAAATTCTCATGCTGTGCTTTCAGTGCATTTCAGCAAAAGTGGCACAACTGTTTACCATTTATTTTACCTCTGTAAGATGAAAATATTTATGTTTTGTATCCTTTGTCCACTGCCATTCAAGAAGCACAAAAAATTCAGCTCCCTAGTTACCTGATAAAGGAATAAAACCGGACTAATGAGCAGAATCCAGATCTCTCCCTAGGTCCCCAACCTTGCTTCTCCTCGTTATTAGAGGAGTTGAACTGAGAGAGGCGAGCACGATCGACACGCTGACCTTTGCAGCTGTTGAACGTGACCCTGAGGTTATGGCACGGTCGGGTTCAGCTGACCCGGTCAGGCGCAGTTGGTTGATAAGGTCGGCAGTAATAACAAGCATAGCAAGCTGACCCGGCCTGGGAGAGCACTGTCTGAGGCAATTATAGTCAGGCTGTGTGAAACATGGAGCTTGTTTGGGGTAGTATATAGCTGAGTTATTGTCTCTTCCACCTGTCTTTAGTGAATGGATGAGTGAGAGAGAGCTAGGAATCCTGTTTTTGTTATTGAGATGTTCACGCTGACAGTGTAGACCTAAATTGTGGTTGTAGTTATAACAGAATATACAGGCACAAAATAATTCCTCCCTGAACGCCTGATACTGATAATATAGAAAAATAACGATACTAAAATCCCATGACACATTTTGCAGTCATTTTGTGTGTGTGTGAGACCTATAAAAAAACTTGATTCCTCTCTGTGTGAACTGCCACATTATGTGTTCGGGACAATAGATCCTATGTGAAAATATGTGGAAAAAAAAGAGAGTATTATAATGCACATTGTGAAATTAAATTTTGATTCTATTAACTAGGTCCCTGTGAAATTTTTGTTTCTTTTTTAGTTTACATTTTACTTTAATGGTGTAATTATTACATTTTGCTAATAAAAAAGCATGTCTAATTAACTAACTGCATTCATTAAACTAACAATTATATATAATATTTAACAATAATAGGGCCCTGTTAATGTTTCTTAACTCTGCTTTATGATAGAATACAAATGTCAAAATCATCAAAAATGGTGGTAATCAAATGGATGCATAAAACTTGAACAATTAACAATAAATTAGATGATGATGATTATTTTAAAAGGTTCATTCTACATGAAAACACCATGAGTGTCACACAAACTTAAGTAATGTAAAATTTTGTTTCGGAGGGCTGAAATCGGGCTCTCCAATGACACATTTTTGACAGTGTCAGCATCCATTTGCTGCATAATCTACAACAGGTAAACATGTCAGCAGTATGAATGCACTTCATCACGACCAAAAATGATGGCAGAGCTATATGTAAATTCTGTTCGGCTGAAATATTGAGAGGAGCCTTGTTGCCGATGAGATATCTGGTCTATCACTGCTTTACAAGATCCAAATTCTGGTTGTTGTTTTTTCCTGTCCATTGTTCTGGATTCCATTTTGTCTTTGTTTGTTTGTTTAAATTAATATATATATATATATATATATATATATATATATATATATATATATATATATATATATATATATATATATATATATATATTTAAACAAATAAGCAAGAAATGGATGCCAGAACAATCCTTTTTAATTTGTGATAATTTTGCACTGATAAGGGACAACACAAAGTACACAAACATATTTTATAACAAACTTTTTATACATAAAATTAAAAAAATACATTGATTCATCAAAATATCCACCGTTAGCAGCTATTACAGCTCTGCATAATCTGGGCATCCAAGATGTCAGTTTATTCAAACATTGACTTGATATATTACTCCAAGCCTCCTGAAGGATTGCCCAAAGATGATTCACATTGGTTGGACACTTTTTATGGACATCACGGTCATAGTAGCTCAATTGGGTTGAGGTCAGGTGATTGGGGAGGCCATTCCTTTACAGACATGATGGTCTTCAATGATAATGTCAAGTTACTTTAATGTACTTGCACCAAAAAATGATAAGGATTTATGCTGACATCGTCCAAAACCACACTTTGCCTGTCTTTTTTCACTGGAGTGTTTCCAAACTTTTGGAGGGCACTGTATTTATGCCCATTTTAACCATAAGTGATCATCTTGTCTAGCTTTGTGATGCGCATGCATAGTCTATGCACTCCGGTTCAAGAGTTAGGCTGTCAAAAAACTCCCATCTAATTTTCTCCCCCATCTCCAAAGTAGTCCTAAATCGCTGTTTTAGCTTTTTTTGTAAAGGGCATTGACATTCTTGGCACGTTCACTTTGTAAACACTGAATTGGTATTTTTGCAGCGATGTACAATGATTTTGAAGTTGGACGAGAAAATGAAATGGGGAGTTTTTAACCTTCAATCCATTGAGCACCATTGAATTCTACTATACGGAGAAAAATCCTGGCATGTTTTCCTCAAAAATTAATTTCTTTGCGACTGAAGAAAGAAAGACATGAACATCTTGGATGACATGGGGGTGAGTAAATGATCAGGAAATTTTTATTTTGGAAGTGGAGTAATCCTTTTAAAGTAGTGGAACTTTTATTATGTCGACCGCCTCTGCTCCTTCCAGTCATGCATATACTGTATGTGGGGTAAAACGGTGCTGTTTTATCATACTAGATACATTTGAGTGTATCGAAAGTTATGCTATAATGCTACTCTGTGCGTTCGTCACCTGTCTAATATAATGCAAAACCAAAAAAAAGTGTCAACAAAATATATAACACTATTCTAGTGTTTTTTGGATATTTTAATCAAAAATTCTTACATATTGTGCCTTTAATTTATTTTTATTAGTAGTAGTAGTAGTATTTAACAAAAAAAAAGTGTGGTGTATTTATTTAATCTATAAATTCTGGTAAACAATTTTTCTGGTAAATATTCCTTAAAAAATAATATTTTAATAATAATTTTACTAGTCAAAGTAGTACTGTCACTGCCAGTATTGGGGAAAGTTACTTTTAAAAGTAATGCATTACAATATTGAGTTATTTCTAATTACGTTACTTAGTTACTTTTTGTGGAAAGTAATGTGCTACGTTACTTTTGCATTACTTTTAAATCTGGGCAGAGCTTGCTTTTTTGTTTTTAATATAAAAAAGTTCGATTTTTGGCAAATGTAAAAGCCTGTTTAAACCAAAAGGAAAACAAATGTTAGATTATCTTGATTCATTTTTGCTTATTAGTAAGAATGAATTGGATTGGACAGCAAAGACACTGGTTGATAAAATGGGATTAGATACATAAAGGAAATTTGTATTATTTAATATATTTAATTATTGCAGGTTTGCGTTATATTCTGAGTTTAATTGCAATGTTTTTATTATTTTGAGGAATACTGAATCTTGTTTTTTTTTTGTGTATGTTTTTTACATGTTCACATTTATTCTAGAACTAAAGTAACATCTTACTCCCGATTTCTCTTAACATGGGGACAGGAGAGCTTTTCATCAATAAATGGGGGGGGGGGGGGGTAGCTGGCGTTACTTATTTGAAAAAGTAACTCAGACATTTTCTTGTCAATTAAAAAGTAACGTGTTACTTTACTAGTTACTTGGAAAAAGTAATATCATTGCGTAACTCGTGTTACTTGTAATGTGTTACCCCCAACACTGGTCACTACATTAAGTAATACATTTCTGTCACTGTTACTTCGAGACTAAAACCAAACTTTTATTTTGATGGGCTGTTGTGAAGACCTTTAAGTTTCTGTTTGTATATGATATGACCATTGTGTTTCTCAAAAAAAAATAGTAAAATGTTTGTGTTCATATACTCATATGTTGAGGCGCCAAAGGCTAAAAGTACAGCTAGCTTCACACACGCTTTAGTATGTGTGTAGTAAACAAATCTGCATGCCTGCGCCATTCATTCACACACAGACATGCAGAACATACAGGATTCACATTTAAATAGTATTTTTTTGCTTCTTAATATTCACAGACCCTAGGCCATATTGTGTTTTGATTTAAGTGTACTGTTTAGATTTATTAAACCAAAATTTGTGTTATACAGTAAATTCCATTTTTATGACTGGATTCCGTCTACGTTCTCATAGGGTCCACAAAATCATAGGGTCCTACATATATTTTGCTTCTACTCAAGGTTTTCTTTTAACCCATTTTGTTTTGTACTCACTATACTGCAAGTGCACAATATCTTCCATCTCCACTGTTAGGGTTGGGTACCGTTCACATTTTTACCTGAATTTTTACGTTCAAGTAACGGTACCTGAAATTCGATACCAGTATCCAACGGTACCTTTTTTGATACTTTACTCTGACTTAAGTGTCTTTCAGTGGATATGTTTATAGCCTAATTCGCGCGCATCTAAACGCGTATTAAAATTGTTTTTGAATGCGCGTGCACGTTTTACTTTTGGCTTCGTTTTAACGATCGCCTGAAACCCTTGGCGGCACTTAACATGCATTCTACAGGCGCATCTACAGGCTTTGTTATGAGAGGATTAATTAGCTTGCAGAACTCAGGACTGAACAAAAAGTCCAGCGTTTTGAGCAGTGAGTGGATTCTAACTGATAAACGCAAACACAGATACGCACTGGAGTCTGGCGTGAGGTGGCTGCCGCTTACTTTCATTTTGTTGTTAATGTTTTTGTTATTAAAGTTATGTTTGCAGCTTCCCGCATCCTTCTCCCTGAGTCTTGAACTTTGTTACATACATATATACATCTTCCTTAAATCATCCTGGCGACCCATTTTTAAAGTCTCGCGACCCACCCGAGGATCGCGACTGAAAATCACTGGTGTAATACACCAATACTCTTTATCAGTGTGAAAAGGTCTGAAGGACATCACTGGCTACAAGACACCATCCCCCAGCACTGTGGCCAATCAACATCTGGCAGATGAACTGAATGAGTTCTATTGTAGGTTTGAAAAAACACCATTTACACCTTCAACAACCCCCCTCCCCCTCACCCCTCCTTTACAAATCAGCGAAGAAGACGTCCGCAAAGTCTTCAAAAAGAACAAAAGGAAAAAGGCAAAAGGTCCAGATGGTGTGACACCAGCCTGTCTGAAAACCTGTGCTGATCAGCTGGCCCCCATATTTCAACTAATCTTCAATAAATCACTAGCGTTGTGCGAAGTCCCTGCTTGCTTCAAACGCTCCACCATCATCCCCATTCCAAAAAAACCCAAGATAACAGGACTTAATGACTACAGACCTGTGGCGCTAACGTCTGTCGTCATGAAGTCGTTTGAAAAACTGGTTCTGGCTTATCTGAAGGACATCACCGGACCCTTACTGGACCCCCTGCAGTTTGCTTACCGAGCAAACAGGTCTGTGGATGATACTGTAAACATGGGTTTGCATTTCATCCTGCAGCATCTGGATAAATCAGGGACTTATGTAAGGATCCTGTTTGTGGACTTCAGCTCAGCCTTTAACACTATCATCCCAAACCTCCTCCTGCCCAAACTAACTCAGCTCTCTGTGCCCACCTCTGTCTGTCAGTGGATTTCCAGCTTCCTGACAGACAGACAGCAGCTAGTGAGGCTGGGAAAATACTCATCCAGCACCCGCACCATCAGCACTGGCGCCCCTCAGGGTTGTGTTCTCTCCCCTCTGCTCTTCTCCCTGTACACCAACGACTGCATCTCTAAAGACCCCTCTGTCAAGCTCCTGAAGTTTGCGGATGACACCACACTCATCGGTCTCATTCAGAACGGTGATGAGTCTGCTTACAGACAGGAGGTTAAAGAGCTGGCTGAATGGTGCAGTCACAATAACCTGGAGCTCAACACGCTCAAAACAGTGGAGATGATCGTGGACTTCAGGAGGAAGCCTCCTGCTCTCCCCCCACTCACCATCATGAACAGCACTGTAAAAACAGTGGAGTCATTCAGGTTCCTAGGCAACAACATTTCTCAGGACCTGAAGTGGGACATTCACATTGACTCCATTGTGAAAAAGGCCCAGCAGAGACTGTACTTCCTCCGTCAACTGAGGAAGTTCAACCTGCCACAAGATCTGCTGAAACAGTTCTACTCTGCCATCATCGAATCCGTCCTGTGCACTTCAATTACTGTCTGGTTCAGCTCAGCTACCAGTTCTGACCTCAGAAGACTACGCCGGATAGTCCGGTGTGCTGAGCGGATCATTGGTACAACCCTCCCCACTCTTCAAGATCTGTACCTGTCCAGAGTGCGCAAAAGGGCTAGTAAAATCACTCTGGACCCCTCACATCCCGCACACTCGCTTTTTGAACTGTTGCCATCTGGTCGACGCTACAGAGCCCTGAGCACTAGAACGACCAGGCACAGGAACAGTTTCTTCCCTCAAGCAGTCCATCTCATGAACACTTAAAAAAAAAAAATAATAATAACACAGAACAATAACACTATTATACACTCATTCATTTATTTAAAACACATACTTGTTTACATTTCTCATTTCTAATTTGCACCTGTACATAATAAATTGTTTACATTTGTCTATTTTTAGTTTATTTAAATTGTATATTGAGTATTTGCTTTTTTGCACTTTTTTCTGTATATTTTCTGTATATTTGTATATTGTTCTTTTATTATCTGTGTGTCTTTTCTTGTCATTGTCATTCTGTTGCACTGTGGAGCTTCTGTCACTAAAACAAATTCCTAGTATGTGCAAACATACCTGGCAATAAAGCTCATTCTGATTCTGATTCTGATTAAATATGTATTATGGAAAGTAAAACAATATTTAAATCAACAATGGTATTGTTCTGCTCATTTAAATTACCCTTCAATAGAACCTATAGTCTTATAAGAAGCAGGGAAGTTAATGGTAATTGTAGTTGTCCTTTCAGATGTATTTAATTCTAAAACCCTTTATAGTATATAATAATATTAAACTTATAGAATCATATCACAGCGAACCATAGACACATAATCTGCTAAAATATAGAAATAACTTTAATTTCCAAATACAACTAACCAGTTGGAACTGAAATGCCGTCCTCCCTCGAAATTCACTCCCCAAACTCCATCCCCCGTGTCCCACACCATTTCTAGCACTGGGTTCGGCTATCTAATAAATTGCAATCCTGCACTTTTAAATGCACGTTGTGTTTAACTAAGTGCTTTCTCAGGTTGGATGTATTACCACTGCCTGCCGTGCACTTACTATTACAAATATTGCAGGCAGCGTTGTCCGCATGATCCTTTGTGCAATGTAACCCACACATTAGAGTGCTTTCTGTTAGCCATTGCCCTGTGTGTTTGAGCACGGTCTCTCTCATGTGCGCACGCTTTCGTTACGCACCAGACTCACGCGGCGTGCAGACGTGTTCTCTCAGGTACCGAAATTGGGCTCCGATTGATTTTATGTGAATCGATACTCGGTAGTACCAACGCAATTCGGTCAGTGCCAATAAAAGTACTGAGATCGGTACCCATCCCTATCCACTGCACAATGATATTCACAGGGCCCTATGATTTTCGCGATGCGGAAACCGCAGACGGAATCGCAGAATCCAGTCATAAAAACAGAATCTATTATTTAATGCGGAATGTCACGGAATTTTGGAAGAATTCATCAAAAGTATGTCATCAAATTAAATCAAATTACGATATGAACTAGTATGTGTAAATATTAAGCCACAAAAAGACTATTTAAATATGAATCCTGGATTTTCCGCGTGTCTGTGTTTATGAATGGCGCAGACGCGCCTTTTGTTTACTATACATACTGACGCATGCGTGACGCTCGTGGTGATTTCAGCATCTGGCGTCTCAATAAATGAGGACATACATACATGAACAACATCTTCAGACCTCTTATGAGTGTCATTTCATTCGCATTTGACCGTTCCATTTGAGTAAAATTTATTGTTAGCTTCCAGCCACAGCTGTATCCAATCTAGCCACAATTAGCATCAGTTACAGGTATTTGTGGCAACCCGTCAAAATAAAAGTTCGGTTTAACTTAAAAATAACAGAAATATATTTTTAATATTTAGAATGTACGTAATACTACTACTACTACTACTACTACTACCACCACCACTACTACTACTGTTGTTGAAAAAAATTTACAAAACTTTCTTTTTCAAAGTGTGAAATTCTGTGTTTTTACAAAACACAGAATTTCTGAGTGAATAAAAATTCACAAGGCTATTGTAAGAATAAATAAAAGTTGCTATGCATATCAAAAAATTAGACGTGCTAAAACCAGAATTTGGTAACAATAAAATACAATATTTCATAGGGCCCTAAACATGTAATTTTTGTTAAACCTTTAATAAACTGGTGTTAAATTGTATAAGTTTCATGATTTTAATTAATTAGACATGCTGTTTTGATTAATATAATTTTATTTAAAAGGAGTCCAAAAAAAATAAAAATGGAAAAAAACAGAATCCAGAAATATTAAAACTGAAAAAACGGAACTTGGAAAAAAAATAAAATGGATTTCATAGGGCCATATATACAATACTACAGATTTCCTGTATTTATTTCTGTGGTCTAATCTTGCCTTTAATAGCCAGATTTGTGTCACACGTAACCTTTATGACTCTTAGGGAGCTTATAAGCTTGGCTCGTATCAGTCATGTAATGTACTGACAGCTCTAACCTTCCCATGTGGCCTCATGTGCCATCCTCCCTCCAGCCTATTGACCAAAGCAATAAGCCATTCTATATGGTGTATTAAAGTAATTTTCCACATGCTTCCTCAGCACCTCCCATTGTTCATGCAAGCTCCTGCTGACCACAGGGGGAAAAAAAAAAGCACAAGAGAAAGAAAAAACATATAACATGCTCTCAACTAAATTGCAACACTTTACACCGTTACACCAGTTAAGAAACAGAATCGTCACTTTCTTCGTATTTGGTTTCGCTGCTTTCAGCTGTGAAAAGCGCCGCGATTATAGCGGTCAATTTTCCCATTGTCAAAGCGAGGCCAGAAGTGCCTCCCAACACTTCGGAATATATGCTGACGGCACTGGCGAAGCTTTCTTTTCGGAGCCTGATGATGTGCTGTTGTTTTCGAGAAGGGGGGCTCGGCCAGTATCCGACCAGCTCGCCTGGCGTAATGCCCGTCCGGAGGTCCGAGGTGCTAACAGGAATGGGTGCAACATGCCTCGGCCACAGTGCTGATATCAGCTCTGCGGCTGCATCATGTGACAAATGATTCCAATCTAGGCTGCGTGCCCTTGACTTGACCCTGACAACAGGGCAAGCGCAGCCAATGGAAAAGATGCGCTCTAATAAAGCCTAGACCGGGCGAAGGACGGGGAAGGAGGGGGATGGATGGAAGAGCGAGCGACAAGGGCTGCGAAGGAGGCGGGGGAGCTTGGACATCTCAGGTGCAGAAGGATAATGAGATCGCTTGTTTGTTCAGTGAAAATTACCCTGCAAGACCTTGCTCGGCAAAGCAGCCATCTTGTCTGGCTTGTGAATTGGGCTAATTCCTGAGGGTGCGTGTCGTGTCAAGGATTGCAATCTCTTTTTACACAGCACCTCTGGCACAGCGCAAACATGTAAATGGGGTCTGATGCCACCCTCTTGCCCCACAGACTCCCTCCACCGAGCGTACCCACGCCACCCCCCTCCGCCCCGTCTCATAAACCCAGCCCTGTAAAATGAGCACGTACTTGCCAAGCTCGGCGGTGGATAGGCGCTGTTCTCCGGAAAGGTCCGGGTGGCATGCTGGGTATGCAAATGAAATTCTCCTTCCCTTATTTTCACCTCACACCACCCTGCTGGCGAAGCAGTCCCTTGATTCTAATCCCGCTATACTGACGCTCTTCCTCTGCCTCAGTCTGTCTTGATCATCCTCTTCCTCTTTCAAAAATCACACCAGGAAGCAGATTCTGACAAAAGACAAGCTTAATCAGGACAGCAGCTACAAATTTATCCTATTTAGGCTTTGGAGATGCACAATAATGTGTTATTGAGGGAGGAAAGCCAAAACTGTGCTGGCCAGATGAACCACATAATCTCACACAACAAACTAAATGTAGATTAAGTGAATTTAAAAATTATCTCAGACTAGCACATTCACAGTGTCAACAATACAACTAATCCCATGAAATACACTTTTCCAAGTGTAAAAGAATGATTAAAACAGTTCAAAACACATTTGCCAATAATGTTCTCAGAAATGTACTTAAAAAAAACTATGAAAAAAAAAGTTATGTTGCATTAATGTCAAGTAAAAATATAACGATAATATAATTTATAATAAAAATAATAATAACACTAATATATATATATATATATATATATATATATATATATATTATATTATATACTAGTATTATTACTATACATAGTAATAATAAAAATTATAATAAACAATTTATATAATACTTTATATTATAATAATAACAAAAACTATAAAATATATTATAATGTAAAATATACAAAACTCAAAAATAAATACAAAATAATATATATATACAAAATAATATATATATATATATATATATATATATATATATATATATATATATATATATATATAGGTAAAATATATAATACAATATAAAATAATAATAATAAACAATATAAATAAATCATTATATATACATATATTAATAATAATTCTAGTGCATATATATATATATATATATATATAAAATTATATTACAATATCATTTAGAATACATACAAAAATCTAATATAATAATAATAACATGTATTATATATACACATTATTGTTATTTAATAGTAATAGTAGTAGTAAAAATTAATAAATATATATTTGAAATAATTTATAATAACACTAATGCCAATAATTATAAAATATATTATAATACAATATAAAATATCACATACAAATACAAAATAATGATAAATTAATATACAATAAAAAACAAAATATATATTTTATTTTATAATAATAATAATAATAATAATAATAATAATAATAATAATAATAATAATAATAATAATAATAATATATTCATAAAATAAATATATAAAACAATGTACTCCAAATACAATTATCATGAATTATTAGTAATAAATATGAAATATCAGGATGTATTTGGGGAGCAACACCATATTTCACAATCTTATCTCATCTTTCCTTGTTCAAAAGAAAAGATCAAATTATCAAGAGACATACTGATCTTGACATGATCAGCCTGTATGCCCTATGATATAATTTCTTGTATTTATTTATTATTTATTTATTTATTCATGTTGGTCGCACCTCATGACTTGGATAATAGTGATTTCTTTTTGGCAATTTCATTATTTTAACAAGCGTTTCCTTATGTGCGGACATTTGTATCACACATTTTCTTAATCTTCCCACTGAAACACTCATCATCACAGAAGAAATGTATTCAAGTTATTATTCTTGAATTTGTATTATCATTATTTATTTATTTTTTATTTTTGTGCATATATTATGACCAAAAATCAGCATTACATAATTGACTTGAAGATTTGCTACATTTATTAGCATTAGTCAGAGACAATAAAAATAAATAACCTGATTTTCTCAAAACTTCAAACCTGCAAGAGGTTTAGAGAGTCATACGAGATTGTTGGTGACGCTCCGAGTTTGGCATGATTCGTCAAAGCCACTGTGAGGGCAATGTATCGAATCAGACCTGACACTGAGAAAAACAGCATTTGGAAGCAACACAAACCTTTCCAGTGTGTTGAATGTGATATGACAGCCCAAGCTCAAATCCCATTGCCAGGATTCTATCTGGTCAACAGCTTTTTAAGCCACTTGAAGCTCAATGCATTAGCATGGTGGAAACGTGTTGACATGCCATGGATCTGCTCCGAAGCTGGAATGAAACAACACAGTTTAACACTGATGGACGTCCATAGCAGCTGCATGGCTACAATGCATGATTGAAAAACATGTCACACACCACACAGAAGGTAAACCGTGCATTTTGACGGCGTAAGTGGACGGGGACATGCTGTGATCTGAAAGCTGCTCTTGAGAGCGTATACAAAGACAGGCATACAAATTCACAGCTGACACGCAGAGGTCAAAATCTAAAAGGCTCTTTTTATCAGCACAGGCTAGTAAAAGGATAGCTATAAAGTACATATACAAGAACAGCCTGCATTATATAACATTTGAAAGGAAGACATATAGCACACTCTACACTCAGACATCTAGAAAGAATTCTGAGTTTACTTCTCGAAAAAAAAAAGTTTAGACTTGGGCTGTGCGATATTGAAGAAAAATGCAAAAACTCAGTAAATGTATTCGATATGCGATACGATAAGTGCCACATGCTCAGAGGAAACTGTTTCACTCAGCTGTTCAACTGAATCTGTTACCTCTATAACTATCTTGTATATATATATATATATATATATATATATATATATATATATATATATATATATATATATATATATATATATATATATATATATATATATATATATATATATATATATATATATATATATATATGACTATTGATATGTATGTATGTATCAAGAGCTCTTGTAAAACCACATGCTATAAATTCAACTTTAAAACCACAGGAATCAATTATATTTTAAAATACATTCAAATAGAAAAAGTTATTTTAAATAGTAAAAATATTTCAAAATTGTTTTTTTCTGTACTTTGGATCAAATAAATGCAGGCTTGGTGAGCAGAAGACATCTTTAAAAATCTTACTGTTCAAAAACTTTTGGCTGGTAGTATAATAATATGGAAGACCATTTCTGCCACTAAATGTAAAAAAAAAAAGGTATTTGCGAATTTTTCTCTCACAATTTAGAATTTCTTTTTCTCAGAATTGAATGATATACACTCGCAATTATAAGAAAAAGTCAGAATTGATATACACCTGCAATACTGAAAAATAAAGTCATATTTCTGATATAAACTCACAAATCTGAGAAATAAAGTTAGAAATGTGATATAAACTGAATTCTGAGAAATCTCTGTCAAATCTGACAAGGTAGTATCTCACAATTCTGAGAAAAGGTCACAATTATGAAAAAAGTAAGAATTATGAGTTTGTATCGCATTTGTGACTTTTCTCAAAATTGTGGGTTATAAAAAATATTTGATTTCTCGCAATTGTGATTTATGTCAAAAAAAGTCAGAATTGCAAGTTTGTATGACGCAATTCTGACAAAAAAAATATATATTTTTTTTTTATTCAGTGGTGGAAACTAACTTCCATATAATTGTGACTATTTATTTTAAAATTCAGATTTTTTAAATTTAACATTTCGAGATTTGAAGTCAAATTGTGAGGAGAGAAAAGTCAGAATTGCAAGAAAAATCTGCAATTACCTTTTTATTTGCTTTTATTATTATTATTTTTGTTTTTACATTCTATAGATACAGCCTTTATCCTAAAGATAAATAAGTATCTCTAAGAAATCTGCAAAATTATATTTTCATTCAAACATTTTTTGTAAGCAAAAAAAAAAAAGTCAGGTAACAGTTTTGAAATTTTGTAGTAGAAAACCAAAATAATATTTTCTTGTAAAACGAACTCTAATCTTCGCACACCCTCAGCAGTAGTTCACACTATAATTTTGTAAGGATACAGAGCACACTCAGTTTTCCATCTGGCCATTAGACAGAAATGATTTCTGATCAGTGTCTGACCAGGCCTGAATACACCGAATAACCTGGAGGTGAGAACACCACTATATCCCATCGGCGGCCCACTGAGCCATTCCTCTTCTCTAAAGACCATTATCCCTAGCATTTTACAGCAACTGGACTCTTACTGCCATAAGGGAGAGAGCAGGGGAATTAGGGAAGAGGAGGTGTAGATGGGCTGAGTGTCACCCTATCTGCTGGGAGGATGTTTCATGGGGTCATTACAGAAATTACTGTCTCAGACCAAATTGGAGAAGAGCGATTCTCCAAATGAGACTAAGACTAAGAGTGGTCATCTCTGAAACATAAAGGTATACATCCACAAGACGACAACACTGAAACAGGATGTGACACACACAGTGATCTCTGCAACACCAAAGGCAACACTGATGCACTCTATCAATGGAGAATTCCATAGGTGAAGACACAACGCTTTTCTCTGGCACTCAGCCATGGCCTGCAACTGCAATCCAGTGAAATTACATGAAGTTAAAAGCAACCATTAAAATGATCTAAGATGTGTAAGAAAATACATTTGTATTAGTTTGGCCAAGGTTTCTAATAATAGTAATAATAAATAAAATCCCTAAAATGGATTATTTCTTAAATTAAAAGTTTATATTTTAAGCAATTTGCAAATAATTAATAAATAATTGACATAATAATAATAATAATAATAATAATAATAATAATAATAATAATAAACTAGATACCCGAGTACATTTCTATTGAGTTCATATTTTAATCTATTGGCAAATAGTTGATATTCTAATAGATTAGATAAAAATTATATAATAAAATACAAATAAATAATAATAATAATAATAATAATAATAATAATAATAATAATAATAACAACAACAACAATAATAATAATAATAATTATTATTATTATTATTCCATAAATCTTTGGTAGATTTATGCCTAAAATAAGAAAAATATTTTTCAAATATATTATTTTATTTTATATTATTAGAACATACATTTTAAAACATATACTTGAAGATACAAGAATAAAGAAAAATTACCAAAACTAGATACTTTATATTAATAATTTGAAAATTTATATTGAATTCATATCCTAACCTTATATTCAACAACTTATATGATTGTTCTTCTTGGTTTTTATTATTGTGTATGTGTGTATTTTGTCTTGTTCAGGCCATCAAGTAAGTTATGATCACTGCACTGAATATTTTCTAAAAAGATTTGAAAAAGTGTGGTACCATTCAATAGGACCAAGGGGGATCCAGTTAGTCATGTATTTAAAGACAATGGATCAGATGGGTAACAGCTGTTAGACCATTTAAATTGGTCTTAGGCTAGAACGTAGGACACAGCATTTACAAATACAAGAAATATAACAAAAGGGCCAGACTCACACTATCACTGTCAGAGCAGAATGCAAGAGAGGCACTTTTGGATGCCCTGCAAGAGTGTGTGTATGTGTGAGTCTGAGCGAGTGTGTGCTTCACCACTGCAGACGGCTGCATCAATGAGCTTTTCTGTGCCCTCTTAAGATAATGAAAATAATACAGGGCACAAAGAAATAAATAAATATATCTGGCCATCTTGGAACAGAGTCCCACATTGCAGGTGGAAAGATTAATGCCCACGTACAGTCGCTGCACAAATGTCTGTGTATCAATGGCTTTTCAATTCACTTATGCTTTATAACGGGCAAGGTCAAAAAGCAATTTGTGCAACACAAGAAATAAATGAAATAAAACAGCAGCAAATTAAATAACAAGAACAAAGCTGGCCCTGCAGATAAATTGTGGAGGGTACAGATAGGAGAGAGGTTAAAAAATATGACATAAAACACAAAAACTGATTAAGTTGTTTTTGCCTTTGACTAATTATTATAAATAATTGTGCCATTATTATCAACTCTGTTGTGTCAGGAAATCTTCTTTACTGACTCTGTTCCAAATTCTGTTTTAATTGTATCAAATCTTAGCTATTTGCAATTTTCTCTCGGCCTTGAATAAAGCATGTTGTCCAACATTTTAATTAGGATTCATTCATTTTCTAGAACTACATTTAAAACAAAATGCAGTTATTCTTATTCTTTATCTCATTTTTACAGTCCAGACAATGTTTTATGTTTTCATAACCTGTTCTGATTCTGCATAACTAAGTATGTGGTCAAGATTAAAAGAAAAGGAAATGTTCACCAAGGCTGCATTTATTTGATCAAATATAGTAAAAACAATAATATTGTGATATATTATTACAATCCAAAATATATGTTTTTCTATTTTAATATATTTCAAAAAGTAATTTGTTTCTGAAATGAAAAACAACATTTTTAGAAGCCATTATTGCAGTCTTTGGTGTCAAATGATGCTTTAGAAATAGCAGCTTGCATTTATTTGAACTATAAACTATAGTTATAATATATATATATATATATATATATATATATATATATATATATATATATATATATATATATATATAGTAACATTATAAATGTCTTTGCTGTCACTTTTGATCATCATGATTCATCCCCACTGCATAAAAGCATTAAAAAAAAATCCAAGCGTATTTAATGGTGTAGCATACATTTTAATGAAAAGAAACAATTTAGGTAAATTTCAGAATTACAACAGCCTGTATCTTTTTATCTTGTACTGTGTGCATTACAACCAAAATATCATACAGTCCTGTTCTCATATTTCCCACATTCCTGGTCCCATTTTCCCTTCTCACTGTGTCAACAGGCTATGAATATCATGGCAAGTGAATTCACGAGACATAAAACAGCCTGAAGCGAAACTCAGTGTGATGTGTTATATAATCCTAGAAAAGGAAGTCAAGGATGATCCTGTTTCCTCCTCAAGTCCAAGTAGGCTCAGTAGGGGGCAAAGGAGAAAGCAGCCAGAAATGTTTAAGCCAAACCTGTCTTTTTCTAAAACTGTCCATCAGTCCTTTCCTGTTTATGGCCATTTATTAAAGAGTTCAAAAAAACTAAAGGGTGCAGCATGCTTGGACTGATCAAGTTCACATATGTTTTGCCTAGTAAATCATCAATTTGCCATCTGAAATTATTACTCTCACCAAGACATCAAATATTTGAATGGACACGATGCTTCTGCTACCACACTGTGCACTTCTTAGAGAAACACTCCACCTAGAGTTAAACAGATGAGTTTTATCATTTTTTAATTCAATTAAGCCGATCTCCGGGTGTGCCGTTAGCACGTTTAGCATAGCTTAGCGCAAATCACAGAATCAGATTAGACCATTAGCATCTCATTCCAAAAATGACCAAAGATTTTCGATATTTTTCCTTATTTAAAACTTGACTCTTCTGTAAGTACATCGTGTACAAAGAAAAAAGTGACAGAAAAGACAGAAAGTGAAAAGTTGTGATTTTCCAAGCTGATATGGATAGGAACTATACTCTCATTCCAGCTTAATAATCAAGGAACTTTGCTGCCGTATCTATGGATGGAGCAGGCGCAATGATATTACACAGCGCCTGAATATAGTCACCAGCTATTTTACTATTACCTTAGTGGCTTCATGCTGGTCACGTTGGAAGTTACCTAGCTGGGGACTATTTTTTGGCGCTGCGCAATATCATTGTGCAAGCTGCACCCATGGTACAAAATAATAAGAGTATAGTTCCTATCCATATCAGCCTGGAAAATCGCAACTTTTCATTTTCTGTCGGTTTCAGTACACAACGTAAGTTTTAAATTGGAAAAAATATTGAAAATGAACGTGATGCTAATGGTCTAACCAGATTCAATGATTTATGCTAAGCTATGCTAAAAGTGCTAATGGTAGACCCGGAGATCGCCCGAATGGATTCAAAAAACGGTAAAACTCATCTGTTTAACTCTAGGGGAGTTGGAAAATGAGTCTATTTTCAAAAGAAGTAGAGTGTTCCTTTAAAGGATTTGTTCACTCCTGAAATAAAATTGCAGTGGAATCATTCAAGTTCCTTGGAACCACCATCTCCCAGGACCTGAAGTGGGACATTCACATTGATTCCATTGTGAAAAAGGCCCAGCAGAGGTTGTACTTCCTTCGTCAACTGAAAAAGTTCAACCTGCCTCAAGCACTGATGACAGTTCTACTCAACAGTTATCGAGTCGGTTCTGTGCTCTTCTATAACTGTCTGGTTTGGGTCAGCCAGCAAATCAGATATAAGAAGACTGCAACGGACTGTTAGGACAGCAGAAAAGATCATTGGTGTGCACCTACCCAACCTTCAGGACTTGTACAACTCCAGAGTGAAGAAACGGGCAGGAAGCATCATCAAAGACCCCTCTCACCCCGGACACAACCTGTTTGCACTTCTCCCCTCAGGAAGACGCTACAGATCCCTGTGCACTAGAACATCTAGGCATAAAAACAGTTTTTTCCCTAATGCCATCTCCAGCCTAAACAGCTAACACATAAATCATCACCTGTGTTCCGTAATTCATTTCTGTGATTAATTCTTCATCTTTAAAGTTTGCCTCTTTCTCAAGTTATTTATACAGCTGTACATAGAGTAAACAATGCACAAATTTGTACATAAATCTTCTGTTCCAGATTCATACACTTATTTTTTTATTTTTATTTATTGTTAAGTTTTACTATTTAAATGTTTTCTGTTCTCATGTTTGATATGTATGTAAGTATGTATGTATGTACCAAGAGCACCTTAAAAACCACAACAAATTCCTTGTGTGTTGACACACACTTGGCGAATAAAGCAAATTCTGATTCCGATTCTGATTCTGAAAATTTCCTGATAATTTACTCACCCCAAGATGTTCATGTCTTTCTTTCTTCAGTCAAAAAGAAATTAAGGTTTTTTAAGGAAAAGCAAATGCAGTTTCAATGCAGCTTCAAAGGGCTCCACATGAACCCAGCCAAGGAATAATGTCCGTGGTTTGGAGATTAGATGCGTACATATGTACTGTATCACAGCCTATTGATCTATCCGCCTGGACATAAGCTAGTGTATACATGCTGCATGTCTCATAAAATGTTCAAAAATGTCAATATCTGGGAGTAAGAGAAGAGCAGACATATGGATGCATTTGACGACGCAAAAGAGAACTCAGTTCAGACACCAAAACAGTGCCTTTCACACAGCTCACGAGTACTCTTTTGTGTCTCATGGATGGATAAATACACACAAAATTATGGTAAATTGTTTGTGTTGACGAGTATTCATGTAAACACACTACATTTTAGATTAACATAAACAGCTGGGAGAATATCAGACATGTATCAGTACACCGCATCCGTGCATTCGGTTTTAAAGGGACAGGAGCCTAATTTAGTTGCTATTGTCTGTATCATTGATGTTAATCAAGCAACAAAAGAAAGACAGAAAATCACTGCTCTTGACTAAAACACTTTAGTAATTAATAAAGATTAATCTAAATTTATTTATATAAATAAATGTCTACTTGAAAGAATAAAGAATGTGGTAAACAAGTTGTTGTAAAGAATGCATAATTAGCCTATATAACCATTGACATTTAATTGAAAAGAAGACCATGTTCTTGTTTCTTTAAAAGAAGCAGTTTAATTCCATTTTAACATAAAGGCATGTTGCGTGTCACAGCAGATAAATCGGTCTATCAAGATAAAGCCTCAACATCAAACTTATACATTGAGTTTGGTCATTTTAGAGAAATACCTAGTAAATATTTAGTCGACTAAAACTAAAACAATTCAGATGACTAAAAAATGACTAAAACTAAATGGTATTTTAGTCAAAAGACTAATATGACTAAATCAGAACAAACAGTGCTGTGTACTCCGGTTCAAATAGGTAGTTCAAAGGTAACTTCAAAATCATCTGACGTTGTTTTTTACCTTTGATTTTTTTATTTTTTGTAAAGAGCATTTGACGTCCTTTGCACCTTTGCTTTGGAAACACTGGGTCGGTACTTCCTTCTACGTTACGCGTGACCTTTTCAATCAATTTACACATTGATGAGGTATACACATTTTTATTTTTATTTTAGAAAATGACTGATCATTTCGCTTGATAATACCCTTATTTCTCGGCAGGGATCGTGTAGAGCACTTTGAAAAGGCATTGAAACTGCAATGTGGACCTTCAACCCATTGATCCCCATTGAAGTCTGCTATATAAAGAAAAATCCTGTAATGTTTTCCTCATTTTGACCAAAGAAAGAAAGACACAAGCATCCTGGATGACACAAGGTTAATACATTATCTGGAAATTTTAATTCAGGAGTAAACTAATCCCTTAACATGACCTTACACCAGACCAATCCATGAATTCTTGAATCAAACCACAAAAAAGGTGACCTCAACAGCTTTGGACATCAAGTTCAACTGCTCTCCTGGTAGCATGTCTACAAAAAGATGAATTCCTGGAAAAACTCAAAGCAAACACGGAGTACATTTGCAAACTAGCTGCATTAAGGGGGTGGTGGGCTTCCTCCTCTCAAGGTTACAGCCTTCAGGGCTTCCCTGCAGCGAGCGTGGCCACGGGTTGCTCATTTTTCTGCGTTAGCTGTCAGGACGAAAGACTCCTCAGCTCTGTCTGGGACCTGACACTTTTATTAAGTGACACAACCTCCGTGTCACCAGTGCCTCCAAACGAGACAGTTGTTTTTGGGGCAGATTTGACATGCCGTTTTCGATGATAAAAAAAAAGGGGGAAAAAACAGTTTATTACTGTTTAGCTGTACTCGTCTACGACGCTGAGAGTAATGAAAAGCTGCAGGCTCAATATTTTACACACTGATGCATTTTTCTGAGCACACTTCTACAGGGCATCTATGAAACAATGGGTGTCATAACCGAAAGGTGCGCGTTATTAATCTCCCAGCCCTCCCCAATCAATCTGCTTCTTCCTCCACAAACAGTGTAATGCATTACAGCGCTAAACGAAAGACCACAATTCACCGGCGCACAAAGGCGAGGCTCAGGAGGAGATGTCTTCCTCAGACAAAGCAGCCATGCATTACCGCTAAAGAGCTTCTTCTGGTTGTTATGAGCATTACTGAACAATTTGACTCTGAGGGATAAGTAGATGCACTGTAATTCATACCAATTTATTATTTTCTCCCTCCTGCCAAATGGAGTAAGGAAGAGCCGTGGCGGTAATAGTGCACTCATTTTATTACGCCGTTACGGCGTAAAGCGGCGGGTCTTGTTGTGCAGGTCTCGACGACAAGAAGTGAGACAAACGTGGGGTGAAGGTGTAAAGTAAAGATGTATTAAGCAAACACGAAACCCAGAAGTATGCGCTTTGTACGAAACTCGACATTCCTCGCGGACTGAGAAAAGCATGCACGCTCATTTCGGAGCTAATCAGAAGAAAATACAGCATCTTAGGCGCAACTGGGAATCATTTGAAAGGTATGTCATGAGGTCATCTCTAGCAAATGTTTCTGGCAAAAGGCTGTATGCTCTACACTGCGAATTCATGTTGGAAGATCATACCGGAGCAATTATTCAAAACCTTTGATTAGCCTCAATGTACGCAATCACAGCTGAAAATCAATTTTCAGGGACATCCGGAAATCAAAAGCAAGTGCGGTGCCAACAGGCCATCCGCATGTTTGAGTTGAAGGCTCCTCTCTTTTTCTGACATTTTTAAAATTAGCCAGCTTTTTTCCCCATTTGGGGCTAATCAAGTGAAACAGCAGTGAGCTTGCTGTTGAGACGCTGCCAAAAACGGGAAACAGTCAGTGAAGTGGAGCCAGGTACTCTCCAATTAGTGTTTGCGTAACTTAATGCGAACTGCTGGTAACCGGTGCTTGGCGTCCAAGCGGTTGTCACTGCAGTTACACACATCCTCCATCAAATGCGCTAACGCATCCTGATTTGTTTTCCCTTTCAAAACTAGCGTGAAAGTTGAAATGAGACATTTCCACGCATGCATTGGTGCTAACGGGCAAAACAGTTTGGCTTCGGCATTGATGGGAATGAGCAAATGTTATGGTGGCTGGCTGACACTTGACGGGTATGTGGCCTAAAACACTAAAATAATCTTATTTGTGAGGTATATCAAATTGCCACAGCCGTCTGTGTGGTACGGTGTGGGATTTGTTTTTTGCTGAAAGGAAAAAGGCAAGTTATTGGAAGCTCAGACAGTAGGTGTTATATTGATGTGATGAGCCAAATGTCAATTTGAACACTGTTGTGGTGTAGAGTTACAGTCTTTTTAAAGTGTATCGAGCGGTTTTGGCAACAAAGTCAGACAAAACTGAGAGGCAGAATTATTTTGCGTGCCAAAAGTGTGCAGTCTTGCGTGCTTGTATGTGTGGGGTTTCTGTATTGGTGAGAATATGTCAGCACTTCTTATAAAAAGGCTGAGAACAAAAATGGTTTTCACAGAGCAAATATGGAGCAACACAGCAACAGAAAAAGTGTTTTAATTAGAGGTCCAAATACGGGAGGCAAGCCAATCTGTGAATACCACTGTTCATTTTATGATTATTAATGATTTATATATATATTTTTTTTTTGTTTGTTTTGTTTTGTTTTTTTTGCCTTAAAACACAAATGTACAGACCAAACCATAATTGTGGAGATGTGAAATTTAAAAAAGATCTGAAATGACATTATATATACTACCAGTCAAAAGTTTTGAACAGTTTTTTTTTTTTTTATGTTTTTAAAGAAGTCTCCAAAGTACAGCAAAAAAAACAGCAAAATTTAGAAATATTTTAAATAACTCTTTTCTATTTAAAACAGATTTTTTTAAATAAATTAATAAAAGCTTTTATTTCAAATAATTGCTGATCTTTGAATGTTTCCATTCATCAAAGAATCCTGAAAAAAAAAAATAAAAATTACTCAACTGTTTTAAATATTGATGAAAATAGTCATAATAATAAATGTTTTTTGATAAGCAAATCAGCATTTTAGAATGATTACTAAAGTATCATGAAACTAAAGACTGGAGTAATGCTGCTGATAATTTAAAAAAAAAGCTGAAAAAGCTTCGATCACAGAAATAAACGATTATCGTTATTACTGTTAATAATAATGATAACAAATTTAATTTTGAAAAACAGTCCTTAGTACCAAATGTTTGTACTTTTCAGACACATTGTCAATAAAACTTGAAGTACACATTCATCATAATTAATTAATGATTTTCACAATGTTAAGGGGGAATATTTTAGGGCCGAGCCTGAAAAATCCATCTGAAGTTTAAGGCTAAATTAAAAAAATAAAATAAATAAACCGAGTTATTCCTTTTCTTTAGCAAGTGAAAGCAGCCTGCAAATGGAAAATCCAGCCCACAGCATTCACTCATTATTCCCACCCAACTCCTCTCTCTCACTGACCCTCATCCTCTGTATTACGAAAGATCCTGAGTCTGACAGTAAAATGAACAGAATGGAGGGAAGAACGAAGGGAAAATCACATGTGCACTAAATTAGTAGGAGTTCTCCATCTGTGCTGGATGGGAAAATTGTTGCCATTCATTTCATAGAACAACAAAGTTCTTCACTGGTTAAGATCATGGTGAAAATACAATGATATGGAAGAATAAATCAAACATAAAATAGACAAAGCAATAAATAAAAAATCATATTTCAAACTCTATCCTATATCATTTGTTGCAATAGCCACACAATCTACAGATTTACACCAGAGTCTCATTCAACTCTGAGACCTCAAGTGCCATTCCGGGTCCTGAATGTCACGGATCATGAATGTTTCAACCTGATCGCTTGTTTGGGTACTCTCCTTCCTCCAGCGCTCCTCCACCCTAGGCCCAGACATCACATTAAATGCCAATTAGGGTCGGATTGCTCTAACAGAAGCTGTGGTTGAGCCAAGGCTCAGAGCAGGCCTGTGGGAAGGTGCTTATTGGTCCCAGAACTCGGGGCTAAGGATTCATGAGGTCGAGAAGCACACTGGCTGCCCCCTCTACACACTCACACACACACAATGTATGAATGTGTCTTGATAGAAGAAAACAAGATATGTTTTACTTTCAATATTATGTATTCTTCAAAAATTGTTCTTTAAATAAAATAAGCATCAGTTGCATAAAAAGTGACCAACATTTGGTTTTTGACCACTGAAAATGGGTAATATTTAAAGGTCCACTGGTCCACACAATCTCATCCATATCGCAATAAAATATACCACTCTGTGTAGAATTCAAATTGATCCAATACGTTTCATGGTCTGAGCCGGTTCGCACATATAAGCTGCCCCGTGCCATTGTGTCTATGGACCGAACCAGACTCTGTACGCACGGCGGTGGTTCATAGGACACAGCACAAAACCAGACTTCTTTCACCCCAATGGAAAGCATATTTACACTGTCTGAATCGTTCCCCATCCCCTATATAATACACTATGTGCCAATCACTGTACAGAAAATTTGGATTCTAGGAGATCATTTGATTGGACAGAAAGTTGTTGATCCATATTTGTGTAAGATAGAGACTGTAAGTTTTGAATGCTTATATCTTGTACATGCAAATTTTGTTATTGATTTGGAGCACATAGATAAGCTTAAGGCTAACATATTCATACCAAAAGCCAAAAAAGTTGAATTTTGATTTAACTGGGACTTTAACAATCTGGACATGGAGTCACGTTAATATCTCTAGGACTGAATTATATAGGTTTTTGAAAATGAAGACTCCAAAATACAATACTGATTGAGTCAAAGCAGCTGTACAGTATTTAAATAGGAAAATAGTGTGTCATTAAATTTAGTGATGTCATCATCCAGCTCAGTTCAGTTCAAATAGTGTACGATATTGCTGAAAATTAAGTGTCCCCAACTAAGCAAGTCAGAGGCGACAGCGGCAAGAAACCAAAACTCCATCGTTGACAGAAATGGAGAACCTTTGGAGAAACCATGCTCAGTCGGAAGGCCAGTTCGAACCAGACGAAACAGCACTTTGTTCCATGTTGCAGCAAAGTCAGATTGTGCAGAGGAATTAATAAAGAGAAAACAACGTACATGTCTGGTTTCAACATTATTTGTTCTTCAGACATCCCTTTTTAAAAGAAATAAAGTATTAGCTGTATGCAACGTGACCAACATTTGGTTTTTGACCACTGAGTTTACTCCTGGAGCCATATTGAGATTCCACTATCTATGGAACTGAACCATACAGGCCCTTAAAAATGAAGGTGCCAAATGGAAAGTTTGTTAAGACCCAATAGCTAAAAGGGCATTAAAATATCTTTAATACTTCTTGAATTACATCAGCAATGCAAACTTTGGAGGAAAAAAAAAAAAAAAAAAAAAAACTTGAAGTCACCACTGGCATAGAATGAAACGAAGATTGATGAAGTCAACAGATTTTACTAATAGAGCAACCAATCTCTAAGTATAAAAAAAAAAAAAAAAAAAAAAGATATATATAAAATGATGCTGTCATCTTTCCAAAGTCATTTTTACCACCCTGTTATTTGGCTCTAAATCACAGGTGAAAATTGCCATTTTGACCACCCTCTACAAAACCGTGGATTACTCACCCAGTAAATATACGTCCATGACATTTAATATTTTGGCTTTCCTCACTACATTGTTCTTTCCGCAGAAAAAAAAAAAAAAAAAAAAAAAAAAAAAATTATATATATATATATATATATATATAGACAAAATCAAAAATTTGGTTGTTTTGGCATTGAATGACCCTAAAGTATATTCCATTCGATCACAGAATGATCCAGAAGCAGCATCCCACCCAGACATCTGCCATTAAGGAGGGAATAATACAAGCAAGGAGACAAAGAGATTACCTCCAGTCTGTTCGCTCTGACCTCACCCTGCCCCATCCCTTATTTTTTCACTAAACAAACAACATGATAGATGCTGTGTCTGTACTTTTATTTGTTTTTCTTTTCTTTACATCAGCCACCACAGAAAGACCGAAGCACCATCCATTCTTTCTTTTCTCAAGAAACTTTCTACAAGAGACTCCCACAATTTAACAGTTGAAACTATTCGCCTCGTAAGAGCCGTGGATCAAACCGCAAACATCACAGTCTCAGCACTGGTCAGCTGAGAGCATGTTAACAGCCAGGGGCCAGGTCTAAGTCAACACCAGAGTAGTTTGCCTTGCCCTTTCTGTCAAATCAATATCTGCAAATAATAAATGAGATCCCTGAGGGAAGCTCCAAACCCCACTACAAGGCCTGACCAAGTCCACAATTGGCTGGCTACTCAATATTGTAGGTGAGCCAGAGCAGCGCTGAACATCTTTAGCACTCTATAATAGAAAATTAATTGTGCTCAAATCAAGGCTAAGGGCACCCTGAGGGTTATCTAATAGGGCTACTTACGACTGTCATCTGCCAAGGAAACCCTGAAATATCAAATGCAAAGAGGAACAAAAGTGCTAATTGACATAGAGAAGGGACTGGAAAAAAATATTACACATCATATTCTGTCATAAGTAAATCTAACATAATTAAAAAATGTACTGTAATATTGTGAAATAGCATTACAATTTATAGTAACCATTCAATTTTAATATATTTTCAAATGTAATTTAATCTTGTGATGTAAAGCTGATTTGTCAACAATATTACTCCAGTCTTCAGTGTCCCATGATCCTTCAGAAATCATTCTAATATGTTTTGTTGATCAAGAAAGATTTCATATCATTTTCAATGCTGAAAACAGTTGTGCTGCTTAATATTTTTGTGGAAACCATTATGCATTATTTTCAAAAGTTGTTTTCATTTCTATTAATCTTTGCTGAACATTTCAAGAAGGAAAAAAAACAAAAACTTTTAAACAGTAATGTAAGTGGTTCATTTATGATTTATTTTATTTTTATTTATTCATTCATTCATTTTTTGTACAAATTCCACTTGACTTTTAGACTCATTCTAGTTATTTTAGACTAGAGGGCGAGCTGAGAGTTTGAATTGTCCCTCCCTCTCTGTGTCTCTCACCAATCGCTAATCATATATGGGATAAGATGGATCCGAAGAAAACGTTAAGACTCACCCACATGTAACAGTAAAACCAAAGAGTGTCGATCTCAATAGGCCACCTCTGTGATGGAAGACCCTGATAAATGAGTCAGTGGCTAGAACTGAAAGGGAGTTAAAATTTAGTCCACCAGCTCCGATCCGTGAATACATCCTTTCATTGATTTCCTGGTATTCCACTCATTTTTGGACCCCAAAATATCCTCAAAAGCACCCTGTCAAGTTGAACTAAGTCAAAACAAGGAAGAAAAAGCAGCCTCCAAAAGAATGACGGCATACATCCACGGATCAGCTTCCCTTTTGTGTGTGCCTGTCCCAAAGACCTCCGAAAACTGAGAGAAAGCAAGAAGAACCAACTGGTTCCTCATCATGCGCTTGTTAGCTTGTCCAATCTTTGGCAATCAGCATCGTCCCTGGGGCTGAAAGACATAAGACGCCAGGGAAGCAGGGGAAGCCAAAGCTGAGGAAAGATCAATACGGCACTGTGAAACAAGAAGTGGAGGCTATTTACTTTTCATTGATCCGATGATGCTGGAGAAACACCTCAGTCTGCTGTTAAATTGAGGGAATAAGTCTTTGGGGCTGGTGGGGTTTCTTCTCTTAACAGTCAGGCTTCAAGGTCAAGACAAAAGCTAAACACAAGCCAAGCAAAAATAGAAAATGTTTAGATGAATTAATTTATCACAATTAATTGAATCTATACAGGAATGTGCACAAGATTGAAAGATGGTTTGCACGTAAACTCAAAGCCACAACCAAAAGCGTTTTGAGATATTATGGGCCAGAAGTCTATTAGGACAGGGTTTCCCAAACCACACGGCGTTCTTGAGTTGATAAAAAGATTACAATTCAGCCCATAAAAATGCTAAATAAATCATTTTAAAATACAAACAAAACAAAAGAAACCCAAAATATACAGATTTTATAATGTGACCATTAAACAACATCAGAAAACCCTGAACATGTAAATGTGTTGTTTGTGGATTTGGTTGACCAAACCTTTTGGAAATCCCTGGTTCAGGATATAGGAACATGTGTTTGGGTCTAATATGTTATGAGTATATGATGGCCATCTTTTGCAATTGAATAAAATGTTGTCTTAGTATTCAGAAGACTCTGAAGATTCAGAAGTAAATAAATAAATAAATGCATACATAAATCTGTAAAAATAGGGCACCGTTTTTCAGTTTTTTTATATCTGTGTTTTGAATTGTTGTGGTTTATTGTTAATAAATGGAAATGTCTGTAAAATAATAATGGAAATGTCTGTAAAATTATTGGATCCTTTACTGGCATTATACAACTTTTATTATTATTATTTTATTTATTTATTTATTTATTTATTTTTTACAGTAAAATAATCTTATTGCACATAATCTCCATATTTACACCTTTATATAATTAGAACATTTTACAAACTTTTCTCCATTTTTACAGGTCACTAATGAAATAAATCGCTTAAAATTGAAATGTCAATTAATGCAATAGTAGAGTGGTTTTTAAACCCTGAGTCGCCAGTCTTGGTTTGCTAGACTTAAAGGTCTCCAGGATGATTTAAGGGGAAAATGTATAAATTTATATTATATATATATATATATATATATATATATATATATAAAACTAAGTTTAAGTCCAACAAACGTAACTTAATAGCAAAATAAACAAACAACAAAAACGAAAGTCAATGACAGCCGCCTCATGGCAGACTAATGTATATTTGTGTTTTTGAGTCAAATGTTTCTATTTACAATGTGTTTCTGTAGTTTTGAGCAATGAAGCCAATCACAAACACATCCACTGATTTTTTTTTAACGCAATGGCCAAACAGAGGCGTTTAATGGCGTTCATGTGACACTGAAGACGTAACAGCTGATAAAAAATTAGCTTTGAATCACAGGACTAAATTATATTTTAAAATATATTAAAACAGAAAACCATTATTTTAAACTGTAATAATATTTAACAATATTAAATTTTTTTTTCTGTGTTTTTGATCAAGTAAATGCATGCAGCCTTGATAAGCATAAGAGAATTCTTTAAAACATTAGGCAGCGTATATAGTAGGTTAACTGTCAAGTACAGAGAGATTCATTGATTATAACAGAATTTCTGAAATCATTCTTCCTTGGCTGTATAATCCATCCATGCTGCAAAGAGGACCAATGGTGACGCCACAGAAGAACCATTTTTAATTCCCCAAAGAACCTTTCAATGAACAGTTTGAAAACCATAAGTCTAGTATAAATCCTGCTCCTTTACTTTTTTGATATAGTGTCAAAGCAATCCACTTATAATAATCTACTTATAAACTAATGGTCCAATCAATACAAAAATCATCCAAAATCATCTTCAAAAGCATCCATCAATGTTTGTATTAATCGAGTTCTGCAACAAATCACAAGCAAAACAACTAATGTAATTAATTATTTTACATGTCATTATGGAAAGATGTCTTTTAATCACCATAACGGCGTAATTATGGCACATTCCAGCAAAGGCTAACTAGCACAGGCTAACCAGCTAAACCTTGACCCCTTAGTACTACAAAGGAAAAACAAATACATTCACAGCATAGACCAGCATGTGTGCTTCCTTCAACATCTGGAGACGACCCATTAGTCTCAATCTTCTGATTGCATGCTGGATTGCAGATTATGCCGTTGCTCATCGGTGACCTTATAATGACCACATTAAGCCAAAGCCTGCAGGTGTAAGAGCTATTGAATGTCCACATGTAAAGTTTTGCAATTAACAATTAGATAAAGGCTAAGTTATTTCCTACAGGCGTCATTAAAAGTATTGATTACAAAGTATGCAATTCTTTAAAACAGCAGGTCATTAAGGCACAAGGTCAGGTCTTAAAGAGACAGTTCACCAAAATGAAAATTCTTTACTCACCCTCATGTTGTTACGATTTTTTTCTTCAGTGGAACATAAAATTAGAAATTCTGATGACTATAAGGGTCATTCTTTTCCAAGTGATTGCAATGAATCAAGTATGAAAGTATTTTTTCAAAGTTTGTCCTTTTGTGTTTCACTAAGAATTTAAAGAAAGATTTAGAACAAAATGAGAATAAAATTTTACATTTTGAATGAAATCTCTTTAATATTTTACATTTGAGAGCTGAAATGGCATTCTATAAGTGTATTTCCCTCAAGCTTAAATGTTCTGATTGCAGCTCAATAATACAATAAAAAAAACTTTACCATACAAAAAAACAAAAATCAATGAAAGTATTATCATGAGGATAAAAGCATAGATTTGATTTACCCGCCATGTCTTCTTTTTAAATTTAGTCGACCGCAGTTGCAACTTACTCCGAAAGGTCGGTCACACTCTCACACACCCTTTTTTCCCCTCCTTCCCAATTAACCCTCTCAAACAGCTTAGATTACATTAGCTTTGAGTTCCCTCGCACCCTCCACTGGACTCACACAGCTCGAACAATGAACCCTGACTTGCTTCACAAATCTCCCCTTCAGCTAGGCACAATTATGAATTCAAATAAGGCTGATTCAGACTCTCTCATGCAGCACACTGCCTCTCCCATGACAAGCCCTGGTAATGAGGACTTTAAGCAGGACCACACAACAAGAGCATCGGCTGAGCGGCCCCAGGCCCATTCACCACCAATGGGGTCAATTTAGGTGTTGCATTCATCAACTGCAATGCCCACAGATAACTCCATCTGTTAACGTTACCAAAAAAAGTTTGAAAAATGGAATTTTAATTATCCTGGGTTAGAGAGAATATGGTTAACAAGTGTGTGGAGAGGATTCTCACACTTAAATACTCAAAAAATATATAAATAAATACACTGTACTTTTTCTTGTCACTTTTGATCAATTTAAGGCATCCTTGCTAAATTAAAGCTTTAAATTGCTATTTTTTTTTAAATGTACTCACCCCAAACCTTTATACATTTACATATATATATAATTTTTTTTTTTTTTTTAACACTTTAATTTAGCAAGGATGCCTAAAATTGATCAAAAGTGACAAGAAAAAGTACAGTTTATATATATATATATATATATTATAACAGTTATTTTAAATTGTAATATTATATACTGCTAGTACATTGTATAATTTGTCTGGTATTGCACCAGTATTTATTTTTGTATTTATTTATTATTTTTTTAAATGTACATTAAGAAATGTGTTTATTGTGCTGTTGCTTATTATTGTATTTAGTGTTATATTCTCTAAACTACACTACCAGTCAAAAGTTTTTGGACAGTAAGATTTTTAATATATTTTTTAAGTATTTTCTGCTCACCAAGCCTGCATTTATTTAATCTAAAATACAGCAAAAACTTTGAAAATTTGAAATATTTTTACTATTTAAAATAACTGTTTTCTTTTTGAATATATGTTAAAATGTAATTTATTCCTGTGATTTGAAAACTGAATTTTCAGCATCATTATTCCAGTCACATGATCCTACAGAAATCATTATAATATTTTGATTTGCTGCTCAAAAACATTTATTATTATTATTGTTTTTTATGCTGAAAACAGCTGAGTAGATTTTATCAGGTTTCTGATAAATATGAGGTTCAGAAGAACAGCATTTATCTAAAATAGAAATCTTTTGTAACATTATAAATGTCTTTATCATCAATTCAAAATAATCAATTTAAAGCATCCTTCCTAAATAAAAGTATTAATTTCCATAAAAATACACCTTTCCCAAAAAATAAACAATAAAAATAAAAGTCATTTTACAAAAGCTTTTTATTTCATATAAATGCTGATATTTGGCTCTTTCTATTCAACAAAGAATCCAACTGTTTTAAAAAGTGATAATAAAAATAATAATATATTCTTCGAACAGAAAACTAGCAGATCATCTCAGATCATGCTGGAGAACATAATCAGCAGGTTTTACACAAACTTTTATGCTGATGTCATTAAAACAAATATTAGACCAAATACTAAGAAATTATGAAGTGCATACATTTCTTTCCACTTTCATGAAGTGACACTGAGTGTGCCAATGACTAGAGTGAATGATAATACAGAAATGTAACAAACTTTAAAGGGACAGAGAAGAAATTGTTGAATAAAGCTGTTATTTGTGTTTTCTTTGCGCACAAAAAGTATTCTTGTAGCTGCATAACATTACAGTTGAACCACTGATGTCACATGGACTATTTTATTGATGTCCTTACTACCTTTCTGGTCCTTGAACGTGTTGCATTGCTGTCTATGCAGGTTTAGAAAGCTCTCGTATTTCATCAAAAATATCTTAATTGGTGTTCCGAAGATGAACGAAGGTCTTACAGGGTGAATAATTAATTACAGAATTTAAATTTTTGGGTGAACTATTTCTTTGACTTCAGATATGGTATTATATTCAGCAAACATGTGAGATCACAATCACATTTTTAGGAGGGCTGAGATGAAAGACATACATAAAATATACCTAGAGATGACATTTAAACCATATAGCACCATAAAAAGTTCATAAAAACCTAAGCGCTGTTAGCTCAGCCAAGTAGCCCTCCAACTACAAACCCTAAGAGGATTTTACGAGCATGCAGAGGACGAAGAAAAAAAAAATCAATTGAACAAATGTACTTTTCTAGACTTTTTCCAGCACAGGTGAGGAGAGTGAGGTAATCTATAGATGATAATGAGTGCAGATGGAGATGGAGAGGGAAAAGAAAAAAAGGTTGTAATCTACCCAACATGAGTCTAAATTGGTACATTTTTAGTGAAAGGACATTCTCATGTTTCTTTGTCCAAGCAAGTAATTTCCCCTCTCTCTTTCTCTGGTGTGGCTTGCCGTGGCAGCATTTTCTGCAACACAGAACACTCTCCCTTCTATTTCAATAGGACAGCTCATTTGCCAGACAGTGAACCGAACTGCTGACTGAGTCTTTTAGACTGTTAGAGAGAGAGAGAGAGAGAGAGAGACAGACAGAGAGAGAGAGAAGGAGGGAGCAGGGAAAAAGCAAGAATATGAGGAAGCATTGTATCATTACTACTCAGAAAGATCACTGGACATTAAGGAACACTGCATTGCAAGGTCATGAACATTTTTCCCTCTTTTCTGCAGAATCGCCTCACTAACCTCAGCTCTTTTTAATCACGGTTACATTTAGTAGCTACTTATATCAAATATTGGAATATTAAAAATGAGTTCAGGGGATAAATTTAGCGTACACTGAAAAAGGTAAGGTGCAGAAACTAACTAAACACAGAATAATTCTCCAGTTCTTAACTAGCTGGTTAAAGAGCAGACCTGTATAACCAGGTGCAAGTGTGTGTGAATCATGCAGTGTGCTGATTAAATCCAGCTTTTAAAGAGGTCCCACATCTGGCAAAATGCCCATTGAGAAGTCCTTGGATAGAGAGAAACAATGCGCAAACACACACACACACAATAAACCCACTTCATGTTGTGCGTAATCCCGCCAACAACCCTTCATGCATCCACTCAAGGACGTTTCCCGGCCCCCGCTAACAAGCGGGCTGTGCAATTAGCCTGCTCATCAAAATAATGATGGATAGCCAGTAAACATGCCCACCACCACTCTATAGAGACAAACACACACACTGTCTACATTCCAGCATTTAACACTTGAACCAAAAACATTTCAACCTAATTAAAGAATTAATTAAGTGATAAAATTCATTCATTGTAAGTATCATAAAAGTGATCCACAAAACCAATGTCATACAGTTTTGTGTGACAAAGAAGCAGAAATATAAGCCACAAATCAAGTGATTAACCACTAAGTTTGAACTTTAGAGCTGGATCATTTTAGTTCAAGCACAAATCATTCATACACAGATGTGAATTTCATTCCACCATTTTTTACTGAAATATGTAGTAGAAAACCCATGATAGATTTACATTATTTAAAAAATCCACATAGTTTGAAACGTATTTTGGACTACGGGGACCGCCATTATTTTGATGACACGAAATGGTTGCACTCTGTAAGGTACTGGCACTACCTGTTGCTATTTACTGCACCACCACTTCAAAAATAAAATACTGATATGATGAACACAGGCACTGAAAGTGCTTATAGGTGGCGATGGACATAAGCGTAGGCTTAAACCAAATGGTGTACTATCAAGTCGAAACATCCCAGGAAAACGAGTGACATCATGACATATCCGCCGTGGCGTCATGACAAGCATCGGCATGTTTATATCCTGCCAGAATGGCACCTAGCGTCAGGGTTTCCCTATTCTTTTCTCCCTTTCTTATCTCTAGGAAAGTAGTGAAGACCTACATCTGTTCTCGTTTCCCTTTGACTGAAAATTACAACTAAAAGCCGCATACTGTGACATTGTATCAGTATTTTATTTTGAGTTGTGTTGCGGTAAAAATAGCAACAGGTAGCTCAGTAGTTTACAGCGTACAATCATTTTTAGTGCAGGCTAAAACCAAATGTCATGCCATCACTTTTTCCCACAAAGAGTCTAAACACCCCTGGATATTGAGTGAAAGCCATGCTGAGAAACTCCTTAAAGGGGGGTACAATGGTGTTTCGTGTATTCAGAGTTGTTTACAGTGTTAAAGAGTTGGATTCTCATGCTAAACATGGCCAAACTTTAAAAAAAAAATTGACGAATGACGGAGAATTTCTGTGCCGAAAATCTTACTTTTTTTTTTTTTTTTTCTCTTTTCGATCATGACTTTAATGATGTAGACGATGGTGGAACTCCTTATAAGAGCATTTCTCCTGAAAAAGTAAGCCCGCGCACATGTCAGCGAGAAAGACAGCGCCCATCATGATTTCATTCGGCTGCACTGCTGCAAGGGATTCACTTGGGAAGAAGTGTGGTTTTGGTTGTAAGGCAAAAATAACTTCCCAACTTCCCAAAGAACCCAGCGTTACATGAACAGTAGATGCACTTCCTTTTTTCCGTGGCAGCAATGGAGTTGTGCAAGTGTGTTTGTTGACGAACAGGTCATATATAAGACCCAGTTCGACGCTGGATTTGCACATTGTTTGATACTGAAAGATGGAGTGGTCCCAGTTATAAAAGATCCCGGTCATGATTCAGAACTGCAGATCATAATTGAAACGGCATCAAATGTCTGTGTTTCATTGGCAATCAGAGCACGAGTACTCGTCGAACTTAGCTCCGCCCGCAGCGCACCTCCAGAAGCTCTGCTTTTTCCGGAGAGAATAGGAAAGCTGTATTTTTCTTTTATAAATATGATAAAACTAAAGACTTTTGGGAGATATTAAGGATGCAGTACTACTCTATAGGTACTCAAGATTAACCTGAGATTAGGTGAAACTGTGTATGTTATGTAACCTTTAAAGGGGTCATATGATGCGATTTCATATTTTCCTTTGTCTTTGGAGTGTTACAAGCTTTTTGTCCATATATAATGTCAAGTTGCAAAGATTAAAGTAGCAAACCCTAAGAGATTCACACTCACCGTGTGGGATTTGCATAACACCGCCCAAATGTATACACAAAGGAAAATGGCGTAACTTTTATTCTATAGTATTTTTGCAGCTGCCATGTTGTGGAGACACTCTGCTTCATTGTGAAAGCGAAAGTACTTTATTTGGCATTCCAAATGAGTACACAACTAGAAATCAGTGGTTAAGTTGTGTTTACAACACTGTTCCAGAAGAGTACAACGCAAATATTCAAGTGTGTCCAGCCCATTTTACATAGAACTGTTTCCTGAACCTGGGAGAGTAGTCTACAATGCTTGCTGTGAACACTATAAAGTTAACAACTTTGCAAGGACAGTCTGGCACGTCTGCCTCACATCTGTAAGTAAGTTTTCATATTTGAAGAATTTGCTACTGGCTATTCAAACGCAAATTTTGAGTAGTGTTGAGTAGTGCTGCTTGTTTGTTGCTTCTACGATCACAAATGCAGATATGGTGTTATGTTGACGCAATGCAGCGTGTAAAAAGAGTATGAGTCATTATAATCAGTAATTATGTCCTCACTGGATGCAACAAATGCACGTCATCACATGGTAATGGGCGTAACATTTCCATCACACGCTTGAGTTATTTGGCCAATCACAGCGTACCAGACAGCTCAATAATCAGAGAACACCTCACTTTTCAGAGATGGGCTTTATAAAAATTGACACGTTTCAGAAAGGCCGGGCAGAGAACAGAAACAATAATGTACAGTATGTGGAAAATACTGTGTTTTTTTAACCTCAAACCCCATAAACACATTGCATTGTACCAAATACACAAAATAATGTTCTTTTTAGCAACATCATATGACTCCACAGCATGTTTACATCCTGCCAGGATGGCATCTAGCGTTTCTTGTCTCTGCCATTTGTAAGCCCTTTCCCAGGCTGTGGACTACTAAAAGCTTTAAAGGTGTCAAGGCTAAAGTGGAGAGAAGAAATATGCAGGTCTTAAGGAAGTTTTATTTGTCCACAGGTATATCTTCCCATTCTTTTCTCTTCTTTTCTTCGCTAGGAAAGCAGTGATGACTTGCATCACTTCTCTTGTTGCCCTTTGACTGAAAATTACAACCAAAATACACCCAATGTGGCATCATATCAGCATTTTATATTCAGAGTTGTGTTGCAGTAAAAATAGCAACAGGTAGCGGCAGTAGTCACCGAGTGCAACCATTTCACATATGAAAATATGAATATAACGATGTGGATTTTTTAAATAACGGAAATCTTTAATGAGCACAGTATTTGTTTTAACGAAACCAAGCCTGCCATATGTAAACATGCTCTTATTTTCATATTAAGCATTGCAACAAACATTCAACATTTAGGTTAGGCCTTTCAAATACAACAGATTACATCAATTAAAATGTATATTAAACAATTATACCAATGTATATTACAGTAAAGAATGGAAAATTATTTATACTTAACAGAAGTGCATTATGTAGTCATACCTTGAACTTCTCTAAGATGCACGACCAACTAATGTCCTCTTCTTAGTGAACAGATAGCAATGAACACTGCATAGAGATCCTGTGAATTAAAACACAGCTCAGTTTTGTTAACTGTAATTGATAACTGATTTGTTCAAAAAAAAAAAAAAAAAAGATTCGACAATGAATAAATGATGTGTACTTTTCTTTTTAAGCCAAGGAAAGCTAGGGTGAATGTTCTTTTTTATAAAGAATAATTATATAAAAATATATATATATATACTGCAAAGCTTTAGAAGTATACAGTGCACGAGTCTGGACTAAGTGCATGGAACTTTTATTGAGCTTTTATGTCATTTTGAAGTACTTTCATAACACTGAAAAGAGTAGCTAGAATATTATTCTTAAAGTCATCTTTTTTGTTCCACAGAAGAAAATCAAAAAAGTTTGGAAAGACACAAGGGTAAGTAAATGATGACTGAATTCATATTTTTACAAGAACTATCCTCCTAAAGAGTAATCAACATGGCTGCACTAGTAAAGGTACTAACATCCGAGATTTGAAGTCTGAAGTACTTTCATCCAGCTCTGCACTGAATAGAGATGTAGCTACAAACATTTGCGCAGTCACCTCTTCAACTCAACTAATTAGCCTAATGCTATTTTACTAGGCACTTGAAATGTCAACGCATTTGTAGATTTAGTGTAAACTTAAATTCCATTACCTAGCAGGCATTATTGCTCAGCGAGTTGAGCTGATCTCTCCCCCGGGCCCGATATGTTTCCCTTGCTCTGTCATCTTGCTAACCGTTCTGTCTAGACCAACTTAGAGCCCCATAATCCACCACAGGGATCAATAAACTGCACATAATTCAAGGCTAATAATGAGCCTTCAGTACCACGCAAATGGTCAGCTACTTTAACGGAATGGAAGGCGTAAAATGATAATGTAATTATTAAAAGGACAGATAAAATGAGCAGGCGCTCACTCTCTCATATTGGAAAGGCGAAAGTCAATTAGCAGCACTTGAAATTATTGTTATTCCTGAGCCGGTTGATTGGGGAGGAAGTTAATGTATCTGGCGCCCAAGGTAAATGTAGGACATGACTTGCAGTGCCAAGAGCAGCTCTGATATGTTGTGGTGGGCAATTGGAGAGTAATTGTATACACACAGTGTGCTATAAATGTGCTTTGTTATTTACTGTAGCCTTCTGGGTGTAAGACTAAACTGCACACATTTTCAAATAAGCTGATACTGACAAGAAAATGACTTGCTTAGATACTATAAGTGCATTTCGAAAAGATCTAGTTATGCAACATAAATCTGCTGGATCATTGTTTTGTTCTCCACTGAGACGCATTGGCGCACATAACACCAGCATATTGTCATTTTATTATAGTCTTATCAAGTCAAGACTCCAGTTATTAAAGGGTTAGTTCACTTCCAGACTAAAAATTTCCTTATACTTTACTCACCCCTATGTCATCCAAGATGTTAATGTTTTTCTTTCCTCAGTCAAAAAGCAATGTTTTTTGAGAAAAAAAAAAAAAAAAGGTTAAAAAGTATATAATTTTTTTTTTTTTTTTTTTTTTTTTTTTAGAAAAAGAGCGATTGAAACTGAAACTGACTGAAACTGCAATTTGGACATTCAATCCATTAATCCCCATTGAAGTCCACTGTATGGAGAAAAAACCTGGAATGTTTTCTTAAAAAAATCTTAATTTCGTTTCAGAAAGACATGAACATTTTGGATGAGAAAATTATCAGGAAATGTAATTTTGGAAGTGAACTAATTCTTTAAAAATTTTTATGTCACATTACTGGGTGCTTCTTCAACTATGGACATTTTTACCTCAACTAACACTTAATTTGTGGTACAAGAGTAAATGCTCAACAGTGAACCTAAACTACCATTCAAAAGTTAGGGGTCAATAAGGTTTCGTAAGAATGTTGTTGTTGTTTTGCCAATTTAATTTTTTTTTTTTTTTCCTAAGGAAATTAATTGTTCAGGAGTAAAGATATTTCCAATTTTCCAATTTATATATTACAAAATATAAGTAGGCTAGCAAAACAGTTTTCACATCATCAAATCAGAATGATTTATGAAAGATCGTGTGACACTGAAGACTACAGTACCAGCTGATTTAAACTCAACTTTTCCAAATTACATTTTAAAATGTACAAAAAAAGAAAATGTTTGTATGGTAACTGGGTGATAAACAAAGCCGTGTTGTGCATTAGAGATTTCTTTCACAAACATAACCCAATAACACATGCATTACAGAAGAATTCTTCCTATTTTGTCAATTTATGTGTATTTAATAGCATTTTGTGGTGGATCGTTTGGTCTTGCTAAAGTATGTATTATGTTTTCTAAATAACCCCACATACAGTTTTTTATATATATATATATATAATTTGAAAAAACTGCTTTATGCGCAAAATAAAAATATACTATATACTATGCGTTTCATACAATAAATATTTAAACAATTAATTATTTTACTCTTTTTTTTTTAAAACTTAAATGCTGAAATTAACTAAGCTTAATAAATGCTGTAGAAGTATTATTCACTCTTAGTTCATAGTAACTAGTGTAGTTAACTAATGGACCTTATTGTAAAATGTTACCATAATCCTGTTAACCATGATTCAGAACTTCTTACAAAACATTAACAAAAGCATTTTAAACTTATTTGAGAATGACAGAAACAGCTGTCGGTTCTATATTTACAGTAGCTGTAATTGTGCAACCTTGCCATGGCTCCTCTGCCAAATGTCTTCTTTTTGATTATGTGCATCCTAGAATAAAATAAGCAGATCGAAATTAGTGCGATTCACTAGAAATACAGTAAACACTGCCGTTTGACCTGCCGAGTGAGCGCGAACATAGTTGTCTTTTCCGCCAGGCTGCTTCTTCCTAATGCGCTAAATGTTTTGGCTTGCACAAAATGTCACCCTTCCCGGAGAGGACTGGCATTTGAAGTTGGTTTTGTAGACCCTCCGGCCAGATCGCTGAAGGCAGAACAGCCGCTACGTATCCAAAGAGCATGAAAGAGGCAAATGTGTCTGAGAGGAGCATCAGATGATAACACCAGAGAACGAATGCCACAGACCCACATCACTCAAAAGCAGCGAGGACAGCTTGTTTCAGGGTCTGTTAAGTATGTCCATGCCAGTGGGGGATTCAAAGTAAAGCACAGTGCTCCCAGGCCTTTCAGTGTCTGATTCGGAGCCTGACAAAGGCCTTGATTGAAGCTAGAAGTCTCTGAGCTAAGCAGCCTGACAGGATAATAGGACATCTGGAACAGATGTTTACTCCCCCATTTGTAAAATGGTGTCGGCTATGGGTGAATTGTTATGCTAATGCACACGCAGACACACCCTCTCTTTTGCATAGACTCAGCTGCCAATTAAAAGTTAGATTTTTTTTGTAACTTGTTTACTGATTAAAAATCCTAAGAAGTGTTTGGGTGGCACGAGTTAAAATACAAATCAAATAAATTGAATCAAGTAAAGAAATTCGCCCTTTGTTGTTCTTCCGAAATGAGCTGCCTTTTAAAAGTTATTTAAATAGCGTCTGCTGTCATGGCAGCAATATTTCTAGCTTTTTAATGACAAATAATCAAATGACTGTCAATGGAAGTCAACACATGATAGCAGTCTCCTGATTTCCCCCAGCTTACCCAGTGTTTATGCGGTAATCAACACTCAGCCATCTGCGAATGTGCAATTAGCATAATTGGTGTACGTTACACGCTTAATGTAAAGCACATTTTTTACTGCCATTCTTCTCTCGGTACATCTAATTGTAATTGAGTTCGGGAGGAAAAACACTGGCAGTCTCTGGGAATGTTAAAAAGCGGATTTGCTGGCAATGGGCTGCGCCGAGTCCAGGTGCGGAGGGGTCAAAGGTCAAGTGGCCTTGCTTTTATCTGACAAATAGTTTGGTAACACCTGGACGAAAGGCAAGAGTTTAAACGCATGAGTGAATGGGCATGACACTGCAGTCTCTTCCAGCTGCTCAAATCCAGCATAAATTGGACTCCATTAGAATTAATAGCCTTTACTGGATCTTAATTTACATATAAAGGCGAGAAGACATCTGTCATAAGATATCTGGGAGAAGACGTTTCTAAACAATGTCTGTGACGCTGAGCTGGATCTACGGCATTTGTTCTAAAAGGGGTTTTCAAAACTTTTTGATGCTAAGTACCACCAAAAATGAGGCAAGGGCAAAATATTCTAAAATATTAAGGCTGCTATATGATAAAGACAACATGTTCTAGGTTAATTGATTTTCATATCTTTACAGAACTACATACTGAAGTATTATCTGGAAAAAAGACTTAATATGTGACCCTAGACCACAAAACCATTCATAAGTAGCAAATTTGTAGCAATAGCCAACCCACTGTATGGGTCAAAATTACCCATTTTTCTTTTATGCCAAAAATCATTAAGATATTAAGTAAAGAACATGTTCCATGAAGATATTTTGTACATTTCCGACCATAAATATATCAAAACTTCATTTCTGATTAGTAATATGATTGCTAAGAACTTCTTTTGACCTTTTTTAATATTTAGATTTTTTAGATTTTCAAATAGTTGTCTCTCGGCCAAATATTGTTCTATCCTAGCATCATTATTTATTCAGCTTTCAGATCTCAATTTCAGAAAAATTACCCTTATGACTGGTTTTGTGTTCCAGGGTTACATATATCTATATTAGAAGTGTATCTGTTTACTATTAACTGCTGAATGTTAAATACTGTATATATACCTGAAGAGAAATACTTTCATATAACTTAAAATCTAATTTATTTAGCACTTTTCACAATAAATATACACTACCATTTAAAAAAGTGTAGAAACAGAAAAAGAAATAGAAAATAACACTTATTCCTCAGAAGGGAAGCATTAAATTGATCAAAACAGACAGAAAAGATAACTGTAATGTTTCTATTTTAAATCAATGCTGTTCTTTCAAACTTTTTTATTCTTTAAAGAACCCTGAAAAAATAAAATAAAATAAAATGATTTCTGAAGGATCATGTGACACAAAAGACTGGAGTAATGGCTAAAAAGTAATTTAAATTGCAACAATATTTTACAGTATTACTGTTGCTATATTTTCAAATGCAAGACTTGCATGCTTTCAAAAGCGTTACAAAAAAAAAAAAAAAAACTTAATACCCCAAAACTTTTAAAATGCATGCAGTGTAGTTCCAGAGCAGTCCTAAAAGCATAAAACAATAAAAATACTATCTAAAATCTACATTTTTATTATTATACATTCTTCTAGCCCCCCTGGTGGTCCTAGGCCCCAATTTCAAAACTCTTGTACAAATGTGCCAATGATTTACAGTTCAGATGTGCTTGTTATAGACAAAACACTTTAATATTTTAAATTAGCAAAACACCAATTAAATTAGGCTCACATGCAGGCATTTAAAAGTATTTCATCCATAATGGAGGCAAATGGAGCCCTGGACACAGTTTGAGATACAACCCTTTTTCTGCAATTAGCAATAAGAACACTCCTACAAATATAGCACCACAACATGACAGATGCCTTTTTTCCCTCTCACCACAGGATAAAATATGCAAAACACAAGCTTTCAGACTCATGTTTAATTGTATCACGTCATGGACGTAGGCTGGGGCATTGTTGCTTGAAGTATAAATTGGGTAATTCAATTAAAGTGCCCTGCGTAGACACATGATAACGGATGGAGGACGACCCTACCCCGGGTCTGAACCTCACATCACCTCCATATCATTCAGCCTCCCTGACAAATGGTGGCCGGTTAATAACTGAAACACATGGCTGCCGGCGTAGGTCAATAACGTCCTTCCTTCATCGGCGTGACTGAATTAACAGCCTCACCCTGCAGTACAGCCATCTTTCTTCACTTGTAAATAGAGCTAGCATGTAACCGTTGATTAGCTATAACAGCCCTTCTTATCTTAAAAAAAATAAACAGCTGGAGTTAATGACAACTTTGCTCTGTTTGTGTTGTTGAGGGTTAACGCAAGTCGAAAGCAAAGAGCCTAGCATGCTCTGTTTGTAGTGTCCATCAAAGACCGAGATGACTTGACAGTTTGACAACAACAGAGAATGACTTAAAGGAGCACGAGCCAACACTTGAAGGTCATTTCAGGGGTGTTTCAAAAGGAGGAGCCTTAATCCTATGAACTTCAAAGTTCAAATAGCAGTTGTGCACTGTAAAAAAAAAAAAAAGACTGGTTGAGAAAACTTTCACACAACCAGATGTATTCAGAATTGCAAGTTCTCTCAACTATTGTTTTAAAATGTTCCTAATTAACATTTATATAAAATGCTTCATTCAGACAATAAATGCATTAAGGCAACTACAGATTTCTTGTTTTGCAAATTCTCAATTAGTTTTCAATATTTTATAGGACACTTAAAGGGACAGTTCATCCAAAAATGAAAATTGTGTCTTTAATTACTCATGTCGTTCCAAGACCTTCATTCTTCTTCAGAACACAAATTAAGATATTTTTTTGATAAAAGCCAAGCGCTTTCTGCCCCTGCATAGACTGCAGCACGACTACCATGTTCAAGGCCCAGAAAGATAGTAAGGTCATTGATAAAATAGTCCATGTGACATCAGTGGTTCAACCTTAATTTTATGAAGCTACAAGAATACTTTTTGTGCGCAAAGAAAACAAAAATAACGACTTTATTCAACAATTTCTTCTCTTCCGTGTCAGTCTTTGACATGCGTTCATGAGTCTACCTTGCTGGGCCTTGAATGCGGTAGTTATATCTTAATATAATATCTTAATTTGTGTTTTGAAGATGATCAAAGGTCTTACGGGTTTGGAACGACATGAGGGTGAGTAATTAATGACAGAATTTTAATTATTGGGTGAACTGTCCCTTTAATATGTTAATTTAACTATGCTGTCTTTGCTTCTGAAAGCGCACAAAGAATGGGTCGTCCGATTTCCGGCACTGATATTAATATTATTAATATGAATATTTTTATATATATATTTTTATAGTTATCGTATAGGCCGTTTTTAAAACGATTTTTGCTGATAAAATAATTTTAAAGCATTTAAAGAAAATTTTTGTCAGAGTCCTTGTTATTCTTAATTTTGACATTCATTTAGATTATTACACCAGATACATATATCGGTTCAAATTATTGGTTATCAGTCTACTTGATCTGTAATCGGTATCAGCCCTGGAAAAAACATATTGGTCTGCCCCTAGTACAAAGCAAATATAGTTTTAGTAGGATATACACCTCAACACTCAAAAATGCAAATCCAAATAACGATGAAAATCAACAAATATAAAAACATCAACATCACAACACAACAAATAACTAGCAATAGTGACAAAACAATAAAAGTAAAAAAAAAAAAATATATATATATATATATATATATATATCCTATAGCTTTTACCATATATTTTTTTCATGCTGCAATGCATTCTGGAAACTCACAAACAATATTCTGGGAATTCAACAGTATTGTTACATTTGGAATTCTTTGCTCAGGCTACTATGTTAGATTAGTTGGGACAATATTTGGGTAATTTCTGTTAGATTAACAGGTTTTATGTAGTTTCAAGTAATTCACTTTTCTTAGTGTTTGAGAGCCTGGACCACAAAATTTAAAAAGCTTAAAAGCTTGTATTTATTTTTTTTATTTTATTTTATTAGGACAGGACAATATTTGGCCAAGATACAACTGTTTGAAAATCTGGAATCTGAGGGTGTAAAAAATCAAAACACTGAGAAAATGTCTAAAATTAAGTTCTTAGCAATGCATATTGCTAATCAAAAATTAAGTTTTGATATATTTATGGTAGGAAATTTACAAAATATCTTTATGGAACATTAACTTTACTATCATTATCCTACAGATTTTTGGTATGCCCCATAATGTATTTTTGGCTATTGCTACAAATATACCCGTGCTACTTAAGACTGGTTTTGTGGTTCAGGGTCACGTTTGTGATTTTAAAAAAGTCCCGTAAACTGCTTTTTTTAGTGTGTAATTTAGCAATCAGCACAAGAGTTACACTACATAAACAGTGGTTAAATCCGCTAAGCATCTGTGTAATGAGAATTAACCACCCTTGATCATTTGCACATCCCCCTAAATTTCCTCACCGTTATTTTTGTAAATACAGAGATGAAACGGGGCAGAGATCAAACCAAAAAACCCCCCCGAAAGCTTGTATAGTCCTTTAATGTCGTGAAAATATTTACAAGGTTAAGTGAAACTAATTGAAAACCACCTACGTGAAAGGCTTTCCCAAGCCCAAACTCGGGATTAGGGTAACATACTGTTTAAATTCCATATCAAAAGAATTATAAACCTTTACAATAACACATAAAAGACTTCCCTCTAAAGGTGTGCAAACACGCCTTTTGCATGGTAATATCACATAGGCAAAAAGCGCTATACATCCACAAATTATTTATCCGTGGATATTTAATGGAATCTTTTGTGCAGACGTGCGCAGCGGGAGGTGTTCATTTTGAGACTGTTTAAAAACGCCGTAATCCGCTGCGAACTAAAGGTGGCAGTGGCATTGTGTGACTGACAAATTTGTTTACAGGCATGCGCTAACCCAACAGATTAAAACACTATTGCGGGGAAGATAAGCACGCAGGCGTCTGACTGTCACAAACCTCCGCAACCCTGTCTTTAATGCAGGAGAAAAGAGTCAGATTGAACAATGGCTTTAAATCCATTCCACCCCTCCACAAGGCCTATCTGACATTGTTCTAGTGCGGCCCACACAATTTTCACATTTCAAAGTCAGTTTAATCAAGAGCTCAGGCAAAAGAGGACGGATCAGAGGGAAGAGAAGGTTTTTGCCATTCAAACGAACTCATGCAAATGATCACTCCAGTATGGAGTTTGTGTCAGGCTGGCTTTGGGTGAACCTTAATCAAACAAGGGATTTGATTTTGTTCTCTCACTCGTCTCTTTCTTCTGTTTGGCACCAAGCCCATTCAGTTAGAAGAGAGAAAAAAATGCTCACACTGGGGGGCATCCACTTTTAGTCTCACGCTACTGTCTTGGGGCAAAGCACTGACATTATAAACTATTAGCAGAAGATCAGAACAGCCAGTTAAGGACAAGACACCTCAGGCCTGAAGGTTGAAATGTAGACTGAAGCCACTAGAAATGCCAGGTTACATGAAGCAGAAGCATAACCACCATAACCATAATTTTTGTCAAACCACATAACCCAATTTCTAAGTTTAAAAGAGACATATAATGAAAATCTGACTTTTTCCATATTTAAGTGCTATAATTGGGCCCCCAGTGCATCTACCAACCCAGAAAATGTGAAAAAGGACAACTCAGTAACTGTGTTTTGGTAAGCCTTTTTCTGTAAGCATGTGAAATAAACAGCCGCTTAGATTTTACTCCCCCGGTGACGGGGTAAGGGGAACTTATTATAATATTACCGTCCTTTAATCTGCACATTTCCACCCACGGCTCCGTCGTTTTGTTTTTGGAAGCGACAATGGCGTACCTGTTCTAATGTCATGGCAAAGTTCAAGCAATGCATGCTAATTGTTCTGTCTTTGGCTGCACAGATGAGCACAGAACACTATTTAGAGTCTCAGCCTCAAAGGAGACAAATAAACTTGTGTGTATTTGACGGTTTAAGTGCAATAAGACATGAAAGTGAACTTCGTTTAGTACTCAAATGCAGTGTGACAGCTGCTTTCTGTGCGCATGCTTCAGATGTGTGCACTCAGAAAACCTGTATATCAGTTTAAGTTTCAACTAATATGGTTTAAAATGCACAATTTCAGCATGATAGACATGATAATCAAAACCAAACAGATGTTTTTAGCAAGCTGTAAAGCCACGGTCCTGATCTGAAAAGGGTGTGGGGAGCAGCAGCTCATTTGCATTTAAAATACATGCATGAAAACAGTGTGTTTCTCATTTCACTCAAAATAGACACTTTTTTAAAATTATATGTGAACATGGACCACAAAACCAGTCTTAAGTAGCATGGGTATATTTGTAGCAATAAGCACATATACACTGTATGGGTCAAAATGATATTTTTTTCTTTTATGACAAAAATCATTAGGATATTAAGTAAAGATCATGTTTTATGTTTTTGTAAATTTCCTACTGTAAATATATTAAAACTTCATTTTTGATTAGTAACATGCATTGCTAAGAACTTTATTTGTACAATTTTAATGGTGATTTAATGATTTGTAAATCTCAGTTTAAAAAATTGACCCTTATTACTGGCTTTGTGCTCCAGGGCCACATATATCCATATGGTATGGAAGTATGCATATACAGCCTTGTCACAAAGGCAATACGGAAGCACTGGGATTAGGCTGCTATCCACGTGAACACAATAAGAACATATGCTACATGTACTACGATACCTTCTAGAAAAGAAAACAAAGAGTTAAGCTCACAGCAGCTTATTTGAAACATCTGGTTCTTCCAGCAAAACTATGTACTTCATATCGTTGAGGTAAAAAAAATGATTATTGGCAATTAAATGCCCATTAATTTTGCAAGCACGGAATCCTGCCAGATGTTTTACATCAGAAAGAAAAATAGCCACTCCTATTTTTTATTTCATAACAGTCGCCGGCATAATGGATCTTTTCCATACACATAAGCACAATTAAACGGTGTGGACTGTTTTAATGTACCTGCATTTGAAGAGGCTAAACTGACAGTATTAAGCACAGTTTGGGCTAAAGTAACTAAGTTCAAGAGTTTCCAGCAGGACAGAGACATGATATGATTTATAAAAGGGCGCCTCAGACTTGATTAATTCGATGCCACTATGCTGCCCGTTGTCTGAAAATAAACTGAAGGCCTTTTGAAAATCGTTGCCCTATTTCTTCTTATTGATATATCTGTGGCACAATTGGAAAAATAGAATCTAGGTCTTATAAATTAAGAACTCCTTGCTAGGCCACATGAAAACTGAAAACACTCCAAAGACAACGGCTGACTCCTCAACCTAACATAATAAATGACTATCGGGCGCTATAACAATCTGCTCCCTGCTTGCTCTGACCTCGACACAATGGCCCAGGTTGCCCAGCTGTGGCCCTGCTGGAGTGCAGCAGCTGAAGGCAGTCTTACTGTGCTCTCCACCCTGACCTGACTGGCTCTGGCTCTTCCTCAGGCCAGCACTTTTTAATTCCCATAAGAAGCAGAGAAGCGCTGAGAGGCCGGGGCAAGCAGGAGTAAGCATCTATTGCACGTGTCAGTGCCAGAGCCCATACACTCCCTCACTGACCTCAATTAGAGCAGACTAAAGACTAAAACTAACTGCCCTGCTACATGCACATGGATACAAACTAACAACTTACAGAGTACACGGATGGCATCATTAAACAGCTATTTTTTATAATACCAGAGTTAAATGAAGTTAATGAGGTTTATATTAAAGAAATGTCATGCTAAAAATATCAATTGTACAATATCACAAGCAAATCACAATGCCATAAACAATTAATATAGAGTAACTTACACGTTTGACACAATTTGGTTTTGTAGTTTTGCTCTGCCAAAGAAAATAATTTCCAAATAAAGCCAACGTGTCTCTAAACAAAACACGGCGGTGGTGTTTGGTTCCCAGGGTGAATCAATGTATGCAAAAGAATCAGTTGAGTGAATGATTCAATGACTCGATCGCAAATCACATCACTAGTTTCAATCCTGAATGAATCAGTGTTGAACGAATCGTTTAAGTGAATTACTGAAGGACTCGATCATGAAGACCTTCACTTTAGCGCTACCTACTGGCAAAATCATGTAAGCTGCATCATAAATCTAGGCCACTAACTGTGAAAAATGAAAAGATATATCTGTTCTGAAATATTATAAAACTGTATTTGGTGACTTGTGAATGTGTATTTTTTAATATATTTTTAAAATGTATTTTTATTATTATTATTATACATTTACAGTGTTTATTGTATTTGAAATGTTATTTACTACAACATTTTATATACAGGTACAGCTCAAATTTTTTTTATTGTAACTTATTTTAAAAAATGAAACTTTCATATATTCTAGATTCATTACATGTAAAGTAAAATATTTCAACAGCTTTTTTGGTTTAATTTTGATGATTAGAGCTTACTGTTCATAAAAGTAAAAAATCCAGTATCTCAAAATATTAGAATATTTCCTAAGATCAATCAAAAAACGCGAAAGTATGTTCATTTATGCACTCAATACTTGGTCGGCAGCACATATTACAGCAAATGACTTGCTCCTAGCACCAATTACAGCATCAGTGAAGTGTTGCATGGAAGTGACCTGAGCCTTTAGATTGTCTGTATATTGTTGGATCGACTGTTTCTCATCTTTCTCTTTCTCAATGGGGTTCAGGTCAGGCATGTTGGCTGGCCAATAAAGCACAGTAATATCATGGTCAGCAAACCACTTGCAAGTAGTTGTTGCACTGTGGGCAGGTGCTAAAGTCCTGCTGGAAAAGGAAATCAGCATCTCCATAAATCTTGTCAGCAGATGGAAGCATAAAGTGCTCCAAAATTTTCTGGTAGATGGCTGCACTGACTTTGCACTTGATAAAACACAATGGACCAACACCAGCAGACATCATGGCACCCCAAATCATTACTGACTTCAGAAACTTCACACTGGACTTCAAGCAGCTTGGATCAGCATCTCCATAAAGCTTATCAGCAGACGGAAGCATAAAGTGCTCCAAAATCTCCTGGTAGATGGCTGCTTTGACTTTGGACCTCTTTGGACCACTGCATTGTCTTTGGAGGACTTTGGACCACTGAGCAAGAATCCAGTTCTTTTTCTCCTTAGCCCAGGTAAGATGCTTCTGACATTGTTTCTGTTACAAAAGTGGCTTGGTAGTCCTTTTCCTGAAGACGCCTGAGAGTGGTGACTCTTGATGTGCTGACTCCGGCTTCCTTCTACTCCTTGTGAAGCTCTCCCAAGTGTTTGAATCGGCTTTACTTGAAAGTATTCTCAAGCTTGCGGTCATCCCTGTTGCTTGTGCACCTTTGCCAATTTCTTCCTTCCAGGCAACTTCGCATTCACAGTTTTTTACGATTGCTTAGGCATGATTTTGAAAACAAGTCTCATTTTGTCAAAACATTACACACAAGTAGAAGAACATCTAAGATCTTTTGCAAAATGAAACACTTCATTAAAAAATGTACAATAATTTAACAGTTAAGCCAGTTTTGGTACCATATGGCTCATACAGTCAGATTCTGTGTGAACCACTTACACACTGCTGTGTCCAATCTTAAACACTTGTAACATTTTTACCTTTCTGATGATACAGTCTGGGTTTGATTTCTTTTTATTTTTTAAGATTTTAAAGCACATGAATATACTGACCAAACACAACACACGTGACAAGTACTGCACCCTGATGAAAGTATTTATTTATCACCACATTGTAAAATCCTTCAGTACATCATTGCAATTAGGCTGCATTTTGCATTATCACACAGGCCTTCTCTATAGCTTGAATGAGGGGTATAACATAGAGATCATAAAAAAACAAAAACAAAAAAAAACTAAATAAAAAGAAAATTAAGGAAGATAGAGTGTTGTGGGAGGTACTGGAATAAATTAACCAGTTTCTGGTTGCATCAGTCTAATACCTAAATGTGAGTATGTGGTCTGCGTTGTAAGGACCTATTTTGTCATGCTGGTATATGAGCCCATTCTGCGTGAATGTAGCATATATTGTGATGTTATCACCATGTTGACCCGGGACATTCAAAATAGCTCTGTGACCAAAGATGTTTCTCCCCATTCCTCTTACAGCAACACTGCCTTTAATTTTTGTTGACAAAAATCCACCTGTTGCCGTTTTATAGTGCTTACACCTTGATTGTTGAGTTTATAGATAAGCACCTAAGTGTCTGCACACCTGATGGCTGTGTTTGATCAATTGGTTCATGTGTGTAGTATTTTGGAAAGAAGTGCCTTAAAATGGCAAAAAAATTTGGGCTGAGGTTTTGCTCCTTGGGTGTCAGGTTTCACTAACTGTGTGTTATTTTTAATTTTAGTGTGTAAGCAATCGTAAAAAACTGTAATATGCTTTAATACGTCACTCTGTAAACAGCCACCCCATTCAGTAATGACCTTTTGTGACTTCCTCTCTTTGTGGAGGGTGTCAATGATTGTCTCCTGGACCACTCAGCAATCTTCCCCATTAGTGTGGTTTCAAAGAACAAGAGATATCCAGAATTTATAGGAATATTCATTTAATGAAACTCAAATGTAAATATTTTAATATTTTGAGATACTGGATTTTTGACTTTCATGAGCTCTACGCTCTAATCATCAAAATAAAAAAATAAAAAACTTCTGAAATGTTTCACTTTAATGAATTTACAATATATGAAAGTTTCCTTTTTTTAAAAATAAGTTACAATAAAAAAAATTAACTTTTTCACGGTATTTTTTTTTTTAGCTGTACCTGTAGATTTTATATTTTATATATATTTTATATTTATATTATTTTTTCTATATATATATATATATATATATATATATATTAGACTATATTATATATAATTAACAATGCTGATTTCTATAATAGCCTGCAGTTGCTGAGGAACAGACAGTAAATTATGGATTTCTAATTTGTATATTTATTTATTTGTTTATTCTTATTTTTATTTATTTGTTTATAAAGTTGCTTGGCCATCAACCTCATGTTTGTTTATTTGTTTTGTTTTTTTCACTTTACAAGTTTCCACTACTTTTTTTTTTATTAATAGAAAATGTTTTTTATTAACAAAATAAACAACAGCAGCAGCAACAACAACAAAAAGGAATATATCAATGTCTTAAATTGTTAAATGGAGTTTTTGTCTTTAGAAAGGTTGTTTTGTTTCGCTGTATGTTGTTGTTTTTTTGTTTTTTTTACAATTTTTCACAACTCACAACTTTTACAACTGTCATATGGAGTTTTTGTCTGTAGAAAGTTTGTTTTTTGTTTGTTTGTTTTTACATTTTTCCACAACTCACAACTTTTAAAACTGTTATATGGAGTTTTTGTCTACAGAAAGTTTTTGTGATGTTTTGTTTCTTGCTTGTTTCATTTTTGTTTTGTTTTTGTTTTGTTTTTTTGTTGTTGTTGTTTTGTTTGTTTGAAAGACATTTGTTCAACTGAACAAGTGGTATGTTGTTAAACAACAATACAACCAGTGAACATTCATTCCTCACAGCTTCATTTTCACTTCTGTCAAATAATAAACATGGTGCCACCCTGACTAAGATCTACGTATAATTTTACAAAGAGGATGAATAGATGCATTGTGGCTCAAATTTTTCTAAAAATATGCATTACAATCAACAAAAAAAGTTGATCTCTTTTAATTTTTTTTCTCCCTGAGCCACTGGGGATGTTCATTTATACTTGCACTTTGGAGATCACAGCAGTCCTGCTCACAAGCAGCGTAACAGGAATAACATCAAAACCTCTAAATCACTGCTTCACTGTTATTTTGGGATACCCAGCAGACCAGGACACCAATTGAAGCCTCATCAGCAGCCCTATCATCTCAGCAGCGGTGGTGGGTGGCCAGAGCAGATTTGTGAGGGTCATATGCCTAACTGCGACCTCCATAAGCAACCAACAGGCCGGGCTCCTTTTAGCTAATGCAATTAACCTTGCGGAGAGAAATAAAGAAGGACGGAGCAACAAAAAGAAAACAGATAGCACAAAGCCACAGTATGATAAAGAGAGAGAGAGAGAAAAGAAGAGAGGGAGACTCCCAGAAAGAAAGGTAGAGGTGAGAAGCTTAACTCATAATGATAGGGGGAAGCGTGCCTGGGCTGAGGGGGCTCTCTTCTCTCGGCTCTGTCTCTTCTCAGGGGAAGCAAAGGTTGGAAGCACTCGTCTCGTGGAGGAGGTAAGATGAAGGGCCAGTGTCAGGCTGGCTTTTAATGGTCAGAACTGTGGTTAGTTCTTCTGACTATGTCCTGTCCCCCGTGGCTCAGAGTCCACTCCATATAACTGGCCATAATTCACCTCGTTTGGCAGTTTGGGGTCTCCGAGGTGCAGGATAAAAAGTGCAGGGAGCAGTAATGGCACCGAGAACAGCTGAGGGCACATCTTGTGAGAGAAGAGCAGAAAACCGCACTCTGACTGGAACCTTTATACCAGTACATGCACTAACAGGAAACAACAGTTTTATTCGTATAGTGTCACAAAATAACACCATGTTTTCCTATAGAATAATCACAAAAACAAATCAATTACTTTTAGTTGCATGAAGAAACATTGCACTGTTAAGCTGGTTATATAACTCTATGAAACCTGCTCACATTGCAATAGACTTCATTACTGTCCGTCACTTTGCTTTTGCCAAGCATCTTGTCACCTGTTGTTTCTACTATGTATTTCTACATTGTATTCTGTTATTTATATTATTATATTTGTTTTTTTTTAACTATAATATATTAACAAAAATACACACTGCCGTTTAAAAGTTTGGCATTAGTATGATTTTTAAAGTATTTTCTGCTCATCAAGGCTGTGTTTATTTGATTAAAAATATAGAAAAAAAAACAGTAATATTGTATAATATTATTGAAATTTAAAGTAGTGGTTTTCTATTTTAATATACTAAAAAATAGTATTGATTCATGTGATGCAAAACTGAATTTTTAGCTTCATTACTCCGGCCTTCAGTGTCACATGGTCTAATTTGCTGTTCAAGAAACATTTATTATTATTATTATTATTATTATTGTTATTATTATTGTTGTTATCAATATTTAAAACGGTTTTGTCATCTAAAAATGTTTTTTGTCATCTTTGATGAATAGAAAGATCCAAAGATCAGCTTTTATCTAATATTTATATAAATTACTGAAATTATTACTTTTTTTTAGCAGGATACTTTAAATTGTTTTTTAAAAAGTGATGACAAAGACATTTATAATGTTACGAAATATTTCCAATAAATGATGTTCTTCTGAACTTTCTATTCATCAAAGTAACCTGAATTTGAAAAAAAAAATATATACTCAGCTGTTTTCAATATAATAAGAAGAAGAAGAAGAAATGTTTTTGAGCAGCAAATCAGAATATTTAAATAATTTCTGAAGGATTGTGTGACTGGAGTAATGATGCTAAAAAATCAGTAATGAAATCACAGGAATAAATTATATTTTAGATATTTTATATTCAAATAGAGAACAGCTATTTTAAATTGTAAAAATATTTCTAAATTGTACTGTTTTGGGTGAGAAGAAGAGACTTATTTAAAAAACATAAAAAATCGTACTGTTCAAAAACTTTTGACTTGTGTATATGTATATATATGATCGGTAATATATATTAATATTATATCAAGTTGGTAAATGTTCAGCAATTTGTATAATTTATTTTTTATTTTTTATTGTATTTTTATTATTATTATTATTATTATTATCGTTGTTGTTAAGGGTATTGAGTTATCTTTGTATGTTTATGTATTATTATTTTTATTATACTATTTATTTATTTTTTTTATTTTAGTTATCCAGTTCTAAAGAAAAAGAACTGTGAAAAATTTAACTTGATATACTCTGTCAATAAACAGAGATGATGGCAACAATACAAATAATGAAACAAAAAAAATAAATACATATATAAATATGTCAAATACAGGGGTTGGACAATGAAACTGAAACACTTGGTTTTAGACCACAATTAGTACGGTGTCAGGCCTCCTTTTGTGGCCAATACAGCATCATTTTGTTTTGGGATTGACAAATACATGTCATCCACAGTAGCCAGAGGGATTTTGAGCCATTCCTTTTATAGAACAGTGGCCAGGTCACTATGTGATTCTGGTGTAGGAAAACGTTTCCTGACTCGCTCCTCCAAAACATCCCAAAGTGCCTCAATAATATTCAGATCTGGTGACTGTGCAGGCCATGGGAGATGTTCAACTCTGCTTTCATGTTCATCAAACCTCTCTGTCACCAGTCTTGCTGTGTGTATTAGTGCATTATCATCCTTATACATAGCACCACCTTTAGGGTACTATGTCTGAACCATTGGGTGCACATTGCCAACCTTCACACTTTGCTCTTACTGGTGGAATGTGCAATAAGTGAAGATTGGCCACCAGGCTGCGCAAATATAGCCATGAAACCTCCAACACTATATTGGCCAGTGTTTCAGTTTCATTGTCCAACCCCTGTAAATACACACATAAACAGTGAAAACAATAAAAGAACAAAATAATGTTAAAATAACCACAATATAGTCTAGCATTGCATATCTGCTTAAAGGGATAGTTCACCCCAAAATTTTAATTCTGCAATTTATTCATCCTCACATGTTGAAAAAAAGAGATTTTTAAGAATGTTGATGACCAAACAATTGCTGGAAGCCATTGACTTCAATAGTATGGAAAAGAAAAAACAATACTATGAAATACAGTGGCTAACAAAATTCGGTTTGGTTAACAAAATTCTTCAAAATATCTTATTTTGTGTTCAACATAAAAAAGAAATTCATACAGATTTGGAGCAACATGAGGGTGAGTAAATGATATCAGGAATCTCAAAACTATCCTTTTAAAAATGGAATATGGGTTAAAAAAAAAAAAAAAACGTGTGACCTATTTTATTTTATTTTCAAGCCACATGAATTTTCCAGTGAAATCATAGATAGTTTGTAACTGACATTTGTACATTTATATATAACCTGATGCAATAACAGCAATATACACACCCACCCATGTTACAGATGAGGTGCTCAGCTTTTATTTCCTAGCGCTGATAAGCATAAAGTGCCTGAAAAAGCAGTTAATGGTAATAGCTGACTAACTGCTGTGATTTGCTGATGGCATGGAGAGAGAGAAAATAAAAAGGCAGTGATAAAAAGAAGGGGAAGGGGGTTTGACATTTTCTGTTAGCTCTAACTGGGGCACAGAAGTGGCACTGCCATCAGAAGCTGGGAACCAGTTCTAGTCTGGGCATGTCAAGTCTGGATCACTCAGGAAAAGACAGACCCTTCTTACCCCCTGTCCTGGGGCAAGTACGGACAGCCCCGAACACTGCTGAGCACTCCTGCAGACCAATTAAAACCTGCAAATCACAAACCTGCACTCACACAGAATCATTCTGTAAGCTATTATTCATATCAATATGTACCTAAGTTATAAAGAAGTGTCAAACCAGTTTAAAAAGGCTTGATTTAAAATTGGCTGACACAGATCCAGTTTAACTGCAAAAGTGCCAATTAACAGAAGAAATATAAGCAAGTTTTCAATATGCAGCTGTGTTCTAAATTTTAATTTAGTGGTAACACTTTACAATAAGGTCATTTGTTAACATCAGTTAATGGATTAACAGGAACAATACATTTATTACATTAATCAATATATTTATTAATCTTTGTTAATGTTTAATCAAAAAATCAGTTGTTCATTGTTAGCTCATGTTAGTTCACAGTGCATTAACAAACACAGATTGTGATTTTAATAATGCATTAGTAAATGCTAAAATTAAAATAAAAACATTAAGTAAGATTAATAAATGTTGCAGAAGTATTGTTCATTATTAGTTCATGGTAACTAATGTAGTTAAGTAATGTTAACTTATGAACCTTATTGTAAAGTGTTTCCAATTTTTATACCATTTTATGTATTTAAACTTTATTTTTATATACACTTTAATTAAAAAAAACAATGAAAGGTCAAACAAGAAATAATAATACACAATTCTAATATTTCTTAAAAAAATCCCTAATAATTCTGAATATATAAATTATATATGTTAAGTGACTTGATTATATAAAGTGTAGATAAAATGTAAATCCTGAATAATATTTATATATCCAGGATATATATTCAGAATTTCATGTAATTATTTTTTGTGTGTTCCTTCATTTGAATAACAATGTTTGTTTGTTTGTTGCACTTATTTCAGTATTACTTATAAAATATTTTTAATTAGCTTTTATTTTTATATTTTCAGTTTTCATTTTAGTTATTTTTATTTGTTTCTATTTAACTATTACTATTGATTTATTTATTACAATTATTCATTGCAGTTTTATTTGTAGTTTTTATTTTTGTTCATTAACATGAACTAAGAATAAAACCATAATTCTACAGCATTCATAATCTTAGTTAATGTTAATTTCAACATTTACTAATGCATTATTAAAATCACAAGTTGTGCTTGTTAACATTAGTTTATGCACAGTGAACTAACATGAACAAATAATAAACTACTTTTCTAACAATAAACTACTATTTTTCTTAATTAACATTAACAAAGATGAGCAAATAGTATAATAAATGTATTGCTCATTGTTCGTTCAAGTTCATGTTCGTTCATTATTTTAATAGTTTAATTTACAGTTTAGTTTGTTGATGGTACTGACGGATGCTCTTTTCTCTTATTTGTCTCAATACAGGTCCAGATCCAAAAATAAGGTGTCCCGACCCTGCAAAAAGGTGTTCGGTCCTCATTCCATTCAGCTGCACTTTCAGCTTGGTGCAGCTAAAACAGAAGACGTGTTAGCACTGTGACGGTCTCAAGGGAGCGAGCGCCGAGGACAGTGTGGACTCTCTCAGATACCAATCACTGCACCCAGGGGCTTTGTCTTCACAGTAAAATCTCATTATCAGCCAGACCGGTACAATTTGCCACGCATATCTGCATATTGATTCCCACTACAGACGCCATTGACTAAAAGAGTACGAAGGCCCGGGCTGCCAGGGCGGAATAAAACAAGTCGAGCTGATGATACGCCAGGGATGGGAAATCTGACAATAACAACCCTAAAAGTTTGATTTGACTGAAAGAGTGATCCACTTTGCCCAGAGTACAGTAATTTTGAGATTATGAGTTGCTCTATGATGGTTGTAGGACATATATGATGTGATGGGTAATTATGGCGTGTCGTGGGTCGGGCTCGTCAGCGGCAGCCAACGCAATCAGCTCGGTGCAGAAATAAATGGGTCAGGAGGAGAGCCGCTGATTAAAATCACATTGAATAGTGTGGGGTTTCCTTGCTGATTTCCACTGCTGGCCCTACATCTGTTCACGTACGAGGAGATACAAAAAAACAGAGATGGCAAGCAAGCGTCTGTGGGGAAGCAACGCACACACGCTGCACGCACGAGCATGTCGATCCGCATTATCGCACACATCAACGGACCTGCTCCAATCCTGTTAAACAGACGAATACGAAACGTCCATGACACATATCAAAAGACTCTTATTTAAAACATACTCATTTCTGCTTCAGCATACTCAGCGAAGCATAACTAAGTGTGCTGAGCCACATGAGTCAATAAACCTGAGTGTGTGTGCGTGTGTGTGATTGTGTTAACCTGTGCTGGATTGAATGGCAGGTGGGCTCAAAGGGCACGGTGTGCCTGCTGAGTGGGCAAGGAGAGTGGAGCAGCTGCAGCCAGGCCCACATGGCCCTTAACGGCCCCTTACGGCCCCTGGCTGTCAGAGAAAGAAGCTGTACTGAGGGTCAGCTCTACCAGCACATCACCAGCTAAAGAGGGGGAAAGAAAAAGGGAAAAGTACATGTATATAAATTGACTGACATGCTGTATATTTTATGCAAACAACACTCTAATTCAGTTTTACATATTTGGTAGTGCTGGTGTGGTCACTGACTTTTTTGTTTTGAAGAAATATTCAAGAGATGGAATATAATATAATATAATATAATATAATATAATAAATATTTTGCCAATAAGTTAATTTATAAAGTTTTTTATATAACTAAATAATAAAAAACAATACAAAATTATTTAAAAAACATATATTTCACACAAAAAATGTATTATTAAATTATATTATATTAGAATAATACAAAGAAATTGTTTACACACTTTACCTGTACAAATCCTGTTTATTAAAATTACACAAACACACATATATAGGTGTGTGTGTGTGTGTGTGTGTGTGTGTGTGTGTGTGTGTGTGTGTGTGTGTGTGTGTGTGTGTGTAAATAAAAATATTACAAAAATACATAAATATATATCAGTCTATATTATATTATAGTATATTATCAATAATAAAAACAAATACCTATATAAATCCTGTTTATTAAAAATACACAAACACACATGCACACGTGTGTAAATTAAAAAATATTAAACCTAAATGTAAAATATTATTTAAAAATATATGTAAATATATTATTCAATTTTATTCTATTTTATTATTCTACTATATATACTTATCAATAATAAAAATAAATTGTTACACACTTCACCTGTATACATCCTGTTTATTAAAAGAAAGTAAATTAAAAGTGATTTAAAAATACACAAAAAATTACCTAGATGTAAAACATAAAAAAATATATACATATATTTTCTAAATTATATTATATTATACTCAACTTAAAACTACATTTGAATCTAAATGTGTTGTCCAACAGGGAAATGAGCTGATTATCTTGCAAAAGCTGTGTAAAGCTATCCATTTTATTTTATCATAAATATCATTTCACATCCCACTATAAACAAACAGAGATAATGGGCGGTCAATAAAGAGATTATATTTCCCTCTTGTCCACAATCCAACACGAAACACTTAAAGTCACAGAAAAACAAGTTCTACTCTAGAGAAATAGTACCGGTGCCATTTAACAGCTATGTGAAATCAATATACAGCTAGAGAGAAACATCATAGTAAACCAGTTATTGACGTGCTGCAGTAATTTACACTTGCCATTACAAGATGGATTGAGGCGATATTTATTTAGCCAGAAAGCTGGCAGCGGGGATATGGTACAGCAGCTGCCGCGGTTGCCAGATGCTTGAAATACACCCTCCGTCCATCAAAACCCCTCCCTTGATGATTTCCTCCTTGTTGCAACCTGACAACCTTAAAACAACTGTATAATTAGAGCGGCATCTGCCGCGCTGCGTCTCTCTCTGGATCAATCAGGAAACTTCGGACCGAGTGAGACGACGCAAAATGACACGCAGACACAATGAGAGAAAATGCTGCTGCAGGTACAATAAAAAGACAAGGCTGCGATTACTGCCTTGAACTAACCACAGTGATATCTGTTTGTTGTCAGAAAACGTACTTGTGAAAGAGTTTGTTGTCACATCCATCCGAAATGAATCAACACCGCTCCCATCTGCTAGTTAAAATTTCAAAATGATCAACATTAGCACATCACAAGCCAGTACCCTAAAACTCATCCTGAGAGGAATGAAAGGCCTAACGCTTTAAAAAAGTTTAACACCAGACACTCATCATACGCCTGCAATTAACATTGCGTCCTGTATGGTTTTCCTCTAACCTCAGTGACCCCAGAGACACGGACTCTTAATTAAAGACACAGTGTAAAATGTCACAACAGATGACCCTCTCGACAGATGACTAAAAGAAAGATGAAAGGCTGAAGCGCTAGTTGAAGATCTGGTACAGTATATCACACAAATGGATTGCCATGAAGAGATTTCTCTAAGAATGAATTGCACCTACACAACATTAGCTTCTGCACAACATTAATTGCACTGAGCTAATAGCACAAATAGAGCCTAATTTACATAGAAAGGGGGTGTATTTTCTCCAAAATGAATGCTGCTGACTTAATTTACTGTAAATACTCACTGTGCAGTGCTACAGCAGTGTATTTAGCATCTGGTTCAACTGGAATGTGGTTGTTTTGCACTGAAATACAGCACAAGAGTGGGAAAACTGTTAAGCTTTCCTATGCAATAAACAATTCTAGTTCATTTCACACTTTGATTTGTGTGTGTGAACTTGAAATGAGAAAGGTTCTCTGTTATTGAGAACAAGTCTGTGCTTGTTCATTGTGATTAGCACTACACCGCTACATCTCATCTAAGCAGAATTATCACCTCCGCAGTTAGTCCGTATCAGAGCCGTACTCATGATTCTCAATGCTGCTGGCTGCGTGAAGGGAAATGTATTTATTTGTTCTTTTATTAAAGCAATTTATGAAAGAACAGACAATGGTTATGGCTGAAAATCTGCATAACTCTATCAATGCAAATAAACATCAGTAATTTATTCCAACTCAACAGAACTCACACAATACATTTGGGGTGTCTGGTGTAAAATGTTCAATTACACACTCTGGTATTAAAAAGGATTCGGGTTTGTCATGATTTATAGTTTTTTGTCTGGTAATGAGCTGATTGTGTACTTGTTTCCCACTGTAGAACATAAAATAAAATGATTTTTTTTTGTTTTTTATAAGCATCTGCATTTGAGGACAATAGATGTTCTGTAAATTAAACACTCCCTCTGCTGGACAGAGATTAATATCTACACGCACAATCACAACCACTGAGAGGGAAATGGACAGAAGAAATCATGAATAACTCAATTACTTCACATGCAATATAAAAAGGCCAAAAGGCAAGAAAAAAAAGTCCTCTAAATAGGAACTAGTATATATATTCAGAATTATGACTTGAACTTGAATAATGACTAGGTTTCAGCACTTTTAATTATTCAAATTTTGTTTGGCCCTTCATTGTGGAAGGCTGTTTCCTCCACTGAATAACAAAATAAAAAAAGGTTATTGCAAATTGCAACTATCACCGCCCCTCTCTGTCTCCCACTCACTTCCTGTCATATCTCCACTGTCCTGTTAAAGAAAAATGGAAAAACACCAAAAAAAAAAAAAAAAAAAGAATTGCGTGATACAAACATTACGTGAAAAATTATTTTTCTCAGAACTGTGAGATAAACACTCGCGGTCGTGACTCAAGTCATAAAGTCCAATTTTTGAGTTTAAAAAAAGACTTTTTTAAAGAGAAGAGAACTGCGAGCTTATTTCTCAGAAATGTCCTCCTACATAGGCACTAGTAGGGCCCTATGATTTCCACGGAATCCAGTTATAAAAACGGATCGTTTTATTAACGTGAAATGAAAGAATTAATCAAAAGTATGTCATCAAATTAAATCGAATTGTGATATGAACTAGTATGTGTAAATATTAAGCCGCAAAAAAACTATTTAAATATGAATCCTGGATGTTCCGCATGTCTCTGTTTTTATGAATGGTGCAGACGTGCGTTTTGTTTACTATACATACTGACGCATGCGCGAGGCTTCTGGTGATTTCAGCATCTGGCGTCTCAATAAAAAGAAATAATTACACAATATTACACAACACAGCATTTCTTAGTGAATAAAATTTTGAATGCTAAAACCAGAATTTGGTAACAATAAAATACAATAATTCATAGGGCCCTAAACATGTCATTTTTGTTAAACCTTTAATAAATTGGTGTTAAATTGTATAAGTTTCATGATTTTAATTAATTAGCCATGCTTTTTTGATTAATACGATTTTATTTAACCATTAAAAAGGAGTCCAGAAAAAATAAAATAGAAAAAAAACAGAATCCAGAAAAATTAAAAAGGAAAAAAACGGAATTTGGATTTCATAGGGCCCTACACTAGTATATATATATATATATATATATATATGTATATGTATATGTATACGACTTACACGACACGACACACGACTTAAGACTGATATGTTCTCAGAATTGCGAGTTTGTGTTATAAAGTCAGAATTGCGAGATATAAACTCACAATTTGGAGAAATAAAGTCACAACTGAGAAATATAAACTTGCAATCCTGAGAAGAAAAAAAGTCTGAATTGTGCGTTTACTTTATTTCTCAGAATTGCAAGTTTATTTCTCAGAGTCACGAGTTTGTCTTGCAATTCTGACTTAATTTCTCACAGTTACGAGTTTATATTTCACAATTCTGACTTTACATCTCACAACTGTGAGAACTGTTTTTATTAAACATTTCTGAGAAAAAAGTCAGAATTGCAAGATAGAAGTTTGCAATTACCTTTTTTATTTTTTATTCAGTAGCGGAAACGGGCTTCCATGCTTCATAATATATAGTTTCTAAAAAATATATATACCAATAATTTAAAAAAACAATTAATAACATTATAAATATCATTAAAACATGTTAGCACACAGTGTCTATCCACACAGTGTCTACATGATTATTTCCTAGGTTATCACACTGTACACATCCGACTGAGATCTGCTACATGCTGATCTCTTAGTTTCATACCCTGAGGTGCCAGCAGAGGTCTAAAACACCCTCATGTCTCAGCCAAACACCATGATCTATGTTAACCAAAAAAAAATAAAAAAATTAACAAGTAAGCGATAGATCGAGAGCGCGAGAGAGAGAGGGAAAAAAACACCCCGCAGTGAAGCACACGACTTAAATTAAAAGAGGGGTGGGGGCAGGCTTCAAGGTTAATTACATGAAGAACTTCCCTGTTTGAATTAAAATCACTCACTCCATGCAGCACTAACATAAGGAGCATTCAAACCCACACAGTGCTCGGGATAATTCTTACAGTGCGGCACATTTTAACTCTTGACCCCCTGATAAGAGCAGCATGGGGATTTGCTGAATGCTCCATCTACAGACAAGAGGAGTTAGATGACAAGTTTAGGGTGAATCGTAGTGCAAGCGCTCATAAAAGATCATTTGCACGCCTGTGAAGTGCGATTACACGTCGACTAGTTATATTTTTAATTGATTCGAGACGTATTACACCCTGTCTTTATATAGTAAGATGGTAGGAATTTGTGTGAAAAAACACACATACCTGGCTTTATTCATTTTAAGAGCCGGTAATAGTTCTAATGCGAGGATGATACAGTGTTCTTTTAGCGTTAGCACTGGTAATCAGAGGCCAGGTTGGCTGGATTTAGATGGAACAGAATGCAGGAATAGATCGCTGGGGAAAGTTCAGCGAGGAGGCATCATGGGTTCACAGGCAGTATCACCGAACACCTCTTTCACTCATCCTCCTCATCTTCCTCCTCCCTTTCGTTCTCCCTCCGGCTGGGACTGCCACAGAAGAGCAGAGATGCCCAGAGAGACGAAGAGTGAGGGAGTGAGGGGGCGAAAGGCAAGACGAAACTTCGGTTTGATAAAGAGAGAGGGGAGAGAGGTAGAGAAAAACATTACACATCAGCAGAAAGGAGGAGGAGGAGGAGAGGAGGAAGGCACTCTTCAACTTTCCCTGCTGTTCCCAGCTGTGTTACAGCAGAGTGCTAGCCTTTGAAGAGCTGGTGGCAAAATACACACACACATGCATATTTTTCCCTCCAGATAACCAACCAACTGTTCCCTCACTGGCCTTTCCCTGACTCCCCCCACCCCCCCGGAAAAGATCACATCGTTTCTTTTTTGGCTTGTTTGGTTTTAAATAATAAATGATACCGTGCCTTATCCTGCCTATCTACATATTATTAAATATGGAGAAAAAACAGAAAGGCGCAGCACTTTCAAACACAGTACAACGTTGAGCTTTCGGTCGCCCACACATGCTGTCTGGTGCACGACTAGGTCAAAAAACAGCATTTGTAATTGGAAACTAAACTCTTAACAATATCAAGCTGTGATTCAAAGAAAGGCCTATGGTGAAAGGGGTTTTACGCAGTTTAAGATTTTTGACGTCGATTTTCAGCCTGTAGCTGGCTGCTGCTGTAACAAAATAAAAATAAAAAAAATTGAAAAACTACATTTTTGCAAAACTCAAAGAATATATCTTTAAATACAACGCACTGCAGTTTTCAGCTAAAATGAACCTATTAACCTATTCACATAAATTATGATCAATTTATTGATTAATAAAGACTTTTTTGTATGTGTTCCTTGAAAATACTATTTTATGATCTCAAAACACTTTTGTCACAGCACATGATTTGCTGTGATAAACTAATACTTCCTGAAATTTGTATCACGTTATCTGCTCCATAAGTATGGTTTTTCCTGTTGTAGTAAACTTGCTCAGTAGCTCACCTGGTACTGCGTAGCACTTAAAATATCATTAAAACAAAAGTCACAAAAAAAGAGCTCAAATCAAGCTAAAATAGCACAGTTGCTTCAGAAAATGCATTTTTATCTCACTTTTGGTTTTGTTACCACTATCGGTTATGGTTAAAGGAATAGTTCACGCAAAAATGAAAATTTCCCCATGATATACTTACTCTCAAGCCATCCTAGGTGTATATGACTTTCTCCTTCCAGACAAACACAGTCAGAGTTGTTTTAAAATTTATCCTGGCTCCTCCAAGCTTTATAATGGTGGCGGATAGTGGCTGATATTTTGAAGCTCCAAAAAGCGCATATATCCATCGTGTACATTTTGGAAAAAACAAATTCTTGAAAACCAAATCTTGTGTTTTATTAAGATATTTTTTTTTTTTCCTAAATTATTTTCATATTGCATATTTATCCTTTTTTAGTTTTGGTTTTGAAAGTAAGGTAAATACTGGTAAAATGCACCAACAATCACATAAATATATACACTTTTTGATATAAATTATGATATCTAAATTATATTACAATTAGGCTATCCATCTCATAGTAGTCAACATTTCAATAACAGTAGAAGTTAACTTTTATTGTAGTCTTCAAATCTGGATATTGTCTTACGTTTAAAAGTCACTTACAGAGGAAGTTTGGCTCCATCAGGCTAACCTGACAGTCAAAACACCTATAGTTGTGGGTGTATTATTGACATGTCAAAGTCTAGACCCTGAATACTAGACAAACATTCTTTTTCAGACATATTTCCAAGAAAAAAAAAAAACTAATCTTATATTCGGGTCAATACGGTATGTTATTTTCAAATACAGAGCATTAACCTTTTAGCAACACTCACTAGACATTTAAAGCGATAGTTCACCCAAAAATAAAAATTACCCCAGGATTTACTCACCCTCAAGCCATCATAGGTGTATATGACTTTCCTCTTTCAGACAAATACAATCAGAGTTATATTAAAAAATGTCTTGGGTCTTCCAAGCTTTAAAATGGCAGTGAATGGCTTTTTAAGTCCAATAAAGTACATCCATCCATCATAAAAAAAACAATCCACACAGCTCCAGGGGCTTAATAAATGCCTTTTAAAATAAAGCAATGCATTTGTGTAAGAAAAATATCTATATTTACAACTCTATAAACGGTAATCTCTAGCATCTGCTAACTGTTGTACGTGCTTTTATGAGAGAGTGGCATTCCAGTGGAACGAGACGAGACTAGCAGTGAATATGCTAGTCTTGTCAGAACCAAGTTTTGTTTACAGCAAATGAAAACCAGTCTTCTCTTGGCTTAAAACGAAATTCATTTTTGAATTGACATTTTTCTTTACAAATCCTCATTTTGTACTTGTAATTTGTGACCAGTGTTTTGTTTTGCTCTCTCCTCCTCGCTTCCGCGTTCATCACCACGTTTGTCTACATTCTACATCATCTGCTGGAACAGCATTAAAGATTATGGTTTATAAAGTTGTAAATATGATTATTTTTCTTATACAAATGCATCACTTCATTTCAGAAGGCCTTTATTAACACGCCTGTGGAGTACTCTTTATAACGGATGAATGCACTTTATTGGACTTCAAAGTGTCGACCACAATTCACTGCCATTATAAAGCTTGGAAGAGCCAAGACATTTTTTAATATAACTCTGATTGTATTCATCTGAAAGAAGAAAGACATATACATCTAGGATGGCTTGACGGTGAACTATCCCTTTAAGTTCCACACTGCCGCAACTTCCAACATGAAAAAAAAGAGACGTTACCACATTCACACTCGTCTGTTCACCTGAAAATTGAACACACGTTTAGCGCCACTTATTGGACATTTCACTTTGAAAGTGTCGCGAAACCTGCAAGAAGCAAAATAAAATCATTTTGCCGAAACGTTGCCACAGGCACGTTTTTCGAATGAGCCTGAGTTGAATTTTTTCCTTCAAACAGCTGTGAAAATAAGTTCTCCAGATCTCCAACTCCATCAGTTCGCGCAAAACAGTGACTGAACGAAGAACGGAGAGAAAGAAAAACAGAAAGAGGGAGAAAGAGGTGTCAATTGCTAGCCGTCAACTCATCTGATGTCCTCCCCGCACATCCAGAAGCGCTCACGTGTGAAAAGCCGCCGTAACTTTCACCGGGGACATTTTTGACGAGCAGCGAGGAAAGAGTTTGACAGATCCGGGCGACGTCAGGCCGTCTCTGGGCCATTTGGCATGCGGTGGGCGTCTGGCATGCTGAAGACTGCCTGTCAAACGCCTATGACTCCATAGAGTGGTGCGGGGACCCTACGGAGCGGCAGATGGGCCATTAAGGTAGTATTAATGTAGATGCCATGACTTTTCCCGCGCTGACTGGGACATGCTCTTTAGAACTGCGAGCAGCTGCTGCCATTTACTCCGACAGCTCCCCGCTAACTTTGGGCCAACTGGCAGAGCTGGAGTTTTTGTACCCAAGTAAAGCTAGTTAGAAATTGCTTTCAGGGACGCTCCTGAACATAAATGTGCTGTCAATAAGATGTAAGCACACAATATTGTCTACTCGCATATATTAGCGCTTTAACGCGTCAGCTAGCTCTGCGTGGATTAGCATACACCTGCATTAGCAAGTTAAGAAATAGGACTGTACACATGCTAACAATTATCGTTCTAATCACAGGCCGCAAATATTGAGCTGTAATGTAATGTTTTCATATTCATTTAGCCTCTAAGCACTAATATCATGCTTTAATTGGGAGAAAATTGGCTGTTGCTGAAAAATACAGAATAATCAGGAAAAACAAGCATAGATAAGCACTCCAATAAGACACATTCTACTCCACTAAATGAACTGAAATGGGATATTTTCAGACCATTAACAAAATCACATAGACAAAATCCTATTAGCACAATTATTTTTTTCCTCGTTGCAATTTGCAGAATCAGAGACGTCTAAGCTGCACACTTTCATGGCTAGTTAGCAAAGGAACCCATTCCAGATAAAGGAGAAAATCTACCGCCAGACACTCGAAACAAATACATCCTCATCAAATATCACAAACAAATACCAAGCACCTTCTATTTTCACATAAAAAAGTCAATGTGGTCCAGACAGCTGGCTGGATTCAGATTTGTTTGGCGATTGGCATTTGGGTCACAATTTAACTGCGCATCAGGAGAGTTAGCGAAACATGCTAATTCTGCTGCTAACACTTTGACAGAGTTTCATGTGTGCCTCTCATTCGCTCTCAGCCAAATGACTTGCAACTTTATTGCTGAAAATGCAGTGGAACTAATCCAGCTAATCGGCGCAGCATCTGCTGTGCTTTCTGTCTTTCTCTCGCTTAGCCTCCCAGGTTTCTTTCTCTCTCTCTTCTCGCTCTCTCCTCCAGATGAGTTGAGTTCAAACAGTACAGTTTGACGTAAGAGCGAATGGATTTATCGCAGAGGTGGACGTTCGCATATCTATTTGTGGCAACCTCTCACCACATTCTCATATCGGTTTGCAGCTGACAAACTGATGCTTCTTGGCCTTGAGGGTTGTCATGATACCAAAATTTCAGTAGTTGAAACCATATAGTGAAATCAGTTGTAATTTGACTTACTCCATATTTTTTTTATATTTACAAATAGTTTTGAAGTCAGTTTTGCTTTTTTTTTTGGTCAATATTGCTGTTTTATAAATATTAGTATAATAATAAAGATAAACGAGAACAGCAGACCTATTAGGCTAATCCAATATTTCATTACATCCATTTTTGGTTTGTTTTTGTCCGCTAAGACAAAACTGACTACATTTCAATTAATACCTCATCAAGATGATAATTTTCACCAAAAAGTGCCCTTGAATTGAGACTCTCAGCGCTACTTTTACTATTTTTATTTATTTATTTTTTAATTGTAGTATCAACTTGATACAAAAGCACTGCTACTTTTGACATCCCTATTGCCCATCATGTTGTACGTGGAGACCCATGCTAATGAAGCGTTAACTAAACAGGCCTGGTGATTGAAGGGTGGTCACGATGGGATTCGGCATCTCTGTAAGGACACTATGACAGACTGTCTTTGACTCGTACGCACCGCTACTCAATCAAGACCTCATATCCTGTTTGTGATCGGCGAAACACCAGAATGCTACTCGTTCTGTCATCCCTAAAGACAAATCTGATTGAGATCCCCTTGACGCAAGCCGTGAGGACACTCCAAGACAAGAAGAAATCGTCAATGTGGATTATTCATCTCCAGAAAAATATGGAGAGAGAAAAAAAAAACTGATGAATAATTTTGATAGAAATAAGTGTGAATAGATTCATACAGCAGCACAAATCAATTAATCAATAAATGTATTATAATATAAGCCATAGCGAATTAGATCTGCATATTCTATCATAAGAAAAAAAAGTCAGGGGTGTAAACTTTTGAATAGAGTGAAGATGTGTACATTTTTCTTATTTTGCCTAAATATCATATTGTTTTTATTTAGTACTACCCTTTAGAATCAACAGAACATACTTACAAGTTTACCAGAAGACAAAATAAGTTAAATGTACCTTAATCTTCAAATTCGAAAAGTTTTTACCCCCTGGTTCTTAATGCATTGTGTTTCCTTTTGAAGCATCAGTAAGTGTTTGAACCTTCTGTAATAGCTGCATATGAGTCCCTCAGTTGTCCTCAATGTAAAAAGGTGGATCTCAAAATCATACAGTCATTGTTGAAAAGGTTTCAAACACACAAAAATGCTAAAAAAAAAAACAGATAATAATTTATGGGACCTGAAGGATTTTTCTGAAGAACATCAGGCAGTTTAACTGTTCAGGACAAACAAGGGACTCATGAACAACTATCACTAAAAATCAACGTCTTTTATGTAAGGTCAATACTAAATAAAAAATAACATGCATTTTGTATAATCCCTCTTATTTTGGTAAAATAATTAACATTTTGAAGATTCTGCAAGGTGTATGTAAACTTTTGACCTCAACAGTATCTATGCGAAAGATATTTCCCAAGCATGAACATTTTGCCATCTTTAACTCACCCTTATGTCACTCCAAACCTGTAAAAGTTTCTTTCTTAGGTTTAAATATTTTGAAGAACCAAACAGTTGTTGACTTGGGGACTATCAACTGTTTGATTACCAGCATTCTTCAAAAGATCTTCTTTTATGTTCAACACAAGAAAGAAACACATGCAGGTTCGGAATGACATGAGGGTGAGTAAATTATGACAAAATTTTCATTTACTGATAGAAATGAGTGTGTGTGTGTGTGTGTGTGTGTGTGTGTGTGTGTGTGTGTGTGTGTGTGTGCGTGCATGCATTCATCCAGCAGCACAAATGAATCAATAAATGTATGGTATTAGAATTTAGGCCAGAAGAAAGGCAAATATTATCTGCATATTCAACATAACATGAAAAGCTTTAAACAGAGAGAAACTGAAAGGCCCATTGAAAAATGAAATAAAACAGTTTGAACTGGGGCAAAAAGCCTCTAAAGGGATCTCCAACCTGCAAAAAAAGGGGATCCCAGTCGTTTTTTACAAGGTGAGCATGACTGCTTTGCCATGCAAATGCATTCAAAGTCGCTCTAATACTGTGCAGTTATTGTAGAGCAAATGAGCAAAGGCTTTACATTTGAGAGAACAGCACCTCCAATCGCATGATGCAATATCCGCGTGTGGGTGTGTTACAAATAGGTTATTTCGGCTTTTATATATTTATTTATTTATATATATATTTCGCTACACAGCTGGAAGAATAGCAGCATTAGCTCGGCACTAGAAGCAGTCTGTTATTTGCTAACAAGACGATTAACATAAAAAGGGAATGGTAAATGTTATTTTCCAGCGCCGCACGACAACAGAGATGCAGTAATCATATTATTATTTGTATTTATGTCGTGATTAACCAGACATAATGCTCGTACAGGCTGCGTGGCTTACAATACCTCGGTTTTGCCACACTTCAAAAAATGTTTCATGCACAGGAACAGCAGTGTTTAGGGAAATAAAGTCTCGCTGTGGGATGCGATCAGGAGAGGGTGACGGCTTAAAGAGTGGAACGGCGTGGAGAACGAGAGCAGAAATACATACTAGTCAATGTGTGATGCATACACTTCTCACACAGGAGGAGAAAGTGTTGCTCCCTCTGCATGCAGCCACACATGTATACACTCACACACACACACACATACAGAGAGAGAAAGCTGGATAAGTGTGACTCGGAGCGTTTTGCTAATAACATGCAGAAACCAGAAGCTCCTCAGCCGAACAGATGAGAAAAGAAAGAGCCTCCTTCCTCAGAGGCCAGGCCAGACGCGCACACACACACACACACACACACACACACAAAGCATCAGCACACAAGAGACAAAGACTGAAAGAAGAGCTGCAACACAAGCACACATCACACACTACATACAGTAAACTCCGAGCAGACGTTTAGAATATCAGTGTCATATGAGCAACAAACCGCACACACCGAAGTGTGATTGGCCTTCCCGCTAAGGAAAAAAACAAAACACATTGACAAAAAAAATAAAAAATTCCGTCATCCAAGCATGACATGTCGGAGACAATTCCGACTTAATGAGCGTTTTGGCAGCTTCTGTCGAATGCAGACAGTGATTAACCAAACACTTCTGAGTACAAGGCACAGTGGTGCTCAAAGAAAACAGTGATGATCTCCACTTAATCGCCGCCAAGCCCAGAGCATCTGCCCGGCCAGCGCCGCACGCCCGCTCCGATAGGCTGTCATATCTCCCCAGAGTCTGACGGCCATATGCTCGGGCTCCGCCGCTCACGCCCGAGGAAGTTCGCTTTCTGACAAAGCGTCGGTGTAAATATGACATTCAAACAAGTGTGCCTATTCAGCCAGAACCAAGTAAGCCAGTGAGAGACAGGAGAGACGCGGGGAGAGCGTGTGTACGTGCTACGAGTTTGTGTGGGACTCAGTGTGCTTGTAGCGTGGATGATTTCCTCACATTTTGGAACAATTTTCACAATTTTATTTTTGGCCTTTTTACTTTTTTATAATAGGGAGATGGAGAAGCAGTGGGGAACGGGAACGAGAGCAGGATTGGGAAATCACACAAGACAGACTCGAAGTCACGTCGCCTGCATGAGCGCCACCACACGCCGCACGGCGGACCATGTTTCTGACACGCTTTCTTGTTGGAAAACGCAGAAGGGATATGTGTGTGTGTGTGTGTGTGTGTGTGTGTGTGTGTGTGCGTATTTACAGCTCTGTTGTTCTTAGTATTGACACACAAGCATTTATACACAGTATTGAGGAAGCTACTTTAGGAAATTACATTGCAAGGCCTAGTATTTTTAACCACTTTGTAGCTTATCAAGCTAAAAGCAATTCATAATGTCCAATAGTTCATCAAATGTACATTCAAAACTACAGATAGACAGATATAGATATGTAGATAGATATGTATGTGCGTGTGTGTGTGTGTGTGTGTGTGTGTGTGTGTGTGTGTGTGTAGACATGCAAACACATAAAAGTTATTCTAAAATTAATTGACTATGTTTTTATAATTTATGTTATATTTATTAGGGTAGTTTATATAATAAAAACAGTAAGATAATTTTAGAAATCAAAAACTAAATGCTAATTTTACTTAAATATTCAATTCTATTTTCTACAAACTAGAGAAAAGGAAGCTGAAACACATCACTTTTTTATTGTTTTATTTAAAGACTTATGTACAAATCAAAATCAAAAACTAAATGTTACCTTATATTTAATAGGAGGTTTTATATAATGAAAACAGTAATTTTAGAAATAAAAAAAACTAAATGTAATCTTATGATTTAATGATATAATTTTGTAAGCAATATTTGTCTTGCAAAAGCAATGATCTGACAACATTACTTTAAAAAAAGATTAATTAATTGCATTTGCATTTCCATATCTGATATGACTACAAAAAAAGAAAGAAAAAAAAACATAAATTACATACATACATACATATTTATTTATTTATGCTAAAAATGTATTTACTATGTTTTTATAGTTTATGTTATATTTATTAGGGGGTTTAATGTAATAAAAACAGTAAAGTAACTTGTAACTTGTAATATCTGTAAAATTATTATCTGTGAAATAATTTTCAAGCAATATTTGTCTTGCAAAGAAAATGAGAATCTTAGTTTGAGTGACAGCATTACAGAAAAAATATCCATTTACACTATAAAACACTTACATTTTCATATCTTATTTGACTACAAACTAGAAAAAAAGTCATAATAAAAGATAATAAAATGCATCACAGGAATTTCAATTAATTTTTCTAAATGGCTGATTCACTTGAACATGAACTGTCATATATGAAAGACTTACAATATGAACTAATTTATGCTAAATTATAATTCATGTTTTAATCATTTATGTTATATTTATTAAGGAGTAGTAGTAGTGGTAGTACTGAGTAGTAGTAAACTGTATAGTATAGTAAACAGTAAGGTAATTTTAGAAATGAAAAACTAAATGGTGTCTGATTCTGTGATATAATTTGCAAAGAAAGTGAGGATATTAGTTTGAGTGACAACATTACATCAAAAAAGATCTATTTACATTTTAATTAATTATTCATTCATTGATTTATTCATTAAGCTACAAAAACACTTCCCATATCTGATTTGTCTACAAACTAGAAAAAAAAAAAGAAATTTCAATTATTTTTTTTTCTAAATGAATGATTCCCATGAATACGAACTGATAACTACATGCTATATCTCTGAAGAATGTTAGTACCGTCACTATATTGAATTACTCTGCTAATTGAAAACACACCAACATCTGCATACATTTCATGTCCTCCAAGCACATACCCACATTCTCATACCCTTCTGCACCTCCACGTTGCCCCTAACAAAGCCTCTCTACATCAACGTCCCTATCAAATACCGTCCAGTGTCCAAACGTGAGAAGTGGCCCCTTGTCGCCCCCTTTCCTTATACAGCCCCACCTCAGACTTCAGAGAATTGATCCAGAGAGCCATTGTTTCAGCCACTAGATTAACTTTCATGTCCATTCACAAACCAATGTGGCTCTTGAGTATGACATCAAAATAATGTCGATCAATCCATTTAATAGTAAGGCTTATAATGGGCTACTGTTGCAGCTGAAACACTAGCGGTGGCGGCGAACAATAGCCAAACAGGTGTGAGAGGAAACCGAAGCGCAGGGTTACACCTTATCAGGCTTTAGATAAAGAGGATACAGTTATAGAAGCTAGAGTTACTACAGTCTCACTGACCGGTTACTGTAGTACAGAAAGCCAGTCCTCCGGACTAACAAGCATTCTCACAACAAGGAACAGTATCATGTATTGAGCCTGAGGGACGGCCCAAGGAAATTGAGCGAAGACCAAAGAAACAAAGAGTGCCGTGGAAAGGAGTTTGATGCTTGTCAGAGGCAGGGCAGGACGAGAGGCCTTGGGTAATGCTAGATTGACAAGAGAGGGGTGAGCTAGGATCAACAAGACACCCAAACCCACCCAAACACACTCACAGTCACACACATATCTGGGCAGACGGCCAGATGTGTAAGAGTGTGTGACAGGATGATGGACGTGGGGGGGTTAGGAGATGCACGCATACGCATTTGGTGGATCACACAGGGAAACTTGTCAATGTCAGTAAAGATGAAAGAAGCCCGCAGTTACATATAATGCAAACACACACGTACACACAGACGCAAGGGTCCCTTCCCAGGCTGCAGTCAGGTGTTTTAGACTGGAGTGTTCTTTCAAGTGGTCATAAAGGACTCATTAAACAGCCGCAAGTTAAGACTTTGACATTTTTTTCAGGGCAAACACATTTCCTTTATATTCGGATGATAGGTTGTGACTTTACAAAACTACTAAATTTGAACTGGATTTTGTTCAAGAGATGTTTCAGTGTGCTTTTTTATTGATTAAGACAGCAGTAACTCAAATTATGTTAGAAAGCAGGATACAGTATTCCAAAACAAATTTGAATGTAAGTATGACTAAAATAAACTGAAATTCAATAAATAAATAAATAGCTGTGATTTGTAGGTATGTCAAGACAAACTTAATGTTGAAAGTCTGAAAAAATAAGTATTGCTGTTTTAAGGTTTGTAAGACAAACACAAACAGAAAAAGACAAAATGACAGACAGACGGACAGACAGAGAGAGAGACACAGATAGATAGATAGATAGATAGATAGATAGATAGATAGATAGATAGATAGATAGATAGATAGATAGATAGATAGATAGATAGATAGATAGATAGATAGATAGACAGACAGATACGGATGGACAGATGGACTGAAGGACAGACAGACCAAGATGGAAGGACAGACAGACAAGATAGATAGATAGATAGATAGATAGATAGATAGATAGATAGATAGATAGATAGATAGATAGATAGATAAAGACGGATGGGCGGACAATACAGATGGCTGGACAGACAGACAGACAGACAGATATGGATGGACCGACAGATAGATATGGACAGATGGATGGACGAATGAACAGACAGATAGATAGAGAAGGGCAGACAGATTGAGACTGATGGACAGGCAGATAGATAGAGACAAATGAACAGACAGACATATTGAGGTGGACCGAGAAAAAGACAGACAGATAGACAGACAGATAGATAGATAGATAGATCATGAATTGTAATAGAGCCAATTCTTCATTTTTGGTCAAATTTGTGGCATAATTTGCATGATTCTTATTAGAGAATCAGGTAAAACAGCACAAAATGTATGTGCACATGAACAAAGCAAAAGTTCTTGAAAAAGTGAATTCCCCATGGAAAGAGAAGAAGACAGTTCTCCGTGTTGAACGAGCTCTTAGCATGCGAGAAGTTTCTGCCCTTTTTAGGAATCACAGCTGCATCTGGTATCCAAGCACAGATTTATTCCAGCCTTATGTTCACAGACAAAATGTTCTAATCTATGCTATCAAAGACGCTGCGCTGAGAGAAGAGGAGTATTGTGTGAGCTGCACAACACCTACATTGAGAATCACACTTTTGACTTGCGGTTCTCAAGGTCTCTTTATCATGCTTGCAAGAGTTATATGGGAATCATACATGTCTATAGTTCAAGTGCAACTCTCACATATTGCAAAGACAGTAAATGAAATAGAAAAACATGAACTGCCTAGTGAAATGTTACTCTGAGGGTAGCAGGACAGCCTCAGGGGAGCAAATAAGTACTATTGTCTGTGTGAGTGTGTGTAATATGTAGTTTGTACGACTGAGTAGTCAAGAGACCCTTACATACAGTGGAGTCATTTTAGCAGCAGCATCTATACACGTTAAGAGGCACTTTTAAATGGCCACTTCAGCCAGGTGTGTGTGAGTAGAAAGGGTATCCAATAAAACAAGTGGGCAATACTGAGCTCAAGCAAGTGGTCCACTTCACATGAGGGTATCCTCAACTTATTTAACACCACATTTTGGCTTTGTTTTTTGCCATCTGACAGCCAGGGCCATTTGAGGTGGCAATATCCACACAAACACACACGGTCTCGAGAAATGCAATGGAGATAAATCCATCACTCCAACTGCCTCAATGATTTCAACACTGAAAAATTAATAAGTAATGATAGCTTCTCTATTAAAGCTGCATTACGGAACTCAGGCCTCTCTGTCGCCATCTGTGATTGAAACATAAAATTGCACATTATTAGCAGCATATATATACAGTTGTTCTCGAAAGTTTACATACCCCTCGCAGAATCTGCAAAATGTTAATTTTTTTAGCAAAATAAGAGGGATCATACAAAATGCGTGTTATTTTTTATTTAGTACTGACCTGAATAAGATATTTTACATAAAAGACATTTACATAAAGTCCACAGGAGAAAACAATAGTTGAATTTATAAAAATGACCCTGTTCAAAAGTGTACATACCCTTGATTTTTAATACTGTGTTGTTACCTGAATGATCCACAGCTGTGTTTTTTTGTTTAGTGATTGTTCATGAGTCCCTTGTTTGTCCTGAACAATTAAACTGTCTGCTGTTCATCAGAAAAACCTTCAGCTCCCACAAATTCTTCGGTTTTCCAGCATTTTTGTGTATTTGAACCCTTTCCAACAATGACTGTATGATTTTGAGATCCATCTTTTCACACTGAGGACAACTGAGGGACTCATATCCAACTATTACAGAAGGTTCAAACGGTCACTGATGCTCCAGAAAGAAAAAACATGCATTAAGAGCCGGGGGGGGTGAGTTAGTTAATTTAGTTAGTTAATTTACCATGATCTTCAAATAAGGCTCTTAATGCATGTTTTTTTCCTTCTGGAGCATCAGTGAGTGTTTAAACCTTCTGTAATAGTTGCATATGAACATCAGACAGTTTAACTGTTCAGGACAAACAAGGGACTCATGAACAACTATCACTAAACAAAAAACACAGCTTTGAGTCATTCAGGTAACAACACAGTATTAAGAATCAAGGGTATGCAAACTTTTGAACGGGGTCATTTTTATAAATTGAACTATTAACATGCATTTTGTATGATCCCTCTTATTTTGCTAAAAGAATTAACATTTTGCAGATTCTACAATTGGTATGTAAACTTTTGAGCACAACTGTGTGTATATATATATATATATATGAGCATATATGGTGAGCATAAGAGAAGTCTTACAAGAAAATGAAAATCTTTCCCAACCCCAAATCTGTGAATGGTAGTGCATATAAATGTATCTGAAAACAGATTTTATCTACCCAATCAATAATGGAATTTTGTTCATTTTTAATAAAAAAAAAATCTTCTGTATTGCACTTTTAACAAGCTTCTGACTCCAGGATCATAAAGGCCAAAAACTCAAGGAAAGAGGAAAGTAAAGCTGACTAACCACATTATTTTTCAGTTATGAACATTATAATGCTTTTTGGAAAAAAAAAAGAGAGACAGAGAGAGAGAGCTTAGTGTAACATTACAATAATGATTTATGAAATACTAATGAACACCATTTGCCCACGCAGCCACCGCCTAAAGCAGACCGGCACTAACTGTACGATATTGTTTATCCCTCGTTCGCAGATACATTTCTTTCCTCACTCTGTTTATTTCATATCTCTGAAGTATTCCCAAAATGAGGCACCTGCGTGCACTGCCACCCGTCTGCTTGTTTTCTCCGTGTCTGGAAAATAACAAATCAGCGTCTCGCATTATTTCCGGCGTGGTGGGGAACGAAAGGTCCTTGCCCCGTGCGCTCTCCCCTGAGCGCATATTGATTGCAACAATGCCTCAGCTCCGACAATACCGCCGAGGGGTCAACACCATTTCCATTAGAAAGTTTGCGAGTTTCAATTCACAGCATTTTTTTCCCCTCTCGCTGTCTTTTCCTTATGCTAACACCCTCCTCTGTCCCTCCCCACCCACCCCCATCCGTCCTCGGATCCTGATAAACACCAAGTATTTTCAGTGTCTGAGGGTTTGTTGTGCAACTCAAACCACTCACCCTTGGCTCTGTAAGTGGGTGTTGCAGTGCCTATAGGAGGCAGGGTTCTCGTACACCGCTAGAGAACGTTAACCTGCATAACTGGGTCAAAATGGCACCGCAGGAGCGAAGAGCTACTTTTGTACTGTATGCGCATGTGTGAGTGTGAGTGTGTGTTTGTGTATGTGTTGGTTGGAGAGCCTCGGGTCTTGTGAATCACATTTCCTGACGCTTTAGGATGGCATTATATACTGTATAGCGAGGGGAAAAACTTACCAGACGAAAACAACGTCTGAGTGTCATCCACTTATTCTCAGGGCATGGCTGTCTCACAGGAGGAAATGAAGCTCAGCACACTGAAGTGAGAGAGCACATTAAATGAGCCAGTGTCTACTTTCTTTGTGTTAAGTTACAGAAAAGTTGGTAAAAGTTGTCTGCATGGTTGACGAAGTCAAATGATATAATTATGTATTTTATCTGAATAAATAGAGGCCAACAAATAAATACATAAATACAATTTCAGTTTGATGGCCATATGATAAATGAAATATGATTAATTGGATGGATGGATGGATCGTTCAATCTATCAACTGATCAATCGGTCAGTGATCAATAGATCTGTAGATAAAACGATTGATAGAAAGATAAATAGAACAACTGATAAATAGAGCAATCGACAGATGTCAGATATAGTTAGGACGGACAGACTATAGATAGATATAGTCACTATAGATAGATAGATAGATAGATAGATAGATAGATAGATAGATAGATAGATAGATGGATGGAAGGACGGACAGACAGATAGATGATAGATGGACAGGCAGACGGAAAGACCGACTAGATAGAGACAAACAGACAGACAGAAAGACTGACAGACAAATGATAGATGATAGATAGATAGGGATGTGTGGACGGAAAGACGGACGGACAGACAGACGGACAGACGGACTACATAGATAGACAGCTATAGACGGACACACAGACAGACGTACATCAACGGACTAGATAGATACAGACAGACACACAGACAGACAGACAGGCAGATAGGGACAGACAGATGGGTGACAGAGAGACAGAAAGATAGATAGATAGATAGATAGATAGATAGATAGATAGATAGATAGATGATAGATAGATAGATAGATAGATAGATAGATAGATAGATAGATAGATAGATAGATAGATAGATAGATAGATAGATAGATAGATATGAACAAACAGATAATAACAATAAAAAAAGATATTTCTGTATTATTTTTATCATTAAGAATTTTATTTGTGCATTAATTTTTATGTCTGCTCTGCTGGCCATATAAGCCCATTTCCATCCTTCAAGCCTTTATAAATTTTGATTAATACCAACTGGGTTTGGAGTCCAGGGCCTGAGGTCCCTTCTGTACACCCCCAGAAATAATGAGCCTTCAAGAATAAAGAATATGCTTGGGAGGGATAAATGTACATATTTTGACGTCGCCATCCACCATATTCAAATGAAATGAGGAGGTGAGGTGCCTTTCGCTGATTAAATTTGTTCTAGACTACGGTACTCTGCTCTCCATTCGTATTTAACTGTCAAGAGCTCTTTCCTGCATTCGGAGGTGCCACCAGCCCTTTTGCATATGTTTTCTATAAATACAGACACTGCGGTGCAGTTTGGCTGCCATGTCACTAGCACAGAGTCCAAAGCCTTCTGGGATTGTTAGAATCTCTGAGGCTCCAGCCAATCACGTCGGACTTGAGAGTGTCCATATAGAGACAGGGTAAGCCCAGTCTCTTGTTCAGAGCAGAGAGTATAATTTACTTAAGATTGTCAGGGGAGAAAAATCTCAAAGCAAATGCGTAGTAATAAATTGTAGCACATGCTGCATATGTTTGACCCGCGACCCCTGGCATTTGGAGGCAGCTCTGAGCTCAGGAATTTCTCTGACAAGAAATGGCAAGCAAAAGAAAAAAATACTACAAGACAAAAATGGGAAGGGGGAGCAAAAGTGAAAAAGAAAAAGACAAAAACACAAAAACAAGAAGACGTAAAAAATGTGGCCTTCACAGTATAACTCAATTGCAATCGAAAAATACGTTTTACAAGTCATGCCGATTAAGAATGACAAAGTTACATGACAAAGTTTTATACTGTAATTTATCATTTGTAATTAAGTGTTTAACACTTAAGCAACACCTGTGTGAACTTTTGGTAAACTGAGGAAAAGTGATTTAATACATTTATTTTATTTTACTTTATATTTTCATTTTAATTTTAATTCCATTTAGATGCATCCATTTGGGAGGGTGATAGTACAATGCCCAGTGTATGTGTCAAAAAAGTGACTTTCATGTGGTAACACAGATGAACACATCTGACGACTAAAACAGTGTTTGAAACAGCTTGTATGAACTGCTTGAATGCAACCATGCTTACAGAAAACTTTTGACAGTGAGCAAATGTAAAATATTTACACATGAATGAATCAGCTTTGCTCGAGATGAACGGCAATTAAGCAACTCAGCAGCCATAACGTAAAGTTAAAATGTTCTTGTAAACAGTCTCTTTATCCACAACCAGCTTTAAAACAAAGCCATAAGGACATGATTTTGCATGTATAAGTGCCTTTGTAAAATTAAAACATTTTTAGGTTTCTCTTCGCTGGATCTCCTATAGTAAAATAGCTTTAGAAAACCCACAACACAATCACTGTTGACTCTCACACACCACCGAACAAGACCAGGCAATAAAGTTTAAATGGCAAGAGTATGCGCCACAGTGAGATAGACCACCTCTAATGTGTGCAAGATGAGATTTTAAGTGCTCCTGGAGAAATGTGTGTGGTAATAATTCACATAAAATTATATCCCTAAGCCTAACACAAAACATAACTTCTTTGACCACACTCATTATGGACTACCACTAATTTCTCGTCACTTCTGAACTGTGACGTACATTACAGCGTAATGAGAGGTTGCAATAAGTGTTGTAGTAAAAGTACAGTCGAACATCCCTGTTTACAGTCCATTCATTATGTTTGCAATTCTAGCATTCAACAATTATTACAATCATTAACATTTACTATATCTATACAGTAAAATGCTGTCTGAGGATGTTGACATGCATCAGTTAATGATTTTTTTTTATTTAAAGAGGGTTTCAATGTATATTTACACATTAAAGTATGCATATTTTTAGTCATTTCAATTGATTCAATTTTGATTTACAAGGTATAGATTATTTTAGATATACATCATGTACAGTATATGACAAATTTTTGACAAGGGAAAAAAATCTCTCTACAAATGCTGTAAAATATACATGAGAGTGAGTTGGTACTACATTACTTTATTACTGAAGGTTAAAAATAATTTGTATACAAACACTTAAATTACACTCAGTGAAGTTTTTATAATAATAAAGTTAATTTTACAATTACATAATTAGAATTCTGCCCCAATTCATTTTTTAAATATAAACAATTAAATGGTGGCTGTCATAAAAACTTTCAAATAGATTTATTCAAACATTTAATGAAATATTGAAAAACAGTAAATATTATAATGAATATATTATACAGTGCATATATTTAGCAAAATTATCTAGAGGTTTGTGTTTTTTTCTAGCTGACTAACAAGTTTATGGTCATCAAAATGTTTTTTTTTTTTGTTGTTTTTTGTTTTTTTTAAGGTAAATGTGACATTATGTGACCAGAGCTGGATAGATTACTTACAAATTGTAATCAGTAATCAATACATGATAAAAATTGTACTCAGTAGGTAATCTATTTAGATTACTTTTAGATTACTTTTGACTTAATTCGTTTATCACATTGATTTAAATAGGATTATCTTGTAGCATAATGATGTAAAAAAATGCAAAGAGTAGAAAATATGGTCCATTCATTGTAATTTACAACATGAAGTGCATTAAACATTTTATTACATCAAAGTTTCCCAAACTAGGGTTCGAACAGGAACTGCAGAGGGTTTGTGGGTTTAATGTAAAGCTAACAATTAATTAAATCATAAAAAACATTAAATTAAAATAAATCATTTTAAAACAAAGTCCTTTTCAAAGAATGTCTCTTTACTTGGTGGCCATATTTGCAATGCCTTCGGGCAACTTATACAAGACCAAGTCTTAATGAATGGGGGAATCCTGAAATCTCAAAAACTGCTTGCTGAACTCACAATTAACTTACATATATCAAATTAGCAACCAAAATCTTAAATGAATTGCCTCATGAGTGTCGTTTCTTATGCTCAAATAGTGTTTAAAAGGCTTATTTTTCAGGCTAGACAAGAAAATGTGCATGAGCAGTCATAACGTACTTATGTTGGTTGGTCTAGCCTCAGGTTTCTATGGGAAATTTGTCTCTTTCATTTAGAAGGGACTATTCCTCCATATTGCGTGTGGCAGTTTCTCCCATTCATAAGTATAGGAGTGAACCGTCATTTTGTTTCATTAGTCTTTGTTTTAAAATAACAATTAGAATAAAAAACTTACTGAAAAAGATTACATATTTTTATTTACCTGCATGCCATGTGACCATTAATCAACATCAAAGAAACCATGAACATGCGAATGTGATACTTGATGACAAAGTTTGGGAATGCCTGCATTGAATGTAAATAAGAAATAACAGCCTTCCAAAGACACAATAATACATGGTTAAAAAAACCTTTTTAATTTGATAATTTGATAATTAAAATAAAAATGAATGTGTTCATCAGTAGCTGATGCAATGTTGAAACCCTTTTGCAAATCCAGTGGTCAAATGCTGTGTCGCCACCTGACTAATGACTAGTCTATGTGTGAATGTCCACATAACTGGACTTTCTAAACGTATATAATCGGTAGGCTATTTTAGAAAGGAAATTTTTAAAATGAAAAAGAGAAATTAGGGGGAAATCAATGAATTATGAATAATTTATTGTTATTGTGTGAATAATATGTAATCATGTCTGATTACGAGTAGTTTAAAATGTAACTTACTCTAATTACAAGTACTTCATTGTTTCCATGACTGAAACACTGACTGAGTGATTATATGAGACAGGATACGTATTTCGACAAGTACTCATGTTTATTTTGTTCTGTAACTGGTATTAAAGCGGAGATGAGCAGTTCACATGCACTTCGCACCACCTTTTCTCATAAATTGAGGTGCTACAGTAAGCTGTCAGACCACATTAAACAGCACCAAAACAGCATTTTCTTGTTTGAATATTGTAATAAAATTGACATAATTTAAAATCTGAAACTTGGATTCACATCAAAAGTAACTAAGCACAAAGCTTATTAGGATTTATTGGATGGGAGACACGCTACAATGTTACGTTCATTACATGAAAACAGGCCAGGCTAATTGATTCTTGGGATTTAAGAATTAATATTGTTTCATAAAAATGAGAATCAATTAAAATCAAGAAATGTATTTTTTTTTACCCAACTCTAATTATTGACACTGAAGTAATGGCTGCTGAAAATTTAGCCTAGCTAGAACTAAAATAACTCAAATTAAAAAATAAATAGAAAACAGTTATGTTAAATTGTAATAACATTTTGCAACATTAATTTGTGTATCATTTATGTACATCAAATATGCCAAGTGAATCGATTAATTTCAATAAATCAGTCTTATCAATCTAAATCTGAACAACATGGTTGTTACCTTTAAAGCCAAACTGTGTTTGTAATGGCATGTAACAATTACAACACTCTTAAAAATAAAGAGTCCAAAGGGGTGTTTTTGCAGTGATGCCATAGAAGAACATTTGGTTCCCCAAATAACCTTTCAGTGAACAGTTTTTGAAAGAACAATTTTGAAGAACATTTAAAAAATCTAAAGAACCTTTTTCCACTATAAAGAACCTTTTCTGCATTTGAAAGATTCAGTGGATGGTTCAAGGTTCTTCATTGAACCTTCAATGCCAGTAAAGAACCTTTATTTTTAAGAGTGAAGGTGTATAATATAATTTTATTAAATATATTTAAAATATACACTACCAGTCAAAAGTTTGGACACACCCTCTCATTTAACGTTTTTTAAAGAAGTTTCTTATGCTTATCAAGGCTGTTTTCACTTGATCGAAAATACAGAAAAAAATATAATATTGTGAAATATTATTACGATGTAAATCAATGTTTTTCTATATTGATATACATTAAAATTTAATTTATATATGTAATTAAAGTTTCCAGAATAATTACTCCAGTCTTCAGTGTCACATGATCCTTCAAAAATCATTCTAATATGCTGATTTATTATCAGTGCTGCTTAATTTTTTTTTTTGGAACCTAAAATACTTTTTTCAGGATTTTTTGATCAATAAAAGGTTAAAAAAGAACAGCATTTATTTAAAATAAAAAGGTTTTCTAACAATATACATTACTGTTGAAAGGTTTGGGGTCAGTCAATTTTTGTTCTATCTTTTTTTTTAAAGAAATTAATACTTTTTTCACCAAGGATGTGTTAAATTAATAAAAAGTGATAGCATAGATTTACATTGTTAGAAAAGATTTATATTTTGAATAAATGCTGTTCTTTTTAACTCGTCCTGAAAAAAGAATCACAGGTTGCAAAAAAATATTTGGCAGCTGTTTCCAACATTGATAATTCTAATAATAAATCAGCATATTAGAATGATTTCTGAAGGGTGACGTGACACTTAAGACCGGAGTAACAGCTGATGAAAATTCAGCTTTGCACCACAGGAATAAATTATATAATAAAGTATTTTAAAATAAAATCATTATTTTATATTGTAATAACATTTTGCAATATTACTGTTTTTTTCTGTATTTTTGATCAAATAAATGCAGCCTTGATGAGCATAAGAGACTTCTTTAAAAAACATTAAATGAGGGTGTGTCCAAACTTTTGACTGGTAGTGTATATATTTAAAAACAGACTGAAAACCAACAGACATATTTGCTACAGATCATTCATTGCCCCCACATTAAATACAGAATTTTTAACACCTACAGTACCCTGGTTAGTTTAATTTCTAAAGGTATTTTAAGAAGTTTTTTGCGCTGAACTACTAGAGGTAATTCTTTTCTGCTTGGTTGGCCTGCTGAACAACACAGTATGTCTGTTTAAAGAGTGGCAGATGTTCTAGCGAGGGTAGCAGCAGATGTGTGTATGTGAGTGTATGTCATTCTGACACTCTGGACTGATGACTGGGGTTGAGGCTGCCAGTCTGGGTGTTTGCCCTGCTGATCCACCCCGCAGTGCGGCTCCATCGGCCTCTCCAGCCCCCTACTATCCAGGTCCCCATAAAAATAGCCCATTCCATTACTCTTGTGCTTCCCCAGAGGCCGCAAGGTCTCCGGCATCATTACCACGTCTCAGTATCCGACTCCTATCGTACACGTGCCCAGTCGCGCAACCCCATCTCCATTCCGCTAATTATAGGTCAAACATGGCTTTTTGTAAATCACAAATTCTTTGTTTAAATCCTGAATGAAAAGACGATGTGCGACAAGAGGAGCCGAAGGATGAAAAAAAACGCTGGAAAAATTGGAACTGGGGAAAATTTTCAATTATGAAAGCGAGCTAATTTGGTATGACCAGCGAGTGTCATACACGCTGACAGTGCTCCATTATGCAGTCATTTGGGTTCTTTTAAATTAGTTATGTTAATGTCCTGCACGGGAATGTAACACTTGGATGGGACAAGATTCCAGCAATTAATTTCTACAGTCAACCGAGAGACAAGCAAATTTATTTCCCCCCCTCTCGGGGAACGGGAGGCAGAGGGTGCGAGGGTGGGGAGCGTGCGTTCGGGAGCGCCGAACAAGCACAACACCGTGGCCTAAATAAAGCCCAAACAATGGGCGCCAATGCCTCCTCATTCATTCCATTGACAGTGTTTTGCAGCTTAAACCTGTTTTATTAATTATGTTTGACATTTCCATAATTAGTTTCATTTACACAAAATCAATCCCTGCCGCCACCCGGTCTCATTTATCATTTGAAAAAATTTGCATAGCCAGTGCTGACTTTTTCTACTTAATTATACATTAAAAGTGTCAAGTGCGCTTGCTGCCTGGCATTATCTGCTGCAGAAAGGGTTGTGGCTGGACGGCGTTGACATTAATCATAGCTAGCCTGCGAGTAGAGCCGGACGCTCGCGGGGAAATGGGGGTGGTGGGGGGGAGCAGAGGACCTCGTTTCGGGAGCTCCTGACCTGCTGAAAGCCAGGAAAGAAACTATGACCTCCAGCCCTAAACAGCCACTGTTTGTTTACTGTCCAAGAGTTGAGTGGGTAAATGAACACAATTTTCAGTGTGTGTTACTTAGGGCTGGTGACTTCAGTTCGATGTTTTGTCAAATAAATATTAAAGGGATGTTTGCCCAAAAATACAATTCTGGCATTAATTACTCACCCTTATGTCATTCCAAACCATAAGATCTTTGTTTATCTTCATAGCAAATGAAGATATTTTTAATGAAATCCAAGAGCTTGCTGACCCTGCATAGACAGCAACAAAACTACAACGTTCAAGGCCCAGAAAGGTAGCGAGGATATTGTTAAAATAGTCCATTTGACATCAGTGGTTCAACCTTAAATTTATGAAGCTACGGGAATACTTTTTGTTTGGCAAAGAAAACAGAAGACACAGAAAAGAAAGTCCCTTCCTAGGCCTTGAAAATGCTAGTGGAGTTGGTGTCTATGCAGGGTCAAAAAGCTCTCTGATTTCATCAAAAATATTTTAATTTGTGTTTCAAAGATGAATGAAGGTCTTACGGGTTTGGAACGACATGAGGTTGAGTAATTAATGACAGAATTTCTTTTTTTTTTTTTTTGTGGTAACTATACATTTAATTGGTTGGGGTGATTCTAGACCTCATTTAAAGAGTTTCAGCAGCCCAGAAACTTTCAAATTATTTCAAACTAAATCCCTTCTTAACAATCGTTAAATATGCTTTAAAGTGAATGTTATTAAAGGAATAGTTCACCCAAAAATTAAAATTTCCCCATGGTTTACTTACCCTCAAGCCATCCTAGGTGTATATGACTTTCTCCTTCCAGGTGAACACAGTCGAAGTTGTTTTAAAATTTATCCTGGCTCTTCCAAGCTATATAATGGTGGTGGATAGTGACTGATATTTTAAAGCTCTAAAAAGCACATATATCCATCGTAAAACTAACCGACAGTATTGCAATATCCTTGTTTGTTTATTCTAACCACAGCTTACACTACGAATGTCAGAGGTCAATAAATAAGCTGGATCTCGACTAACGTGGATATGTCGTTGCCAGAAGTCAATGATTTGAGTTTATAATTTAAAAAATAGAGATATTTTTGTTATAAAATCCCATGGAGCCGCTTCAGAAGACATGTGTTAACCCCCCGGAGGTGTATGGGTTATATGCGCTTTTTGGAGCTTCAAAATATCAGCCACTATCCACCACCATTATAAAGCTTGGAAGAGCCAGGATACATTTTAAAACAACTCAGAGTGTGTTCATCTGAAAGGAGCAATTCATATACACCTAGGATGACTTGAGGATAAGTAAATGATGGGGAAATTTTTATTTTGGGGTGAACTATTCCTTTAAATATTATCTTGGCAAAGGCATTCGTACAGCACGAAAATAGCCCTCACACGCTATTCTTGCCAGGGTTCCCAAGTTCATGGACAGAAACTGATAAAATCATAAAAAGTATATATTTCTTTAATTAATAATATTAATATAATTATATTTAATAACACTTTTAAAATATATATAATAAATGCATTTATAAAATATTAAAAAAATGCAAGTTCTAAACTATTTCTTCAGCTAAAAATTACACTTTCATCAAGTTATCATAAACCACAGGACATTGGTGTTTTTGGACAGAAACACATAAATTAATTGGTCAGAAAGTGTGGGAAACCAGTCTCAGACATGCTCAGTTACACTCACAATAAACCCACTTGATACACATTTATGATTTTTATTATTATTTTTATTATGTGCTGAATGACTGATTCATTTTCCCATATTACTGAGGAACTTGGTCCCACTTAGGTAAAAATTCTGGAATCGCCCCTTATGTGAAGAGTAGAACTATGAGCAGTGATGACTATGAGGAGTTCTTCACCACTATTTGACAAACCACTGTCAGAAGAGCATTTTCCTAAACCCTTACAGACGTACACCCTTCAGGGCATGAGCTGAATTATATCCAAGCAAGACCACCACGTGCTTTAGTGTGCTTTATCCATTCTTTCTTTTCAAAAGAATGATAAAACTTCCTGACGTAACGTAATTAGAGATGATGTGCTGCTCGCTTTGACGTTCACTCGCGGTGAGAACTCGATTGTCTCAACAGACCTCCGTCAAGTGTCTGTTTGAAATGAGTGTGTGTCCTACAGCGCTGTGATAAATGATAGGTTTGAAGCACTTAGAGGCAGGATTTGCAAAAGGCTGAATGTGGGGATTGACGCCCGTTGACATTTTACAGAGGACTGAAATGGGGTATGCTCTCGAGCTTTGAAAGGACCTTTCCAGTACAAATCATTTCTACAGCTCCCTAAGATCCTCAAAGTCATGATACGTTCACAGCTATACTCCCTTAATATACCTGATTGAAAACAGAGACGAAAGTTCAGTGATGAAAGACTCCTGCACTTTCCCTATTGGAGTGGAGAGAGAGCAATAGGGCTGGGAGGAATACATTAGAAGGCGGCTTTGCAGGACCACTGATCCGCACTCAGCCCTGTGAATAATAACATCAAGACGTTCTGCCACATTCTGCCCGTCTCTTCTTCAAGGGCAACACAAAAAACCAGGGTGCCTAACAAAGGGCCTGATGAAGTCACTAATACGCTGGCGTGTCCCAACCCGAGCGGTGGGTGGTCGCGACCGCTGGCACGCCTCAGCGCACTACATCGCTAATGCCCGCGGCTAAGCTAGCAGGGTCATTAGCCTAAGCTACGCTATTTAACACGCCGAGCTAAGAGGACCTTGGTAATTGCACTCAGCTAGATCAATACTTGTTAAAGGAGAGAGAAAGTTAAGAGGGGCAAAGAAGCCCCCACCCTTGCTGTCAGATGCTTGGAACGTTAGAATTAATTCCCTCTCGAAGCCGAAGAGTGAGCGAGCATCAAACATCATTATTCCAAGAAAGTTCCTAATCAGCGTGTTAACACTCTGCTGAATGTACTTTATATCAGGTTTTAAATTAAGCCCTAGCAACTTTCTGCAGCAAAAATATTATAATTTATAGAAGCGATCGAATGAGGAGGACCCCCGCCACTAGCTGGAGAAAGAAAGGGGGAGGAAAAAAAAGTTCCTTGAAATGCAAAACGTTTTCTGAATCAAGGATTATTCCTCTGTTCATTGGGAAAAAAAAGAGCCGGGATAAAATATGAAGATGAATTCACGTGCCGCAAAAAAAAAGTCTAGTGGAAGCGTTAGTCCTACACAGACAGAAAAAAAAGAGAAGAAAAAGGGGGAAAATCGTTTATTTAGATGGCATACATTACCATTACTCTTGCATTGTGTCCCCACTCTTCATAATGACTAGGATAAATGTCTTGCCTGGAATGCACACTCTTGACAATAGAGGCGGATATTACTTGGTTAAAAGCTCAAGTCCTATGGGTAAAAGAGCTTGAAAGAATAAGAAGTATCCGTCATTGCTAATGAGCTATAAGGATAGCACATTGCCTTTATAAATCACCATATTCACCCTGTTTATTTAAATTCATTGGTGCCTCATTATACCTGAGCTATGCACCTCTAGGTCTGAGCTGATTAGGAGTGCCATAGCTCAAAATGGCTTTTAATTCAGTGAAACGTGCTTTGACCTTGTGCCGTAACCCTGCGTGAGACATAGCGTGGTCGGTGCCATTAATAACGCTGCCACCTTTTTCCTAGTGCGACGGAGCACCCCACCACCACCCTCCTCCCCCCCTTAAAATATGTATTATTAGTTAGCCATGACGGAACATTTATCAAACCAAATTACCCTTTGGTGTAAAACGGCTTAATTCCGCATCCCTTTAGCCCGCTCTGCCATTACCTGCTCTTTAGGAAGGCTGGGTATTAAAGAGGCTCATACTATGGAGGTATAATGAGGCGGGGATGTAGAGGGTGTCTGTAGTTGATCATCTCTCCAGTGGCATTTAGGTGCACATCCATGCATCTTCTCAGGGGAATTCGGTCTCCCTGAAAGAGGATTTATAAGAGTCGAGCTTATTTGTTTTACTTAGATAAGGAAATGGTATGCAAAACGTGGAGGGAATGAAGCAATGTGAGACTAAGTAAACCTGAAGACTAAATCAAAAGCTGCTGTTTTGACTGTTTAAGTTTACAGGTTTGTGTCATCCAGAAGTTTGTGTCATTGTAGAACTGGTATGATCCCATAATTGTGTATTCTATTACAGGAACTTAAAACACATCCCATGTGAACGAAAATTCACAAATAATTGTGAGATTAGATGGAGACCCCAGCTATGGAGACTCTCTTCTAGAGTTTCAGAAGTTTCTAAAAAAGTACCTCAGCTTTGTTCAAACTTGCCAAGATATACAGTACAAGTCTGCAATCAAACATGGCAGATTTTAGGATTAACACCAACATTTCTCATTGACTAGAATAATGAGATACTTTATCTAAGTAAATGTTATATCTCTATACTGTACCAACAGCTGCCTGATTTGTTTCTAAAGAATTTCGAAGAATTTCTTAAAATGAAACGTGAGCAAAACATTTTTTTACCTCATGACAAAAACCTGTGGGAAAATCTGTGGGAACTTTTTCGCAAGACGCGAAATACGTACCAACAGGGTTTGAAATTAACACCCGCCAAATGCGGGTGTCACAAATCGTGCCGCTGCTGCTCCCTCTCACCATTAGAGGGAGCCTTCACTGACACTCACACACAGAACTGGTTCACGAACTCCATTTCCCATAACCCCATTCCCATGAACTTCCTGTGCCCTCTCACCTCTCACCCCTGTCGGCCATCTTGCTTGCACACACCTGCTAATCATTACACCTAATTACACACAATATAAAAGCCATTCACATTCACATTCACAGCCATTCGCGAAGTCTTGTTTAGTTTTCTACATTTCCGAGCGTTATTTCCCGTGTTTCCTTTCCCGTTGTTGACTCTGAGTGTTCCTGGTTCCTGATTGTTTCTCTGCCTGCCTTTTGACCCCTTGGATTGTTTATTGGATTATTCTGTTGCTCGCTGCCGGCCCCGACCCTTGCATGGACATTGACCTCGCTTCCTGGATTACCTACATTGCTACTGTTGTTGTCGATTGACCCTGCCTGTTTTACCACGATTTTTACCTACAATAAAGTTGCATTTGGATCCCCACCCGCTGTGTCAGTCGTTACAGAATCAGCTGTCTCATCCGTTACAGAAGACTTCGCCATACCTGGATCCAGCAACTTTTATTTCCAACACCCAGCTCACCATGGATCCAGTTACTCCATTTCAGGCAAGGTAACCTGTGTATTGAGGACTATGTTCAACAGTTTTGCGATCTCATATATCAGGTCTCCTATTATGATGATTTTTTGTTCATTGAACTGTTTCAATTTGGCCTTAACAAACCGCTCAAGTCTCGGTTGAGATTAGAGGGCCCACGTACATCCCTCGCTCACTTTCTGGACTATTCTTTGTGGTGCGAGGGTTCATCGTTTACTGTGGGTGTCGCGGAGGAGGAACGTGGCGCTACGGTAATGGCGGCCGCGGGACATCGTTGTGAATCAGACGCTGCTTGTGAAATGGAGGCAGCGCATGAGCACGATCACAAGATGGCCGCCACGCCAAAGTCTGCAGCTGACAACATGGCCGCCCTTCCAGAGTCAGCACCCGTCATGGCCGCCCTTCCAGAGTCAGCACCCGTCATGGCCGCCCTTCCAGAGTCAGCACCCGTCATGGCCGCCCTTCCAGTATCAAGTCCTGTCACAGCAGCCACTGTCAAGTCAAGCCTTTCATGTCACTACAACACTCGACCGGCTGGATAACATCCTTGCTGCACTCCGCGAGTTACAACAAGCCGCAGCTCTGCCTCCAGAGTCAAGCGTCGTTGTCGCAGCTGCTCCGCCTCCAGAGTCAAGCGTCGTTGTCGCAGCTGTCCCGCCTCCAGTATCAAGCCAAGTCGTCGTCGCAGCTGCTCCGCCTCCAGTGCCAAGCCAAGTCGTCGCAGCTGCTCCGCCTACTCAGTCAGGTGTTGTCGCCACCACTGTGTTTCCCTCCGAGCCAAGTCAAGTCTCTGCAGTTCCCTCCGAGCCAAGTCAAGTCTCTGCAGTTCCCTCCGAGCCAAGTCGAGTCTCTGCAGTTCCCTCCGAGCCAAGTCGAGTCTCTGCAGTTCCCTCCGAGCCAAGTCGAGTCTCTGCAGTTCCCTCCGAGCCAAGTCGAGTCTCTGCAGTTCCCTCCGAGCCAAGTCGAGTCTCTACAGTTCCCTCCGAGCCAAGTCAAGTCACTGCAGTTCCCTCCGAGCCAAGTCAAGTCACAGCTGTTTTTCCAGAGGCAAGTCCAGTCACAGCTGTTCCTCCAGAACCAAGTCAAGTCACAGCTGTTCCTCCAAAGCCAAATTATGCCACAACCGCTCCCCTCGAGTTAAGTATCACAGCTGCCGCTCCAGAATCAGGCCATGTTGCAGCTGTCACTCCCAAGCCAAGTCAAGTCCCTGTTATTGTTCCTGAAACAAGTCACTTGGCCACAGAGCCTGAGCCAAGACACTCCCTACCTGCAGTTCCAGAACTGGCTTTCACTGAAGCCACACTCCTCCTGAGAGTTGCTCTATGGGTGGTCTGGGCCGCGTATACCACCACGAGTCTTCGGAGGTGGCGGCTCACGCTGCAGAACCTCCGAGGGTGGCTTCCCCAGAGGTGGTGGCTGAGGCCACGGATCCTCGTACTGAGGGGATAGCCACACCTGCTCCCTGCACGGTGGTAGTGCCCAGCAGTCCATATCCCACTAATGAGCTCTCACCCTGTCCCAATTCAGCCGCTGAAGCTCGCTGCAAGCGGTTGGTCCCGCCAAAGGAAGCCTGGGACAGGAGCTCTGAGCTCTCTCTCTTTCTCTCTGTGTGTCTGTCTCTGCTCTGTGTTCCAGATCTGCCTGCTTTGCTCTGGTTGGTGTTTGCTCTGCTCTGGCTGGCTTCTGCTCTGCCCTGGGGGGCATCCGTGCTGCCCTGGAGGGCTCCTGTCCTGTCTGCTCCGCCCTGGGGGGATCCCGTTCCGCCCTGGAGGGCTCCTGTCCTGTCTGCTCTGCCCTGGGGTGATCCCGGTCTGCCCTGGAGGGCTCCCGTCCTGTCTGCTCCGCCCTGGGTAGATTCCGCTCTGCCCTGGAGGGCTCCAGTCCTGTCTGCTCCGCCCTGGGGGGCTTCCGTGCCGCCCTGGAGGGTTCTAGTCCTGCCCGATCCGCCCTGGAGGGCGTCTGACTCACCCGATTCGCCCTGGAGGGCGTCTGACTCGCCTGATCCGCCCTGGAGGGCTTCTGACTCGTCTGCTCTGCCCTGGAGGGTGCCTGCTCCGCCCAATCCGCCCTGGAGGGTTCCTGCTCCGCCTGATCCGCCCTGGTGGGCGTCTGACTGGTCTGCTCCGCTGGTCCCGTCCAGCCCTCCTTCGTCTCCGCTGGTCCCGTCCAGCTCTCCTTCGTCTCCGCTGGTCCCGTCCAGCTCTCCTTCGTCTCCGCTGGTCCCAGCCAGCTCTCCTTCGTCTCCGCTGGTCCCGTCCAGCTCTCCTTCGTCTCCGCTGGTCTCCGCTGGTCCCGTCCACGAACTCCATTTCCCATAACCCCATTCCCATGAACTTCCTGTGCCCTCTCACCTCTCACCCCTGTCGGCCATCTTGCTTGCACACACCTGCTAATCATTACACCTAATTACACACAATATAAAAGCCATTCACATTCACAGCCATTCGCGAAGTCTTGTTTAGTTTTCTACATTTCCGAGCGTTATTTCCCGTGTTTCCTTTCCCGTTCTTGACTCTGAGTGTTCCTGGTTCCTGATTGTTTCTCTGCCTGCCTTTTGACCCCTTGGATTGTTTATTGGATTATTCTGTTGCTCGCTGCCGGCCCCGACCCTTGCATGGACATTGACCTCGCTTCCTGGATTACCTACATTGCTATTGTTGTTGTCGATTGACCCTGCCTGTTTTACCACGATTTTTACCTACAATAAAGTTGCATTTGGATCCCCACCCGCTGTGTCAGTCGTTACAGAATCTGCTGTCTCATCCGTTACAGCGGGTAAAAATCAGCTGTGGTGGTAACGCTGTCAAATCACTAGCCAATGTTCAATCATTTATTTCTTGAGGAAGTTCATGCAAGCTAAATCTGTGAAGGCTTAGCACAAATACTGACATTGTGAGTATATTCCAAAAACCAAACAAACACACCAACAGAGTGCAAGCATACACGGCTATATGTGATGGTGCGCGTATGCATTTAGTGTGTTCTTTCACTGCATGATTCAGTCTATAAATATTTGCGTTAATATTTATCACATAATTCAAACTAAAGGGGCAGAAAATGTATATATTTATATCATTTCATATAGTTGTGAGTGACGTTTTTTCTTAAAAACAAAATCAGCATGGTCACAAATGTGATACTGATTTTATACAACAGTTCAATAAACAAAGTTAATATCAAGATACTTACGTTTTAGACATCATACAGGCTGCTTTTGCTCTATTTCGCCGACGAAAATGATTCCAAACACAGCGACAGTGCTGTTTTGCTTTTCTAAGCAACATGACGGTGCTTTATTCCTGAAAGAATCAACCGTTTAAATGATTCGCAATGACTCACTTAACTCGCAGCCTCCTACTGGCGGTTTTAATTTCACATTTAAAGTATCTTTTAAGTTTTAAAATGCTTTCAAATATCAGTATTCAACATTAAATGTTTAAATTATCAAAACATTATTTATGCATTTGTGACTGCAGGTTAAAGCATTCCATGTCCCTCTAAGCTGCATTAACATGTGCAAATACACCTAAATGCCACTTCAAAAACTTCTTCAAAGATGCATTTGCTGATACTGATTTCATTTGTTTGTAACAGCCTAAATGTATTATTATTATAATTGTCGGATTAAATGTAAGAATTTGACTCCAAAGATGATGAAAAAAAAATTCTATCACTGCGGTAAACAAGTTTTGTCACAAGCTGTTGGTTTATTTCTGTATTTTTTTCTTTTTTCTTTTTTTTTGGCTAGTAAAATTTATGAATGGCTGGTAACCTTACAATTTAGTAGCCAAATTGGCAGGTGCATAAAATCCCCATTTTAATCCCTTCCTACCAATAAGTAGCCTACATATCACTGCAGTTTCAGAAATAAACACTAGAGGCGGTAAAACAGCGAGCACTTGTAATCGTACACAGTTATGCTTACAGCTCCATATGTTTCGCTCTCCAATGTGGAATCCTTGGGTACAAATCCTGTGAAAAACATGACTCATGATGAAAGTGCTGAAAGATGAGAGATCGAAAAACAAACTAAAACGGCATGCTTGCAATTGCGTTTTTACGCCACATTCGCTTTCGTTCATATCGGGTAGATTTAGGTGTAGTGCAGTGGTACCTTATTTTTTAAAACATCACAAAGCATTAGAGTTATAGCCCTACTTAATGGACATATTTACATTCCACGGACAAAAAACAAACAGTCTTTTAGCACCACTCAGTGGATATTATACATCGAATATGTCACGAAACGTACTTGGCAGTATGTATTTTTCATTTCAAAAAATTTCCCACATGTACATTTTCGTCATGAGATCAGGTTTAAGATTTTCCTCTGGGATACTGCATTTTACGACTATGCACGAATAAAAATAGTTTTCAATGCAAAGTTTCTTAAAGCCACGTAAATCTATTGCTCTTTCAAAAAAATGTGGTCACCATTTCTCAACATGGTCATTACTGGTCCAGAACAAGCTTTACAAATGCATTTAAGTCAACAAAGATTTCAATGACAACACTGACAAAGTTTCTGCTGTTCTCGACACTGAAAAGTCTCAAGGTTAAGAGGCCGCGAGTAGAGGCAGCCCTGCCAAGCCCCTGGGCCACTTTTGTCACGGTACCGCAGAAGGCTGGACTCACAGGAACAGAAGACAATGTCAGCGTCTAGAGGGTTGGCCATGAAAAAGATGCATGGCTCTGACCAATCGAGTGAGTGATTAGATCAATTAAGTCATTTAGAGAGTGCCTCGATGAAGTATGGAGGTGTGTTTCTGAGTGAGTGAGAGAGAGCGAAAAACAGAGATTCTGGATCCTGTGGGACAAGGCCAATCAAAACCACCTCATTAGGCTACTGGACCTGGACCAAGTGCACCATCCCAAAGACAAGAAGTGTGTTTGACTTCATGCAGAGCTGTGTAGACTGCTGTCTGACTTGAAGCAGTGCCTGCCAGTTTGAAACTTTGTCCGACTTGAGAAGCTGCCGATGCCACGTCACTGTGACATATGCCATTAAAGAATGGCGAATGCAATTAAAGAGATGGATCATTTTGTGACACACTGGGTTGCTACCTAATCTCATGACGAAAACTTTTCTGTGGGAACTTTTTGCAAGAAGCATAATACATACCTATATGTATATATCACTGCAGTTTCCAACAGAAATGAACACTAGAGGCAGTAAAACTGCGAGCACTTGTAATTAGGATTACAGCTTTCTGGATGTAACAAGCTTGCTCAGTCGGCACAGATTAGGCCTTAGGATGCAGAATCCTTGGGTACGAAAACCTTTAGGACACATAAAACGTACCATATGTACGTTCATCTGTTCCAGGAAAAAAAAAACACCTTTTAAGCGGCACTCAGGCACTTTTTTTGTGTGTGAGCTGTGTGTGTGTGTACATGTGCACATCCATCTTTGTGAGGACTGGTTTAAAATCTTTGAAGTGAGGGCAAAGAAAGTAAAGTGAGGACATTTTGGCCAGTATGGTATGTTTGACAGTCAAGACTTAGTTTTAGGGATCAGGTTATAATTGGGTAAAGGTTATGTTTAGGATAAGGGTTTAGGTGAGGTTCACTTAGTTCTGATATATACTTAGTCTACATAAAACATCTCAATAATGTGTATTTGACAAATATCGCATCTAATCCACTTCATCAGTGATAAAGTTTACCAACACTGTGTAAAGCATGAAGCGTCCAACTTCATGTCTCTATTTTTAACTCCTCTCCTGACTGCAGGCAACAAATCTCAATGATCAGTTTAGATAGTCACCACAAGGTCATGACGACTCTAAATGACAATAAAATGGCCTTGTTAATAAAAACTGTAGCCACCTAACTTTAAATGTAAGGAAATCTGATAATAAGCTTCAATCAGCCAGCTATTTTCTTTCTTTCTTTCTTTCTTTCTTTCTTTCTTTCTTTTTTAAATCATTATATTAGAATGATTTCTGACGGATCATCTGTAACTGAAAACTGGAGTAATGGCTATTTTCAGCTTTGCCATTACAGGAATAAACTACACTTTATAATATATATAAATAGAAAATACTTTTTTTTAATTTGCAATAAAATTTCACATCATTACTGCTTCTACAGTCAGTGTTGGAGGTAACACATTAAAAGTAACACGAGTTACGTAATTAGATTACTTTTTTGAAGTAACTAGTAAAGTAACAGATTATTTTTTAATTTACTAGAAAATATCTAACGCCAGTTACTTTTTGTTTTCTTTATGTATTTAATCCCATTTTTTTAACCAATGTCTTTGCTGCTGACCTTTGTTGATCCAATTCAACCATACTAATAAGCAAAAATTACTTTAGATTAACATTTGTGCGTCATTTTTCTCATTGCTGAAGAGTGTTGAACTTCTTTCTCCTGCATTCTACTGTACAGACGTGAATTTACTTTCCCTTCAGCCTTAGGCTTATTTATTTCACTTTTTGGTGTGAAAGGGCTTTTACATTTGCTAAAAATGTAACTTTTTATATTAAAAACAAACAAGAAAGCCCTGCCCAGATTTAAAATGTAACGCAAAAGTAATGTAACACATTACTTTCCATAAAAAGTAACAAAGTAAAGTAATTAGTTACTTTTTTTAGAAAGTAACGCAATATTGTAATGAATTACTTTTAAAAGTAACTTTCCCCAACACTGTCTTCAGTATTGATCAAATTAACACACACACACACACACACACATACACAACACAGATTTGGCATAATGCATGTACAATGACTACAGTATATAAAACAAGCATCCCAACAAGAATCCGAGATCCTGTTGATAATAATATAAGCGGTCTCTGCACAAAAAGCCTCCATAATCTTTTAATCTGCAACACACAGCAAGACTACGTTTGTCATGTGACTTCTGGAGGGGGTGAGGTATTGTAAATATTGAGGGGTAAATGTGAGGACAATGAAAACAGTTCCCCAAGGCTAAAAATAATGTAGCCTAATCCGATAAATGTTTGTGAACTACAATTACACTTGATTACTGGCTGGCTCAGGTTCAGTAAGAGAATGTCGATATTGTGTGGATTGTCAGGGATGCACACTGCAGATCACACAGCACATTCTCAGAGGAAATCTGGGTTTTGCAGCATTATAAAGGCATCATGCTATTTCACAAACAACTTTCTACATAGCAGTTGTATTTTTCTAATACCAATAATCACAGTTTCTAAAATAAAATGGCTTTGACACCCTTTGGTGAAACACTCTTCATGATAGCTTTACAGTGGTGGCCAAAATTATTAGAACACTAGTATTTTCACCAGCTAAAAAGTGGTTTATTCGCTGTAGTGTGTAGGAAATATCAGTTTACATTTCCAAGCATTCATTTTTGGGAAAGTTAATTTGTAAATGTAATAGCTTACAGATTACAAATGACCATATTAACAAATGTATAGTGTAACAATCTCAATTACTTTATTAAATGAATGTAACTGATTACATTTGATTACTGTCTGACGTATTTTATAACTAATGTTTTCAGCTGTTATTCATTTTCAAACTTTTAAAGCAGGCAGGGTTAACCTTACAGTAGTACTCAACACTGATTACTATCAGACTTTCAAAATCCTTCATCACTTGAATTAAGATTATAATTTAATTTTAAAGACTCTGGCACCTGTTTACTTTTACTTTTAGTTCGTTCTGAGGTTAAACACTGATTTAAAAGAATAAGATATATTTTAACAGCTATGATGCTGTTTTTGAAATCAAATCTTTGCATAGCTTTGACAGGAAACACTGGCAACAATGCCTCGGGGAAAAAAGTCAATCTTCAAAAATATGTAAAATTTTGTTTTGTTTCTAGTCAAAATATTAAACCAAGATGCATTTACTATATCAGTATTTAAAAAAAAAAAAATATATATATATATATATATATATATATATATACACTTAAACAATACACAGATACACTTTAAACAATATTATCTTACCCCACTAGCAAATAATTTTACTTATTTTTAACAAAATGCAGTTAATTTAGTGGTGGCATTTTACTTATCTCGTAAATGCAAGACAAAAATATTAAGTACACTTTTTTTTACAGTACATTTATTTTGTAATTGAAATACATAATTCTGTTACATGTAACTAGTTACTCCCCAACACTGGTCATGAATAAGAAAAGGGGGAAAATGTCAATAATATCATAAAATATTATATATTTTTGTGTTATTTCACATTTTTTAAAAAATATGCAAAATATTAGTATCATAGCTGGTAATAAATATTTACACAATGCACGCAAAGACTGTTCCATGACTCTTCATCACTGGTTCATAACTGGTTGTCACAAAAAAATGTATATATAATCAGAAAGAAAGACTTGAAGCAGTGCCTGTATGGCAAGCCGTTTTGACTTTTATTCATTCGCAGGATATGAATTACTGATATCAACAATTCAGTTTTCACTATTTAAAATTATAATTCCTGATATCAGAAATTGGATTTTTACTAGTAACAATGGCAATTGTTGATATCAGGAATTACATTTCCACTAGTAAAAAGGTTAATTATTGATATCAAAAATTGAATTTCAGCTAGTTAAATGTCACCATAGACTCCCACTCAAATTAATTGTTGATATCAAACATTTATTTCTTACTAGTAAAAATTCCAATTTCACATATCAGAAATACAATTCTCACTAGTAAAAACCTTTATTTTTGATCAATAATTATGTGGTTACTAGTGAAAATGTCCATTCTTGATATCAACAATTCAGTTGCTACTAGTGACAATGTTCATTTCTGATATCATGAAGCCATTTTAGATATCTGAAATTACACTCCTAATTATTGACAACAGAAATTTATTTTCAGATATCAGAAATAAGAAATGTAACATATTGAAATATGTCACTGTGACATATGCCATTAAAGTATGGCAAATGCAATTAAAGAGATAATAATAATTTTTTGACACTCTGGGTTGCTACCTAATCTTGTGACGAAAGGGAGATCTTGTGGGAACTTTTCGCATGAAGCATAATACATACCAATAAGTATATATCACTGCAGTTTATGACAGCTTTCTGGACATACAAGCTTGCTCAGTAGCTCATACGGCACAGAATTGGCCTTAGGATGCAGAATCCTTGGGTACGAATCCCGTGAAAAACATGACTCACGATGAAAGAGCTGATGAGAGATCGAATAGTGCCACTCAACGGACATTTCAAATCAGAACTGCGGTAACACATACAAAATCTGTTCCGGGGATAAAAAACAAACGCTTTTTAAGCACCACTCAGTGGACATTTCACATACATGGCGTTCTTGCGAAAAAGTTCATACAGGTAAGTTTTCGTCAGGTTGCCAGGTTGAGATCAGGTTGCCAGTTTCACGTCTGGATGAATTCACAGATGACAACGATGACGTGTGATATTATTTATTCTGCCACTTTCAGCTAATTCTCACTTGTCTGTGTGTGTGTGTGTGTGTGTGTGTGTGTGTGTGTGTGTGTGTGTGTGTGCACCAGGTATATACACATTATGGGGACATTTGTGAGGTCCCCATGAGGAAACAGGCTTATAAATCATACAGAATTAGATTTTTTTTGTTGTTGTTGTTAAGAGTAAAGGTATGCACAGTCTCCTGTGAGGGCTAGGTTTAGGTGTAGTGTAGGTGTAGGGCGATAGAAAATACGGTTTGTACAGTATAAAAACCAGTAAAGCATAAAGCAGTAAATGAACAGTCTGTCTCTTGCTACATAAAACTGAGAATGTGTATTTGATGAATATTGAAACAAAAAAAAAGAAAGAAAGAAAGAAAGAAAGAAACATTTTTAATTTTGGATTCTGCTTTTGTATACTCCCTCTGAAATACAAGCAATAATTAGCTGCCATATTTAACATCTGAAGCTTTCTCCCAGTCCACCAAATTTGAAATGTTTTGAAAGGCCCTGTACGGCCAAAACCAAACACCAGCTCCACCTCGGATTACTTTTATTAACACCCTCCAATCAATAGGACAGGTACACAACACTCCTGGAAGGCAGCATTGTCTCATAATAGCTAGTGTGGTTTTCTCTAAGTATTATTTGCCTGCCAACACTTGTCTTTGCGCGTGGTGGCAGAAAAGGCTTCCACGACACTGCGGAGGAAATGAGGCCTCTGGCTTTTACCGATCCCACCGCTGCCACCAGCGCGGCCGTCTCCAGCAGCTCTCCCACATGCCAGACTACGCCGTCGATTCCCAGTTCTGACGTGAGTACATTAGATTGTGTGTTTGTGCCCGCAGGACTGACTGTGCGCCTGTGTTTAGGCCTCTCTGTCAGATGAGTCAGGCTCTGTGATTTATGGCCTCTGAAAAGGTTGCGTTACCAGCGTGCGCGGATGGCCCCGCATGGTAAATGGGGAAATTCGGAATTTATTAACATACAATGAATGATGATTAATGGATCAGCGTGGATCTCGCAGTCTCTTTCGGATGTCTCAACATACTTGATGTATGCTGCAATAAAAAGATACGTGCGAACCTCTGTAAAGGCTTTTCCTTACAGTCTAGCCGCTAGCTAACATATAGAGAGGTGTATGATGACGGCTGGGGGAGGAAGGCGGGGAGAGCCGTGCCGAGTTAGTCTATGAGGACACGCGGAGTGGACAGGTGTAGTCTTACATGCATTATTTACCATACATTACTAAGAATGTCCTTAGCTTTACCAAGAACTTGCATAGGCGATGAGGAAATGAATAAATTAAGATGGAGAAACGAGCCGAGCAATTTAGGACCAAATCAGAGTGCATTTGCCCATCCATTCATCAAATTTCACCACTAAGTTTATGTTCTGTAACATGTCTTTGACTGTTCTGCGGTGAACTCAATATCGCTTGAAAAATCTTCAGTGTGCTATTTGGAGGATAGTATTCACCTCAAGCCCATTATTGGTCTGAACTCTGTGGGCAGTGTCGGTTTGCTTTTCGCAAGCATTTTTTAGGATTGTTTCCCAACTGGGCGCCCCACAAAGCCTTCAGAGTTCATGTTGGTCTGATGCTTGACAAAACGTGAAAACAAAACCAGATGCAGGATCACGTCAAACATGTGGCTGTCACTTTCACTGCGGTGGGGTTTTATACAGTTCATCTGTCAGAGGATTCTGCACCTCTCTAACTTTCTAGAGACTAAGAAAAAGTGTAGGATTAACTTTGAAACTATTTTCGCTCAGAAATTGCTAGTAAAGTTTACACAAATAATTACAAAGCAAGTAACATTGAATTAAATGTGAAATTCTGAAGTAGACTGAAATTGTTTTTTCTTGTAAAACCTACTGCAATACTCTTTGTTTAATTTACAACTTTCAATAATAATTCTATATAATAATTTCTATAATAATTCTATTTATGCTATGAGAACATGACTACAGAACAAGTAATATATTCATGAAGAAGCAGACATGTTGAAAGGTTTCTGTGAGGGTTAGAATTAGGATCAGGGGATAGAAAATAGCATTACCTCATGGTAAAATCAACAGAGGTTAAAGGAACCTTAATAAAAATTAACCATGGTTTTACTACAATTAAAAACAGAAAAACATGGCTACTATAGTCAATCCACGGTTTTGCTACACTAGCCATAGTTTAATGGTATTTGTAGTAAAACATTTGGAGTACTAAAGATAGGTAATCTGAAAACCACACCCACTGGGGGGGAAAACAATCCAACGGTCTCCAATGACTTTGTACTGAGGGAAGCTGCCTCCTTGTCTTTTCTGACTTACAACAAAAAACAGAACAATGTCTAAAAGCTGCTATGTGACAAGGTGTACAGTAAACAAGCTAAAAAACACAGAACTATATTTTTATAAGCTGTTGACCCAAAAAATGAGTGTTTAGAGATACAAAATTAGAGCACAGCGTGTCATATTACTCTGAGAACTACGCCCACTGGCGGGAAACTTAATCGGCGACAGTAAACATTCATTATTTTTAACCATGTCAAAGGATTATTTCACCACTCTATGTAAACCTGAAAGGAGGAGATATATTGAGAAACTAAATTTTATTGCTCTGTGTGAGTGCTCCTTTTCCTTACCATCCGTTTGTTGGAGAAATAATCCAACTGAATGGCCCATCATGAAATTCCCTGACATCTACAACTATCTGTGTCCTTAAACGCTTGTTTTTTTAGGTCGACAGCTTATAAAAACGTAGTTCTGTGTTTTTTTTTTAGCTTGTTTATTGTACACCTTGTCACATAGCAGCTTTTAGACATTGTTCTGTTTTTTGTTGTGTCAGAAATGACAAGGCAGTTTCCCACAATACAAAGTCAATGGAGAGCGTTGGATTGTTTTCCCCCCACTGTGGGCGTGGCCCACAAATCAAAAAGAAGAGTGCAAAAAACTGTCTGAGGAACAAAAGGCTGTTTATGGTTGGCCTAACTGAATAACAATTTCCATAGCAAGAATTTTGACAACATTTGTGTTTGTTCTTATCATTTTCAGTCCGGTACTGTAGGTGAAATATTAGGCTAATATCTTAATTAAAACTGCTTATACGTATCTTTACCACCTATTAACAGTTTGTCAAAATATTGCGCCCTTTCTGGCTTACTAAGCCCTTCTCTAAAAGATTTTAAACAGTTTAGACAGCATAAATTAGCAGAACAACGTATTCAGTAGTACATTAACGTGCAATCCATGTTGTTGTTTACATTCGAGTATCGCCAATATGGCCATGTATTCAGGTAGGTTGTGACGTAAACCCCTATATACTTCAAAAAAACTATGGTTACCTCACTTTCACTATAATAAAACCACGGTTAATTTTCATAAGAGAATGTGCGAAAATAAACACATACATGTGCATTTGAATGCCCATGCTTGTTTGTGAATAAAAAGTGTGCAGTTGTGTGTTCACACATGCCGCCAAATGTCATACTGGGATGAGATGATGAAGAATGGATAGAATCAGGAGGACATTGCTGGCAATGAGCAGGAGCTGCAGGGTCACTACACACACATTCACACAGCAGCCTTTCACTTCATTACCCTCATCCTCCTAATGCGAATCACACTTAGTGAAACAAGCTCACGCCAAGAGAAAAACTCAAAACAAAGCAGCACACATCTGCTAGAATGTCTTAACAACAAAGTGAGCTGTATCCATTGTTAACAAAGTCACATACTACAGGCATGTTTGTGTGCGATTAGCAAATGCCCTTTGGCTAATGTCATTTCACTTCCACTGATGGGCCAAAATACCAATAAGGCTGTTTATTCACTGACCGGACAACCAATGTCAGGTAACTAACTAAATGTATTACCTATAGCACGAGAGTAGCTACTTGTGTTTATAATAGTTACCTGTTCCAGTTAATGGTGCTAATGGTGACATTTACATATGTGGTTTCAACAACCAGAAGCATTTACATTTGTCTAGTTTTTTTCTGGAATCCATCCCAGACCACCTTCTGACGTGTTTCAGAGGGCATTTAAACCTGGTCTTTTCGCGATTGGATAGCTATAGGAAGTGACCAGGTGTAAACAGGCCCATGGTGTTTTACTGAATCAGTTGCTTCATGAATTAATTGCATCAAAAATGATACATCGACTCATTTGAGTCCCATTTTTCAGCAAATATTTTAAATGCTTTCAATTTTTTTAATAAATAATAAACTGGGGTGTTTCATATTACATAGCTTGATTATTTTTTTGTGTTTTCTGTGTCCCTTTATCTGTTCAAATTTAATGCTGTAGTCAATGTTTTTGTGCCAGTTAAATTGTATAATTTAATAGTTATACAACACCAGTCAAATGTTTTTTTTAAATTTATTTTTTAGGATTTATTTTTTTTTTTTTAAAGAAGTCTCTGCTGCTCACCAAGCCTACATTTTTTTGATCCAAAGTACAGCGAAAACAGTAAAACTTTGATTTTTTTTTACTATTTAAAATACCAGAATTTTCTATTTGAATATATGATTATTATTATTATTATTATTATTATTATTATTATTATTGAATATATGTTGAAATCAGCTGAGTTTAATTTTTTCAGGTTTCTTTGATGAATAGAAAGTTCAGAAGAACATAATTTATCTGGAATAGAAATCGTTTGTAACATTATAAATCTCTCTATCATCACTTTTGATCAATTGCTAAATAAAAGTATTTATTTCTATAATTTCATTCCAAAAAAAATAACAAAATTATACTGACTCACTCCCATCTTTTGAATTGTATAGTGTATAATGTTACAAAAGCTTTTTATTTGAGATAAATGCTGATTTGTGAATCTTTCTATTCATCAAAGAAAACCTACAAAAAAATTTACTTTTAAATAATGATGATGATAATAATAATAAATATTTCTTGAACAGCAAATAAGCATATTAGAATGATTTCTAAAGGATCATGTAACTGGAATAATGATACTAAAATGTAGCTTCGAAATCACAGGAATAAATTACATTTAAATTATTTTTAAGTAGAAAGCAGTTATTTTAAATAGTACAAATATTTCAAAATTCAGGCTTGGTGAAAAAATATTACTGTTAAAAAACTTTTGACAGGTAGTGTATATTTTAAAACAGCTTATCCGACAGCTTTTTTATTTATTTATTTATTTATTTTGGTTATAATAGAAACAGAAATGAAATGGCAATTTAAATTGTAAAATTTAAGTTATTCTGCATTAAATAACTGCTACAAGATAAGATATATTAGCTTATCATTGATCACTTTGTATATCCACATTTTACATAATAGCAACTAATTATTCAACTACACAGATAAAAAATGGAGCAGGATTTATTTGAAAAGAGCACAGAAACAATTGTCACTCAGTAACTGACAGTCAATTTCACAAATAACTAAGAAACTGAACAACTTCACAAATAACTACAGAAATGGTAAGCGACACTGAAGTAAACATTATGTTTTCAGGTGGAAAGACTTAATTTTAGTTTTATGTAAAAGTTTTTTTTTTTTTTTAACAGTGTAAACACTTCAGAAAACCAACATGCTGAACTTTGTCCTTATGGAGAAGCAGCAGTGGAATGTGTAACAGAAATGACTGTACATTAGAGAAAGACCCTGAGACCACCTCTTTCAAAAACCTGCCTTCTAAGGTTTAAAACTCCAGAGGATTGTTGATTTATATCAGATTGCTCACTCGCTCGCTTTTATCCCAGCACTGAAACCTCCGAAACCTCTCATCCTTCTGCCCCTCTCTGTCTCTCTCTTTCTCTGCATCAAGTGTTTCTTGAATGGGGGAAACACCAAAACAGGCCAGACAAGAATAGGACAAGAAGAGAAAGCCAAAGAGACACGATGCAGAAGACTGAAAGTGAGAGTGTTAAGCCAAGCATAAAATAACTTCAATCTAACATATTCTCCCAGGACGGCAGGAGGCAAATAGCAATAAGGCATTGGGCCGGAGCCGGAGTGGAGGAATCCGCTGGATCTCACTGACCCATGGAGGAGAGGGGCGGATGGGAGAGATGATGCTACGCAGCAGAGACAAACTGTCTTCAATTAAAGCCCAGGCAAGCAATGCAGGACCACAGATGAGGTGTCAAGAGGTTCAGCCATGGATACTCAAGAGCGTGTGCGCCAAAAGTGAATTTGGGAATTCAAGTGAGTGTGTTTGTGTGCAGGACTGAATAAATCTCCAAACTTTTTCCACATTTAGCCTTGTTGACAGAGAAATAAATCTAGAATAATAATATAGAATTAAACAGAAACAAAGATATACATTTAAAGCTGTACATAAACAGCAAAAAATGTATCAGGGACAGGAACCTTTTTATTATTATCATATCTAGAGCTTTGAGATGATACAGCTAGGCTGTTTTTGGAATTTTCTCTGGCATTTTTTTTAGGATTATACAGCAATTACCATAAGATATAATTTGGCCCTTCATATGACAATTCAGAAGGCGCTTGGCTTTTCTTTACAGGCACACAAAGGCAGAAGCTGTTTTCTTACTCTCTCTCTTTCTCACACACACTTCCTCCTGTTTGCCTTGTAATATACAAGCTGGATTTGGCTCATATACAGCATGAGCCAGGCAGTCAATCCTTCCAGCTCTATTGATTCACTCCATGATCAGGAGGAGAAACAGAATAAAATAAACCTCAGATCATTTACAATTACAATAACTTAATTGACAATGTGGCCATTGCAGCTATAAGCGTGCACACGTGTATAGAATACCCTGCCACCTTCCAAAATGCATTTTAACATTATTTATTCAAGTACAAATCAGCTTCCTTTTAGAATTATCAGCTTTTTGGTTTAAAATTTGCATCACATCATTCTTATAGTTACAGTTGAAGTCAAAAGTTTCCATTCACCTTGCATAATCTGCAAAATGTTACCACTATTTTACCAAAATAAGAGGGATCATACAAAATGCATGTTATTTTTTATTTAGTACTTACCTGAATAAGATATTTCCCATAAAAGCTGTTTACATATAGCCCACAAGAGAAAATAATAGCTGAATTTATAAAAATGACTGTTCAAACGTATGCATACACTAGATTATTAATCTGAATGATCCACGGCTGTGTTTTTTTGTTTAGTGATAGGTGTCCCTTTTGTCCCTTGTTTGTCCTGAACGGTCCCTTGTTTGTGCCTGCTGTTCAGGTCCCACAAATTCTTTGTTTTTCAGCATTTTTTGTGCATTTGAACCCTTTCCAACAATGACTGATGATTATAAGATCCATCTTTTCACAATGAGGACAACTGAGAGACTCATGCGCAACTAATACAGAAGGCACAAACGCTCACTGATGCTGCTTATTCAGGTAAGAACTACATAAAAAATAACATGCATGTTGTATGATCCCTCTTATTTTTGTAAAATAATTAACATTTTGCAGATTCTTACTAAGCAAACTTTTAGCCTCAACTGTGTTACTTAAGAAAAAGAAATGAATATAAAACTAGTGACACTCTTAATATATTTTAAGTTTGAATCTCTTTTTTATACCGTAGACTTGATCTTTCAAGTACCCCCTGGGATACATAAACCCCTTGTTCAGAATCACTGAGCTAGAAACGCATGTGAATACATGCTGGTTGTATGTGTGTACTTGTGGGTTAGATTTTGTTAGGACACATGGACCGCTGTCATTTCCAATTGTGTAATGCAATTCATCTCGACACTCGTTTTTCTCGCCCTCTTTACCTGACTGGATGCCAGATGCACTTGTGAACGACAGGAAGTTAGTAACCTGCACCAGAACTTAAGCAGAGGCTTATCTGGTCCACACACACCCACACATCATCTGAAACTTCCCACTCACCCTGTTCCAGAAATGTTTCATTTCACCTCTCCCTCTCCTTTCTTCCCCCCTCTCCAGAGCTTTGCATTTGAAATTGAACAGACACAGGGCCAATTTATCATCGGCTGTCACATGTCATGTCCAAGGCCTTTAGCACAAGCACCTACAGTACGCTTTGTATTTATCCCTTTGTTGTAGCTAAGGAGCTAGACAATACAACCTGCTATTAAAAACAGACGAGCGGAGGAATGAGGAAAGGTGAACAAGAATGACAAAGCATTCCCACCGAACGTTGTGAATTCGTCGCTCGCCATTACAAAGGTTGTGAACCCCACAATAGCTAGAGCAGCATATTTCTGGCAGGCAATCAGATGAGGGAACTTGCCAAGCACAGGGATAAGAGAATGAAAAGAGGTCATGAAGAGCAGTGCTAGATCCTTCACGACATCAACATGCTAACTCACATGCCGCATCGAAGTGCTGCATTGTCGTTTTCAGTTCTTGAGCATCTTGACAATTTCTCATTGTGGGAAAAAGAGCGGCTCAGACATTCTGAGAAACATCTGTGTTTCACAAAATAAAAAGTCATACAGTTTTGGAACAATATGAGGGTGAGAATAATATTTACATTTTTGAGGAAACTACCCTTTAAATACATTTAAAATGCTGTTATTTTGTTCTATTAAAAAAAAAAATGTGAAGGTAAAAATGCATTAAGAGCCGGGGGGTGAATTTTTTTAAATTTGAAGATCAGGTTAATTGTAACTTTTGTTTGTCTTCTGGGAAACATGTAAGTATTTTCTGAAGCGCAGTACTAAAAGAAAAAAACTATATTTTTAGGCAAAATAAGAAAAAACATCACACCCCCGGCTCTTAATGCATTGTTTTTCCTTCTGGAGCATCAGTGAGCGTTTGAACCTTCTGTAATGTGAAAAGATGGATCTCAAAACCATACAGTCATTGTTGGAAAGGGTTCAAATGCACACAAATACTGAAAAACCAAAGAATTTGTGGGACCTGAAGGATTTTTCTGAAAAACAGCAGTTAGTTTAACTGTTCAGTACAAACAAGGGACTCATGAACAACCATCACAAAAAAAAGCTGTGAATCATTCAGGTAACAACACAGTATTAAGAATCAAGTGTATGTAAACTTTTGAACAGGGTCATTTTTATAAATTCAATTATTATTTTCTCTTGTGGACTATATGTAAACATCTTTTATGAGACATATCTTATTCAGGGTAGTACTAAATAAAAAAAATAAAAATAAATTATATATATATATATGCATTTTGTATGATCCCTCTTATTATTTTGGTTAAATAATTAATATTTTGCAGATTTTGAAAGGTGTAATAAAACATAACTGTAAATTATTGCTACAATTTTAAATAAAATTTAAATGAATCTTTAAATTTAATGTATTTCTGTGATGGCAAAGCTGAATTTTCAGCAGCCATTACTCCAGTCTTCTGTGTCACATGATCTATTTCTTTGAAAAAATATTTTTGTAACATCATAAATGTCTCTTCTGTTACTGTTATGCATCCTTGCTGAATGCAAGTAATAATTTCCTCTAATTTCAAATTTCCTTGACCCAAAACAGCATTTATTTACAAACAAGGAATACAGAAAAACACATCACAGGGATTTTTCACATAGAAGAGTTAATTAATTGTTTTATAATAAAGTGAATCAGATTTCACAACTATGTACAATACATACAAGAGGACAGTTTATCAGAATGTGCTTGATCATTTCCTCATCTGTAAAGCTGTTAATTAGCTTGTTACTTAAAAGCTACAGAATTTTGAAAGCACCAGATTTACTGTCACTAAAAAAAATTAGTTAGAAGTTACTTTTAGCCACTTCCCAACTAGTTATGCAGCTCTCATCAAGACTAGATTGTTGTCATCATCATGAAACATCCACTACTGTAAGAAACCATATGTACTGTCATCTTCGCTTTTACAGTCTTGACTCACAAATGTAGAAAGAAAGATATGGGACAGTTCTTCCATTAACATCTGGAAAGATCCTAACCACTTTGTTCTTTTCCAACACTGGAAAAAGAGCGGTAGCCTATAGTGTGCTGTTTTCTGATTTACCGGAGGCATGTTCCATCTAATTTTACAGCTGAATTAAACGCAAACATAGGAAGCTACTAGGAGCAAAATAATGTCCAGCCAACTGGCAGCGGACAGAGTTTGATCTAATGGCATCTCTTTCCTTGAAATAGCTTTCAAACATCCTGCCAAAAAAAATATTACACTGTTTTGGGAATTCACAGCACGCAAGTTTTGTTTAGGTAGCAAATTAAGTACTAGGATTTAACTTGTTTAGTTAAATCCTAAAAACGGCAGAATCATGATGGTTAAGGTTTAGAAAAATAAAATATGTAATGATTTTTTATAATGATAATGATTAATGATAAAAGAAAAAACAATAATTTTGACCTATACAATGTATTTTTGGCTATTGCTAAAAATATACCTAAGACCCTGGTTTTGCGGTCACATATTGACAGGAGTGTATCTGTACTTGGCCTTTTTTGTCATTAGCCAGATGATTTTTATGAAAAATAAATGTATGTATTTATTAATGTACTACATCACAAGTAATGCAACACTTTTCATGTTATCAAAAAGCATAATTGTATTTAGAATTTCATAAGAATAGATATTTTAAGCACAGCCTATTAAGAAATGCTTTGTAGCCGTGCTTCAGGTGACATTACTTACTTAAAGGTAATTAGCGTAGCGGCCTAGCTTTATAAAAAGTCAGCGCTAGTCACTAACAGAGTGCTGACAGCGAGCGAGCGCTGACACCACATCTCTTTAATCAGTGAAACGTAGGCCCATTTTTCCCTCCTGCCTGGTCCGGGGATTGTTCGCTGGTCAAAGCTGCCGGGGGACACAAATGAATGTCGACTGAGGCACGGACAATAGCAGGCGTAAGGTTACAGCATGTAAATGATTGCGCTGAGGCCTTTTCTAAGGAAACTGCCATGTCCCGCAGTGCGCGTGTCATATTCGGGGGAAGGGGGGCGGCAGGCCCTGCTTCTCACAGAACAATGACACCGAGATCTGGTGAGAAGAGAGTGGTTAATGGATCCAGACAAACCGTACGCATCTCCTGACGGACGAATCATCGTCTAGCACCGTTTCAATTCGCCGGGGCTTAATAAGAAGTGACTGACTTTACAATAACGCCATCATTTGCTTTGCAGAGAACCCAATGAGTGACAGACGACCCAAACTCCACCAGCTGCACGACTGTCACCTGGAATACGTTCTGTCATCTCCCGAATATTCTTGATTCAAGAATATACAACAAAACACTCTCGGGAGAATTCACACCTAGGGTGACACCGATGATATGAGTGGGAACGACAGGGAGACAGACTAAGGCGAACGACTGCATCTTTATTTGAGAGTTAATATGGACGTGAAAATGAATATTTCGCCAGCATTATTAGATGCGGCTTGGCTCCGGCTCTACCGCTATAACAGACACAGGATATTGGCTTTTGCAGACCAGTGTTTTGTTGTTTGACATCCCTGGCGAGGTCTGCGGGCTTCGGCAAACCAGAGCAAGCTGGGAGGTGTAAGGGTCATCGCAATGAAACAGTGCTGTCGAGCTTTTGATTCACACAACAGCTGACGCGCACTCACACAGAGTCAAGCTACGCCAGATGCATTGAAAACAGGGTTGAGAGAAAGTTCTAATGATCTGCACTCTTTCACAGGATTTTCACTGACAAAACAAGATTATTTATAACATTTTAAAAAATGAAACCTTAGTCATAAAAACACATTATGTGAAACGCACTAGCTTAATCGTTCAATAGTTACGATGAATAAATAAGAAATAAATCTAATCCTCACATCCTGTTTAAAATCTTAGTATATTACATTATTTACATATTAACAGTTTATTTACCTCTTTCCATTTGAATTCTTTTAATATATTTCTTTGAAATAATCAAACCCAGGTAGTATTAAAGCATTATGCTTCAATCTTTCCACAATGTGAGTATTTTACTGACATTATTTCTGCTTGCTTTCAATTTAAACATGGCAAAACACATTACAGGAAAATAAAATAAAACAATGTTTGTACATTAATCTTAGCATGTGAAAATTAAACAGATTCATTAGGTATTATATCTAGCACAAGTAATATAACATTTTTAATTAATGTTATCAAGTTGGAATTTCATTTTTTCATTCAAGTTTATGAATGGTATCTTTAGAAACAAACTCATGAATATTTTGATATTTGTGAACATGGACCACAAAATCAGTCCTAAGGGTCGATTTTTTTTCACATTTAGATTTGTATTCAGATCATCTGAAAGCTTAATAAATAAGCTTTTTATTCCAAAATATCTACATGAAACTTGATCTATACTTTACTAAAGAAATTTTTATTTTGTCCTAGCAATGCTATTGCTACAAATATATCTGTGCTACATATGACTGGTTTTGTGGTCCAGGGTCACATTTCTCCAATGATTATATACTATTAAATACTATAAAATGGCTCTCAGACCTCGAAAAGAACATGAGGGTTAAACTTAAATTTTAATAAATTTCTGTTCAGATAAATGCCCCAAAAATGCCTCATCCTCCTGTTCTTCTCAATACACCATCAAACTTCAGGGTTGAAACAAAACCTAAGAAAAATGCGACTTGCAACAAAACTCCTCTGACCATGTACTGTCTGTGACCTTCCAAACCTCAGAATGTGCCTCGCCACGAAGAATCGAAAATAATGCCTCCTTTTTTGTTTTAACCCAGACCAGATTGTCATTGTGCCGTTAAGCGTTCATCACTGGAGCCTGAAGGCTTTACACTACAAGACCCTTGAGAGACAGAAGAACCTCATCTTAAGGCCACCCCTTGCATCCTGAGACCCACAATCTGCTTATTCAGAAAACTAATACAATTTGTCTTCCCAACTTCCTCTGAACTCCAAAAGGCTCCATTTGAAAAATCTAAAAGAATTACAGTGAAAGATCCGTGTTGTTATTTCTAAAACAAGATGAGTAGAGCTCCTAATGGGACCCAGGTGACAATTTGCTGACCAGCATTAGAGCCCAGCCGTTATGAACCAGGGGTTAGAGGTGTGAGAGAAAAAAAAAGAAAAAAAAAGAAAAGGAGGGGAAAAAAGGGGGAACAGGTTAAGGGGCTGGGGGTAGCGAGAGTAGCCTATGTGTATATGTGTTAAGAAGTACACAGACTACGGAAAGAAAGAACTAGGGCCACTAAGTGATACATAATCCTTAAGTCCTTACATACACACAGAGGGATTTTGACACAAAAGCCCGTAGTCTTCTTCTGTCTGCTTTATGTCATGTCTCATGCCCCGTCTGCGACATCACAAAAGGTATGATGGACACAAAGCGCCTTTAGCGTTCACCAGAAATATCATAACGAAAACAAATACTGTACGCTTAAACAGATTTAATTACAATGTAGGTAAACCACAACTTATATGTTGGAAAGTAAAAAAAAAAAAAAAAATAGTGTACATTTACAGGTTTACAGCAACATTGAATCTAATTAACTAATATCTACAGTATGTCTACCTGACACTGACTTTATTACTGATTAATATATAGCCTGCTCGTATAACACTGCACTAGTTAACAAAAAATAAGTATTTTGACATGTTTTATTATTATTTAAAATAAAATGTTTTACTGGTACACAATATTTAAATTAGCTTAACGCTAGTGTTGACAGTGAACTGCGGTATTGATGTAAACAGAAATTTAGTCACGTACACTTTCTGTTCAGTTTTTTTTTTTTTTTTTACTTAATTTTTGTGACTGGTAAAGACAATTAAGAACGCCTGGCTATAAATATTACGGAAATTAAGCACTTTCTTCGAAGTAAGACAGTTTTATCCTGCTTCCTAATTTCACCCACCGTACAAACCAGACTGAGTTCGGTAGAACAACGCTGCCCCCTTCTGCTCAAATATCAAAAGTTCTCAGACTTAATCTTTGTGTACTGGCTTTAAATGTAGAAGTACATGTGTTTCTGACTTCTTTTATTAAATATTACACAGGACTGAATAAAAACCCCGTTATTAAAACACTGGACCACAAAACCAGTCATAAGTAATTCAAGAATATTTGTTTTTCTTTTATGCCAAAAAACATTAGTATATTAAGTATCATGTCATGAAGATATTTTGTGAAAAAATACTTTTTGATTAGTAATATGCATTGCTAAGAACTTCATTTGGACAATTTCAAAAGCGATTTAGTCAATATTTTGATTTTTTTCTACCCTCAGATTCCAGATTCCAGAATCTCGGACAAATATTGTACTATCCTAACAAACCATACATCAGTGGAAAGGTCAAAAATGGACCCTTATGACTGGTTTTGTGGTCCAGGGTCACAAATGTGTTGCAGTCTGGTATTAATACTTCAAATATTATCAAAGCGCTACACTGATGGTTAAACCATTTTAAATTTGTTCTTCAAGTGTACAATAAATTCATTCAAAACCACATGACAGCACACATCCCACATGGTTTGGGAGTCCCAAAATAACACAACCTGCATGTGGCCATCAGTCACAGGCTGCTCAGTGCAATCTGACTGTCACACTGACATTTAGACGAGTTTTAATCACCCAGTCAAATCAATACATCAAGTCTAAGAGCAATAAAGCAGGACAACAGTCAGTCAGTCCACGATGAGGCCCAAACACGAACGCAAACACAAAGACAGACTGGAAATGAAGTTATTCTCCATGGCTAGACGGCCCAAACACAGAGAATGCTGTGAAGCCACAGCTATGCGTCGTCCCCCTAAAAACACACCACAGCCATGTTTCACATGCAAATGACAGACGAGCATTTTCGAGAGCCACTTTAAAGTATCCACCCCCCTACCATTCTTTTTCAAAGCGCTGCAGCAGAATAACTCTAACTTGCTAATTTCTATGGGTCAGCTGGAGAGGGAAAGACATGTCAATCACTCTCACATGTAGAGTTTGTCTTTCTAAAAACAGGGATGGCTGGGTGTTTCCATGGCCACTAATCTCCCCCCCAGCACAGTTACATGCAAACTCACACCCGGACCAGCACATTCCCGCAGTTGACTAGGTCAACTCAAAGTATGTGAAATGGTCCTGGTGAGTTCTATTTATTATTTAAAATCCTTTTTATATTTCCTTCTTTATTTAAAATGTTTCCTATTGGCTGATGTACTTCAGTGGAATTTAATGCATGGCTGAAACTGTTAAATTTTACTTCTTGGTTTGCCGTCTTGCTCTCTCACTAAACTTCTGCTTTCTTGTCTGCGAAGCGCAGTAATCAGTTCTAATAACGCTCTATTTGAGAAAAACTGAGAGGTTTTTTTGTCACATTAGGTTTTAATCGGACAACTGTGTTTAAAGCTTCAAGTAGACATGTTAGTTATGTGAATTTATTAGAAAAAAAAAATCAAATAACAAATTTGAAAATGTGATACAAAGCAATATATATATAATCAAGCATTGACAAAAAAAAGTTAACACTCTGAACTACAGAAAAAATAAATAAATAAATAAATTATATAAAATCAATAGTAAAATCTTGACTTCTTGGCTTTGCCAGACACGACTGCTTTAGATGCAGTGCATGAGGCATATTCTATACCTTCTGCTTGGAAATTAAATATTCATGGCTTACCTAGCTGTCTATTGTCTTCAGGCTAGTGGGAGAGCTGTACACGTCTAGAAATGCCGCCTCATAAATCATATATACACTATAGACATATACATTAATGTACAGCATGTCTGCATCTGTGTAAATATGCACAATAAACAACTGCCTGGGTGTTTAACTCTATTTACTGCTCACCATCTAATACTGCAGATATTGCTAGGTTGTCATACACCTTTGTTAATAACAGGCTACTAAGAGAGAAAGAGAGAGGGAAGGGGGTAAAATAAAAGAAAAAAAAATGGGAAGGTGTCTAGTTTGCCCTGTTCTGTCATGTGAATCCTTTAACTGTGCCAGACGTGCACTGCGGCCCCCTTCAATTAAACAGGAAAATTGATGTGTTTCATTAATTATGTCAGTAATATCATAAATCATGAGTGGACTGAGTAATTAATTATTTTCTCCTGATGTAAGGAACATGACAGGGCAGAGAGATAAGTATGAGGGGGGTGGGACGACAGAACCGAGACTCACTCACACACTCTATTTCTACGGCCTCTGGGACGGGACACAAAGAGCTTTTCTAATTTAACGTGTAACTAGGAAACGTTAAAGACTTTCTCTACCCTTTCATACATGTAAAAATACACACTTTATTGTTAGGTTGAAGGTAATTAAAGATAAGTAGAGATATTATAGTACGTTATTTATATAACAATTATTGGTTATATAGATTCACTTTAAAAATGTGTTGTTGTTGTTGTTGTTGTTGTTAATAATAATAATAATTGTAACACTTTACAATACAGTTCATTAGTTTACATTAGTAAACATAACCTAAGAAAGAACAGCATTTATTAATCTTAGTTAATGTTCAATTTAGCATTTACTAATGCTTGTAACATTAGTTAATGCACTATGAACTAACATAAACAACGAACGAATGATTTTTATCAACTAACATTAACAAAGATTAAAAATAGCATTAATAAATGAGCTCATTGTTTGTTCATGTTAGTTAATACATTAACTAATGTTATTGTTATTGTAAAGTGTTACCATACTAATAATTAGTAGTAGTACAAGTAGCAAAATTGGATGGCAATTTAAGATTTAAGATGTCCTTAACTGTATTATATTTATATTATTTTTTACTTTTAGATAAAATTTTAAAATGTGTTAATAATAACAATTAGTAGTAGTAGTGGTAGTAAAATTGGATGGTAATTTAAAATATTATAAGTAGCTATAATAGTTATTAAATATTCCTAATTGTATAATTATTCAATAAATATAGGCAATAATATAAACAGTAACATAACTCAGTGTCAGTAGTTATATTATGTTTGCATTATTTATTTACTTTTAGATAAACTTTAAAGTTGTGTTAATAATAATATAATAATAACACAACTTATAATCTAAAATTAAATAAATATAGACAATTGCAATTCGATTTATCTTGTTGTAGTTCTATTACTCTATTATTAGAGTATTATTACTCCGCTGTTCTTTCTTTCTTTCAACGGCAAAATCTGCAGTCCGGATCCATAATAGGAATATAAGACATAAAACAGAGAAATGGAAAATTTTTGGAATTATAAAACAACATAATTAAATTGTAATTGTAAAATATCTAAATGTGACCCTGGACCACAAAATCAGTCATAAGTAGCACAGGTATATTAGTAGCAATAGCCAACAATACATTGTGTGGATCAAAATTATAGATTTTTCTTTTATGCCAAAAATCTTTAGGATATTAAGTAAAGATCATGTTCCATGGAGATATTTTGTAAATGTCCTACCCTAAATATATCAAAACTTAATTTTTGATTAGTAATATGTATTGCTAAGAACTTCATCTGGACAACTTTAAAGGTGATTTGCTCAATATTTAGATTTTGTTGCACCCTCAGATTCCAGATTTTCAAACAGCTGTATATCGGCCAAATATTGTCTTATTCTAACAAACCATACATCAATGGAAAGTTTTACCTCATTTAAAATCATTTAAAAAATCTTTGCAATTTTATCATGCAAGACTTGTAAACAAGGTTAAATAATTAATAAGTGAAGTGGAATTTTAAAACATGAAATAAAAAAAGGGAAAACAATTCAAAGGGGTAAAGTGGTGGTAATACGTAAAGATTCACAAACTCATGGTGTTTTTGTGATGTATGCAGTATGCAGCATAAACCGAAGCAGACACACAAGTGTTCCTCCAGAGTTCAGGACTCTCAGAGCACATCTCAGCTCTGCCTATCGATCCACACCACAGGGACAGAGATCTATGTGTGTGTGTTAGGGCGAGTGAAAGTAAACATTGCTTGGGACGACAAAACACTGTTCCCACCGGGACGTTGGTCTGTCTGCTTGCCTCCTCCCCAGCACACACACACATACACACACAGAGGCACACACACACACACAGTCTTAGTGGGGACATAGGCAGCTAAGCCAAGCTTTAATATCAAGTGAGGACTCTTGTGTTTAATCAGGAGTGTTCCTCTTTTGTTCTCAGGCTCAGGGAGAGACGTGTGGACCAGCGGAGGAAAGGTTAATGCTAAGGGGTCAAGTGATTTCACACCCGAGACGCCAACCGCCTCGACACTGAGCTCCGCCACATCCCACAATGATGACATAGTCACTCTGATTTATGGCCTGGAGGAGGTGGAGGTGCTGGGAGGGAATCATACTGTTATCTTATGATAATGATGTCACAAACACACAACAAAAGAATAGCATAAACCAAAAGACAAAAACTAGACACCTCCCACACACCTTTCATCTACGTGGGAATTCATTAAAGGGATAGTTCTGTCCTCATATACTCACCCTTGCATCGTCCAGACTGTATGACTTTAGGGGGAACACAAAAGTAGATATTTGTCTGAATGTTCAAGCTGCAGTTTTCTATACAATGATAAATGCTGTTCTTCTGAACTTTCTAATCATTAAAGAAACCTGAAATGTTTCTACTCAGATGTTTTCAACATAATAATAATAATTGTGTTTTGAGCAGCAAATCTGAATATTAGAGTGATTCCAAAGGATCATGTGACTGGAGTAACGATGCTAAAAATTCAGCTTTGAAATATATTTTTAAAATATATTCAAATAAAAAACAGTTATTTTAAATGGTAGAAATATTTCAATATTGTACAGTTTTTGCTGTACTTTTGATCAAATAAATGCAGGCTTGGTGAGCAGAAGAGACTTAAAAATCTTACTTGTTAATCTTACAGTTCAAAAACTTTTGACTGATAATGTATATTAACCTTACCAACCTCAGGCAGAAAAAAAAAAAGAAATAATAATTATTTTAGTAAATAAAAAAAGTTTGTAATCATGAAATGTCCACAAAAAGTATGAAAACAGTATAATTGAAGCTTATTTTGGTATTAACGTGACTCTGCAAAAACCCCATAACAAGCACTTTCAGTTAAAAAGAAAACAAATCAAGTGAGTGTGGTTGAAACAGAGACAATGGGAATTAATGTGCGCCCTTATCACAGATGAGCCATTACGTACAGCCTCACTATTCTGAACACACATGCAAGTCAATAGCGCAAACAATAAATAATCAGACCAATAGAATACACTCCCTCAACTTCCACTGGAAATCTCCCTATCATTATCAGAGGGTGGCAACTGAAAACAATTAATAATCCCACAATCAGCCTTTCAGACCGCATCCATCTTGTTTTTCATTAGGCTCCCTCTTCTCTCGTTCTCTCTCATGTGGAATTGAAATCCTAACTTTGCATCTGATCAGTAGTCTTCTCTGCAGCTTCCTGGTTTTAAAGGCCTATAACAAGCAACTGTTTTCAGAGGCTGCATTTATATTTATTCTTTTGGCAGATGCTTTTGACAGTACAGGAATATTTGAAATCACAGGAATAAAGTGTGAAGGGAATCAATCCCACAATCTTGCTGCACCGTATTCTACCCTGCCTGATCCCGAAAACGTACCTGTGGTAAAGTTTTTGCAAGACGCGAATTACATACCAATAAGTGCATATCACTGCAGTTTCCAACAGAAATGGACACTAGAGGGGGTAAAACAGCAAGCACTTGTAATCGTTTTCATACACAGTTATGATTGCAGCTCCATATGTTTTGCTTTCTGGACGTAACAAGCTTACTCTGTATCTTATGCGCCACAGATTTGAATTTAAAATGTGGAATTCTTAGGTATGAAAAACACGACTCCCCATGAAAGAGCTTAAAGATGAGAGATCGCAAAACAAGCTAAAGCGGCATGCTTGCTATTGCGTTTTTACATCACATTCACTTTTGTTCATATTGTTGGGTAGGTTTAGGTGTAGTGCAAATGGTACGTTATTTTAAAATGTCACGGAGTGTTAGAGTTATAGCGCCACTCAATGGGCATTTCAAGTCAGAACTGCGGTGACACATACAAAACCAACATCACATAAAATGTACCATATGTATGTTCTTCTGTTCTGGGAGAAAGAACTAACACTCTTTTCACACCTCTCAGTAGACATTTCACATCAGATATGTCACGAAACATACATGGCACTGTATTCCACATCTTGCTAACAGTTTACACAGTTACATTTTCATCCTGAGATCAGGTTAATTCTACCGGTCAAGTTACAGGTGGAGACTGTGGCTCTTCCTCTATTAAAATTTGTACTTTTTAAATTTTTTATTACAACATATTATAAAGCTATCATTGCCATTCTCTGGGTATCTAAGTTAAGGATGGCCCAAAATCTGATCCGTCATCCAGAGAAAAATAAAATCCTATTAGCTTTTCTACCTCTTTTCTTAAAATCTTTCCCACTTCCTGTGATGACATGGGGTTTAGAATTTCCACACCTTTTAAGCAATGAATTTCCATGACTATTCATGTCATTCATTGCTTATAGCTCAGGATTTTAAAACATATTTTATAGAGGTTTCACTCTTGAATAATAAAAATCACTATATACATTTTCAAGATATAAAAACTAATTTCTTACAATATGCAGGTGTGCCATGACCATCAGATCCCTGGAGGTCTTCCTGTGACTTTTTTTTTTTTTTTACATATTTTTAATGTGCGAAAAATAATAAGATCTAATGTTTCAAGTGTAGTAAAGAATTGATCTTGAGTGTGGCATACACATGAATAAAGATGTCTTTTCTTTTCCCACTCCATAGTGTACCAGCTTTATCATTCATATCTCACCACTCAACGACACAAAAGTGTATCAGTCTTATGACAGAATGAATGCTGACGGCTGTTAAGGCTTCTTAAATGATTTTCTCTCTTGCAAATACCCACATACATTACACACTATTGTATTTGAAAGGTATGCTGTAGGTTTTTGGTTGATTAAAAACCTTTACCCATAAAGAAATCAGTAGCACTTTCAAAAACTATGTTTAAAATCCCTAATAGCCTAATAAAAGCTGATTTATTTTACATGGAGCAGGTCGCCTCATGGGTTTAGACATGTTGGGATTACATGACCAGTCGAAAACTATCAAAAACTTTCACTCACAGAATAAATCATGGCTGACTGTAAATGTTACTTTGTACAATGGCATTGGATGTTACATCCATGCCACTAGGTGACAGTATAAATCCAAGATGGCCAATCCATAAAAGACAGCACAACAAATATTTCTGAGTACTAAAACTATTCAGTATTACAAATGAGGGAAATTAAAATGCCTCATTTACATACCGTCATGTTGTTTCAAACCCATAACTAATAGATATGTGTTGATGTTGATGTTGTTGTCATTTATTCAATGAAAGTCAAATATTTCAATTGTTGTTTTAAAAGTTTTCATTGCATTTGCCAAAAACATCGTAAACATTCTTTAAAATACACTACCAGTCAAAAGTTTTTGAACAGTAAGATTTTTAAAGTTTTTTAAAGAAGTCTTCTGCTCACATAGTGCATTTATTTGATCCAAAATAGAACAAAAGCAGTAATATTGTGAAATATTTGTGAGCAGAAGAGACTTCTTTAAAAAACATTAAAAATCTTACTGTTCAAAAACTTTTGAAAAAGTGATAAAGACATTTATAATGTTACAAAAGATTTCTATTTTAGGTAAATGCTGTTCTTCTGAACTTTCTGTTCATCAAAGAAACCTACCTTCTCAGCTGTTTTCAACAATAACAATATTAATAATAAATGTTTTTAAGCAGCAAATCAGAATATTAGAATGATTTTGGAAGGATCATGTGACTCTAGTCATGATGCTAAAAAATCACCTTTAAAACCAGCTTTAAAATCACAGGAATAAGTTACATTTTAAAATACATTCAAACAGAAACAATTATTTTAAATAGTACCAATATTTCTAAAATTTCACTGTTTTTGCTGTACTTTGGATCAAATAAATGCAGGCTTGGTGAGCAGAAGAGACTTCTTTAAATAAATGAAAAAAAACATTACAAAATTTTTGACTGGTAGTATACCTTCTTTTGTGAAGAAATAAAGTTTTAAACAAGAGGGTGAGTAAACTTCCAGAATTTTCATTTTTAGCTGAACTATCCCTTTAAGACTATATTTTGAAATCTGTCTAGACGGCCCATCTTGCAAATTGATCAAGAGATTTTCAAGACTGGACCATCCAATAAACACAACCTTTATGAGAAACCAGCACACCCCTATCCGACCGCTGAGGTTCAAATCCACAAAACCAGATTTAACAAGAACACATACATTAAACAGCATTAATAGCCTAGCAAAGCACTTAATGGATCAATTCTTTCTGTTTGCATAGAGCCGAGTGAAAGGAGGAACGGGAGAGGTGGAGCAGGAATGAAAGCAAGAAAGGACGTTCTCCAATTATGAGTTGTACGTGACCGTGCGTGTGTCCGTCATGTGCAAAAATACACCTTGTTGTGCGCTTGCCAACGGTAGTACTGGCTGCCGCCACCCCCTTCTGATCTCTACCTTTAGTAGCGTCTCATTCAGACCTGGCACAGGCTTCTCACTCGCCCTGGCTCCCGCACTATTAAATTAAAGCACCGGAGCCCATTTAATAAGCGCTGTAGCGGATCATTTGAATAAGGACAGTATTAGTATTCCAGCAGAGCTGCAGCTAAAAGCTGCTGACCTTTTCCTCCGCACAGGAGATCCTTGAACACATCCCGTCAAATCACAGCGCCTGGTAATAAGCCATCAACGCCAAAGAGTGTTAGCGCATAGGGGATTTTCTTTTTTTCACGCTACCAAACAGAACAGCGAGGCCGGCGTATTGCGATCTATCAGAGGGCCGGGATCTAAAAGGTGGAGGAGGGGGCAGAAAATGGCGAGTACAGGATTTATCACGTCGCCCTGCTCTCGTCTTGTACAGTGGGAGGGCTTTTCTTGATACAGCATTGATTTATGTGCGTGTCAAGGGGTGTGGGATTGATCAGCGCGCATCAGAATTCCCCACGAGTGCTCTCATAACAAATCATAGCCTGACCTTTGCTAAGACATATTTAGCCCTTGTTGCACACTCGAGGAAAATGCTGTTAGGTGCCACCGGAGCAAGTGCATGTATTTGTTTGTTTTGTTGTCATGCTTGACTAACATCCAAATATTAAAATTACAGGAGACATCATGTGGATGTTAGACTGCAAGGCATGAGAACACCATTTTACAAAACAAATACGCTTTCAATTTTAGCTCTGAGACATGCACTGATCATAATATTCCCAGCTCTGATACGCAATACAGTTGATTAATCTACAAATTTACCATGAGAAATACATATGGAGGATGAGGAGATGGCTTTATCTCTTCTACCCCACATTGCTGGGGATTTTTTATTGACTTGAAATCGTTTCATGACACAATTTTCTGCTGTGGGCTGGTTGATTAATAGACTTTTTAGGCCTTGTTACCAGAAACAGTTAACAGGATTGGTGATGGGATGTTTGATGGGATGCCATGAATCTACATTTTCTACAAAGAGTAGGCAACCCCAGATACTGTCAGATGTGTTTAAATTATGATGGAAAGTTGTAACAAGGCCCAAAAATGTTACTGTTAGGTATCAAAATGACAGAGGAAGTGATACAAGCATAGAGTTTCTATTGCTATGTTCAACAGTCCCAATTAGGCCAATTTATGCCTAATAAATCAGTTTTATCTCTATAAACTTCACAATGAGTACAGTACAATGTACTGCAATGACTTGTCATTCTTTAATTCAAAATCAAGGTTATACTTTATTTTAAAGTGTGCTTGTTACAGTGTAAATATACATTTAAGTAGTCAGTAATATTAATTAACTACATGTACTTACTATATAGTTTGGGTTAGGAGTAGGGTCTAGCTTAGTGTTACTTGCATTTAATTATGCATAATTAATTGGTATTATAATAGTAAGTACATATAAATTGTGCAACAAGGATACCTAAAAAGTAAGTGCTACCAAAATCAATTTTTTTTCGTCCGTCATAAAAAATTTGGATCGGATGTTTTTCTGAGTATGCAAGGATTTTAACCTTTAATTTGATGCCAAAAAAGCTTCCATGTTTTGTCACATCAGATGGTGGGGAAAGGCCTGTAGACAGACAAAAAAAGTAAATAAATTAAATAATAACAAAATCACAATGAGACAATTATTGCCTCAAAAAGGCAAAGGCTGCCCTAGTTTGGGAGTTTTAACTGTAATCATTAACAAAATAAGAGATCAAACTAAATATATTTGAAAGTATTAAAATAAAGAAATTAAGCTAAACTAAACTCTATCGTTTTTGGCCCGTAGAAAGGTCCAATCGATGATGCTTCACAAAACGAAACGATTCATTTACTTCCCAAGGGTTCAATTTAGTTATATAATTTGGACCACAGACTACAAATTGATCCTTAAACAACATAAATTGCTTCACGAAACACAACTGCAACATTTAAGCCCACAATGCCAGTTTACCATAATCCTGTAGCCATTAAAACTGTGCATTTGTGAAACTATGCAATGAAACAAATAGTTAAAAAGAGCCAAACAGATGTTCTGCCTCACAATAACAGGGTTCAAGTGGAGCAGGGTGCCCCTAACCGGCTAATAAACGGCCCCAAATGAGCCTGCAATTAAATTTATACACTTGATTGCGCTGCTGTCATGTCCACTACAGGCTTATCGAACACCTGGGATCCATTTCCTAATAAAACCTCGAAAAAAAAAAGAAGGAGAGGGAGAGGAGGGAACAGAGCATATGAGTAAAGTGTGCTTTTGTAGGGTTTGTACTCTTGATTGGTTCATCTTATGAATCAGATGAGGAATGAACAAATGTTTAACAAAAACAGATGGTACAGTATGAGATATGTAATAAGATCATAAAAAAGGAATTTTAGATGAATCGCTCATTTCCTTCTAGCAGATATGTTCACTGTTTGTTAAAAGAATGTTAGCTTTATCCATAATGTAGGATAAAAATGATTGTAGTAGTGGAAAAACAAAATGACAGATGACTGACAAAGGCAACAGCTAAAGACACTGCTAGCAGACACAGTACAAATAATAACAATCAAACAATTCACAGTATGAAGATGCATATGCAAGCACAGAAAGAAAAAAATGTGCAGACTGACATTACAAAGATGTTATTCGAACATATTTCTATCTCCCTCTTTCTCTCTGTTCTCAGCTTTCTCTCTCTTTCCGTCTCTAATGAGGACTTCAGCTAAGAGGACAGTCTCTCTCTGGCTCAAAAATAGCCACTTATAGATAGCGCTCTTTGAAAAGCTGTCAGACTGATCCACTGTAAATATAGCTTTCTCTTATCAAGTCCCCTTAAGTTATAAAAACACTCTTAACCTCCCAAAAGCCTCAGACTCCATTACAGCTAAGCTGATGTGTGTTGTGATGGGCCATGCTAACTGAGTGTTTACTTGTGGAAGCAATTAGCAGAGTTAGCCGCTCAAAGGCAACAAAATGAAGTTTATTTCACTCTGTCAGTAAAGTAAACACTGTATTAGTGCAAATCCTCTCTCTTGCTCCTTAAAGGAGTTTGTTAATTAAGCAGCTGCATGATATTTTTTAGAAAATCAGGCTAGGCTAACAGCCAAGCTGAAGGGCATCCTATTGTGCATTCTCTCTTGCACAATATTACTCTACCAATATTACACCAGATGAGGTACCTGGTCACAGGCCAGCATTAATTCAGCTTAACATAAAAAAAAATGTTAGAAGATGCCATTTATTGTCCAGAAAATGGAGAAAACTCACTGGGACAATTTTTATACAAAATGTAGACTTTCAGGCTAAAATAAATGTTCTTTGTATACATTATTGTGTGTAATATTCTAGAAAAAATTAAAATGATGGTATTTCACATTTCTTAAATGAGAGATGACTGAACAACAACCGCATGTAAACACCTGCTTCAGAGGTAAAGGCATAAATTACAAATGTCACTTCGCTTATTTGATTATGTTTGCGAATTTTGTGACCGTGTCCAGCAATTACCTGGCAATATTACCTTTTTCTTGAGTTACCTGGTTCACTGAGTAAGTAATGGCAATTTAACTTGGTTAAATTAAGTATTTTTCTCAAGTAGCTGACAACCAATTGATTCAATATGTGGCGGAGTAGAAACAGTGAAACAGAAGAAACTACAAACATTGTCGAAGAAAAACGAAACATAACACTATATAACTCCACCTGATTCAGTTATTAGATCACCGAAAAAAAGGTTAAAACTGCAACAAGATTTTATTTGGTCTACATTCATTTGCTTCAGTGACTTTTCTTCTTCGAAACTTTTTATCCTTCTTTTTCCTCGAATGACTAACAGTCATCATTACTGCCAAATAGGTTACCTGTGAGTGTGGCCATAAATCTTATTAACATAAACTAAAAATGTCTCGCTGCTTTTTTCCTCTCTGAAGCAACCTGTCTCGAGTGCGGGCCATCTGTACATAGTTATCGCTGTGCTCACACAGATGGCCGCCAAACGCTTTCAAAGTTGCTCCGTCCGCACATCTAACCTTACAAAGCAAACTAATTAGCAGTAAACGCATTGCGAGGAAGAAGTCGTTTGAACGTGTTTTTTCTCTTTTTTGTTTGACTGGGGTCTAATGAGGAGAGAGAGCGCGCGGGTGCTCTGGGTGCCGGAGGTTGTTCCTGGAGCTCAAGGTTTACGGTCTTCTTTAAGACTCAAATAAAACGTAGAGGCTACCTTGAGCCACAGCTTCTGTCCCTGCACATAAGCACTTTATGAGCAGCTTTGGAGGGCACAAGGTGGAGCGGGTAAGATCCTAAAGTGGGAGTGTTAAGAGTGTGCAAGTAGGCAGGGGGGAGGTTAAAGGCCTGAACGCTGTTTTAGTAACTGCAAGGTCAATGAGAAGCCTGAAATATACGCAGAAGCTGATGAGGATTGGCTTCTACAGTCATCTTGGAACATTACCAATTCAAACCAATAAGGAACATTCTTAGAATTTTGGCTATATTCTGACAAGGTTCTTTCAAAGTTCTTCCAGTCACATTAATAGAACGGCCATTGAACGTTATCAGGTGTCTTATACCAGAATACGAACACTCTGACCTGCCCACAAACACTTCCGCTAGTTAGTGTGTTTACATCATGTCGAGAAAACGCTGTGTTCCCCGCTGTGAAAGCAAGTTTGTGTTGTTTTCATTGCCGAAAGATGATGATGTGAAGAATCAGTGGTTAAAATTTTTTTTTTTTTCACGAGACCACAGCAATACGACTCTTTGTTGTGTGCTCGTCATTTTACTGAGGACTGCTTCTCTAATCTTGGCGAGTTCAACGCGGATTTCGCTAAATGCTTGTCCATGAAAGATAAGTCCGTACCTTTTTTCTTTGGACCAACAAGCGTCTTTGAACGAACCTGTAGTTATGTGTACATTTTTAAATGAGTGCTAAAAATATCAAGTTTTTTTGTGCTAATATGTGATGTATACCTAGTTCAGCTTTAGATTTCCAGGTAAACCACAGTATTACTGTCTTACTGAAATAGTTCTGATAATTCACTGTGAACACATTTCCTAAGAATATGTTGATTAATTACTTTCGTTTAATAATAAAGAATGTAGTCATATTTTGGTTTATAAACTGTATTGTTTCATCAGTTAGTCACGTTAGCACTCGGCTAACGTATCCACCATTATTGTTTTGTGAAGTATTTACAGTTTAGGAGTTAAACTTTAGCTGTGGGAGTGATTCGCTTGCATTGTATACAGAAAGACCAGTCACAACAGACTTAGCCAGCTGACCAATCAGAGCAGAGTAGGCTTATGGAAGGGCAGGGTTTACAGACCTTAAGCTCAAAACTGCTGCAAATGACTAATTTATTATATTAAATGTATATTCTAAGACAATTACAATGTTTTCTGACCTTAGATGCCTTTAAACCTGTTATAGGGGACTCAAACACAATATTAGGACACTTTAAAATACCATATGACCTGCTCTTAAAAACGTAAATACAAAAAGTTTACTTATACATTGTTGATGGAAAGATGAACTGGATGTTTCAAACATTTAGAGAACGTAAATAATGTTCTCATAATTTCATGGGAACTTTAGCAAACTGTTTAGCAAACATTTTTGTGAACTGGAATAATTCTGAGGTTCTGTGATGACTTCTTAATAAGAAACCAGTACAGTACATTTTCATTACACTTTTACACAGAGTGTTACTTTTGTCTTTCCTGATGTTTTGTTGTCTTTCATCAGAAAACAGATTTTGGAGAGCCTCTTTCACTCAGGAACTCAAGTTACGGAAAGGAGGACAACTCCTTAGAAAGCTAATTAGCTAATGCGGTACGTGGGCTAAGAGGAAATGTAAAACAAGCCTGCTACCAAACATAATATTATTTTCATTATTTTGTTCATTATTTATTTATGGATGTGTTCAGACAGAATTAATGCTAGAAATCCTGGTGTGTGACGCTGGCAGCTCTTGCAGGTCCGGTGGCGCTGTTAGTTAGCATGCGCACACGCATAGTTCCCCGACGCTAAATAAAATTACAGTGTGTGTTTCCTGTCCAATTCAATTCAGCTCCATCTTTATAGTTTCAGGGGTAAACAAACCTGTCTACATCTATTGTGGTTTAAAGAAGTGCAGTCACCACCGTCTGCGTTAGCATGTGACGTATACCAAACAAAACGCTTGACGTTAATGCTAATACTGGTTCCTAAACGACGTAGCATGACGTTACAAAACACCGCAGACAAGATTCTCTTGTCTAACCCAACATGTGGCCATTTTAGCAGCTAGCAAAGATCACCCCAGGCTTTCAGCGGAGGCACATTACAAAAACATATTTCTTTTCCCGTTTTCAGCCAGACATTTCTGATAAAAGTATCTCAGAGGCTACAGGGAGTGCTGGTTATTCTCTTGACATATTATTTTTCAGTTATTATATGTATTTTTCCCCTTTCACCACATTGAGAAAATTGAGAACGTATGGTGTGCAACTTTGTTCCTTGTTCTTTGAGGATCCATTTTGGGAGAGGGGGTGAAGGGTTGGGAGCTGTAGCTGGATAGATAAACACAGAAAAATGGTCTCAGCATGTCAATTTGAGGTTTTTACATTGACCATAAGTGAGGCGTTCCTTCCTGCTCACATCTCAAAGAGCGAGCCCCGCAGCCATGTGTAGGCAATCATGACAGATATGTTCTCTCGCCGCATTTCCCTTGTCGCGCTGTGCGGGGCTACGGCGAGGGGCGCGGTAAATGCTAACACGTTGCGGAGTTGGAAATCCTCATGAGCTTGTCTCATTAGCGGCTAATTGGAACGACTTTCCTCTGTCTTTTGTTTAACGTCACATTTGTCTTTCTTCTTTTTTTTTCCTCCACTGAACAGGGGGCAGATGGGGGTGGAGGATGCATATTTCTGAGCCTACAAGATTTAGCAGGGGACTTGGGCCCGTATTACTGCAACATAAACACTGCTGTCCCACGATTAACCTTAGAAAGCGACCGAGTGCAAAATTAAGCACTCAAACTGCACAACCAAATTAGCTCTAGAGATGCAAGAGAGGACCTCTCCACTCTGCCATTGACTTTTCCCAACTGGGTAATACTAAAGAAAACAATAACATAGCCAAATGGTGAACCACTATTACAGTTTCCATTTGAGCTTGACTGCGGGCTGCAATGGCCCATTGAATCTGTTGCATAAATTGGCTTGGTTACCACTCAAAGCAGCCTTAAGAGACTTTTCAAAATGGGTAAACCTTGAATAAAGTCTCGGCATGGGATCAGAATCAAAAATAAGAAGTTCATGTGTTATAGTGCGTTCATCTTATCATCTGAAATGTATATTTTGGCTTTAAAACTAATTTGATTATCTAATTTGATTACATTTAATCTGGAAAATCTTTGCGATTTTTGATTATTTTCTATTTTCAAAGTTACACAGATCTTGAACTCTGAAAGACATTTTGATGATATTTAATAACAAAAGGGTAATTTGTTATTCCAAAGAAACTCTTATTGGCATTAAACCTTTCCATTGCACAACAGGTTCATTATGATTAATAAAATGTACTTTACAATAAGAAATAAAATGACTCTAATAATTGTTCACTGAAAGGTTCTTTGGTGAACTCAAAATAGTAATAGAAAAAATAGAAATATGGACCACAAAACCAGACAAAAGTAGCACGGGTATATTTGTAGCAATAGCTAACAATACAATGTATGGGTAAAAATGATCAATTTTTATTTATGCCAAAAATAATTAGGATATTAAGTAAAGATCATGTTCCATGTAGACATTTTGTAAATTTCCTACCATAAAAATATCAAAACTTAATTTTTAGTAATATGCTTTGCTGGAACTTCATTTGCACAACTTTAAATGTGATTTTATCAATATTTTGATTTTGTATCTCAGCCAAATATTGTCCTATCCTAACAATCATACATCAATGGAAAGCGTATTTATTCAACATTTAGATGATGTATAAATCTCAGTTTCAAAAAATGTACCCTTCTGATTGGTTTTGTGGTCCAGGCTCACATATTTACATAAAAGCTTTAAAGACTAATTTAATAAATGACAAGGACCATTAAAAACTTAAAACAGACTGGTATGCCTGTTAATGCAAATGATCGAAGAAGGACTAAATCATCTAATTCATTCAGTTAGGCAACATAGACTTAAATCATGTTTTGCAAGGGTGCTGCACAAATGAATCGAGCAGATTTTAACGATAGCAACAGGGCAATTATTTTTGAGCTGAGGTCTGAAAACGAGGAACCATGGTTATAATTACCTGCATGCCGTGAAAACTGAGGTCAGGAACTTTAACCTTGTGGTCTTTACTGCTTTCCAACAACAGAAAAAAGAGAAAACTTCAGCTCAACAGCCTCAGGAAGAAGAAAAAGAAATAAAAACCAAAGAAAAAAAATGAAACCAAAGGACAAGAAACAAGCCCTATTGCCCTCTTCTATTAAAAAGGACACGTTGTGACCAGAACCATATTTATGACACATCCATATGCTTTTTAAACTCTGGAGTGGGAGTAAGGTGAACTGGAGGGACTCCTGGGGATGATGGGAATGTGGAGGTTGCACATGTCCAAATCTCTGGCCCTCTACATCACAGGTTTTTGCTAAAGTGGTGCTGACATTCACCTCTCTAAGACCCGGCCATCGCAAGAGCCCTAACAAGGTATTAACATGGTAATGCTTCTCTCAAAGAAGGAGCAGCTGCAAAAGGCATGTCCCAAAGACTTTCAGGCCTCAAAGACCTGTCCACAGCTACTATAGGGCCACAAACCAAGAACATTTACATTTGTAGTGTTTACTAGAGAATCAAGCTCAAAGCGGTGGCTGATCGTAAATTGCCTCGGCATTTACGTGGGCCATATGGAAGCATACATGTTTATAATGTGAAGTATATTAATAAAGATTGCCTCAGGCTCAAGACATGCATTCGCGCTGTGCATCTTTACTCTATTAAAGCAGAGCTACACAACAAATCATACCATACCTAGAGGCACCATAAGCTTTCTTCAAACTGTTCATCTGTGGCTACATCAATAAAGAACAGGATAAATCAGCACAGGTTGTACTGATAGCAGCGTTTTGCAGAAATGCCATCTATCCATCTAGATGAAACAATAAATATGTCAATATAATCATTACATTATTTTACATATCCTCCACTCTTTAAGAAAAAGCAGTATTTTTGTCTTATACATAGCATTTGTATGGCATTTGTATGTTCCTATAAATTTACATTTAGTCATCTAGCAAACGCAAATATTACAAAATATGACATTAAAAAGTGTATCCACTTTTTTCTTCCCCTAAGAGTGGCGTGCCCATGTTTTTATTTTATGGGTCTGGCTTCCGGGCTCATCCACATCTAGCTACTTTTAGTTGTACAAACAGCTGTTTTTGCTGCTTGATATTGCAAATTGGTGTGTCTTACCATATTATTTTAATGTATTATCTTCATTATGAGCACACTGGTGCAAAGTGAAGTGCAAACAGTTTTACCTTATAGCAGCTAATGAACCGGAAGTTTCACCCATAGGCTTACTTCGGCGTTAAAGAAAAAAGGTGAAGAAATCACTCGTTTTTCTAAAGTAAAATTGTCCAACAGCGACACCAGCAGGTCTCTCGCCTCCCTTAAGCCCAGTACGTTCTAAAATACCCGGGAAAGTCATGTGAGAGCAGGCAATGCCTCCATCGCGATATGATCGGCTAGATTGGTTCACGATAAATCCCGCCTCTTGTGTTTGTTCGTACGCGTTCGCGAAATAAGTCCGAATGAGCCGTATAATGGCGTTAATGGGAAGACTAATTTTAAACATCGAGTAAACAACTCACACACTTACATATCACCACGTTGTCAAGTCAAAATCAAACTTCAAATGGCCTGGAAACATGATCTGTGGATTTCTTTAGTGAGTAATCAACATTTCCGTGCGTGTCTGTGAACAATAGTTTAATAAGTTTACTATGAGAAAGAACAGCTGAACACAAGTTTATTTATATAACGAAATTAAAAACTGATCATATTTATATTTGTTTTTAATTAATAGAATATCTAATTATTAACATTGTTAGTTTAAAAATACAATTAATTTGTCTGGCAGTGTAAGTAATGTTTAACCAAGAAAATGTGACCAGGACATGAATTTAGGCTACATTTAATTAAGAAAAAACTAAAAATGTTGCCTCCTCATTTCAGAACTCCTCTGCACCCTATATATTTAGTAAACATTATTTAGTATTTTCACTGAAATATTATTAAAACATGTTAACTACATGTTAATTAATAATTCATTTAAACTAAAAACTTGCTACTGTTACTGAAAAAAAAGCTTCAATTGCAAGGTTTTGATCATTCAATCATGGAGAAGCTCTTACAGAGAAAGACCTTAACCGTATGTTTGTCAAAGAAAATATTTAGTATGAACTTAATTCAAACTCAACAAAGTCTTCAGTGTCACATGAACCTTCAGAAATCATTTTATATGCTGATTTGCTGTTCCAGAAATTTATTATCAATATTTCAGTAACAGTTGACTACATTTTTTCAGGATTCTTTGATGAATAGAAAGATCCTAGATTAAGAGAAATTATAGAAATTAATACTTTTATTTAACAAGGATGCTTTAAATTGATCAAAAGTGATGATAAAGGCATTTTTAATGTTACGAAAGATTTCAATTTCAGATAAATGCTGTTCTTCTGAACTTTCTATTCACCAAAGAAACCTGAAAAAAAATCTACTTAGCTGTTTTCAACATATAATAATAATAATAATAATAATAATAAATAATGTTTTTTGAGCAGAAAATCAGCATATTACAATGTTTCTGGAAGATCATGTGACACTGAAGACTAGAATAAATTACATTTTAACATATATTCAAATACAATACAGTTATTTTAAAAAGTAAAAATATTTCAAAATGTTACTGTTTTTCTGCACTTTGGATCAAACAAATGCAGGCTTGGAGACTTCTTTAAAAAAAAACTTTACAAATCTTACTGTTCAAAAACTTTTGACTGGTAGTGTACGTCATATCACCTAGATGCACAGAATAAAACAAACTGCACTTTAAACAAGAAAATGAATGTGTCAAGGCATTAATAAAAAATATAATATAAAATAATAAAAAATAATTTGTTATGGTACTATTTTGACATAATAATTGCCCTATTATAATAATTAATGCCAAAGCAAAATTAAACCCTTTCCAAAGATTTCAAAACATTGGGAATCACTGGTTTAGACAATTATGTTGTGGTCAAGTCTGTTGATGAATGCATAATATTCAGTGTATAGTGTAGGAGTAGTGTAGGGTGTGTGTGTGTGTGTGTGTGTGTGTGTGTGTGTGTGTGTGTGTGTGTGTGGGTGGGTAGGTGGGAGTGTTTGTGCTGATTGTGTTGAGCCTGCACGGTGCCCATGAGGAAGCTCATCTGTTACGGCGCGTCTGCATGGCTTGTGCCACTGAGGGCGGATGACAGGGTGTCACAGCAGCAGACAATGATGGATGCACCACATTCAGTAGGCAACTTGGGCAATTGGACACATTAACAAGAGGCACCTGCTTTTCTCTCCGTACAAATCTATTAAAAGATAACAGCAATGGCAGATCCCACTCAACTAGTAAATGATAACTCTGTCTGCACTGCGAGAAGAGAGCGGTTCCTCGAAAAACGCTAGCCTAAATCATAACATTGCTGGTCAAACAGTGCCATCTAGTGTTTAGATTGATAAATACAGCTGCAAGACATAAATGATCAATATTATACATCATTGGTCTCTCTTGTACATTCAACACTTACATATGTGACCCTGGACCACAAAACCAATCGTAAGGGTCAGTTTTACAAAATTGAGTTTTATACATCATCTGAAAGCTGTATAAATAACTTTGCCATTGATGCAATCTTTGTTATGATAGGACAATATTTAAATATCTGGAATCTGAGGGTGCAAAAAAAATCTAAACATTGAGAAAAGCACCTTAAAAGTTGTCCAAATTAAGTTTTTAGCAATGCATATGACTAATCTAAAGTTAGGTTTTGACATATTTACGGCAGGAAATGTACAAAATCTTCATGGAACATGATCTTTACTTAATATCCTAATGATTTTTGGCATAAAAGAAAAAACAATCATTTTGACCCATACAATGTATTTTTGGCCATTGCTATAAATATACCTCTGCTGCTTAAGACTGGTTCTGTGGCACAGGGTCACAAATCTGGAATCTAAAGGGTGCAGAAAAAATCGAAATATTGAGAAAATTGCCTTTAAAGTTGTCCAAATGAAGTTCTTACCAATGCATATTACTAATCAAACTTAAGTTTTGATATATTTACGGTAGGATAAATAATTTTGACCCATAAAATGTATATAATTTCTGAGGTCATAATTTAACAAAGCCATTGCTAGAAAACACATTTGTATAAACAGACATTTGAATTTCGTGACAACTAGCCCCGGTATCCTCTACATACCAAAATGAATGTGTTGTCTTTCAACTTGAGTCATAAGGATGATCCGTTTACAAGTTTTAATAAAGTCATCCATACGTCAATCAAAATTGCTGATTATACAGATTCAGGATGGCATACACACACACTTTTATGTCTAAAGCGTATGACTGTGGTTTAGTGGGTAAACAATAATGTGTCAAGCAAGACTCAACGTGCCTCAAGAGACAAGTGTGAGACTGATGCGACAAAAGCCCTCAGGCAAATTTTAATGATGGATTGAGAATCATTATCCTTCTGATGGTGATGTGAGTGGCAAAAGACATTTCTTGTGGACATGTGTGGTCTGTGCTTGATGATTGGCTTGATTTTTTTTTTTCCCACTATGAATCTGAGAAACTAGGCTAATGGGTTTCTGTAAGTGTACTCAATCCTCTGTGCTCCTGTGAATATGGGGATTTGCTTGCTTGACAATCAAACGCAGTTGTTGCTCGCACTCAATGAAATGAATGAATAAGAATCAAAGAATACTAACAAAAGCTGTGCTACAATCCACCCTTGGTGGAGTCATCAGATTGTGAAATCTTTAGTTATTTAATAAATAAATAAATTAAGTGAAATAATAATGATTTAATTAATTATAAAACTGCAGAAAATGAAGTGAATAATAAATAAAATGATAAAAGATTATTCTGCTCAGTAATAAAGTAAAAATATATGCACCATTGTCACAATAATGAACAACGAAACAAATTAAAATGACATTTCAATGATTTAATTATCCAATAACAAAATTAAAACAAATACATTCATATTTTTGCTAGCAAAGGTGGATGACATTACAACAATATTTAAACACAATGTTAAGACTGTGTATTCAGTGGTGCAATATATATTTTGTTTGTTAAAAATTATAATAATTAGTAGTATTATTAGCATTATTACTATTATTATTTTACAAGAAAAACAATTTCAGTTTATCTACTTAAGAATTACACTTTTAATTTTATTTTGTTAATTGCTTTTTCTTTGTATTTAATTTAGTGCTGTCAAACGATTAATCGCGATTAATCGCATCCAAAATAAAAGTTTATGTTTACATACTATATATTTGTGTACTGTGTATATTTATGATGTATATATAAATACACACACATGCATGTATATGTTAAGGAAAAAAATTTTTGATTTATATCTAAAATATTTATATTTATTCATAATCTAAATTGTATACAGGTATAAATATATATACATATGATATTTTGTTTTAATATATACATGTATGTGTGTGTATTTATATGTACATAATAAATGTACAAAGTAAACACACATATAGTATGTAAACATAAACTTTTATTTTGGATGCGATTAATCACGATTAATCGTTTGACAGCCCTAATTTAATTGTGAAATTTAGAAATTTAGGATTTTATTTACATTGGAAAATATTTAGTAAATAATAATGAAAATAATACTTATATTTTGTTTGTTACTTGGTTTTTCTTTGTAAATATTTGCGAAATTTACTAGAAAATACTTTAGTAAATAATAGTAATACAAATTATAATAATTAGTAGTATTATTAGTATTATTACTATTATTATTTTACAAGAAAAAAAACTATTTCAGTCTTTCTACTTCAGAATTTCACATTTAACTGACTTCGTTACTTGCTTTTTCTTTGTAATTAATTGTGACATTTTCTAGCAATTCTGAATTTGATTTACATCAAAATAACAGTAAATAGTAATAAAATAATAATTATTATAAGTAGTATTATAAGTATTATTATTTTACAAGAAAATACTAGTCAGAATTTTGAATTGAATTTTTGAATTTAGAAAATAGTTTAGTAAATAAAAGTATTATTAGCATTATTACTATTATTATTTTACAAGAAAATCTAATTTCAGTCTTTCTACTTCAGAATTTTGAATTGTGAATTTTATTTGCAATGAAAAATAGTTTAGTAAATAATAGTAACAATAATAATTATTAATTATTATTAATTAAGTAATTATAAGAAGAAGAAGAAGAAGAAGAAGTATTGGTATTATTTAAAATCCTATTTATTACTTCTGAATTTTACATATAATTCAGTTTGTTACTTCCCTTTTTCTTTGTAATTAATTCTAAAGTTTACTAGCAATTTAGAATTTTATTTACATTGTAATAAATAATAGTAAAAAAGTAATAATTATTAAAATTATTACTACTATTATTTTACAAGAAAATACAATTTCAGGCTTTCTACATCAGAATTTCACATTTAATTCAGTTTGTTACTTGGTCTTTCTTAGTAGTTAATTGTAAAATTTACTAGCAATTTAAAAATGTATTTATGCTGTAAAATATTTGAATAAATAATGGTAATGAAAATAATAAATACTATTAGTATTATTACTATTATTATTATTATTTCACAAGACAATACTATATCAGTCACATTTAATTCAGATTTTTACTTGCTTTTTCTTTGTAACTGTTAAATTTACTAGCAATTTTGAATTTGATTTGTATTGGAAAATATTTTAGTAAATAATAGTAATAAAAATAATAATAATTATTAGTAGTAGTAGTATTGATACTATTATTATTTAACAAGAATTTCACATTTATTTCAGTTTGTCAGTTTGCTTTTTCTTGGAAATAAATTGTGAAATTTACTAGCAATTTTGAATTTTATTTACATTGGAAAGTAATAAAATAATAACAATAATTATAAGTATTATTACCATTATTATTTGACAGAAAAATTCTGTTTCAGTCTTTCAGCTTCAGAATTTCACATTTAATTCAGTTTGTTACATAATTATGAAATTAATTAGCAATTTAGAATTTTATTTAAATTGAAAAATATTTGAGTAAATAATAGTAATAAAAATAACAATTATCATTAGTATTATTAACTATTATTATTTTACAACAAAATACTATTTCAGTCTTCTAATTCAGAATTTCAAATTTAATTCAGTTTGTTGCTTGCTTTTTAAAGTAGTAAAAAAATCCTACTACAGTGAAGTTTCAGTAAATTATTCTAAAATGCAAAATAGCATAAAATGTACAAGATTCAGTTGTCATTTCAATACACTATCTGCAGTATTTTATTACTTATTATCAGCATGAAAGAATGTTCTACATTCATATGTTTGCTAGTAAAGGTGACTGACATTACGACATTGTTAAGATTGTGTATTCAGTGGTGCCAAAAATCTATATTTACATTAACATCAAATGTATAAGATTCAATTTCCATTTTCACTACATGATCTAAAGTATTTTATTATTTTAGCAGTTCTGATCAATGGGAGGATTTGATTTGTCCGCTGCTGCTTGTGGATCATTCTTTATTTTAGTGGTAATAAACAGAAGATAAAGTCAATGTATTCCATATTAACATACGGAAAATCTAGTGCATCTTTTAACTGCACGGAGCATAAACATTTAAGAGACTGTCAGACACGAGGGCCACAGCTAACTAGCATGGTACATACCTTTACGACTGGCAGTTTGTCAAGCCGCTTAAGTGTCCCCTTAACAGAATTTACGGTCATTTGAAAAGTGACAATGCACAAAAACGGCTACTTTTCTCTCGGTACTCCTTCACAGCCCACTAAAACCCTGTCATAAATCTAGCCTCATATCTAGGCAGATGGCTTGTGTTGTCAGATATCACACGCCAACAACGCTTTTTACCATCATTGTCTTGACAGAAATATGATGCGGAAACTGCAGTGTCACATCACTTAGCGTGGTTTAGCCGAAGTCGCCTGGTGCCATTTTAATCAATCAAATTTGTCACTTTTTTACTGTAACGATCTTATGGTAGGGACCCAGCATTAAGAGGATGTGGAGAGACTTATCTATCGCTTGATTTACGACAATCCGCAGATTTTGTACTGGGGAATCAGTCGTCCAGAGGAACAGCATTTCTATCAAATGGACCAGTAAGTTATGGAGTAATACTTTTAGGCCAAATGGAAATGTCATTCCTTACTTCCACCTCAGACTCAGGCCCAGTTGTCTGAATTAAAGCAGTTTCGATTTATTCATTTGGAAAATCCTTCTAAAAAAACGAATTAGAAGTTAGACACGTGTATTAATTACAAATAAAAGTGTAGTTTTTAACAACTATGTACCAGGTTCTTAGAATCTCTCTGTTTTTGAACCTGACTTTAATGCCACGTGATGTAACCATTAAAAAAAAGATAATAACATTTTCTTTAGTTCTTGAATTTTAAGTAAAAAGTATTTTTACAAATACTCTACACTGCAAAAAAATAAATCAATAAAATTCTGTAAAACCAGATGTGGTTGCCAGAATTTTATAGCAAAAAATAAAGTAGCAACATTTTAGGTTTTATGGATTTAACTTAAATTATTTCATTAACTGATATAATAAATATACACTACCTCTCAAAAGTTTGGGATCAGTAAGACTTATAATGTTTCTGTTATGCTCATCAAGACTGCATTTATTTGATCAAAAATACAGAATAAAAAACAATAATACTGCAAAATGTTATTACAATATAAAATATATTTTAATATACTTTAAAATATAATTTATTCCTGCGATGCAAAGCAGAATTTCTTATTAGCTCTTACTACAGTCTTAAGTGTCACATGATCCTACAGAAATCATTCTAATATGCAGATTTATTATTAGAATTATTCATGTTGGAAATAGTTATATAATAGTTATATATATATATATGATTTAACACATCCTTGGTGAGTAAAAGAAGAAAATGTAACTTCTAAACAGTAGTGTATATTGTTAGAAAATCTTTGTATTTTAAATGAATGCTGTTCTTTTGAACTTTTTATTCGTCAAAAAAAGTATCACAGGTTTCAAAAAAACATTAATCAACACAAGTTTTTACAGCACTGATAATAATTAAGCACATTAGAATGATTTCTGAAGGATCATGTGACACTGAATACCGGAGTAATGGTGCTGAAAAATTTTGATCACAGAAATAAGTTAGATTTTTAATGTATATTAAAATAGAAGAACGCTGTTTTACATCGTAATAATATTTCACAATATATATATTTTTCTGTATTTATCAAATAAATGCAGCTTTAATGAACATTAGAAACATATTTAAAATACATAAAAAAATCATACTGATCCCAAACTTTTGACTGGCAACATATAAATAATGCACTAAACATTAATTTAACAACATTAGATGTAACATACAACCCTAATGAACATAAATGGTAAGAAAAAACTAAGAAGAAACATAGCTATTTCAACAGAAAAACATCAAATTGGAAATTTAACACAGGGAATTCTGGGAATGTCAATTTAATTTTTTTTTTTTTACGTTTTTACTTTTTCACATCCAAATACAATATTTTACCTAAGTACATTTTTTCAACTGCATATATATTACTGTTAACCAATTAATAGGTTTTTACTGTAGCTATTAAGGATATAATTGTTTAAATGATGATTTATTTATTAATTTAGTTATTTTTTTAGGACAGTTACATGATCCTGACATTTTTAACTTTATGCTGCCCAAAAACATTTACAATTGAATTAAATTTCAACATTTAAATAGTTCTTAATACAGAAATTTTATTCAAGGCAATGTATTAATTCATTTTATTTTCACTCTATTTTAGAATAAATTAAGAGATCAAGTTATTTTTTCTTTTTCTTATTTATTTATTTATTTTTATGTGAGGTGATGAATTCCTCCGGTTAAATGTCATCTGTATCTACTTTATTACATTTTATCACAATATCTTTTTGACTTTTATATCATGGGCACATGAGAGAAAATGTTGATGTCAGGTAGCCAACAGGTCAGCAGAGTTTTATAAGAGAGAATCTAATGTAGATCACATTCATGGAAAAGCCAATACAGAAGTCCCATTCCCTCACAGCTCTTAATGAACTTTGCTTCTGATGCCAAGTTCATCATTATTTTTTAGCACCATGTTTATTTCCAATTTGACCTTTCTACTAATTAGAGTTTGACCCTGAAAAGCCGACTCACTTCTGCCTTCACAACTCTCCGTCAAGGCTAGACAAAGTTATTATGCCTTTATTCCCAGGGAGAAGAATATTGGAATTTTCTAAAAGAGCAAACCCATAGCTAACCTATTACAAAACTATACACAATCAATAGCTAATTTCTCTGCATTGATTACTGCTTGGACATTTAACGCACACCCTCTGGCAAATCATAGTATGTGTGTGTGTTTGCTCCCCATTGGCTCAGTGAGTATTACATTCATTGATTCCATGAAGAGGACTAAAAATGCCAAACTGTTCATTAATCTTAATAAAGACTGCTCAGGACCAGAGCTGTCTCTCTGTGCTCTGGGCAAGGATGCAATTCATGTAGAAGAATAAACATTATACACAACAGTTTATTGGGAACCAGGAGCAAAACTACACATTATCACCTGTGACTTGGTCATAACCTAAACTTGCATATATCACATGCAGTACCATTTAAAAGTCAGAATGTAATGTTTTTGAAAAAAAGTCTTTTATGCATGAAAAAGCTGCATATCTGATCAAAAATACAGTAAAAACTAATATTTTTTTTATTAAAACGCCATACAGTTGAAGTCAAAAGTTACAAATGCATGTTATGTTTTATTTAGTACTGACAGCTGGGGGGTGAAAACTTTTGGAATTTGAAGATTAGGGTAAATTTAACTTATTTGTCCTTTGGGAAACATGTAAGTATCTTCTGTAGGGTACACTGTTGTAATATTTGAGCAAAATAAGAAAAATGTACACATCTTCATTCTGTTCAAAAGTGTACACCCCTGGCTTCTCCTGGAGCATCAGTGAGCATTTGAACCGACTGTTATAGTTGAATATAGGTCCCTCAGCAGTCCACAGAATTTGTGGGACCTGAAGGATTTTTCTGAAGAACAGCAGGCAGTTTAACTATTCAGGACAAACAAGGGACTCTATCACAACTATCTATGACTAACTATGAACAACTATCACTGAACAAAAAAACACTGCTGTGTATGTGTACATAAACTTTTAAACTTGTAAATGTCTTTCATGTGAAATATCTTATTCAGAACAGTACTAAATAAAAAAAGCATGCATTTTGTGTGATCCCTCTTATTTTGCTAAAATAATGAACATTTTTCAGATTCCGCAAGGTGTATGTAAACTTTTGACTTCAACTGTATTTAAGCTAGAGAGTCTACTATTCTCATTACAGTTAACATCAAGTTTCAAAATAGTTAGGCAAAACTGTTGAATTAACAGTTTTTCCCTAACTATTTTGAATTACAGGTCCTTCTCAAAAAATTAGCATATTGTGATAAAGTTCATTATTTTCTGTAATGTACTGATAAACATTAGACTTTCATATATTTAGATTCATTACACACAACTGAAGTAGTTCAAGCCTTTTTTTTTTGTTTTAATATTGATGATTTTGGCATACAGCTCATGAAAACCCAAAATTCCTATCTCAAAAAATTAGCATATTTCATCCGACCAATAAAAGAAAAGTGTTTTTAATACAAAAAAAAGTCAACCTTCAAATAATTATGTTCAGTTATGCACTCAATACTTGGTCGGGAATCCTTTTGCAGAAATGACTGCTTCAATGCGGCGTGGCATGGAGGCAATCAGCCTGTGGCACTGCTGAGGTGTTATGGAGGCCCAGGATGCTTCGATAGCGGCCTTAAGCTCATCCAGAGTGTTGGGTCTTGCGTCTCTCAACTTTCTCTTCACAACATCTCACAGATTCTCTATGGGGTTCAGGTCAGGAGAGTTGGCAGGCCAATTGAGCACAGTAATACCATGGTCAGTAAAGCATTTACCAGTGGTTTTGGCACTGTGAGCAGGTGCCAGGTCGTGCTGAAAAATGAAATCTTCATCTCCATAAAGCTTTTCAGCAGATGGAAGCATGAAGTGCTCCAAAATCTCCTGATAGCTAGCTGCATTGACCCTACCCTTGATAAAACACAGTGGACCAACACCAGCAGCTGACATGGCACCCCAGACCATCACTGACTGTGGGTACTTGACACTGGACTTCAGGCATTTTGGCATTTCCCTCTCCCCAGTCTTCCTCCAGACTCTGGCACCTTGATTTCCGCATGACATGCAAAATTTGCTTTCATCCGAAAAAAGTACTTTGGACCACTGAGCAACAGTCCAGTGCTGCTTCTCTGTAGCCCAGGTCAGGCGCTTCTGCCGCTGTTTCTGGTCCAAAAGTGGCTTGACCTGGGGAATGCGGCACCTGTAACCCATTTCCTGCACACACCTGTACACGGTGGCTCTGGATGTTTCTACTCCAGACTCAGTCCACTGCTTCCGCAGGTCCCCCTCTCGTTGTGCAGCGTTTTCTGCCACACTTTTTCCTTCCCACAGACTTCCCACTGAGGTGCCTTGATACAGCACTCTGGGAACAGCCTATTCGTTCAGAAATTTCTTTCTGTGTCTTACCCTCTTGCTTGAGGGTGTCAATGATGGCCTTCTGGACAGCAGTCAGGTCGGCAGTCTTACCCATGATTGCGGTTTTGAGTAATGAACCAGGCTGGGAGTTTTTAAAAGCCTCAGGAATCTTTTGCAGGTGTTTAGAGTTAATAAGTTGATTCAGATGATTAGGTTAATACCTCGTTTAGAGAACCTTTTCATGATATGCTAATTTTTTGAGATAGGAATTTCGGGTTTTCATGAGCTGTATGCCAAAATCATCAATATTAAAACAAAAAAAAAGGCTTGAACTACTTCAGTTGTATGTAATGAATCTAAAATATATGAAAGTCTAATGTTTATCAGTACATTACAGAAAATAATGAACTTTATCACAATATGCTAATTTTTTGAGAAGGACCTGTATATTGTTCATTTTATGGGGTATTCTTCAAGTTTAAGCACAACCAAGCCCACACAAACTTCCTGTTTTGAAGTCATTTTGGTAGGCATGCATGTCTGTAAATGAAGACCTCTGGTGACAAAAAACAGAAATTACACTTGAAAACAGTCAGTTACTCAAATGATTTAGTAGGTCTAAATCTTTATTAGGCCCATGTTCACATGCTCAAGGCACAACTACAATAACATTTTTCATGACAAAATCATTTAAAATAGGGAAAATAATGCAACAAAAGGACATACATGCAAAATTATAACTGAATAAATGAAACAACTAAATCATGTCCAAAAAAGTACAAATGGCACCATCTAGTGGCCAAAGCTCAAGCTCAAGCCTGAGTGTGTGTACAGCTCATAAGAGGATCCTTCTTGGCAGCAGTAAAAGAATGCAACAGAGTTTGATAATTTAATAATTAGCACCGATTATTTATTATAAACGTTATTAATTGAATTAATAATAATAATAATATTAACAACATCAACCTGTCAACATAATTAGAAGAGTGATTTTTTATTTTGAAAAACCCCGGAAGTGATGTCGTCGCAAGGTTGACACCCCATACACCAGTAATCTCATTATTGAACGCTAACCATTAGAGTGAACAGCATTAAGTGAACCATGTGGAATTGTCGATGTTACACAACCTAGAATTTGCTAATCAGACACGCCCTTAGGAAGTGTTTAATTTCTATACCTAGGCGAACGAAGAAGCTGTGTTGTATTGTTTACGGACATATAGAAACTAAAATGTCAAGATCCATCAAAGAGCTCAGTGTTCACTACGACCCGATTAATGAAAGTAATACTTTTACTAGTGGGGATATTGTGGAGGGGCGAGTTATTTTGGAAGTAACCAAAGAAATAAAAGTGGACAGTTTTTTTGTGAAGCTGACGGGGGACGCACATGTGAGCTGGACTGAAGGCTCAGGTGATGACGAAAGGAGCTATAGCGACCATGAGAGATATTTCAAACTAAAGCAATACTTCATTCAAGAGAGCTCGAAGAGAGGTGATGCTGCACGACATAAAAAAAAAAACTGTACAATTATCAAATTATTATTCGAAATTGTGTAATACATTTGTTTCTTGCTTTTAACATCTACAGGAGAAAGTGAAAAGAATACAACTCTTGTAACTGGAGAGACTTGTAAGTAAATTGATTTCATATACCTTGCACTAATTGCCAAAAAATGAAACAAATTACATACAACTTTTTATAATTTACATGAAACCTGAAGATATTGTGTGCTGACAAAATATGCTTGTTGAAAAACTCTTTTGTAACCCATATTAATATTGTTCATCAGATGGACCAGTGATAAAGCCAGGAAGTCATGTATTTCCATTTAGATTTCAGCTGCCTCAACAGTAAGTGATATTACTGCAGCACCTTTCAAAATCTTCATTTGTTGCTGCTCCTTATTGTGTAAATATGTGCACAGTGAAGTAGTATTCAGCAGGTGTCATTCACAGCCCATAAACGCAATATACAGAACAAATGAGTGAATAAGAATGAGCATTAAACTGCCACATCGTACTTCCTTCCAGTTAACTTTAAACATCATTATCATTATCATCCTTAAAATAAAAACAGTAATATTAATTGCTTATTACTTTAGAATATTAACTATATATAACTTACACAAGTAAAAAAAGAAAGAAAGAAAGAAAGAAGTAAAGCATATATGCAGGTAGGTTAACTATTATTCAGAATAAATGTATGTTTGTGTGTAATGAGATTTTGAAAATATATACATGTATTCACATGTTTGTGAAAGTTTGACAGCACTAATATATATATATATATATATATATATATATATATATAATATAAAATATTATGCACTGTAATGCTTAACTAAAGAGTTTTACTTTTCCCAAATTTCAGAAATATGCCTCCATCTTTTAATGGATTTCATGGATGGGTGAGGTATGTCTTGACTGTAAAGCTGAGCAGGCCTTGGAAGACATCATCTACTGCATCTGCAGAATTAACCTTTGTTCTAAGAAATTATGGGACCAATGATCACCTACTGGTATGACATAAATAGAGAGATGATGTAACTCTAATTTAAAGTAACAAGTCCCAAGAAGCCTTGGATTTACAGTTTATTTTTTATCAGAACTTGTGGTTTAAACCATTTGTTTGTGATTTATCTTAGAGGAAATATGTGATTTTTGTAGGGCTGGACTAGAATATTCGAATATTCGTTCGGTGGGTTGGCATTTGATTTTCAATTCTGAGATTCAAATATTCTTTTTTTCTTTTTTCTTTTTTTCAACGTGCCTTCCTCAGCGAAACAATTCTCATTCGCGCTTGAATCGCCTATTATTGAACGGGAGGGGGAAGAGCTGTCAGCAAGCCAAGGAGAAAAGAGTGTAGTACTAGTTTCACTATAGCTTGCAGCCTGAAATATGAGCTGTCTAGCCAGCCTAACCTAGCATGTGAGCAGAGCTGCATGCCGTTTTTTTACGCCTGGGACACCCTGCCTGCGTGGCGGACGTGGAATGGATTTGTTACATGACTGCTGCGAAGAAAAAAATCGGGTTCACTTCTATTCGGGGCCGCGGTTGCATTGTGGTTGGACCGCACCTGATACGTGCATATTCCGCAGGCAGTGTGGCTGCTCTAATCTGTTGACATTGGCGCGGAAAGGAAAATCAACACGCGGCAAATCCGTGATGCATTCGCCACACAGCCTATATCCTATAAAGAACTCACTGCAACAGTTCTAAAGCCTATATAGCCTAACGAGGAGTCACCCTCTAAACGCGGGTATTAAAATTGCTTTTGAATGCGCGTATGCGTTTTAATTTCGGTTTCGTTTTAACGATCGCGTAAAACTCTTGGCGGCACATGCTATGCGCGTCTACAGGGTTTGTTATAATGAGAGGAATAATTAGCTTGCAGAACTCAGGTCTAAACAAAAAATCCACGTTTTGAGCTGTGAGTGGATTCTGACTGATAAATGCAAACACAGTTTACTTTAGTTTTAGTTTTGTTATTAAAGTTACGTTTGCAGTTTCCCACATCCTTCCCTGAGTCTTGAACTTTGTTACATACCTATATAGGCTACATCTTCCGGAAATCATCCTGGCGACCTCCCGCAACCCACCCGATGGTCGCGACCCAGGGTTTGAAAACCACTGCCCTAGATTCTTGGTGTGAGTGGTATGGGAGCGGAACTCCCTTGGGTCTGCAGCAACACATTCGTGACGCGTGAAGTCATTTGGATGAACGATTCCAGACATAATACAAATGCAGACAGACACACAGAGATTTCTGCCTTTATTATATGCATAGCCCCTCCCACCGAAGCTTCGAATATTCGATATTGATTTCCACCGAAGCTTCGAAGCTCAAAAAATGGTATTCGAACCAGCCCTAGATTTTTGTTTGCCCGTTTCAGTGTTTTTTTTTGTTTGTTTTTTTTTCATACAGCAACCACAATCTGGCACACAAGACAAGAAGATGAAACTATTTGGCTCAGGAAAAATGTCAATGGCTGTCACTACAGACAAAACTGGCTATATGCAAGGTGATGATTTCACATGTGTGGCTCTCAAGCGCCTCAGTCAAAGCTGTCTAAACTGAAGACACTTTCCTGCGATGTCAATTGTTGGGTTTCCATCAACATATTTTTATGCACATTTTGAGATAGGCCTATTGCATAAAAATTTTAAAAATAACAGCAGAGCTTTGTATAACATCTCAAAACTCTAGTCCATGGTTCCCATGGGTCCTTGGAATCCTTGAAAATTTGTGAATCTTAAAAAAAAAATAAAAAATCCAAGGCCCTGGAATGTTTTTGAAAATAAGCATATGTATACAGGTCCTTAAAAGTGCTTTAATTTATTTTTATTAAATTAATTTTATTTTTTCTGGAAAAAAATCCATATTATCCCCTCCGGTCCGCTAATGTGTTATTTCGCCAACACTTCGTGGCCTACGCATACTAGCTTGCTTGATTTACATTTGTTACACACATTTACGTGTTATGTTAAGTGTTTCCTTCGTGAGATACTTTGACGTTCACGTGCGCACAAAACTACTGCGATCCTGGAACGGAACCTCAATGTTTTGCAAAACACAAAACATTTGTGATAATCTGTTGCCAAAATATTTTATTTAATGTAATGTTGAATTGCTTTGCTTGTTAAGATAATGTAAATCGATGAGGCAAGAAAAACTTAAAAGCATATTCATATATCTTAAAATTTGTGGTTACATGATCCTAAGCTTTTTTTTAATAAAACCCATGAAAAAGATAATATCAGATCATTTTGGAATACAGTATAGGATAGGGTGACCATATTATAGTTTTCAAAAATGAGGATGTAGGATGGATTGTAGGATTGGTATCAAAATATGTAATTTCCATAACAAAACTAAATATTTTACAGTCACTGTTATGCAGATTGATCATAAACACAGCTAAAAAGCTTCCTACCACAGTGGCCATCCTTCACAAGACTAATATCTACCACACTCTTCACGGGTAGAATGCAAAATGTTTCAATACAAGCATTTCAGTCAAATGTAATTTATGCAGTATTTCAAACTTTTAACCCACGGGAGAAAATCAACCCTCCGCAAAAGTTTAAAATCAGCCCAATTTTGTGAAAAAAAATGTATCCAAGCGATTTAAATACTCTTCAAATAGATAGCGACTCCATAATATGCGGAAATTATATTCAATATTACAGTCTTTGGAGGAGCGGGATTAACAGTCCTGCACAAGGCTTTAATACAAAAAGGCACACAATAAATGGTGACTGTAGAAAGCAAAAATCCTGGACATTAAGTCCCAAAAATAGGACATGCCCGGGGAAATAAGGACATATGATCACCCTAGTATAGGATGTAAAGAATATTCTTCATGTACCAAACATTATTCAGAAATACGACAAACAGAATATCAGATCTTAGTCTTACGGCCAAAAAAAAACATAGATTTTTTGTGTTTGACACAACAAAACTGTAACAAGGTAACACAATGTAACCTTGCTCTCACTTGAAATGTGTCCCCACATTTGAATTTTGAATGTATTTGTCCTGGAAAAGCTTTGAAAGGTCCTTGAATTTGAAGTTAACCAAGGTGTGGGAACCCTCCTAGTCATTCTGAGGTGAAAGACAGACATCAAAATTATTCTACTTAAATTCCTCCAAACATACTGTGTTTGTCTAAACACACTGGACGGAAACACTGCTTTATCTGCAAATAGTTTGTACATAAATTCAATTTGCAAATCTGCCTGTAGTCAGCTTGTTTTTTTTTTTTTTTTAATTAGTGATGATTAGTTTGTTGACTCTAAAACAAAAAAAAAATCTTTTTTTTTGCAGGTGAAACGATCAGAGTTTTTGTCGACATTGACAACGCTTCATCTCGTGACGTCAAGTTAAAGTACAGCCTCAAGCAGACACAGACGTTCATCGCTGGCGGGAGCACTAATAGGGAACACAAGGATATAGTCAAAGAGACTAGAGATTCCATCCCATCTAAGCAAAAGTCAAAATTCATAGTGGACATGATAGTTCCACGTGATCTGACTGTCACCATTGAAAACTGCAGAATTATAAAAGTGCAGTATGAACTCAAGGTGCTATTTGGTCTTTTGTCTTCTTTAAAAAATAATAATAATAATTGTAAAGCAATAGTTTAGCCCAATAAGAAAATTTACCCTCATGTAATTTAAAACCTAATTGATTTTCATTCTTCTGCAGAATACAGAAAATATATTTTGAAAAATGACAATGTATGAACATGTATTGTTTGTTTGTTTTTTTGAACTTCAGAATATATTATTTTGCGTTCTGCAGAAGAAACAGTGTGATGGTGTTTTTTGAGAAAACTTTCCCTGTAAAATTTTTACCACAATTTGTACATTTGTGGTAAATAGGCTATAACAGCATTGGTCTTACAGCTTAACAAGACTTTCTAGCAAATTGTAAAGCAAAAAAATTTGTCTTTCAGGTCTATTTGGATGTGTCTTTTGCATCAGATCCAGAAGTCAGATTTCCTGTGGTTATTCTTCCACTTGAACAACAGTGTCCCCCCTGGCAAGGCCCACCTGGAGGATTCCAGCCATATCCACCACCTCAGCCTAGCATGGTGCCTTATCCTCCTGGTGAACTACCTCCTCCACCTGCAGGACTTTACCCGAATCTGTATGACCCTGCGGTGCTGCCCCATCCAGGAGCTGTTGGAGAGGTCTATCCAAATCCAAATGCCTTTCAGCCTGGTTTCCATCTGGCTCCTTCTGCACCAGTTTATGATCCAAATCAAAGCACTAAAGAATCCTCTCCTAATGTGCCTTATTAGTTTCCTTTACCAGCCTTATGCTGTCAATGAGAACTTCATGGTTTCATCTGCATGCCTTGTATCTGCAAGCACAGTGCCTATTATAGTGCCTTTCAAGCTTAGCACTTTTACAGCACTTGGGCGCATGGTCCTTTCTACGCAAAACTTGGAATTTATCAACATAGACGTGAGCAGTGGCTAGGATTACATTTCAGTTAGCTCTTGCCTTTAGCGCTTTTTTTTTTTTTTTCATTTTGATCACATTACTGTATAATGTTTGTTACACATTTAGATATCACATGATAGATTGGAAGGTTTAGAGGGTTTCAACAACAGTGCTATGTATGAGTATGTGCACGTTCAAATGATTGTGAAAAATAACTACCTCTAACAAGTGGTTTTCTGTGTTGTGTGAATCTCTTTACTAGCATGATTGTGTTTACATAAGTAATGAAAAAATGATTTACAGTTTTTTTTTTTTTTTTTTTTTTTTTTTTCACTGGTTTGCATTTCTTGGGGCAAGAGTTAAAGGATTAGTTCACTTTAAGAACAAAAATTTGCAGGTAATGTACTCATTCCCTTGTCATCCCAGATGTTCATGTCTTTCTTTCTTCAGTCATAAAGAAATAGTTTTTTGAGGAAAACGTTTCAGGTTTTCTCCATATAATGGACTTCTATGGTGTCCCCAGGTTTGAACTTCCAAAATGCAGTTTAAATGCAGCTTTAAAGGGCTCTAAACGATCCCAGCTGAGGAAGAGGAGTCTTATCTAGTGAAACGATTAGTTTTTTTGTTTTTTGTTTTAATTGAAAATTTATATTCTTTTTAACCTCAAATGCTCGTCTTGTCTCGTCTCTGCGATGCACATGCCTAAATTTCTGTTCTGAAAGTGAACCAACCCAAGGATTGTTTTCAGACGCTACATTTATCAACGTTAAATGGGATTGGCAACATACGGGTTGGATAAATGTGCTCTGATCTACTTAGGTTGATAAATGAGTCCCAACGTCTTCTGCAGTGTTGCCAAGTCCGGGTTTTTCCCTGCGGAATTGGGCTTTTTAAACACTGTTGCCGCAGGTTGTTTTTAAATGTCCACAGCTTGAAGCGACCCCAATAATGTGATATTTAGCACATGGAATCTAAATTTTACCAGGGGAACCCTGCCAAAAAAACATGTATTTTACCCCCTGGAACTCAACTTTTACCAGAGAACCGATTAGGCTAAAATCTTGAAGGTCTACTAACATTTGTTAAGACATCAGTTTCAAACTTTACAAAGCACATGACAACTTTTGTTAAAACAGAAGTTCAAACACAACATTGTAAAGATGCTTACGTGCTTGTTTGTAAGGTGCAAAAGGGTGTATAAGCAGCAGTTCTTGATAATGGAAAAAACCTTTTACCTCTAACCACTCCTGCTGAAACATATTTTGCTGGTAGTATGTCCGTTGTATTGATACTGTGTTCTTTTAGAACATATTGCAGCTTTTTATTAGTACTATAGTGCATTTGCACTTTTGACCTCTAGCCATGATGAAAGAGTTTATATATCATCTATTAAAGCAAACATGTTACATGCATGTATATGTATCTTTACTGTTGAGTTGTAAGTATTTTATAAGATGTTTTACTGTATTTAGTTGTATTTTGTTGGTTAATCAAGAGTCAAATGTGATTACAGATTACACCAGTGCCTATGAAATTATGCTAAAATTGTGGTGACATGAAGAATTAAAAGTCTCAGCCTTGATTATTTTAGAAAACACTGGTTTTTATTAAAGCTGCAAAAGTTATTTAATAAAGAGCAGTGAGTGATTATCTCTTTCTTTTGTTTAATAGTAATGACATTAGGCAGCTGCACCTTTAAGTCAAAATGCATAGTCCAGCATTTTAACAGACACACGATGTCTTTCCCAAATGTTTAAATTCACTTAAGACATAACTGACCATGTTTACAGAAATAATTGTCAAGATGGGCATTTTGACAGACAGCTTTCTGTGCACATGCTTTGGTTGTGTATCAGCTAGTCAGTCTGTAAGTTATTTTTCATGGTTTACTCATAGCGCTTTTTAACCCAGACTTTATCCTCTTTTTATCACTGTAATGCTTCAGTAACTTTAAGCAGTCCTTACTACACTGATATCTTTACCTTCCACCAGCAAAACCTCTTTATTGTATACATCAGTTTTTACAAGCAACATACACTAGAGGTTCCGTTTTGCCGGAACAGGACACTTCAAATGCAGATTTAAAGCACTGACAATAAACTATAGTGCATGTTTTCATATCATTACTTAGTAAGTACTTTGTTGACTAGATGCTGCATTAGTAGAGAAAGCACCGCAGTATGTTTGCCATCAAGGCTGAGAGGAAGCGAACATTATCCACACCTCAATGTGACCAAAACAGTAAGTCCAACCCAAATGTTTAATGTCACGATTGTAGCAATCTATTTGCATTTGTTTATATCCTGTGTGTGTGTGTGTGTGTGTGTGTGTGTGTGTGTGTGTGTACACATACAGTATCACACAAAAGTGAGTGCACCCCTCACATTTCAGCCACTGATGTATATCTTCTCAAGGAACAATACTATAGAAATAAAACTTGGATATATTTTAGATTAGTCAATGTGCAGCTTGTATAGCAGTATAGATTTACTGTCCTCTGAAAATAACTCAACATACAGCCATTATTGTCAAAACTGCTGGCAACAAAAGTGAGTACATTCTAAGTGAACTTGTCAAAATTGTGTCCAAAGTGTCAGTATTTTGTGTTAGCACCATTGTTATTTATCTCTGGAATTGACCAGAGCTGCACAGGCTGTTGCTGTGATCCTCTTCCACTCCTCTATAATGACATCACAGAGCAGCTGGATGATAGACACATGACGCTTCTCAACCTTCCTCTTGAGGATGCCCAAAAGTTGTTCAAGCAGGTTTAGGTCTGGAGCCACTTGGCCACTCCATCGCCTCAGCGTAGAAAGTCATCTTGGCGGTGTGTTATCATGTTGGAAAATTGCCATTCGGACCAGTTTCTGAAAGGAGGACATCATGTTTTGGTTCAGAAAACAGTACAGTACATAATAGCATCCATGTTTCCCTCAATTAACTGCAAAACCATGCTTGACTCTAGGCAAGACACAGTTGTCTTGGTCATCCTCACCATGGCATTGCTACACATGCTGGACACCATATGAGCCAAATAAGTTTTCCTTATAGTCTCATCAGATCATAGGACATGGTTCTAGTATTTCATGCTGTTGGACAGGTTGTCTTTAGCAAATGTTTGCAGGCTTTCTTGTGAGCCAGCTTCAGAAGAGGCTTCCTTCTGGGATGGCGCCCATGCAATCCAACTTGTTGCAGTGTGTGGCGTATGGTCTGAGCACTGACAAGCTGACCTTATACTTCTACAACCTCTAAAGCAATGCTGGCAGCACTCATGCATCTGTTTTTGAAGCCAGGTTCTGCACAGAATGAGTACTCAACTTCGCTGATTGACTCTTGTGAGGCCTATTCCGAATGGAGCCCATCTTGGAAAACCTCTGTGTGACCCCAGCCACTGTAGTGCAACTCTGTTTCAGGGTGTTACTGAACCTCTTATCGCCTAGGCCATCTTTGTGGAGAGCAATAATTCTAATTCTAAATTGTGATGTCGAGCTGAAGTACAGCCTCAAGCAGAAACAGATGTTCATCGCTGGCAAGAACAAAAAATACAAAAAAAAAAAAAAAGACAAATTATATAGTCAAAGAGAGAAGAGATTGCATCCCATCTAAAGAAAAGTGAAAACTCATAGTGAACAAGACACTTATGTGACCTGACTGTCACCATTGAAAACTGCAGAATTATAAACGTGCAGTATGTACTCAAGGTGCTATTTTGTTACAATGTATGGACAAAAACAGCTGAAACATTTAATATTTATTTTGAAATTCTGAATATATTCTTTTTTGTTTTTACTACAACTATCCTTGTAGTTTTTACTAAATTGTCAAATTCTTTTTAGTTTGTGGTAAATAGTCTATAACAACATTGGTTACATCTTAACTGAGCAAAAACATGATTGCCTTTCAGGTCTACCTGGATGTGTCTTTTGCATCAGATCCAGCAGACAGATTTCCTGTGGTTATTCTTTTACCTGAACAATAGTGTCCTCCTGGAGGATTCCAGTCATATCCACCACCTCAGCCTAGCCTTGTGCCTTATCCTGTTGAACTACCTCCTCCACCTGCATGAACCGCTCGTTTTTAAATCTTATCAATCTGCTGGCATTTGTTATGACATATATCATCATGCTTGTGATAACTTTTGTTAATTCTACAATAAACACAATGTTGTAAATATGGCTATAGTGCGTGTTCTCTGGAGCATAAGGTCTAAAAGCAGCAGTTCTTGATAGTAAATAAAAAGAAAAGAAAGGAAAAATACCCTTTATCTCTAACCACTCCTACTGAAACACATTTTGCTGATAGTACTGTGATTGTATGGCTGTGTTCTTTTTGCACTTTTGACCCTCATCCATGATGAAATGATCTATAGACTGTATCTATTACTGTAATTATATATTACTATTAACCACACTAATGTTTTAATCATTTTAAGCAGTCTTTTACCATGCTCATATTTTTTGCTCTACTTGTTAATATTTTAACAGCTGTTCTGAGGGACCTGTAATTGGCATTTTGTAAGTCACTAATACAAAAAAAAAATGTAAGCAATATAATTTACTTTCCACCAGCAAAACCATAACACTATTGTATACCTCAGGTTTTACAAACATCATACACTTATTATTTGAGATCTGAACTGCAAGATCAGCGCTGACCAGGCAAGTGGAGGAAGTGTCATGAACTCAAAAACATTTTTTTTTTCCAAAGGCATAAACTTTGTCAATCCTGCTTCACCCACAAGTAGAAGTGAAGGTTTTTACCTCTCAGACATATACTGTAAGTGTCATGAGCTGGTCCCCGTTTTTGGACTACAAATCCCATAATCCACCACACGGAACTCATTAAACCTACATCTGTTCCCTATTTGGCCTCCTATAAGTTTGCATTCACCCATTGTTACAACATACCAAGCATCTTTCTGGTTTCCACGCCTACTCTTGTGTCTGTGTTTGGACAATTTGCATGTTGTTATGGATTATTCTACTGTCTTGCCCTATTTGACTCTGATTGCTGGTGTTTTGACCCATGCTTGTTTGACTACGATGCTAAATAAAAGCTGCGGATGGATTCTCAACTCCTGTGTCAAGCTCCTACGTTACAGTAAGCTATGAAACCTAAGACAGTTTGACCACTACTAATACTAACAACAACAACAACAACAACAAAAATTGTAAACATAATTTAAAAAGTGCAGAGCGAATGTATTAACGGTAAGTTGACACATTATGCAACAGCAGTCCCTGGAACCGAAAGCTAAAGTGTAAAAGAGGAAACATTCAAAACCCCGTGAAACAACCAGTGTTACACAATCTTGTAGCAAGCGTCATGCCCCAAACCCATCTTTTTTTTTTCACAGAAACGCCAATTCTCCTTTGCCCAGGCTGCGCTGTATTTGCATGTAAAGTCATTTTCATAGAAAAATGTCCGGATCCATCAAAGAGCTCAGTGTTCACTACGACCCGATTAATGAAAGCAATACTTTTACTAGTGGGGATATTGTGGAGGGGCAAGTTGTTTTGGAAGTAACCAAAGAAATAAAGGTGGACAGTTGTTTTGTGACGCTGACGGGGGACGCAGATGTGCGATGGACTGAAGGCTCAGATGATACCAGCATGACCTCCCAGCAAACACAGTAATGTGGGGCCCACATGGGTTTCAGATGGGCTACATGGGTACAGAGTGGGCATGGGCTCTAAATGGGCATCTTATATGGGGCCCACTTGGGTGACCCAGCTAAGACCCACATGGGTGAACCCAGGTGGGCATCCTATGTGGGGCCCACCTGGGTAACTCAGCTAAGACCCACATGGGTGAACTCAGGTGAACCCAGGTGGGCATCTTATCTGGGGCCCAATTGGGTGACTCAGCTAGGACCCACATGGGTGAACTCAGGTGAACCCAGGTGGGCATCTTATCTGGGGCCCAATTGGGTGACTCAGCTAGGACCCACATGGGTGAACTCAGGTGAACCCAGATGGGCATCTTATCTGGGCCCCACTTGGGTAACTCAGCTAAGAACCTGGGCTCACCCATGTGGTTCCCATTTGGGTAATGAGCTACATGGGGAGATATGTGCATATTTTATTAAATACACAAGTGCAAAGATGATTAAATTCAATAGGTGTAAAATCAAATACAACATCCTACTTAAAATTGTACTATATATATATATATATATATATATATATATATATATATATATATATATATATATAACAGATAATTTGTGGCCTCTTATTTTTTTCCATGGCTGCATATATATATATATATATATATATATATATATATATATATAAGAGGCCACAAATTATCTGTTTATATTTATTTGCTTTTTGTTTGAGTAAAATGTTTATTTTTGTTTTATTGCATTTTTTTGTGTAATGTCATAAAGCATAGTATAACTTTGAACATATTTTTTTTACAACTTTTACTGCGGACGCAAAAGTTGCTAGTTGTGTTTTTGTATGTTTAACATTGAAATTGACCGTTGGTGCTGGTGACATTTCGAAAAGACGTGCGCGGAAGCCCACTGGAAGAGGATTGCTGCATTGTCATCTCTCTTGTCATAGCGGGCATTGGAGCGGGAGCTGCAATCCATTTCTGGTTTTATTGCTGTTTGCTTCAGCAGTGTTTCTCATAAATATATTTTTAAATATATAATTGTTAGGCATTTTAAATAATCTATTTTAAAATAAGCATTAACAACTATGGTGTTAGCGATAAATTTTATCCACCGGGATTAAAGTAATTTTGCAGAGGTAACATTAGGGATTTTTAAACCAGAGAGGGGGGATCCTCTCCCCCCCACCTCCCGGCAAATCGCATATATACTTTTTTTTTAATTTATAAAAAATATTTAAATATGAATTTTTTGTTGTTTAAAAAGATCAAGGACCCACAATTTGAAAAAAGAATGCGGTCAAGGAACTCACGCAGCAATTGGCATTAGCAATGACCCCACCCCACCCTCTTAACTTCATCGCGAGATCTCAATCAGCATTACCCATCCCCCACCTGCTGCGCGCCACTTTTGTCCATCACCGTGTGAGATAAGATATCGCTGACAGCTGGAACTATTTAAGGTAAGAGGTAACTTGCACATTATAAAAGCGTAAAAATAATTGGTTTCCACGACATGCTATATTAAAAAAAGCATTAGTTTAGTTTGTTGTTTCGTTATAATGTGTTGACAAGGCTAAGTTAGACGAGCGCCGTTTTTTGTCTCCCAAAAACGATAGAAATTATTCTACAAGTATTATCATATAACACATGACTCAGAAACTGTGAATTATCACAAATTGTTCGAGTTGAGGCTTAGATTGTCCGTCCTATGTACCTGCAATGCACATCAAATGCCCAAAAATATGTTTTCGGTATTTTCAATGAAAACTGTTAAATCTTGCCTGTTCTCGTTTACTTTTAAGCACAGAACTAGGCAAAATACAGGCTATTACTGTAAAAATTGTTCGAGCTAGAGAATGGTCACGCCACTAAACGTGATATGCAAGATTAACGGTTGCACAAAAACTATTGTAAGTATATTTTTTGCCAATTTCAAGATTAAGTTTAAGTAAAGCACATCGGACTGCACCGCGTCGCGCCATTTCTTAAAAATTCAAACATGTTTTTGTTTTATGAGTTTGAGCACACCTGCAACGATTCAAATTTAAATGGCCGACGCGGCCTTAATCCGCAAGCGGGCCGTCTAGGCGTGGCTGAGCGTTGCGTACATTTTTTTTTAATGAAAATATTCAACCAACTACCGTGAACTATACATAATTTTGTGAATGCAAAAAGGTCGGGTTTCAGCGAAATATTGATTGTTAATGAAACAAGCCAGCCAAAAGCCAGTCAAGTTTTGATGGATGAAGTTGTAGCCAACCGCTTGACCATTACAGTGATTGGCAGTTTAATAATATAATAGTTTAATAGAATAACGTACACTATTATACGAAAATTTGGGTATTAATGTGTAGTCAACATCACTTTCTAAAAGAAGTACAAATTCGTTATATATATATATATATATATATATATATATATAACTAATACAATATATAATTGTAGCATTGCATAAAACACTAAATATATTTCCATATTTCTCATATTAGATCAAAATTTGTAATGTAATTAGAAACCATATAAAATAGTTATAACGAAACTAATGTTTTGCCTCAAATAGAGAATTAACTGTTTGTAAGTAATACTTCTTTGTTTTCTTATAGAAAGTAATGGAGCAGTGTGTAAGAACAAAAAGAAGGAAAATAGCAGCAAAAGTGGCTGAACATTTCCGTGTTGTTTCAGAGCAGATTAACCAACAAGCACTGGATTTTGACTATGGTGAACCACTGGAGGATGTTTTTGAGGATTCAGTCGAGGATGTTTTACAGAACACAGAAAATGAATGTGCCACAGACATTTTTTATGATGCTGTGGATTTTAAAAGCTTCAATGATTTTGAAAATGATTACACTGACACTGACTTGGACTGTTCAGATTCAGAGGATGAGATTGAGAATGCTTCTGAGATTCAACTAGATGACGCTGATGAACTTGCAGAGTGGGCTGCAGAATACAATATATCCCAAAATGCATTGTCTGCGCTTTTGAAAATTCTAAAACAAAAAGGCCTAAATGTGCCACTGGATGCTAGAACTTTGATGTGCACAGAACGCAAGTGTAATGTGAAAAATGTAGCAGGGGGATCATACTATCATTTTGGAATCAGGAATTCAGTTGTGGCAGAATTGGCATCCTTAGATTTTGATCTGAGAGATCTGACAGACTCACTTACGCTTAGAATTAATATCGATGGTCTGCCCTTATTCCGCAGCACCACTCTGAGCTTGTGGCCTATTTTGGCTAGGATAAAGGAGATCCCAAATTCGAATGTCTTCATGATTGGATTGTACTCTGGTGTGACCAAACCATCTAATCTACAAGAATATTTGAATGAATTTATTCAGGATTTTAAAGCTGTTATACATGAGGGTATTCACCATAATGCTGTACATTTCAGAGTTACTGTTCCAGATGCATTTATTTGTGATGCCCCAGCACGTGCTTTCCTCAAATGTGTGAAGGGTCACAATGGCTATTATGCATGTGAGCGCTGCACTCAAAAAGGTGTATATCTTAACAGAAGATTGTGTTTTCCTGAGTTGACATCTGAGCAAAGGACAGATGAAAAATTTAGAGAGATGGTCTATGAAGATCACCAGTTAGGGGTCTCGCCGCTCATTGAGTTAGGAGGACTGGCATTAGTTTCAGGTTTTGTGCTTGACTATATGCACCTTGTGTGTTTGGGAGTGATGCGCAGGCTGATTTTTCTTTGGTTAAAAGGACCGTTAAAATGCAGACAATCTTTTCAAATTCTCAATGTAATTTCAGCATACCTACTCTGCTGACCACAGAGACGCAGTTTTTTACAGCCAATTTATGGGGCAGGCAGCGAGTGGATCGTGAAGAAAGGTCAGCTGAATGTGTCACTTTATGTTTCAGCCTAGAATCCACTTCACAATTATGTTTGATATTGAAAAAGTCATTTTCCCCAAATCAGTGACATCGTTTATGAACTTGTTAATCCACAAGGGATATAGAGATATATATATATATATATATATATATATATATATATATATCTCTATATCCCTTGTGCATTGTTCACTACCCTTTTGTTATGCAAATCTATTTATCAACCTCATAAAAATCCAGGATTTTTACACTCTAACAAGTTCATAAACGATGCCACTGATTTAGGGGAAATTACTTATTTTCAATATCAAACATAATTGTGAAGTGGATTTTTTTTTATTTTATTTTTTTATACCCTTTATCAGAGTCTTGGACATGTCAAAGATTAGTAGCAACATTGGCTTTGATGCGTTGTTAGTTTTTTGCAGCACCAGATTTACATTTTTTTTTCTCTCCCTTATTTACTGTTCGTGGCTGTTTTTGCCCCATTTACTTCCATTGCAACATTTTTTGATTGCAAAGCCATGACGCCAAATAATCATGCATTCTTGATTGTTGGTGGTCATGCCTGTTGGGAAGAGCTAAAATATGACATTTTTACTGTTGATCACTAAATATAGCACCATTATAGCACCAGCATTCATTCTAACTTGGAGGTGTCTCTTCTTCAGAAGTGGAGTCTTTCTTGGTCTTGAACCTTGCAGTTGATTCCTGTGCAGGGCTCTAGTCCTCGTTGATGCATAAATTCTGGACTTGACTAAATCATCCACTAGTGTCTTGGCAGTTGATCTTGGGTCTTTAGAAACCTCTCTTGCTACTTTTCTTTCCAAAGTTTTTGCAATATTTTGCTTCCTGCCTCTGCCTGTCTTGTTCTCCACTGTGTTGGTCTCTTTAAACTTCTTGATAATGCTTCTCACTGCAGTTCTTGACACTTGAGACAATTCTTTCCCCCAAGTCCAAACTCATTTCTTTTGTCCATGATGCATATTATTTTACCAGTTGTTTTGCAAGATGCTAATCCTCAGCTTTAAGTGCAATTTAAATGCTTAACTTGGTTAATTCATTTAATCTGTCAAATTAGGTTAAGTTGGGTTAGGTTTGTTCTAAAAACGAATAATTTATTAAGGGGCTAATATTGATCTTAGCAGCTTATTTTTTATTTTTTCAAATTTTTTTATTCAAGCAACTATAAGAAATCAGACTTTCTCTAGAAGAAAAAAGTAAATAATATGAGAACATTCCCTTGCTTCACTTGGGAATTTTGGCAACAACTGTGTGTTTGTATGTATGTGTGTATATGTTAAATCTGTGTTTATATTTAACATATACACACAAACATGTAAATATTTTATTTGATACCATTGTTTAGTGAAAAACAGATAACTGCTGCTTTGATGCAAATACTTAATTATGATCTTTATGTATATGTTTTTAACAGGGAGCTTGAAGAAAAATGCCCTCACAAACCAGATCACCAGAAAAGACGCAGAAAAGGCTGTGTCAAAGTGGCTGATTGGCGCCAGAGACAGGGGGGGTTACAGAAATGCGAGGGCACGTGCTGGAGAGCAAAATGGGTAAGAGATGCAAAATGAAATATATCCTAATTGGTAACACTTTATAATCACGTTCAGTTGCAACTCATTTATAGGTGATTACTTAATGATGAATTAATCATTTACAAAACATTCATAAGGGATTAATGTGATATGGTAATCATTGTATATTTTGTTAATTTACAAATAATTTACAAGTAATAAGTTAATGATGAATTGATGATAATCATTTACAAAACATTTTACTGCATTCATAGATTTACATTTACTACATACATAGTTTCATAGATTTACATTTACTGAATTCATAGGTTATTATAAGTGATATTTGTTAATATTTTATTTTATCTATGTTTTGTAGATTAAGTTCTAAATAATTTAGAATTTATTAGATGAAGTCATTTGCAAAACATGACTATACATTCACAAATGAAAAAGTAATATGGTAATGATTTACAAATCTCGAGTTACCTTAAAAGACAGCAACTACTCATAAGTTTTAAATGTTTTTCAAATGTTATGGTTTCCATTTCTGTGTGGAATATAAATGCATACAAACAACTAGTAACTGGAAGGTTTTTAAAACATTAAAAACTGACGAGTAGTTTCCATTTTATATTAAGGGATTCAAAAATAGTTTTACATTTATTTATAATGTTTGAGAGAATAGTGCAATTTTGACATCTAAATGATTTATAAGTGATTTATAATACATTGACTAGTATCTATTAACTATTAAGGATCTGTTTATTTCATGATGCTATTTTTTTTTTAAGTAACTTATGACAGATTTGTAAATTTTCATCATGTTACTTAATAATTTGTGAATGTATAGTCATGTTTTGTAAACGTAAAATTACTTCAACATCTGATAACTTGTAAATCGTTTTATTACTTAATCTACAAAGCAGACAAAAATTAACAGCAATTATTAATCCTCTATGTAGGTATAGTCATGTTTTGTAAATACGTTGATAATTAACTAATTATTTCTGTATGAATTGTTAATTGAATGTTTTGCAAATTAAGCCCAATTTATACTACTTTTTTCAAACCTACACCATAGCTATGCTATAATCTGTGTAGTAGGTGTAGCCTACACCATTGCTTGACATGCAGCTTGCAATTTTAAATATATTTTGCTAATATTTAATTTATCTTTTTAAAGGGCCACTGGGAGAGTGACAGAAGACTGAAGAGGTGCACTGTTGCATTGTTATATTTAAAAGTTGTGTTTAAAAGAATGTTTGTGTTTTGAGTTTTAAAAAGTTCAAAAATAAATGAAAGTATGAACTACTGGCCTCTTTATTGAATCAATACATTTCACATTTTACTGTACTTTAGTGTGTTAAATGTAATATTTTGTATTTAGGGGTTTACTGTAAAATAAGGTAACCCAAATTAAAAAAAAAAGTTAGCCCACATATATGCCTTTTGTGACCCATTTAAGACCCACATAGAATAGAGCTGGGTCCCATCATTAACCCATGTAAGCAATCTCCTATGGGCCCCACATGGGATTACCCAAATGGGCCCTATATGGTGCCTATCACGGGCCCATCATAAACCCAGGTAAACTGTCTCATGTGGGCCCCACATGGGATTACCCAAATGGGCCCTGTATGGTGCCTATCAAGGGCCCATCATAAACCCAGGTAAACTGTCTCATGTGGGCCCCACATGGGATTACCCAAATGGGCCCTGTATGGTGCCTATCAAGGGCCCATCATAAACCCAGGTAAACTGTCTCATGTGGGCCCTACATGGGATTACCCAAGTGGGCCCTATATGGTGCCCATCATGGTGCCTATATGGTGCCCATCTGGGCTAACCCATGGAGGGCCACCATGGAAACTGAGGACAAAATTAGCTGGTTCCCAGTTGGTTAGCCCATGTGGGCCCCAGATATCGGCCCAGTTGTAACCCTTATGGGCCCCACATGGATGTGTTGGCTGGGCTATAGGGACCATGAAAGCTACTTCAAGCTAAAGCAATACTTCATTCAAGAGAGCTCGAAGAGAGGTGAGGTTGCACAAAATATAAAACGTATTATCAAATTATTGGTAATAGTAATATTATTAAATTACTATATAAATACAATAATACACGTGTATACACATGTACAGATGTGTGCATTCTTAAACAGGATATATGCAAAATAAATGCTAAGTGACCCTTAAAAAGAAAAGACGGTTTGCAATAAAGAAGTTGTGTAATAAGAATGGAAGGTACTAACAACTTTTATGTCTTGCTGTAATGTCTACAGAACAAAGTGAAAGGAATACAACACTTTTATATGGAGAGACTTGTAAGTAAATGGGTTTCATATATACCTTCCACTAAGTAAACTGCATAAAAATAAATAAATTACATAGGTAACACTTGAAGGAGTGTGCATAAGACTGACATGACACCTTCATAATCGCGACATGACACATGTCATGAATATGAAGGAGGTTTTATGCATGTTTATAACTGTCATTAATTGTCATCCACTCATCACTTTGTTATGCCAACTTGACATAAACCAATACACCATAACCTGTCAGTGTCTTTGTCAACACAAACAACTTGACATTACCAAGACAACATAACCGGTCATAAATCTGTCATAAACATGATATAGCACTGTAATAATGGCCTCATGGCAGACAAAGTCAATAATAGCAGATAAATGATCAAACTTAGCTTAATGGGTTAACATTACATTAAACTGTCATGTGGTTGGTTTTGACTTTAGCTGCGATGAGGCCATTGTAATTGTGTCATGAATATTTCTCAATATTGTGTCATAGCAACTTTTTTTCAGTGGTACAAAATTAATTTATCATTAAAATGTCAAATAATTTTATAACAGCGTCATGAATATTTTTCTTGACCTCAACTACAGTGGTACAAAATTAATTTGTCATTAAAATGTCAATTAGTGATAATACTCTATTAATCTATTTTATTGCATTTGGAGAGTGAATTATTCAAAATTAAAATTAAAACAGTACATTAGTGGGTTAAGTCGCACACCTAACAAGTGGTACTATGCTATCATTTTGAGGTGCCTCTATCATGTCAATGACTCAGGAGTATGATTTCCTCTATGACGCCATATTTCCAACTTGTAATTCTGCCATACATGCTCAATATGTTGAGTATGAGAACCAGTTCCTGGATCAACGAAGTGTCTTTTATGGTAGCAGGCACAATGATATCATGCAGTGCCTGAATATAGTCCCCAGCTAGGTAACTTCCAACGTGACCGGCACTAAGCCACTAAGCTAATAGTAAAATAGCTGGGGACTATTTCCAGGTGCTGCGAAATATCATTGTGCCTGCTGCACCCATGGTATGGCAGCAAAGTTCCTTGATTATTACACCAGATTGAGAGTATAGTTTCTAGCCATATTGGCCTAGAAAATTTTAACTTTTCATTGTCTGTCGGTCTTAGTACACAATGTAAATACAGAAGTAAAGTTTAAAATAGATAAAAATATATAATATCAAAACTCTTTGGTTATTTTTTGAGCAGGATGCTAACGGTCTAATCAGATACAATGATCTATGTTAAGCTATGTGCTACTGCCAGACCCGAAGATCAGTTGAATGGATACGAAAATGGTAAAACTCATCTGTTTAACTCTAGGGGAGTTGGAAAATGAGACTATTTTCAAAAAAGTGGAGTGTTCCATTAATAGACTGATTCTTCTTATCTGGCTTGATAACAAGTAATTGCCCAACAGTTGCAAATGCATTTTTATTTCTTAATGTTTTTTTCCATTTTCATAATTTTACTTGCTTGCAACTAAATATTGGTTCAATTTTTTAATTTTCTGTACAAAAGTTGTCAAATAGTACAACATATATAGTATATAACATATATAGCTGTCATATAGTACAATGTTGTCTTGGTAATGTAAAGTTGTTATGACAAAGACACTGACAGGTTATGGTGTATTGGTTTATGTCAAGTTGTCATAACAAAGGCATCTCAAACAATGTCAACTTTGCATTAAAAATGACATAACTGAGCGAATGACACTTAATGACAGTTGTCATAAACATGCATAAGACCTCCTTCATATTCATGACATGTGTCATGTCATGATTATGAAGGTGTCATGTCAGTCTTATGCACACCCCTTCAAGTAAAGTGTTACCATTACATAAAAAGGTAAACGAAACCTGTAATGATTGTTTGCTGATAATAAACTAAATATGATTGTTGAAAAACTACTACTGTAACCCATATTAACATGTCTTATTGTTCATCAGATGGACCACTGATTAGGCCAGGAAGGCATGTTTTTCCATTTAGATTTCAGCTGCCTCAACAGTGAGTAATACTACTGCTGCGCCTTTCAAAATACATATTAATTTGTTGTTGCTCTTTATTGTGTAAATATGTGCACAGTGAAAAATATTATTCGGCAAGGGTCATTCATAGTCCATAAACACAATATACAGAACAAATGTGTGAATAAGCAAGGGCATAAAACTGCGCCTCATCCAGTTCCCTATCAGTTACAAGCAAAACTGACAAATTATTATCATCCTCTTAAAAGCAAATGTAAGTCATTAATTGCTTATTATTCTACAACCATAATTCCAGAAAAAAAAAGTGCTCAAGTGATGAAAGTCCAGGTCTCCTAAGAAGGAACTGAACTGGAATCAATAGGCACAATGCCACCTGAGACAGAGGGAGGCGCAATTAGCAAACTCTGCACCCTACCAGTCACCTGAATTCAAGAACTAACGTTCAGAACTCTGGATGAAACCAGTTTCATCTGCACATTGTAGAACCTGGCAATTATGTGTAGCCCAACCTGCAGCTCTACAAATGTCTGCTAGAGAGGCACCATTCGCTAAGGCTTGCTGCACACTAGACGATTTTCAAATCTTAACCTATTTTCAAACCATGGGGAGACCACAGACATAAAGACAGTTTCAGCTGATTTTTAGCCTTATAATCCTCTGAACCACTCTGAACGTGCACACTAGACGATTCAAGCAGACCACAAGACCACGCACTTGTTAATTGTGGGAACGATTTCACAGTGTTAAGATTATTTAACTGCTCCTGATCGAGACAGAGCATCCCCAAACTCAAATCGTAAATATCAAACGTCACAGTGACACGAGATCTCACTGAGACTTGCCAGATCAAACCATTTTTTGGAGCAGTTAAATAATCTTAACACCACACAATATCTTTTGGACAAAAATAGCTTGTGACAAGCTGCAAATTGGGCCACACCACACCACATTGTTCGTGGGTGCAAATCGGGCTTAAAATACTCTAGTGTGCAGCCAGCTTTAGGCTGACAAAACAGCAACATCCCTGGTCGAGTGAGCCCTCACCCCCAGTGGGCAGGGTAAGCCTCTGGCCTGGTAGACCATCAGGATCTCATCCACAATCCAGTGGAAGATCCTTTGTTTGAAGACAGCATTCCTTTTCTGCATTCCCTCAAAGTAGACAAAGAGCTGTTCAGACAGTCCCCAGCCAACACATCCATGTGGGGCCCATAAGGGTTACAACTGGGCCGATATCTGGGGCCCACATGGGCTAACCAACTGGGAACCAGCTAATTTTGTCCTCAGTTTCCATGGTGGCCCTCCATGGGTTAGCCCAGATGGGCACCATATAGGCACCATGATGGGCACCATATAGGGCCCACTTGGGTAATCCCATGTAGGGCCCACATGAGACAGTTTACCTGGGTTTATGATGGGCCCTTGATAGGCACCATACAGGGCCCATTTGGGTAATCCCATGTGGGGCCCACATGAGACAGTTTACCTGGGTTTATGATGGGCCCTTGATAGGCACCATACAGGGCCCATTTGGGTAATCCCATGTGGGGCCCACATGAGACAGTTTACCTGGGTTTATGATGGGCCCGTGATAGGCACCATATAGGGCCCATTTGGGTAATCCCATGTGGGGCCCATAGGAGATTGCTTACATGGGTTAATGATGGGACCCAGCTCTATTCTATGTGGGTCTTAAATGGGTCACAAAAGGCATATATGTGGGCTAACTTTTTTTTTTAATTTGGGTTACCTTATTTTACAGTAAACCCCTAAATACAAAATATTACATTTAACACACTAAAGTACAGTAAAATGTGAAATGTATTGATTCAATAAAGAGGCCAGTAGTTCATACTTTCATTTATTTTTGAACTTTTTAAAACTCAAAACACAAACATTCTTTTAAACACAACTTTTAAATATAACAATGCAACAGTGCACCTCTTCAGTCTTCTGTCACTCTCCCAGTGGCCCTTTAAAAAGATAAATTAAATATTAGCAAAATATATTTAAAATTGCAAGCTGCATGTCAAGCAATGGTGTAGGCTACACCTACTACACAGATTATAGCATAGCTATGGTGTAGGTTTGAAAAAAGTAGTATAAATTGGGCTTAATTTGCAAAACATTCAATTAACAATTCATACAGAAATAATTAGTTAATTATCAACGTATTTACAAAACATGACTATACCTACATAGAGGATTAATAATTGCTGTTAATTTTTGTCTGCTTTGTAGATTAAGTAATAAAACGATTTACAAGTTATCAGATGTTGAAGTAATTTTACGTTTACAAAACATGACTATACATTCACAAATTATTAAGTAACATGATGAAAATTTACAAATCTGTCATAAGTTACTTAAAAAAAAAATAGCATCATGAAATAAACAGATCCTTAATAGTTAATAGATACTAGTCAATGTATTATAAATCACTTATAAATCATTTAGATGTCAAAATTGCACTATTCTCTCAAACATTATAAATAAATGTAAAACTATTTTTGAATCCCTTAATATAAAATGGAAACTACTCGTCAGTTTTTAATGTTTTAAAAACCTTCCAGTTACTAGTTGTTTGTATGCATTTATATTCCACACAGAAATGGAAACCATAACATTTGAAAAACATTTAAAACTTATGAGTAGTTGCTGTCTTTTAAGGTAACTCGAGATTTGTAAATCATTACCATATTACTTTTTCATTTGTGAATGTATAGTCATGTTTTGCAAATGACTTCATCTAATAAATTCTAAATTATTTAGAACTTAATCTACAAAACATAGATAAAATAAAATATTAACAAATATCACTTATAATAACCTATGAATTCAGTAAATGTAAATCTATGAAACTATGTATGTAGTAAATGTAAATCTATGAATGCAGTAAAATGTTTTGTAAATGATTATCATCAATTCATCATTAACTTATTACTTGTAAATTATTTGTAAATTAACAAAATATACAATGATTACCATATCACATTAATCCCTTATGAATGTTTTGTAAATGATTAATTCATCATTAAGTAATCACCTATAAATGAGTTGCAACTGAACGTGATTATAAAGTGTTACCAATTAGGATATATTTCATTTTGCATCTCTTACCCATTTTGCTCTCCAGCACGTGCCCTCGCATTTCTGTAACCCCCCCTGTCTCTGGCGCCAATCAGCCACTTTGACACAGCCTTTTCTGCGTCTTTTCTGGTGATCTGGTTTGTGAGGGCATTTTTCTTCAAGCTCCCTGTTAAAAACATATACATAAAGATCATAATTAAGTATTTGCATCAAAGCAGCAGTTATCTGTTTTTCACTAAACAATGGTATCAAATAAAATATTTACATGTTTGTGTGTATATGTTAAATATAAACACAGATTTAACATATACACACATACATACAAACACACAGTTGTTGCCAAAATTCCCAAGTGAAGCAAGGGAATGTTCTCATATTATTTACTTTTTTCTTCTAGAGAAAGTCTGATTTCTTATAGTTGCTTGAATAAAAAAATTTGAAAAAATAAAAAATAAGCTGCTAAGATCAATATTAGCCCCTTAATAAATTATTCGTTTTTAGAACAAACCTAACCCAACTTAACCTAATTTGACAGATTAAATGAATTAACCAAGTTAAGCATTTAAATTGCACTTAAAGCTGAGGATTAGCATCTTGCAAAACAACTGGTAAAATAATATGCATCATGGACAAAAGAAATGAGTTTGGACTTGGGGGAAAGAATTGTCTCAAGTGTCAAGAACTGCAGTGAGAAGCATTATCAAGAAGTTTAAAGAGACCAACACAGTGGAGAACAAGACAGGCAGAGGCAGGAAGCAAAATATTGCAAAAACTTTGGAAAGAAAAGTAGCAAGAGAGGTTTCTAAAGACCCAAGATCAACTGCCAAGACACTAGTGGATGATTTAGTCAAGTCCAGAATTTATGCATCAACGAGGACTAGAGCCCTGCACAGGAATCAACTGCAAGGTTCAAGACCAAGAAAGACTCCACTTCTGAAGAAGAGACACCTCCAAGTTAGAATGAATGCTGGTGCTATAATGGTGCTATATTTAGTGATCAACAGTAAAAATGTCATATTTTAGCTCTTCCCAACAGGCATGACCACCAACAATCAAGAATGCATGATTATTTGGCGTCATGGCTTTGCAATCAAAAAATGTTGCAATGGAAGTAAATGGGGCAAAAACAGCCACGAACAGTAAATAAGGGAGAGAAAAAAAAATGTAAATCTGGTGCTGCAAAAAACTAACAACGCATCAAAGCCAATGTTGCTACTAATCTTTGACATGTCCAAGACTCTGATAAAGGGTATAAAAAAATAAAATAAAAAAAAATCCACTTCACAATTATGTTTGATATTGAAAATAAGTAATTTCCCCTAAATCAGTGGCATCGTTTATGAACTTGTTAGAGTGTAAAAATCCTGGATTTTTATGAGGTTGATAAATAGATTTGCATAACAAAAGGGTAGTGAACAATGCACAAGGGATATAGAGATATATATATATATATATATATATATATATATATATCTCTATATCCCTTGTGGATTAACAAGTTCATAAACGATGTCACTGATTTGGGGAAAATGACTTTTTCAATATCAAACATAATTGTGAAGTGGATTCTAGGCTGAAACATAAAGTGACACATTCAGCTGACCTTTCTTCACGATCCACTCGCTGCCTGCCCCATAAATTGGCTGTAAAAAACTGCGTCTCTGTGGTCAGCAGAGTAGGTATGCTGAAATTACATTGAGAATTTGAAAAGATTGTCTGCATTTTAACGGTCCTTTTAACCAAAGAAAAATCAGCCTGCGCATCACTCCCAAACACACAAGGTGCATATAGTCAAGCACAAAACCTGAAACTAATGCCAGTCCTCCTAACTCAATGAGCGGCGAGACCCCTAACTGGTGATCTTCATAGACCATCTCTCTAAATTTTTCATCTGTCCTTTGCTCAGATGTCAACTCAGGAAAACACAATCTTCTGTTAAGATATACACCTTTTTGAGTGCAGCGCTCACATGCATAATAGCCATTGTGACCCTTCACACATTTGAGGAAAGCACGTGCTGGGGCATCACAAATAAATGCATCTGGAACAGTAACTCTGAAATGTACAGCATTATGGTGAATACCCTCATGTATAACAGCTTTAAAATCCTGAATAAATTCATTCAAATATTCTTGTAGATTAGATGGTTTGGTCACACCAGAGTACAATCCAATCATGAAGACATTCGAATTTGGGATCTCCTTTATCCTAGCCAAAATAGGCCACAAGCTCAGAGTGGTGCTGCGGAATAAGGGCAGACCATCGATATTAATTCTAAGCGTAAGTGAGTCTGTCAGATCTCTCAGATCAAAATCTAAGGATGCCAATTCTGCCACAACTGAATTCCTGATTCCAAAATGATAGTATGATCCCCCTGCTACATTTTTCACATTACACTTGCGTTCTGTGCACATCAAAGTTCTAGCATCCAGTGGCACATTTAGGCCTTTTTGTTTTAGAATTTTCAAAAGCGCAGACAATGCATTTTGGGATATATTGTATTCTGCAGCCCACTCTGCAAGTTCATCAGCGTCATCTAGTTGAATCTCAGAAGCATTCTCAATCTCATCCTCTGAATCTGAACAGTCCAAGTCAGTGTCAGTGTAATCATTTTCAAAATCATTGAAGCTTTTAAAATCCACAGCATCATAAAAAATGTCTGTGGCACATTCATTTTCTGTGTTCTGTAAAACATCCTCGACTGAATCCTCAAAAACATCCTCCAGTGGTTCACCATAGTCAAAATCCAGTGCTTGTTGGTTAATCTGCTCTGAAACAACACGGAAATGTTCAGCCACTTTTGCTGCTATTTTCCTTCTTTTTGTTCTTACACACTGCTCCATTACTTTCTATAAGAAAACAAAGAAGTATTACTTACAAACAGTTAATTCTCTATTTGAGGCAAAACATTAGTTTCGTTATAACTATTTTATATGGTTTCTAATTACATTACAAATTTTGATCTAATATGAGAAATATGGAAATATATTTAGTGTTTTATGCAATGCTACAATTATATATTGTATTAGTTATATATATATATATATATATATATATATATATATATATATATATAACGAATTTGTACTTCTTTTAGAAAGTGATGTTGACTACACATTAATACCCAAATTTTCGTATAATAGTGTACGTTATTCTATTAAACTATTATATTATTAAACTGCCAATCACTGTAATGGTCAAGCGGTTGGCTACAACTTCATCCATCAAAACTTGACTGGCTTTTGGCTGGCTTGTTTCATTAACAATCAATATTTCGCTGAAACCCGACCTTTTTGCATTCACAAAATTATGTATAGTTCACGGTAGTTGGTTGAATATTTTCATTAAAAAAAAATGTACGCAACGCTCAGCCACGCCTAGACGGCCCGCTTGCGGATTAAGGCCGCGTCGGCCATTTAAATTTGAATCGTTGCAGGTGTGCTCAAACTCATAAAACAAAAACATGTTTGAATTTTTAAGAAATGGCGCGACGCGGTGCAGTCCGATGTGCTTTACTTAAACTTAATCTTGAAATTGGCAAAAAATATACTTACAATAGTTTTTGTGCAACCGTTAATCTTGCATATCACGTTTAGTGGCGTGACCATTCTCTAGCTCGAACAATTTTTACAGTAATAGCCTGTATTTTGCCTAGTTCTGTGCTTAAAAGTAAACGAGAACAGGCAAGATTTAACAGTTTTCATTGAAAATACCGAAAACATATTTTTGGGCATTTGATGTGCATTGCAGGTACATAGGACGGACAATCTAAGCCTCAACTCGAACAATTTGTGATAATTCACAGTTTCTGAGTCATGTGTTATATGATAATACTTGTAGAATAATTTCTATCGTTTTTGGGAGACAAAAAACGGCGCTCGTCTAACTTAGCCTTGTCAACACATTATAACGAAACAACAAACTAAACTAATGCTTTTTTTAATATAGCATGTCGTGGAAACCAATTATTTTTACGCTTTTATAATGTGCAAGTTACCTCTTACCTTAAATAGTTCCAGCTGTCAGCGATATCTTATCTCACACGGTGATGGACAAAAGTGGCGCGCAGCAGGTGGGGGATGGGTAATGCTGATTGAGATCTCGCGATGAAGTTAAGAGGGTGGGGTGGGGTCATTGCTAATGCCAATTGCTGCGTGAGTTCCTTGACCGCATTCTTTTTTCAAATTGTGGGTCCTTGATCTTTTTAAACAACAAAAAATTCATATTTAAATATTTTTTATAAATTAAAAAAAAAGTATATATGCGATTTGCCGGGAGGTGGGGGGGAGAGGATCCCCCCTCTCTGGTTTAAAAATCCCTAATGTTACCTCTGCAAAATTACTTTAATCCCGGTGGATAAAATTTATCGCTAACACCATAGTTGTTAATGCTTATTTTAAAATAGATTATTTAAAATGCCTAACAATTATATATTTAAAAATATATTTATGAGAAACACTGCTGAAGCAAACAGCAATAAAACCAGAAATGGATTGCAGCTCCCGCTCCAATGCCCGCTATGACAAGAGAGATGACAATGCAGCAATCCTCTTCCAGTGGGCTTCCGCGCACGTCTTTTCGAAATGTCACCAGCACCAACGGTCAATTTCAATGTTAAACATACAAAAACACAACTAGCAACTTTTGCGTCCGCAGTAAAAGTTGTAAAAAAAATATGTTCAAAGTTATACTATGCTTTATGACATTACACAAAAAAATGCAATAAAACAAAAATAAACATTTTACTCAAACAAAAAGCAAATAAATATAAACAGATAATTTGTGGCCTCTTATATATATATATATATATATATATATATATATATATATATGCAGCCATGGAAAAAAATAAGAGGCCACAAATTATCTGTTATATATATATATATATATATATATATATATATATATATATATATATATATATAGTACAATTTTAAGTAGGATGTTGTATTTGATTTTACACCTATTGAATTTAATCATCTTTGCACTTGTGTATTTAATAAAATATGCACATATCTCCCCATGTAGCTCATTACCCAAATGGGAACCACATGGGTGAGCCCAGGTTCTTAGCTGAGTTACCCAAGTGGGGCCCAGATAAGATGCCCATCTGGGTTCACCTGAGTTCACCCATGTGGGTCCTAGCTGAGTCACCCAATTGGGCCCCAGATAAGATGCCCACCTGGGTTCACCTGAGTTCACCCATGTGGGTCCTAGCTGAGTCACCCAATTGGGCCCCAGATAAGATGCCCACCTGGGTTCACCTGAGTTCACCCATGTGGGTCTTAGCTGAGTTACCCAGGTGGGCCCCACATAGGATGCCCACCTGGGTTCACCCATGTGGGTCTTAGCTGGGTCACCCAAGTGGGCCCCATATAAGATGCCCATTTAGAGCCCATGCCCACTCTGTACCCATGTAGCCCATCTGAAACCCATGTGGGCCCCACATTACTGTGTTTGCTGGGTCAGAACTCTATTCACAGTCTGAATTGAATTCTAGACACAATTCACTAGATCTCCTACCCTCTTGATAGAAGTGAGAGCAGTCAGGAAGGCTGATTTCATAGAGAGGGCACTAAGAACGAATCTTCTGTAGGGCCTGAAAGACCACTGAGTGATCCCAACAGGGGATGAGCGGTGGCCTCGTAGGATTTATCCTACTATTTATCCTACTTTGGCTATTTATCCTACTTTGGCTATATATTCACCAATTTTTTTCGATATTACCGTGGTCGCATGATTTGATAAAACTATAGGTCTTCTGAGAAAAGTTTGTTCAGGCGAGTGGAGCAAATGGAAGGTAGAGGGAACTACAATTCCCATCAGCCTAGGCGTGGCCATCATCTTTTGCGCTCTGTTGTCGCTACAGATCCAGTAATGCGGAAATGGTGGGTGCTGCTAGTAACGGCGAAGGAATAGAGCTGGAAATGGTCGAACATAAAGCGGGTTTTAAATCGGAGGTGTGGAAGCATTTCGGTTTCTCACTGAAAAGAAATGAGAAAGGAGAAAAGGTGACAGACAAAGAAAAATCGGTATGCAGGTACTGCCAGACTGTGGTGAAATACAAGTCGGGGAATACGACTAACATGAGGAGCCATTTGTTAAATCATCACCCCGAAAAGTTACGTGAAGATACAAGGAGCAAAATCCAGCCGGGCCAAAAGACTATAAAAGAAGCGTTTACAGCCTCACTCCCCCACAACAGTGCGAGAGCACAAGAAATCACAAGATGCATTGGTGAATATATAGCCAAAGACCTACGGCCCTTTTCGGTAGTGGATAACGAAGGTTTTAAGAGGTTAGTAAACATGCTTGAGCCAAAGTATAAAATCCCGTCGCGGCCACACTTTAGTCAAACTATTTTACCAGCACTTTACAAAGAGACAAGGGCGAAAGTTGCACAGAGCCTCAAACAAGCGGAGTGCATCTCAATCACCACAGATGGGTGGACTTCAAGAGCTACTCAGAGCTATGTGACCATCACAGCACATGCTATGACAAGTGAATGGGAGATAAAAACTTTTGTCCTACAGACACGGGTACTCTTTGAGTCACACACTGGACACAACATAGGCGAGGTGTTAAAATCTGCTGTTTCAGAGTGGGAGCTTGACATGATTTACAACAACAATCACCAGGGCATCGCTGTGGTTACTGACAACGCAAGAAACATGGGTGTGAAAGAGGCTGGTCTGTCCCCACATGTAAGGTGTTAAAAGTTGCTCACACCTTAAACCTTGCATCCCAGGCAGGTTTGAAGGTAAACCGTGTCAGTCGTCTGCTTGGCAGAGTGAGGCGTGTAGCAGTGTTTTTTCACCGCAGTTCAACTGCAACAGCTGTGCTGACCTCCAAGCAGCGAATGTTAAACCTGCCAGTACATAAACTGATAATGGATGTAGTAACTAGGTGGAACAGCTCACTTGACATGATTGAGCGCTACCTGGAGCAACAACAGGCAATTGCTGCAGCCCTACTGAGTTCTGAAGTCAGGCGCAATGCACGTGAAATAGACACTCTAGACGCAGCTGACATCGCAGATGTTGAGGACATCGTTTAACTTCCCACACCCTTAAAAAAAGCAACCACTGTGCTGTGCGATGAATCTCAACCAACAGTCTCTCTTATCATGCCTCTCAAACACATGATACAGGTGAGCATGGCACCATGCGATGTAGACTCAAACACTGTCTCTCAAATGAAGGCAGCAATACTGAATGATTTGGCAGACCGTTACCAAGGGGAGCAAGCAGAGTTTCTGTATGAGAGCAGTGCGTTGGACCCCCGGTTCCGGGCCCTCCCCCATCTGAATAACAGCGAAAGGGATGAAATTTTCAACAGGCTCAAGTTAAAAGCAACACAGATGCAGAACCAGGTATTTGTTTGAAAATACTTTGTGTGTTTGACTTTTTTAGAGTTCCCAATATTTACAAAAATTATGTGTGTGTCTAACATTTACAATTTTTGTAACTCTGCTTGCTTCTACAGAACCCTAGTGAAGAGGAAGGTGCAGCACCAGGCAGCCCTGAACATGTAGGTGGACAGTCAAAAACTGACCTGCCACATAAAGCACATGCAGCTGTGGGAGGTGTCTCTCCTCCATCCAAAAAGACTGCTCTTGAAGATCTCCTTGGGGATTCTTTTAGTCAAGGGGACAGCAGAAGACAGCCCACTGCTCAAATTGATGCAGACATTGACTTGTACCGCAAAGAGACCTCTATCTCACTCACTGCTTGTCCTCTCGAGTGGTGGAAAGACAATGCACAACGTTACCCACTGCTGTCAACCTTGGCCAAGTCATATCTCTCTGTCCCAGCAACCTCAGTCCCAAGTGAGAGGGTTTTTTCTGTTGCAGGGGACATTGTAAATGCCCAGAGATACCAGCTTTTACCAGATAATGTTGATATGCTAATTTTCCTTAAAAAAACCTGTCTCTGTCTGAATAAGTGAGTGTGTGAGTGAATGAGGTGTGTTCTCAAATACTCATTCAGCACATGGTCCAGCTGCAATAAGTAGGCTGCTATTTTTATTTTTTCTGAGTTTTCAAGAATACTAAATTGGAACTTTATTTTTTTACATGGTTTAATAATTTTTTGTTATTAAAAGTTATGAAGTTCCTGTTTCAAAATTTACAGATGGATGGCTAATTTGTATGCCATTGATATGTTCAGTGTTCATGTAAACTGTTTAATAAACACTTCTGGCACTTTATTTAAGTCTCTTCATGTGTTTTGTTTTTTCTTGTAAATGATTCAATAAATACCGTACCGTGCCATTCATACCGAGGTATTATCGTACCGTGAAGTTTTGCATCCCTAGTGGCATCCTTTTTACCTCAGTACAAGGTGAGAATGCTGCTGTTCTTTGAGCGGAATAGCACAAGCTCTGAGAGCCAAGTCATGTGGGGCCAAAACGGCACCACGACTAAGACCAGTGCAAAAACGCATATTTGCATAAGCCCCTGGGCCAGCTTTGAGCTTTGGTGAATGGAAACTGGTGAGGCAAACTGATCTACCTGTGCCTGCCCGAATCAACTCGTTTTGAGAGGAAGTTCACACCATGGTTGAGATCACCCAGAATGTGAGTGGCATACAGAGAATTGAGACTGTGCTGGCTCCATAGCAAGATATGGTAAATGAGTTGTGAAATGCAAAGGGAGTGAACACCACCCTGGTGATTAAATGTACGCACCATTGCTGTGTTGTCCGTCTGGACCAACACATGCCGCGCCTTGGATCAATAGCCCAAACCTTCAAGGCCAGAAGCACTGTCTAGGCAGTTGATATGCCAATGCAGCCGGGGGCCAGTCCCAACCCCAAAGGCTGCATGCTCACTGTATACAGTGCCCCAGCCTGTCTTGAAAGCATCTGTTGTACCAACGATGCATCTGGACACCTGTTCTAAGAAAAGGGATTTTCTGCCCATAGAAAAGGGATGTCCTTCCAAGGGCTGAAAGTGCACTCCAGTGTAATTGTCACACAATTTGTGCCTTAGCACCAAGCTCATCTTGGGTCTCATATGCATCAGTTCCAGTGGCGTGATTGCCATATGCCCCAGAACTCTCTGAAAATATTTGAGAGGGACTGCCGTTTTGTGCCTGAGTGATCTCAAGCTATTCAGCACTGACCTAGCACAAGCTTCTGAGAAACGTGCTGTCATCATGCCCCGATTTCAGTTCTACACTGAGAAAAGAGGTACTCTGCACAGGTTAGAGTTCCCTTCCGAATGAGAACAAGCCAAGCGTCCTTGCCCCGCAGTGCTGGACCCGCTGCTGCCAAGCCCGAGTGCTGTCTGTACTCATGGGGCTTGCAGCTGGATCTGGCTGATGAGTTTAGGACGGGACTTTCCCTTTCCCAATCCTTGATCGCCATTTCGGTTCGCCAGCTCTCGAACAGAATCTGGAAGCCTGGTCTTTGGTTTCTTCTGGTTCAGCAGACAGCATGTTACTCGGCCGGTCTAGCTCTGAGGAGATAGACGTGACTGGGGTTGAGGCGGACACTACATCGCAACCCGCCTCCTCCTCGTCACCCAAGTATGAGGATCTTTTGGACGTCATGACCTGCGCCACCACCAGGCTAAGCCTGGACTGGTCGGTAGAGAAGCAGGAACACACTTCGAGGGGTCGGCTGGATGAGCGCTTCTTAGCGGGTCATAGATGCTCCATCCCTCCAAACCTTCCATTCCTCCCTGAGCTTCACAGTGAGCTGTTGAGGTCCCTTTTCTGCTAGCATCTTTCCCCCCAACAAGAATAATTAGGCCAATGTTAAGGGGATGGAAGACAGCAGGTACACGAAGATGCCTCAGATGGAGGAATCCCTTGCGGGGTACCTTGCATTTTCCCAGGCATCTTCGTGGAAGGCTTCTACCTTGCCCTCGAAGCCGTGCCAGTTTACATCTAAGCTCGTGGCCAAGGCATACGTGGCTGCCGGGCAAGCCTGTGGTTCCCTACATACTATTCCAGTATTGCAAGCATACCAAGCAGACTTGCTAAGGGATGCTGATGTGGTGGGGGGTGTGGCTCCATCTGAAATCGAGGAGCTCTCTGCACTCAGCTCCAAGATTGGACTGAGCCCCCCACCCTTTCTAGGTTGAATAAAGTCTGGGCTCTAAAACCCCTTCTTTATCTCAGCCAGGGGGACAGGCTCTAGAACAGCAGCATTTTCACCTTGTGATGAACTGAAGGAACTGAACTTCGGCAGGCACCTGGCAAATTGAATCACATAGCTGAGCCCAACATTTCTGAGAAGCAAGCGGGAAGGGTAGACTTAACCAAGTGTCGAGATACCTTAACAACGGTCTCAAGGTAACCATATTCGACGTACCTTGGGCAGGATTCTTGTGGCTGAGTGGAGCGAATGGCACCGTGGTAGGAGGTCAAATGTCCTTTGGAGAACATAGTGCCTTGTCCGCCAATTCTGTCAAATGATCCACCAACGGATGAGGAAATAGGGGATTGCCATAATGCATCGCACTGGCTTGATGCAGACCAGCTGGATCAGAATGTAAGGGGACAGAGAGTCTGTGTCTGACGAATCGTCCCCAGCGATGAGCAGGTGAATGCTGTTGTCTCGGAGGTTCAGGACCATGGCCTCACCTACGCCAAGGCAGGATGTGTTTAATAGTCTCTGCCTGCTTCTAAACTGTGAAAAACTGCTGTGCAATTTCTTCAGCAATGTTGCCAAAGAGAGCAACCTGTGAAATGGGGTGTCAAGAAAGCAAACTTTCTAGGCATCCTGCATCTTAGCCAGGTTAAGCCACGGGTGGCACTCCTAGATCACTAGCGTAGAAATTTTGTAGCCTGTACAACTGAACAACTGAAGGGAAATGGTCACTTAACATAGTCTGCCGTTGCATCAAGAAATGCAACTTGAATCTCTATTTACACAAGGAGACATCAATACATCAATTCTATGCAGAGATGCCAGTGAGCTCTGTGGGTCTGAGCTCATCTCAGATGGTCTAAAAGACAGTGGAAATGTGTGCTGTGCTCAGATGAGTCCACATTTCAGCTTGTTTTTGAAAAAAACAAACATCGCAATTTCAGTGGCAAAGACAATAGACTCAGACTTTCACCAGTGACAGATGCAAAAGCAAATGTCTGTCATGGTATGGGGGTGCATCCATGCAAACAGCATGAATACTTGCATATGTGTGAAGATATCATTGAGGTGGATCAGACAATGATGACTATGAACTGATTAGCAGCTGAAGTCTTTTATCAAGCAACATTGGGGAATAAAATAGCTTATAAAACCATCAAATGCTATGATGAAACTGGCACTCATAAGGACTGTCCTAAGAAAAGAGCTACCTCTGCTGCATAGAATAAGTTTATTAGAATTACCAGCCTCAGAACCTGCCTGGTGACAGTACCTCAGATTGCAGCCCACATAAATGCTTCTCAGAGTTCAAGTGGCAGACATATTTCAACATCCACTGTTCAGAGCAGACTGTGTCAATCAGGCCTTTGTGGTTGAATTGCGGCAAAGAAACCATTACTTTGGAAGAACAAAAACAGAAGAGAGTTGCCTGGGCCAAGAAACACATAGAATGGGCATTAGATCAGTGGAAAACTGTCCTTTGGCCTGATTAGTGCACATTTGAGATTATTTGAATGAATGGTTCCTGTATGTGTGGTTTCCACTGTGAAGCAGGAAGAAAGAGGTGTGATGTTGTGAAGGTGCTTTGCTGGTGACATTGTTGATGACTTAAAATTGAGGGCACACTTAATCAGCATGGCTACCACAGCATTTTACAGCAACATACAAATAAATCTCAAGGTTATTTAACAGCTTTTTGTCTAAGAAAGAAAGTAATGGTAATGCTGCATTAGATGACCTGTTTGGGATGAGTTGGACCAGAGACAGAAGAAAAAGCAACTCACAAGTACTTAACACTTCTGGGAACTCCTTCAAGATTGTTGGAAAACCATTCCAGGTGACTACTTTAAGAGGCTGACTAAGAGAATGCCTAGACTGTTCAAAGCTGTCATCAAAGCAAAATATTTATTTAATTTTTATATTTTATATTAAAAATATAAAACATATTTTGTGTTAATACATTTTTTTTTTGACCACATAATTCCATATTTGTTTTGTCTATTTCAATGTCAGTATTAATTTACAATTTTGCGGGGTAGGAGGGACATTTAATAAGAAGGTGTGTCCAAACTTTCGACTGGTACTGTGTGTAAGGGTGCTGCTTATTTTTGGACCTTTGGTATCTTCTGCTCTCACCCACCCAGTCAACTCTCCTGCATGGAAAACGTAAACAAACCAAATTACACACACACACACACACACACACACACACATACATACAGTGGCACTGGCATGTGCACTGCATATTAGACATATTAAGCAATGTAATACTTCTCAAAAACATAAAGTGTTTTATTTTTTCTTAATTTTAGAAATATGCCTCCATCTTTTAACGGATATCTTGGCTGGGTTAAATATGTCTTGACAGTAAAGCTGAGCAGGACTTGGAAGTCATCTGCTGCATCTAAGGAATTAACCTTTGTGCTGAGAAATGATGGGACCAATGATCATTTATTGGTATGAATTACAAAACAATGTTTCACTCTTTAGCAATCACCTATTAATTCACATAAAGAGAGAAATTATGAAGCCTCTTACTAAACCAAGAAGGTGTGGATTATAGTGAATTAAGAATGACTAAGGGGCAGTGTTGATGCAGAGTGGATTATTGCTTTTATAAAACAGTTATTTCATAAGGTATTTAATAATCATTTGATTCATACAATAAACACAGCAACAGCTATTATTATTATTATTATTATTATATATTTTTATAACACATACAGTATAATAAATATTATTTGTTTTGGTTCACGTTATTCGATATGTTGTTTTTTCATACAGCAACCACAATCTGGCACACAAGATAAGAAGATCAAACTTTTTGGCTCAGGACAAATGTCAATGACTGTCACTACAGACAAAACTGGCTATATGCAAGGTGATGATTTCACATGTGTAGCTCTCAAGCGTCTCAATCAAAGCTGCTTAAACTGAAGACACTAGCTTGCAATGTTAATTGCTGGGTTTCCATTAACATATTTTTATGCACATTTCAAAATACTGCATAAAACTTCTTAATATTAACAAGAAACATGCAAATATCTTTGTATAGCACCTCAAACTTGGAGTCTTTTTGAAAAGAAAGACTGACATCAAAATTACTTGATATCAATTTCTATTTCTATCTGTAAATAGTTTTTACATAAATACATTTTGCACCTTAGATGGAAACCGGCTATAGTCAGTTTTTATTATTATTGATTTATGGTGTCTCTAATTCTTATAATTTCTGCAGGTGAAACAATCAGAGTTTTTGTCGAGATTGACAACTCTTCATCTCGTGACGTCAAGTTAAAGTACAGCCTCAAGCAGCAGCAGACTTTCGTCGCTGGCGAGAGGACTAAAGCAGCAGACAAGCTTATAGTCAAAAACACTAGAGATCTCATCCCTTCTGGAGAAAAGTCAAAATTCATAGTAAACCTGATACTTCCACATGACCTGACTGTCACCATTAAAAACTGCAGAATTATAAAAGTGCAGTACATACTCAAGGTGCCGTTTAGTCTTCTTTAGCATAACCATTTTTCAAGTAATACCCAAAATAATACAATCACTTGAGCTATTTCATACACTGTCTTTCAGGTCTCTCTGGGTGTGTCTTTTGCATCAAATCCAGCAGTCAGATTTCCTGTGGTTATTCTTCCACCTGAGTAACAGTGTCCTCCCTGACAAGGCCCACCTGTAGGATTCCAGTCATATCCACCACCTCAGCCTAACCTTGTGCCTTATCCTGGTGAACTACCAGGACTTTATAACTCTACAGTGCTGCCCCATCCAAGAGCTGCTGCAGGGGTCTATCCAAATCCAAATGCCTTCCAGCCTGGTTTCCATCTGGCTCCTTCTGCACCAGTTTATCATCTGAATCAAAGCACTAAAGAATCCTCTCCTAAAGTGCCTTATTAGTGTCCTTCACCAGCCTTATGCTGTGTAAATGAGAACTTCATGGATTTATCTTTAACCACTCCTACTGAAACATTTTGCTGATAGTACTGCAGTTGTATGGCTACTGTGTTCTTTTTGCTCTTTTGACCTCCATCCATGATGAAATGATCTAAAATTATCGACTGTATCTATTAGTGCAAAAATGTTACATGCTTGTATGAATTTCTTTACTGAATTTATTATTTCATACAATGTTTCACTGTGTTTAGTCTTGTTGGTTACTCAAGAGTCAAATGTGATTACAGGTCACAACAAGGTGAACGGGATTTCACCAAATACAACATGTTCCTGGATCAACTTCCTTGTTGATCCTGGAACAACATTCCATTCAACCAATCACATCTAATCAGCTATCATTTCCCTCTGATTTTAGTAAGAAAATATGGGTAGGGTTAGGTTTAGGGGTAGGGATTGGGTTATGTCTATATTTTTGGAAAATAATGTTGATCCAGGATCAACAAAGATGTTGATCCAGGAGCATGTCTTACTTGGTCAAAATCACGGCGACTGTTACAACAAACCCTATAAAATGATGCTAAAATAATTATGGTGACATGAAGGATTAAAACAGTCTCTGTCTTGCTTTCAGCCTTGATTATTTTAGAACACACAGGTGTTTATTAAAGCTACAAAAGTTATACAAAACGTGTGTGTCACTGTAATAATGCGCAAGGCGACGACAAAGTCAAAATAAAGAGTCTTTAATGACAATCCATGACAGATAATCCACAGACGGGTAGGCAGGAACACACAAAGAACCAAAGTCAAAAGTAATACCGGACAATAAGGCAAGGACTGAGCACAACTTATAAAAGACACTGATTAACACAGACAGGTGAAGGTGATGACACTGAATGAAGACAGGAACACCAAATATGGGCACACGAGGGAGAAACCAAAGCCGACAATTCACAGGGATGTGACATTACTCCTCACTCCCGGAAGGCGCGACCTCGCGCCGTAGAAGGACGGATGGCCAGAAGATGGCAGACAAGAGGAGTGGATGAGGGATGGACAAGAGGAAGTCTTTATCGGAGGAGGCTTTGCCGGAGTCAAGGGTCTATCTGGATGTGTCTTTTGCATTAGGTCTAGCTGTAGCACCCTACAGTGCTGCTCAATCCAGGAGCTGCTGCCTTCCAGCCTGGTTTCCGTCGGCTCCTTTTGCAATGATCCAAACCAAAGCACTAAAAAATCCTCTGCTAATGTGGCTTATTAGTCTCCCTTCACCAGGCAAACATGTGCTGTGTCAATGAGAAATTCATGGTTTTATCTGCATACCTTTCATCTGCAAGCTCAGTGCTTATTATTTTGCCTTTTAAGCTTAGCACTTTTTTCCTTTCACAGGGAATGTATAGATCTTATGTAGCCTACCACATTTCAGCACTGTGCTCATTGTCTCATCTTATGTTTGTTTGTATATCTTATGGATTTATGCATGAACCGCCCGTTTTTAAATCTTTTTAATCTACTGACATTTGTTATGATATCGGTTTTATTCTTGTGATAACTTTTGTTAATTCTACAATAAACACAATGTTCTAAAGATGGCTATGTGCTTGTTTCACTGGAGCATAAGGTCTAAAAGCAGTTGCTGATAGTAAGGAAAGAGAAAAAAGGAAAGAAAGAAAAAAAACATACCCTTCATCTCTAACCACTGCTACTGAAACAGATTTTGCTGATAGTACTGTGGTTGTATGGCTGTGTGTTCACTCAAAAACATTTTTTTTTCCAAAGGCATAAACTTTTGCTTCACTCACAAGTATAAGTAAAGGTTTTTACCTCTCAGACATTTAATATAAGTTACATGAAACCTGAAAACATCACAAAACCACAAATATTGTAAACATATTTTAAAAAGTGCAGAGCTAATGTGTTAATGGTACATCAAGTTGTTGCTTTTTTTTTTTTTTTTTTTTTGACGGAAGTTGACATCATGCAACAGCAATTCCTGGAACCAAGGTCTAAAAGAGTAAACTGAACATTACAAACCCTTTGAAACCAATGTTACACAATCTTGTATCAAGCGTCATGCCACAAACCCATCTTTTATTTCCTTTACCCAGGATGTGCTATATTAGCATGTCAAGTGTACAGACGTAGAAAAATGAACTCCATCAAAGAGTTCATTCTTTGTTATGACCCAATTAATGAAAGCAATACTTTTACTAGTGGGGATATTGTGGAGGGGCGAATTGTTTTGGAAGTAACCAAAGAAATAAAGGTGGACAGTTTTTTTGTGAAGCTGACGGGGGACGCACGTGTGCGATGGACTCAAGGCTCAAGCAATTCCAGCACGACCTATAGAGACCATGAAAGATACTTCAAACTAAAGCAATACTTCATTCAAGAGAGCTCGAAGAGAGGTGAGGTTGCACAAAATAGAAGATGTATTATCAAATTATTGGAAATAATAATCATATTATTCAATTACTATATAAAAAAGAACACGTGTATACACATGTACAGATGTGTGCATTCTCTGTGTGCAATTTCATACTGCCGCGCTCCTGTTTTACCAACACACACGATTATGCCAAGCAATTTGAGGACTCGTTTGTTTATGAAGGTTTCACTGAGGGGGAACATGATCACGAGATGGCGGCCGTTCCTGAGTCAGCACCTGTCATGGCCTCCGTTCCTGAGTCAGCACCTGTCATGGCCGCCGTTCCTGAGTCAGCTCCTGTCATGGCCGCCGTTCCAGAGTCAGCTCCTGTCATGGCCGCCGTTCCTGAGTCAGCACCTGTCATGGCCGCCCTTCCAGAGCCAAGTTATATCACAGCAACACTCGACCGGCTGGAGGACATCCTCGCTTCACTCCGCAAGCTACAACAAGCCGCAGCTACTTCTCCTCCGGTGTCAAGAGTTGTCTTCGCAGCTGCTCCGTCTCCAGCGTCAAGTCCCATCTCCGCAGTTGCCCCGCCTCCACAGCCAAGCATCTTTGCAGCTGCTCAGCCACCTCAGCCAAGCGTCCTCGCTGCTTCTCCGCCTACAGAGTCAAGTCCTGTCACAGCTGTCCATCCAGTGTCAAGTCCAGTGGCAGCTTTTATGTCAAGTCAAGTCACAGTTCTCCCTCCAGGGCCAAGTAAAGTCACAGCAGTTCCCTCAAAGCCAAGTCAAGTCACTGCTGTTCTTCCAGAGTCAAGCCAAGTCGTCGCAGTCACTTCCCCAGAGTCAAGCGTCGCCGTCGCAGCTGCTCCGCCTCCAGAGTCAAGCCACGTCGTCGCAGCTGCTCCGCCTCCAGAGTCAAGCCGCGTCGTCACAGCTGCTCCGCCTCCAGAGTCAAGCCGCATCGTCGCAGCTGCTCCGCCTCCAGTGTCAAGCAAAGTTATCGCAGCCACTGCGCTTCCCTCTGAGTCCAGCGCTATTGCAGCTGCTTCTTCCAAGCCAAGCTTCAATACAGCGGTTCTAGTCCCCGAGTCAAACCAAGTCACCGCTGTTCCTTCCTCAGAGGCAAGTCAAGCACCAGCCGTTGTTCCAGAGCCAAGTCAAGGTGGGCATCTGACTCGCCTGATCCGCCCTGGTGGGCGTCTGACCCGTCGGCCCCGCCCTGAAGTCTGTCTGCCTCGTTCTGGTGGTCTCCTGAGTTTTTCGGGCAGCTCTGTTGTTCTGCTGCCATTTTGGCACCTCCTGGACTATGTGCCTTTCCTAACCCCATCAGCCCACATGGACCTGGCCCACCCGTTTGCACTCTGCCCCTCCCCTCCCTTCCAAATGAGTGAATACAAAAAGAGCCTAAAATTGTGCCGCAGTTAAAAGCAAAACTGACCTACAAATTATTATCATCCTCTAAAAAGCAAATGTAAGTCAAATATTAATTGCATATTATTCTACAGCCCTAATTTCAGGAAAAAAACATTGCTCAAGTGATAGAAAGGTAGTCCAGGACTCATAAGAAGGAACTGAACTGGAATCAATAGGCGCAATGCCACCTGCCACCTATTAGCAAACTCTGCACCCTACCAGTCACCTAAATTCAAGAACTAACGTTCAGACCTCTGGATGAAACCAGTTTCATCTGTACACTGTATAAACTGGCAAATGTATTATGTGTAGCCCAACCTGTAGCTCTGCAGATGTCTGCTAGAGAGTCACCTTTCGCTAAGGCTTGATGCACACTAGACGATTTTCAAATCTTAAGAGACCACAGGCATGAAGACAGTAGAGACTCATAGAGAGGGCACTAAGAACGGATCTTCTACAGGGCCGTCCTAGGCAAGAGCTACCTCTGCTGCATAGAACAAGTTTATCAGAATTACCAGCCTCAGAACCTACATAGTGACAATACCTCAGATTGCAGCCCACATAAATGATTTAATGAGTTCAAGTGGCAGACATATTTCAACATCCACTGTTCAGAGCAGACTGTGTGAATCAGGCCTTCATGGTCCAATTGCAGCAAAGACACCATTACTTTGGAAGAACAAAAACAGAAGAGAGTTGCCTGGGCCAAGAAACACATAGAATGGCCATTAGATCAGTCCTTTGGCCTGATGAGTCCACATTTAAGATTATTTGAACGAATGCTTCCTGAATGTGTGGTTTCCACTGTGAAGCAGGAAGGAAGAGGTGTGAAGAGGTGTGTGTGGAGGTGCTTTGCTGGTGACACTGTTGGTAACTTAAAATTGAGGGCACACTTAATCAGCATGGCTACCACAGCATTTTACAGCAACATACCATCTAGTTTGCACATAGTGGGGCCATCAGTGGCTATGTTTACATGCACCATTTTTTGTCAATCCGAATGAATTGAATCTGTTTACATGTACTCTTAACATTGTAATCTGATTCAAATATCAGTTTATATGTGTTTTATATACATTCCGATTAAAACTTTTGCACACGCGCTCTACTTCTGAATTCGATTGAGAAAGTAGTCAGATTCAAGTGTTTACATGGTCATTTTTTGCTGTTGGATCGTATTAGAAAAGGAATAAAACACCCCTTTCAATCCGATCGAAATTTCATTCCGATTGAGCTCAATCGGATGGATTAAGGTGTTTACATTAACGTTTTTCAATACGACTGAGCCTTCAATCCAATTACAAATGGATTATTTGGGTGCATGTAAACGTAGCCATTGTTTTCCAACAGAACAATAAACCTCAAGGTTATTTAACAGCTTTTTGTCTCAGAAAGAGAGTAATGGTAATGCTGCATTGGATGACCTGTTTGGGATGAGTTGGACCAGAGAAAAAGCAACTCACAAGTACTTATTACTTCTGGGAACTCCTTCAAGATTGTTGGAAAACCATTCCAGGTGACCAGGCTGACTGAGAGAATGCCAAGGCTGTTCAAAGCCGTCATCAAAGCATAATATTTCATTTTATTTTTATATTTTATATTGAAAATATAAAACATATTTTGTGTTATTTAACAAGTTTTTTGTTGACTACATAATTCCGTATTTGTTCTGTCTATTTCAATGTCTTCAGTATTAATATACAATGTTGGGGAAAAAAAACATTGAATAAGAAGGTATGTCCAAATTTTCGACTGGTAGTGTGTGTGTGTGTGTGTGTGTGTGTGTATATATATATAGGTGTCGCTTATTTTTGGACTTTTGGGATCTTCTGCTCTCACCCATTCAACTCTCCTTCATGAAAAATGTAAACAAACCAAATTATACACACACACACACACACACACACACACACACACACACACACGTATACAGTGGCATTTGTCATATGCAGTTTATTAGACATATTAAGCAATGTAATGTTTCTCAAAAAACTAAAGAGTTTTATTTTTCCTTAATTTTAGAAATATGCCTCCATCTTTTAATGGATATTTTGGCTGGGTTAAATATGTCTTGACAGCAAAGCTGAGCAGGACTTGGAAGTCAACATCTGCTGCATCTAAGGAATTAACCTTTGTGCTGAGAAATGATGGGACCAATGATCATTTACTCGTATGAATTACAAAATCATGTTTCACTCTTCACCTATTAAATCACATAAAGAGAGAAATGATGTAGCCTCTTACTAAAGCAATAATCTACAAGAAGGCATGGATTTTAGTAAATTAATAATGGCTAAGGGGCATTGTTAATGATGCAGAGTGGCTTATTGCTTTTATAAAACAGTTATTTCATAAGGTATTTAATAATTATTTGATTCATAAAATAAACACACAGCAACAGCTATTATTATTATTATTATTATTATTATTATTAACAAATATAATAAATATTATTTGTTTTAGTTCACTTGATTCAATATGTTGTTTTTTCATACAGCAACCACAATCTGGCACACAAGACAAGAAGATCAAACTTTTTGGCTCAGGACAAATGTCAATGACTGTCACTACAGACAAAACTGGCTATATGCAAGGTGATGATTTCACATGTGTAGCTCTCAAGTGCATTAGTCAAATCTGCTTAAACTGAAGACACTAGCTTGCAGTGTTAATTGTCGGGTTTCCATTCAAATATTTTTACACATATTTCAAAATACTGCATAAAACTTCTTAATGTTGTGAAAGACTGATATCAATTCCTATTGATATTGAACTACTGTGTTCTCCTGGATGGGATTGCTGCTGTATCTGTAAATAGTTTTTACATAAATTTTGCAACTTAGATGGAAACCGACTATAGTCAGTTTTTATTATTATTCATTTATGTTGTCTATTTCTGCAGGTGAAACAATCAGTGTTTTTGTCAACATTGACAACTCTTCATCTCGTGACGTCAAGTTAAAGTACAGCCTCAAGCAGCAACAGACGTTCATCGCTGGCGAGAAGACTAAAATAGGATACAAGCATATGGTCAAAGAGACTAGAGATCTCATCCCTTCTAGAGAAAAGTCAAAATTCAAAGTACACCTGATACTTCCACATGACCTGACTGTCACCATTAAAAACTGCAGAATTATAAAAGAGCAGTATGAACTCAAGGTGTCGTTTAGTCTTCTTTAGCATAACCATTTTTCAAGTAATACCCAAAATAATACAATCACTTGAGCTATTTCATACACTGTCTTTCAGGTCTCTCTGGGTGTGTCTTTTACATCAAATCCAGCAGTCAGATTTCCTGTGGTTATTCTTCCACCTGAACAACAGTGTCCTCCCAGGCAAGGTCCACCTGTAGGATTCCAGTCATATCCACCACCTCAGCCTAACCTTGTGCCTTATCCTGGTGAACTACCTCTTCCACCTGCAGGACTTTATAACTCTACAGTGCTGCCCCATCCAGGAGCTGCTGCAGGGGTCTATCCAATTCCAAATGCCTTCCAGCCTGGTTTCCATCCCGCTCCTTCTGCACCAGTTTATGATCCGAATCAAAGCATTAAAGAATCCTCTCCTAAAGTGCCTTATTAGTGTCCTTCACCAGCCTTATGCTGTGTAAATGAGAACTTCATGGATTTATCTTTAACCACTCCTGCTGAAACATTTTGGTTGTTTGGCTACTGTGTTCTTTTTGCTCTTTTGACCTCCATCCATGATGAAATGATCTATAGACTGTATCTATTACTACAAAAATGTTACATGCTTGTATGAGTTTCTTTACTGAAGTTATTTCATACAATGTTTCACTGTGTTTAGTCTTGTTGATTACTCAAGAGTCAAATGCAATTACAAGTTACAACAAACCCAATAAAATGATGTAAAAATAATTGTGGTGACATGAAGGATTAAAACAGTCTCTGTCTTGCTTTCAGCCTTGAATACAGTGGGTACGGAAAGTATTCAGACCCACTTAAATTTTTCACTCTTTGCTATATTGCAGCCATTTGCTAAAATCATTTAAGTTCTTTTTTTTCCCCTCATTAATGTACACACGGCACAGCATATTGACAGAAAAACACAGAATTGTTGACATTTTTGCAGATTTATTAACAAAGAAAAACTGAAATATCACATGGTCCTAAGTAGTCAGACCCATTGTTCAATATTTAGTAGAAGCACCCTTTTGATCTAATACAGCCATGAGTCTTTTGGGGAAAGATGCAACAAGTTTTTCACACCTGGATTTGGGGATCCGTCGGGCCGCTCTGCCATAAAGCCCCAACTGGTGGAGGGCTGCAGTGATGGTTGACTTTCTACAACTTTCTCCCATCTACCACAAGTAGGCAGGAACACACAAATAACCAAAGTCTACATTAATACCGGACAATAATGCAAGGACTGAACACAACTTATAAAGGACACTGATGAACACAGACAGGTGAAGTGATGACACTTAATGAAGACAGGAACACCAAATATGGGCACACGAGGGAGAAACCAATGCCGACAGTTCACAGGGGTGTGACAGTGTGAACTCGGGGCAGATCGACGAACCCTGACTTCAGTGAGACGCGTCATTTGACTTCACTTAGTGTGGAGCTACCTTGTCAAACTTAAAAACATCAGATATTAGGTTTATAAAATGATACCTTAATTTTTGCTGTTTTCAAAATAAACAGCATTTTGTTATTTCCTGTTTTTTTTTTTTTTTCCTGTAATTGACACAAAAACACGATAAAGCAACATCATAAGCTCAATGTGTTAATGTGACATGTGATTGACTGGAACTCACTGAGGTTTGAAGTGGAAAATTCCAATCTTATCTGGAACACGGCAGTCAACAGTGCATAAAACAAATTTAGGAACATTATTTTGAAAAAAAAAAAATGTATTAAGTTCAATGTAAACACTTATCCTAATGTTGCTAATAGCAGATTTACAGAAATGAATTGGTGCTTTTTTAATAATTTGAATATTTTACTATTATTATTATTATTATTATTATTATTAGGTTCATTACTTATTAAGTCACATTAAATTTATGATTTTTTTATTATTATTTTGAAAAAGCACGGAAGTTGACACACCATGCAACAGCAATCTAAACCTGAGTGGCTAAACCATTAGAGTAAACTAAACATTACAAAACCCTGTGGAATAGCTGATGTTACACAATCTTCAGAGATGGCTAACTAGGCAATTGCAGGAAGTGTCACGCCCTCAACCCATCTTTTATTTCACAGAAATGCCAATGCTGCTTTACCCAGGCTGTGCTGTATTTGCATGTCTAGTGTACAGACGTAGAAATGTCAAGATCCATTAAAGAGCTCAGTGTTCACTACAACCCGATTAATGAAAGAAATACTTTTACTAGTGGGGATATTGTGGAGGGGCGAGTTGTTTTGGAAGTGACCAAAGAAATAAAGGTGGACAGTTTATTTGTGAAGCTGACGGGGGACGCACATGTGAGCTGGACTGAAGGCACAGGTGATGACGAAAGGAGCTATAGGGACCATGAAAGATACTTCAAAATAAAGCAATACTTCATTCAAGAGAGCTCAAAAAGAGCTGAGGTTGCACAAAATAAAAACCTTAAAAAAAGAGAAGACAATTAAGAAATCATCTAATAAGAATGGGTTAATAAAGTTACTAATAACTGACTATTTTATGCCTTCCTGTAACATCTACAGGACAAAGTGAAAGGAATACAACACTTTTATATGGAGAGACTTGTAAGTAAATGGATTTCATACATAACTTTCAACCAAGTCAATTGCATTAAAAAAATGACATAAAATGTTTTTATAAGGTACATAAAACCTGAAACAATTGTTTGCTGATAGTAAACAAAATGTGCTTGTTGAAAAACCCATATTAACATACCTCATTGTTCATCAGATGGACCAGTAATAAAGCCAGGAAGTCATGTTTTTCCATTCAGATTTCAGCTGCCTCAACAGTGAGTGATACTACTGATGCGCCTTTCAAAATACATCTTCAATTGTTGTTGTTCCTTGTTGTGTAAATATGTGCACAGTGAAATAATATTCGGCAAGTGTCATTCACAGCTCATGAACACAATATACAAAACAAATGAGTGAAAAAAGAGCATATAGGTTTTATATTTTAGATTGTCCTAAGTAGCTACATTTAGCTTTGATGTCAGCTTGGCACACTTATGGCATTCTCCATGGTTTTCAGTTTACAGATGTGCCTTGTCAAGAGTTCATTTGTAAAATTTCTTAAGTATTCTTAATGAGCTTACGACCACCAGTTGTCTTGCGCAGTGGAAGGGAGGGTACAGAGTCAATAGACCTATTAGTGCAACTACAACTACTCAAACGCTGTGATGAAAATGGATCTCATGAGGATTGTCCAAAGAAAAGAGGACCAAAAGCTACCTCTGCTGCAGATATTATTATTAGTAATTATTAGAATTACTAGCCTAAGAAACGGCCTAGTGACAGTATCTCAGATTACAGCAAACAATAATTTGTGTCTCACAGTTTAAGTGGCAGGCATATTTCAACATCCATTGTTCAGACTGCGAGAGTCAGGTTTTTGTGGTTGAATTGTGGCAAAGAAACTATTTCTTCAGAAGAACAAAAGCAGAAGAAAGTTGCTTGGGCCAAAAACCACAAGGAATGGACATTAGATCAGTGGAAAACTGTTCTGTGGTCTGATGAGTGCAAATTTGAGATTTTTGGTTCTAATCATATATGCACATACATTGGCATATGTTTTTTTGACATATTAACTCCACCCCAAAATTAAAATGTTGTCATTAATCACTTACCGCCATGTTGTTTCAAACCCGTAAAAGCTTTGTTCCTCTTCGGAACACAATTTAAGATATTTTGAATGAAAACCGGGAACAGTAAATAACACTGTCAAGGCCCAGAGAAGTATGAAAGACATCATCAAAATAGTACATCTGCCATCAGTGGTTCAACCATAATTTTACAAAGCTACAAGAATACTTTTTGTAGTAAGAAAACAAAAATAACTACTTTATTCAACAATTCTTCTCCTATGCGTCACCCTGGACACAAACAGCGTACACTGTTCTCTGTCAGCTGCATCACACGGATATGCTGTTATCATTCGAATGAAAGCGTATCAACCGTGTGTTGCGGCTGAGAGAGAACAGCATACGCTGTTTGCATCCAGGGCATACTCTCCAAAATGGCACTATGGTGACGCATAGGAGAAGAATTGTTGAATAAAGTAGTTATTTTTGTTCTCCTTGTGTAAAAAGTATTCTCATAGCTTCATAAAAATATGGTTGAACCATTGATGGCAGATGGACTATTTTGACGACGTCTTTCATACTTTTCTGGGCCTTGACAGTGTTATTTACTTTGCAGTCAATGGAACAGCCACAAAGGTCCCGGTTTTTATCCAAAATATCTTACATTTAGTTCCCGAAGACGAATGAAGCTTTTACGGGTTTGGAACGACATAAAGGTAAGTGATTAAAGACAAAATTTTCATTTTGGGGTGGAGTAACCCTTTAAGCACTGTAAGGATTGTCAGAAACTAATGAGTTTTATTTTCCCCTAATTTCAGAAATATGCCTCCATCCTTTAATGGAGTTCTTGGCTGGGTTAACTATATCTTAACGGTAAAGCTGAGCAGGCCTTGGAAGCCAACATCTACAACATATACAGTATTAAACTTTGTGGTAACAAATGACGGGACCAATGATCATTTACTGGTATGAATCAAAATATTATGTTTGACATGATTCACATAAATAAAGGATGATGTAACTTCCTATTAAAGTAAAAAGCCCCAAGAAGCATTGGTTTATAGTGAATTAAGAATATCTAAGGAGCATTGTTAATAACAAAGAGCGGCCTATTGCTTTTATGAAATGGTTATTCCATAAGGTATTTATTTTAATAATTAATTAATCATTTATTTAAAATAAAAAACACAGCAACAGTTATTAGTGTCATTAACAAAATATAATACATATTATTCGTTCACCAACCAATGTAATTCCGATAGCAGAATGCTTTGCCAAGCAACAAACAGATGCAGTGGCACATTAATACTGATATAATGTGGTCACAGGTATGTGTTTCTAGAGTCATTTACAATGGCTTCAAACATGGCACAACCAGTCATAATCAAAAACTGGATCTATCTGTTTTATTAAAATTTAATGCAATTTAATTTTAAGTTTACTCAATTCTATGTTTTTTCATACAGCAGCCACAATCTGGCACACAAGAAAAGAAGATTAAACTGTTCGGCTCAGGACAAATGTCACTGACTGCAACAACAGACAAAACTGGCTATATGCAAGGTGGTGATTTAATTTTACATATAGCGTCTCAGTCAAAACTGCCTAAATGGAAAACACTAGCCTGCGATGTCAATTGTTGGGTTTCCATCAACATATTTTTATGCACATTTTGAGATATTGGATAAAAATTCTCAATGTTACCTAGGAACATGCATATAAAATTTTCCAGATTCGTATAAAAGTCAGTTTTTGTTCCATTATTGATTTATGTTGTCTCTAATTCTTATAATTTCTGCAGGTGAAATGATCAGAGTTTTTGTCGACATTGACAACTCTTCATCTCGTGACGTCAAGCTTAAATACAGCCTTAAGCAGCAACAGATCTTCTTTGCCGAAGGGAGCAGTAATGGAGCATACACACATATTGTCAAAGAGACTAGAGATCTCATCCCATCTGGGCAAAAGACAAAAATCATAGTGGACATGATAGTTCCACATGATCTGACTGTCACCATTGAAAACTGCAGAATTATAAAAGTGCAGTATGAACTCAAGGTGCTGTTTAGTCTTCCTTAGTATCATAATTTCTCAAGTAATACCCAAAATAATAAAATCACAAACTATTCCACACAGGTCTCTCTGGGCGTGTCTTTTGCATCAGATCCAGCAGTCAGATTTCCTGTGGTTATTCTTCCACCTGAACAACATTGTCCTCCCTGGCGAGGTCCACCTGGAGGATTCCAGTCATATCCACCACCTCAGCCTAACCTTGTGCCTTATCCTCCTGGTGAACTACCTCCTCCACCTGCAGGACTTTATGACTCTACAGTGCTGCCCCATCCAGGTGCTGCAGGGGTCTATCCAAATCCAGATGCCTTCCAGCCTGGTTTCCATCCGGCTCCTTCTGCACAAAAGAGTACTCTTTTCACTCTATACGCACGCTGTCTGAGAAACCTTTTCTGAGTGCTGTTAGAGAGGCAAGCGCATGTCAAGTTAGAGAGCGCGAGTATTGAACATTGTTATTTTTATGCTTTTTAGGCCAGGTAAATATACTTGTTTGTGTCAAAATGGCCGTCTTTGCAAGTATCCTTGTAAATACAGAATTTAGGTCTTACGTGAAAGCAGCTGAGAAAGAAAACACTTGTGTAATAGTATATTGGATCTGGGCAGCTCTTAAAGTGACAGCAGTCTGATATTGCTGCTGTCTGTCATTCATGTTAATCAAACAACAACAACAAAAAAGAAAATCTCTTACTGCTTGTGACTAAATCACTTATGTTTAACTGTAGTTTTTTTTTTTGTCATATTGCTTGTGATTAGCTTCTTATTCTTATTTAATCGCTGACTGTTTACTTGTCTTCAGTGAGCTTGAGGTTTTGTTGTTTTTTTTGTGTTTTTCATTTAGGCTAGTATTAGTGTTTTGTGATATTGACACTGGTTTCTATGGTATCAAAAATAAACATTATTTAAAGCAAAAATAACTATAATGTGATATAAATTGTTACAGTGAAATAAAACTGCTCATATAATTTTATACGTTTTTGGTCATATCGCCATCTCTATTTTCAAGTAAGAAAGTAAATAGTAACAAAACTGAACAAATATCTTTGCAAATAACAGAGGATTGCTGAACTCTGGTACAGTAATAGATTCAAATTGTCACAAATAATCCCAAAATAAACTACTACATCCCAACTCACATTTTTACTCACAACATACCTTAACCCCCTACTAAAATAAATATTTGTCTCACATAAAAAGTCCAAGTATTAAAATAAAACTTTTAAATAACTTAACATGAACCCAAAACGTCTTACATTTTACTAGATGGGGATGTGTCTGTTTCGCTTTAGGTAAATTCAAAAGAGAATTTGAATATACATCTCCACCCCCAACACGACTGCACACAAAGAAAGGTTCCTAGATCTCAGCAGAGAGTCTGACACATCAGCCCAACCCATGTTTGTCTTTCTCTCCTGACCATTTCAACAATGAACTCTTTATACAGTTCATTTTTTTAAACTGTGTTGAGTTGTGCACAGACCAAACGTTGTTTATAGACAATTTTACTTGTTAACATTTTAGTAATTTTTCCTCAGGGACCTGTACTTTTTAATTTAATGTGACTTTTCTGTCAAAGTCAAATTAAACTTTTTTGGTGGGGGTTATAGAAATTAATACTTTTATTTAGCAAGGATGTTTTAAATAGATCAAAAGTGATGCTAAATACTTTTATAATGTTACAAAAGCTTTTTATTTCAGATAAATGCTGTTCTTATGAACTTTCTATTCATTAAAGACACCTTAAAACATGTATAAATATTTTCAACATAATAATAATAATAACAGCAACAACAACAATAATAATAATGAATGTTTTTGAACAAATATATTCAAATAGAAAACCTACTTTAAATAATAAATACTTTGGGTCAAATAAATGCAGGTTTAATTAGCAAAAGATACTTAAAAAAATACAAATCTTACTGTTCAAAAACTTTTGACTGGTCGTGCAATTCTGGTCCACTCAGCAAAATCATCAACATATTGTCTGGAATTTTAGAAAAAGGTGTTAATATTTACTGTTCTCCATCAAACCCCTAGAGGGCAGCAGAATCCATCTTAACTCTTTTTACACACGGCTAAAGCAACTAAAGAAAAACACAGAAGGATGCAAGAGTTTGTGCAGCCGCTGGGTGGCGCATCAGTTTTAACAACTGGAAACAGCATGTATGCTACTGTAGATCTATAGCAGATACATGTGCAAGAGAAATTATAAAAATCAACCTCATTCTCTATAATACTGATCTCAGTATTCTTACTGCGTTCTCCGTATGCGTTCAAGGATAGTACTGAAGCTGCATATAACATGAAAAAAATAGTATTTCCAACGTCTAACACAAATCCATTTAAACAGGAATTAGGAGTTAAATATGTGGAATTAACAGCATAGAAATAGGAAAATCTGTGGGAAGGATACCTAATATCTGCAAGAAAATACATTGGAAAAGGCTGTTCCTGCAAATAGTTCAAGTTACATATGATAGAAATCAAAATGTAACATGTGGTATGTCGTGAGATGCAAACAATTGTTTGCATACGAGCAATTGTATTACTTGTCAAAGTCCTACTAGCTTTTTATGTTTCTGTTGTGCATCCCTATTGTAACCAAAGCCCAAACTCACGTAACAATCTGTTACTCTATAACCAAACTGTTCAAATATTAATGTGGGGCACTACCTAAACGTGTGAAAAATGTCTAGACTTCCACGTATTCTTTTAATACACTGCTCAGCTGTTCGTTGTTATTTGTCTCCCGAGTCCCGGTCAAAGAAATGTACAAAAAGCGGAAGAAGGGGGACGGCTAGCAACCATGCGCATGCGCACTAAGTTGTTTTTCACAAGAGCAGCGCTTAAAGTGAGCCGGTGGCGAAATTTCGCCGTCTTTCATTGCAGACCATCAAGCCTTCACCGAGAAGCGGTAACAGCATCTTTTGCTGTTATTCAGCTCTCGCATCTCAATGACACTATCCAGTGTTAGCTCTCGCTTTTTTTCATAAGAGATTATTTTCATAGACTTTGCCTTGTGGTTTTGTTTTGTCTACAGAACTTTGTACATTTTTATTTTCTTGCCACCATGGTGCTAGGAAAGGTGAAGAGCTTCGTTGTAAGCTACGACTGTCTAAATGACAGCAATGTCCCTGTTTTCTCCAGCGGGGACTCCGTCTCAGGAAGAGTTATTATTGAAGTCACTGGGGAGATTCGTGTAAAGTCACTTAAAATACATGCAAAAGGATTCGCAAAAGTTCGTTGGACAGAATCACGAAATGCTGGATCCAACACTGCCTACACTCAAAATTATACAGAAGAAGTGGAATATCTGAATCATAGAGACATCCTTATTGGCCATGAAAGAGGTAAGCATACAGAACAAACATGCTCTCAGTGTAGATTTGCTATGAAAAGAGCAGTATTGGTGGGATGCTCAGTGGTCCAGGATGACATGACATACTTTGGATGCTGCACAGTACTTGTTGACCGGTGGACCTGTAGACACTATTATGTGCATGCACATATCTTTTTCTTTTTTTCTGCTGTATTTGTGTATTCATTTGTTAAAACCGATTGGCTAATTCATCGAACCAAAAAACACACCATACACAGAACATTACATGACACACTCATCAATCATGCAAAATAACGATTTGGCAATAGACACAGAAACCGCTTTTTTACATTTATCGCGTTTAAATCATCTAAATGCGATATTCAATACATTTCTTCTATTCTGTCTATACTTCACCATTCTTTCAGGTGTCAGTGAAGTAGCTTGAATGAATGGTGACCACACAGTTGGCTCATCTCATGCTACAGCCCTATTAAAATCAAGATTCGTTTCGGTACTCAATCTATAGATTTATTTAGGAAAAACTCCGTCCATTAATTCTATATAACATCACGTATTTAAAAAAAGAGTAATGACAGATCTTTCGGCATTATGTCTTAAGTTTCCACCCATTGTTAGAAGCGGTTCAATCCTGTTTTGATGCAGTGTCTAGCCGTTCTTGTCTCTGATTGGTGGAGGCGCCAACGTGTCTTCTATGACATCATGCTTTTGCGGAAAGTGAGAAAAACAGCAGCAACTTTGCACCAATGGCTGTAGTATGCATCCTATGCACATAATGTATCTAAATTTAAGTGCATTCAGTGGTCCAGTATTTACTTGTCAATTCTGACTGACAACCTCTGCATTTTTTATTTATTTATTTATATATATATATATATATATATATATTTGCGTACACTGTTGGACTCTTAACACTTTAAATTCTGAGTAAATGTATTCCTGGGTTATCTTGTTTCACATTGTACATTTATAAACCCTCGTTTGCATATTTATGACGAAAACCTGTTAGACAACCGCTGTTTTGATAACTACTAGTCCTTCGGTAGAAGTTTCTGTATATGTTTGCTGCTCTGACTGTTTAGTCACTTTCAACGTACAAAAGCAAAAACAACTCTTTTTTTTCATTCCGGTTTTTAATTTTCTCGTACAACGCGTTCCAGTTTCTGCAACTGCACGGAGCTCATGAATATTTAATAAGCTAAGCACCGAGGCAGTTTATTGGTCGGCTGTTGCCAAACAACTTTTTTGTAACGTTCTACCACCGCATTGTTTCACACTCACTGTACCGTTGGCATCAAAACGCAGGGTTACAAAATTACAAGTGTGAAAGGTTGCTTAACCCAGTGAAAAATGTGACGTTAATACATTAAAATTGTATAATAACTTTTATAATAACGTTTTTGTTAGCCTGAGGTGGAAGGAAGTACAGGAAAAGCTAGTCAATATTTGCCTAATGTTTAAACACTTTGTATACAATTCAAATAGTGCATGTTATGACCTTGTTAGTTGCATGCTTGTTGTAATTTCAAAGAAATTCATTCCCATGTAAAATTCTAATCTAAATCATGTCTTAATTGTCTTTGCCCCTTCTGTATGAGTGATTGGTTACAATAAAGGTGGATTTATTATGGAAACTGATCGGTTTTCTGTCGTTTGTGTGTTTTTTGTCATATTTTCTCTCACGTGTTTTGCTGAATGGGAGAATACTCTTGAGGTCCACGCCGCAGCACACGCGTAGATTCAACTGGAGGTTTGTCCTGGAGATGTGCGCGCTACCGCGCACATAAGTAATGAGCGCGCCGGCACTGGGAAGCAGCCGGCTCCGGTTTAGGCCGGTCTTCTCTTGCTGTAGTCTGCCCTTGATTGACAGCTCCGTGCTTGTTTACCATGGCTCCGCTAAGCTAAGTGCTGAGCTGGCAAAACGAAAGCCACCGGTGCGTTTTAGTGTTACACAGAAATTATTTAACACTGGAATTTTGTTTCACATTTACCTTACGTTTCCCGTGAACTGCAGTGGAGCTTATGAGTATTTCTGTCTCCCATTCAGAATAAATGCTGAAACTAAATACACCTGTGCATCAAGTGCAATGTGATTTAAACACTCATTCATGGGTACAACAGCTTGTTACATTTATGCATTTAGCAGAAGTGTATGTGTTTGATATAGATAATGTAATGAACAAGAAGATGATCAATGCTTTGGCAGGTAAGGTATATTTGGAATATCATTTTCTTCTGTTTCAGATGATGATAACTCTGAGGAGGGACTCACCACTATTCATTCAGGAAGACATGAGTATGCATTCAGCTTTGAGCTTCCACAAACGTGAGTGTCAATCAGATATAACCCAAAACCTAATAGTTATTCATCTGCACTATATGTTATAAGTCTTATTCAAATGTTCTCTGTGTCACGCACATGCAGACCTCTGGCTACCTCGTTCGAAGGAAAGCATGGCAGTGTGCGCTATTGGGTGAAGGCTGAGCTGCACAGGCCGTGGCTTTTGCCCATGAAGTCCAAGAAAGAGTTCACTGTCTTTGAACACATTGACATCAACACTCCACTCCTGCTGGTGAGTGTTTGCATCATTTGCATCCCTCGATTTGAAGAATAACCATTCAAGGTTCTCGCATTTTAAAGTTTTGTTTTTCTACTTTGCACAGTCTCCACAGGCAGGAACTAAAGAAAAGACACTATGCTGCTGGTTTTGCACCTCAGGTCCAATCTCCTTAAGTGCCAAAATTGAACGAAAGGGTTATACTCCAGGTAAATCTTCTATTAGTTAACATTTTCACTAGACATTTGGAGCCCACTGTACCTTTACATGATACTAGGGCTGCAACCAATGATTATTTGATAATCATTGAATCTGTTGATTATTTTTCAATTCACCGGATAAAAACAAATGTGACCCTGGACAAAACCATGAGGGTAAAATTGCTTTTATACATCACCTGAAAGCTGAATAAATAAGCTTCCATTGATGTATGGTGTTAGGATAGGATATTATTTGACAGAGATACAACTATTTGAAAATCTAGAATCTGAGGGTGCGAAAAATCAAAATACTGAGAAAATCGCCTTTAAATTTGGCCGAATGAAGTTCTTAGCAATTCATATTACTAATCAAAAATTAAGTTTTATTATTTACAGTGGGAAATTTACAAAATCTTAATGGAACATGATCTTTACTTAATATCCTAATGATTTTTGGCATAAAAGAAGTGATAGTTCTTAAAGTAATAATTCTCCTAAAAATGAAAATTCTCTTATCATTTACTCACCTTCAACTTGTTCCAAACCTGTATGAATTTGTTTCGGGAAAAAAAAATACATTTTTGTGTTCAACAAAAGAAATTTCTACAGGTTTGGAACAGCATAAAATTTTATTTGTGTCTTTCTCTTTCCCTTTGTCCAGAATGCATTATTCACTATTGTAGTGACTGTCAGTAATCAAATTTATTTCAGATAATTATATCATCGATTTAAAACTTTTAGATGTTGCAGCCCTACATGATACCCCTTCATGCTATTCTGTACCATTAACAATACATAATGTCTTCACACAGGAGAGTCGATTCAGATCTTTGCTGAAATTGAAAACTGCTCCTCGCGCATGGTTGTGCCAAAGGCCGCCATTTACCAAACGCAAACCTTCTTTGCCAAAGGGAAGATGAAGGAGATCAAGCAACTGGTGGCCAACATCCGCGGAGAGTCGCTTTCTTCTGGCAAGACGGAGACGTGGAATGGAAAGATGCTGAAGATCCCCCCTGTATCACCCTCCATCCTTGACTGCAGTATCATTAGAGTGGAATACTCACTCATGGTAAGTCATCCGCTTTTATAGTTTGTATTGATTTCAAAGTCTTAGGCATCGCACATGTGGTTACCGGTCATCTCTTTAGGTTAAAAATGCAAATAATGCAGAATTGTGAAAGCTTTCCATGTCGATCTCAAGCAGCTGAAGGATCATTTTCTTGAAGGTCCCTCTTGCACTTCAATACATGCAGCACTATGAATGATAATAAGATTATGTCAAGTTCTCTCCAGCACATACTGATAAGAAGATCAGCCTAAAATATCTGATGAAATTCAGGCCATTGAATGTTAATGGCCTATTATCCCCTCAAACCAATCTGTTACTGCCTGTGTAATAGTCAGGACCCAGGATTGAAGTTTACTGTTTTAATTCATCATCACTCAGCTCTGAGGGAACATTGTTGATGGGTTGTAAATACATAAATGCTGTTATGTTTATTGCCTCATACAAATTCTTTAGTTTCTTGCCAACTTAAAGGATTAGTTGACTCCAGAATTAAAATGTCCCTGATAATTTAATCACCCCTGTGTCATCCAGGATGTTCATGTCTTTCTTTCTTCAGTTGAAAAGAAATAAGGGTTTTGAGGAAAACATTTCAGGATTTTTCTCCATATAGTAGACTTTAATAGGGATCATTGAGTTGAAAGTCCAAAGTCCTAAAAGGCTCTACACAATCCCAGCTGAGAAATACAGGTCTTATCTAGTGAAACGATTGGTCATTTTCTAAAAAATAAAAATAAAAATGGACCTTCAACCCACTGATCCCCATTGAAGTCTAATATATGGAGAAAAATCCTGAAATGTTTTCCTCAAAAAATGAATCCACTTTTTAATTGTGACGTATTGAACCATTATGAATAAGAAAAGATGAATTACTGTCTTTCCAACTGAGATTTTAGCATGAAGGTAAAAGTTAGGACAGCACATACTGTATATTAGAACTGATGGTTGCTTTGGGGATCTGAGGGAGCATTTAATTGCTCTTGATGTGACTGGATGTTTTTTTTTAAATCAAGGCACGCTCTTTGTGAAATGATTACTCTAATATCCCAATCTTCTTATCTTCAGGTGTACGTAGACATCCCAGGAGCCATGAACCTCTCTTTAAACCTGCCCCTGGTAATCGGCACCATCCCTCTCCACCCATTTGGTAGCCGTACATCTTCTGTGAGCAGCCAATGCAGCATGACCATGAGCTGGTTAGGCCTGGCCCTCCCTGAGAGGCCTGAAGGTAAAAAAAACATCTCCTAGGTTGTCAATTAGTACCACTTGTTTTGAAGGATGTTTGCAATATCTGAAGAGGGAGGTCCGCTCAACTTGTTGCTTCATGCTCCTTTGAATAAGACAGCAAACGAGGATGTGTAGAACACATTAAGTGCAGAGAAGAAACAGCTAACGCAGTTGGCATGGCAACAGTATTAACATCTGCTTTTGCCGTTCGCAGCTCCTCCAGCCTATGCAGAGGTGGTCACAGAAGAACAGAGGCAGAGCTGTCTGGAAGTGCCGTCTGGGCGGGAGAACTTTGATGGCCCGCTATTCGCCTACATCCAGGAGTTCCGCTTCCGACCCCCTCCACCCTACTCCGAGGTAAGCATTTTTGGTGGCTAAAATGTTGATATTTGTGACCCTGGACCACAAAACCAGTCATAAGGGTCCATTTTCTGCATTTTCTGAGATTTATACATCATCTGAAAGCTGAATAAATAAGCTTTCAATTGTATATTAGGATAGGATAGTAGGCTGAGATACAACATTTGAAAATCTGGAATTATATTATTTATCTATAATTCTAGATTTTCAAATGTTATTGAGAAAATCGAATTTAAATTAGTCCAAATTTGTTCTTAGCAATGTGTAATACTGATAAAAACTTGGGTTTTGATATATTTTCAGTAGGAAATATACAAAATATTTTCATGGAACATGAATCTTTACTTAATATTCTAATGATTTTTGGCTGCATTTTGAACCATACAATGTATTTTTGGCATTTTGCTACAAATATACCCGTGCTGGTTTATGGTCATATTTCATCTTTAGCAATATTTAAATGCCTTCATCTCATGGCAGCTGTTTCTCTGCTCCCCTCTCCATCAGATCGATCCACATCCAGATCAAGCCACATCAACTGCGGAGCAGAGACTCGACACCTGCCCGTCACGCTGAGAAATGCATGGCATGAGTCCAAAGCGACTGGGCTTTAGAAGCTTTCACTTTTGTTTATCTCCTAATGACAGCGATTGTTCGCTTTGCTGTCACCACCGAGAGAAAACAAACGTCTATGGGAAAACCGAGAAGTAAGGGCGCAGGAATTCACTGGCAAATTACCCGACCCAGATATTCGGCCCCCCGTGGATGGGACACGCCCGTCGGACTAAACCTGCAGAGCTTTGTCAAAGTAGTCACTTTTCTCATGCTTTTCAGTAAAGGTTGACAAAGAACACGCAGACCTTGTCTGAGATCTGAAGAGAAAGGCATGAAAACACTACGACTGCAGCCATTCGCAGTAGAGCTGAGAGAAACGCGTCATCCTTTTGCCTGATTTTTTAATTTTTTTGCAAACGATTTTAGTTTTCAGCCTTTTGGAGGTTCTCGCTTGGTCCACAAACAACGCAGAGAACAGATCCGAGGACCGAACGGACTGACTTAATGCACTGATCTTATTCAAGCTCTTTTGAGGCATGTAGTGTCATTGATTGTGTTTCCTCAGTCGATAATCTGTTCTCGGTATCATGCTGTCTTGATGCTCTTGCGACGTTGCCTCTCCAACTCATAACCCAAGTGTGGCTTTTTTTTTTTCTCCTATTCACATGGACTTTATTTTCAGTTCTAAATGTAGAATGCCTTTAAGCCAAACGTGGTTTGCTTGGTGTTAAATTTGTTGCACATGTTGTTTGATCGAAAGGCAACAGTCCAGCTCTTGCCGCTCATGTGCGTGATCGGAGCAGAGAGATAAAACAGGGTGGGGCCCGGGCAGGCAGCCTGAAGAGTTTGTCGCCTTTCGGTTTGTAGTGTGTAGCAGGGCAGGCTTCAAGATTGCCCTGCTCGAGGGGAAAAAAAGCACTCAGTCTCAGGTGATTTTCTCACTTGCCAAATGATGAAAACAAAATGGTGTAGATTATGTTTTGATTGCACTGTTTCAGTTCAAGGAAGGAGACTATAGTTTCAGATTCAAAGCTGAAAAACAGATTCAATAAAGAGAGGAGATACGGCAGCTTTCGAGACTTAGGACATTCCCTTTTTGTCCTGCTGCACCAGCAGCTGTCATGTTTTGTTTTGTTTTTTTTCAGACCGGTGAAGCCAGATATGACCCAAAGGATGGCACAAATGGTTGAAAAGCCAAGCTGGGAAGCAAATCAAGAACTCTGGATTTTATCCAGAGACTTGTGAATCCAGTTGAAATGAGTTGTACATTTGTTTTTAAAACTCATTCAACTACAGAAGTAGTTTAGGCTTGGCCTTCATTAAGCACTTTTTAAATCTTTTATAGATCTACTCATGTCTGGTTGAGGTCTGGAGAAAGTTAAAACAATTACCAATGTAGATAGTTGAAGTTATGTCTCAAGTGTGTTTGTTAAAGGTTCATCTGCAATGCGAGGGGGTTTATGATTTGGCAGCAAAGTGGTCTTAAAATAGTGGCCTTGATGAACTGATCTTACCATCATTTGTGTTATCCTCACTAAGTTTTTTTTTAGTCCTAGAGTTTACGGTTTAGTTTTTAATGGACAAAAAGGGAAAACCAAAAAGTCCTTCAAAGCGACCACTGATCATGCCACTTTTGGATTTTTTTTTTTTAGTTCTGGGTTCTGATGATTACTGTTGGGCATTCAGTGTTTGTTTTCCAGACAAACGACCATTAGACAGAACCTCTTGTCTCCGTTATTATGGGAACAATAGCTGTAGCACACCTCAGAGAAATGGATGACCCATTTCAAATCTGAAGAGACTTATAAGAAGAAAAAGATGATCTGCTTCTCTGTTGTGTTTTATAGTTTAAAATTGAACCAAAATTGGCCACTAATGAAAGAATAAGCTTAAACGCAAAAAGAAAAGTGCTTCTTTTTGTGGTTGGTCAATACTGTAGTCTAACGCTTGGCCTTCCGTGTAGTCCAGTGTTAAAGCTAAACTCTTGACTCGGTCAAGAAACACCTTTTTAGTGGAAATATGGTATGTTTTAGAAGTTAAGTGCAATATGAGTTTATTTTGTCTCAGTGGTATATTTTGTCTTATTTCATTGTGATTTAATTTCAAAGATCATTATGAAATGTATGTTCATAATGGTTTTAACTTTTGTCTTAGTTCTTCCTTGAAAATAAATAAACCTTTAAAAACCTTAACTTCTGTTGTACTTCTGCTTTATTTCATAAAAAGCAGCACTTTAATGATTTCATTATCAATCATCATTCATCAAGACCTGAAATATGGAAGCATAACAATTTCAATGCTGGTCCCTCACTGACAACAGCGCCCCTATAGGCCATTCTAGCAGTTACACAAATGGAGTCAATGAAAACTATTTTAGATGATACTCTTTAGGAAACTTCTATCCACCCTTTTTGTCCCATAAAAGCAGGCACAGCCATTTGTAAATTTTATGGGTGTGGCTTCCGGTCTCATCCACATCCAATAATTTTTAGCTGTACAAACCATGTTATTTTAACGTATTATCTTAATTATGAACACACTGGTTTGTAGTACAGTCAGTTTTACAGTTTACCACACGTTGTTATTCTTATTCATTATTTCTCAATAGCGGATAATGAACTGAACAAATCTTTTGTTTTCTTTTTCACATTTAGTACTTTGCATTGCTGTTGCTTTAAGATGCAGATCATTTCAAGATAAGGTTGAAACTTCAAGGTGTTGGACTTCAAGACGCCAACTTGGTTTATAGGGGCTAACCTTCTGACCTCAGCTTATCGGGTGACATTAGCGTCAAGAAGTGACCTTGGGGTCAAGTGAGGTAATAACTTTGGCCAGCAGGGTTGGTTGAAAATACTAACACATAAACTGATGTTCATGTTGAAACTGGCAAAAACAGAGGACATTTTGGTGAGTTGTAAGCTACCAAAAAAGCGGACAATACATATTTTAATCAATGGACATTTTTAAATGGGTATTTGCATTGCCTGAGGTGAAGCGTGAGGTTACGTATTCATTTTGAGCACAAACTGATTATTGATTTGCAACTCAGTTGTGACATATTTAGAAAATCATTAGTAGTTGCGTCATTTGTGTGTTATGTTTATTGATTGGGTTTTAGGATGTAGATTTGCACGCACAGGACAGAGCCTGAGGGGTCAGAAGAACGTCTCTTCACCTCTCTCCGGGTTTCTTTTTAACTAGATTCATAAAAAAACACTTGTTGCTTTAAAGCCCACAGGTCTTGTTTAATTTTCAAATTGTTTCTTGCAATATGTAAGTGTAAAAAAAATATTAATTAATATACTATTAATATAAATTTATATAAATAACTTGAAATTAACTATAGTAAATACTAACTAAATCAAATGTGAAAAACAATACATATTTGCTGAATTCGTTATAGCATATACAGTTTACAGAATCTGCTAAATGTTAATTATTTTACCAAACATGCGTGTTTTTGTTTATTTACATATAATTTTTTTTGTCTACATATAGTCCACATAAGAAAATAGTTGAATTTATAAAAATGACCGTGTTCAAAACTTCACATATACTTTATTTTTAATATGTTTTTACCTGAATGATCCACAGCTGTTTTTTTGTCTAGTGATAGTTGTTCATGAGTCCCTTGTTTGTCCTAAACTGCCCTCTGTTCTTCAGAAAAATCATGCAGGTCCTACAAATTCTTTAGTATTTCAGCATTTGTGAGTATTTGAACCCTTTCCAACAGTGACTGTATAATTTTGAGATCTATCTTTTCACACTGAGGACAACTGAGGGACTTATGCAACTATTGCAGAAGGTTCAAACCCTCACTGATGCTTCAAAAGGGAAAAAAAAAAAAAAACATGCATTAAGAGCTAGGGGTGTAAACTTTTGAACAGAATGAAAATGTGTATATTTTTCTTATTTTGCCCAAATATAATTTTTTTTTTCATTTAGCACTGCCCTTCAGAAGCTACAGAAGATACTTACATGTTTCCCAAAAGACTAAATAAGTTACACTTACCCTGATTTTCAAATTCAAAAAGTTTTCACCCCTGGATCTTAATGCATTATGTTTCCTCAGTGAGCATTTAAACCTTCTCTAATAGTTGCATATGAATTTGTGGGACCTGAAGGATTTTTTTGAAAAACAGCAGGCAGTTTAACTGTTCAGGACAAACAAGGGACTCATGAACAACTATCACTAAACAAAAACACAGCTGTGGATCATTCAGGTAACAACCGAGTATTAAAAATCAAGTGTATGTAAACTTTTGAACAGGGTAATTTTTATCAATTCAACAATTATTTTTCTCTTGTGTACTACATGTAAACATCTTTTATGTGAAATATCTTATTTAGGTAAGTACTAAATAAAAAAATAATATACATTTTGTATAACCCCTTTTATTTTGGTAAAATAATAAACATTTTGCAGATTCTGCAAAAACTTGTAAACTTTTGACCTCAAATGTATCTGAATTATTATATTTCTAACTTCACACATTTAGACATGGGTTGTTCAGAGAGGTTCACGTTTAAATTTGTTAGCAATTTAGGCCTCTCAAGAACATTCATATTCCTTCCTGTCAGCCAGTGTATAGTTGTTTTGCTAGTGTGCTTTGGGTTATCATGCTGAAAGATCTTATCTTATTTTTTAACCTAAGGGCCGTTTTGCCAACTGAAACTGAGGACAAGACAGCATGAGGCAGTGAAATGTGAAATGCCTGAGTACATCCTCACTTGGCTAAGCGGGTTGCAGCTAGCGGGTGTATTACATAACTCTACAACAGTATTGTCTTCTCTGCAGGCAGTCGAGGGCTGCTTCCAGGATCTATGATGAGTCAGCTTTGACCCAGCACTTTATTCTGTCCTGCTAGGCCTCTACTCCATTGACTCTTGCAGGTCAGGCCCTTTGTACAGTGCTGACCCTGGGCCCCAACAAAAAGAGAGGTGGGATTACTAGCAATGGCAGCTGCTGATTTAGCCCATGCTGACACTACACAGGTCTCAGCTTTTTCCAATAACTGACAAATCCTATTGTCGTGCCTCCTTACCAGAAGCCTCACGCTCAAAGGGGAATATATTCAGATGAAGCTTCTAGAAGGATATGGTCATGTGCCTGTAACTTTAATATCATCTAGTTAAGTTTAATATCTTGCGGTTTTATATACAGTTTATGCACTGCACAATATAAATAATGTGGCTCTGATCATCCGGTCTTTTATTTAAACTGTTATGACACCAGTTTGTGAGACACTGTGAAAAAGTCCTCTGACGCAATTTCCTCATATCTTTTAGTTATCCTGTATTAATCTTCACTGCATCTAGTTTCAGTCTCTGCAAGCTCTTTTTGATCTGTTTTCCTTTTCATTTCTCAGAATCACCAGAGATGACTGAACATCTTCACATTGTTCTCATCAAAGCAGGAGAGGAGCACATCGACCTGGAGACCCTTCTAAAAAAAAACAATGTCCTCTTACTTTGTCTATCAAAATATAGTGTGCACTTGTATATTGTACAGTATATAGTAGCGCTTTCCACAAATGGTACAAAATAGAGCACGGAATTCATTTTCTCTAGCAATAAATATTAAATGAACAAACAAATTAAACAGATAAAATAAAAAAAATAATACTTTAATAAAAATGTAAAACAATTTTTGTGAAAAATGGGGAAAAACTTAATAAATACTTAATGCAAATAATGGCAAAAAATAATGACAAAAATACACAGCTAAACATAACTTTTATTGCTATTAAAACTTTTTTACTTTAAATATTGAATATAACTTTCATAATCAAGTGAATATATACACTACCAGTCAAAAGTTTTTGGACAGTAAGACTTTTCTTGTTTGTTTTTTAAAGTCTCTTCTGCTCACCAAGCCTGCATTTATTTAATCCAAAGTACAGCAAAAGCAGTATTTTTTATTTTTTTAGTATTTGAATATATTTTAAAATGTAATTTATTCCTGTGATTTCATTACTCATCACAAGATCTTTCAGAAATCATTGTAATATTCTGATTTGCTGCTCCAAAAACATTTATTATTTATTATTATATTGAAAACAGCTGAGTAGTTTTTCAGTGGTTTACTGATGAATAGAAAGCTCAGAAGAACAGTACTGATTTGATATAGAAATCTTTTGTATTATAATCAATATTTTTATCTAAACTATTATCTATTTTAAACTAAACTATTTAACTATTAAACTATTTTGAACTAAAAGTATTAACTTTTTCCAAAAAAAAAAAAGAAAGAAAGAAATAATAATAAAAATTATAGTGACTCCAAGCTTCTGAATGGTATAGTGTATAATGTTACAAAACATTATATTTCAGATAAATGCTGATCTTTGGATCTTTCTATTCATCAAAGAATCCTGAAAAAGTAATGTATCCAAATGTTTTTAATTACTGAGTGTGGCACTGAAGACTGGAGTAATGATGCAGAAAATGTAGCTTAAAATGATCATATTCAGTAAAATATATTCAAACAGCAGTTCTTTTAAATAGTAAAAATTGTTCACAATATTACTGTTTTGCCATATTTTGGATAAAAAAAATGCAGGCTTGGTGAGCAATAGAGAATTCTTTAAAAAGAAAAAATTAAAAATCTTACTGCTCAAAAACTTTTGACTGGTAGCGTATATATATATATATATATATCACAGTATATCAGTATCTCACAGAGGAAAACAGTTTGCTGAAGACAAGCAGACTAAGGACAAGGATTACTGGAACCATGTCCTGTGGTCTGATGAGACCAAGATATTTGGTTCAGATGGTGTCAAGATTGTGTATAATGGTGAGAAGTACAAAGACAAGTATGTCTTGCCTACAGTCAAGCATGGTGGTGGGAGTGTCATGGTCTGGGGCTGCATGAGTGCTGCCAGCACTGGGGAGCTACAGTTCATTGAGGGAAACATGAATGCCAACATATACTGTGACATGCTGAAGCAGAGCATGATCCCCTCCCTTCAGAGACTGGGCTGCAGGGCAGTATTCCAACATGATAACGACCCCAAACACACCTCCAAGAAGACCACTGCCTTGCTAAAGAAGCTGAGGGTAAAGATGATGGACTGGCCAAGAATGTCTCCAGACCCTACTGAGCATCTGTGGGGCATCCTCAAACGGAAGGTGGAGGAGCACAAGGTCTCTAACATCCTTCTATTCCTCGTCATGGAGGAGGACATAGAAGAGGACTCCAGTGGCAACCTGTGGCAAGCTCTGGTGAACTCCATGCCCAAGAGGGTTAAGGCAATGCTGGAAAATAATTGACACTTTTGGGCCCAATTTAGGCATTTTCACTTTTGTGACCAGCGGTTTAGACATTAATGGCTGAGTTATTTTGAGGGGACAACAAATTTACACTGTTATACAACACTGCTGTACACTCACTACTTTACATTGTAGCAAAGCGTCATTTCTTTAGTGTTGTCACATGAAAAGATAATAAAATATTTACAAAAATGTAAGGGGTGTACTCACTTCTGTAAGATACTGTATATAAAAAGTATGGTTTATTTGTTGAAAAACAACTTCTCACACTCAACCCTCTTTATACTCTGACATATACAGTCCCCTCCATTAATATTGGCTGTGAAAATAAATCTGCATTGTTTATCTTTTTGATCTTTAATTAAAAAAATTCACTAAATAACGACTTTCACGGAAGTAAAACAATGGAAAATGGGGAAAATTTCATTATGAAATCAATGTTTCTCCAGCTGTATAAACACATGTCCTCTTCCAAGCAGATTTGTAACATTTTCTGTTGGAACTTCTTAATTATTGCTCTGATGTTGGAAATGGGGATTTTCAACGCTTTAGCTATTTTCTTACAGCCACTTTCTATGTTGCGAAGCTCAACAATCTTGTTCTGTACATCAGAAATATATTCTTTGGCTTTACACCTTGTGATGGATGATTAAGGGAATTTGGCCTTTGTGTTCCTTATATTTTTAATCATGTGAAACAGGAAGTCACAGCTAGACAATTTCATGCATCTAGTCACCAAGGTGTACTAAAAAATGTAAATATGAATTGGAATATAATTCCAATGTTTTACTGTTTTACTCAGAATTTCTAGGCCAATAATTATGGCCAACATTGAAGTTTTACCCCACTGTCAATTGTTTTACTTTAATGAAAGGTTAGAATTTTGTACTTTTTTGAATGAAAGATGAAAAATGATAAACAATGCAGATTTATTGAACAGCCACCTTTGTTCACATTTACCAAGCGTGCCAATATTAGTGGAGGATGCTGTAAACCTAATAATATATTCAATAGTGAGTCTACACAAAACTGTTTTCAATCCAAATGTGTCAGTCATAATGTAACATAAAGGCTACCATAAAAACCCAAACATTCACACCCATCTGCGACCATGACAACAAAGCAAACACAACTAGTGAAGGGAACAGCTGCGAGAGCTCTCAGAGCTATTGACATGCAGAGGCCAGTTGCTTCATCTTGTTTTGCAACATGGCTGTGGATAAGAAGGAGGGAACTTGATAGTATGAGATTTCTCAGGCTAGATGAGGTCCCTGAGTTTACGACTCCCAGGATAGACTGCATAACTTTGGGCTTGTCCACACTTCAGCTATAGGGGCCAAGGTTCAAGTTCCTCACTGTTAAGTGCAGTGTCATTACTTGAATTAGTGTCAGGATTAGCAGCATTATTCTCTCTATAAGTTCAGTGAAGGCATGCATGCAAACGGTGTTTAATGCCTCTTTGCACAGATTTTGCTTAATGTTGGTAATTAAAATGTAACATTAAATATTTCTTTTAGCACTTTAATTTATCCACTGCCTACAGTTTCCATTCTTACTTTCTCCCTCAGTTATGCTTTGAAGGGTTCTTTGAGCTCTTGCAGAATATCAGAACTGAACACTCAAGGGGCGCTGATGTGTCATGCATTATTCATGATTTAGAGACTGGGGCTATGCTGTACTAAGGGATGACAATTCACACTGTGGCACATATACAGCTGTTATGTCAGTGGATGATTAATAGGACACTAAATAGAGTATGGAACTGCAGAGGTTTGTGGAAGAAGAATGTGGTGCAGCTTTAGTGACCAGCAACATCAGTAGGCCTGTTTACGTTGTAAACTTTCAAACTGCTGTATATATAAATACATACATATAAACCCAGAAGAACTGTGGCAACATCTTCAAGATGCTTCAAGAAACCTAAAACTAAACTATTATCTATTTTAAACTAAACTATTTAACTATTAAACTATTTTGAACTAAAAGTATTAACTTTTTCCAAAAAAATAAATAAATAAATAATCATAAAAATTATACTGACTCCAAGCTTCTGAATGGTATAGTGTATAATGTTACAAAACATTATATTTCAGATTAATGCTGATCTTTGGATCTTTCTATTCATCAAAGAATCCTGAAAAAGTAATGTTTCCAAATGTTTTTAATTACTGAGTGTGGCACTGAAGACTGGAGTAATGATGCAGAAAATGTAGCTTAAAATGATCATATTCAGTAAAATATATTCAAACAGCAGTTCTTTTAAATAATAAAAATTGTTCACAATATTACAGTTTTGTCATATTTTGGATAAAAAAATGCAGGCTTGGTGAGCAATACAGCAATATAAATTCTTTAAAAAGAAAAAATTAAAAATCTTACTGCTCAGAAACTTTTGACTGGTAGTGTATGTGTGTATATATATATCACAGTATATCAGTATCTCACAGAGGAAAACAGTTTGCTGAAGACAAGCAGACTAAGGACAAGGATTACTGGAACTATGTCCTGTGGTCTGATGAGACCAAGATATTTTTACCTACAAAGCTACATTACTGTGAAAAGTTTTAGGCACTTGTGTAAAAATGCTGTAAAATGAGGATGCTTTTTAAATATATTTTATTTATCAATTAACTTTTTACTAAATCAAATCAACATTTGGTGTGAACACCCAAATTTTTGCCCTAGGTACACTTGCGCAAAGTTTCTCAGGTAGCTTTGCAGGTAGGTTCTTCAAGTTGCTTCAAAACATTGCCACAGTTCTTCTGGATTTAGTCTGTTGCCATTTTTTTCTGATTATTCATGTCATTTCAGATGGACTGGATAATGGTGAGATCTCTGGCTGTTGTTGACTCCTTGTCCAAACAAAAATCTTGCTGGATTATTATAATAAAATAAAGTGCATCCATCCATCAATCATAAAAAGTACTAAACATGGCTCCCAGGGGTTAATAAAGGCCTTCTGAAGTGAATTAATATATTTGTATAAAAAAAATCATATTTAAAAATTTTAAAAACTTAATATCTAGCTTCTGCTAACTGTCGTACACACATTCCAGCAGAAGATGTAGGACGTAGCGTAGCATAAGCTCTGGTAAGAAGTGACGGACTTGGAAGCACAGTGGAGAGCGCAAAACAAAATACCGGTTACAAATTAGAAGTACAAAACAAGAGTTTGTAAAGAAAAATATTGGAGGATTTCAATCAATCAACCAACGCTACATCATTGCTGGAATACCACTCTCTTGTGAACGTGTTTTAGATATGCCTATTTTTCTTACACAAACACATCAATTCACCTTTTTTAACCCCCTGGAGCCATGTGGAGTGCTATTTATGATGGATGGGTCCACTTTATTTTGCTTTAAAATCTTGCACCATTCACTGCTATTATAAAGCCTGGAAGAGCCAGGACATTTTTTATATAACTCTGTTAATCTGTTAACAGTTAATGCCACTGAATTCATATTCTCAAATGTAGTAGGAATCTACTGTGTGTTATGTAACATTTTAATTAATTTCTAAAAATACATCATACCAAATAGGGCCTTGGCTGTTCTTTTATTAGGGGAAGTAAGTCCCCTCTCTATCTGCAGGTGGAGGGAGTGATATTTTTCACCCTTCCCCTTCCAGCACCAGCCACCAGTTTCCTTTTTTAGGCAACAGGCTGATTCACATACCCTCCGTTTCTCCTCTGTTCCTGAGTCATGATGAGCCTTGACCCCTCCTGCACCTCTGAGCTGCAAAACAGCAGGTGCAGCAGGAGCCGACAGCTCTAAAAATCCCCCCCAACACATGCATGCACAAACACTTAAATTTTAGTGCCTGAGACTCCATTTAACCACTTTTGCAAGCCGGAGGTAAAAGTTACAAATCTAAAGTATGTTGAATTTTGAATGGCGCACCGTAGAAAAAAAGGCGAGAGTGAGGTTGTTGCCACCAAGGTAAAAGGACTCACGTGAACCATTAACCCAGTTACTTTTATCCAACACGCTGGATATTCTTGGCCTAGTGAAAGGCATTGTTACACTTGTTACAATTTATATACTTTTTAACCTTAAATGCATGCGTAGTCTGTGTGATCTGGGTCAATACAGTTAGGGTATGTCGAAAAACTCCCATCTCGTTTTTGTCTTCAACCTTAAAAATTGTCCTACAACACTGATTTACCTTTTTTTGTAAATGGCGTTTGATCTTCTTTGTATGTTCACTTTGTAAACACTGGGTTGGCACTTCTGCCCTCTGAAGCTGCACTTTTAACTGCATTTGGAAGCTGAAACTCGGGGGCACCATAGAAGTCCATTATATGGAGAAAATGTTTTCCTCAAAAAACATAATTTCTTTACGACAAAAAAGAAAGACATGAACATCTTGGATGACAAGAGGGTGAGTACGTTATCTGTAAATTTTTGTTCTGAAAGTGAACTAATTCTAACAACTATTATATGGGTTTATGAGTGACTTTGTGTTTGTCAAGGGCAGATCAGAGGAGTGTTTAGGAAACCTGCTGGCAATCATTATTGGCTTTTATGTAGCAACATAAAGGTTTGTATTCTAAATTCTAAAATGTGGGTTCTGTTTTGCATAGATTTGTGTAAATCATGATGATCAAGTTTGTAATAATTATCAGTGGCACACTTCTAATATACAAATTACAAAGTGGTTGTTATTAAAGGGGACTTACCATGAAAATCTGACAATTTTTGTAACTTATGTGTGGTTTTAATATAACCTTGTGTGTATTTGACAGTTCAAGCATAATAAGACATGAAAGAGAACTTAAATACTCACATGCCGTGCGACAGCCACTTTCTCTGTGCATGCTTCGGATGTGTGCGCTCAGAAAACTCTATAGCAGAAGCTGTAAAGGCCTTTAAAGAGACATGCACAAAAACAATCAAAATAGGCACTTTCAAAATGATATAATAAATTATCTGTGAGGTATTTTGAGCTGAAACTTTACTGACATATTCTGGGGACACCTGAGACTTAAATGACATATTATAAAAAGGGGCATAATACAGTGGTTTTCAATTCTGGTCCTGGGGACCCACTGCTCTACACATTTTGTATGTCTCCCTTATCTGACACACTCAGGTCAGTACATGGATCTCTCTCCTAACGAGCTGATGATCTGAATCAGGTGTGTTAAATAAGGGAGACACACAAAATGTCCAGAGCAGTGGGTCCGCAGGACCAGGATTGAAAACCACTGGCATAGTATGTCTCCTTTAAAGGAAGTTTTTAATGTTGCTATGTGAAAGCACATTGTGTGCTGCTGCAATCATGCTGCTTTTGCATGCAGTGTGAAATGTGTTATTTTTGCAGTTTTGTTTGGTGCTGATAGTGGCACAAATTACACTCCACACCTTTAGTAATTCCCTTGTGCTCTTTTCTTTTTGCACCCAAGCACTTGTGGAATTGAGGCAACTGATGGGAATGAGATGTTTGAGGGATTGTGCTTTCTGTATAGCTTAAAAAGTTAAACAATTAACTTTTTAAGCTCTCTTCCAAATACTGAACTCAGACTTTGTAGTGTATCCTCCACACATTGTTTATGGAAGATGAACAAGGATTGGGGAGATTCATATAACCTTAGTATTATGTAAATATTGCATCAGAGGAGCACTAGCTAATATAAAATCAAAGTTTAAGTGACTCATTTTCTATCATCCCTAGTGTTGTGTTGATTTGTGTTTGTTCTGAATACTCTCACAGTTTCTAACGTCAAACAGCTGTCCAACAAACATTCTTTTTGTCAAGTACTAGATCTCGTAAATCCCAGATCTTAAATTCTTTACAGCGCTGGTTGATTTAGGTCAAACTTTAACAGCTAACATTGACTGTTTGTTCATGCTCTGTTGGGGCAAAGCATTTCCTGATAATTTACTCACCCCCAGGTCATCCAAGATGTTCATGTCTTTCTTTCTTTAGTCGAAAAGAAATTAAGTGGACTTCAAAAGGGTTCAGCAGGTTGTAGATCCAACTTACAGCTTCAATGCAGCTTCAAAGGGCTCTACACTATCCTAGCCGAGGAATAAGGGTCTTGTCAAGCGAAACAATCGGTTGTGTTCTAAAAAGAATACAAATTTATATTATTTTTAACCACAAATACTCATCTTGCATTTCCTTGACTTCACACATGGAAAGTAACATGATTACCTAATGTGTAATGTGTGTTTTTATTTTTTTAGAAAATGGCTGATTGTTTTGCTAGATAAGACATATTTCTCATCTGGGATCATGTAGAGCTTTTTGAAGCTACGCTGAAGCTGCAATTTGGACCTTCAACCCGTTAGGTCAAGCAACGGAAATAAAATAAACAAAGAATAAAATGCAAGAAAGTGCAAAAAAAAAAAAAAAAAAGAACCATAAGCAGGACTGAAAAATGAAGTAGTCAATCCCCAATTAATTCCCATTTATTCCAGTGCAAACAAACAAATTCATATTTTTGCTTTTGAAATTCATGACACCTATACACACATACCTAAGTATCCATTTCCTGTTTTGACGACATGATGAACAGATTTTGGCTTGATGAATTTTCCACAACATCTGATACCCTGAGTAAGCGTCTACTTACTTAAGCGTCTACTAACTCAAGAGTCGTCTGCTTACTCAAGGAGGTCTAGGATGCAACAAACAACTACCTCAAATGACTTCTGACATGACATGAGACTGAAAATTATCCCAGTAATTCATACTCTCACTGGCGGATATTGGCTAAGTAACTGCCAGGGTTTAGCATGCAAAGATATTACTCCATCATGCTATATGCTGATGAAGATACACTTAAGTAAGGGTACAGAAGATCTGGCAAGACTGATCTCATAACATTTAGGGGTTATGTAATGGGGGGGGGGGGGTACATTTGTACTCCAAAGCTGCATTTGCCCACTTCCACCACCCTTGGTTGAACTATAACTCAGTAAGTCCATCACCTTTACTTCCCAGAAATAGAGGTACTATAGTCAGATCTATTTTTGCCCCAGAGAGGACCACCCGCAGAGACTAGCATCTTCTAATCCCAGTAAATGTGACAATTTATTTTTAGACTAATAGAGCCATCTAATACATTTTTCTTTTTCTTTTTCTTTTTTTATTAATAATGATAATAATAATAAGGTTAAAAGTTTACTTACACCTTGCAGAATCTGCAAAATGTTAATTATTTTATCAAAATCAGAGGTATCATACAAAATGCATGTTAGATTTTATTTAGTACTGACCTGAATACGGTATTTCACATAAAGATGTTTACATATAGACCACAAGAGAAAATAGTTGAATTATAAAAATGACCCTGTTCAAAACTTCATGAATACACTTGATTCTTAATACTGTGTTGTTACCTGAATGATCCACAGCTGTTTTTTGTTTAGTGATAAGTTCATAAGTCCCTTGTTTGTGCTGTTTTGCAGTTAAACTGGCCACTGTTCTTCAGAAAAATCCTTCAGGTCCCTCAAATTCTTAGTTTTTTCAGCATTTTTGTGTATTTGAACCCTTCTAACATTGACTGTATGATTTTGAGATCCATCTTTTTTTACAATGAGGACAACAGAGGGACTTATATGCAACTATTACAGAAGGTTTAAACGCTCACTGATGCTTTAGAAGGAAACACGATGCATTTCATTTTTCACCCTCTGGCTCTTAATGCATCATTTTTCCTTCTGAAGCATCAGGAAGTATTTGAACCTTCTGTAATAGTAGCATTTGAGTCCCTCAGTAGTCTTCAGTGTGAAAAGATAGATCTCAAAATCATACAGTCATTTTTGGAAAAGGTTCAAATACACAAAGATGCTGAAAAACCAAAGAATTTGTGGGACCTGAAATATTTTTTTCTGAAGAACAGCGGGCAGTTTAACTGTTCAAGAAAAAACAAGGGACTCATGAACAACTATCACTAAAAAAAAAAAAAAAACATCTGTGGATCATTCAGGTAACAACAGTATTAGGAATCAAGTGTATGTAAACTTTTGAACAGGGTAATTTTTATAAATTCAACTAATATTTTCTTTGCGGACTATATGTAAATGTCTTTTATGTGAAATATCTTATTCAGATCAGCACTAAATAAAAAAATGACATGCATTTTGTATAAATAATTAACATTTAGCAGATTCTGCAAGGTGTATGTAAACTTCTGACCTCAACTGTATATTTTAAAGACAATTTACAATTTAACTGACAGTTAAAATTTGTGTAAATGACCTCCATAATATCCAGACAGTTGTAAAATTAGCAGTTTTTGCGGATTTAATGCAGTTTTATTAAACTGTTTTTACACTGGTGATGAAGTTTTGAATTTTAAAAGTTACAGTAAATTTTTATTGAACAAGTATTTAAAAAAAACAAAACAAAAAAAAAAGATTCCTCATCATCGGACTCCTTTAAATGTGCACATTTAGTAGTTGCTATGCTGCCAACATCTCCCCCACCATCCTCGAGGCCTCTAATGATATAACAGCTGTACAGGTGCCAGATAGTAACAGCACAGTCAATATCCACATCACGAATGCAGAAATGAAGCCCCACAAGTGTGAAAACAGTAGAATGTCTCTGCGTAACGCTCCTGCATTGCATACATAACGTCCTGGTATACATTTACACCTATTCTAAACTTAACACGTGCTCTGAAAATATAGGAAAATACTGTTTTGACTCTATTTCCCAAGAGGAGAATTTTGAATTTAATGTGATTGTATAGCTTATAATCATGAGTGCTGAATAAGCAGGAAGCTCTGAATGTTAAAACAATAATGTAACCATACTCCTCCAAATGATTTGTCTGCGCATCCCCCACCCTTATCTTTCCAGCTCCTTCTCTTTCTTTTCTTTCTCTCCCCCTGCTGTAACATGATTCAGCACAGAATCTGGGATCTACGTAATAATACTATGCCCCCAGATCCGACCAATGAGCAGCCGGGTCAGTGGACACACCTACATGATGCCACTCTCTGCTCACTGGTCCCCTTCTAGTCTCTAAGAAAACAAGCATGTCCTGTCCACCTCAACTCAGAAATCCATCACTGACGTATCACTATAGCACATCTGTTCAGCATTGCTTTCAGCCATCAGTTTTGAAAATGTTGAACCAGGGTTAACTATAAAACATTTTATTATTCCTCATATTACTTTCAGTAATAGTATGGATTCACCCTTCTCTATTTTTCTGATCATGTCTTATAGAATCTTTGTTCTCTTTCCTCCTCTGTTGTTTTAAGTTGTTTCTTGTCATTTGGACATTACTCAGGGTTATTCAGGGACAAGAGCAGTGATTCACTGACTTATTTCTTTAAAATCAGCCTCTGCTAGTGCTGCCAAATGAAAAAGGCCCCTCGTTTCCCAGTACGAGGTTCAATCTCTCACATCCTGCGAGTCAGAGAATGATTGCGACAGGTTGAGTCAGCAGCACAGAGTTGTGTGAAAGGAATGTATTACACATGCCTGTTACTCTCAGTTATGGACTTTCCCAACTGTATGCCAGCACACTGAACTGCTCATCCTTTTCAATTTGAAATTTTCTTTAGTATAAAATTCCCCATGTCTAAGTTACTAGTTGTAATCTAGGTTTTGAATGAAGCATAGAACTGGTCAGATTTGTCCTAATATTTTTAACCCACAATGGGCCAAAAAGGTCCGTTTTGGTGTCCAAAAGTACAGCTACAGTTAAAAGTTTACACCCACCTTGCAGAATCTGTAAAATGTTAATTATTTTACTAAAATAAGAGGGATCATAGAAAATGAATGTTATTTTTTATGTAGTACAGACCTGAATAAGATATTTGAAATCAAAGACATTTACATATAGTCCACAAGAGAAAATAATAGTTGAATTTGTAAAAAACAAATACGTTCAGAAGTTAATTTTGAATACTGTGTTGTTACCTGAATTATCCATGGCTGTTTTTTGTTTAGTGATAGTTGTTCATGAGTTCCTTGTTTGTCCTGAACAGTTAAACTGCCTGCTGTTCTTCAGAAAAATCCTTCAGGCCCTACAGATTCTTTGTGTATTTTCCAACAATGACTATATGATTTTGAGATCCATCAAACGCTCACTGATGCTTCAGATAGAAACACAATACATTAAGAGGGGGTGAAAACTTTTGGAATTTTAAGATCAGGGTAAATTTTACTTATTCTGTATTCTGGAAAACATGTAAATATCTTCTGTAGCTTCTGAAGGACAGTAATCTAATGAAAAAATTATGATATTTAGGCAAAATAAGAAAAATGTACACATCTTTGTTTTGTTCAGAAGTTTTCACCCCTGACTCTTAATGCATAGTTTTTCCTTCTGAAGCATTAGTGAGTGTTTGAACCTTCTGTAATAGTTGCATATGAGTCCCTCAGTTGTCCTTAGTGTGGCAAGATGGATCTCAAAATCATACAGTCATTGCTGCAAATGCAAAAATGCTGGAAAACTAAAGAATTTGTGGGACCAAAAGTTTTTTTTTTTTTTTTTTTTAAAGAACAGTGGGCAGTTTAACTGTTCAACTGTAACTGTACAAACAAGGGACTCATAAACAACTATCACTAAACAAAAAAAAAGCTGTGGATTATTCAGGTAACAACACAGTATTAAGAAACAAGTGTATGTAAACTTTTGAACCGGGTCATTTTTATAAATTCAACTAACATTTTCTATTGTGAACTATATGTAAACCTCTTGTATGTGAAATATTGTATTCAGGTCAGTACTAAATAAAAAATAACATGCATTTTTGTATGATCCCTCTTATTTTGGTAAAATAATTAACATATTGCAGATTCTGCAAGGTGTGTGTTTTTTAAAGAAATCCATACTTTTTTCAGCATGCATTAAAATTGATCAAAAGTGACAGTAAACACACGCATAAAGTTACACAATGTTGTTTCAAATAAATGCTTTTATATCATCAAATAATCCCAAATAACAGGTATTACGGTTTCCAAAAAAATATAAAGCTGTTGAAATAATTACATTTATTGCAGCAACCTTAAAAAAATCTTGTTTTACCATAGTGAATTTAAAATGCAGTCAAAGCACCACAGTGGTATTTCCAGCACATTATCATTAACACGTCACAAAATATGTATTAGGTTTTAGATTCAAAGCAGAAAAAGCTTCAGCCTCCAACAATTGTGTTTTCCCTCAAAAAGCAATTTAACCACAATAAAAACAGCAGCCTGGTTTCAGCTGGTGTTCATCTGTTGTGGGCGGCAGTTCATGATGCATTCATATTCAAGGAATGTAGATTCAGGGTATTGTTGAAGAGAAGGACATTTTATGATTTTACAACGACAACAACTCCAAACAACCCAATGTGAGGTCAACGTAGCTTTGAAGTGATAGACATATGAGATGAATAAATGTTAAAGCGGCGTGGGAGGAAAACAGCACAGTATTGCATAACTGAGAAAGGTGCAGAATCTCACACATACAGCAACCCCAAAATCTACAGTATTTGGACACGTCAACATCACTTGACATAATTATATAACAAACCAATGACATTTATTTTAAAGAATAATAGCACAAATGTGAATTTGAAAAGAACCGACTTCAACTAACTTCATTCAAGTTTTTTAAGTAATGTAATGACATTAAAACATTTCACGTGCTTCTAAAAGTGTTCAAGTAATTTTTCGATATGCATTGACTTACAAAGACAGAATCGGTTTTCATCAGTCTGTACACTGCTCGCTCTCTGTTGTGAAGTGTTGTTTGAGACAACAGGTGTGTGAACCCATTACAAACAGTCTGACCCAGTTGGTATGAGGTGTATTAAAAGATGCCACAGGGTAAAGCGGAAAGCGACAAACAATTCCAGGGACAGCTTTTACTGGAAGTCTCTCTGTGTTCCTGTAACACTTCAGCAGACTCAAATGTTCAGTTTAACACCACACTGTAAAGCACTGATTGGTAAACTATTATTGGAAATGTGCAATATAATGTTGGATGTCGAAATAATTACCAGTCATGCAAGCAAAAGAACTAACATTTGGTTATTATATGGTTTAATTATTGACCCTTGAAGGCTTGTTGTTTTTAAAAACAACTTAGAAAGTATCACATGAAACAGCAGTAGGAAAACAGAAAACTTTTCAGCTGAAGGTCAAAGGCATTCTACCATTATTGCAAACAGGGCCTCCTCCAAAGCAGACCATTTAATATCTGCAGCATCAGACAATACAGGACCAGCATCCTCTACCACTGGCTTATTTTTACCTACTTTAGGATCTGACCTACTTTACAACTGGCAGAACATAAGAGAGCAAAGGGCAGCTCCTACAAAACGTGTAATCACACATTAGCCAACACTCTTGGCTTGACTGATAACTTATGCTGTGTGCGTGAGGAACTTTGCCAAAGATTTCAATTAATGTCAGGCTTCCCTGATCTACATACCTCTCCTCAACTGCAGTTCTGTCCAGTCGTCATGTAGGTTAATGTGTAAACTTTTTTTTTCATCCGCTCTAGGCTTTACAGCAGCGATTTTAAACAGTGGGTCTCAGAGTGGAAGTGGGTTGCACTATAATACCATCAGAAATATGAAAAATATAACAGGGTTCGGACAAGGTGCTTAAAGTACTTGAATTTGACTTTTTGATATTTAAGGTCTGGAAAACCCTTGAAAATAGCAATATTTCTGAAGAGGTACTTGAAAAGTGCTTGAATTATTGAAAGATAATGTATCTTTGAAATAAGTGTTTCATATTTTCAATACGCACACTTCTTTTCAGGCAAAATTCACACAACAGTGAGCTAAGTCAGTAGTAGCACTGACAATGTTGTGTACACATGGCAAAAAAAAGAGGAAAAGAGGAACAGATGTACCAAATCAATTGAGCGAGTCATTTACGCTGGAACCACTCCAGTGGATTCAAACTCGCGATTCTGATCATTCATTGCAAGCGATTCACTAGCAAAAACCAGATTCAATTAAAAGAGCCATTAATTTTTGAATTTCAACATCACTTTTTTAACAAGATTTTAACAAGCAAGTAGCGATAAAACTTTCGAAACTTCAAATTAGTTAAACCAATCCGTTGCAAAATGATTCACTGTTTCGAAGCGCTCAAATTGAATAGTGTATCGCAAATCATTTGATTTAGATCGGGACTTCGGAGCAGGTTCACAAATCATCAAATCGCGTATCACGAATCATTTAAATTGAGATTTGAACGTTGAGTATCTAAAATCATTTGATTTACATCGCAATGGGTTCACGAATCATTGATTCATGATACGCAATTTTAAGTCCAGATCTAAATCAAATTATTTGCGATAACCAAAGTTTTGATTTAAGTCAAATGATTTGCGATCCACACTCTGAGTCCTAATCTGAAATGATGGTTCGCAACTTTGGAGCAGGTTCGCAAATCTTTAGATCAGAACTTTGGTGCAGGTTTATAAATCATTTGATTCAGTTTGGGACTTCAGAGCACATATTGCAAATAATCTGAATTGATGGTTCGTAAATCATTATTCAGATTGGGACTTCTGAGGATCATGAATCATGAATCATTTAATTTGAATCGGAACTTTGGAACAGGTTTGCGAATCTTTAGATTGGAACTTCAGTGCAGATTCACAAATCATTTGATTCAGTTTGGGACTTCAGATGACATATCACAAATCATTTGATTCAGATTGGAATGGGTTCCTTAATAATTTTGCTAATTAAATGATTAAAACTGATTGAGTCACAATACACAATATGCAATTTTAAGTCCCAATCTAAATCAAATTATTTGCTTTACGCAAAGTTCTGATCAAATCATTATTCAAATTGGGACTTTGAAGTGTGTATCGTGAATCATTTTATTTAGATTGGAACTTTGGAGCAGGTTCGCAAATCTTTAGATAGGCACTTTGTCATTTTTGTCATGCTCAACAACGATAACTACTGTATTTGAAGTATTGTAAGGGTTGGTTTAGGGGTTAGGGCAGCTAGACGCTAATAAAACACAATGTGATGGGTAGCAAATTTAAATTTGAATTATGTCAAGAGTTTGTGTGACTTCTGACCATATCCCTTCTGGCTATCATTCTGCCCAATCCTTAACTGAAAGAACTCACTGAATCATATTCAGAGCGGCTACTGAATCAACATATGAATCACTTAGGCCTACTAAACTGAATATCAATAAATCATAATTCAATATGCTGCTCTAACTTGCACTGCCACCAAGAAAGCAAATATCGTTTCGTTATAACTTTATATCTTTATAACCTACACTTATTGTAAATAATAATAAAAAAATATCCTAAAACAGCTCGTTTCAAGATTGATTAAATATCTGGCATAAAAAAATATGTAAGCCCATGCATCACATCAAGCTATGGAGTGATTCTATCAGGCACAGGTGATTTATGGCGATCTGATGTAGTCATAAAACCGTTTAAGATCTCTTCTAGGTCGGAAAAGTCCTTTTTAATACTGAGTTGAATTGTTTCTAAGAAGGATGCTGACTTCACATGAGTCACACAAGATTTAAAAAGGAGGGGGAAATGATAAAACCAACTGACTTTAGTGGTGTACGAAGGCAGAAAGAGGGAAAGAAACTTTTTAAAATGCTGAAAAGAACGAATGGGCAAGCGGAAGATATCTTCGTCTATGATGGAGGACAGCCTTTGGCTTCATACCAAAGCTGGAGCTCAAATGCCTTATCAGAACTGTTGCTTCTCATCCTCTGCCATCACATAAAAAGCTACTTAAAGGCAAAGACTGGCAGAGCTGAGATATTAGCAAGCTTTGAAGGTTCAGCCAAATTTAGTGGATTTTATTAAAGCCTTATTATACATTATCATGAGGAACATATAACTTTGATAACATATTTACCATGACTTAGCCTACCTGACTGCTTTTGCAGCCTGTCGCAGTGCAGATTTAGTAACATCAGTGTGCCAACTGTCCAAAAAGTTGTTCGAGATTTATAGTGCGTTGTACCGGCTACGCCAAAAATAGAGGAGATTCCAGAGAGTGCAGAACAAAATGCCAAAGCGGTTTCAGCCTCAATGACTGACTGACTTTCACTAATTGAGGTCAATATCTGGAACAAAACAGAAAGGTTGACTCAAAACCCTGCATCTATTTGTTTTTGAAGTAAAGTATAAACAGAACACCAACGTTCTTGACCTCAGTGCACAACACATCAGCTATCCAGACCATCTGAGGTAGTTGCAGATCTGTGCAGCGTTAACATGATTTCTGCATTCCATCTGTTAAGACCGCTCAAAGATCCACACCAAGTCTAGACACCACAAGGCCAAGATCTAGCATGACCTAAACTGAGAAAATTCCTAAAATGTATTTCTACTTAATGCAGTGGTTCAGAGTTATAGGATGCCGTCATGGAATTCAAGGGAATACCATATAATGATGAGTATACAGCACCGACCTGTGGTTGAGGTAAATATCACCTTTAGTGCAATGGAGCTAGAATGCGGTCTGAGTTTTCAGACTCAGACTAAGGCCATGTTTCTCAAGGCCAAGACCACATAATCGCCCACCACCATGACATCTGTTGTTGTTGGAAACGGTCTTACTTTGGTCCAAGTGCCAAAAGTCTGGAAACCCAGAGAAGAGCAAGCGTCTGGACATCTTGCCAAGCCCCACCTAAAAGCAGTATCATTTTCCTTCTTGATATCAGATGATCACCAGAAATGAAAGGTCGAGGTTCTTGACTCGGGCATCATTGCAGCATTACAGAGACATAATTACATACTAGACTAGCCCATGATGTCTCATCTTCCTTGTTCTTATAATAAAATGTCTACTTGAGGACACTATATATGACCTGTAACAGTGCATCAGTGGTTCTCCTAACTATAAAACAACAACAACAACAACAACAACAAAAACAAACAAACAAAAAACACTCAATTACCATTTGAAGGAAGTAGTTCACACACAAATTACAATTAGTTGAAAATATACTCAACCTCAGGACATGCAAATGTTTCTTCATTGAAACGAATGTAGAGAATTTCAGCTTGCTCAGCAATAGATCTGCTGTAGTGAATGGGTATCGTGAAAATAATAAAAACACTCCAAAACAGTAATCCACTCCTGTCCATCAATTAACATCTTGTGAAGTAAAAAAGATGCATTTTTATAAGAAACAAATCCATTCTCAGGAATTTTATAACTTCAAACTGTTGCTTCCATAATCCATAATAATTCCTCCAGTGAAAAAGTCAGTTGCCATCACAACATGTTTGTTTTGAACTGTTTTGGACTGCTTTTAATCGTAAACAGCTTGATCCGTGCACTTTTCTCTCCTGATTCAGGACAGATGACTTTTTCACTAGAGAAAGCAATATTATGGATAGGCGACTCATATGCTAGTCGGATCCAATGGTTTTAAGTTAAAAACATCTTTATGAATTTGAAAAACAACGTTTTTAACTTGATAGACATGAGATTACTTGTGGATTATTGTGATGTTTTTATCAGTTGTTTGGACTCTCATTCTGACGGCACCCATTCACTGCAGAGGATCCATTGGTGAGCTAGTGATGTAATACTGATATCTAATTGTTTCAGATGAAAAAAACTAACTCATCTACACCTTGGATGGCCTGAGGATGAATACATTTTTAGATCACTTTCATTTTTTCATTTTTGGAGGGAAATATGAGAGGTCTGTTTCCCAAAAAGACACAAACAAATTTTACTGTAAGCCTTATTGTTTACATAAACTTGGAAGACAGAATAAATACAGAACGTACTTGCCGTTCACTTTTAGTTATGATAAGAGCTTGTTAGTGCATGAAGAATACACACAACACATAATTGCTCTCAAGCCTCTGGAGACAGGTTATTTAGACAGCACATCCGCCTTTAAATGCAATAAGCCCAACGAGAATATCAAATATGGCTACAGTCGTAATGAGAACATCCTACAAAAGCACAATGTAATAGTAATCACATGTGGAGCACAGAAAAGTGTTTGTTTTTGTCCAGATAATGAAAGTAAATGGGGTCCAATATTATTTTCCCTATTGAACTTATACACTGCCATTCAAAAAATACACAGATTTCTTTAATTTATATTTTTTAAAAAGTCTCTTATGCTCACCAAGTCTGCATTTATTTGATCAAAATACTGTAAAACATTAATAGTGTGAAATATTATTATAATTTAATGGATTTATTTTAATATATTTTAAAATGTAATTAATTCCTGTGATGGCAAAACTGAATTTTCAGCAGCCAGTACTCCAGTCTTCAGTGTGTCATTCTTCAAAATATTTTTGTTTATAGTCCACAAAAGCAAGACTGTCATACAGTTTTGCACTGAAATTGAAGTTTGTGATTTCAATGATTTTCATTGTTGTGTGAACTTTCTCTATCATCCCTATAAATAAAAAATGATTCCAAACCCAATATATGACCCTGGACCACAAAACCAGTCCTAAGTAAAATAATAATAATAATAATAATTAGGATATTAAATAAAGATCATGTTCCATGAATATATTTGAATATTAAAAAAAAAAATAATTTTTGATTAGTAATATGCATTGCTAAGAACTTTTTTGCACCCTCAAATTACGTATTTTTATAGTTGTATCCCGGCCAAATTGACCCTTATGACTGGTTTTGTGGTCCGGGTCACATATGAATATGAGCAAAAGTTTTGGTAATAAGAGTTACACAGCTTGAAAACAACATCTAAATTCTCAGGTGCTACTTTTTTTGGCCCCGTGGCTCTCTTAAGTGCACTTCACATTCCAGCAGTGCGCGCTAACGCTTGTGTCGAGCTACTCACACTGTGTCACAGCAAATGTAAATCAGATGGTAAGACAGGCCATATGGTGAAGTTTATCCGTCTCCCTGCTGACTGGAGTACACTCATCTGGAACTGATCCGACTCCGACCGCGCATAATCTAAGAGGTTACAGCCCTCTGACCTCAAAGACGATCTGTTTGTTTTGGGGGTGTTGCAGCAGCTCTGGGCCATTGGATGTGTTTTCTTTAGCTGAGGGAGATGGAGGGATGATACGGGTCCATAAAAGGGTTGCATGATTTACAGAGGGTAGACATCTTTGAGAGGAAGAAACAGGAAGAGGCTGCTTATTTGCTCTGTGTGCTTCCTACGTAGGCCACATTTTTAAAACATCAGACAAACTCCTACACAAATGCTGCTTTAGAGGAAAAGCAGCATAATTACACTTCTATATATGATTCCTTCTTCTGGACAAATTATAGTTCAGCATCACATTTTTTTTCAGCTATTTTCCACTTTTTCAAGTATTTCTTTCATTCAATTTTCCAGTAGGGATTTTTGATGCAAAAAAGTACAAAATGAAAAGAAAATCAGTCAAAAAGAAGATGTGATTTTTGCGATTATCTGACTCTCTGGCTTCAACAAAACCATATACAGCCATGTAGCTCACAATAAACCTGTCTTTAAATGTTTATACATTCAAAATCAATTCTCATATGGAGAAACTGAATTGAGGGTTTACATTTACGTCAAAATTTGGTCAGTGACCCGGATGCACGGCCATACTGGCGATACTCGGATGTAAACGTCGGCATGGATTGCATGGTTAATTGTTGGGGGGGGGGGGGGGTCTCCTCATCCACCACCAGTGTGCAGCATCCACCTGGATGATGTGACGGCAAATATATTGCGCCAGAACGCCCACCACACACCAGTTAACTGGTGGAGAGGAAACAGTGTGATGAAACCAGTTAGAAATGGGGATGATTAGGAGGCCATGATGCTCAGAGGCCAATAGGCAAATTTGGCCAGGATGCCGAAGTCACACCTCTACATTTTTTGAAAGACATCCTGGGATTTTTAATGGCCACAGAGAGTCAGGACCATGGTTTAAAGTTTCACCTGAAGGATGATGCTTTTTGACAGTACAGTGTCCCCATCACTATACTGGGGTGCTAGGACCCACACAGATTACAGGGTGAGCACCCCCTGCTGGCCTCACTAACATCTCTCCCAGCAGCAACCTAGTTTTCCCAGGAGGTCTCCCATCTAGGTACTAACCAGGCTTAACCCTGCTTAGCTTCAGTGGGCAACCAGTCTTGGGCTACAGGGTGATATGTATAAACCACAGGAAAAATGTGTGGAAGCTGCTAAATCATTTAGAGAAGGACTTAGCAAGCAGAAAAGGGCACAATATTTTGACAAACTAAAGTTAATAGGTGGTAAAGATAGGTACAAGCAGTATTAATTAGCCTAATATTTCACCTACCTGACTGGAAATAATAAGAACAAACACAAATGTTATCAAGATTCTTGCCCTGGAAATCCTGGTTCAGTTTGGCCAACCACAAATGCCTTTTGTTCTTCAGTTTTTTGCACTCTTCTCCTTGATTTGTTATTACTTTTGTCAGTCTATAGAGACAGAGTGCATTTAGGCCACGCCCACACCGGGAGGGAAAACAATCCAACGCTCTCCATTGACTTTGTATTGCGGGAAGTTGACTCCTTGTCATTACTGACTTATAACAAAAAACAAAACAATGTCTAAAAGCTGCCATGTGACAAGGTGTACAGTAAACAAGCGATAAAAACCAGAACTACGTTTTTATAAGCTGTTGACCCAAAAAATGAGTGTTTAAGGACACAAATATTTGTGAATGTCAGGGTATTTCAAGTTGAGCCATTCAGTTGGATAATTTCTCCAGCAAAAGGAAGGTAAGGAAAAGGAGCTCTGACATAGACCAATAAAATTTTGTTTCTCAATATATCTCCTCCTCTCAGGTTTACATAGGGTGGTGAAATAATCATTTGACATGGTTAAAAATAATGATTGCTTCCTGTTGTGATTAAGTTTCCCTCCAACTGGCTTAGTTCTCAGTAGTTCTTGGTTCATCTTGGGTCTTTTTGGGTCAACAGCTTAAAAAACCTAGTTCTGTTTTTTTTTAGCTTGTTTACTCTACACCTTGTCACATGGCAGCTTTTAGACATTGCTCTGTTTTTTGTTGTAAGTCAGAAATGACAAGGAGGCAGCTTCCCGCAATACAAAGTCAATGGAGAGCGCTGGATTTTTTTCCCCCCGGTGGGCGTGGTTTTCAGATTATGACACGTGAGGCTCTATCTCTTTAGTACTCCAAATGTTTTTCCTGGTCTGATCAATTAGTACAGCCCAAAACATAACAATAACTGTTCATTTTCAGCATTAATAATCGGCAAAATATACGAGTTTCGTTTGGTGTACAAATGATGGCTTCAGATGGAGAGGAAATTACATCAACAAGTACTGATGGGATACTATTAGCTATACTTCCATTAAGCACAAGATGCAAAAAAATTAACAGTCACCCATCAAGGAGAGTGAAAGAGGGCAAAATAAATTAAATGGCACAAAGAAAGATAGCGAAAACAACATAAAAGCATCAAGTTCATCATACAGCATGTAATCGACAGAAAAAGTCCACCAGACCAGACACACGTCCAGGTCATTAGTTGAGCTCCACTGACCTGTAAGGTCAAATCTAAATAAGCAGCACCCTAGTGCTTGTCTCATTAACTTACAGTCCATTTCATTTCAAAGATTATCATAATTGACTAAATGGAGATACTGCAGCTGTTACCTTTAGACTTATTGTGCTTTTTTCTGCAGAGAGGCCACATTTCACGTCAGTTTGCTAAAAAGGGGACATCAGATACCCATTTTTCATAAGTTGGTATGATTCTTTAGGGTTTTCATGAAATATCAGCAAAATACTTTGGTTAAAATTCCTCAGTGCTAGTATAAAACAACACCCTACTTACCTTGTCAGAAACTGCTGTGCTTTTAGCAACGTGTTTCGGTGTGTTTCTTTAAATGCTAATGAGCTACTACTTACCTATGTCTTTTTTCCGTCTTCTGTGTATTGGCGCATTTCCATCAAAAACAAAACTAATCCACTGCATTCTCAGTGGCTCTGATGTCAGAAGAGGATAAAGACTCCTACAGCTGAGGTCAAAAGTTTACATCCCCCTTTCAGAATCTGCAAATTAAATCTGCAAAACAAGATGGATTACCTGAATGATCCACAGCTGTGTTCATGAGTCCCTTGTTTGTCTTGAACAGTTAAATGCCATGCATTAAGAGCCAGGGGGTGAAAACTTTTGAACAGAACAGAGATGTGTACATTCTTATTTTGCCTAAATATCGTATCATTCATTTAGTGCGGCCCTTCAGAGGCAACGGAAGATAGTTACATGTTTCCCAGAAAACAAAATAAGTTAAATTTACCCCCCAGCTCTTAATGCATGTTTCATTCAGTAATGCATTTTTTTTTTTTTTTCTGGAGCATCAGTGAGCGTTTGAACCTTTTGTAATAGCTTGAAAAGATGGATCTTAAAATCATGCAGTCATTAGTTGTGACTCCATCCTCCTTTTTCTTAATGCACATTTTGGAATATTGCATAAAAAATTCTGAATGGAAATGCCATAAATTCGCATAAATTCTTAAAATGCACGTAAAAGCATATGCACACAATTGAGTAGGATAAACTTTTTATCCGATTAGAAAAAATTTGCATAAACTATGATGGAAACACATTTACCAAATAATTTCCTACTTGCGCATTTAAAAAGTCATGTGACTTTCCGCGATGGGATGGGATAACTTGATCGTTCTCACTGATCATTTTTATAAATGTAACTATTATTTTCTCTTGTAATAAGAAATATCTTATTCATATCAGTACTTACAGAAAAAAAATGGTAAAATGAACATTTTGCAGATTCTGAAAGGGGAATGTAATCTTTTGACCTCAACTGTATGTTCACTTCTATATTCAACTACAAAACACCTGCATTGCTTACCGTTGTTTCTACAGCTTCTGGAGCGCGGAGAAAATGGCGGACTGCGTACAACTCGCTGAAGCCGGCAATATGCAAATACGGGACAATCAGTCAGCGGTCGTGGGCGGGGCTTAAGCAATACAATGTCATACCAGTGTTGCAGTGTTCCACGGTTTTTCCGCAGAATTGGGCTACTTTAACACTGTTGCCGCGGGTTGTTTTTTGTGTCCGAGGGGTTGAATCGACCCCAATAACGTCATATTTAGCCCCTGAAATGCCCCCTCAAACCGCGATTTGGCTAGTTTTGAGTAATCGTGCGGGTTTTGTTATGAAAACATGGCAACCCTGACATACTGCCCAGAAACGATCATTGTAGGGTATTTGTGTTCACACACTGCCAAGACACATTCATATTTATAGGAATTGGAAATCGTTTTCCCCTCCAAAAAACTGTTTAACTAATAGGAGGACATGTAGTGGCTTTCATGCGTTTTGGCTTTACATAACCATGGGTGCACGAAGCTGACGGCAGCTCTTTAGTTTTGGGTGTGCCACGCTTGTACCATCCAAGGTCAGACCGCAGACCTCTCTGGTCTACAGTGGTTTCCCTCGCTGCCCATTTCAGTCCAACACATACTCACACACACTTTAAAGTCTTCGACATGCCTCTCTCCAGAAATATAAGAGCAATTCAGTAGGTCATCTATTCAGGTTTTCCTCCTGTCCCCTCTGGCCAGCGAGAAAGCCGTTGAAGGAAATGAAACCCAGTAGTGAGAATGAAAATTTTTCTTCAGTGACTGAATATAAAACAGCTACAGGTCTGTTCAAATGTGCAGCTGATGTGCTTCCATTCACGGTCAAAACAGGTTGTTTTTCACACAAAGAGAGGTGTCAACCCTTCACTCAGGGGCATGGACACGTGTTACTGGAGTGTTTATGAGATTGTGGAAGAAAAAAAAACACACACAAGGAAGACAGAAAGCAAGAGAATCTCCACAGTGTCGACTCAATAGCCAGAATGCAGTTACATCTTCACCAAGAAACTACAGAAACAGTCAAATTATAATTTAAATTATAAATATAATTTTTGATATTAGCAGGACACTATAGTTCATTTATGTAAGTGAGGATAGCAAAATAAGTTGTGACATACTATACCCAAAAATTCTTCACACAGTGGACTACCAGTAAAATTTATAAAAATCTGGGACCAAAAATTACTCAGACACTTTGCCCTGACCATGTTTTGCTTAAGTGTTTTTTCTTTAATTGCTATTGTGACCTTTTTACACCACAGACTGAACAAAATTAAACATTTCATGGTTCCTGGTCAACAAAGTATTGATAGTTGTGTAAATATTGACATACTAAAAGTTGTCTACATTTTTGGTTGACTGTAATCCATTACATACCCTAAAGTTATCAGACAATATCAACATGAATTTGTTCCGACACAGTTTAACTGAGTTTTTGTCATATTTTCTTACCATTTTGAAACTACAGCAAATAAACTGTTTTTGCGAATAAAATATTGAAAGTGTCTGAATAAATTTTGGTGAATGCTGACCTTAAAAATGGTCACTCATTTTACACATTTGGCCCATCAATGGGCATCATCAATCAGATATCTGTTCAGATAGATAAGATCTGTAAGCAGAGGAGTCACATGTCAGTGGATTTTAAAGCTACTGTTTGAGGGTTGTTTGTCTGGAAAGAAAAACAAGTCTGTAAAAATAGTACAGAAATCAAAAGTAAAATTTGATTTGTGAAAAATTTAGATGAGCAGTTGAAACAAAGCATGGAATGGCATTGGAAAAATTACTGTTTTTGATATTAATTTTGAATTCAAACTAATTTGTTTATATATTCACATTTATGACATTTAGTTCTTAAAACTAAAAAAGGTTACAAATGCCCGGTTTGACAGATTATCATTTTTATCAATCAGTTGTCCAAAAGACAACTTTCTGTTTCACTTGTTGAAGTATGTGGAACTGGTTTGTTAAGCTCCATACTGATACGGTATGTGCACAAACTTTGTTTTCTTTTTCAGTTTACATACCTGAACCACTGAAGATGTACTATTTGGGAGACATTTTCACTGTTCATTATGAAGTCCAGTCAAGGAAAAATGCATATTCAATGGTGGTTGAATCATTTATTATTGGTGTTACACAAATCAAGCAGCAGAATTATGGGGCTCACTGACCAGACCGCTACTCAATCTACATGACATTTCCATTCAAAACAATGCTAAAACCTTCACAAATTAATTTAGTGATAATCATATTCACATATGTATATATTTAAAAAAAAAAAAAAAAAAAAAAAATTTTCACATATAAAAAGACAACTTAAAAACTATCAAGATTTAGTGCAAAGGCAGAAACAGTAAAAAAACAACTATTGTTTTTATTTTACAATTTTCAGTACAAAAAATAGCAAGGTTAGAGATGCGTGTCCGCGATAGGAATCCGCCGCAGCTCTACGATTTGAGAGTTAGCCACACTACCTCCATCATGACTGCCGTGGATTGACTCGTTGTCACTCACATTAAGGCCAGAACCTGTTTGTAGGTCACCAGAAAGTTCACAGGAATTATTATAGATCTGTAAGGATTTATATACAAGTTTTAAAGAAAGGGACTTACCAGTTTTTAAGGCAAATATGAGGTCATCAAACTCCTGTGACTCTTCGTCTTGCACCAGAGTAGTGTTGATGAAGCCTCCTTCTGTGATAAAGGTCTCGTCCTGAGGACTCTGTTTGAAAACACTGCTAGGCTGACTGCTGGGCCTCAGTGAAGCTCTCTCCCAGTCTGCAGAGATCTGAAAAACATAACAAAAAAGAACTTCAGATGTCAGAAAAAAGCAAACAATTACCAATTTTCAAAGCATACCACATTAAAATGTCTTTTGTAGTTGGCCTAGTTTGTGCACTCAGTCTGAGCTGAAAGGAGCCTCACAAATCAGCCATTCACTAGTGTGTCTGGCGCAGGGGGTCATTCAGAGGTTACGAGGGCTTGGATGTATATAGAGTTTTACCATGCTGGGTTTAAGGGGTGAGTCAGCATTCACAAGCATTCAGACATTTCATAATGAATGCTGGTATACAGTTGAAGGCAGAAGTTTACATACACCTTGCAGAATCTACTAAACGTTAATTACAAAATGCATGTTATTTTTTATTTAGTACTGACCTGAATAAGATATTTTATGTAAAAGACATTTAAATATATAGTCTACAAGACAAAATAATTGTTGAATTCTAGTTGAATTTATAAATATGACCATAAATCCTTCAGGTCCCACAAATTCTGTGTTTTTTCAACATTTTTGTGTATTTGAACCCTTTCCAACAATGACTGTATGATTTTGAGATCCATCTTTTCACACTGAGGACAACTGAGGCACTCATATGCAACTATTACAGAAGGTTCAAACGCTCACTGATGCACCAGAAAGAAAAACGATGCATTAAAAGCAAGAGGTGTAAACTTTTGAATAGAATGAAGATTTTTCTTATTTTGCCTAAACATCACATTTTTTTCATTTAGTACTGTCCTTCTGAAGCTACAGAAGATACTTACATGTTTCCCAGAAGACAAAAGTTACATTTACCCTGATCAACATGAGTGAGCGTTTGAACCTTCTGTAATAGTTGCATACGAGTCCATCAGTTGTCCTCTCTGTGAAAAGATGGATCTACAGTCATTGTTAGAAAAGGGTTCAAATACACAAAAATGCTGGAAAACCACCAAATTTGTGGGACCTGAAAATTCAGCTTTGCATCAGGAATAAATCACATTTTTAAAATACTGAAATAATGTTAAATACTGTAGAGACTAATGCGGTGATATCCATCACACTAACTCCATCCTGTGACATAAATCTACTAATTTCAATCATCAAAGCAAAGAACAATTAGCCCTATTAAACACAACATTGTAAAACAGTATCTGGCTTGCCCTTCCTTTAATGTGCTTCCTAATGGCAATGGCTTCATTTCCTTTGGCTGGGTGCTTTTTCCCAGGAGGATGGAGGGAGAGGCCACTCCAGTCCCCTATGTCCCAGGCCCCTCATTGTGGGACAATAGCCCATCGACAATCCTGTAATTAGAACAGAATGTACGCCGGGTGAACTGAGCACCGCCAGGCACCTACTCATGTCTGTTTGAAGAGCTTGAGGAGACGGCCACCCCTCCAGAGCGCATGTTTTCTTTTCTCTCTCCACCGGTCACCTCCTCCCAGCCCAACTGCCTCTTGTCTCGAGGCCACATGTGACACTACGAGCTGCTTTAAGCTAGGAGTCGGTGCTCTCATGAACAAAGCAGGATTACTTGCGTTCTCTCATGTCTGCACTTAGAGGTCAATGTCTGTAAATCTAGAATCCTGCCACAATCATATTGATTTGTCCACTCATAAATTGGCTTTAGCTGAATGAATAAATATATAATGAACAATTACAAGCCATTTTGAATGGCTTTTTCTCCTTTATATAAGGTTTATCCAATTTCTGGAGCTTGAACTCAACCTCTCATCATTAATATTCCCACACACTGAAAACCTCTAACCCTGATGCCATTTCAATGATATAATAAATGATCTGTGGGGTATTTTGAGCTGAAACTTGACAGACACATTCTGGGGACACATGAGACTTATATTACATATTGAAAAAGTGCATAATAGGTCTCCTTAAAGTTTCATAATAATACAACCCTCCTGAATGTAAAAGTACCAAATTATTATTTATTTATTAGACGTGGAAATTTTTTCAACATACCCTAACTGTATTGACCGGGATCACACAGACTACTCATTCACATCGCAGAGACAAGACACGAGGAGAATTTGAGGTTAAAAAGTATATAAAAATAACCGATTGTTTTGCTAGATAAGACCCTGCTTCATCGGCTGGGATTCAAACTGCATTTTGGAAGTTCAAACTTGGGGGCACCATAGAAGTCCATTATATGGAGAGAAATCCTGAAATGTTTTCCTCAAAAAACTATTTCTTTACGATTGAAGAAAGACAGACATGGATATCTTGGATGACAAGGAGGTGAGTAAATTGTCTATAAATTTTTGTTCTGAAACTGAACTAATCTTTTAAGAGCCAGGGGTGTACACTTTTGAACAGAATGAAGATGAGTATATTTTTCTTACTTTGTCTATTTAAGTACTGCCCTTCAGAAGCTACAGATAATAGTTGCATGTGTCTGAGAGGACAGAATAAGTCAAATTTACCTTGATCTTCAAATTCAAATTCTTAATGCACTGTGTTTCCTTCTGGAGCATCAGTGAGTGTTTTGAACCTTCTGAAATAATTGTAGTCCATCAGTTGTCCTTAGTGTGAAAAGATGGATCTCAAAACCATACAGTCATTGTTGGAAAGGGTTCAAATACACAAAAATGTTGAAAACCAAAGAATTTGTGGGACATGAAGGGTTTTTCTGAAGAAGAGTGGGCAGTTTAACTAAGACAAACAAGGGACTCATGAACAACTACCACTAAACAAAAACATTTTTTTTTTTTTTTATAAATTATTTCTTCTTTTGTGGATTATATGTAAATGTCTTTTATGTGAAATGTCTGATTCAGGTCAGTACTAAATAAAAAATGACATGCATTTTGTATTATCTTTTTTTCTCTACTCAATTTAATAGTTTTGGCAGTAGAATACTGTTAAGTCTCATTAATAAACACTAGAGCCTTGAGAACAGCTCAGCATTAAAGCTGCAGACTGAAGGAAACTGAGATATTTTCTTTCCAAATATCTCCTCTAAAAGCCTTTCTAGACCTCTGCCCATCTTTCCCAGGCAGCCTGTGTTCTCTCCACAGTCCTCCGTCTCCCCTCCTAACCTCCCGTACACTCTCTTTCCCGGATCTGTGAATAGTTTACATTGAGGGCTCAGAGGAATGTGAGCTTCTACACCAGGCCTCTTTATTACATAACACTTTTACAGTCTATGTGTGCGTGAGCTGACTCGGTGAACAAACACAGGTCTGAGAGTCCTCTACCTCGGCTTGAGAATGATAAATAGGTGGTTATGCAAACACACATAAATCTAAACGCTACCAATGTAATCTCACAAGTACATGTGTGGTATGAAATGCTGTCAGAAGCCCCTGCCAAATAAAGCAAGTGCAAAAACTATTCATAAGCAATGTTTAACAGACGCACCTCTTCCATGGCACTGATGAGGTTCTGTGTGGATTTGCTGATTTCTCCTCCACCGACGGTAGCAGCACCAGTGCTCTGGTACATGGAATCTGGACTGCTGTGACCATTCATCTCTACGGTGTAGGTTGCCTTAGCTGGCCAGAAGAGCTGATTATGCATAATAAAGTAGACGGAAAATACGTACAGACCCTGAAAAAGAAGAATCACAAGTTCACAATCACAAGCAGATGAGTTCAGCATACTGCCACAGCAGACAAACAGAATTATTTCCTCTATTCTGTAGAGAGAAGTACTGGTTGTCCATATGATCCCTGTCAACAGATTTGTTACTTAAAGGAATAGTTCATCCAAAAATGAAAATTACTTACCCTCATGTCGTTAGACCTTTGTTCATCTTCGGAACACAAATGAATTAAATATTTGTAATGAAATTCAAGAGCTTTCTGACCCTGCATAGACAGCAACGTAACTGACATGTTCAAGGTTTGGAAAGGTATTAACATCATTAAAATAGTCTTTGTGACATCAGTGGTTCAATCTTAATTTTATGAAGCTACAAGAATGCTTTTTGTGTACAAAGACAGTACATACGTCATGGAACTCTTCTGAATGCGTGTCGAAGATCGAAGATCGTTTTTGTTTTCTTTGTGCACAAAAGTATTTTCATAGCTTCATAACATTAAGGTTGAACCACTGACGTCACATGGACTATTTTAACAATGTCCTTACTAACTTTCTGGGCCTTGAATATGTCAGTTGCGTTGCTGTCGATGCAGGTTCGCAAAGCTCTCAGATTTCATCAAAAAAAATCTTAATTTATGTTCCGAAGATAAACAAAGGTCTTAAGGGTTTAAAACTAAATAAGGGTGAGGGTGAATTGTAATTTTTGGGTAAACTATGCCTTTAAGCAGCAAGTTATGTTATATTACAAAAATAATCAAAGATAAATATATATATGATATAGCACAGCCTCAAGCCCCACTTATTTTATTTTTAGTTTTTTTTTATATATTGTGCATTTTAGCATGTGTAAATTAGGCATAACACATCAGCATTTCAGAACACAACTATTTTATATACACACCCTCTCATTTAATGTTTTAAAGAAGTTTCTTATGCTTATCAAGGCTGTTTTCACTTGTTCCAAAATACAGAAAAAAAAAATTATATTGTGAAATACTATTACGATGTAAATCAATGTTTTTCTATATTAATATACATTAAAATTTAATTTATATCTGTAATTAAAGTTGAATTTCTAGAATCATTACTTCAGTCTTCAGTGTCACATGATCCTTCAAAAATCAATCTAATATGCTGATTTATTATCAGTGTTAGAAACAGTTACGATGCTTAATATATTTTTTGAAACCTGTGATACTTTTTTCAGGATTTTTTGATCAATAAAAGGTTAAAAAAAGAACAGTATTTATTTAAAATAGAAAGGTTTTCTAACAATATACACTACTGTTCAAAAGTTTGGGGTCAGTAAAATTTTATTCTTTCTTTTTTTTGAAAGAACTTAATACTTCTATTCACCAAGGATGTGTTAAATTAATAAAAAGTGATAGCACAGACTCACATTGTTAAAAAAGATTTATATTTTAAATAAATGCTGTTCTTTTTAACTTGTTATTCATCAAAGAATCCTAAAAAAAAAACAAGTTGCATAAAAAAAAAAAAATTTGGCAGCACAGCTGTTTCCAACATTGATAATTCTAATAATAAATCAGCATATTAGAATGATTTCTGAAAGGATCATGTGACACTTAAGACTGGAGTAACAGCTGATGAAAATTCAGCCTTGCATCACAGGAATAAATTATATTGTAAAGTATATTAAAATAAAAAACATTATTTTATATTGTAATAACATTTAGCAATATTACATATTTTTTCTGTATTTTTGATCAAATAAATGCAGCCTTGATGAGCATAAGAGACTTCTTTAAAAAACATTAAATGAGAGGGTGTGTCCAAACTTTTGACTGGTAGTGTGTATTTTAAAAAATAAATAAATAAATAAATAAATGCATAAGCACAAAAATTCTTTCAGAAGCAACATTTCAAGCTATTTTCTAAAGTGGCCATTTGTTTGACATTCCAAATGTGTTTGTGCAAACTAAACAAAAAGAACAAACACCACCAATTAATCATTTAGTCTCAAATTCTAAATAATGTAACAGCATGACATCATTTCCCTCCCTCTTACATCATTGTCAATGAGGGTCTGACCAAACGCAATTTATATTGGGCGGCAGAACCCAACCAAATATTGCTGTAAACACACTTGTGCCAAATATCTCATGACCACCAGAAATGTCATAACAAATGGGACATGTGGGTGACAGACAGGCTGCAGGTGAAACTAAAACGCTTTTGGAAATACAGAGACATATAGAGAAAGTTTCAGAGGAATAGAGAGAGTAAATAAAGCGATATGAGTTCTTGCATTCTATTGATGATTTAAACTCTTCTCTCCTCACTTATCCACCTTTTTTGCCTTAAGAGTGGGTATGGCCATTCGTAAATTTTCTGGCTTCCGGTCTCATCTGCTTCCAGCTATTTTTAGCTGTACAAAACAGCTTTTTTTCTGCTTGATATTGCAAATTGGTGTGTCTTACCATATTATTTAAATGTATTATATTGGTTTGTAGTGCAAACAGTTTTACTGCACTTCGTTATTCTTCTCTTTATTTCCCTACAGCAGCTAATGAACCTTTAGTCTCACCCACAGGCTTACTTCCGCGTAAAAAAAAAAGGTGGATTTTTTCACCCTATTTAAATAATTAATAGAATAATCAATAAAACGCACACATACACAGGACACATTTCCTCAGAACTTAAACTTTCTTTGAAGCTGAATTGCACTGTGGCTCAGCATCAATGACAGGTAAAGTAAACAGTGGATGCAATCGCGCACACACATACCTCTTACAAAAATAGAGTATTGATTTGAGGCCTCATTTATAGACTATAAGTGGACAGCCCGTGATCCGCAGGGCAACTTTATCACTGCTACCCGAAAGACACACAAATGTCCAGAGGCCAAAGCCGCACGCTCAATTACTTCTGCTAGTTACATAACTGTTCTCAGTGCAGAACGGACAGGTGTGGTTTTTACTACCTTCGATATAAGGGAAATGAGTTGACACAATGCACCTTGTGTGAAATGGTGTGGAAGAACAGAAACCGCTGCTTAAAGCAATAGCCTTTACAGGAATAGTCCATCTAAATGTACTCATCTGCATCCGAATTCATTCAAGCTTTCAAAAAGACATAACAGAAACATCAAAATGACGCAAAAGCATAATAAAAAGTCATGATGTGTACATCATATTCTAAGTATTCTGAAGTCATACAATAACTTGAGTGAGGAACACACTTAAAATTAAAGGTGACATATCATGAAAATCGGACTTTTTCCATGTTTAAGTGCTATAATCGGATCACCGGTGCACCCCCCCCCATCCCCCTTCTAACGCCATAGCGCAAGTTTGAAAATAGTATGCTAACTGTTCTGTTGTTGGCTTTGTAGACGAGCACAGAATACTATTTAGACTCCCAGCCTCAGAGAGTAGTGGATTTATTGATTTATTTACTGTATAATATGCTGCTGCCACACTGATCTAATATAAACGTGATTTCTTTCCCAGCTGTTTACCTTCACAGACATAACTGACTGTTTTTGTCATTCCTGAGTGTTTTTAAGATAAACCTGTGTGTATTGGACAGTTTAAGCGCGATAAGACATGAAAGAGAACTAGTTTAGTACTCACATGCTGTGTAACAGCCGCTTTCTGTGTGTGAGCTTCGGATGTGTGCTCTCAGAAAAAGGTATATCAGAAGTTTCAGCTAATATGGGTTTAAAACGCATGATTTAAGCACGACAGACATGATAATCAAAACCAAACAAATATTTTTGGCAGAGTATCTGAGTTACGAGCTGTAAAGACAGCCCTGTTCTGGAAAAGGGGGCAGGGAGCAGCAGCTCATTTGCATTTAAAGAAACATGCAAAGTGTAGGATTAGAATAAAAAGTGTTGATTCTCTTTTTTTCTATTCTCACATTTTCTTCAAAACAAATTTTACAAGTTGGAAGCAATATAAACATTGCTGTTGACTACTCAAGAATGAATACATGTAGTGATTAAATGATTATCTGATCTGATGTAATCATTAATCTGATTCAGTGCAATGCTTGTCATCAACAACATTTCCATTCTTTGTTTTTATTAGCACTTGGCAGGATTTCTCGATTATACATCCTTACATCAGCTGAGGTTAATATAAAGCTGTTTACAGGCTCCCCAATCAGACAGGAACTAGCACCATTTATAACATCACAGCAGTTTAATTACGTTGACGGCAACAGCTATTGAGAAAATAAGAGGACGAGGATGGAAAATTAGCATCATGGAAAAAACAGCACCCATGAAAACAGCTGCTCAGGGCTTGATTATTGAAAACAGACTGAAGCATTTGCAGGAAATAAGAAGAATGTGCAGTGAAAAGTTAAAACTAAAATGTCAAAAACATATTTGTGTTTGACAAAACAACCTTATCAACCGTAACATCAACGTGTCCACGGATGTCTGTGCAGGGCCTCCCACGTTTGTGAATATTTTCCAGAGAAAGAGGTTGTGTTTTGTCATTGGCACTGTTGACATTTTATGTGGGCATTTGGAGTTTGACTCAAAGGGAGTCAAAACAAAATTTTGGTGTTATTCATGCTCTTTCTGGGTGAAGGGCATCATGTTCAACCCAGTCATGTTTTGGCTGTGGCAGAAAGAATAACAGCTTCTCTGACCTGCTATTAGTCAGTCTGTAATGTAGGACAAGCAGCACAGAAGCAGAACAAATAAGCTCAACTCTATCAACTGTGTGTTTATTTGTTGTTTACACGAACTACAACAGTCAGGAAACACTGAAGACAGAAAGCATTGATATGGATGTTTTTATCTTTTCTGCTGAGGGGAAGGATTTTTGGACTTGTCTGTTAAAATGTTACTTGTTGCAGGGAAACAGCTATGAAAGGCCATCTGAATTACACAGCCAGTCAATTTTGATGTTGCAAGACATATGCTTGCTACATTTTATGTCAATCATCTACTGTATCTGCTATTGCACTTCTAAACGATTCTGTTTTCCTTTTGTAAGTACAGATAAAAACTAGGTGCAAAATAAGAGAGTTATTAACAGCGAAGGTCCATCAGTCTAGACGCATTCATATTTACAATCGCTCTGCAAAACTTCATCAGTTCAAGTCATTTCAATAGGAACCTGTTTGATCAGGAGTTTAGCATGAGGGCGGAAAAGTTCACCATGAAGATTTTGCTTGTTTAAGTTACGTTTAAGTTACAGTGGTGGCCAAAATTATTAGAACACTAGTATTTCTAAAATACTAAAATGCTTTTATGTCAGTTATTTCTAACTTTTGCTGTAGTGTATCAGTAGGAAATAACATGTCCAAACATTCATTTTGCCATTAATTGTAATAATTCAGTGAGATTTTTGTGTGCACAAGTAGTCTAACAACAGCCAGTGCTTCATACTGAGATCTGATCTCATCATCATCCAGTCTGTCTGGAATGACATGAAGAAACAGAACAAACTGAGACAGACTAAATCCAGAAGAACTGAGACCTACCTGCAGAGCTACAGTACTGTTAAATAGTTTTAGGCTGTAAAAATGCTGTAAAATGGGGTTGCTGTCAAAAATAATGTCATAAATCAATTTTCTTTATCAATTAACTTCTTCTAAATTAAATCAACATTTGGTGTGACCACCCGTTGCGTTTAAAGCAGCTTTTGCCCTAGGTGCACTTTGGCATAACTTTTCAGGTAGCTTTGCAGGTAGGTCTTTTGAAGCATCTTGGAGACATTGCCACAGTTCTTCTGGATTTAGTCTGTCTCACTTTGTTCTGTTTCTTCATGTCACTCCAGACAGACTGGGTGATGATGAGATCAGCTCTCTGTGTGGAGCGCTGGCTGCCGTCAGACTCTTTGCGTATACAAAAATTTCACTGTATTATTGCAATTAATGGCAAAATTAATGTTTGGAAATGTAAACTAATATTTCCTACTGACACACTACAGCAAAGATAGAAATAACTGACTTATAACCATTTTGTAGCTGGTAAAAAAATACTAGCGTTCTAATAATTTTGGCCACCACTGAAAATGTAACATTATGCAACATTTTAACTCTTGAGTGAAAGGTTCAAACCTTAAAGAGTTATTAAGAGAAACCAGTGATAACTCTATCCAGCTTTATTAACCATGGTGGACTTCACTCATCTAGTCAACAGATAAACTGACTCATCATCATACAATGAATATAGCCAGTATCTTTAATATGATGCAATAAGTGCAATAAGTGCGGAGCGTTTGGAAATTAATGGGCTACAGTATCTATCTATATTATTTATCTAGAGGAGGAAAAAAGTATATGACACATTAGCAGACTGAGCAGTTGATAGTGAGGTGATTGTGAGAGTAATACATCTGTATTCAGAGACAAGATGGCTGTCTTAAACTAAAGGTGAAGAGCCTACTGGGCCCCTTAAATGTGAAGATTACCTGTATCGATCTATCTTCAGGATTAGGACTTATCTAATGCTTTTAAGCTGTGGACCATTAAGTCTAACTGAATGTGATTCTGAGGGTCAGAACTGACCACAGGTCACAACTTTATCACTTTCACACCGAGTTCAATGACAAAACTCTTGAGAGATAAGATTAGATTGCCCACATTGGTGATTTGGCTAGTCACAACATGCTCTCAATAAGGCCCTTCTCTATACTAAACTAAAACTATTTTATTATTTTTTTACATTTACAGTAATATTGTGAAATATACTAACTATTTACAAAACCTATTTTCTATTTTAAAACATTTTAAAGTGCTTAGGCTTAACTAACCCTAACCTAACCCTAAGCTCAAAAGTTTGCATATACCTTGTAGAATCTGCAAAATATTAATTATTTTACTAAAATAAGAGGGATCATACAAAATGCATGTTAATTTTTATTTAGTACTTACTTAATACTCAATAAGATATTTCACATAGAAGACGTTTACATATAGTCCACTTGAGAAAATAATAGTTGAATTTATAAAAATGACCCTGTTCAAAAGTTTACATACACTTGATTCTTAATAAAATGCTTTTTTGTTGTTTAATGATAATTTTTTTAGTCCCTTGTTTGTCCTGAACAGTTAAACTGTCCACTGTTCTTCAGATAAATCCGTTCTTTTTTTCAATATTTTGATTATATTTCCAACAATGACTGTATGATTTTGAGATCCACCTTTTCACACTGAGGACAACTGAGGGACTTATATTCAACTATTACAGAAGGTTCAAACATTCACTGATGCCCCAGAAGGAAAGACCATGCATTAAGAGCAGAGGGTGAAAATTTTTGGAATTTGAAGATCATGGTAAATTTATAATATCATAAATTTATAATAAAACTGCTAGTGGTGTCAATCAATTAAAAAACCTAATTAATCACACATTTTCCCTGAAATTAATCCTATCTGACATTAGTTTTTAATTATACTTTTATATTGCCATAATTTTACATTCATGCTTCAAATTAATGTAGAAACAACAAAGAACTTATACTCTTTAAAAAAATGCATTCCTAATATTTAACCATTGAATATAACCACTCAACATTACAGTATAATTGAGAGCTATCACAAAAAATGACTTCTAATTTAAGTGAACTTGAAACAATATTTACATAAACCCATTATAATATATGTGATATAGGCTACCCGTGTCCTTCAGCAAGAAAATATAGCCTAAAGTTATCAAAAACTAAATTATATAAAGATAAAGCTTAAAACTACAGAAGTTACTCAATTCCTCTTGCAATTTCATTGTTTAATTAACAGACATCACAGCTGCTGGTTATTAGGATATTTTGGCTGCTGTTACTTTTAAAGCTGCCACTGCTGAACTTGATATGGAACTGACACTGCTTTAAATGTGACCTATATATAATAAATACTTACATGCACAGTTTTAAGGCAGCTTAAATCTCCTTTTTCCTTTCTCCTTTTTAAATCCTTTTTCTCCTTCATGTCTTAACTGACGACATAACTATGACATTGCATACTGGCAATTTCATTTGGGTTTGAATATGATACAGCGCCTTAATTTAGCCTAATACAGCGCACACTGGCACATTTGCACGTACACTTGAAGAGTGCACGCTACGAGCACAATATAACGGCTGACAGGACAGGTAAATACGTTTTTAATGACATATACCGACAAAATCTCATCTGACCGCAGTTCACTGTTGTTCTACTGAAGCTCCTTGTCACGGTTGCCGTTTTCGTGCTCATTTGACTCGCATTTGGTGTTGAGGTGAAGCTAGAGCGCGCGTCTGAAAAGTCTCCTGTTTGATATATGCTCCTAAAGACATTCTGCATAACATATATCTAAATAAACACATTTCTTTAGCAGTTGTGAGTGAGGTGGCCAAACCTAGCCCCGCCCCTGCGTTAACTGACGTGCTAATAAAAAAAACACAGTTGTGAATCATTCAGGTAACAACACAGTATTAAGAATCAAGTGTATGTAAACTTTTGAATGGGGTCATTTTTTATCAATTCAACTGTTATTTTCTCTTGTGGACTATATGTAAATGTCTTTTATGTGAACTCACATTCAGGTCAGTAGTAAATAAAAAATAACATGCATTTTGTATGATCCCTCTTCTTTTGGTAAAATAATTAACATCTTGCAGATTCTCTTAGGTGTATGTAAACTTTTGATCTCAACTGTATATCATATTGTGTGCATGTTCTTACCAGAAAGATGTTGAAGATAACAAGGAGGATCAGCATCCACAGGTATCTGTAAGCCATGTGCAATCCAGCCCAAAGACAGACCAGAGTCACCAAAGCAAACAGATACAACATCATGGGCACCTCTGAAGAACAAACAGAGAGAAATTCAGTTGAGTTGTATGATCAAATTTGGAAAAATAAATAAATACATAAATGTTTCCTAAAGTGCAAGATGGCAACATTTGAAGTTAATGTATTTGCAGGAAAATCACAAAAGCTTTACTCATCAGTTTTCACATGCATGCATGAATGCTGACTGTGCTGTTTTATCTGTGCCACATACAATGCTGCCAGCAGCCATGGGTGCTGTTTTCAGTTATAGAGCGAGCCGGCCAGGCATGCTTCAGTTTTTCCATAGTTCAGACAAGCTTTTCACATGCAGCTCTCGCTCTGGCACGGGAGCCATGTGGGCACGTTTATTGACCTGGGGCAGGAGTCCAAGATGGCTGCCAGCGAAAACAAACAAACCCAAATAACAAAAGAAGGAGAATAAAACGAGTTGTCTCATTAAGCAGGTCACATTCCAGAGAATGTTCTGGGGTTAATGATGGCAGCAATGGGTACAAAGTACTTTGCACATGAGTGTTCTTCTTGTGGGCAAACAATGCCTCTCAGTGCCAAGAGTCACTCAAGCATACTGGCATAAGGACTTTAACCAGGCTGACTGTTTTACTTCAACAAAGGTTATGAGTTTAATTGCTGAAACATTTACTCAGCTTGAGAGGGAGAGGAGAAAAATATGTGTTGCAAACACGCTACTGACCCGACATTCTAGCATCAACATCAGTAATCATTTACTTAAAGTCATGGCATTATGAACATGAGCACTGGGGTTTTGCATTTTGATCATTTTGTGAATTTGAATACTCAGCAGATAAAAGTACACATGAACCTATTTATGCAAATAAACAATGACGCAATACAGCAACTACCAGTCAAAATTATCTAACCCAAATTACAACAAACAATGAAAGACTGTTGGTGCCGATAGCCTCATGGGCTGCAACAAACGATTATTTTGATAATCGATTAATCTAACGATTATTGCAATTAATCGACTATTACGATTATTTCACTGATCACTGACTATTGAATACTAAGCGCTATATAATTAGATGTGATGTGACTGGAGTGCTGATTCCAGAGCTGCAAACGTCGCTATGATCTGATGCTTTCTCAGCTGCTGTTTTCTCACTGCTGTCATTTTTGAGAAGAAAGCATAAGGAGCCATTTGCTCTTTATAGCTCTAGCGGTACTTTGATGTCACACACCGATCAGTCTGATGGTGATGACCCGCTTCAAGTTGAACAAGCCTAATGATTCAATGGACTATTCATGAAGAACTATTTAAATCATTCCTGAATGAATCATTTAAACGAATCAAATAAATTTACCACCACCTACTAGCAGTTTTAGTTTATTATTTAGAGTATCATTTCATTAAAGAAAACATTTCATATTTCCATAGTATAGTAGGTATAGTTCCAAGGTATAGTTCACGCACCCAAAAATCACAATTATTTACTCACCCTCATGGTCCAAAAGAGTACATGTAATTAATTTTATCAAACAAAATATTTACTTTTTGTAACATCTGTTTGATGCTTTACACAACGACTTTAAATGATTTTTTGCTGAGTAATTTCTCATGCAAATTTAATGTGCGATAATTTGCAATTAATTAGATTAATTAATCGCCACATCATGTACTTTTTTTTCCTCGAACAGCAAATCAGCATATTAGAATGATTTCTGCAGGATCATTTGACACTGGAGAGTAATGATGGTAAAAATTTAGCTTTGATCACAGGAATAAATTACATTTTAATATATATTCAAATAGAAAGCAGCTATTTTAAATAGTAAAAAATATTTCACAATATTACTGCTTTTGCTGTATTTTAGATCAAATAAATGCAGGCTTGGTGAACAGAAGAGACTTCTTTAAAAAAACATTAAAAATCTTACTGTTCAAAAACTTTTGACTGATAGAATTGTGAAAAAAAAATACATTTGAAACTTAAAATTGTGAATTAAAAAAATAATTGAACAATTTTATCAGTTTCAATAAATAAATAAATGATTCAGTTTTGTGTTTTCATGTCCAATCATTGGTGTCACCCATGAATCTTTTCACTTCTCGTATGTTACTTAATACCACTTCCTTTGGCTCTACTAACACTTCTGGGGCCACCGGCAATGCATTCATGATTTTTATGTTGGCCAAAGTACACAAACAGGCAAAGCTGTGGCTGATAATTAGCGAGAGAGAGAGGCAATTGTGTCATTGTTTCTATCAGCAGGCCTTATTTGCATCCACTCACCTCGTCGACCTCCTGAGAACCCTGTTTTTAATTCGTACATTTAATGAGGGAACAAACAAGTGCGGCTCCAGAATGGAGAACCGGCTGACTCATCCATCATGCTCTCCTTTCATTACATAAACATGGACGTGAGCTCGGCCCGGCACTTCGAGGGCTCCAAACAATAACAGAAGCATTCTCTTTTTTTAATAAAGCGCATTCAGCGCTTATTTGTTTTACAACTTATGCATCCGTTCACTTATGAGACGACCAGGAAATTCAGTGAACAAACGGAATACTTTCTTTGATGGCCACAATTGGACAATTAGAGGCTGAAATGAGACAATATATTAGCTCTATTTGTTCTAGCACATGATTGAAGCATATTAGATGCAACAGCAGATGTGCAGAACACAGATCTAGGGAAAAAGAATATTCATCGGTTTAACCTCCACAACACAACGCTTCCCCCGGTACGCTTACCACATCCCTGATGATGGAAAACAATCACGCATGCACCTGCAGCCTTGTTCGTGCATGCCGGCGTCTAATCAAATTAAGCCATGCAAACACCCTGCAAGTTCAAGAGAGATTTCAAATAATCCTCCAAGCGTCATTGCTGATATGTGTGCATGACACAAAAAAAAAACAACAACAACAACAACAACAGCAAATGAGATTATAATTGGCTTTCATTAGAGTGAATGAGGGTGAAGAGAATCAGTCCAATCCAATATCGGGCTTCCTTCAGGGACAAGACTTGCTGTTTGAGAACATGGTGTCCTGTGCCTTCGGTGTCAGCGCCGTCCCAGCACGTTTCACCAGCAGAACTAATGCGCGCGCATTAACATCTGTTCTTTTGCTGCTGCTTTGATGTTAATGTGGCTCTGATGACACCATGAGTGCAAAGACAAACAGAGTCATAGGCCATGCATGACTGACACATCTCTGGGGTGAGCAGCGCAAGACCTGCCAGCAGAAGCAGGCAAACATTACAAAAGACTTGGCTGAGAAAAGTAGGCCACACATTCCTCATTTGATAGACAACACATGGCACAGGGCCGAAGTTTAACAACAGGTTAACACAAAAATGACATGGTCGTTGTCTCCACCTGTCTAAGTTTACCTACTGCTCTTACATTTACTTTGTAGTGTAAATTATACTGGTACACTTTTTCATTTTTATAAACATTACTTCCATTCCGAGTATTTCAGAAACATTCAACTTTATTATATTTCTCTGTTCTTCCACTCGTTTATTGTTCTGCATAAGAGACTCCACTTTGTATGTGCTGTTCTCTCTCCATGTTCTTCCCTCCCTCCTTTCCCTGACTGCCTTTGCTTTCCATCTCTGTAAGCACATTCCAGGCTGTGGTCTGGGCCTGGCTGCCTCTGAAGCAGCAGGTTCCCAAACCCTGAGGAACCATCTCTCTGTTGGAGCGGAACTGGCTAGAACACTTCCTCTATCAATGAAAACCAGGCTCTCAAGAGGCCATGGCTTAAACACAAGTGCTGTACACAACACTCTGATGTTTCCATTAATATTTCAACAATGAATGACTAAAAATAAGTTTAAATATAATACACTAACAGTCAGATTTTTTGTTGTTGTTGTTGTTAAAAGTCACCAAGCCTGCATTTATTTGATCCAAAGTACAGCAAGAAAAGTCAAATTTTGAAATATTATTTACCATTTAAAATAACTGTTTTCTATTTGAATATATTTTAAAATGTAGTTTATTACCGTGATTTTTTTTAGCATCATTACTCCAGTCTTCACATGATCCTTCAGAATTCATTCTAATATGCTGATTTGCTGTTCAAGAAACATTTTTATAGAAATTAATAATTATAGAATTAATATTTTTATTTAGCAAGGATGCCTTAAAAGTGATGATAAAGACATATATGATGTTACCAAAGATTTATATTTCAGATAAATGCTGTTCTTCTGAACTTCCTTTTCATCAAAAGCATAATGTGCTAATTAATTGACTACATTAAATAATCCAGAAACTACTTTCTGTGCAAGTACAGAGAGAGAGGGGGGAAACAAATCCACTAGAACCTGTCAATCAATCACAATCTAGATTTCTGCAGTGGTGATTTTAAAGGGCACCTATTATGCCCCTTTTTACAAGATGTAATATTGGTCTTGGGTGTCCCCAGAATGTGTCTGTGAAGTTTTAGCTCAAAATACCCCACTGATCATTTATTATAACATGCGGAAAATATATTTTTTTGGGAATGTTTAAAAAAAGAGATGTTTTGGTATCACTTTAAATGCAAATAAGCTACATATTCATGTCCCATCTTCAGAAGAGGTGTAGCGTATTATCTCTGCTTTGCATACCTAGGGCAATATACAGTCAGTAGAAGCAACATGACAGAGCGAGAGAACCAGTGTTTAGCCGTACATGAATGAACTGGAGTCAGACACAGATAAAGGAGAGACGGTTCAGAATGGTTGTTTGATACATTTATGTACTTGTTTATGTACTTGAGTTTTCACAACCCATTTGGAATGACAGTTGAGAAACATACACACAAATACATTGATAAAGTTTGCGATGTGCTTTAATAAAACGGCACGCACACAAATACGGCTAAAACGTTAGTTAAGCACTATAAGGACATTATTTTGAGGTGCATTACCTTCAAATAAGTGGCTCAGATGTTGGAAGAAAATGAAGACTCTTATGTTTAGTCTTGCATCCAAACAAAATGCTGGGATTGCTTACGAGAAATTGTTGACATTAAAGCTGAGAAAATAGAGGACAGCGTACAACCAAGCACAACTCGCTGAGGGCGGAAACTATGGTAAGGACTGTCAGTCAGCGGCAGTGGGCGGGGCCTAAACAATGTGATGTCACACTGCTCAGTGAATCAAAACGACATGTCTAATGAGACTGATTTGGTTTAATAGGGATTAAATTGTCATTGTAGGGTGGTTGTGTGCACACACTGCCAACATACATTTATGTCCAAACACTAGGGCTGCCCTTGACTAAAGATTTTTCTGGTTGATTAGTAGGTTTTTCATGTCTGTCAGGCAAGTATACACAGAGTTTCGAAGTTTCGCACTCAAGTTCACAAAGACCAAGACAGCAGAAAGCACATCCTGTTTGTTTTAATTATTTTACAAAAGCACAACATTTTGTTGTTATTCTGAGTGCACACGAATAAACAGAGTCTTTGCAGGTTCAAAAGGTGTATTACTTTTAACTGTATGACCAAAAATGACCGTATCTCCATCTGTCACGCAGAGAGCACACTACTGTTCAGCTTCCACACTCCACACAGACACTTGAATAACGCACATTTTTCTAGGTTAACGTTAGATTGAGCGGCCATGTAAAGTTACTAGTGTTTACATATTTCAGATGAAAAGCCATATCTGAGGTCGATGAATGATGGGTGAGCATTTGGATGTCCTGCCAGATGTACTATATTATGACATAGACCAGCCGTTAACAATCTGTCCATCACGGACTGCGTGACTTTGCCACTTCCTGTGGATTTTTTTGTCTGCAGCTAAGCGACTAATAAAATTTTGGTCGACCAAGCCTCTTCTCGTCGACCAATGGTTAGTCGACTATTAGCCCTACCAAACACCATGTAAAAGTGGATTTTGCATAGTAGGTGCCCTTTAAATATGCCGATGGTCCAAGAGATAAATGATGATATTAATTAATATATATATAATGATGGCATAATATAACATTTCACTAGAATGTTTTTCTAGAAACAAAGTTCTCTTAGGAGTAGAAGACCCTCAGCATGAGAAGGAAAGCACTGAGGTCCACTGCGGGAAAACAGCAAGGCCCAAATGTGAGACAGTACTCTGGCTCCTGTTTAAGATGCCAAAGCAGCTGTCACAACATTCAGCTGTGGTTCAACTCAGAGGATGAAAGACCTTCCTTTGTCTCCCTCTTGAGTGAGCTAACATCTGCCTGGCCAACAGCTTCAATGATAAGAAAAGAAAAAAAAAACCACTAAGAGACATGGGTGGCTAAAGAAGAGGATCTTGGTAAAGAGATGAAAGAATGAGAGAGCAGGAAGAGCTGAAATCTTCCAGTAAATCTGCTGGAACACCAGAGGTGTTCTTTGAGAGAAGAAACAAACAAAGGCTTAAGATGGAAGTACATACTAGATCAACATGCTCTTTGGAATCAAACACTTGATAGTCTTGTGTGTGTTTGTGTGTGTGTGTGTGTGTATACGTGTGCTTGTGGGTGACATTTGGACATCCTGCTCTTTCCTCTGAACTGTGGGTGTGGGGAGCGTGTCTGGCTTTACGCCAGCGTTCTGACCAGACGCTCCATACAGCATGTTCTCGAGAACTGAGACCTCTCTAGGGAAAACCTAATAGTGTTTTGGCATAAAAAAGAGCGGCTGGACAGACTCTACATCAGTAGATCAGCAAATCAGCAAATATTAAACCAGAGGTGAGATCACAATAAAATAAACAAACATTTTAAATAAAATAATTTAAAGTAAAAAAATACAGCATCATACATCAAATAAAGCAATAAGGTGTGATACATTACAGTAATCCAATTTTAAAAATTATTCATTTTCAAAGTCTTTTTCAAAAGTGTGTATGTCTACTGTATGCAAGTACTGTCTAAAAAATCCATTGCTTGCCATTTTCAGCTCAGCTCAGCTTCCAAATAAAACACATGTATTTTAACTTAATAGGGTAATTTATGATGATTGTTTTTAACAGAACAAATGGATCCAGACTCTAGACTTTGGATCAAATCCTAGGAAAATTATGTAACAGCATATAGTGTTAGTGATATAAGCAGTTAAGTCATATAGATATGAGATGTGAAATGGACAGTGTTTATAAGCAGTTGAAATAGGATAATGATGATAAACAGTGATTTAGACTCTAATACCCTGCCTCTGTGACTTTACAGGCTGTAAACGCTTTATGCAATCATGAACTGTGGTGTTTATTATGCATGACCTAGGGATCAAATGTCTGCAAGCCAAGTCATTACCAAGCAAATACAGAGAAAACACAGTGGGGCTGAACACTGAAAGCATATTGATAGTCTTCCATTTTGACTGAAAAAACAAACAAACAAACAAAAAAACAATGATTAAATCTGTTTTCAAGTACAATTATCTGAAAGATCATAAAAAGCATTTGTTGAGTTCCGTCCCTTTTGTTACTATCAAAACTTGCTCCCTAAATCGCAAAGCACATCTAGTATGGTGATTACCCACAGCAGTAGATTCCAAGAAACAGTTAATTTGACCTAGGACATCTTATCGCTCTTAAATAGTCATAATTTTCTTCAAACTGCCTTTGGATCTTTATAGGCTAGCCTACACAGTACATAAAGTATTGAAACAGCAAATACAGTTGGTTTCCGTTTAATTTAAAAAAATAAGTATTACAAATACGGAATTATGCAAGATGTTTTTGGCTGGATTTTGCAGTTATGTCTAATGAATAAGGAAAATGACTATATTTAGGTCCAGGAAAGGCGTTAGCATAAAAAAGGTCAAATATTTAAGGTTGAGCATTGCATTTGTTACAGTATCTATTAATCTTTGTAATTTGAAGTATGAAAAAGGTCCCACTTTATATTAGGTGGCTTAAACTACAGAAGGCAAAATAAGTAAAATTTACACTGATCTTCAATTGCAAGCTCTTAATGCTTTGTTTTTTTGTTGTTTTTTTTACATCTGGAGCATCAGTGAGTGTGTGGACCTTCTGTAGTAGCTGCAAAAATGAGTCTCTCAGTTCAGGCAAAATGATACTGTCATTGTTTAAATTTCCCAAAAATGCTTTAAAGCCAAAGAATTTGTGGGACCTGCAGGATTTTTCTGAAGGACAGCGGACATCTTAACTGTTCCGGACAAACAAGGGACTCACTAAAAAAAACAAAAAAAAAACCCGCTGTGGATCATTCATGGAACAACAAGTATTAAGAATCAAGTGATCTCTCTTATTTTGTGAAAATAATTAACATTTTGCAGATTCTGCAAGGTGTATGTAAACTTTTGACCTCAACTGTAATAGTTAAAGCCACCTAATATAAAGTGGGACCAAAAAGATGAATAAAATATTATTAAATGTTGAAATTAACATTAACTAAAGTTAATAAATCCTAATGTTATTCAATGTTAATGTTAACTTATTGTAAGGTTTTACCAAAAAAGCAAAATAAATGAATTGTATTCATATAATATTCCTCAAAACCCCCACAGCGTACAATCAGTGAGCTGTTCCAGTCATACTCCACCACATAAACATGCCTCATTAAAAGAGCCGAAGGATTAGTCCTGAGCCAATAAGGCTATTCCAAGAAAATTACGGCATTGTGAAAAAGCTCTACTTCCCTTAAGATCACACTGAACAACTGCAAAAGCCAAATTAAATCTTTAAATAGGGCTGTGGTAATTATCTCCCACAGGCCTTGGAAAGAACACCTCTGCCTAGCGGCTAAAGGTTGACTCCTTAATATCTTGGCTCTAATGCGGTTCTTCAGAGGCTAAAAAACTCCAGACATTTTATAGAGCACCCTAGAATATCTCAAAGGCACAGTCAGAATTATCCATCACCGTGCAGCTTCTAATAACACGGAGAGTTTGCACTGGAGCTTCGACAACTGGTCATCAAATACAGTATAGTGGTATAGTGTCAAACCATGCATAACTAAATTACACTTTCAGTGAACCAGGAACTGAAGACACATTTGATTTCATTTTGTCATCTAGCTGATAATTACTTAATTTAGATCATTAAGTTGACAGTTAAACAGAACTGAACTTGCATCTCTGTTCTTGGGTGAAAGGATATCTATTATATATATAAATTTAGTTTCCCACAAGTCGACCTCCCCACCAGGAAATGTTCTTTTACTCATTGTGTCCATTTCATCCCTGCTCTGAGATGAATGTTTGGTTTGACAAGTAATCAAGCAGTAACACACCCAGGCAGAACCAACATCTAAGAGCCGCAGTGTGTTAACAGGAAAGAGCGAGTTTTCTAAACGCACATTTATCTGACTGTGCTTGACAGTCATTAAACATATCCGGCATGATAGAGCAAATTTGCTGCATAATGTATTTGCTTACGTCTGTGTGTCCTGCAATATGAAACAGCAAGCGTGGGAGTTCTACACTGAAGTCATTGTGTTTGCGAGCAAAGGGTGGGCTGACGGTGCGACCCTCTGTAATAAAGTTGAGTGGTTTAGGATTAGCCCGCTGTGCTGCGAGCATGCTTGCGCACAAAGAGGAAAGCTAACATGGCACATGGCAACCCCTTCTGACCACCCACACGCACACTGTACAATACCACCATTTAAAGCACACAGTAAACAATGAAACCATCACGGTGGATTAACAAGTGAAAGCCAGTGTTTTACATGCTAATCGCTAGTTGGAAGGTGCTGATATTGGTCATTTTGAGACTAAACGAACACCAAAGAGACAATGAGCCAGTTAAGAATTTGACTGAGTTTAAAAACAAGTCTGACAACATGTATTTACTCAGAAACTAGTTACAATAGATTTTATCCACGGATCTCCAATCTACACAAAACTGCTGAGAGCTGAGGACTACACAAAGAAAAACATTATTTAGAGGGCGTGTAATTGTTTGGAAGGCAGTGCAATATTCCTGAAAGCACAGCTCTGGGCAATCTGATTGCTTAAGAGCATGAGACTTTCCAAGGGAAAGCACCTTTCTCTTAGTTTTTGCTTTCTGTTTCTCTAGTATTAACATCAGTTCCTTACATTCAAAGCACTGATTTCCTGGAACATGTTGACTGCAGTGCCAAATGTTTGACCTACTTAAATGAAAGGATACCTTGAGGCTAATTATTTCCCAACTTTTGTGTAATAACACAAGCGTACACACCTGAGCTGTTTGTTCGGCCTCGGTAGACATCATCGTAAGCCTTCCATTGCTGAGTGACTTGATATGCATGGATGAAGATCACCAGGACCCCCACCAAACAAATGAGAGGAACCAGGGCGGCCGTACAGAGAGCTGCATATACATTGGGTATGAAGCACCTACAAAGATGACAAAAAAAAAATAAAAAATTGTCAGTACACAAAGAGAATTGGTATTCAGGTTTATGGTTGTGTGATTGTGTCTTCAGTACTCCATGGAAGAAAGAACGAAAGTAAAATGGGTTTGGAACAACATGATGGAAGGCCTTGTTAATATCCTGAGATTCTCTCTTTTTGTCTTTCTCTGACTCTTTTCCTCCTATCTGAGGAATTTCTTCCAGTGGGGATTTGTTTTTGTCCTGTATGCAGTTATGAAGTCTCTGACTGGAAAAGCTTTGGGAAACTCAATCCAGAGTAATCTTGTTATGACGTGATCTGTATCAAAATAAGTAGGAGTTGCATTCTGTTCACAGGCCTGGCATCTCTCTGTCCAGACAAACAGAATAGACAAACACAGCCTGTGCTCATTTCATAGAGGAGAAATGGCACAATGTAGCCATAATAGAATTCAAAGCATGTGAAAAGCCTGTAGGAAAATAAACAGCCCATTTTTCACTAGACTTCATCTGATCAGAATTTTGAAACACTGGCCTGGTTTAGCACAACATACTGTATATCTTTACGTATAAGCCACATAAAAACGGATTTTTGAAATAACAAATAAACAGGTGATTCATTTTTCCAGTTTACCAACGTTAAAAATATTGCATGGGTGGAGTGTTGGCCACCCCACTCACAACTGCTGTTTCTCTTTTTTCTTGATAAGCATTGCATTTAGTCACAGAACGTTGTTCACTCGACACACCAGGCACTAGTCAAGTGAGCACAGGAACTGTACAGGTAATGCTTCATTAGAGTGAGCTGTGTTTAACCAAATCTCTACCCTTCTCACACAGAACAACCTTCTGGACAGCAACCAGTCTGGTTTCAGAAGTGGACATTCAACTGAAACTGCCTTGCTCTCAGTTGTCGAAGCCCTAAGACTGGCAAGAGCAGATTCCAGATCATAAATACTTATCTAGCTGGAACTGTCCACTGCTTTTGAAATGGTTAACCACCAGATCCTCTGGTCAACCCTATTGGCAAAGGGCATCTCAGGAACCGCACTCCAGTGGTTTGAATCTTACCTCTCAGACAGGTCCTTTAAGGTATAGATATCTTGGAGAGGTGAGGTATCCATGTCGCAAAACCTAGCAACTGGGGTGCCTCAGGGCTCAGTTCTTGGACCACTACTTTTCTCTGTCTACATGGCATCACTAGGTTCTGTCATTCAGAATCATGGCTTTTCATATCACTGCTATGCTGATGACACTCAGCTCTACCTCTCATTCCATCCTGATGATCTGACGATAGCTGCTCGGATGTCTGCTTGTCTAACAGACATATCTTGCTGGATGAAGCACCATCATCTTCAACTCAACCTTGCCAAGACAGAACTGCTTGTGGTTCCATCAAACCCATCATTTCATCACAATTTCACCATTCAGTGAAACATAGCACATCAACCATAAGTCCTTCAAAAACAGCCATAAACCTTGGAGTTGTGACTGATGATCAGCTGACTTTTTCAGACCACACTGCTAAAACTGCCCAGTCCTGCAGATTAGTTTTATTCAACATCAGGAAGAGAATGCGGATGCGAGATTAATTTTTAACGAGCCGAACGCATGTCACACCTCTCTTCATCAATTTGCACTGGCTACCAATAGCTGCTTGCATAAAGTTATAAAAAAAAGATGCCATTAAACTAATACTAAAAATGCAGTTTTTTTAATGTTGTTTCTACATTCATTTAAAAATTATTGCAATAAAAAGTATATTTAAAAACTAATTAATCGTGATTATTTTCAGAAAAAAATGTGAGATTAATTCATGAATTATTAAAGTCGATTGACAGCACTAAAATAAACATTTAGCTTAGTATGTATGCACAAATCTCTTTTCTAGTTTCTATACGTGGAAAGTAACTATGGCAACATAGGGGTTTCTCTTCAATTCCATCTTATCAGGAATTTTATCTAGATACTTGTCATACGATAGAAACTACTTTAGACACAAACACAAGTCAAACATGTTCATCCAGTGCATATTCATGTAGAAAAAACAATGGAAAACCACTGCAAGAAATGCAAAAACAAATTAGTTTGAATAGGGCCTTACAAATGTCAGTCTGTCTAGTTTTGTTCTCATTTAGTTTATTTACTTATATTGTCAGTAAAGGTTTCTTGCACCAAAATATCTATTTCTAACAACTGTTTTTCTACAGTGTTGTTGTTAGCTTAAATAAAACAATATAGATTAGATTAATTAGATTAAATAAATAAAATAATTTAAATGTGGCCTTAACAAAAAAAGGAATACAACTAAAGGTAAATAGTAAAAAATAGAACAGAATAAATAGGAAAATAAATAATAGTAACAAAATAACTAAAAAAAAAAAAAAAAATAAAATCACAAAAAATGACTAAAATTAACTAAAGAAAATAAAGGCTAACTGGCTAATTAAACTGTGGAAGTAATGAAAGACATTAAAAAATAAATCACTAGACTGGTGAGTAATTAGATTATTTTGTAATGCTAAATTCTGGCAATAGTAATGTGACCAGTTTCTATTCACACATACAGAAAGATTTAATCCGTGTTAAAAATCTGACCTTTAAACTAATGTGCTTCTATTTCTACAACCATCTGATTCCTCCCAGGCCGCTGAAGCCCTATGGTACGGGAAAAGGCGAGAACCACGGTGGCTTGTGAGGTGAGGTGACATCATTTGTTTGTTCGTGGAGAGAAAGAAAGCTGTTCGGCTTTCATGAGTCAACTGGGAGTTTACTTGCTAAGAGCTGCTTTGAGACAGGGTGGAGAGGAGTGTCCGTAGTCTTCTGTTATCACTACAGGCTTGGCTGGGTCGAAACTAAACGTATGCACAGTCACAGCTTGTGACCTCATACACACAGAGGGGCTAAAAATAGCAGCTCTTCCCGACCTACCAATAACAGACCCCGACCACACACAATCTACGTAAACAGGCCAAAGAAGAAGTGTATATGAGACTGAAAATTGCTTACAATATAATAACACAGGAAATGAGTAACTACATGAGTAACTATGAGTCCAAAATGTGAGCTTTTACACTGGTGGGGTTCATGAAGGGCTTCATGGGGTTCAAGGGAACGTCTACGAACTATCATGCTTTACTAGTGAATATGTACAAACAAATTTGTTACCTGAATATGATATAACATCCCATTTGACATTTATGGATGCCCTGATTTGCAAACAAAATGATTAATAAATAAACTAAAGTGAAATGTTTCTTTGTTAATTCTACAAAGTATTATTGAAAATGTACCAGTGCTTTTCAAATCCCTAATACTCTACTGTGTAGGTTTACTATGGTATGCCCTCATTTAGTTAGGTAAATATAGCATGTGTGTGTGTGTGTACAGTTGAAGTCAAACGTTGACATACACCTTGTAGAATCTGCAAAACGGTAATTATTTTAACAAAATAAGAGGGTTTATACAAAATGCATGATATTTTTTATTTAGTACTGACCTGAATAAGACATTTTACATAAGACGTTTACATATAGTCCACAATAGAAAAGAATAGTTGAATTTATAAAAACAAATCTGTTCAAAAGTTTACATACACTTGATTCTTAATACTGTGTTGTTACCTGAATGATCCACAGCTTTGTTTTTGTTTTTTTGTTTTTGTTTAGTGATAGTTGATCATGAGTGTTTGTTTAAACAGTTAAACTGCCTGCTATTCTTCAGAAAAATCCTTCAGCTCCCACAAATTCTTTGGTTTTTCAGCATTTGTGTGTATTTGAACCCTTTCCAACAATGACTGTATGATTTTGAGATCCATATTTTCACACTGAGGAAAACTGAGGGACTCAACTATTACAGAAGGTTCAAATGCGTATGATGCTCCAGAAGGAACAATGCATTAAGAGGGGTGAAAACTTTTGTACAGAATGAAGGCATGTACATTTTTCTTATTTTGCCTAAATATATATATTTTTTCATTTAGTACTGCCCTTCAGAAGCTACAGAAGATGAAGCCCAGTAGACAAAATAAGTTATTTCTACCCTGATCTTCAAATTCAACAAGCGTTTACCCCATTCTTAATGCATTGTGTTTCCTTCTGAAGCATCAGTGATCATCTGAAACTTCTGTAATGACACAGTGTTAAGAAACAGGGGTTGTTTTTTTAATTAAGCTATTATTTACTCTTGTGGACTATATGTAAATGTCTTTTATGTGAAATATCTTATTCAGGTCAGTACTAATAGGTACTAATAATAAGCATTTTGCAGACTCTGCAAGGTGTATGTAAACTTTTGACCTCAACTGTATGTGTGTGAGAGGGAGAAAGAGAAAATTCACAAACTTACAGATCTCCTTGCACCAGGCCATACACACTATGAATGCTCCATCCAAAGCCTCCCAGCAGGACTACGACCAAAATGATGATGACCAGAGCAGGAAGTCCCCAGCTAAGCAGGAAGTAGAGAAGATAGCGTCGCTCTGTGTGTTCATCATTCATCACCAATATCTGCCAGAAGTTTATGGCCTGGGAAAGACAACACAAATGTTACTAAATAAATAAACAGAAAATGATAGCTGATTAATGTTTTGATAAGACTAGGAACCAAAACCCAACTACCAAATGGACATCTGCTGGCTATCTGTTGGATGTCACTGCAACATCAGCTATTAGTGCTATCAAGAACTAATACTTACTTGGTCTATGCATTCAGTTAGCCTATTTTACTTTTGGAGAGGGGGTACTTAAACAGAAAGATCAAAATTAAGTTCTGAGCTAGCACCTTCATCCATTAGTATTAGCTCCATAAATGGATAGGAACTGCGGCAGCTCTGTTTTGCTGTGCTGGGATCTTGGATAAGAGATGAAGAGAAAAGAAAAGCTGGCAGAATGCTGTATTAGCTTTTGGGTGTCCAAACAGTCTGCAATCCCTCTCCAGCCTCTTTGCAATTATGGAAGAGGTTGGCACCCTGCCACTGAGATTACCCTGTTTCGCAACATCCATTGATCCGTCACTTCAGTATAGGGAGTCTCTATTGAACGACTATTTTTGCACAGGCTGAAACACGAGTCCCAGTGCAAAGGAAAGAACTCTTAGATCAATAGTTTTCATTGATAAAGTGTGTTTTTTTTCAGCTCCCTTTTAAAGTAGGTGTGGAACATTTGAACTGTTTCCATTGAAGGCTGGAATACACTACACTTTTGCTCAGATTTGCAGTCTAAGGGAATCAACAGCAGTTGCCAAAAGTCTGTAGATTTCAAGCAGTCAAAGTTGACAAATCATGTAGTGAATAAAAGGCACACATTAAGTTTTTTTTAGCTACAGATTATGATTCCATCCAGTCAGAGGATATTGAACATATTTGATATTTTAAGCCAGTTGGTTTTATTATGTCTTCTAGCAATGAGGCTGTGTTTCTGTGCAAGTTTGTTGTATTCAAAACAACCTGAAAGTGCGGAAGTGTGTGATTCTCAGTTGTTTAGTGTATGATGGACAGTTTTTCTTTGTAACTATTAAATGAGTCATGAACTTTTTAAATATAAGTGGTCATTGTGCTATAAAAGCATCCTGTAAGTTTCAGAATTCAAAACTTTCTCATTAATCTAAAAACAGCTTATATGGAAGCCAATCTGCCAAATCGACAGGTTGTGGAATGTGCCACTTTGTGTTGTAATAGTGTGGATAAACAATGCCTCTGCAGAAAATGATTAAAGGGGTTTAACACTCATAGTTTCACCCAATCTCATGTTAATCTTGAGTATCTATAGAATAGCACTGCATCCTTCATATCTCCAAAAAGTCTTTAGGTTTTATCATAATCACAAAAGAAAGATACAGCTTTATGATTCTCTCTGAAAACAGCCGAACTCCCGGAGGCACGCTGTGGGCGGAGCTAAAGATTGACGAGCACTTGCACGGCAATTGCCAATAAAAACGCACACATTTGATGCCGTTTCACTTACCATCTGCAGTTCTGAATCGGGATATTTTATAACTGTGACCGCTTCATCTTTCAGTATCAAACGATGTGTAAATCCAGTGTCAAACTGGGCCTTGTTTATAAAACATTCGTCAACAAACACACTAACAAACTTCGTTTCTCACCCGGAAAAACAAACTGCATCCACTGTTCACGTAACGCTGGGTTCCTCAGGAAGCTGAGCAAGGTTATCTTTGCCTTACAACCAAAACCAAACTTCTTTAGAGACATTCTTTCAGAGTGAGTCCCATGCAGCAGTGCAGCCGAACGATGCACGTTGATGGGCACGCTTTTGCACTCGCTCTGGTCGATGTGTGTGTGGGCGTGCATTTCCCGTAGAAATGCCCATTTAAGGAGTTCCACGCTTCAGGACGTCATAATCAAAAAAAAACTTTCAGAAACTTGTAAGAACTTGTAAGAAGTGTGTATTTGGCACAGGAATACTATGTTACACATCCAAATAGTTTTTTTTAAACTTTGGCCATATTTAGCATGAGAATCCAACTCTTTAACAGTGTAAATAACTTTGCACGAATTAAACAGCATTGGACCCCCCAGTTTAATGGCTGCTTCTACATCACTGCCTGTTTAGCGTCGCCCACCCATTCATATATGTACAGTGGGGCAAATAAGTATTTGATACACTGCCGATTTTTCAAGTTTTCCCACTTACAAAGAACGGAGAGAACTGTAATTTTCATCGTAGGTACACCTCAACTGTTAGAGACAGAATCTAAAAAAAAAAAAAATCCAGAAAATTACATTGTATGATTTTCAAATAATTAATTTCCATTTCCAATAATATTTTATAATATTTGGTACAGAAACCTTTGTTTACAATTACAGAGGTCAGACGTTTCCTGTAGTTCTTGACCAGGTTTGCACACACTGCAGCAAGGATTTTGGCCCACTCCTCCATACAGGTCTTTTCCAGATCTTTCAGGTTTTGAGGCTGTCGCTGGGCAACATGGAGTTTCAGCTCCCTCCATAGATTTTCTATTGGGTTCAAGTCTGGAGACTGGCTAGGCCACTCCAGGACCTTGAAATGCTTCTTACGGAGCCACTCCTTAGTTGCCCTGGCTGTGTTTGGGGTCACTGTCATGCTGGAAGACCCAGCCACAACCCATCTTCAATGCTCTTACTAAGGGAAGGAGGTTGTTGCCAAAAATCTCACAATACATGGCCCCATCCATCTTCTCCTCAATACGGTGCAGTCGTCCTGTGCCCTTTGCAGAAAAGCACTCCTAAAGCATAGGGGGCAGCCATGGCCTAATGATTAGGGAGTCGGTTGCGAGTTCGAGTCTCAGATCCGGCAGGGATTGTCGGTGGGTGGAGTGATTAATCAGCGCTCTCTCCACCCTCAATACCACGACTGAGGTGAGACCCTTGAGCAAGGCACCGAACCCCCAACTGCTCCCCGGGCGCCGCAACGATAGCAATATGGCTGCCCACTGCTCCGGGTGTATGTTCACGGTGTGTGTGTGTGCACTTGGATGGGTTAAATGCAGAGCACAAATTCCAAGTATGGGTCACCATACTTGGCCACATGTCACGTCACTTTCACACTTTTTCACTTGATGTTTTCACCCTCATGCTTCATGGCTGGGATGGTGTTCTTGGGATTGTACTCATCCCTCTTCGTCCTCCAAACATGACGAGTGGAGTTCTATTTTGGTCTCATATGACCACATGACCTTCTCCCATGCCTCCTCTGGATCATTCAGATGGTCTTCGGCAAACTTCAGATGGGCCTGGACATGTGCTGGCTTGAGCAGGGGGAACTTGCGCTGCAGGATTTTAATCCATGACGGTGTAGTAACCGGTGCATGTAACTGTTTAGACTGTGATCCCAGCTCTCTTCAGGTCATTGACCAGGTCCTCCCGTGTAGTTCTAGGCTGATCCCTCTTCTTTCTCAGGATCACTGATACTCCACGGGGTGAGATCTTGCATGGAGCCCCAGTCCGGGGGAGACTGACAGTCATCTTGAATTTCTTCTATTTTTTAATAATTGGGCCAAGAGTTGTTGCCTTCTCACCAAGCTGTTTGCCTATTGTCTTGTAGTCCGTCCCAGCTTTGTGCAGGTCTACAATTTTGTCCCTAGTGTCCTTAGACAGCTCTTTGGTCTTGCCCATAGTGGAGAGGTTGGAGTCTGATTGATTGAGTGTGTGGACAGGTGTCTTTTATACAGGTAACTACTTCAAACAGGTGCAATTAATACAGGTAATGAGTGGAGAATAGGAGGGCTTCTTAAAGAAAAGAGGTTTGTAGGTGATCAAATTCTTATTTCATGCATTAAAATGGAAATTAATTATTTAACAATCATACAATGTGATTTTCAGGATTTTTTTAGATTCTGTGTCTCACAGTTGAGGTGTACCTACAATGAAAATGACAGACCTCTCCATTCTTGTAAGTGGGAAAACTTGAAAATTCAGCAGTGTATCAAATACTTATTTGCCCCACTGTATGAAGGATGCAGGCTGTCAAACAAACACAACTGTTTGCCAGTCATAGCAGTGGCGTTTACTTCCCAGTCTACAAACCGCCACACCTATTCAAACAGAGCATTCTGATGAGGGGGTCAAAACAGGACAAAAACTAGCTTATTACTTCTAAATTAGTTTTTTGATGTAAAAATCCTTATAACATTATAAGTGGATCTCAGAGAATAATATAAAAGGATAAAAAAGGCAATTCATGACTCCTTTAACAAAGCTGTAATGTTTTAAAATCTGTGTAGTGTATTCCAGTCTTGAGCAAACAAAGACAAAACTCACATTGTTTTATCCCCAGATTGTATCAGTTGTGCAAATCGTGGAATGTGATCCAATTCCACATCATTATCTAGCACACTTGCATCTAGTTTAATTAGATTGTGGATGGTTAATGACTATGATGCAGCTTTTTATACTGAAATGTGTGGATGGTTAATCAATGAGAAAAGTGCAAGTAAGTACATGTAGTTATCACATATGTTGTCAATTTTAGTCTTATTTGCCAGCTGTTTTGAAACAAAAACAAGCACATGTTTGAATAATTCTCTCCATGATGCAAATACTTTCCAGTCTGAATCATGAGTCACCTTTTCCACGAAAGACAACTTTTCTGTGATTAATTCCATATGTGTTTCATAAACTCTGCACATCAACACACTTAAATAAACATTGTGTCATACACACTGGCCTTTACACTTTGTCTCTTTCACAACTCAAGGCTCCATCCTCCTAAAACCTATTTTTGCAATTAGCTGGTTAGTTTATTTCATGTTCTCTTGCATAATCTTTCAACACCCGTGTATCAAGTGCCAATAGAGATTACATGCTCTATGTAAACTGCTAAGCTCCTGGTGTTTTTCAGTTTCATTGAAGAAAACAAGATAATCCCACTATGTGAGCAAAACAGCCTTTGATTTCAAGAAGTTCAATTTAGGTGAGAGGTTCCTCAAGGGTCAGTGCTCAGTCCTATGTCTTTTCAAACTAAAGGGAGAAATCCAATGCAACATGAATCCAGATGTTTGTGTTCTGTGTGGGTCTTTGAGGGATTAGAAGTCATGTTCTTTTTTTCCTTTCATTAAGCATGTTAGAGCCAAATCCTGTTTTTGCTTTCGGGGAACAAGACGACCTTCATAGCTCTGAGTGAGTTGACTTCCAGAGACAGGTTTTTGTGCTTAGAAGGGATTACCGTACAAAGGAAAGGAGCAGACGAAAGGGTACGGGTCTAGGAAGATTTATAGAATGGATTTTCAAAAGGTCTCTGAGCAGCTATTGGAGGCGTGCAAGAACACCTGTGTGCAGAATCTGCATCAGAAGAATCACATGTAGCTGGAACATGTCAAGCAGCACGTAAATCTTGTGTTTTCTAACCATCTGAACTACGTGTATGAATCAGGCAATTAAGTTATGACGACCAAACATTTATAAAGAACAAGCCGCTATCCGCTAAGCTTAACCCTACCCCCCTACACCTGACCCTCACAAAAATCATTTTTACATTAAAAAAAGTGATTTATAAACTGTTTTTTTCATTGGGACTGAAATTTTGTCCCTACAAAGTAAAACATGTCACATTTAATCCTCATAATGTAGGGCATATCTGGACCACACAAACACAAATGCCTTAGTAAGACAACATTTTAATACAAAATTCCTGTTTATGGTGTAATATATATGTGTAAACATTCCCTCATCTTCAGCAACAAGTCAAAAGGTCTGATATTTGTTGGTTTCTCAAAAGCCCTTATTAGATTATGCCCTAATACAGTACACATCAGAGAGAAAAGTAAAATCAGAAAACTAGGTTTCAGATTAATTTATGGAGTTTTGAGGTTTAAACTTTTGGGTAAAAGGGTAAAAAACCTTTTCAGACAGACTATTGTCTAACACTATGTACTAAACAATACAATGAAGGTGTGTGACTGACGAAATACTGTGAAATTTCTTTTTTACCTTTGAGTAAGCTTATTGTTTAAATGAAAGCTTGTGCCACACCTTCAACTGACCTGTAGTGAAACCTTTACACTAAAAAGCTTCCTAATATTGCCTTCAGTTGCTGAAGAGATCATCCCACAATAAAAGTTTTGTCATCATTTACTTACCCCTAATATTGTTCCAAACCTTTTTAACTGCTTTCTTCTGCTAAACACGAAGCATGTTGGTAACCAAACAGTTGTTGGTATCAATTGACTTCCTTAGTATTTTTTACCCATTAAATCCAGTGGCTACTTGCAACTGTTGGGTTACCAGAATTTCTCAAAATATCTTCTTTTGGTGTCATTTTAAGAGATTTTTCATTTGTAAGTGGACTTTATTTTAAGTAGTTTCGAATTATCTTCGCATAATCTTGAATTAAAGGGATAGTTCACCCAAAAATTAAAATTACCCCAAGCTTTACTCACCTTCAAGCCATCCCATGTGTATATGACTTTCTTCTTTCAGACAAATACAATCTGAGTTATATTAAGCCATGTAAAGTACTTTTTATGATGGATGGATGCACTTTATTCGACTTCAAAATCTCAGTAGCAATTCACTTCCATTATAAATCTTGGAACAGGCAGGATTTTTTTTTTTTAAATTTAAGTCCAATTGTATTTGTCTGAAAGAATAAAGTCATATACACCTAGGATTGAGAGTAAGTAAATCATGGGGTGATTTTCATTTTTGGGTGAACTATCCCTTTAAGGACCCTATTTCAACTGAATTTCATTAATAAAGCAGGTTTAGATATTTTAATGTGGTCAGTGCAAAAACCTGTTACACTGACCTCACAGTGGATGAATAAAGTCAAGTCTTACCTGTATAAGCATCCAGCTGAACTGGCTGAGGTGAAAATAATGGAAGAAGAGGCCAAGAGCAGCACAACTGTCCTCTGAGAACATACGTCCCCGGAACGCAGACACCAGGAAACAAATCTGAGAAACACAGAGTGACAGATACATCAGCAGAGGCCCTGGAGTCCTCATACACCCAGTACACACTCAGCAGAAAACACACATTTAGGTGATGCTCAGCATTCAGTTCTACCCCTAAGTCTCAGGAAAGCATCTCAAATGTCTAAGACTTTTTTCCTAAATCATTTATACTTATAATATTTTTGATAAATATTTGAAGAGATGACAGTCAGGCCTACACCAGACGTCTAGAGGACTGTTACATCACACTGCAGAACGGACATCCAGAAAGAGCAACAGTTTAAATCATTGTGTGTGTGACTAGTACTGAGTATTTAAGCAGTGCAGACAGCTTCATTCAGACTGTGTATTAAAAAAGCAAAGTCAGCAAAGGGGAAATGTCTGCTGAATTCTTTTTTCCACAAGTATGTATATTTTTTATTTGTAAATTATATGCAGTTGAGGTCAAAAGTTTACCTTGCAGAATTTGCAAAATCATAAAAAAAATGCATGTTATATTTTATTTAGTACTGACCTGAATGATCCACAGCTGTGCTTTTGTTTAGTGATAGTTGTTCATGAGTCCTTTGTTTGTCCTGAAAAGTTAAACTGCCTGCTGTTCTTCAGAAAAAAAATTTCAGCATTTTTGTGTGTTAGAAATCTTTACACAAAACAATGATTGTATGATTTTAAGACCCATCTTTTCACACTGAGGACAACTTAGGGACTCATATGCAATTATTACAGAAGGTTCAAATGCTCACTAATGCTTCATAAGGAAGCATGATGCATTAAGAGCCAGGGGTGAACAGAATGAAGATGTGTACATTTTTCATTTTTATTCATGTAATACTGCCCTTCAAAAGCTACAGAAGAAATTGAACAAAATAAGTTAAATTACCCTAATCTTCAAATTCAAAATGTTTCACCCCCCAGCTCTTAATGCATTGTGTATCCTTCTGGAGCATCAATGAGCATTTGAAAATTCTGTAATAGTTGCATACGAGTCCTTCAGTTGTCCTCAGTGTGAAAAGATGGATCTCAAAATCATATAGTTGTTGTTGGGAAGGGTTCAAATACACAAAAATGCTGAAAAACCAAAGAATTTGTGGGACCTGAAGATTTTTTTCTGAAGAACAGTGAGCAGTTTAACTGGACAAACAAAGGGACTCATGAAAAACTATTACTTACAAAAAAAACAAAAACAAAAAAAAAACAGCCAAGGATCATTCAGGTTCCAACACAGTATTAAGAATCAATTGTATGCAACTTTGAATGGGGTAATATAAAAAATAGCAACATTTTGCAGATTTTACAAGGTGTATGTAAACTTTTGACCTCAACTGTATCTACCCATATAAAATTATATATATGACATTTAAGACTTTTGGACACAACAAATGATATACAGTATGTTTTATATGAATATATATTCTGACAGCTGACCTTAGAGTCTAGTTTAGTTCCTGTTTACAGTTAACAAACTAGTGTCTTTTTAGTGCGACACGGTATAGTCCAAGGGCCAAAGTACACTTCAGGAACAGTGCGAAACCTTATCAAACAAAAACAACTGGGTAGTTTCACCTTGTCTGTGACCTCTCAGAACTGTACTTGCGACACATAAAAAAACCTGGCAGACTACCTTCACGTGGAGGGCACTAGGGTAACGGTCTGGTCTGTGAATACTGTGACCCTTTCAATACAAACAACACAGTGTTTTTCAACTAAACTGAGAGTCCCTGTTGGGAAACCAAAATTAAGGGAAAACTGTGCCTGTGGAAAACCCATCCTGGCTGCTGAGTGAAGGGAAATGTGGGGTCATTACAGACGGGCTGGCGTTAAATGAGGTACTATTGGGATAAAAGTCAAGAGGACAGCAAGTGGTGTGAGAGGGAGGTGTCAGCGCAGGAAGGAAAAGAGGGCAGGGACGTCCGCAGTGTGCAGTGTCCATCAGGTGCATGCTGGGAAGCGTGATTCTGGGTAGTCGTGAGCTGGCGTGGAAATGTGGTAGTGCTGCCAAAAAAAAGCTCAGTAGTGTATGTGTGTTAGTTAACAGGGTCATGGAATAATCTCATACAAAAACAAACTCAAATAGAGCCTCGTTCGACCAAACATATTCATTCAGTCTGTCATTATTTTAGTTTGTGACCTACATTCTAGAGTATTAAAGAAGACCTATTATGCTCTTTTTTTCACAGTATGTAATATAAGTCTCAGGTGTCTCCAGAATGCGTCTTTGACGTTTTAACTCAAAACCCCACAGATCATTTATTATATCATTTTGAAAATGCATATTTTGAGTATAAGCAGAAACACACTGTTTTAATATCTCTTCAAATGCAAATAAGCTGTTGCTCCCCTCCCCCTTTTCCAGAACAGACCTGCACCTTTACAGCTCCTAGCTCAGATACTCTGCTAAAAACATTTGTTTGGCTTTGATTATCATGTCTATCACGCTGAAATCATGCGTTTTAACTTCTGATATAGGGTTTTGAGTGCACACATCCGAAGCACACGCACAGAAAGTGGCTATCACATGGCATGTGAGTATTAAACTAAGTTCTCTTTCATGTCTTATTGCGTTTTAACTCTTAAATACACACAAGTTTATGTTAAAAACACCCGGAAGTTACAAAAACAGTCAGTTATGTCTCTGAAGGTAAACAGCTGGAAAAGAAATCACGTTTATATTAGATCTGTGTGGCCGCAGCGTAATATACAGTACATAAATCAATAAATCCACTGTTCTCTTTTCTCCTCTGAGGACTCTAAATAGTGTTCTGTGCTCGTCTGTGAAGCCAACGACAGAACAGTTAGCATGCTTTGCTCAAACTTTTGCCATGGTTGTCGCTTGCAAAAACAAAACAGTGACACAATGGGTGGAAACGTGCAGATTAAGGGCCGATAATATTATAATAAGACACAAAACAAAATTATTGGGTTGTCCATTTTCATGTTTTCTGGGTTGGTAGATGCACTGAGGACCCGATTATAGCACAGATTTTCATGATATGTCACCTTTTAACAAATTCAGAACTATTTATCTATTCAGACAGACCTATCCTCCATAGCCTTATTTTACCAAAATACCAGAAGAACGGTTAGAAACTGAAAAAAATGACGTATGGAAACAGTTACTAGGATTGGCGGCGCTTAGCAAAGGCTCAGTTTTTCACAGAGCTTCTTCTGTGTTACAGTAAACATACTCAATCATCCTCAAACTAGAAACTCATTACAGGCTCTACAGTGACACCCTCATTAATGCACACAGAGGCAAAGCCCATGTTTTTGTTCCTGGAGACGTCCCTGGGGCGCACACCCGAGTGAGTAAACAGGGAGGAGATCCGATCGGGTTCCCATCAATATGACCTGCTCACGCACATTCACTTAGACGATCACATCAGTAACACTAGCTGCTGATGGCAGGGCCCCTCCCCCAATAACCTTTCAGGGTTCATCCCACTGCCTTATGTAACAAAAGAGACATTCAGAAAAGACTAATTCAGTTTATACATCAATATGGCCCCTACAGTTGACCATCTATCCTGTAATAATGTGTATAAATACAGGCAACATGGCTCCAGCTTAACAGTTCCTGATGAATAAGACATCAACACCCATGTCATGTGAAACGCATGGCCTCCGATGACATAACCAAGGCTGTGGGGGACAGTGGTTCATTCAGGGGCTTGAGATCGGAGATGGATGATAGAGAGCCACAGTGGAGATTAGAGGACCCTGTGTCGGGGACCTGTCCAGCCTGGAGATAGCCTATAAGACCAGATGCACTAGATAATGTGGATCTACTTATCCTTTCAGTGCAATCACTCAAACCCATAACAGGGAGTGGCAGAAAATAGACCATACAATCTGATATCCGTTGTGTTTATAGGACGGATGTACTGTGCGGCACTGTACTATAAACAATACGGGTGTAAACAGTACATGTGTCCAGAACAGCTAATGAGTTCATATCATCATGAGGTAAAAATGAATAATAATAATAATAATAATAATATTATTAATAAAAAAAACTGTACAAAAATCTAATCTAATCTAAATCTAATTGGTCTAATTAATTGATTGACTCATTTCTATACTTATTATAAAGGAGCAGTGCAAAAATTGATGATAGAAAATGAGAAATAAAATTAATTTAGCAAGCTTACTAGAAAGTGCATCTGACAATGGAACAAAATACACTACCACATTTTATAGGTATATAGGTAGGAATTTCTATAAGAAATCAAGTCAAATAATAATAAAAATGAATAACTTTAATTATCAAATACATCATTTGTTATAAATAATACAATTAGTGAAGCTTATTCATTTAATAAAAAAAAAAATAGATACTGCAGGCTGGAGTTACACACAAAAAAAATATGAATTTGCTGTGAATCTACAAAGCTTCAGATTATAATACTCAGCACTATGTCAGGTCAAAGACTAAATAAAAAAAGTCAAAATGTTCTCTAAGGTCAATTGGTTCCTGATGAGACGTAGAAACAGGGCTGTGTCAGGGCTCTCATTATGGAGATGAGTCATTCACAGCATTATCAGCTTTCTAATGTCAGCACTGGATTAGTGCCAGACAGTCCTACAATGCCACTGTCTTACCTGACCTAATGCCCAAAATGTTGTGGCTTGTTTGGTTCTTTGTTTGATTGGTTCCTTGGTTTGGTTGTATGATAGATGTAAAATATGTATTTATGTAAAATAAATGATGAAAAAGTCCAAATAAATGCCAACATCTATGTAACAAGACAAAATTAATCTACAGTGGAGAAATTAGAGAAAAATCTACATTTCCTAAATTTTGAAGTCACTGCTTAGTCCTATTCGAAGTTATCCTATGAGTAGAGGGGCAGTTTTTAAACATATTTAAAAAATTACTAATCTGAAGCACAGTATGAAACACTTAAATGCGAAAAAAAAAAAAAAAAAAAAAAAAAAGATCCAATTAGAGAACACAAATACAGTGCTTTGCGAAAGTATTCATACCCCTTAATTTTTTTTATTCCACATTTTGTTATATTGCTCATTATGTTAAACTGTTTTAAATTATGTTTTTTCCCACATCAATTTACACTCCATACACCATAATGGCAAAGCAAAAAACAAGTTTTTAACATCTTTGCAAATTACTTAAAAATAAAAAATGTAAATGATTCCATTGCATATGTTTTCATAGTATTTGGGACACTTGAAACTTAGCTGAGGAGCATTCATATCACTTGTAGATGTTACTACACTTCAGGTGGACCTGTGAAAAAATTCAACTGAATGGGTATGATTTGGAAAGGCACAGGTATCTTAATAAAAGACCTAACAGCTGAAAATGCATATCAGAGCAAGAACCAAGCCCTGAGGTTAAAAAAAACTGCCTGTTGAGCTCAGAGACACAACTGCATCAAGCTGGGGAAGAGTTCAGAAAAGAAATCTGCTGCATTGAAGGTTCACAGAAGCATGTAGTCTCCATTACTCTTAATGGAAGAACTTTGAAACAACTAGGACTCTTCCTAATGCTGAGCAACTGATGGAGAAGGGCCTTGGTTAGATTGGTGACCAAGAAGCTGTTGATCACTCTATTTGAGCTCCATGATCACACATGGAGATAGGAGAAACCTACAGAAGGAAACATCACTGCAACACTCCAATGATCTGGGCTTTATGCCAGTATGGCAAGACTCAATCCTCTCCTCACTGAAGACACATGAAAACACATTTGGAATTTGCAAAAAAAGGTGATGAGCAGTGCCTGGTTTTCATTCAAAAACTGATGTTTGGAATTGAGGTTCTTCAGACCAGAGAACCGTGTTTCTCACAGATAAGAAACTCCTAATGGGGATCAATTCAGTGCTGAACAGGGTAAAGATCTGTCTCAACATATTAGAGACGTCGGACTGAAACCTCCTGTTGGACCAACATCACATCAGCGCAATGTGAGAAACTAGTGGCCTGCGGCCACAGATGTGCTGAAGTCATTTAAAGCAAGGGCCTCTACACTTCCTACTAATTTCTGACAGCTGTAACCCTCCAAAACTTTAGTTGTAATCTTCTTTCATTCTACAGTGGTTACAGTTCTCTAATTCTGATCACTGTTGTCTACAAAATAAAGGTTTTTGTTGAAATGTGTTGTATTTTGTCAAACATGCTAGTAGAACAGCATTTATAGATTGTTCTCTATTTTGATCTCCACTGTATATTAAAATGTAAATTATCTGGAAAAAATATCTAGATAACATAGTATCAAAGTGTAACATAGTATATTATAAAATAATATCTAGATTTACAGTAAAATTCAGGTAAATGCTTCATTTTTTTAAAGCGTGTTTGGATATTTTTGCAGAGGTAAAAAAAAATACACATATACACACATATATATATATATATATATATATATATGTTTCTGCATTTATTTCCTCATGCTACCAGTTTAAATAATTGAAACAAAAAGTTGCTATGGTAAGAAAGTAGCTGGCAATGTAATTCACAGCTGACTTGGAGTCTCTATAGACATGTTTTGCCCGGAGGAAGATACTGAGCTTAAAATAGCCATAGACCATGCATTAAAAACATTATGTCTTGACTGACAGGCAGATGACTGGAAAAGCATGCCTGTTGACAGCCCAGCCAGGAGCTGCAGAGTAAAAGCTACTTTAACGTGCAGTAAGCTGCTTGGGTTTATAATCAATATAAAACACTACCAGTAGCTCTGTGATCAATGTGTTTGCTTTATGCATATCACTGGCCTTGAGATCTTCTATAATCCCAAACTTTTTATTTATGTTTTTCATGATCACGACTACATTTTCTTGTGATCACAAGATGGTTTTATTTTCAATATAATATATTTACAATAAAATAATAATATTTACAATTTAAAAAAAAGTACAGTACATCACTCACAATTTCCGCAAAGCATTTACTCGGCTCCCATCAAACATCGCTCTATAAGCATGCAGACATCCCGTCACACAAGTTGGCAGGAATGAACTGACCACATGTCACTACAGTGTGAATGACAATAAACATGTTGCCTCCTTATCAAGTGTCAGATGCTGATTTGTAAGACATACTGGCTGGAGTACCTGATCAAAGTAAAAACAAATTCACTTAGCCATCTTGCAGCAGTACATAATTTAATAAGTGCAAGTGGATTATGTAGGCTACAAAGTTATTTTTAACTCTATATTTTTCAATGAGCAAAAAAAGTCTTTATTTTATTTATCTTTTTTTTTTTTAAGGATACATTTACCTGAGAAGCAGGTAAATGCCCTAATCTCTTCATTGTGTTTTTTGTGCAGTCTGCTGCACTCAGAACCACTCCAGTCCTGTACTCTATCGGTGTGCCTTTGAGTGCTGCTATATATAGATACTGTGTTAGTCACACATGCACCTCCCCCATTTTCCAAAGCCGACTATAAAGGAGTCAAGCAGTCTGTGGCCTCGAGCTGATTTCCACACACATCAGTCGGACAGGTAAACCTCAGTACCATCCCTGTGGGCATACATACTGTGCAAAACAAACACGTGTGAAAAATAATCTGGAACAGCCCAAAGATATACATTATCTGTGTACAAAACACTCAAACACCTATCATCGCCAGCTGACGAAAATTTGTACATGCGGGGTGATGCGAAGGAAAAAATTGCAGGGTAATAATATAGCAAAGATCCATCTGCCTTCCCCCTCAAAAGGGAGAGCCGGCTAGGCGGTTTCCTGTCTGGAGGAAGCATATGTGTTTGTCATCAAGCAACAAGCAAGACATATATTTGGCTCAATGTTTGGTATTAGTTGCTGTTTTGAAGAATAAATCAATCACAGTTCCACTGCGTGATAGATGGTGTATTTGGCATCTTCTCCTAGGACTATGTTTCCATATACTATACTTGTTTGAGTTAAACTGTTATGACTGCACTAACAAAAATGTATCACGTTATTACCATGTTTTTTAGGCATGGCAAGCATGGTAATGCAACAGTTATTTGCATGATTCATTCATATATTTGTCAGTCAATAGAACAACAAAACATTCATCACTGTCTTAAGCTCAACCTAAATTGCACATCTAAAATAACATAACCAGAATAATTATCATTTGGGATTTCCTAAAATGTCCTGTTCATTTCAACAAACAAAACAAAGCCCATCAACTACCCCAAAAAAGCTTAAATCAAAATAATAAAAAAATCACCTAAAAAAAACTTAAGCCAAACCAAACCATACAAAACCCATCAACCCCCCCCCCCCCAAAAACCCAACTAAAACAGAAGAGAACAGAACAAAAAACAAAGCCCATTAATTCCTGCAAATAACCTAAACTCAATCAAACCAAACAAAACAGAAACAAAACCCATCAACCCCCTTCAATCATTCGCCCCCAAAAAACTAAATCCAACCAAACCAAAACCCAACAATTCCCCCCCAAAACTAAACCCAATCCAAAAAACTAAAACAAAACCCTTCAACACGAAAAACCTAACCCAAACAAGACCAAATCAATCCCCCCCCAAAAAACTAAACCTAACCAAACCAAATAAAACCCATGAATCCCCCCAAAAAACCTCAACCCAATCCAACCCAAACCAAAACAAAACTCATCAACCCCTTCAAAAAACCTTAAACCCAAACCAAATCAAACAAACCCATCAATCCCCTCAAAAAAACCTAAACCTAACCCAACCAAAACAAAACCCATCAACCCCTGCCAAAAATCCTAAACCCACGACAAAACGACACCAAACCAAACCAAAACCCATCAACCCCCATCAAAATCTCTAAAAGCCAAACAAAACTAAATCCATCATTCCCCCCAAAAAAACTAAACCAAAACCCATCAATCCCCCCAAAAACCTAAACCTAACCAAACCAAACAAAACCCATTAACCCCCCCCCCAAAAAATGTTTTAAATCCAATCCAATCCAACTTAAACAAAACCCACCAATCCCCTCCAAAAAACCCTAAACTCAAACCAAACAAAACACATCAATTCCCCCAAAAAACCCTAAACCCATACCAAACCAAGGCAAAACCCATCGACCCCCCCCCCCAAAAAAAAAAACTAAACCCAAACCAAACAACAAAAATAATTTATTTTTTTATTTTATTTATTTTTTTTTTTTAAATGTGTTTTTATTGAACTTTTAAGTGCATAACAGACTCTGCAATGAGCAATATATTCATCACTCATTTCACTTATGATCTCCACCCCCACAAAAAAAAAAAAAAAAAAAGGTACATTAACTCCAGAAATTATTTCACAACAAAGCAAATCACACTTCTTTTGTCCAAGCTGAATCTATCAGACATGCTTTGAGCCTTAGCGACTTAGAGGTTCCCAGATAATCAAAAAAAGGATCCCAGATCCGATAAAATAGAAAAGGTTTGTTCTTCATAGCTGTGGAGAAAGCCTCCAAAGGAATGGTACTACAGACTACATGTAACCATTGATTTAAACTTGGGGGTTCTTCATTAAAAAAAATAATTTATTTTAAATAAAAACAATTATTAGGGTGTATGTTTGTTTGTTTTTATTTAGGATAAATATATTTCATTAAGTTAATGCTGCAAACTGTAATCCAAATTGGGCTAATTCATTTAGAAATTGCTGGTTCATGTACCATGTACCAAACTGGATCTGATCAAATGTTATATAAAAAAACATTACGTCATCTGTGTGGTTGCCTTGTGGGCAGCATGCCGACATACAGTTCCATTGTGCATGCAAAAATGGCAAAAATTAATTGTCAAAAAACAAAAACAAAGGACTGTTATTTATATAAAAAATCTGCCCTTAAATAGTATCAAATGTTAGTCACTGTACAACATACATCCACAACATTTTCTGAAAGTATGAACAAAAATATATATAATAAAGAATTATAAACACACACACACGTTTTTTTTTTTTTTTTTTTTTTTTTTTAGAAATTAAAAGCACACCATTTCCGCTATCTGGATATCCAGAAAAAAATAGGAATTTGGCAATTTCAATCATCATCAAAGAACATCTCAAAGGGTCAATATGCTCCTCTCAGTGATCTGCTGCTGATGTTGACTTGGCACAGGGCGCTAATAATAGCCCTCGCCAAAAAGATTACATCACCAGCGGAGCGTGAGAGATGAGTCACGTCAACCAGACGGTCCGAATCTTCAATGTGTCATTGATAACACCATCCTGCTTTTCAATTGCCCTTTTTTCTTTCATTTTCTCCCCCCACTACTTCCTATCCCACCCCCCTCCTCTAACAGCTACCGGTCTGAACTAGCTGGTTCCAGACTCAGCAGCATCGTGGGTGTTTCCTAAGCTTAGTTTTGTTCAGTGGGAGCCAAAGGCACAAATATCTCACAAACATCCACCTTCATCTGTTCTATAATTTCTTCTTTCTGCATTCATTCTCATCTGGAAAAATCCCTCATTGCTCATGACATGGCATTCCCCAAACTGTCAGGTCTGACCGGAATTTGTTTTTGCACAGACTTTCATCAGCCAAAGCAGTTGCGGTTGCACGCCTCAGGCATGTACTATGTGATGTGCTGTATCATGCTGGGACTTCTCAATAAAAGGTGATATATGCTAATAGCTGTGGGACGTGAGTAGTGGGTCAATGTGGGAAGGCCACACCTGATGTGTGACTCATATGCACGTGTGGCTAAGACATAAAGAAACACTGAGAGCGCTAGAAGTGTGGGTGGATTTCATAAGGAAATCTTTATCACCTACATCCTTCTAAATTAATTTTCGCAATCTGGTTTCAGACGGAGACTTGTCAAGACCTTGAATAAGAAAAAGCTGTTTATGTGAGATTATGAAAAAGTCCATTTAAATGTTTAATTATTTCAACACTTTCAGATCTCAGATCCTCACTGAACCTAAAGGAAGAACTATGACTGATAAAACATTAAATAATCTGTCGAGTTAAAACTTTCTAATTGGGTGAGTTTAGCTAATGAGACATTTGTGTAAATCAAAAAAGACAACGTGGATTGATCTTAAGCACTTAACATCCAGTTAAAGGAGAAGTTCACTTCCAGAATAAAAATGTCCTCATAATTAACTCAACCCCATGTCACCCAAGATGTTTGTGTCTTTCTTTCTCCAGTCGAAACAAAATTAAGGTTTTTGAGGAAACATTCCAGAATTTTTCTCCATATAGTGAACTTCAATGGGGATCAACGAGTTGAAGGTCCAGATTGCAGTTTCAACACAGCTTCAAGGGGCTCCACATGATCCCAGCTGAAGAATAAAGGTTTTATCTAGCGAAACGATCTGCTATTTTCTAAGAAAAATACACATTTATATACTTTTTTTAACCACAAATGCTCGTTTTGCACTAGTTTGAATGTAAAACAACGTTTTTCGCTCTATCCTACTTTTTGGGATGAAGTACACAGACGAAGAATCGCACGAGACCTTTCCAATGTGATTACGCATTGCAGATTTAGTGCAAGACGAGAATTTGTGGTTAAGAAGTATTTACATGTAGCTGTTTTTTATTTTTTTTTTTAAGAAAATAACCGATCATTTTGCTAGGCAAGACCCTTATTCCTCGGCTGGGATTGTGTAGAGCCCTTTGAAGCTGGATTGAAACTGCAATTTAGGCCTTCAACTCATCGATCCTCATTGAAGTCCACTATATGGAGAAAAATCCTGGAATGTTTTCCTCAAAAACCTTAATTTCTTTTTGGCTAAAGAAAGACATGAGCATCTTGGATGACATGGGGTTGAGTAAATTATCAGAACATTTTCATTACGGGAATACACTTCTCCTTTAATCCAGTGCCCATGTTTATGCAATGTTATTTTGTTATGAAACAAATAACTCCCACTATATGACTAGTGACTTAGATAAACTCTCAGCGCTCAGACTAACAAATACACACTGACCATTGACGTTCAGTGGGACATTATTACACCCTTGGCACTAGTCCGGACGACCTGCCCCCTTTTTTTCTTTTGTTCGTGATTACATTTCAAGCCCTTATGCAAGCTTGCTTTCAGCAGGGACAGGGAAGTCCATTGTTTTTGATGACATTCTCAGTCAGCAGTCAAAAACAAATTGAGATTTGCACAGCACTGCTACTGTGCATAAATGTCAAATTTGGTTCTGAGAAAAGTTCGAGCATAATTTACGTAGTTTACAGATGCCATTTGGTTTGATATTTTGCATTTAATGCAATGAGGCTCCAATTTATATTTAATGAAGACATAAAGTGCAATAATTATACATTGACAGGTTACTAAAGTCCTGTATGTTCAAATGACTTTGAAAAGTGGTGACAGGCACTTCAATCATCCTCTTCAAACCAGTTTTAGCTGAATAACATAGCAGCAGAGACTTCAAAGTCTGCTTTATCGTTCTTAGAAAACCTCCTTGAAGTGTCTGTGATGAAACAAGCTTTGGTCCCTCACTTCTAAACTCACTGACACTGTGTTGCTGTTGTCACAAATCTCCTAGCTACCTGATACTGCTAGCGCTCTCCTCTTCAAAACAACACATGGTATCGTTCATCTCATGCCAGACTGCAGCAAACAGAAGAGCTGGCCTCAGTGTTGGCTATCGCACTGACACGTTTCGGGTCAAAGCGGACACGCCATCCAACCAAAATAAAAGTGACCATGGGAACACAGTCATAAACAGACCTTCAGAATAACAATAATGGCTGAAAAAATGAAAATGAGAAAAAAAAGGTCAGTACATTCAGTACTGTGCGACAATTCCTTTAAAAGAACTATTATTGAAGACCGATGATTAAAACAATAAATGTTTGAATGATTGAAAGTGACTCTGTAAAAGTTAGAAAGCAGGATATTAATGACTTCATAATGCTCTCTTTAATCTCCAACTGGGAGACTGACTGAGAAGCACTTTAGTTTTTAATGGCTTTGTAACTCACCTTGCGACAAACAGTGACTTGACAAGCAGAGACACAGTGCACACACACACACCAAGTCATTATAGCTCATGACAATCTAACTTTGAGATGCCCTTCAGGTGTACTAGCTCCTGTCATACTCAGATCCACGTCATATTATCATTTATGCATGTAGGCATAAAATTTAGCATAAAATGGTTTAAATGCTGCTAGCCCAAGGGAGTCGCACTTCCCCAGCTCATTCCAAGGTCTGCAAAATGTTAATTATTTTACCAAAATAAGAGGGATCATACAAAATGCATGTTATTTTTTATTTAGTACTGACCTGAATAAGATATTTCACATAAGTGATGTTTACATATAGTCTATAATAGAGAGAATAATAGTTGAATTTATAAAAATGACCCTGTTCAAAAGTTTACATAAACTTGATTCTTAATACCGTGCTGTTACCTAAATGAACCACAGCTGTGTTTTTATATTTCTAGTTTAATGACAGTTGTTCATGTGCCCCTGTTTTGTCCTGAACAGTTAAACTGCCTGCTGTTCTTCAGAAAAATCCTTCAAGTCCAACAAATTTATTTGGTTTTTCAGCATTTTTGTGTATTTGAACCCTTTCCAACAATGACTGTATGATTTTAAGATCCTGAGGGACAACTATTGGAGAAGGTTCGAATGCTCACTGATGCTTCAGAAGGAAAAACAATGCATTAAGAGGCAGGGGGTGTAAACTTGTGAACAGCATGAAGATGTGTACATTTTTCTTATTTTACCTAAATTTCATTTCTTTTTTCATTTAGTACTGCACTTCAGAAGATACGTACATGTTTCCCAGAATACAAAATAAATTACATTTACCCTGATATTCAAATTCAAAAAGTTTTCACCCCCAGCTCTTATAAACATTTATACACTTTCCATAGGCATACTGGCTTTATACTGTACAAACTGTATTTTCTATCACCCCCAACTCTACACCTAAACCCACCCCTCATCGAAAACTACTGCCAATTTCATTTTAAAAAACACAATTATTGTTTTAAAGCCTTTTAGTTTATGGGGACACAGGAAGCGTCCTCATAAACCATATTTACATTGTAGTATCCATGTCATAATGCACATTTACGTTGTAGTATCCATGTCACTATACCCACTTCTGTCCTCATAAACAATATATACCAGACTCTCACACACATTACCTTTTTAAAAAAGTCAGTATGTGTATTTTTATTTAGCAAGGATGCATTAATTTGATTAAAAGTGACAGAAAAGGCATTTATAATCTTACAAAAGATCTACATTTCAAATAAACATTTTTACTTTCTATTCAAAGAATCCTGAAAAGAGGTATGTGAGTTCCCACAAAACATTAAATATTAAATACAATTGTAATTATAATATATCATATAAATAATCATTGGTGAGCATAAGAGACTTCTTTCAAAAATATCCTACCGACTCATTTAAAAGAATACTAGTGAACCTGCAGTCTTCCTGCATACTGATCCCAGAGCAGTCTTGACTGGTGTCATGAAAAAAGCTAGATTTGCAGCTCTGTGCTGTCACAATATCATCTGGTACTTAACAACAGAAGTCCCTTCATCATATCTTAACCTTTTTACAGTGTGCTTCGCGTGCTGTTTTCTCCAAGGATGTTGTTTTTTCCAGCGTTTGCTTGCTCATATCCTAATTAATTTTGGTCTATGTGAAAAGTGCAGCACTTAATACATATTTACATATATTTCTATTAGATTACACATACGACCCCAGGGTTAAGTGGGGGGAATTTATTACCGTGTTTTCACTATAGATCATTTTGAGTTGAGAATGGAGCTACAGTGACCCCTACAGTCACAATATAATAATGCAACTTCTAGGAAGACCAGTGGTTTACAGTTGCTGCATTGATAACTATAAGCAAACTTTCATATTTAGTCAGTTTATCATAAGGATAAAGAGAGTGTTGACAATTTGTTTTGGCCACATCACCATGCAGACTGCACACAGTCACGCAGTCAAAGAGCACTAACAAAAGAACCTAAAATAGGCCTGAAGTTTAATGAAATGGCTGTTGATGGTTTCCTTCCTCGCTTATCTGATGGCACATCCTGAAGCTTCTTGGAAATCTGTCAGAAGCCTGCTCCCTCTATATATTCTGGAACATGCACAATGGCCTTTGGCTGCTTCTTTTAGTGCTCTGGGTTCTGTCCTTGTATTGTGTACACACATTTTTACTAAGTGGAAATGCTAAACTAGAATGATCAACTTGCAGATTGGATGTAGTACATCATACATGTTGATCCCTGAACAAGTCATTCTCAAATTAAGCTTCTAAATGAATAACTGTGCATGCTAGAAAGCAATACATGATTGTGATAAGCTGTGCCAGAGCTGACCCTCATTCTTTCCAAAGTCAATAAACAAACAAAAGGCAGCTCATCAGGTGAAGCGTTGCCCTGTCTCACCCTCCAAAGTGCAGGCCAAATGAACTATGTGCTTCCCAGGTATCCAAAAATAGAGCAGGCAGGCTCCCAGAGTCCAGAGGTTATCCAGAAACCGTGCTGACAGACCTGCACTGATAGGACTGTCCTGGTTGGCTGCCAAATCTGAACTGCATTAAAAGCTAGTTTGACAGGCAGAACCTAAACGCTAATGATAAACGGAGTCTATGGACAATAAATTACGCTGAGAGGAGGCACAGTAAGTACAAAACTGGAGGTTTTTGCATAGCTACAGTACATAAAAAACGTCAAGTGTCACCTGTCTCTCAGAGCAAACATAACTTTTAGGGTCAAATTAGACAAAGCTGAGCAACAGTCACATTAACTAAGGTCTGTCAGTCCATTTTCACTGGACTGGTACAATTCCAGATAGACTAAAGAGTTTATATGGCATTTTTAAAATGTCATTAAAAAAATTCAAACTGGAATCAACCTTTTAAAGTGGATTTAAACAAATATACAGTTGAGGTCAAAAGTTTACATACACCTTGCAGAATCTGTTTTACCAAAATAGGAAGGATCATTCAAAATGCATGTTATTATTTATGTAGTACTGACCTGAATAAGATATTTCACATAAAAGATGTTTACATGTAGCCAACAAGAGAAAATGATAGTTGAATTGATAAAAATGACCCTGTTCAAAAGTTTACATACACTTGATTCTTAATACTGTGTTGTTACCTGAATGATCCACAGGTGTTTTTTATGTTTAGTGATAGTTGTCATGAGTCCCTTGTTTGTCCTGAACAGTTAAACTGCCCACTGCATTTTTCAGCATTTTTGTGTATTTGAACCCTTTCCAGCAATGACTGTATGATTTTGAGAGCCATCCTTTCATACTGAGGACAACTGAGGGACTCATATGCAACTATTACAGAAAGTTCAAACACTCACTGATGCTTCAGAAGAAAACACAATTTTTACACATGGTAAAACAAACAAACAAAAAACAGAATTGGTGGGACATGAAGGATTTTTCTGAAGAACAGCAGGCAGTTTAACTGTTCAGGACAAACAAGGGACTCATGAACAACTATCACAAAAACAAACAAACAAACAAACAAACAAACAAAAAACAGCTATGGATCATTCAGGTAACAACCAAGTATTAATAATCAAGTGTATGTAAACTTTTGAACTGGGTAATTTTTTGTAAATGTAACTATTATTTTTTCTTGTGGACTATATGTAAACATTCTTTATGTGAAATTTCTTATTCAGGTCAGTACTAAATAAAAAATAACATGCATTTTGGTAAAATAATTAACATTTAGCAGATTCTGCAAGGTGTATGCAAACTTCCGACCTCAGCTGCAGAGCAGCAGGCTATGCAGAAAGCGAACATGTTTATAATAAACAGTAATACATTTATTGTGCTCATATGAACAAGACACTTTTAAGATCCTGCAATAATGTTGATTTATGCAGGAGTGTCTTTAGAAAAAAAAAGTAAAATGGGAGTACCACAATATATTAATAGTATCAGAGTATAACATGCAATGACATGGCTCTTCGACATGTAATATGTTAATGAATGACTGATATTAACCATGGTTTCTCAAAAAAAAAAACATTATTTTTTATTTTTCGACACAATCTGTAATATATTTCTGTTAGCGTTGGGCCGAAAAGGCTACATTAGTGTGCTGTCTGTATGAATGCTGTTGAGAACTGTGCTAAAGGTCAGGCCAACTCTCTGCTTCTGTTTACAGTGCTTTTTTTGGTAGGAAACAAGGCGTTCAAGGCCTGCCATGGGTCATTTGGGGTCATCACTTGGTAGCTAAACCCAGTGCTGGGAAAAGGAAAAGAGCCATTGGCTGAAGTTTCCAGGAGGACATAGTCTAAGCACACATCCTAATCAAACCATGCACCAGATGATGACATCTCAAAACCTGCAGTATTTGCTCGCAAACAAATGCTCTCAGGAAAAACAATATGGAAAGCAGACACAAGCGCCATAAAAGCAAAACTGTGTTAGTGTTAAGATCACCAATAAAACTAAATTACAGCTCACAATGTCACAATCAATAGTCGGAAATAACTAGGTTTGCAGGTCCTAAAGGAAACAGCAGTGCTGGCAAGGCAGCAAAATAATGGTGTTAAAGTTTTAGGTAAAATTAGTTTTTAGGCTTTGGATGTGCGTAAATGCAATACCAGTGAAATGAAAAGAAATTATCAACAGGGTCCTATAGGGCTGAAAAAGGAAAAAAGAGAAATATCAATACAGTGCTTGTCTCACATGTAATCCTAAATGGTTCTGAAGTATGCTTAAAGCATGAGGAATAAATTGTGTTCTTATCCTGCTTTTAGCAGTCATTACTATAATTTTCAGTGTCACATGATCCTTCAGAAATCATTAAAACACTGATCTGGTGATCAAGAAACTTGATATCAATGTTGAAAACATTTTTGCAGCATAATATGTTCATGCAAACCATTATACTTTTTCCCACTATTCTTTTATAAATCTACAGTTAAAAAGAACAGAATTGAAATAGAAATATTTTGTAACATTATTAATTTGACCCTAGATGTGGTAAATCTCTGTAAACTAAACATTTTGTTTTGTAGTGTATTTTTTCCCCTATTGTAACATATACCCAAGTGAAACTGCTTCTGAAACGTAGGGCAGGATTTCACCATTCAGCAGGAGTTTGATTGACAGGCAACCTGACTAATCACAATGCCGAATCTGCCATTTTGTTCGACAAACAACCCAAACAGGAAAGTTAGATTAACGTCAGTGGAATATGTGTATTGTTGTCTTGCCGCTGTTGACACAACTCTAATGTCATTCGTGTTTATTTCATGCTATAACTAGTAGTAAAGAGGAAGAGATTATCTGTTCATATGCTAAGTTCTAGTGATTCAAATGTGAACTGACCACTTCCTGCTAGTTATAGCATGAAATGAACATCAGACGGTATGTTGTCTCAACTATGAAAAGACGTCAATACAACATTTTGAAGTTCGCCTCTACTGACGTTAATCCTGATTTGTTTGGCAAACAAAATGGCAAATTCTGTATTATGATTGGTCGGATTGCCTGTCAATTAATCTCCCTGCTGCTGAGGTGTTGCTATGTGGTTGCTAAGCTTTTCTGAGTGGTTTTAAAGGAACCTTTTTTTTTCCAAAATAGTTAAACAGATGAGTTTTACATTTTTTGAATCCATTCAGCCGATCTCCCGGTCTACCGGTAGTACTTTTAGCATAGCTTAGCATAAATCATTGAATTAAACTGTCATTGAACTGATTATACCATTAGGATCTCGTTCAAGAATGACCAAATATTTTCAATATTTTTCATATTTGAAACTGGACTCTTCTGTAGTTACATCGTGTACTAAGACCGACAGAAAATGAAAAGTAGTCATTTTCCAGGCTGATATGGATAGGAACTATACTCTTATTCTGGCGTAATAATCAGGGAACTTTGCTGTCGTACCGGTGGTGCAGCAGGCGCAATGATATTACGCGGCGCGTGAAAATAGTCCCCAACTAGGTAACTTCCAACGTGACCAGCACTAAGCCAATATGGTAATAGTAAAATAGCTGGGGACTATATTCAGGCGCTGCGTAATATCATTGCGCCTGCTGCACCCATGGTATGGTTCCTTGATTATTACTCCGGAATGAAAGTATAGTTCCCATCCATATTAGCCTGGAAAATCACTTCTTTTCATTTTCTGTCGGTCTTGTACACAATGTAACTACAGAAGAGTCAAGTTTTAAATAGAAAAAATATCAAAAATCTTTGTCATTTTTGAACGAGATGCTAATGGTCTAATCAGATTCAATGATTTATGCTAAGCTATGCTAAAAGTGCTAAAAAAGTGCTCGGCTGAATGGATTCAAAAACGGTAAAACTCATCTGTTTAACTCTAGGGGAGTTGGAAAATTAGCCTATTTTCAAAAAAAGTGGAGTGTTCCTTTAAGCATATTGCTATGAAGTTGCCAGGGTGTTCTTTTTTCCCTCAAGTCTCAACGATGTGATTTTTCACCCGTTTTATTGGCATGTTTTATATCTGAAGTATCATTCACATCCATAACACAAATGGCATAGGACGTTAACATGCAGCAGTTTAGTAGTAATTACCCAGCTACCGTGTGTCTCTGCAGAAAGAGGCCTTGACCCTAAGCAAATGAAACGCTGCACTGCACGCAACCAATTTGCCTTGTTCTCCACGAGTCCGCGTACAGACCTCAATCCAGTTTGAGGCAGACTTTTTGAAAGAGGTGCGCTGTTGGTCTGAATAAGCATGTCTTTCCTTGTCATTCGAGTAAATTAACAGACATGGGCACAATTTAATTAGAGGGGGAGAACTCTGGCCTCTCAAACACCCCCTTCTGCCTTCTTTTGTAATCTTATTGCATCGTGGGACTATCAAACTGTTTAGATTCACTAAGCAGTCCAAGTATGTGTGTGTATTTAAAATTCTGTGTGTATTTCAGTGTTCGTAAGAAGTAGCAAACACACACACACACACACACACACACACACCTAAAACACCACAGGAAGAGGGCAGAGGGGAGTTTTGAGAGGTCCAGAGCTTTGCTTCCTTTTGCTCGACTTTCTCACAGGCATTGTTGTGCTCTTCCCAGACTTTTTGACGTCAGTCATACCACGAGCGTCACTTTCCCGCTTATTGATTTACGCTGAATGGACATTCCCCGACTCAAATGCAGCTCCCACGACCAGCTGAAAGTAAACTCTTAAAGTCTTTAAACATTCATCATAGTTACATGAACAAAACTTGCTGTAATCATTGAGAAGCTTCTTATTATAATTTGCATTTAGTCTTCATTACTAGCGCCATGATGATTGTAAACAACAAATATTGTCTAATACAGATGGGACTGACAATCACAGTTTCTACAAAAACACTGTTTTCAACATTGAATTCAAGTTTCTTAAGCACCAGATCAGCATATTCAAATGATTTCTGAAGGATTATGTGACACTGAAGACTGAAATAATGGTTGCTGACTTGATGATATGTATATGGTTTGGTTATATTCTGAAGTCCTGTGGATGGTTTGGACAGTTTAAAACCTAATTTTAAAAGAAATCTTTCAAAAATACTATAAATACAACATGTTGAGGCACGTACAATACAAAGTGCCTCTAAAGAATACAATATTTTTCCACATTTCCTAATTTTCAATTAAGAAGGTAGATGCTGTGGATAAAACTATATGTCAGCCATCAATAAAACATTACGTCAGGGTCAATAAAGTAGTACTACTCAAGAATAAAACGTCACAAGTCATGAATCATTTTGTCCACCTGGATTCACGTAACAAATTAAATTGCTCTGAAAAGACTTCCCAGGAATTTCACAGCATTAGCTCATCATTAGCCTGCTATCATGCAGACTTTAATGCATCTCCAACAATTATTGCTAGCGCGGCGTTGTAACATACGTAATTCATGACACTCAAATTTTTCCATCTCCATCTCCAAACAAATGTGATCATAACAAATGTCAAAAGGACAAATGTTTGCTCCTTTTGTGGAAATAAACATCTAGCATATCACAGGAACAATTTATTTTAAGCTACAACATACATTATAATGTTTAGACTGGTTATTATATATATATATATATATATATATATATATACACACACACACACACACACACACACACACCTAGTACTGCAAAAACTAGGGCAATCCCACACAAATGAAACACTGAGTTGTCAAGGAAGAGCTTTACAAAGAGACTGCATGCTGCACATGACACAGGCGACATTAAGCGAACCTAATATACTAACCTTTAGATAAATAAGATACTGGTGGATCTCAATTCTCAGAGTTGCACTGAAATGAGTGTACCTGATTGTGGGATACCCTGACCTCCTCATCACATCATTCTGGGACATTCAATTCAGCACAGAATTAGGGGGATGCCTTACGGGGAAGGAGGATTTAATATATCTATTATGTTGTCTTTGTGTGACAATGCTTCCACGCACAGGTGGCCGTGTGTTAGCGTCTCCATATGTGTTTGTGCACATCTCACACGAGCTGCAGGCATGTGAATCTAAAGGCCACCTTCCCGAAAAGCCTTTTATTGCTGCGGCTCGCTAGCTGATTACCCTTGATAAATGTGTGTTATTGCTGCTCATAAGAACAGCCCTATCTGCACTTACATTTTGGGCCAGGTGAGCTAGTCCGGGTAAATTTCCACTAACTACAGTCTTGAGTTGTCGACCTGTCTCACCTACATGCTGTCACGTAGATAGTCAAGAATCTCTTCTATCTAAATTTTTTTTCACACTACTGAAAAAAAATTTGCTCTTTAGGGGGCAAATGTTTTAAAAGGGGATAACAATACATTTTCTTATTCTGCATTTTGGCCTTATGAAATCTGTTTTATTATTTTTTTTTTCTCAAATTATGTTTTTTTTTTTTCTTTCATTTAAACTTTTCAGGATTCCATTTTTTCCCCTTTTAATTTAAACTGTAATCCATTTTCATGGTGAAACACATGACAATGTATTTATTTGAAAATGAAAATGTGCAGAAATATATTTCTGTCACAATTTCTTCAAGTTAAACAGAACTTTTATTTTGATGGGTATATCATGTAGTATAGTATAATATATAATGTAGTATAGTATAATATATCATGTTTTGATTTATCCAAAATTTGCCAAATTCTGTGACATTCCACATTATACATGATTCCGTCCGCGTTTTCTGCATTGCAGTAATCATAGGGCCCTTTGTATTTTATATATATAAAAGATCAAAACTTCTATAGGTGATTTTTTATGGTGAAGTTTATGGCTACGCTTTTTAAGGCATCATTTAGATTTTATTTACATTACTGCATCATTCTCTTAGGATCTCCTCCCTTCTGGTGGATCCCTGTTAATTTTATATTTCCGTGTCGTCTTTCTTCCACTCATTTCTCTACCTAAATTCTTTCTGTCTCAAAAACAAAGTATCACAGTTTATACTTATTTTCATGACACTTTATAACTGTACAAGTTTTTGGCAAAAACATCAGAAAATAGTATAACTAATGTAATTACTGCATTTAAGAACACTGAAAATGATCAAAAAAGAATAAAAATGAGTTAAACAAATCTTATTTAATAATTTAAAATGCTTTTTAACCCTTTAACTGTCACTCCCATTTTTGAACATAGACTTGAAAATGCAGTATTCACACTTACATTTTTATAATTCATGAACGAAAACATTTTCCATGGCAATGTAATGTCTGATTTTAAAATGTTTTTTAAAGGATGAATTTTGAGCTTTTAAGTTTTCAAGTGATATATAATTTCTTATGATTTTTAAAGTGTGGGAAAAAGGCAACGAAGAAAGTCTTTTTGTGACAAAGGTCAGAACTCAGTGCACTCTTGTCATAAATTAATCTAATACTTTTCCTACATAATTTGTAACACAAAAGACATTTGTAAAATATCTGTTTAGGTGTCTTTCCAACCATATATAGTTTGTCATAATTAGATTAGGATTTATTTGTAAAATGGTGAAATAAACGTAGGCGCCCCGCTGAGGGGACAGGTGACAGTTAAAGAGACCTTGTCCTCTGGTGTGATATCTTTGTCCTGTGGTGTGACAGTACAGACGTCACACCGGTGGACATTATCTCTCATTATCAATAAATAATGACCTTGCTATTCCAAGCTAACTTGTCATTAGCGGTTAGCAAGACACATTTGCATAATTTTCCATGATTATGCAGTTAACATACAGTTTTTAATAAAAACTAAATATATTCAGAGATGTCACACCAAAGGACAACAAAACGTAACACTTTTGTAGTGGTTCCTAAAAAGTTAAATATTTGAACAACTCTGAGACAAAAATGTATGGGCTTGACAGGGGGTTTTAGTAACATGACCATGAGTGGGGTTCTTCAACTAATTATAATTGGCTGATTTAAAATTAGGATATGGTGTCACATTTTCGGAGGTTCCTACGCTTTCAGAAATATATGGATGAAAGAAATGATCGCAATTTACTAAAATAGACACTTTGAATTATGCTGGAGGTATTTAATTACATTTTTATGCTTTTCTTTTGAATTTATAAAAGTTGTAATTTATTAAACCATGCTTGAGACAGTCACACCATAGGACAATTTTGACATTTGGCTCAAAATAAAAAAATAAAAATAAAACGAATAACACTGTAGCTTTTAAAACAACAGGCCCATGTAGGACAAACAAATGTTCAATGATTTACTGCATTTTAAATAACGTCAATATTAATTATATTCATTTTAATCTTGTGGGACAGTGGAAATGCCATGTTACGTCAGCAACCCATATGTTTGTATGTATAATCCACAGAAGACAGAAAGTAACAAAATGAGGTACGAAATGAGGGTGACAATTTTAATTTATGTGTGGACTACTTCAGTTTTCATCCGGAAGATGTCATTTTTGAAGTGTTTAAAATATTTGCAAATGCTGTAAAAAACTGTCAGATGTTATAGACTGACATATGGAAGATGCGTTTGTGTTTCATTTCTGATGTAGATTGTGTGCAAAAATCTTTGATTCCAAAGATATTTATCAGATGTTTGTACACTAAATAGCACATATTAATGTCCTGAAGATGCACTCTTTCTCAAACTTTTTAGTGATGCACATGTGCTTACTGGGAAGTCCTGAATTGACTTAGACCAAATCCTTTTCCAAGTCTAGAGGATATTTATCTTATAACCTATTAACATCCTCTGACAAAACATGAGCCCAGCTGTTGTCGGTACCGAACCTGTATGACGCATGACTTCTTTGGGATGGCCAGACTGGAATTTTCCATTCAACACCGTCGAGGTAAAGAAAAGCGAAACAATTAACGGATGACAGAATGCGACCGGGTTTTTCTGAGCCCTGTTAAGTAGAGCCATGTTTGTTTTCTTCTTTTTCTATAAGTGAGCAGGACCAGTGGAAAATTCCCACTCCGGTCCACAGGTATCAGACCACTGACTAAATGACCCCCCTCTTCTTTGGATAGTTCGGTTGTCAGGGCTTAACAGTCTAGCCCATTCGGATGCGTTCGCCCAAGCTGCAATGACACATTTCTTAGAAAATGTTATCTGTCCCCCCTCACCGAATCTACATTTAAATCTAAAGGCTTGCTGAAGTTCTCGGGTTTCCCGACGTGCTTGGTCTGAAAGAGATACGTGCAAAAAGACACCTTCAACACCTGTCCATTCACGCAAAACTAACCCGAACCTGAGTTATCTACTTCAAATCACTGTTTTCAACAGACGTGACTTGTGCATTAGTTTCTGATACCATCTTTGTGTGTATTCAGGTAACAGTACAATGTCTCTGATGCACAAACAGAAGAAAGCACTATAAGAGCACAATCTTTACATGTCATTCAGTGCACTCCCAAAACATCCACTTTCAGCTTTTACTAAATTTAACGCAACTCTTGGGACTCAGCAACATCACACTGTACCTTTACTTGCTCAAAGACAAGCCTAACATCCTTATGGTAAACTAGGACACATTACGCAGCAAAAAGCGTCATGTTGACGTCACAGCTGTATCACATTTCTTTGGACCAGCGTCCTAGATCCTGATACTGATTCCCAAGCACAGACTGTAAGTGGATTTCAGCCTCACCATCACATTATCAGTCACTGTTCGAAATTGACGTAACGCACACCGGATACATTCATTTATACATTACAGGAACAATAGGAAGTTACAGTAAACAACTGAACCAGCATGAATTAACATGCAGGTTTAGTGTTGGTCTAGGTGATTCAAAGGATAGTTTCCCAAAAAATGAAAATTCTGTCATAGTTACTTACCTTCACGTCATTCCAAACCTATAAGACCTTTATTCATCGACAGAAGACCTTTATTATTTGCACACAAGAAGTTTTCTTGTAGCTTCACAAAATTACGGTTGTCACAATGGACTATTTTAACAATGTAACAATGTTCTTACCACCTTTCTGGGCCTTGAATGTGGTAGTTGCGTTCCTGTCTATGCAGGGTCAGAAAGCTCTCAGATTTATTCAAAAATATCTTAATTTGAGTTCCGAAGTTGAATGAAGGCCTTTCGGGTTTGAAACGACATGAGGGTGAGTAATTCATGACACTTTGGATTTTTGGTTGAACTATTCCTTTAACTAGAATGGGCATGCTGTCTGTAAGCGAAATATAACTGGTTGACCACATTACTGGTTAAATTAGATCTTACCTGAGTTCCTAAGCAGGCCACCATCATGTGTGTGAGGAGTTTGGCAGCGAACATTAGGAATCTAGAGCACAGCACATGAGACACGACGGCCAAGGCAAACCCTGTGGGTGAAAGACAGATATATACTGTACAGAATCCTAATGGCACAGTAATGCATGATTTCTTGATGGGATTTCTACCCCCACATTGTAGACTGTAAGTTACCTGAGATACAAATGAAGCCAGCAGCATAGAAGGCCTCGTTGAATGAAGCCAAACTTGATGTCTCTGCATATGCTGTGTAAACAGACAGATGTGTACATGCACACTCCACGAAATTCTGACTGTCGTCCACCACACGACAGAACTGACCGTCAGAGAGCCAGCTAGAAAGGAGAAATCATATTAAAATGATCATGAAAAGCATCTCTTTTTTTTTTAAAGGTTTACAGTTGAGGTCAAAAGTTTACATACATCTTGCAGAATTTGCAAAGTGTTAATTATTTTATCAAAATAAGAGGGATCATACAAAATGCATGTTATTATTTTATTTATTACTGACCTGAATAAGATATTTCACATAAAAGGCATTTTCATATAGTCCACAAGAGAAAGTAATAGCTGAATTTATAAAAAATGACCCTGTTCAAAAGTTTGATTCTTAACATGGTGTTGTTACCCGAATGATTCACAGCTGTTTTTTTTTTTTGTTTTTTTGTTTAGTGATAGTTGTTCATGAGTCCTTTGTTTGTCTTGAACAGTTAAACTGCCCGCTGTCCTTTAGAAAAATCCTTCAGGATCCACAAATTCTATGTTTTTTCAGCATTTCTGTGTATTTGAACCCTTTCCAAGAATTACTGTATGATTTTGAATGAAATGAGGGGCTCATATGCAACTATTACAGACAGTTTAAACGCTCACTGATGCTCCAAAAGAAAACAAATTATGTATTAAGAGCCAGGGGGGTGAAAATGTTTTGAATTCAAAGATCAGGATAAATGTAATTTATTTTGTTTTCTGGGAAACATGTAAGCATCTTCTGTAGCTTCTGAAGGGCAGTGCTAAAGAAAAAAATTATATTTAGGCAAAATAAGAAAAACTGAAATATTTGCACATCTTCATTATAAACAAGGGACTCATGAACAACTATCACCAAACAACAACAAAAAAACAGCTGCGGATCACTGAGGTAACAATATAGTATTAAGAAACTGGGTCATTTTTATAAATTCAGCTATTATTTTCTCTTGTGTACTATATGTAAACATCTTTTATGTGAAATATCTTATTCAGGTCAGTACTAAATAAAAAATAACTTGCATTTTGTATGATCCCTCTTATTTTGGTAAAACAATTAACATCTTGCTGATTCTGTACCACTAGTGACGTTACAATATTATTTGTCTAAGTCAATTTGAAATCAAACAGTATAAACTAAAATTAGTCATTACTGAGTTATTGGACCGATATGATGGTTCAGTGTGTTGTTGGTTCAGGATGTGACATGAGAATTTTGTTTTAAGGAGTTTTAAGATTAAGTTCAGTGCGACAAATCTCACCCAATTGGGAAACACAAAAAGCTGTTAAATTGGACTTGACTGTCTGTTCGTCTAAATTAAACTTATGTAACACACCAATTTATCATTCCAAATGATCTCTCATTACTCTGAATTCCAGCTATTAAGCTGTCACTGAGATTAGTTTGCAGAAGGAATCATTTAGTTCTAGGGTGTCGTTTACACTACAATGTATCACAATTGCATAATAAATGGTTATGAAATTGAGAAAAGGTCCCAAAGTCAAGAGGAAAAAAAATAATATTTACAAAATCTGTTATCTAAAGCATAATTCTGAGAGGCATCTGTTTTACATCAACCCAAATCCGGAGAGAATTCAGGGACAAACTGTACAGTGAATATTCTAGGCTAAAAGCTGTGATATGTCCTCTACAATGGCTTCCTGGCCAAGAACACACCCCGTAGAACGTACTGCACTTTCTCAGTCAAATACGCACACGTTCTAAAGAATGTGTGAGACAGGCCTTAAAAGACTTCGTCATGGCAGGTCATGAGCCCTGACCCTTTAAGCTCCACTGTACACACTGTCTGTCTCACCAATGACTGTGAAATACATGGACAAGGTCAGAGCTTTACCACCACCAGATGGTCTGTCAAGTTCATTTGGATGAGTATTTTTTAGTAAATAGGCATGTGATCCCAAATGTGTTTTCAAGTATGATTGAAGAGTAGTAGAATGTATGTGTGTAGTACGTTTGTAAACACTAAAAGGAGCTCCTAACTTTGTAAACAGCTGAAGTTTTACAATGCAGCACTTTAATATCTATATGCATGTGTTTGCATTTGCAATTACCTCTCAGCAGCCTGATTCCACAGGAGGCACAGAGATTGAAGAGGTTTTCCACGTCGGTCAGGAGTGTGTATACGGTAAACAACCTCTTGACCGTCAACAAGAGGCTTAGAGCCTCTGCCATGAAGACTGACTGAGAAAACCTGCACAAACACACACACACACACACACACACATATACAGATTATTCAGAGTGTATTTGACTATTAAAACAATAAAGTTGTCAGTTTCCCAATTTCAAGTGCAAATAAAATGTATTATAATCAGTATAAATGCTCTATCCAGAAGAAGCCACACATAACATGTAAAAGTCACAGTTACACACTGAGAAAGAAAGGGAGACAACTTAACCTAATTTCCAACTCAACAGTGCCATCTGCTGGACACTTGCGTGACAAAAGCTACATTCATATTTATGAAAATCTACAACAAATAAAACAATTTGTGTTGAGCACTGATGTATTGAGGGATACAGTGAAACACTCACCTTATCGTTTAATGCGCTGGCTTTTGTGTTGGTGAGGAACCAGTGCTCAGTACTGTACTCTGTGAAATGCACTTTACGGCAAGCAGATGGGGCCATGCTGTCTGCAGGAAGGGCTGGTACCTCCAGCAGGGTCTCAGGCAGGGTGAACGTGTCTGAGTTTTTGCCTGTATATGTGTGGCCGTTGATCTGAGTGGGGTACCAGTGGTGGGCAGCTATGGTGAAATGCGGGCAGGTATCCAGTATGGTTGTGCCTCTGGAGTATAGACAAAATCAGTGCATATAAGAACGAGCTCAGGTAAAAACAAAATAGAAATGACAATAAAAAGATCAGACCTTTTTCCTTCTGCCCCACATTTAATGTCTGTGAGCAGGCTGAAGGCAAAACGCTCTGCCACCTCAGCCAGCTGGCTTAGACCACGAGTGTCCGCTCGGCTGGGGTTCGCCATAGCGCACAAGAGGTCATAGGTCAAGCCACGGCTGCTGTCTTCTAGTGGAATCTGCTCAGCATCCTTCAGAATCTGTGAAGTGAGTCAAAAAAAAGTTAGAAAGCTCCATTACAATACAACATCAATTTTAGATTTTAGATCACATTTGATAACTGTGGAGCTGCTATAATGCTTTGTGTTGTGGGTGACTCCCATTACATTTTTAGGTTATTCTGGATGGTCATTAAGGTGTAATCACATTCAACATTGCTCTGTGAAATCTCATGGATAAAATCTATGTATTTCAATAGGAATCTGTGTGATTGGGAGTTTTGTATTATGGGCCAAAACAGATTTCGCTTTGGTTAAATTTGACTTTTTTAACCTTTTTGAAACTGTGAAATGAAAACTTAAAGTAAACCCATGTTTAAATCTCAGAAACTCTGATTTGCTTATATTGTTGTAGTACTATTAGTGTGAAGCAGTTTGGGTGTTACTTTGTGTTGTAAGTTAATCTGTACTGTTTTATTACTGAAAACAAAGCTTTGTTGCCAAGTCTAGAGATTTTTTATACAGTGGAGCCTTGTGGCTTCACATACAGGCAGTGTATTCCCTAGATAAAAGATTTCTATGAACTATGAACTAAGTAAACAAAAAGCATTGTAAGAAAAGCTGTTTTAATTGATCTCTGGGGGGCAATATGTGGCCCCTCATTGTTTTTAGACAGAACATAGACCAGTTGGATTTCCTGAACCACTGTATTCCAAAAATTCTCAAGATCCGGAAAACTTTAAATAAATTCTCGCCTCTCTGAAACGAGATAAACAGGCTTACTATATGCTGAATAAACATGCACCAATGTTTAAAAGTTGTGGGTCTTTTTTGTTATATTTTCAAAAGAGAAATGTCTTTGCTTAGCAAGGCTTCATTTATTTGATCAGTAAAAACCACCAATTTAAAATAAGTGACTTCTATTTTAATGTTTTAAAATGTAATTTAGTCCTGTCTTGGCAAAGCTAATTTTTCTCCTTACTCCTTAAAATAACTTGAGTCTCACATCCTTCAGAAATATCCTAATATGCCCGATTTAGGCCTCAAGCAAAATTTTATGAATGTTGAAAACAATTATTCCGCTTGCTTTTGCTAAAACTGCTACTTTTTTTTTCCAGGGCTCATTTATGAATAGAAACTTCAAAAGAACAGCATCTATATTAAACACAAATCTTCTGTAACATTATAATTGTCTTTAGTGTCACCTTTTTGGAATAAAAGTAATAATTGAATGATTTTTTTTTTTTAATGGAATTCATCAAAGTCATTATTTAGTTAACTGAGAACATCCTCAAAAGGATTTCAGAACGAGAAACATTTTTTTGAATGTTTACCCTTAAAGGAGAAGTTCAACTCCAGAATAAATGTACTCACCTGCATGTCATCCAAGATGTTCATGTCTGTCTGAAGAAAATATTCCAGGATTTTTCTCCATATAGTGGTCCAAATTGCAGTTTCAGTGCAACTGGGATCAGTGCTACATGATCCCAGCTGAGAAATAAGGCTCTTAACTAGTGAAACAATCAGCCATTTAAAAAAAAATAAAAAAATTTAATAATTTAATATTAATATTTAATATATATATATATATATATATATAATATTTAATAAATAATATTTATATACTTTTTAACCAAAATTGCTTGTCTTGCACTAGCTCTGCGATGCACACGTATGTCTCCACACATCACATATTACGTTTTCCACAAATACCTTTTTTTTTCGACTGAAGAAGAAAGACATGAACATCTTGGACGACATGTGGGTGAGCAATTTATCAATATTTTTTTTTATCCTGGAAGTGAACTTCTCCTTTAAAGTTTTTTTCAAACACACTTTCCTCATCTGCTTACCTTGCTTAGTGCATCTAACACTGCAGTGAGCTGCTCTGGAGTGATGTCCTTACTAACTTTATTGATAAGCCCTTGCAGGACCCGATTGATGATGGTCTCATCCAGAGGCTGATGTAACTGATCCAGCAATGCCCATACTGCCTGGGCCTCTGTGTCTGAAACCAGGGTGATGTTAGCTAGCCCGAATTCTGGGTGAACCCGTGCACCACCAGTGGCATCAGAGAGAGCCACGCGGAACCGTTTGGGCGTTGGGTTGGAAGAACCAACGTTTGGTGTGAGAGCCACGTCCAGACCGGCACTTCTCTGTCCAATCTCAAAAGTCAGGGTGCCCTCCGCCATGACAAAGTCCTGCCCTGCCACAGCAGGCCAGATCAGAGTGGGTCCAATAGACTCTGCTTTCTGAAGCTCCTGTGAAAGCAGATGACACAAAACACAGTTAATAATTAAAAAGTTAAAAATGAATTTTCTGAGAACCTTTAAAGTTACTGAACACATACCCAGAGGTGGACAGTTAAAATGTTAAAATTTAGGAAGCAGTCGTGGCCTAATGGTTAGAGTGTCGGGCTTGTAATCTAAAGGTCGTGTTCACAATGTGTGTCTGTGTTTGTTCACTTCTCACTGTTGTGTGTGTGTGCACTTGGATGGGTTAAATGCAGAGTATGGGTCACCATACTTGACAATACGCCGCAATCTTTTGAAACTTACAGAGAAACAATACATGTTCCGTTTTTTCTTTGAAGTATGTAACATACTGGAAATGAAAAGTATTTCCTTATGCCTAAAAGTAAAACAGTAGACAAGGAAAACTGAAAAATTAAGGAAACACACACAAATTAAGGAAAGGCAAGGAAAGGGTGTGCCATAGGGACAAAAAGAGCAACAAAGAAAGCATTCCCACAGACTGATGTATTTTGGGCGTTAAACCATATTCGACATGTCAAATCCTACTTTTCCAGTTCCACTATGCAACCATACATATCGCCTTTGAAGTATCTGCTGGGAACTCAGCGGCCTAATTGCTCATAGCTCTTATCTTCTGTACATTCATCATCTTAGCTCATGAATTTGACATCATCTCAGTCCTCTAATCACTAATGAGGTCACATTATGTAATGGGGTCAGAGAGGGGTGTATGCTGGATAGTGGTAGATGGACATGTAGCTGCTCTTTGATTACAGCCAATGAACAATTATTAAGGATAACTGAATTTTCAGCAATGATCTAAGCAATAAAGCATATGTTCTGAGTTTTTGCTGTATATGTATTCTCTATGCCTCCTTGCTTTTAAATTCTAATTTTGTGCTTATTAAATATTTCTTATCTTGGAGGATGCTTTTTTTCTAAATGAATCTTACCTGCATGCGGTACTTCACAGAGATAGCTGATGCTGTACTGGCATCCCTGTAGACCTGAAGACTGATGCTTGTGGCTTTGAGGGTGACCACCGGTAGTCTGGAGCCCTGGGCGAAGTACACCAGCCCCCGTGGGTCATCACTCTCCAGCATGGTGATATTGGCAAAACGGGCAGTTTGGTTTATAGTGGCACCCTCGCCCACTTTATAGACCTCCACCAGGAACCATACCTCATACTCTGGGTCCTGCAGTAGATGGTAAAAAGAAAACAATGAGTAAAATGATCAGAGAAGTGGTAAAGGTGGTTTCTTCTTAAGCAGTACATAAAAAACAAGCATGAAAACTTGAAAGGAAACAAAAATGGGAATGAGAAGAAACAAAAAAACGAAATAAAAGGAAGCTAAAAAACAACCACAACACGGAACAAAACCAAAAACTGAAAGCACAGAAACAAAACCTTCTGAAAAACATAAATAAATAAATCAAACAAAACCACAAAGGAAGGAAAAGCAAAACCTTCTGAAAAATGTCATGCAAGTATCTGGTAAGAGAAAAATGAGAAGGAAAGGAATAAAAAACAAAACAAAACAAACAAAAAAAATCCTTTTAAAAAACATCTGAAAAAGAAACAATAAATTAATTAATTAATTAATTAATAAAAAAATAAAAAAAAACACAAATTGAAAAATGTCCTACCAGTGTCTGGTTAGAGAAAAATGAGAATAAGAAGAAAACACAAAACAAAAACAAAACAAAACCAAAAGCACTGGAAGAACAAAACCCTCTGAAAAACGTCTGAAAACAGAAACAAAACAAAACAAAAATAAAACATAACACAAAACAAAACCAAAAACTAAAAGCACAGGGGAAAAAAGCAAAACAAAACCTTCTAAAAAAACATCTGAAAAAATGAATATATAACAAAAACAAAAGCAAAAGAAATATACCTTGTCTGGCCGGACCTCCAACCTGAGGGCACAGAGTACTTCTCCTTTCCTGCAGACAGATGTGCCCGAAGTCTGCTGCAGCTCTCTGGTCAGATTCACCCCCTGACTGATCACTGAGTGAACTGTAGTGCTAAATGTGACCCGCCAAAACACCAACACATCTTCAAACGCTCTGGAAACATGGGGAAAATCTGTTTTTAGGCATGTGTAACTAAAACTGATTAACACTAATTTGCAGTAGTGAAAGCACAACATCATCTCAAACATGTATTATACCTGTTTTCCTGTCTTTCCAGAAAGAGCGTTGCGGTTCTGTTCACCGAGTCCTCATCCAGGATCTGACCAGACTGAGAGCTCAAACTGAAGCCAACTATACCATTCTGAAGATCACTCGCTGTCACAGACAAACATTACCACCAGAGCTCAAATATACACTCAATCAGTTATAAGATTTCATTTTTCCTTCAAGAAATCAATACTTTTTTCATTAAAAGACAATGACAATGAAGACATTTACAATATAACAGAAGATTTCTGTTTCAAATAAATGCTGTTTATATTTCATATTCTTTTGATATTTGATACTCAAAGAATGCTCAAAAATAAATAAATGTATTACAATTCCCCCAAATATTAGGCAGCCGTTTTCAAGTTAAAGAACATATAGTTAAAATTGTATTTATTTTTTTGTATTTATTCATTTTTGGAATTATATATATATATATATATATATATATATATATATATATATATATATATATATATATATACACACACTACCAGTCAAAAGTTTTAAGAGTTTTAATGTTTTTTTTTTTGTTTTTTTTTTAAGTTTCTTTTGCTCACCAATCCTGCAGTAATTTGATCCAAAGTACAGCAAAAACAATAAAATAATGAAACATTTTTAATATTTAAAGTAAGTGTTGTTCTATTTGAATATATTTTATTTAAAATGTAATTTATTTCTGTGATCAAAGCTAAATTTTCAGCATCATTACTCCAGTCTTCAGTGTCACATGATCCTTCAGAAATCATTCTAATATGCTGATTTGCTATTTAAAAACATTTATTATTATTATTATTATTATTATTATTATTATAAATATTTAAAACACAAGTACAATTTTTTCCAGAATTCTTTGGTGAATAGAAAGACCCAAATATGTCTAAAAAAAAAACTAAAAAAAAAAAAAAAACACTTTTGTAACATTATACAAAAGAGTCACTATAATTTTTAGGAAATAAATTAAAGAAATTAATAATTTTATTTAGCAAGGATGGTTTAAATTTATCAACTGAATGATAATAAACATTTATAATCTATAATAGATTTCTATTTCAGATAAAAGCTGTTCTTCTGAACTTTCTATTCATCAAAAAAATCTGAAAAACAAACAAAAAAAATCCTACTCGGCTCGAATGCTTTTTGAGCAAATCAGAATCACAGCAATAAATTACATTCTAAAATATGTTCAAATAGAAAACAGTTATTTTAAATAGTAAGAATAATTCAAAATTTTACTGTTTTTGTTATACTTGGGATCAAATGAATGCATGCTTGGTGAGCAGAAAAGGCTTTAAAAAATATTAAAAATCTTACTGTTCAAAAACTTTTGACTGGTAGTTTATTTTCAAATTAAATTAATTAAATTAATAATTGAAATTATAAATTATAAATATATTAAAAAATTACAAATATATACATTTAAATAATGTATATATATGTATATAAATCCAAATATTTAGAAAGTGTCTCTTTTTGTGGTAAAAAAAAAAAAATAATAAGTGAAAGAAACTTTTGGCAGGAAAACTAAATGTCAATTGGTCAGACAAAAAATCCTTATTGTTAAGCCCTGTAATGACAGTAAGATTCTCACCCAGAATAATGATTTTGGCAAAGGAAGTGAACCCTAGTTCATCTGCCACGCTGACAATCTGTGCTCCACCTTCTGCTTCGCTAAGGTAAATAAAGAACGCCTCCTGCCCCTCCGGCTCCTGATCATTCAGTATGAGGACACTGACCTCCACCTCATTCTGTCCCTCCAACAACGTGACAGTTTGGGTCTCCAAGGCAAAGTCCTCTCCTTCCATGGCCCAGGTGCCATTATGCTCTCGATGAAACTGGGCTGCATCCACCTCTGGGGTTTTGAGTCCTGCATAGGCTCTGATTTTGGCACTCACTACTCCTGTGAGCCCCAGAGACCTGCGTACTCTTAAGGCAAGCTTCTGTTGGGGCGCCCCCTCTTGACTGTCTTCAGAAATACGTATTATTGCTGGCCCTATACTCAAAAATCCACTAACAACATCATTAGCACGAATGGTAACTTTAGCGACACTATTTTGAGACACAATGCGAGGCTGAGCTTCGATAGAAGGCAAACTGGCACTGAGAACACGCACGCTGGTTAGGTTCACGTAAAAATCCTCATCTGGTTCAGTAAGGGAATCATCAAGGATAGACAGCCGAATGGCTGCAGATGTTTGGCGGGAATCAAATATTAGCTGCCCATCTGCTACCGATGCAAAGTCTGTGTCAGGTTGGGCAGTGCCAGGCCACGTCTTGTAGGAGATGCTGGAACGGTTGCTTCGGAAGCCATAGAGGCGCTGGACATAAAGGGTGATGGTTTGCACATCCTCCTCAATGACCAGCTGCCGAGAATCAGGACGAAACTGATATAATCCTAACGGCTCCACCTCAGCTACTGTGTAACCAGTCCTGAACATATAACACATACATTAAAAGATATAAATATCACAGATACTCATGAAAAAGGTTTTTGTTTTTAAAAAAGACAGTGTTACCTGAGACGGGCTCCACCAGGTGACTCTGACTCTACGGAGGTCAGGTAAACAGCATGTGCTGTGACAACTGACATGTTATTAACAGCATTGAGAGAGATCACCTCACTCCTCTGACCATGGGCAAGCATTATTGTGCCTTCAGATAAAGAGAAAAACAGAAGATTCAGACTAATGTTGTGTCAGTTTAACATTTTTGTTTTTTTTCTCATACATACTGAGTCATTTCTCTCTAACCTGATCTTGGGGAGATGTCTCCTGGCTGGTAGCCTGGTGGAGTTTGGCCAGGAGGAAACCCAGAGCTCCATCGGACAGTTACGTTTCCGTATAAGCCTGTCCGTGTCAACAGCGCCTCACACTGGCCACTCTCTATATCAGAGACACGCAAGGCCAAAGAGGCAAATCCAACCTACAGTACAAAGAGAATTCATTTATAGTAGAATATGTCTATTATAATCATGCATTAAAGGATTTTTTTGTTCATTGTGACATTATTTTCATGATAACTAAACAAAAAGACTGTGATCACTATAAGGTGGAAAAAAGAGAAAAAAGTTAGAGTATAATTATTTTTAACAGGTTTAAAACTGCAACATGAGCATAACAGTTGTAACAAAACTATTTGTCTTACCTTCTTGTCTTTTGATTTTTGGTTTGCAATGTGACCTTTTTCGTGAGATTTCATAATACTCATTTGAGGGCTGGGTTTAACTCTAATTGCACGATTCTTTTCGATTATGCTTCGCAAGCTTGTGATTCAATTTGATTTGGATTTGAATCAATTTAATTCAATAATGGTTGTTTTGGATATATATCAGGTACAGTACATGTCAAAAGGAAAAAAAAATTCTCAACTAATGCTGTAAAGTATACTTGTGAGTCAGCTGGTACAAAAGTTCAAAAGTTTACATACACCTTGCTAAATGTTAATTATTCGACCAAAATAAAAGGGATCATACAAAATGTGTTATTTTTTATTTAGCACTGACCTGAATAAGATATTTAATACATACATATAGTCCAGAAGAGAAAATAATAGTTGAATTTATAAAAATGACCCTGTTCAAAAGTTTACATATGCTTGATTCTTAACACTGCGTTGTTACCTGAATGATCCAAAGCTTTGTTTTTTGCTGTTGTTTTTTTTGTTTTGTTTTGTTTAGTGATAGTTGTTCATAAGTCACTAGTCTGTTCTAAACAGTTAAACTGCCCACTTCAGAAAATCTTTCAGGTCCAACAAATTCTTTGTTTTTTCAGCATTTTTGTGTATTTGAACCCTTTTCAACAATGACTGTTATGCTTTTGAGATCCGTCTTTTCACACTGAGGACAACTGAGGGACTCATATGCAACTATTACAGAAGGTTCAAATGCTCACTTATGCTCCAGAAGGAAACACGATGCATTAAGAACCAGGGGTGTAAATTTTTGAACAGAATAAAGATGTGTACGTTTTTCTTATTTTGACTAAATATCATTCTTTTTTTCCATTTAGTACTGCCCTTTAGAAGCTACAGAAGATACTTACATGTTTCCCACAAGACAAAATAGGGTAAATTTACCCTGATCTTCAAATTCAAACATTTTTAACCCCCTGCTCTTAATGCATGTCTTCTGAAGCATCAGTAAGCATTTCAACCTTCTGTAATAGTTGCATATGAGTAATACTAACTTTAACTTTAAAGTACGTAGCTATATTTCCACTCTCATTCGTTTTTTTTTTTTTTTTTAAATATAAACATTTAAATGGTGGCTGTCATAAAAACTTGACGGATTTATGTAAACATACATTAAACACTGAAGAACAGTAAAAAATTATAATGAATATGTTATATAAGGAGACTTTTCATCAACTAAAACCAGGCCAGACTACTCGATTCTTGGGATTGAAGAATCAATATCGTATTGTGAAAATTATTAAAAGAATCGATTAAAATAAAAAAAAATTCCACAGCCCTACTCATTTGACACTTTAGCTATGTTTTAATAAAATATATAAATAAATACTAACTAACAGACATCAAACTGTAACATAAGCATGAGTTTTATATTGTCTTTTGACATTACTCCTTAACACAAATGCTGCTGCAACCACAACTTCTGTAATATTTTTAGACAAGACAATATTGGCAAACCAGTGTGTCATCTAGTGGTGATATCAGAATGGTGTTTTCATGAAACATCACCTCAGCATTAGCTGCCACTTCAGGAACAGAAACGACAGCCAGCTTTGATTCCAGCTGAATTCTAGGAGGGGAACCGAGCAGGGGACCAATCAGAGTCACATTCGTCAGCTCAACACTGAAGTTAAACCCTGACGCGAAGAACACCTGTAGGTGCAAATGACACGTGCGAAATATCAATACGGACCTTAATAAGGTTGAGAAGCTTCTTAAAGTCCTTTACAAAATCCCATATTTAATTCAAAAGACAATCAATCACCCACCTGGCTACTAAATGGCACTCTAACTCTGGCCTCACGTTCTCCGTCCTTCACCAGTATGTTACCATTGATTGTGTCCTCTGTAAAACTCTGGCCAGGGGTGGTAAAACTGATTCTGTATCCCACACTGGCATTGCCAAACGCCCCTGCCAGCCTGTTCACACTGATAATGAGGTGTCTGCTTCGGTCCGCCACGTTAACAACCACTGACTGGTTTCGAGAATAAAGGACAAACACTCCATGGGGTTCGTCATTGGACCGGACCTTCAAACGGGTACTGCTGCGGTTGGTGTCCAGCTCTGCGCCACCCTCCACAGAGATTAGACGGAGGATGTACGTCTCCTCCAACTCAGGCACAGAGTCTGGAAGGAGGGTGAGGACTATCTCTGCCACACGCTGTCCTGCCAGGATAATGACAGAACCCTGCAGGGCAGCAAAGTCTCCTGATGTGTCTGCATCACTGATGATTTCCCAGAAAACCTGAGGGTTTCAAAAATTCAATTTATGAACATTTAGATTAACTGACCACAAACATTTGAACAGAATATTGAATATCGAATCAGTGGTTGTTTTCCTACCGTGATGTTGCCCATGACGCCCTCTCTGCGTGTGATAAGGACTGATATGTTGAGTGGCCCTTCGCTGTCAGAAGGCTCACTGTAAATGCGCTCTTTCAGGTCCTGTTCTGTGAACTGCACTATGCCATTGGGGTCTCCAAACTTGTCAATCTATAGAACACACACATTATATAACACTGCTGTATTTACAATTTTATTCTCAGTTGTTTTTAAGAGGTTATCACTTTTCTGTGCTGAGCAGGACGTACCGTGAGCGTGACAGATCCGGCTCTGGGATCAACACCCATCTCTCCGGAGAGGATGCTGAGCATGACAATGAATTTCTCTGTGACCTCCACCTCACCGTGAGGCAGGATCTTCAGCTCAATGCTGCGCACACCCCCTTCCCCGTCTCTGAAACTGAATGTCCCGTTCACTGGTTCACCAATGTCTGTGTTTACTGATGGTAAAACTTCATTTGAGTTTGGACCTAGAATCTGCCATATTACCTAAGGGAGACAACAGAGAATGAGGAAATGTCACACTGAAATCATTGTGATTGCTTTCAGATTACATAGGAAGCACAAGAAGGACTTCACCTAAAATGCCATCAAAAAACAAAATATTGTTAAAAAAAAAAAAAAAAAAAACAGTTCTGAGACTTATCATTAAAATGCATTACATTTAAATCTTTTAAACACATTCACAGAAAAATAAAACAAAATAAGAAAAGAAAACATAAAACAATAAAATGTTAACATAAATGTTATTTTATTTAAAAGAAAAAAATATTTGTAAAGATTGTAAAAAAAAAGTCACTTGTCATTTATTTTCATTAAAATTCATTACATTTAAAGCTTTTAGGCACATTTACAGAAAAAAATAAAAAAATAAAAAAAATAAATAAATACAATAAAATATTTGTCAATATTATAAAAAAGCCTTGGCATTTATTTTTATTAAAATTATTTACATTTAAAGCTTTTAGACGTATATCCAAACAAATAAAATAAGAAATTAACTTAATAAAATAACATATTTGAATATATATATGTAAGCAATAAGGTACGAGAGGCCGTGCTGTATCGTGAATAAATCACGGCTGAAGGGCGTTGTTAGGCACGACGCGAACCATTGTAAATATATTTATAAAACGGTTAGTTCCATTCCTGGATTCTGATTGGTCAGCAGCTGTGTTTTATTCACGATACAGCACGGCTATGACCGTTCCACCCAATGGTTCTTAGTATCACTGCGCAGCACCCTTAGCAACCACCCTTAGCAACATAAACATATATTAGTTCTTATTTGAAGAAAGCAATAAGAGCTAACAGGCTAAAATGTTTCAAGTAAATTTTGATTTATTTGACGTAGGATGAGTGGTTTGACTAACAATTTGGAAATACACACCGATTTCTGCTAAGGACATCACCATTAAACTGTCTGACATGCTTAATCCAACACACCTGAAGTACTCGTAAACAAAGTCTGGTTTGATGTGCAGTTACACACGGACTTATAGAAAAAGAGGGGAACCGAGAACTCATGCCAGACTCATTCAACATTTTAACCGAAGAAAATGGTCTCAAGTATGGCACAATGAGCTTTAACTTGTTTATCAGGCGGTTTTGCGTATATCCGCTTCTAATACCCTCCGATGTGCATCATTCAGTGTCCTGCATTAGCCAAAATCATGACTGTCTTTGAAATATGTTTGATGATTGCGGCTGATGCGCCCGCTCTGTGTCCCGCATCTGGGATGCTGCTGTTCACACGCGAGAGCACGCCAGGGAAGGAGAGCGAGTGGAAAAAGTACGAATTATTATTGATTACTGATTTAAATCATTTTATAATAACGAAAACAATACCTTAAACCAGAGGTGGGCAAACTACGGCCAGCCAGGCGTTTTCATCCGGCCCGTGAGGCAATTGGAATAAACTGGCTAATTTGATGCAATATCAGTAAAATCCAATAGATGTCGCATTTAGTGTGGTATATAGCGGCTTTCGCTTTTTACGCTTCGTTAAACATAAGCGCCTAGTCATTCTTGACTGCATCCAAACCGCACAGCTCAGATACAAAATAAAAAGTCAAAATATACACCCTGTGTAAAACTGGCACATTTGTAAAATGTTGCTGTTTTTAAAAATGTGAAAGTGTTCATTTGTTGGACAAGTGCAAAACAGATTGGTGACGAATATGAAAGGCAAGTGAGTTTGCATTGCGCATTTACCAGCAACGTTCAGTTTCTCTTTTAAATAATTTGGCTGGGCGTTTATAATAAATGTTTATAGTGAACGCCACTATAATTTGTGCTTGTTTTTTTACTTACAGTGTCAGTCAAATGTTTTTGAACTGTTCCTAGCCTGTTTGTATTTGAGTTCCATGAAATGACGTATAAGAACATTCGGTTGCAGTTAGAGACTATTTTTTTACAGCGGAAGGCTTAATGATTTTACTTAATAAAAACATGAATACATGTTTTTAATATTTGCATTGTGTGGTAACCGTTTTATAAAAGCAATAAGGTACAATAAGGTACACGAGGCCGTACGCTTCGTACGCTTCGCGTCGTGCCTAACAACGCCCTTCAGCCGTGATTTATTCACGATACAGTGTCAGTCAAAAAACATTTGACTGACACTGTAAGTAAAAAAAAATTCATTTATTCACGATACAGCACGGCCTCTCGTACCTTATTGCTTACATATATATATATATATATATAAACAATAAAGTTCAGAGCCCTGTCATTTATTATCATGGAAATTCTTTACATTTAAAGGTTTTAGACACATTTACAGTCCTGAGCCTTGTCACTTCTTTTTTAAATTAAAACTCTTTAGATTTAAAGCTTTTAGATGCATTTACAGAAAAATAAAATATATAAAATTATGAAAATAAAACTAAATATTTTTTGGTATTATCAACGTTATCATTGTTGAATCAACTCTTGAAAAATTACTGTAAAAATCCGTTTGTCTGTTTTCTAACTTAAAATCTACAAGAAACATGAAGGTCTGTACTAAATCATGTATTCACCTCACAGATCATTTTCTGATCTATCAAAATATTATATAATCCTCATTTACCACATTTTTAATTACACACAAATCAGTGGAAACATCCTGTTCAGTGTCTGTCTGTACTCCAAGTGCTTCCCCACATGTAAAACAAAAATATTTTATGGATCTGGAAGTGTGAGGTCATAGTCTAGACGGGGCTCACCGTGGCGTCTCCCAGCAGCCCGTCCGCTCTCTCTACAAACAGGGTCAGTCTGAGGGTACTGATGGGGTTTGGAACAGTGATGGCGCTTTGGTTGATAAATCGTACAACACCATTTGGCGAGTCACTCTTGGCAATTGTAATTCGTGCAATTAGCTGAGCTCCAAGTATGGCACCTCCTGTGGCACCGGTAAGTTGCATCTCAAATATCTCACTAAATTCACTGAGTGGAAGACAAAAAAATTATTATATGAAACTTGCTACAAGTTCACAAACAAACAATGCAAAATTCAAACATTCAGGCAATATTTAATGAGAGCATACTGTATTAAGTTAATAACCCAATCCTTACCTCTCTGTGTCATCCACAATGGAAACATTGATATAGTTGAGGGTTTGGCCATGCTGAAAGGTGATGGAGCCATTGAGCAGGATGTAATCTGAATCAGGTTGAGCAGTCAAACCTTTGGAGAAAAACTCTGCTGTGACCTGCCCATAGGATCCAACACGCCTCAGTACAGGGATGGACAGAATTCCTACATCCTCCTCAACTGAGACAAAAAAACAATTGGAAAAACTGTTTTAGCATAATCCACCTTTTCACTCTGAAGACAACTGAGGGACTCATATTTATCTATTACAGAAGGTTCAAACACTCACTGATGCTTCAGAAGGAAATGCATTAAGAGCCGAGAGGGTGAATACTTTTTGAATTTGAAGATCAGAGTAAATTTAACTTATTTTGTCTTCTGGGAAACATGTACGTATCTTCTGTAGCTTCTGAAGGGCAGTACTAAATGAAAAAACATGGTATTTAGGCAAAATGTAAAAAAATCTTCATTCTGTTCAAAAGTTTACACCCTCAGCTCTTAATGTATTGTGTTTCCTTCTGAAGCATAAGTAAGCTTTCAAACCTTCTGTAATATAGCTGAATATGAGTCCCTCAGTTGTCCTCAGTGTGAAAAGATGGATTTCAAAATCATAGTGTCATTGTTGGAAAGGGTTCAAATGCACAAAAAATCTGAAAAACCAAAGAATTTGTGGGGCCTGAAGGACTTTTCTGAAGAACATAAGGCAGTTTAACTGTAGGACAAACAAGGAACTCATGAACAGCTATTACTAAAAAAAAAAAAAACAGCTGTGGATCATTCAAGTAACAACACAGTATTAAGAATAAGAAACTATTATTTTCTTTTGTGGACTATATGTAAATGTCTTTTATGTGAAATATCTTATTCAGGTCAGTACTAAATATAAAAAATAACATGCATTTTGTATGATCCCTCTTATTTTGGTTAAATATTTAAAATTTTGCAGATTCTGCAAGGTGTATGTAAACTTTTGGCTTCAACTGTATACAGCACACCCCATCATCTATAAAAAAAATCTATAAAATAAAAAAAGATCTGAGGAAAAAAATACAGAAATGCATAAATGTACCAGTGATGTTGACATATCTGGGGTCAAACTCCAGGATGCCCTCAGCATTGTCATTTTTCTGGATAATCACCATGAGGGAGGACAGATTGCCAATAGCTGGAGGCTGGTCGATCTGTAGGCCGTACTCTCTCACTGTAAAATCCATTGAACTAAAAACAAGAAGAAAGAAATACATTTGCAGCGTGCATAAAAGCAGCTAGCTAATCCTATTTGAAGTGCAGGCTGATCTCTACCTGCCATTCAGAAGCTCTACTAGAGTAATGTTGAGGAAAAACTCTTCTGGTCCTTCTGGAAGATCATCATCAAGTATAGTCAACGTAATGATCCTTGAGCTCTCCCCAGGCCTGAAGAGTAGCCGACCAGAAGACTGTCCAAAGTCCTGTCCACTGATCGCAGTTCTGCTTTCTGTGTGGTAACTGACCCACACACTGCTAAACAGACCCATGGAGCGAACAATGGTCACGTTTACCTGGTAAGACACAAGACAAAGTTGGAGACTTGACTACCTTTGAGTATGAGTTCACAGATATCACCATTCCCATCTCCTATAATCTGCTATAACTGATTATAGAAAAACTTTAACGATCAAAGCGACCCAGTGCGTCCATTTCTAAATTCAATATAGACCTATTACCTCTGAGCTGCTCCATTATATGCAATAAGCACACTGGGAAACCTTGGGTTCATTAATCTTGACACAAAGACTTTCATAAAGAAAACTTTCCAGTGTTTTTTGCCATTGGACCAATGGTTGCTAGGCTATTGCTTTATGGAAGTTTAAAAAAGATTCAATGACTTTCCCAGTCAAGGGGAACAGGCAGTAACACATAGTCCTCTGGTTGTGGTTTGTGTCTCATCAGTGCTAATGTCATGCAAGGGGTCTCACAGCTCTGTCCTCCTCAGTGGCACGCAAAGAGGCTTGGGAGAAGGAGAAGAGCCCATGGGGAAGGTCACTGGCAGCCATTGTGATGGTGGCAAGCTGTCTGTCAGGGTTGATCGCTGAGCCCGGGGTTAGAGAGCTCAGTTTTAGCTGATATACACGTCTTTCTTCTGGGATCTCATCATCTAGTGCCTGCAGAAATAAGGAGAGGGAATCAATTTTCTTTGAGTTTTAAGAGTATAAGATTTTTTTATTGTTTACACTGGAAAAGTTTGGGGGACAGTAATGGGGGACAGCAATTTCTAATGCTACAAAATATTTCTATTTCACACGAATGTAGTTCTTTTGAACTTTCTATTCATAAAACAATCCTGAAAAAAAAAATCATGGTTTCCACAAAAATTAGAAGTATCACAATTGCTTCTGACTACAAAAATGTTTTTCGAGCAGCATATTAGAATTATTTCTGAAGGATCACGTGAGACTAAAGATTGGAGTAATGGATGCTGAAAATTCAGCTTTGCCAACACAGGAATAAATTACATTTTAAAATATATACACTACCAGTCAAAAGTTTGGACACACCCTCTCATTTAATTTTTTTCAAAGAAGTCTCTTATGCTCATCAAGGCTGCATTTATTTGATCAAAAATACAGAAAAAAAAAACAGTAATATTGCAAAATGTTATTACAATATAGAATAATAGTTTTTATTTTAATATACTTTACAATATAATTTATTCCTGTGATGCAAAGCTGAATTTTCATCAGCTGTTAGTCCAGTCTTAAGTGTCACGTGATCCTTCAGAAATCATTCTAATATGCTGATTTATTATTAGAATTATCAATGTTGAAAAATGTTGCTGCCAAATATTTTTTTGCAACCTGTGACTCTTTTTTCAGGATTCTCTGATGAATAAGTTAAAAAGAACAACATTTATTCAAAATATAAATCTTTTCTAACAATGTAAATCTATGCTACCACTTTTTATTAATTTAACACATCCTTGGTGAATAAAAGTATTCATTTCTTTCAAAAAAAGAAACAATAAAAATGTACTGACCCCAATCTTTTGAACAGTAGTGTATATTGTTAGAAAACCTTTTTATTTTAAATAAATGCTGTTCTTTTTTAACCTTGTATTGATCCAAAAAATATTAAGCAGCACAACTGTTTCCAGCACTGATAATAAATCAGCATATTAGATTGATTTTTGAAGGATCATGCGACACTGAAGACTGGAGTAATGATTCTGAAAATTCAACTTTAATTACAGATATAAATTAAATTTTAATGTATATTAATATAGAAAAACATTGATTTACATCATAATAATATTTCATAATATTACATTTGTTTCTGTATTTTTGATCAAGCGAAAATAGCCTTGATAAGCATACGAAACTTCTTTAAAAGACATTAAATGAGAGGGTGTGTCCAAACTTTTGACTGGTAGTGTATAAAAAAAAGCTATGAATTGTAATTGTAACATTCTACAATATTACTGTTTTTGCTGAGACTTTCAAAAACATTAAAAGAAATTACAATTATTTTAAATGGCCATATGTATTAGTGTGTATCAACTGTTTTACCTTCAGCTGAATTGTAGCTGCAGATTGGCGGTCTTTCATGACAACTTTGCCAGAGGTCTCCTCAAACTCTGTATCTGCAGCTGTGGTGATGTTCCAGAAGATCTCAATCTCACCAAAGATGCCTGGACCTCTTACGAGGCTGCAATTGATAGGACACAATCGATTTTCAGATTGGGGCAGTGGTTAGAAAATACACAGTTTTAGTATGTTTTGTCTGTGAATTCTGTTGGTTGGAGAAGGTGAGAAGTTTACCTGACCAGAGCTGTTCCATTATAATTGTCTCTTGGCTCGCCAATCAAAACGTTCCTGCTGGAATCAGCTATTCCTACAGTTCCCAGGGCACCCATGTCAGCTTGAATAACAACCGTAGCAACACCTGATGAAAAGAAAATCAAGTAAATTGTGTAAAAAGATGACATAATGATATCCTGACCTCTATCGTTTAGAAGAGAAACACCACAATAACGCAACCAGTAGTTGTGAAGATGAAACAATAACTGTTTCCCAGATGTTATCAATAGTGATAATATGTGGACAAACCTCTAACTGGATCAATGACTGGCTCATTCTTTGGAGAGAGCAACTGGATGGTGAATCTCTCCTCTCCCTCCAGGACAGCATCAGCCAAAGCCTGAATCACTAGAGTTTTCTTTGACTCGGTCTACAAACAATAAAACAACTGTGAGTATCTCATTGTGGCATAGGCAAATGTACCGTTCAATTAATTAATCATATTCATATTCATCCATACCTACCCCATTAAAAATTAGAGTTCCATTACGAGGGCTTAGATCATCTCTGCCTTCTTCCTGCAAAAGCCAGATCAAATGCACTACTCCTTCACCTCCTGAGCTACGCACTACTGTCAGTGTAGCTATGGAAGCTGGGTCATTCATGAACTGAGGCTCAGACACAGAGACCTGAGGAAAGATAAAACATGTTACCTAGGTTCATTTTTTATTTTTTTATTTTAATGGCTTTTATAAAGTAACCACAAAGGAACAATAATGACAAATCTTATGAAGTCAACAATGATAATAAAACAGTTAAACTAAGTAAATGCAAGGATACATCTTACCAAATAAAGAATAACAAATACAAAAAAGTTACCATAAAGATGATCACACAGTAAGTTAGAAAATAACACAAAAATGCCTCAAATATCCAGAGTGGACCACTCACAAAGCATATAAAATGCATGTTTATGCAACTATCATGTGTGAGACAATTAAAAACATAGGCAAGACCAATATGGTACTAATATTCATTGATATCAGAAGTAAATTTACCATTAGCTCCTCAAACCCAAACCGACCAAAAGGTGAATCATTGGCCGGGATGCTGATCACAACAGATGTCTCGTCCCCCAACCTGGCACCTCCGATGACTTGAACCAATTTCACCATAAACGTCTCTGTGGACTCCACAATTGTGTCATCAATAATGGTGATCTCGATATAAGCGACTGCCTGTGGGGAAAAAAAAAAAGTTTACATTATAACATTCAGTTTTATTCTATGTTCCACCTTCACTTTTTACAGACGCTTCCAGCTAAAATCTGGTAAAGCACCCCATAATCAGCAACAAAAACAGAAAAAAATAGTTACTTACTTAAAAGTAAAATATTAAATGCAAATATTTCTAATGTTCATTCACCCAAAAATGAAAATTCCATCATTAATTCCTCACTCTTATCTCATTCCAAACCAGAGCTACATACATCTTTAAAAACACAAACCTGACCTGATCCAGCAAAATGAGTCACAGTGACCCAAATTTCAAAATTGAGATTTTGATATCAGTGGAAAGAGGTGACCATAAGCCTTAAAATGACATCCCAAGTCAAAGTCATACCTTGAATGGTTTTAAAGATATACCCATTTGAGTTATGATCGTTTGCCCTCTTTTTCCAATTGAAAACCGGAAAAAATAGCTTTTAAAGTTTTTTGCCCATTTTTTGTTGATATCTTTCAAAATCCATTACATTTAAAGGGATAAACTATTTATTTAACAGCTTAATTTGACCAAAGACATTTGTATATATATAAATGCTATTGAACCAGGCTGAAGCTCAAATTATTTTAAAGTATTTATCTGAATAAATATTTTAAAAGACACTTTTACAAAGATTTACTAAAAACAGAAAGATTAAACAGAGGTGCTACATTCTTGAGAGAGAGAGAGAGAGAGAGAGAGGCTATGTCAGTGTGTGTGTGTAATACATATTTTTTTTTCCTAAAAGTTTAAATAGATTTTTACCTTTTATGGGCATTTTTACTTTTATAAAGCCATTTTTTTTAAAGTGTGCATTATTTTAAAATTGAAAAGATGCTTTGAATGTGAAATTAAAACCACCAGCAGGTGTCAGTAAGTCGTTGTTAATAATTGAGTGATTGCGATTGAACCAAATCATTTAAACGGTTGATTAATTCAGAAACTAAACACCTTTATGTTGCTCAGAGACACAAAAAAGCGCTGTATTTGGAATGATTTTTGTTGGTGAAATTAAGCAACAACAGGAAATATGCTGTCTAAAACGTAAGACTTTTAATATCAACTTCTTGTTTCTTGAACTATTGTATAAAATCAATATCACATTTGTAGTCATGCTGATTTTTGAAGGATATTATCTATATATATTATCTAATATATATATATATATTTTGCCCCTATATCTTGAATTCTGTGATCACTCTAAACGCATTTTAATAGACTGAATCATGCAGTGAAAGAATGCACTCTACTTACTAGATTTCATCACGTAATGTAACGTTATGTGGGCACTCTGTAGGTGTTTTGATTAGCGTTTATGTCACTATTTGTGTATATTTCTAAGCTTTTTGACTGGTTTTATATAATATTTAACACCACATTTGGAGAGCAGAGATAGTGACGTTTCAGGGGATACCTGGAATATAGTGAAATGCTCAGAAGTGACGAGAGGAGTTGAGAAAAGCACTGTTAATTTCCAGACAGCAACGCAACTACCACATTCAAGTGCCAGAAAGGTAGTAAGGACATTGTTAAAATAGTCCATGTGACATCAGTGGTTCAACCGTAATTTTATGACAGTACGAGAACACTTTTTGTGCACAAATGAAACAAAATAATGAATTTTTTCAACAATTTGGGCACAAAAATATTCTCATAACGTCATAAAATAGAACCACTGATGTCACATGGACTATTTTAACAATGTCCTTACTACTTTTCTGGGTCTTGGAAGTGATAGTTGTGTTACTGTCTATGCAAGGTCAGAAAGCTCTTGTACTTGTCCCTTTAATCTTTACCTGTCCATCTTGAAAGGTGAGGTTTCCAGAGGAAGGACTAAAGTCTTCAGTGCTGGCTGTGACCGTTTGCGCCTCCCAGTAGAGCACCAGTCTACCAGATCTACCGGCCACTCGTGTGACAGCCAAGCGAAGGATGTTTCCAGGTGATGGTACCTCAAATGCCTGCACTGACCCAGAAACATCCTAAATAACAAGGGATTGTATAGAGTAAGTATGATTATTCTTCATCAACAATAAAGATAAAATAATAAACAATTAATAAATCACAATATGGTACATGTATAAAAAGCCACTTAAAATAGAACTAGACATAATTCATTGTGAATTAACCTTTGAGACATTGAAATTGAGGACTCCTTTTGGATCATCATTCTCTTGAATGGTGACTTCGGCTATCTCCAAACCAGGCCTCCTCACACTGGGCTGAGCTGCTCCTGGGTCTCCACCCAACAGTTCAACTCTAGTGATGTTAACAAGGAATGTCTCAGCCAGTTCAGGAACATCATCCTAAGAGCAAACACATATACCGTATACCATCCAGTGATTAATGAAATTTTATCCTTAAAAATTTCTTTAGCAGATTCTGAGTATCATCCAAAGAGCTCCTGTACAACTCGTTTCTAAGAACATGCTGATTTATGTCAGTAGTCTGAGTCATAAACTTTCAGCCCAAACAAATTCAACATGTGGTTTTTGAGGCTGGGCAATATGCAAAAATATCTAACGACCACTGCAATTTGCAAGGCATGAGCTATTCCAGGAGCAAACTGAAAAAAATATGGGGTTTCTGTGGTCGTGATAGTGGCTGTTGGCTTGTGCTGTAGGAGGTCAATCTGTCTCCTCATCAGCTTCAGCACAGCATGTCCTCAGACTGAGCGACCTGTGACTAACTGGTTTTTGAAATAAGATTCTTACAATCACCAACGCTGCATTTATTTAACCAAAAATACTGTAAAAACTAATATTGTGAAATCTTATTACAATTTAAAAAGGCCATTTTCTATTGCAATATATTTGAAAATGTAATTTATTCCTGTGATGTGCACCGCTGAATGTTCAGCAGCCATTTCTCCAAGTCTTTACTGACTTTGTGAAATCATTATAATACGCTAATTTGGTGCTCAAATAAATATTTAGCCACAAATATAAGTAGTATATTACATGATCAGGGTTTAAACCTTCAAATTTTAAATTACCAGCCCACATTTTCAACCACTACACTCAAGGATAGGTCACCCAAAAATGAAAATTCTATCATTAATTACTCACCCTTATGTTGTTCTGAACCCCTAAGACCTTTATTCAACTTAGGGACATAAATTAAGATATTTTAGTTGAAATCCATGAGTTTTATGACCCTGCACAGACAGCAAAGGTCCAGAAAGGTAGTAAGGACATCGTAAAAATAGTCCATGTGACATCAGTGGTTCAGTCGTAATGGTATGAAGCTACGAAAATACTTTTTCAGTCTGTGTCGCACATTCACGAGAGTACCACGACATACTACCTTTTTGGGCCTTGAACAAGTCAGTTGTGTTGCTGTCTATGCAGAGTCAGAAAGCTCTCGGATTTCATCAAAAATATCTTCATTTGTGTTGTGAAGATGAACAAAGGTCTTATGAGTGTGGAATGACATGAGGGTGAGTAATTAATAACAGAATTTTCATTTTTGGGTGAACTATATCTTTAACATTCTGAAGGACTTTCTTATTATATGATATTTCAGTAGATCAGTTGGGTTGTTTTACTCACCGGCAAGATGGTAATAGATACCAAAACAACAGTAGCATTCTCTTTCATGATGACTGTGGCCTCTTTGGCTAAGTAGTCAGTTCCATCACTAGCCTGATTGACAGGTGGCAAGTGGAGGGCTGCTTTGGTGGTGTAGTAAACTAACACATCCCTTGATGCTCCTTGATCTCTCACAATACTAAGTGTAATATTACTTGGGCTCTCTGAAGTGAAAGAAAAAAATGTAAATAATTACATCAGTGTCTTATAAGAGAAAATATTTTCATACTGTAATGCAGTGGTTCCCAATTCCAGTCCTGGGGACCCCCTGCTCTGCACATTTTGCATGTCACCCTGATTGAGATCATCAGCTTGTCAGGGGAGAGAGCCATGAACTGAACTAATGAGCTGATGATCTCAATCAGGTGTGTTAAATAAGGAAGACATCCAAAATATGCAGAGCAGGGGGTCCCCAGGACTGGAATTAGGAACCACTGCTGTAATGAATGGACCAATTGTGTAAAAAAAAAGACTGAATTCCTAAACTAATTCCAAGAGTAAGTATACGAGTAGAAACTATGTACTATTTCTTCTAAATGATTTGGATTACAGGAAATGTTGACTTAAATATTTAGCGGTACACCACAGTAATGTTTATTGGCTATCTTAGCCATTCATATGCTGTTCATTGTATTATACTGCAAAGTTCAAAAGAGAAGTTAAACACAGATTGATTACTTTGAGGTTCTGGCGTGATGAAGTACTGGGAATCGAGGTGCCAGCCAATGACTCCGTAGGGTGAACCATTGGCCCTAATGGTGAGGTTTGCTTGGGCACGCTGAGGGTCAATCATGGCTCCTCTGAATGGATCAGTTATCCCAATCGTTGTGACCTTGGTCAGGACAATGGCAACTTTTTCTGCTAACTCTGGCATATCATCAGCCAACACATTCAGTGAGATGGTAGCAACAGCCTGGCTCTCAGAAAACGTCACCTACATGGAGAACAGATGGCTTTGTGGTTATACTGTATGCTGACATTTTGTTATCCCAATTGGGAGCTTTATATAATACGTTTGAATAACAGGTTCTTTAAAAAGTACATTGTTTTTGAAAATAGTCGCTTGCACATTTCAATTACAAACTTAACTGCTACAAATGGCAGCATGTAGTTAAAGAGTTGTGATTTTGGACTAGAATAACAGTCTGCAATTCCAAATGTACCATTTAAAATGTGCAGTTCAGTCAAATGTTATTACTAAAACAGCTTAAAACAGAAAACAGCAGCTCTCACCACTCCTGAAGTGGGAAAAATGTCATCCAGGCTGCCGTAGGCACTCCAGTGTACTGTTAGTCTGCCAAATCTGCCTCTCCTTCTCTCAATGCTCAGGGAAACAGGGTTATCATCCTCCAACTCATCCACCTCCCGCATTAAAGAGTTCTGTATAGAAATATATATTTGTATATTATCAACTGTGCACCAACATCTTCAGCAAGTAAAATATTCAGTCTTTGAATTTAAAAAAGATGCGTGAAACTGACAGTACTTCACATTTACACAGTGACAGTGGGTTCTGTGTATTGTATATTTTAGATAACAGCATCTGTGAGGCACACAATATATTTTGATCTTTATACCTGTGAAAAGCCTACAATCCCATAAGCATCATCATTAGCGGGAATGAACAAGGTCACTTGACCACGAAAGCCAATTTCTGCCCCTCCTTTGGGGTTCTTGAGGCTGACACGAAAATGTTCTTCCTCCTCAGGAACATCATCGTCAATTACATTCACTGCTATTTCTAGCTCACGGACACCAGGATGGAAAAACAGCTCTCCCGAACTGAGGATAAGAGATGAAAATGTTAATAAATTTCAGTAACAGTGTATAAGACTTCTAGGAAAGGTATATCACAATAAATAAATAAATAAATAAATACTTGGGGATGAAGTCAGACTGGTTGGACACTGAGGTCAGCTCATATACAACAGAGTTTGACTCTCCAGTGGCTACGATGAGACTCTTGGTAGAATTGAGAGAAGGAACAGGAAAATAGAGGAATTCTTGTGCAGACGGAGACTTTAGTACTTCAGCAAACTGCCTCAGATCTGACCTCCATGAGTACAGCGCTGAACCATTTAGACCCGCAAGCAACAGGTGAGCTAAGACACAAAGAAACTGGTCAATCTAATTTCTCAGTTGTATACGAGTCTACATACATTCGTTGCCAGGCAAACAAATAGTTTAATATATTTAAGTGAGACAAAACAAATAAAAATTTATTATGCAAGTATATACCGTTTGAAATTTACAGTTAAAATTTCTTGATAATTTACTCACCCCCATGTCATCCAAGATGATCATGTCTTTCTTTCTTCAGTCGCAAAGACATTTTTTTTGAGAAAAACATTCCAGGATTTTTTTTTCCATATAGTGGACTTTAATGGTGGCCAATGGGTTGAAGGTCCAAATTGCAGTTTCAATGCAGCTTCAAATGGCTCTACACGATCCCAGCTAAGAAATAAGGGTCTCATCCATAGACTGTAAAAAAGATGGATGACGCCCATGATCTCCCATTCATTCCACTTTAGAAAAGTGAAGCCAAAGCATCTCATTATGGCAGCTGCCATCTTTGAGGAAATTAGTTTTGTTTGGAGCCTGAGTCTGCGCAGTAGTGTCGTGAGGTGGAACCACGGTATCAAAGTCCAGCCCAGACCCAATCGCAGGATCACAATCATGACACCACATCCCGTTTTTATAGCATCAAATAACCACATGAAAGCAAACTTATTAGAAAACGAACACTTGAACATAAATCAGCATTATAAGAACTACCTCAAATGATGGAAACCATCTTTGGAAAAAAAATATTTGAAGTGTCATTTGATTATTTAGTTTGCCTCACGTCACATTAGATTACATGAAGAGGGCGGGGTTTTTGACCTATACTGCAGCCAGCCACCAGGGGACGATCAAAGAGCCCGCAGCTTCTCTTTTCAGGACGTGTGGGGCACACCCGGGACGCATCTAGCAAAACTATCAGTCATTATTCTTAAAAAAAAAAATAAAATACAAATTTCTATATTTTTATATACTTTTTTAACCACAAACACTCATCTTACACTAGCTCTGCGATTGCAGAATTACTTTGGTTCAAAAAGGTAGGGTAGGACGAAAAAATTCTCATTTTCTCCTCAAAAATCATCTGACATTGTTGTTTTATTTTTTATTTTTTTGTAAAGGGTGCTTGACTTTATTTGCATGTTCACTTTTTAAACACTGGGTTGGTATTGCAAGACAAGCATTTGTGGTTAAAAAGTATATATATTTAAAAAAAAAAAAATTAATTAACCAATGTTTCACTAGACAAGACCCTTACTACTCAGCTGGGATTGGGTAGAGCCCTTTGAAGCTACACAGAAACTGCAATTTGGAGCTTCAACCCACTGACCACTATTGAAGTCCACTATATGGAGAAAAATCCTGGAATGTTTTCCTCAAAAATTTCTTTTCAACTGAAGAAAGAAAGACATGAACACCCTTGGATGACAAGAAGGTGAGTGAATTATCAGAACATTTTCAGGATGAAAAAAGAAGTAAATATAAAAGTCTTTACCATCACTTTTTATTTAAAGCATCCTTGACGAATGAAAGTTTGGTACTTTTGAACAGTTGTGTGCATGCAAGAAAGCAGCGTCTGTACATTAACATTTTGGTCTGAAAATAGCTGCATAAGTTCGATACATAGGGTTAAAGGTTTAGACCAAACCCCTAATCAGACCCCAACCATGTTTGAGGAATATCAATACAATTCTGCCTTGCAAGCACTATTATTATTACACGTAAATTAAAACAGCAATAAACTAAGGCATATAATTATGGTAAATACGAACTATGGGTAAAGATATGCTTAACAGTGGAAACACACTAAATGTGCTATTATTTAAACAGACTGCACTATATTGTCTGGCAACTCACATATTCCAGAAGGAGGGGTGAACGGGTGAACTGACAAGAGGCTGGGAAATGGGATAGACTGTGTCTGCTGGAAGAAGTTTTGCTGAGAACCCCACATAAACACTTCACATGTTGAGCTTGGACCTTTTCATGAAAACAATGTAAACGTTAGAGAAATCAATGATCAATAAGTGTCAAAACATCAAATTGAAAATGCTCTTGAACTGCAACAGTACTACACTCTACGCACCTTCAGTAACGATGAGGAGGAACGTATCTCCTCCCATCTGAAATGACTCCACTTGCTTGACTCGAGCACTGACTGCTAAGGTTTGAGGGTTTTGGAAACGTCCGTTACTCCACTGGTAAATGAGACATGCAGTTGACGTTCTGTTCCTGCATACAGCTAGGTGCTGCAGGTTGCTGCTGCCTCGTCTGAAGGGTACGGCTGTGGTAATGTCTTGTAAGTCCAGGCTTTGATGAAGGGAGAATGAGCCTCCAGCCCACACAAAGATCTTAAGACAGAGAGGAATGATCGCAATAAAGTATTTCCTACTATTGCTACGTTAACTCTTCCATTTAGAACTCCAAGTTTGTATTTTACATGTCAGATTGAGTTTACCTCCTTAGAAGCTATTAAATAATGCTGGAGCTCAGTGGAGAAGTATTTGACACCGAAACTGTTCACAGTAAGAGTCTGCTCCTAAAAAAAAGGGACAACATTGAACAATACACAAATACACCACATTAGAAAATACAAATCTGGCCATATGAGATAACTTTGAGATAAATCACGTTTGTGGTTATCACAGGATAAGCACAAATGCAGCTATTGTCAATGGCAGCCGAAGAAAAGATAAAACCGGCATTATACTCACTTGAGTGAGGTTGAGGTCTGTCTGAAGGCGAAATAAGCTGATTGTGGCAGTTAATGACACAGTGCTGTCTGCATGGGAAACTGCTACATAGCTGGAGCCATTCACTGCAAAACCCACACAAGAGCTGGGATTCTGGATGCTGATAAACTATGGAAATAAGAGTGAAAAAGAGAGAAAATGAAGAAAAAAGTGAAGAAAATGAATAAAAATAGAAATAAACGAAAATGCACTGTATTGCACTGACAAGGCATGACTATGGAAGCCTGTTTCCCCCACTGAATATAAATTAAAAAGAGAAATAAAGTCAGTATTGCGCAATAACTTGCAATTCTGACTTTCTTCTCAGAATTGATATAAACTCACAATTGCGAGAAATAAAGTCAGTACTGCGCAATAACTTGCAATTCTGACTTTCTTCTCAGAATTGGTATAAACTCACAATTGAGAGCAATAAAGTCAGAATTGCAAGATTACTTGCAATTCCAACTTTTTTCTCAGAAATGCGTGATCTAGGTTAACAATTGTGAGAAATAAAGTCAGAATTGCAAGATATAAACTCACAATTCAACTTTTTTCCCTCAGAATTAATATAAACTCACACTTGCGAGAAATAATATTTTTGCGAGATGAAAAACAAAAATTGCGAGATGAAAACAGAATTATGCCTTTTTGTCAGAATTGTGTGATATAAACTCACAATTGCGAGAAATAAAGTCAGAATTGTCCATACATGACAAATAATTAGAATCTTTAAAAAAAAAAAAAAAATCTCTGGCGGAAATTCATATGATACTGGTTCCATATATTGCAAATGGGATTTTTAACATTAAATAAAACTGTAAATTTGACTCAAACATTGTGTAATTCAATCCAATCAATATTATATGTATAATATAAAAAAAAATGGTGCATTAGCTGATATAATTATTGAACAAGCATAGCATTACAATTTTGAGTGCACTGTCTTCCACTAAAACACCATGAATTGGGCTTTTTTTTGTCCTTGTATGCCTTTACTACTAAAGTGCTGCTCATATGGCTATTGCTTCAACACGCATCATGATTTAACTGAATTCAGAGCATACCTCCACAGGTACTAAGACACCCTGCCATTTGTAGAGCACAGCCTGATTCTGAGCTTGACCTCTGAGCAGCCTCAGAACCAAAGCAGAGTCTTCAGTGGGCACTGCACACCAGACTGACGCCAAGCGGTCCCTGATAGACTGATACACAGCCAACGCTGGCTGCTCTCCTTCTACAAATACAATAAATAATCTGTGGTTATACAGTTTTTGAGTAGACCAAAATGAACTTACTGGTGCAATTTCTTACTCATGCCAAATGCTGTTCCTGACCGGGTCTCCCATTCCACACTGACAGCTGACTCCAGCCCATTACTGCGAGATACAGTCAGGTACACTGTATCACTATGCTCCTCCATTGTCAAGGTGTCAAGAGTCCTGGAAAACACACAAATGCAGTAGAAGCAGGCACTGTGTATGGTAACAAACTTGACGTCTGTTTAGAACAGACTGTGAATGTACCTGTTAAATGATGGTGATATTCTGAAGAGACCTAGAGGAGCCTGATTCTGCAGTACGGTGATGAAAGTCTGCAGTGAGTCTCCCAGCCGAGCACCTCCAGTTGGGTTGGACAGAGTGACTGTGAATGTCTCATTCATCTCTGGCTCAGCATCCAGAACAGCCCAGATCTCCAAAGTCTAGAAACCAAAGATGATACTATTTAGGGTTTCCACTGGTTCCTACAGTGTCTTTCGAAAGTATTCATACCCCATATTTTTTTCACGTTTTGTTATGTTGCAGCCTAATGTTAAACTGCTTTAAATTACATTTCCCCCCACATCAATTTACACTCCATACACCATAATGACAAAGCAAAAGCCTGATTTGTGACAACTTTGCAAATTTATTACATATAAAACACTGAAATAAGTACATTGCATAGGTATACAAGAAACTCAGTTCTTAGTTGAAGCACCTTCACAACCTCTTGTACAAGTCTTTTTGGGTATAATGCGACAAGCTTTGCAAGCTGGATTTGGCAATTATCTGTCATCCTTCACCTCACCTCTTCACCTCTCAAGCTCTGTCAGCTTGGATGAAGGCTGGCGGACATTTTGACGTTTCTCCAGAAATATTTGATTGGAACTATGGTTCATTGGGACCAGAGAATTTTGTTTCTCAGAGTCCGAGGGTCCTTTAGGTGTTCTTTTGCAAATTCCAAGTGAGTTTTCATGTGTCTTCAATGACGAGAAAAATGGAGTTTGGCCACACCACCATAAAGCCCAGATCAGTGGATTGTTGCAGTGATGTTTGTCCTTCTGTAAGTTTCTTCCATCTGCAAATGTTAAATGGAGCTCAACTAGAGTGACCATCAGCTTCTTGGTCACCAGTATAACCAAGCCCCTTCTCCATCAGTTGCTCAGTTTGGCCAGGAGGCCAGCTCTAGAAAGAGTCCTAGTTGTTCCAAGCATCTTCCATCATGGAAAATGGAGGTTACATGCTTCTGTAAACCTTCAATGCAGCTGATTTTTTTTTCTGAACTCTTCTCCAGATCAGTGCCTTAATGCAAGCCTGTTTCTGAGCTCTACAGGCAGTTATTTTGACCTCAGGGCTTGGTTTTTGTTCTTAGTTGCTACTTATTATTCTTATTCCAAATCATACACATTTAAATGAATTTGCTATAGGTTAATTCCACTCAAAGTGTAGTAACATCTACAAACAATATGAATGCTCTGGAGCTAAATTTCAAGTGTCCCTGGTATGAATACTTATGCAATGGAATAATTTCTTTTTTTTTTTCGAATTAATTTGCTAAGTTGTTACACACCTGTTTTGCTTTGTCATTATTATGTATGGATTGTAGATTGATGTGGAAAAAAAGTAATTTAAAGCAGTTTAACATAAGGCTGTGAAAAAAGTATAAATACTTTCACAAGGACATGTATTTTCTTAACATAAACAGACCTGGTGTGGCTTTATGCTTGGTTAACTATTTCATAAAATTTTCATTGGTGAGTAACACCTTTTTACACTGTACCTTGAATCTGACTCCATCCTCAAGTACCACAAAGCCAGAGGAAGGTGTGAGATCTTCAGTGTACAGGGATCCATTGACATCAGTGATTGTGAACTGGACCGTTACCGTGCCAAACACGCCCTGAGGAGGGTCTCGTATGATGTAGAGAGTGGCCACACTCTCCCCAAGACCTGACACAGAGGTGGGCTCCCTCAGCAGGAAATGCTCACTGTTATTGAAGGATATGATTCCATGGCCATCGTCATTGGCCAGAATAGTCACAGTGGCTATGGAGACACATTAGAGAAAAATTATACGCCACTGGTCATGGAAAATCATGAATGTTCAGTGTCTCTGTGCATACCAGACCTGTAGTGTTCTCCCCCAGCTGCAGCCCTGCAGACGGGTTTGCTAGAATTAACTGAAAGGTCTCAGCCCCTTCAGGAACGGCATCATCTAAAATCTGGACTTCGATAAGCTTGTGGCGTTCTCCATCCACAAAGTGAATCATCTGTGTATGTGTATATATGGTCAATGAATATTAACAAATGCTGAATAATTTAAAAACTAGAAAGACTGTTTGTGACTCACTGATGGAGTGGCATTGAAATCCAGACCCAACTGGGCCTCGAGGTTCTGGGCATAGAAGAACAGGGACACATTTCCATATGTCCCGGCATCACGGTACGCCACCAGAGTTAACGCGCCAATTGTCTCATTCACCACATAGCTGAGGAAAAAAATACAAACATTACTGCAACATTTTTACTCAACATTAAAGTGAACGATATAGTGGTTCACACACAGTCAAACCAAAAATTATAACAACAGATATATGTATAGTGAGAATACCAAAATAAAATAATCTGTGACATATTATACCCAACAAAAATCTTTAAGCAGTGGACTACCAGTAAAATTGATAAAAATTTGGGACCAAAAATTGGATTTGACAATTTGACCTGACAATGTTTTGTTACACACCTTTCTATCAAAGTTATGACACAGTTTAACTCTTGAGATCTTGTCACATTTATTACCATTTTCTAAACTATAGCGAATAAACTGTGATAATGTGAGAAATGTTGAAGGTCTCTAAATAAATTTTGCTTTGACTGTAAGTTGAAAAAGAAAGAAAGAAAGAAAGAAAGAATGAAAGAAAGAAAGAATGAAAGAAAGAAAGACCGAAAGGAAGCTCATACTCTATGTTTTGCCAGCCAATGATCCCTTGGATTCCATCATTAGCATTAATGCTGATCTCTGCTACAAGTCCTTCAGTATCTGGAAAGACAGAAATATGTCAGAATACAATACAATACAATACAATAAAAAAAAATAATACATTAAATTAAATTAAATAAAAAGCACATTTCATACACAATGGTCATTCAAAGTGTGTTACATAAAAGAAATTAAAATAATCTTAACAATAAAAGCAAGGAATTAAACATTTTAAACTATTTAAAATTGATTTCAAATAAATTGAAGCAGTTAAGAATAAAAGATCATGATCAATAAAATAATAAAAAATAAAATAGAAAAGGCAAGTTTATTTACACAGCACATTTCACACACAGTGGTAATTTACATAATAGGAATTAAAATAATAATCACAACAATAAAAACGAGGAATTAAACATTTTAGATTAAATTACATTAAAGCAGTTAAGTTAAAGTTAAAGCAGTTAAGAATAAAATATGATCAATAAAATAAAATAAAATACAAAGTTTAAGGGGTAGGATAATGGACAATGGCAGCATGCTTTGGATATCAGGAAAAGCACAAAAAAAGGTAATTTGCCACATTATTCCACCACTATTACTACACTAATAGTCATCTACCAATATTCTTTACAAATCACTATCACTGATTATAAGCGAGGAGTATGGTCTGTCTTTGTCGATGTTCAGGGTTCCCACTGTAAGCCAAACGTCAAATTTCCTGACTTTTCCCTGACTTTCTCGGACTAAAAAGCTGAATTTCCATGATCTATAATGAACGAAACCATCCATTTGCAAGCTTTATTTACTTTTTCACAGATCTTTTTAGTACAAAACACATATACACTATTTTTTTTTTGTGCTTTTACCTGTTAAATGCACTTTGGTATTTTTCTGTACTATTTCTACAGAAATTAATTTATGTTTTTTATGCTTTTTTAATAGCCATAACAACAGGCAAAACACGTGAAACAACACAATAAAACAAAATACGGTATAGAAAAGTTACATTTTGATAAATGGAAACAAAAAATTTAAAGCAACAAACAAAAATCCCTGATATTCCATGACTTGGACAATACATATATATATAAAATGATATTCCAGAAATTCCATGACCCGTGGGAACCCTGAATGTTAGAGCTCAGACTGCTGTTACCACATTTTACAAACACTAATTCTAATGATAAAAATCCCACTGACAATAAGCACAAAGCACTAGACTAGAGCATATCAAGAACAGGTATGGTTATGTATCTTTACCTTTCAAAGTATAGTAAAGCTCTAGGAAAAGATGCAACAAAATTCAGTATCAAGAAGAAAGTATAATTGAAAAGAAGCTAAAACCTTATTATATGTGAGACATTCAACACAGCAAAGCGAATAATTACAGAAAACAAAATACTATGAAATACTTTCAATCTGCTTAATTAATCATCTTACTTAGTTTAGGGGCAGTCGGGAGGGTGGTTATGAGGACAGCTGATGTTATATTGACCAAGAAAAACTCCTGCAGCTCAGGGATGTCATCCTGTTAATGACAAATAAAAATTTGTTTCTTGATTAATTTAAATATGCCTTTAATTTAGCATCTTAAAATACTTAATTACATCAAAACTACATTTTTTTTAGAATGTAGTCAATGTTAGATCAGCAGCATCATACATCTAAGATGGTGATGGGGATGGACACAGACGTCTGTCCATCCTGCATGATCACAGAACTGGAGACGTGTCTGAAGTCTTGGCCTGGCTGGGCTAGACCTCCCTCAGTCTGTCTGAGGTCCTGCAGAGAGCCCTGCACAGTCTCATAGCTTATATTTACAGCACCTGTGGAGGGAGGAAGCAATTTTTACATCCCCATACTTCAGGACAACACTTTGTCTGATCGATTTTTATTAGTGCAACTAACCTGATGCACCAAACTCTCGGTTTATGTAAATCCTAACAGTGGTGTCTTTCTCATCTGTGGTGACTTTTAAGGATGAGGGGGCGATGCTGAGCAAACCAAATGGCTCATCGCTAGCTTCCACACTCACCACTGCTTCACGACCCTGAGTGCTCAGAGCTGCCATGCCTGTCTGGGTAACCCCTGAGAGAATTATATATCACACATGATTATTATTATAAAAAAAAGTATAAAGAATAGATTGTGTGTAAAATAAGATGTTCATGTCTTTCTTTTTTTAGTCGAAAAGAAATTAAGGTATTTGAGGAAAACATTCCAGGACTTTTCAATGGGGATCTGCAGGTTAAAGGTCCAAATTGAAATTTCAACGCAGCTTGAACTCTACACAATCCCAGCCGAGGAATAAGGGTCTTATCTGGCGAAATGATTGGAAATAATTATATATTTCTATACTTTAACCGCAAATGCTTATTTTGCACTAGCTCTCTAGCTGTCAAGTCAAGTCACCTTTATTTTTGTAGTGCTTTTAACAATACAGGTTGTGTCAAAGCAGCTTCACAGTATTAAATAGGACAGTAGTGTGTCAATAATGCAAAACAACAGTAAACAATCAATTTTCACTTAAAGGCAGTTCATCATTGAATGCAGTGATGTCATCGTCCAGCTCAGTTCAAACAGTATACGATATCACTGGAAATTAAGTGTCCCCAACTAAGCAGGCCAGAGGCGACAGTGGCAAGGAACCAAAACTCCATCGGTGACAGAAATGGAAAAAAAACCTTGGGAGAACCCAGGCTCAGTCGGGGACCAGTTCTCCCCTTGTCAGACAAACCAACAGTTGTTCCATGTTGCAGGAAGAACTCATCAGGTTCCTGTGGTCTTTCACCGATGGCCATATAGGAACTTGCACGTCTGCAACTTCATGCATTACGTAATCATGTTGGAAAGGTCACATGTGCTTAGTTTTCTTTATCTGTGTATTTTGGTTCAAAAAGATAGAGTAGGGTGAAAAACTCTCATTTTCTATTCCAACTTCAACTTTTTTTTTACCTTCTTTGCACGTTCACTTTGTAAACACTGGGTTGGTACCTACATCACGCGTGACCCTTCCAACATGACTACGTAATGTGTTAAGTTGAGCAAGACTTCATTGGTTAAAAAGCATATAAATTTGTATTCTTTTTTAGAAAATGACAGATCTTTTCACTAGATAAGACCCTTATTCCTTGGCTGGGATCATGTAGAGCCCTTTAAAGCTGCACTGAAACTGCAAATTTGGACCTTCACCCCGTCGATCCCCATTGAAATCCACTATATGGAGAAGAATCCTGGAATGTTTTCCTCAAAAACATTAATTTATTTTCGACTAAAGAAAAAAGTAAATTATCAGGAAATTTTCATTCTGGAGTGAACTAATCCTTTAGGACAAGATGATTTACCTGAGAAGCCAAATTGTGAAATACTAAACATGGTAACATGTTTGAACTTGCAATATACAGGATATAAACTTTCAAGGAACTCCTTTCTGTGTGCACTTCTGATTAATACCTTTGGTTTGTATATTTGAAAGGATAACTCTGTATTCCTCTCTTTCTTCTGGTGTGGTATCGTCAAGTAGCCTTAACACTATAGTATTATTTAACATTCCCTGAAACAGAAGCAAGGCAGAATATTAATCGCTCATTGTCCTTTGAATTCACTAGTGGACCAATACGTAGGTTTAAAAGTTTAAAATGATCAAATGATCTGGTAAAGCAACATTTTTTATTCATTACCTCAGAGAAAAACAGAGTTCCCGAGGTATCTGTAAAAGTCATTGAGACCCGAGGGCCTTCGATCCTCCATTCCACTGTGACATTTCCAATAGCAGGAGCTGTTCTCTCCACCAGCAGAGACAAACTTCCACCTGTTGAATACAATGAACATCTAACTTTAGGTATTACCTGGTATAATGAGATGTTGACATTGCATTGGGTTTATTGGCTTCAAGACCCTCAACTAATTTAAAAGCTAATATGTGAGCTTGGACCACAAAACCAGCCATAAGGGTAATTTTTTTTAAATTGAGATTTATACATCATCTGAAAGTTTTCCGTTGATCTATGGTTTGTAAGGATAGGACAATATTTGGACAAGATACAACTATTTAAAAATCTGGAATCTGAGGGTGAAAAAAAATCTAAACACTGAGAAAATCGCCTTTAAATTTGTCCAAATGAAGTTCTTAGCAATGCATATTACTAATCAAAAGTTATGTTTTGATATATTTATGGTAGGAAATTTACAAAAAATTCTTTGCTTAATATCCTAAAGATTTTTGTCATAAAAGAAAATTAGATAATTTTGACATATACAATGTATTTTTGGCTATTACTACAAATATACCCATGCTACTTAAGACTGGTTTTGTGGTTCAGGGTCACATATTAATGAGATGTGTGCATATAAGAGTTCCTCTTCCTTGCTGACTAGATTAACTAGTACTGGATATACAGGGATAGAATTCACATGTCCTATCATGCATGCATGATGACACAAACCATCTTCCCCAATGTAGCAGCTGTTGCAGATCCCTCTTCTCTCATCGCATCTTGGAGCTATGTTTCTAGTTACTATGGAGCACCAACTGATGCCTAATTATCCAATTACAACATGTTTAAAATGCCTCTACACTTGTACATACCCAAAACAGATGTTGGAATCAATTGTGTTACTTTTAATACCAACTCTGTCTGTTGGGGACATTACATGAATCTGCTTACCTACAGCAGATTAACATGATTAAAGACCTGCTCACACAAGATGACTATCCACCTTTTTTTCCCGTAAGCCGCCATTTATAAATTTGATGGGTTTTGGGCTTCTGGTCTCATCCGCGTCCAGGAATTTTTAGCTGTACAAACATTGCTTGATACTGCAAATTGGTGTGTCTTACCATGTTATTTAATTGTATTTTCTTCATTATGAGCACACTGGTTTGCACTGCAAACAGTTTTATAGTTTACTGTACATTGTTATTCTTCTCATTACTTCCCTATAGCGGGTAATGAACCAAAGTCTCACCCATAGGCTTACTTCTGACTTAAAGAATAAGGTGGATAACCATAAAATTTTGGAACATAACTGCAGCACACACTGGAACAAATTGAATGCGTTGGTATGAATGCTAATGTTGTTACAGGTTTCATTTTGGTGTGAACAAGCCTTAACTGTAAAAATGGAAAAAAAAGAAAAACACAGACCCTCTCTGACAATGACCGATCGTGAGGCTGTGTGGAAGCCCACCACACCAGCTGCATTGTCATTGGCCAGGATGAGGATGGTGACTGTGTCCGAACTGGGAAGGATACGGCTGCCACCCTCAGTCCTCACCAATCCTATCTGTAAAGTTTCGTTGTCTTCAGGTTCCATGTCATCCATGATGTAAAACTCAAGGGTCTTCTTTACATCACCTTAAATGAACAGAGAGAAGGTCATTCACCAACTGCAATACTGTGGAATTGAAGAATGACTTCAGTTAGGCTTTTAACACTTTTTTATTTATTGCTTGAATGATATCTATTTATTCTGACAGATTTAACAGTAATTTATTCTTTTATTTGACTGACTGACTGACTGACTGACTGACTGATTGATAGATATTTGAATTACAGAAATGCACATTTCACCATTCACAGCTACTTGCACAAAAACGGTATTATCACTCATAATCATAGCACTTCTAACCCTGCATTAAAAAGACCAATGCAGCACTAACCCTGATTTGTTGTCAAAGGTACATAATGTCAATTACTTCACAAGAGTAATGTATGAAAACTGTATAACAAGATTAAAGGATTAGTTCACTTCCAGAAGGTTTTTGAGGAAAACCATATAGTGGACTTCAATGGAGATCAACGGGTTGAAACTCAGAATTGCAGTTTCAATTCAGCTTCAAACGAAAACTCCATCTCATTAGAGACTTACCCTCTGCAAAGATGAGGGTCTCCCCTGTCCCATTGAAGTCAGCGATGGGTGTAGCACTGCCTCCAACATACTTCCACTCCACTGTAACCTGTCCCATACTGCCTCCTCTTCTCTCAATGACTAGCAGCACTGTTGTTTTTGGTTCCTCTCTCACTTCAAGATACAGCCCATCTTGAGTAGCATTAGGATTAATGCTGTACAGCAGAAATATTCCGAACGCATCTCCATTCATCCCTATAGTCACCAAAGCTGTATCCGGCTGCTGTATCGTTGGCAAGTTCTTGGCAGTTGCGGACACGTTGACCAAGCTAACACTCAGGATTTTAATCATAAAACTCTCATCCACCTCTGGCGAAGAGTCAGTCAAAATGGGTACAGTGAGGTTAGCGACTCCCGATCTGTCCAGCATGGTTGCGGTCTGAGCCGTCATGGTTATGTAGTCGCTCCCAGCAACTGCCTGCGAACTAAACAGTGTAGCGGCCGCTGTGGTGTTTTTTAAATAGGTGAAGGTTTGTAGGGAAGGACTCAGTTGTCTGGCCCCAGATGTTACCCAGAAGCAACTTGCTCTTGGGGTGCTGGTGAAGCTGAAAGCTTGGCAAGCTCGCTCTCTAAGGCAGAATGCTGCACAGAAATTCAGCACGTTTGTGTCTGTGGTGATGTTGATGGATCTGCGGAGGGCATTAGATGGTGCTCCAGCCAATGGAGAATCATAGTAAATCAGGAAATCTCGGCCTTCCCTGAGAGCATTGCTTACGATATCAACTTCAGAGGTGCTATAAATGATCTCCAACATGCCAAAGGTACCACCACTGCAGTCAAAACAAATACACACAAAAGCAACATAATGTACCATTCAAAACAAAATTAAAGACATAGGGAAAAAGGCACATTACCTTCTTCGAACTGTAATGTTTGCAATATGGATCCCTTCCAGTGGCTCCTGGACGCGGTATACTGCTTGCTCAAAGTGCACAGTTCCATGAGGGTTGTCATTGGCAGGAACAATGATGTCGACTACTTTCTCAGCCCCAATGTTCCCACCACTGGTGGCACCAATGAGCTCAACCTTTATGACCTGAATTAAACAAACACTTAAGTAATACAGAGTTTTCATACATCCTTATGAAGCTTAAAAACCAACACTCACCTCTTCTATTTCAGGTACATCATCAGCCAAAACCTCAACTTTCAGTGTCTTTAAGGTTTCTCCAGGAGCAAACCTGACCTCACCAGACAGCGGACGCAGATCACCAGTTGCAGGTCTCCCGTTGACCGTAGCTCTCCATTGGACATCCACATCACCTATAGTTCCAGCGTTCCTTACAATGGGTAGAGAAACCTCAAAAGCATTCACTGCTGGCTCCTCGATTGTGATGGGTGCAGCCTGAAAAACTAACCATCAAAAATACCATCTTTTCAAATTGTCACCATGTAAACTATGTAAAACACGTTTTATTACTGAACTTCCGTGGCAAGCACGACATTGATAAAAAACTAACCAAAAGATCCATACGGATCATCTGAGGGTAGGATGGTAATGATTGCCTGCGTGAGGTCCCCCAGGAGAGCACCTCCGGTGGTCTGGTTGAGAAGCTCAATTCGGAAGGTCTCTTCCAGTTCAGGAACCACATCATTGATGATGAGGATAGGGACGGGCTTGCTACTTTCTCCCTCCAACAAAACCACATCAGAAGAGGCCACACTGTAGTCCTCACCTATTCAGAAAAATAATATTGTGAAATATTATTAAAACTTAAAATAAATTTACAATTTACAATTTAAAACAGAGATATAGCTGCAAACAGTAGTTAATAGCGTTCAAGCACTGAAGACATTTAAAGGGATAATTTACACAAAAAAGGAAAAATGTGTCATCATTTACTCACCCTCATATCGTTCCAAACCTGTATAAGTTTCTTTATTATGTTGAACATATAAGAAGATATTTTGAAGAATGCTGGTAATCAAATAGCTGATGGTCCCAACTGCATTCCAAAAGTATTTCTTTCCTTACTATGGAAGTCAATGGGGATCAACAACTTGGTTTTTCAACATTCTTCAAAATATCTTCTTTTGTGTTCAAGACAGGAACTTGTACAGGTTTTGGAATGACATGAGGGTGAGTAAATAATGACATTTTCAAAACTAATAATTATAATATTATAATAATTATTACAAACATTACATAAAAACTAGATTAAAGTTGTAATATTTTAAGAATAAAGTCAAAATATCTCGAGAATAAAGTTGAAATTTCGAGAATTAAATCATAGTAATTAAAAATATTTTGAGAGTATAGCCTGCACATGCAAATGGTCCGGATTTGAAGCACCGAAAAAAGTTGCCAGGCCACCAAAATGTATTGGAATATATTTGGGATTATTAGCAAAAATCATACCATGTGTTATACTTGCAGAATTGAGTACTGCATGCGCAAAGAGGCATAATTAAGTCAATATAGTCAAAATTACAAGAATATTTCGACTTTATTCTCAAAATATTTAGACTTTATTCTCAAATATTTTGACTTTATTGTCTAAATATTTCGACTTTATTCTTGAAATATTTCAACTTTATTCTCAAAACACATTGACTTTATTCTCGTAATTTAGTTGTTATTCTCAAAATATTTCAACTTTATTCTCAAAATATTTAGACTTTATTCTAATCTATTTTTTTTTTTTCAACGTGGCACTATAGTTGTATTTGACTAAAACTGTGCATGCTTGTTTAGAATCATCTGTCACATGCTGACCTAGCTCACCTTTTTGGACAACAGCATCGCATGCCAATTTTTAAGTCAATCGGACTAACGTGTGCATATCCATTTTTGTGTTTCTTTCCTGTCATAGCACCACCAAGTGGCCAAACTCATAGTATTGTTTCACTGTGACCTCATTGAGCTCTTACATACATGTTCCAAGTTTGGCTAAAATATCTTTTGGTGGTATAGTATAAGTCGAAAGTTCAACTTTTTTGATAATTATTGATATTCACTTTCTAGAGATTCTTTCTGCACCGGTTTGGTTCCAATCAAGTTAAAAAACCTAGGATTAATTCACTAAAGTAGTTTTTTCACAAAACTCATCTGTCATGAGCCAACAATATAAGACACTTGACTCTACTAACAGTTTAGGAGTTATGAACGATTTTGTACTTTTGATCGCTGACCGTCAGGCCGATTGATTGATCAGTTTTAGTTGGAGAATGCTGATCCTTGGCCATTCTAACAATTACTTGAAGTCCTAATTAACATTTTAAACGGCAATCTATTTCTGTAACAGGAAAGCTGAATTTAAAATTCACCAGTCATTACTCCAGTCTGCAGCGTCACATGATCCTTCAGAAACTATTCTAATATGCTAGGATAACTAGGAAAATTCATAATACATTTGTCATTAAAACTCACCAACTCTAGCGGTCAATGGCACTGCTCTGAACTTGACAGACACATCAGCAAAAATCCCTCCAATACGCGTTACATTGATTATAGGTCCAACGTAGTACTCAGGCACACTCACTGCTGGGGAAGACAGTTGTAGCACCCCAAAAGCATCATCGCTGGCCTCTATAATGATCTGAGCAACAGTGGCGTTTCGTGGGCCAAGTCGAGGGGAAAGAGCAACTGAAAAACCAAAAGACATTCTCAGTACACATCCTGATATTTGCACATTTTGTAGATAATAATTTAAGTCACATTTCAAGTGACTTTTACCTGGTCTGGGTTGCAGCCCTTCAACCAAAGTGACACTGACAAGCTCCAAAAACACAGACTCCGCCCTCTCTGGTTCCTCATCATCAAGTACCCTTAGGGTCACATTTACTTCACTCTGATTTGCAGAGAATATCACAGACTCCACAACAGGCACAAAGTCATTTCCTGCACTGGCCCGACCCACTCCCGGTGTGCTATATGGAGCAACATCAGTGTCCCTCAATGTTCGATATGTCACTCGCACCCGTCCCATTAAGCCTTTTCTCCTCTGTATAGTCTGGGTGATGACAGCATTTGCTTCTGGCACACGGATTGGCCTGTTGCTGTCAGAGAACACAAAAAGTCCATATGGGTCATCGCTGGCCAATACAGTCAGCGTTGCAGTGGTTTCCTTCCCGAGTCGACCATGAGAAATGTTAGAGAGGCGGATTTTGAAGCTCTTGTCGAGTTCTGGAATGTCATCTTGGGAAATTAGTAAGTAGATGCTTCCAACAGTCTGGCCCACTTCAAAGGTCACATTTCCATATCTATAAACAAGCTCTCCCTCTGAATTAGCATCTGCTTCCCAGTACACTGTCACATTGGACAGAGCACCAAAGGTACGAATCACCTGAGAAAAACAAGAAACGTACATGTGACACACTGACATTTCTTTCATCTTTTTTTTTTTATAGATATTTTAGATTTATATAGATTTATATAGTTTGGTATCAGTGAAATTTTTTTAGGTTTTTTACAAAGTTTTTTTTTTATTATTTGATCAAAAATCCAGAAAAAAACAAGAATATTATGAAATATTATTTCAATGTAAAATAACTGCTTTGTGAATATATTTTAAAATGTAATTTATTCTTGTGATGCAAAGCTTGATTTTCAGCATCATTACTCCAGAACAGAATTTATTTAAAACAGAAATATATTGTAACAATATAAAGTACAATTTAAAAGTTTGTGGTCAGTGCATTTTTATTCTTTACTTGTTTTGAAAGAAATTAATACTTTTACTCACCAAGGATGTGTTAAACTGATAAGTGCTAGCAAAGACAATCACTTGTTAGAAAAGACTTCCATTTTGAATAAATGCTGTTCTTTTTAACTTTTAATTCTTCAAAGAATCCTAAAAAAAAATGATCATAGGTTCCAACAAAATATTAACTGTTTTCAACATTTATTATAAAAGTAATAAATCAGCATATTAGATTGATTTCTGAAAGATCATGTGACACTGAAGACTGGAGTAATGGCTGATGAAAATTCAGCTTTGCATCACAGGAATAAATGATATTTTCCAATATATTCATATAGAAATCCATTATTTTAAATTGCAATGATATTTCACATTTTTTATGGCTCTAAAAATTCATATTTCTGAAGGGTATTTGCCATCACAATGAATGCTTTGCCATCACAGAAATAAAATACATTTTAAATTATATTCACATTGAACATTTTTATTAATATTTCACAACAATACTGTTTGAATGCAATTTTGATCAAAGAGATCTCTTTAAAAAACCCCAATCACAGTAAGACTGGAAGATCTTTTTTATGATATAATTACTGAATCATATAAATGCATTTATTTATTTATTTATTTTTTTATAAATTCACAGATGGGACAAAAGGAACAAAAAATGGTCCATGTTTATAACTAGGACTGACCTGCAGTACTACAGTACTTCTTCCCTCCTCAGGCTCTGTGCCATTCACAGTCAGAGAGTCGGCACTAAACTGGAAGACCCCATGAGCCTCATCAGAAGCAGCAATGGTCACAATGATACGAGCAGCAGCGCCGAGGTTAGCTTCAGAGCAAAACAAAATAATATAAAGGAAGAACATAAGTGGACTCTTTTTTTTTTATTTTTTTTACTGCTACTACTACTACTACTTTTAAACACTTTCTAAAGAAGGGCACCGAGACGTGTCACAGAGATGAACCGTGACATTTTCAAAACATCATTTACCCCTGTCGCCCTCCCCTAAGCATGAAAGCTATTTGCTTTTCCCACGTCTCTCCTGCTATTGCACGCAAGCCCTTAGTACTATGTAAACAGCTTTGCAGAAATCAGAGTCTACAATCCAGAGTCTGGGGATTTGACCGTTATGGGCAGCTCTTAAACTTTACAACTTTTAATCTAGCACTTACAAAATAAACCTTGTGTAAAGGGCGACCTCAATTACGCAATAAATCAACAAAAGAAAGAAAAACAAAAAGCACAGTAAGCAGAGAATTAGCACTGATTAAAGAAGTTCTGTTGAAAAGATCTGCCAAGGCCCAAATGACAGATAATGGGGCATGAAGTGCCTCTGAAATGCCAAAGCAGGAGCAATTCAAGCAGTTAGGAAATAATAAAAACAAATAAAACCTTTTTTGTGTGACCTGAAGAGACCTTTGACAACATTAGGAGGCACTTCAGTTTTATATAAAGTCAAAGCGGTATTTTTTCCCACAGAATCCAGTCTGGTATTGATGGAAATGAGGAAAAAGTAAACTGTGAGAAAAAGAATCTTACCATGATGATAGTGAAAGGATGGAAGAAAGAAGTCAGTGTCACTCTCGCCACTTCCACTGCCTTCGCTTGCAAAAATTGGATCCACTTAAGGAGCACACAGGAGCCAGACAGGAACAGACAGGAATCACACACAGTGCATATTGAAATCATACAGAGTGCTCCATAATCATGCCCAAACAGCATGAATGGAGCCCACAGGAGACAGTGCATGCGGAAACAGTGAAAGAAAAATCGAAAAGGTAAAACAGAGGACACAGAATCACTCTGAAACGCACGTTTTTAACTGACACAAGTTTTCTTACCTCCTCCATTTGGATTATAGAGTTCTACTCTGAAGACTTTGTCCAACTCTGGAACCAAGTTGTCTATAATAGTCACGTTGATGTACTTAAATCTTTCGCCAGGCAAGAAGTCTAGAAATCCCTCTGTGTCCTGTCAGAAAACGGAAAGGAATTGTGCCATTTTAATATAAAAAGGAATTTCATTAGGGGATACTGGTAGTGAAAAATGACTCTTTAGTTGGTTAGCTGTGTAAGAGAGCAAAGACCAAAAACATTACACTTTTCCAAAAATTTGAGGTCAATAAGATTCTGTAATGTTTTCAAAAAAATTAAGAAATAACATAGCTGCAAGCAACAATTACTGGGGTTCAAACGCTTTAAGGCATGTAAGCACATATGCAAAAAACGTTCAAGCCTTTTTTTCGCAAATACAGGTAATTTACTATAAAAATATTATGTTTTGTGACGTTGATGAGGTTGATTGCAGCGACAGCTGTGGTCCAATCACCTTTGCATGCTTGTTTAGAATCACCTGTCGCATGTGCTCACTAGGTTTCGTGAAATTTAGAATTTTTCTTTAGGCTTTATAGGATTTTGGGTAAATTCAGACAGGCCCATTTTCTAAATGACCCAAACAAAGTTTTTTCCAGATTGAGCAGAAAACCTAGGACTAGTTTGCAAAAGTAGATTTTTTTTTTTACATCTTCTCAATCATTTAACAAACGAATATTGTGTGTATTTGTGGAAAACTTTGCAATGCACAATCATTTTACACCCTTAAAAAAACTGATATTGATCCCTGTTGGCCAGTTACTTTCAAATTTCTCACAGACCTTTGGGTTCATGAGTCAAACAGGCCCACCAAGTTCTGTTCTGATCGCCCTCCGTTAACCATGTCTAATAAGTGCTCTAACTTCATCAGCCAATGGCGGCCATGTGTTTTTGAGATTATAGACACTTGTGGCACTTTGGACCAAGACCGTGCACCGTGATTTTCATGTTGTTAGGACAAATGGTCGAGGTATAGCCATGTTATGTTTTTTACCTGTTATAGCGCCACCAAATGGCCAAGCTCTGTGATTTTTGTCCTGCATCCTCAAATTGAGCTCTTACGTACATGTTCTGAGTTTTGTGAAGACATCTCATTCCGTTCAGGAGTTATAGGCATTTTACTAAAAGTGCCCTGCCCCTTTTTGAACGTTTTGGCATCCCTTTGCGATAGTGAGTTTAAAGTTAAAAGTCTAAAGCCTAAAGTCTAAGATATTGATATTCGCTCTCCAGAGAATCTTTCTGCACTGGTTTGGTTCCAGTCGGGTGAAAAACCTAGGACTAGTTTGCAAAACCCTAATTATTACAATAAAAACTGATTTTTAATTTTAGTATATTAAAATTAGTACCGAAACCCTACTGTAATTGTTAGAATGGCCAAGGATCAGCAATCTCCATGTAAAACTGATCGGGCAGACCAAACCATAAATTGTAGAGACTTAAAACTTGGAGGGATGGTGGTACTCACACCATCTACAACGCCACAAAAGCTCTCCCCAAAAGTACAAAATTGCTCATAACTCCTAAAGGGATAGTTGCAGGCTCAAGTATCTTATGTCATTGAAATCCTTGGCTCAAGCTGGACAAAACGCAGATTTGTTCGTCACCATTGGAAAATTTTCGGGTATTTTTGATTTTTTTTTTTTTAATTCTTTTGCGAAAAAGTTTAACTTTCGACCCTCCGTCGCAAAAGGGATGCCAAAACATTTGAAAGGGGCAGGGCTGCTTTTACTAAAACAACTTTTGAACAGAATGAGATATCTTTGTCAAACTCACAACGTGTATGTAAGAGCTGAATCTGAGGTCACGTGAAAAAAAAGTCACAGAGCTTAGCCACTTGGTGGCTCTATAAGAACTAACTATGCACCCATTTGTCCTATCAATATAAAAATCAGTGCACACAGTCTTGGTCCAAATTACTATGCCTCTAGAACCACTGCTTGCCAATCAAACTGTTAAATGATTGAGAAAATGTAAATAACCTACTTTTGCAATCTAGTCTAAGTTTTCCTCTCAGTCTGGGAAAAAAAAAACACTGCAGTGCAATTCTCTGCAAGTCCATAATTATCGAAACATTTTTTGAATTTACCCTTTGGGAAGCTATAACGGGGTCTTTCAGAAAAAGGACCTGTCCAAAAATTCCCAAAAGTCCATAAAGCCAACTCAAAACATGAAACCTGGTGAGCACAGGCGACAGGTGATTCTAAACACGCATGCAAAGTTTTAAGGAGATTGGACCACAGCTGGCACGATGACAGCATTAAAAACATTAAAGAAAGTAAGAATTATCTGTATTTGCTGAAAATGCTTTTTAAATAATTTATTTAGGTGGTTACAGGCTTGCTAAATAATATGCAATATCTTTGTTAATATGTGCTTAAATGCCTTAAAGTGCTTGAACCCTGGTAATTGCTACTATATTTTTAAATTAAAATTTATTCCTGTAATAGCAAAGATACATTTTCAGCAACTGTTACTCTAGTTTTTAGTGTCACATGATCCTTCAGAAATATCTAATATGCTGATTTGGTGCTCAAGAAACCTTTATTTTTATTATCAATGTTGAAAACAGTTGCTTCTCAATATTCATTTTCAACAGCTTTGGTACCTCATAGTCCTCTGAACCAGCGGCTGTGAATGGAGATGTACGATAGCCCACCATCACCCTTCCCAGCAGTCCTTGTGCTCTGGCAACCAGCAGGCTGACCACACCAGCCTCCTCTTGAACAGTCACATGGGCCTCCTCCAGTGCAGGTTTGATCATACCCACAGGCACTGGGGTAGTTTGAAATTGCAGCAGGCCTGAAATTACATTAATAAACATACAGTTATGACACCTAGCTGTATAATTAAAAGAACGTAGCTAAAATAGCCAAATATACCAGTGTACCATATGGATGATCGCTGGCTTTGACTGTAATATTGTTGATGGCATTGTTTGGGTCAATGCTGGCTCCACTAGTTGGAGTGGAACCTGGTTTCCCATCACCGGATTCAGCCGACACCAGCTTAACTCGGAAGTGCTCATCGACCTCAGGCAGGTCATCATTAAGAACCAGCAGGTTTAAAACCTGGGAGACAAGAGACATTAAATATAAAGGCATTTATGAGTCATTTACTTAATGAAATTACACCATTAATTAAACAAAGTGGCCAAAACCACCACTAGATGGAGCCATATATTAAAACATCAACTACATTTCATAATTTATTGTTTTAATACATTGTTGCTCATGGTTGATATATGTTTTGATCTAAATTTTAATTCTTTATTTACAGTCATCATGTGAACAGATGTTGTCCAGCCATTACGCATTAATGACAATATTATAATGTACCCCCTTAATTGGTGGTCCTGTGGTCATTAATAATAACTGCTTGACAGGTCGATCCTGTTACCTCAGAGCGTTGGCCTGGCAGGAAATGGATAGAGCCTGTAGCATTGGCAAAGTCCGAGGCATTTGACGACTCTGCGGGTGAATCAACCTGAGTGACAGTGTAGTTTACATAGACGTGGTCCAGAGCGCCACGTGTGCGCTCCACTACACAGGAGATCATCGAGCCCTCCTCAGATATCTGATAAAGAAAGGATAAAAGGTCATTGTAAGCCAAGTATAGCACAACAAAATGAACCTCAGGACCTTTTAACAGAATTACTATATATATATAACCATTCAGATTGTCTGATATTGTTAGGCTGAAATGTTATAAACTCATAGTGAGTAACAGTTTTGTGTAAGCTGGTTATTAAACACTGTTTACGTTTTACTTAACTGGTTAAATGGAAAGCTAAACATATAGCACTAAATGCTTTTTCTGCTTAGTCATGTTTCTGTTTGTTGAGAGCATAAGAGAAAGCACATGCTAGTGTGTCATTTCTGTCACTAGTTGAGAGGTCTTCCTCTAAAGGAATTCACTGACCATCTGTCTTGTTAATTGAACAAGCCATTGGAGATGCCATGCATTCAATCTCCTTGAAGAGAAGAATGCACACTCCATCCATCCAGGCGTGAAGACTTATTAAATATACATGAAGACATGGTCTCACTACTAGGGGTCATGTTACGTGCTTTCAGAGGGGAGGTTAACCAAACACTGACAAAGAAGCAACTTAGGAACTTAATCAAATAATACAGTTAGATTTTAACTCATTAGACCTTAATTGTGCTGGTCAGAAGGCTATAGTGTAGTAACGTTACAGTTTACTGGATGTCTACAGTTGAATTCAAAATTTTACATACACCTTGCAGAATCTGCAAAATGTTAATTATGTTCAAATAACGTTCAAAAGTCTGCATACACTTGATTCTTAATACTGCGTTGTTACCTGAATGACCCACAGCTGTTTTTTGTTTGTTTAGTGATAGCTGTTCATGAGTGTTTGTCTTGAACAGTTAAACTGCCCACTGTTCTTCAGAAAAATAATTCAGGTCCCGCAAATTCTTTGGGTTTTCAGCATTTTTCTGTATTTAAACCCTTTCCAACAATTACTGTATGATTTTGAGAATCATCTTTCACACTAAGGACAACTGATGGACTCTTATGGAACTATTGCAGAAGGACAAAATATGCATTACAAGCTGGGGGTTTAAAATTTTGGACAGAATGTAAATGTGCATATTTTTCTTATTTTGCCTAAATGTGTTTTTTTTAGGGTTTTTTTAGTACTGCCCTTCAGAATCTACAGAAGGTACTTACATGTTTTCCAGAGGACTAAATAAGTAAAATTTACCCTGACCTTCAGATTCTCTTAATGCATCATGTTTTTTCTGAAGCATCAGTCAGTGTTTGAACTTTCTGTAATAGTTGCATATGAGTCCCTCATTTGTCCTCAGTGTGAAAAGATGGATCTCAAAATCATAGTTGAAAAGAGTTCAAAAACACAAAAATGCTGAAAAACCAAAGAATTTGTAGGACCTGAAATTTTTTTCTGAAGAACAGCAGGCAGTTTAACTGTTCAGGACAAACAAGGGACTCATGAACAACTATTATTAAACAAAAAAAACACAGCTCAGGTAACAACACAGTATTAAGAATCAAGTGTATGTAAACTTTTGAACCAACTACAATATTTTCTCTTGGGCCTCATAAATGTCTTTTTTTTAAATTTGCAGATTCTGCAAGGTGTATGTAAACTGTATGTTTAGCATTTGCATTATGTTTTCATGCCAAACAGTGACATTGCTTTATCTTTCATTAAAAAAACCCTCAAAAAATTAATAATATAATATAATCATATGAAAGATTTTTTGGCACCTACATCTGGTATGCAAGAACCGGTAAAGCCGAAAAGTCCATTGGCATTATCGCTCTTCATGACTCTGAGGATGGCGGTAGGTCTGGGCATTGGCAGACGGGCTCCACCTTGAACAGCCACTAGTTGTAGGTAGAAAACCTCCTCGCCCTCCTCCTCTTGATCATCCCGTACTTCGACTAAAAACGACTTCAGTTTCTCCTCTTGCCTGTATGTCAGGTACCCTGACACATTGTGGAGATCGTTCTTGGCTGGTTGGTTGTGGAGCTCGTGAATCTCGGAGCGGTTCAGCCAGCTGGAGTACAGCCGGAGGTCTTGTAGAAGACCAGTGAAGCGTTGTTCACCATCTGGGTTGGAACCGATTCTAATAGGCGCAGCATCTGTATGGAAGAATTAGGAGAAGGCGTTAGGATGGATGGTGTGGCTTTTTGGGCAAACATCTGGGCTTGCAACCCTAATGGTTTTATGTTCAAACCCCAGATGATCTTGTGATAGAACGGATGCTTCAGATGGATGGATTTCTAAAGATAATGCTAGAGGTGTTGTAATTTACGAACCCCCATGTGATCCAAGATGTTCATACATTTGTCTTCTGTTGCAAAGAAATTAAGGTTTTTAAGGAAAACATTCCAGGATTTTTTTTTCATATAGTACACTTCTAGTGATCTAGGGTCAAAATTGCAGTTTCAATGCAGCTTCAAAGGGATCTGCACGATCCCACAAATTCTGTTTTTTAATCGTTTTGAAAATGACTGATCATTTTGCTAGATAAGACCCTTATTCCGCAGCTGAGATCATGTAGAGCCCTTTGAAGCTGCCCTTCCTTGAAAACTTTCCTTTCTTTGCAAATGAATACAAAAAGAAATGAACATCTTGGATAACATGTGAGTGAGTAAATTATCAGGATTTTTTATTCTGGAAGTGAACTTTTTTTGGAAGTGTTCTGAGTGGCTTTAGAATGTTTGTTTGTGAGTGTTTTACTGTGGCTGCTTATTCGTCAATAAATCAAAAAAGCTTGGTCCCCTGGTAACTTTTCCTATTTCTTTTTACCAGGTGAAAATCATAAGTTTGATTACTTATAAAAAAGTAAAAAGCGAACGTATTTTCAGTAAGACACACAATTCGAGAGATCACTTATATCTGTAGCACGACTGGTGCAGAATGAGTTATTTGCCAAAGTTTAAGACCTATGGGTTGACCTATGGTAAGCATGCATGATCCAAACTAAATCATGTTGCATTATAAACAGGGGTCGACTGATTATCGGTGCCGATATTAAGCATTTTTATGATTATCAGTATCGGTCATTTTCAAAACCGATTCCCAGATAAAATTATTTAATTTTGAAACGCGCTATATGGCTCTAACGCAGCCTGTCGGAACTCACCACTCTTTGGCCTAGAGCAGTCTCTGCCCACTACCATCTGATTTATTGGGAGTCAGGAGTCCGACCAATCAACACAGAAGGCTGAAGGCACTGAAATTTTTGCACTCTCACACCAAAAGTGCTTGCTAACTGGAGACGTTTCAGCCATCACTCATCAGTTGCCTCTCAAAGTTAAGGCAGTGGTTCATTGTTGACAGTGGTTCTACGATCAATTAGGCTTACGATGCCTGGGAAACACAGCCCAGGTCCAGACCCCACCGTTCGTCGTGTGATTCGCAGATGAATTTGCCAATTTACACGTTCAAGCTATTTAAAACCACAAGAAGAAATGAAACAGAACTCAATTCGTTACTTACAATTCGCTGTTCTTGCACACACCCGAAGCGCGCACAAGCATAGAGATGTGTTTCACACAGCGCGGCATACCGTGTTGATTCATTCGTCTTCCGGCATTTAAGATACATACGCATGTGGTTTGGGGTTACGTTGCAAAATCTGAAATATTTCTGTTTTAGGAAATATTTCTGTTTTTCGCCATGAAGGTGAGCCAATGGATATCACACAAGCAATGTGTAAACTTTGTGCAACAGTTATGCCGGTGAATGTCTTAATTTCTGTCAATTCACTATATGAAGTGAAAGTAAAAAAAACCCTGAGTTTGTGTGTTCCAGTCATTTCAGTGACGAATGTTTTCTAAACATGGCCCAGGTCGGCACTGGATTTGCACATTGTTTGCTATTAAAACATGGAGTGGTCCCAGTGATAAAAGATCCCAGTCATGTAAGTACAAATGCATCAGATTTCTGTCTTTTGTTGGAAATCAGCTTGACTCTATAGCTCCACCCACGGCACGCCTCCAGGAACTCTGGTTTCTCTGGAGAGAATCGCTGTTTAGCTGTAGTACAGTATTCATAGGCTTAATTATGAAGCCTACAGTGGCCCCACTTTTAATTCTCTTTTTATATTCCCTTATTGTATAAGGATGCACAGAGGAAGACAAGACTAAGTGCAGTCTAGGGGTATTACACTCAACCAACACCAGTGAAGGCAGATTTTGCCAGAGCCCTTGTTATTTTTAATTTTGACATTTTCTGTGATATGACAGCGGTGAAATTGAAATAAAAAGGGTCGAGTTCATCCTCATTGGTTACACCAGCTTAAAGCGGTAACCTCCTGACCACCAGAGAGACATTCAAAGGCACACAACTGTACAAATTGAGGAAATACGCTTCAGGGAACCAAAACAAGAATGTTTAACAAAGGCTGTAATCACCTAACAATCAAAGAGAATCTCAGATTTCCATGCAGTTTATGTGTACATTCAGTTGACTGAAGATGGTATAAGAGATGTCAAGAAAGTCTTAGTAGGGGCTCTATTGTTTTCGGTGGGAGAGAGAGTACGCCGGCTGCCTTTATGTGCTGCTAACAATGTCCAGTGGCCAAGTGTTCGGTCAAGCATATATTCCTGTGAAAAGCTAAACAATAGCATAGGCCTCTCGCAAGACTAGATATGGACCACAAGAATAGGTGAGGAACCACATCTCATTGCTTGACCAACACAAGCATGAGGAATTTGTCTTTAGAGGAACTCCAAATGAAGTACAATGGTCGTGGTAGTTGGTAGCCTGCTTGTATGGCTTAATACAATGTAAATGATGTCTCTTACTGAAATATGTAGTAGAAAATCACATTTCTTCAAAAAATGCATTTTTATCAGGCTCAGATATATAGGTTTCTATGTAAGCACTGGTACTTCTGATTGAGCTGAGGGTGGGATTTTAGAGAGTTTGAAGTAAAAGTACATGATGGATGTATAATATGTGTCAAGAGGATTCACTCAGTATCATTATCTCATTTTTGACCGAGATGGTTTTTAGAGGGTTTTGCATCGGAACTCTTCATATATAATACCACATTGAGTGGTTTTTGGTTTTAATTTTCAGTTAAAGGGCAACAAGAGAAGTGATATAAGTCTTCACTGCTCTTCCTAGCGATAAGAGGAGGAGAAAAGAATGGGTGAATGAAACTTCCTAAAGACCTGTGTCTTTGTTCTTTCCACTTCAGCCCTGATGCCTTTGAGGCTTTTAGTAGACCACAGCTACTGAAAGAGCTTACAAACAGCAGAGATAAGAAACACTAGTTGCCAACTTTTGCAGACCAAATTTACATTGTTTTAAAAAAATACAAACTTTACTTACCATTTACAATGGCTTCTCCTTTCAGACTCTTAATCCCCCCAGGGATTGGGCTTCCGTCCAGATAAAACTCAATAATTCCATCTTCCACAGCGATGACAACATGAACCCACGTATTATCCTCTACAAACTTATTTGTAGTAGCTCGTGCCACTTGTGTGCTGTTAGATCCTATGGTTGTGTAATGCAGCATAACAGTAATGTGGGACTCATTAGTCTGGACCTGAACTCCATAATAGATAGTTCCATTCCCGTTGCCTTTTGAAACAATAAATCCATCTGTATTGGGCCTAGGCATCAGCCAGACTGACAAGGTAAAGTTAGCCAGGTTCTGTGGAACCTGCAGATGGGTTTCTGCACTGATGGATCCATAAGCTCCTGGAAGTCCAGAGAAGAAGAACGCATCGGTGCCTGCATGGCGCCTTCTGGCATGTGGTCGGAGCTCTACAGCCTGAGGAAAGGAGGCCATCAATATTAGGTCTTCCATGGGCGGGAGACCATGTGGGAAAGCTCCTGACAGGATTTCCCAGGCCACACGCACATCTCCGAAAGTGCCTTGTTGGCGAAGTATGGTGAAGGATGTGACATCCAACATATCGTTGACTGACAAGACGTCCTCGGCTACCTCACGCTCCAGACTCTCAGGGGCAATAGCAAAAACTCCAAATGGGTCGTCATTGAAGGGAATGAGAACGGATACATTGAGGTCTTTCGACGTCAGTTTTCCTCCTTCACCCGGATAGCCACCTAAATACGACATTATTTGAAATGTAAGAATTGTTTTTCAAAAATTAAGAACAAATGCTTTTATAGAGGCTTTAAGGGCAACCCTGGGTATTAAGACACTGTATGTCTTAAATATAAAGTCAATTATGTTTCTTACTACAATATGTAGTAGAAAAACCCATGAAAGACTTGCGCTATTTAAAAAATCCACATCGTTTTATACATATTTTGAACTTTGGGGGGTGCCATTATTTCGATGACGTGAAATGGTTGCACTCTATTAACTACTGGAGCTATTGAAAGAGCTTATAGGTGGCGATGGATGTAAGCGTAGACTTAAACCAAATGGCGTACTATCGATTTTTCCCCACAAGGAGTCTAAATGCCACAGAATATTGAGTGAAATCCACGCTGAGAAATTCCTTCAGTGGCTGCGACGTCATGACATGCATTAGCATGTTTACATCCTGCCAGGATGGCATCTAGCATTTCTTGTCTCTACCGTTTGTAAACTCTTTCAGTAACTGTCGTCTACTAAAAGGCTCAAAGGCATCAGGGCTAACGAAGAAAGAACACAGATGCGGGTCTTTATAAAGTTTTATTCGTCCACAGGTATCTTTCCTATCCTTTTCTCCTCTTCTTATCGCTAAGAAAGCAGTGAAGATTTATATAGCTTCTCATTGCCCTTCGACTGAAAATTACAACCAAAAGCCGCAAAATGTGTCATCGTATCAGTGTCTTATTTTCCGAATTGTGTTGCGGAAAAAATAGCAACAGTAGCTCAGTGAGTGCAACTATTTGACATCATCGAAATAATCGTACACCCATAGTCAAAAATATGTACAAAACAATGTGGATTTTTTTAAATAAGTCTTTCATAGTTTTTCTACTATATATTTCAGTAAGAAACATTGTTTATGTTATATTAAGCCATGCAAGGTTTAATACCCGGGGTTCCCTTTAAGAATGATTAACTAAAACCAGTGGCTGCTGATATTGACTTTACCTGAGATGTTCATAAGTCTGAGCTCATAAAACTCATTGAACTCTGGGAGCTTGTCTGAGATGGCTTCAAGAACAATAGGTTTTGTCTTCTCCCCTGTACGAAACACTATAGACCCAGATGTGTTGAGAAATTCTTGGTGAGGTTCAAGGGGGGTGTCATTGGCAAACAGCTGCCAATATATTGTGACATTGCCGAAGTGTCCTCTGTCTCGAAGAACACTGGAGACAAAAAAGTAAACATGATTTCACTTCTTTTCTTACACTAAAAGACAGCATTATTTTATTTGTCTGTATTATGAAATGCATCTGGATCAACTGTATTTTAGAGATTAGAGAATTGGAGACTCACTAAAAGTTATTGGTTCTTCCCTCCTCCACTGGTTTCTGAGTGGAATCCAGAGAGAATATCCCATTGGAATCGTCATTGGCTTCAATCACAACTGTAGCAGTGTTTTGACCATATACCACTGCATCACCTGACAAGACCAATATACAAACACGCATAAGTACAGAATCACTCTCACACTCTCTCACATTTATCTGACAGCATTATAGGTCATTCGGTTTGGAAGCGGACAATTTTTTTCCTTTGATGAATATAAAGTTCAAAATAACATTTATTTAAAATAGAAATATTCTACAACATTATAAATGTCCTTATTTTTAAAGGAGAAGTTCACTTCCCAAATTTTTTTTTTTTTACAGATAATTTACCCCCTTGTCATCCAAGATGTTCATGTCACCATAGAAGTCTACTATAAGGAGAGAAACCCTGAAATGGTTTCCCCAAAAAACAATTTCTTTATGACTGAAAAAAGAAAGACATGAACATCTTGGATAACAAAATAATGAAATAATCCTTTAATCAATTTAATGCAGCCTTGCTAAATAAAGTGTATGTTTATTGAAGAAAAAATGAAAGAAAAAAACATTTGAAAAGAAGTGTATACAGTAAACGATTATTAAAAAATTTCCATTATAGAGTTGTACTGAAAAATGTTGCAATCAAGCACAAATAAATAAATTCAATCAGGCATAAATTCAGAAAGATTCAAAATGAAGAAGACAAACATTGTGTGCAGAAATGTTTCACTAGTAAATGCTTGTGCTTTCAAATCCATGGCAGCATATTTGTTTAACATTCACACAGTTTAACTGTCTTGCTAAATATCATTCTACACGAGACAACAACAGTTGTAATTGGTACAAGCTAACCACAGCAATCACATTATGCTCTTAAAAGCTCAGCTTCACGTCGTAATAACACCCAACATGTATCTGAACACAATCCCTCAGGGCAAGTGGTAAAACCTCCAGAGAGAAACCTCTTGGTGGGTTTGCTTTGTGATCTGCAGAAGGACAGTTCTGTAATTAACTTTCTACAGTCACCCAGCCCTTTTCATGAATGTATGCATGTTCCACAATACAAGGATTAGAGAGGGCTTTTGAGAGTCAAGGCCAATCAACAGAGCTCTGTGTGAATCAAAACAAATGTTTAATGGGGTGGATTTATTGGCTCTTCAGAGCAGAGTTGAAGAGCAGTATTTGTCTTTCAGAGGGGGAATTTAATGAAGCTAATTAGGCAACACAGACAATGCACTTAAAAGTTATAGGGATTTGAAGGGCTGGCAAAAAAGTCACCCAAAGTAATGCAGCACAAACCAAAAGTCAATGTCTGTTGAAAGTGACCAAAACTTTGCAACATAAAATGCACTGAATATATGGTTAATTGAAAGCCGAGGACGTGACAAACCTGTGGCGTTAAAGAGAACTATGTAGAATGGTTCATCTGTCTCTGGTATGTCATCATCTACCACCGCAACCGATATGTTCTTCATCCAATCACCAAAATCAAAGACCAACATTGAATCGTTACTCAGTGGAGTGAAGTCTCCAGATGATGTGGCACCGTACTCAAAGCGATACTTCACTGTGGTGATAAAGTTAGCTAGCCCAGCTCGCAGAATGGTGAAATTGGCCACTCCCCCTTCTCGCACCCTCTGAACCACAGGCTCTAGAAAATATTACAAAAGAAGAGCAAATTTTGATGTACCACATCAATAAATAAAAAAAATAAAACACAATGCATTAAGAGCCACAGAGACAAATAATTTGAAGATCAGGGTAAATGAACTTATTTTGTCTTCTGGGGAAACATGTAGGTATCTTCTGTAGCTTCTGAAGGTCAGTACTCAATTGAAAATTATATATGTAAAATAAGAAACCCCTTAATGCATTGTGTTTTCTTCTAGAGCATCCATGAGCATTTGAACCTTCTGTAATAGTTGCATATGAGTCCCTCAGTTGTCCTCAGTGTGAAAAGATGGATCTCAAAATCATACAGTCATTGTTGGAAAGGGTTCAAATACACAAAAATGCTGAAAAGCCAAAACATTTGTGGGACCAGAAGGATTTTTATGAAGAACAGCAGGCAGTTTAACTGTTCAGGACAAACAAGAGATTAGTAATATTGTGAAATAATATTGCAATTTAAAATAGTGGTTTTCTATTTTAATATACTTTCAATAGAATTTATTCCTGTGACGCAAAGCTGAATTTTCAGCATAATTGCTCCAGAAATCATTCTAATATGCTGATTTATTATCAATGTTGGAAACAGTTGTGCTGCTTAATATTTTTTTTTAAACCTGTGATACTTTTTTCAGGATTCTTTGATTAATAAACATTAAAAACAACAGCATTTATTTAAAATAGAATTGTTTTGTAAAAACATACACTACTGTTCAAAATTTGGGGTCAGTACATTTTTTCGTTGTTTGAAAGAAATGAATACTTTTATTCAGCAAGGATGTGTTAAATTGATAAAAGTGATAGTAAAGACTTCTACTGTTAGAAAAAATTTCTATGCTCAATAATGCTGTTCTTTTAACATTTTATTCATCATAGAATCCTGACAAAAACAACATTGATACGTCGATAATAAATTAGTATATTAGTGATTTCTGAAGGATCATGTGACACTGCAGGCTGGACTAATGATGCTGTAAATTCAGCTTTGATCACAGGAATTCTATTTTAAAGTATATTAAAATAGAAAACCACTATTGCATTAATATTTCACAATATTACAGATTTTTCTGTAATTCTTTAAAATAATATGTACATTGTACTGAATTCCAAACATACCGGCAAAATATATTGGATCATCATTCTCACGAATGCTTAAGCTTGCACGGAGAATGTTTCCTAGTCTCGCTCCACCCGTTACATTCAAAAGGGTTATGGTGAAATTTTCAGTTTTCTCTGGAATCTGTAAAAAAAAAAAAAATGACTTTGTACTACAGATATGCATCTCCTTTATAAACATAAGTATCTACTATCTAAAAACTAAAGCTTACCTCATCTGGCCTAGAAAATAAGGTGAGGTTCTTCAGGTACTCTCCTTCAGCAAAGACAATTTCACCCTGCACTGGGTTGATGTCTCCTGAATGGGTCGGCTCAAGAATCCAGAAGACGGACACATTCCCAAACCTACCCCTGCTTCTCCCAATGGGGTAGGATGCTATCATACATAATTATGAGATGTTATTTAAAACTGATTCTAAAAGATCACAAAGCTGAGCTTATAGATCTCCATACCTGACTGAGGATCCATGGCTTTACTTTCATTGATGGTAAAGTCCAGGCCAGGCTGAATGAACTCAATGACCCCAAATGGGTCATCACTCTTACGCACGGTTATGTTAACCTGCCTTCGGTTGCCAAGGCGACTAGCCGGCGTGCTGTGGCTACTAAGGACCACTGAGAATGTCTCATCTAGCTGAAGACAAAACATCAGACAATCAGGTTTACTTACATTTTGAATTTCCAAACATTTGAAATGTCAATCTTAACATCAAGGGAAGTGTAAGAAACTATGTAGATAATCTTTTATGTAACAGGGTCAGTTAAGTAGAGGACACTTTAGTTAGCCTTGATTATTAGGACCTACCTCTGGTATCCCATCAGGCTTGGCTACCAGGGCCACCATCACTTCTCTCTCCCCTGGCTGGAACTCTAGGATCCCTGTGGCCCCATAAAACTGAGCAGTTCCAGAAGGAATCACTGTGTATCTTATGAGCTGGTTTAGTAGCTGCCCTTGCTCTCTAAACACCCTCAGTTCAACTGTCTCCCCCTCCTGCAGAGCCAACAAATTATCCGAATATGTCACATTTTTGCGTTTTTAGGTAATTGCAATGAAAAAAATAAATGAAAGTTATATGCTAAATGCTATTGAAATATTATTTAACATTTTGCTGTTTACACATACATTATGGTGACACATTGCTGCCACACACATTTTTCCACTAAATTAAGTCATAATAACGATGTTGTCATTTTTTCTCTTGAATATTTTTTTTCTATCTTTCTTCAACAGGACAGTGGAGATATGACAGGAAGTGAGTGGGAGAGAGGCGGGGGTGGGGTCGGGAAAGGTCCACGAGGTGGGAACTTCTCAAAATGAGATGTTATCATTAAAACAACAATTATCTCATTAAAACAACAATTATCTTGTTAAAGTGACATTTGGACATTAAAACGACAACTTTTTCTGTAATAAGATGTTATGTAATTAAAAAAAACTTTTTAAAATCTTTTCTCATTAAAGTTACGTCTTTACTCATAACGAGATGTTATGTCATTTAAACAAGATGGCATTAAAATAACATCTTTTTCTCATGAAAACAACTTTTCTCGTAATAACAAGATGTTTTTGTTGAACGACAATTATTTTGTTAAAACTACATATTATTTCATAATAACGACAACTTTTCTCATAATTTTCTCATTAAAACAATTATTTACTTAAACAACATATTTTCACTATAAAACATCTTGTAATATTGAGATGTTATGGTATTAAAATGACATCTTTTTCTAATTAAAATTACATTTTCTCGTAATAACGAGATGTTATGTCATTAAAACATCTTTTTCTCATTAAAAAGACAAATTTTGTAATTATAATGAGGTGTCCTTAAAACAACAATTATCTCATTAAAATTTAATGTTCACATTAAAATTACATCTTTTCTTGTAATATGTTGTTAAAATGACATATTTTTCTCATTAAAATGACATCTTTTCTAATAATAACAAAATGTTGTTAAAACAACATAATTACCAACATAAAATAACATAATTATCTCATTAAAACAAAATAAAACAACCATAAAACAACATAATTATCTCATTAAAACTACATATTTTCTTGTTAAAACATCTTTTTTTTTCTTGTAATAATGACATATCATGTCATAAAATGTTATAGAAGATATATGCAACCATAGCCTAGATCTTCTGTACTGGGAAATACATATAGTTTTTATGACATAATAATATGTTATTATTACGAGAAAAAAATATGTCGTTTTAACTACGTAACATCTCGTTATTACAAGAAAAGATATCTTTTTAACATGAAATATCTCGTTATTACGACATAATGTGTGTGTGGCAGTAATGCATCAACATACTACATAAATTTTTTATTCATTAATATTTATTCTCTATTTTTTTTTTTGTATTTTTAACATCACGATATTAAGTTATAAATTCAAAATGTATTATTATTATTATATTTATATGAAAATATAACCGTAGAGTACTAAGAAATACTATGATGGTAAATAATGGGGACCATCAGCTGTTTTGATTAGCAGCCTTCTTTAGAATATCTTCTTTTATGTTCAACATATTCATTTACTCCTTATAAAAAATTGTAAAAAAAAAAATTAAATTAAATAAAATGAATTAATTATTAAAAAAAAAGAAGAAAGAAAATAAAACATGAATTAATTAATGAATACACTATGTCTTACATTGATAAACCAAGGTCCTTTAGAGACTGGTGAAAACTCAAATACTCCTCCAGGGTCATCGTTCTCCAGAATGACAATTTCTCGGCTGGTGAAACCTGGTTTAAGGATCTGGTTGTCCACATTTGTCCTGTACAGCAATATGGTGATAAGGAGAAATGATAACAAGTATTCTGTATGAGTGTGGTCATGCTGAGATTTGAAAGTGTCTTAAATATGCTTGGCCTAAAGCCTGCTGATCATGTTGATTTGACAAGTCATGTTTTAGAGCAACCCGCTATCCTCCCTTCTCAGCGGGGGTCTTGTGTATTAACCAAGCTTGGCTTGGTCTGAACCAGCACTGAAGGCTCCAGATAATTAGTAAAATGGCTGACAAAGAGCTTGCGGGAGAAGTGTTCCAAACAAATGCATTCAGAGGATGTGCTGCATGCATACAAACACTGAAGTTTTTACAGGACAGAATAAAGGAACTCCGTAAATGAGGTGCTAAAGGAGCACAAGCAGCGTTTGCCTGCATCCAAGTGCAGTCACCCCCAACATATACAAACACACTCTTACTATTCATTTCACACACCCTGATAAAAGAGACATACCCCATCGAAACGTTAAGACAAAGCCCCTGAAAGTTCAGAGTGGATGCTTTTCCACATAAAGAGTTGATTCACAGCACACAATAAGGCACAGTCTTTCTAGTACGCACTTACCCGAAGTATACTACAAAGCGAGCGGTTTCTACCCTGCGAAGGAAGAGTGAAGGGAGGACAAAGATTGTTCCAGCACGATGATTACAAGATAATTCCCAGATTAAAGGAAACAACTGAAAATCATCATGAGGTAAAACTTCAGAAGGAAACCAATGCTTTGATTCACTATAAACTTTAAAATGTCATTATAAAAAGTTAAACACACCTGTCTAATGTAAGAATGACCGTTTCATTGATCTCTGGGATGTTGTCAGCCATTACAGTGATGTTAATCACTGCTTCACTTTGTCCTGAGAGGAACTTGACCGATCCAGTAAAAGGTGAAATGTCACCCTCAGTGACATCTTCTCTGTTCTCGCCAGCGGGCCGCAGACTCCAGAAGACCACTGCCTGACCATCTGTCCCATCTCGCCTCAGCTGAAGAGTTATCTAGTGGCAGAGAGAATCATTTTTCCATGATTTCTCCATACAAGTATACAGTTGTATAGTATACAAGAAAGCATTTTATACCAAGCTGGCATTTGAATCTTCCGGTTCCAGTGTCACCACTGTTTGATTACTGGTGAAGCCAATCTCTCCATTAGCAATATCCGGTGTGATGATCAGGGAGATGTTCAAAGCTCCTCCAAAGCGAGGACTCACAGATGGGATTTGTGGGGAGATGTTCACCAACTGCACACTGTCCAACTAATGAGAGACTTGAATTAGCTACCTGCTAATACACCTGTTTGTAACTTTTCAATACCATTTCAACAGAACACAACTGTCAAATGGAAATGTTTAATTGTCTTAAAGTGTCAAGCCCTGTTTGTGATACTAAGTAAGAAAAACTATTTAGAAAACAATGAACTACTCTGCCTGTCAAACAAGCACTTCACATACTTGGTCATCCACTTCTGAGGTGCTATAAGAGCATGTTTGCTCCCTTTCAAGGGCTCTTCTATTGGTTCTTCACGTTGCTTAATCAACAAGGCAACAAAAATCACATGACAAGCCAGAAACCTTACACTTTTTTAATTAACTTATGCTTACCAAGGCTGAATTCATTTAATCACAAATGCTGTAAAAAAAACTGTAATATTGTGAAATATTCTAACAATTTAAAATAACTGTAATCTGGTTTAATAAATTAAATTTTAGAAGCCATTTCTCCAGTCTTTAGTGTCACATGACCCTTTCAGAAATCATTCTAATATGTTTACTTGGTACTCAAGAAACATTTCTTATTATTAGTTTTGAAACAACTACTGCCTAATATTTTTTTTTCAGGATTCTTTAAAGGAGAACTATTATGCCCTTTTTTACAAGATGTAATATACACTACCAGTCAAAAGTTTGGACACACTTGATGCTTATAAAGGCTGTTTTCACTTGATCAAAAATACAGAAAAAAGTAATATTGTGAAATATTACTACAATGTAAATCAATGTTTTTCTATATTAATATACATTCAAATTTAATTTATATCTGTAATTAAAGTTGAATTTCCAGAATCATTACTCCAGTCGTCAGTGTCACATGATCCTTCAAAAATCATTCTAATATGCTGATTTATTATCATTGCTATAAACAGTTGCACTGCTTAATATATATATATTTTTAACCTGTGATACTTTTTTCAGGATTTGTTTAATCAATAAAAGGTAAAAAAAGAACAGCATTTATTTAAAATAGAAAGGTTTTCTCACAATATACACTACTGTTGAAAAGTTTGGGGTCAGTAAATGTTTTTTATTTATTTATTTTTTTTAAGAAATTAATACTTTTATTCACCAAGGATGTGTTAAATTAATAAAAAGTGATAGCATAGATTTACATTGTTAGAAAAGTTTTATATTTTGAATAAATGCTGTTCTTTTTAACTTTTTATTCATCAAAGAATCCTGAAAAATCACAGATTGCAAAAAATATTTGGCAACACAACTGTTTCAAACATTGATAATTCTAATAAAAATCAGCATATAAGAATGATTTCTGAAAGATCACATGGCACTTAAGACTGGAGTAAAATTTAGCTTTGCATCACAGGAATAAATTATATTGTAGAGTATAATGTAAAGTAAAAAACATTATTTTATATTGTAATAACATTTTGCAATATTACTGTTTTTTTTCTGTATTTTTGATCACATAAATGCAGCCTTGATAAGCATAAGAGACTTCTTTAAAAAACATTAAATGAGAGGGTGTGTCCAAACTTCTGACTGGTAGTGTACGTCTCCAGAATGTGTCTCTGAAATTTCAACTCAAAATACTCCACTGACCATTTATTATATAATTCTGAAAATGCCTATTTTGAGTGGAAGCAGAAACACGATTATCATGTCTATCATGCTGAAATCATGCATTTTAAACCAGATTAGTTTAAACTTCTGATTTGTGGGTTTTCTGAGTGCACACATACAAAGCAGCTGTCACACGGCATGCGAGTACTAAACTTTCAAAAGTTCTTTCATGTCTTATTGCGCTTAAACTGTCAAATACACACAAGTTTATGCTAAAAACACAAATGAGCTACAAAAACAGCCAGTTATGTCTGTGAATGTAAAAAGCTGGGAAAGAAATTACATGTTTATATTAGATCTGTGTGGCAGCAGTGTAATAATATACAGTAAATAAATCAACAAATCCACTGCTTTCTTGTCTCCTCTGATCCCCTTTCTAATAACCCAATGTAGTGTAAACCACCACAACATTGCTAATTCACAAACCAAAAAAACTAATGATGTTTTTAGACAGCAGGCTACAGTTATTTAAAAAAAATCATGGAAGAAGGTTCAACTCAAACCTCAGAAACCTCAATTTACTTGAACAAACATCTGTCACAAATGTAACCTACCTGAATGAGGAAATGAGCCCCGTTCTGCAAGAAGGCATCATTGCGGATGGGCAGGATGAGTTGAGCTTGTGACTGACCAGAACTGAAGAGAACACTGTTGACGCTTGTTCCATTCAGCACCCCATCCCTGGCTCGTGATGGGTCCAGTGGTCTTGCAGGTATGTAGAGGGCAGTTAGGGTAAGTCGTACCTCTCCCATAGTCCCCCCTTCTCTGAGGAAACTAAGTGACAGGAAGCGTCCCTCTGGTTGACTCTGAATACTTTGATTCTCTCTTGGATGAAAGCCAAATTGACCATAGACATCATCACTGTCCTGAATGAAGAACACCATCTGTGAAGGAAGAACAACATATTGACTTCAGTTTCCTTAGAGGACAGTTACAGACGATTACCTGAAACAGTTATTCTCACATTTTAGTTTGTTTCAGCAACCAAACATACAAAGAAAATCTATGGGGCAAGAAATTGCTTTAGAATAAACATAACATGCATAATGTTTTGGAAGATATTTGTATTGAATGTTGGTATCCAGAAAGTTTTTGTGACCACTGACTTCCATTAAAAACTAAACAAACAGAAAAAACGAGTCATACAGGTTTGGAACGACATGAAGGTGGGTAAATGACACAAGGCTCTTTATTTGGGCGAACTATATTCGTTTAAGTCTTACACATTGCACAACTAGAGGACGTAGACAACTTCAAAGCTCATGTATTTAAGTGCACAAAACATTTATGCACTCCTGACTTTTCAAACCCTCTAAACTGTCTAGCTCCAAAGATTTTCAATCAAAATAAATCACTGTAAACATGAGTTTTGTTTTCTAACTCCAACCATAACACTGAGGAAAAAGTCACAGGTGCTTTTAATAGAGAAAAACATTCACAACCATAACAACGCTTTAAAGAGGTTATGAACTGAGAAATAAAAATTCCCTTGATCTTTTGACATACAAGAGCTCATTGTAGTATTAAAACATTCTGTAAGTTTTAGAACACAAAACTTTCTTGTTAGTCTAAAAGCAGCATATATTGAAGCCAATCTGTTGTGGGATGTGCCAATTTTTGCTTCAATAGTGTGGTGCCACTTTTTGCTTTCAATAGTTGATACTGAAGAATATCAACATCTGCTTCTACATCACTGCCTGTTTAGCCCCACAAACTAATTTACGCATGTAGTGAAAATAATGAGAGAGGCAAATGCAGGTCTATGCAGAAATTACTGTAAATGATAAAGATGGCTCTGAAGACAACAAGAAGCTATACAGTGCAAAGTTGTGGAAAAAACATCCTTCCTTCTAGCAGCATTAGGAAAGAGTGGATGATCTTTATTTTTAAGGAAGTTCCAGACCACATCAGTAAGGCTTGGCCCTTTGTTTACTTTATTTTACCACAGATTCGTTTACAAACAAGGCACAATTTGGCGCAGGATTTTCAGAAATATTGAAATTAAAAGACGATGATGTGCTGGATGTTTGCGCTGAGGGGAGCTTAAAAGGTTTTTGCAATGTTGAGTAATGTATCACGGACATATCTCAAGAATCCTTTCATAAACAAAGGGTAGAGAGAGTGTAAATAAAGAGATTCATTGTGCAATGTAGATGTCTTGTAAATGGGATATTTATCCAATTCAACAGTTTAATAAACAAGAAGTTAACATAAGTGATAATGTCTGACTCTAACACTGATTTTTCTCTATTTCATTGTCAAAAATGGTCTGAAACAAGTCACAACTGAGTCGCTGCGCATTTCCATTCAAACATTTATGAATGAATGCTGATTCAATTTCCCATTCATAAAGTCACTTGCTTTATTCCTGAATGAATCAGCCGTTCTGTTTTAATTAGAAATTTCAAAAAGCTTATATTATATATATATATATATATATATATATATATATATATACACTTTTAATAAAGTTGCCAAAAATGCCATTACAAAGGTAAAAACAAAATTCCCCTATAAATCACTTTAAGGAGTCATACATCACTTCGTAATGGAAAGGCACATTTTTGATCATATTTTTTGATCGTTGATTAGAACATGATCCTAAGATTTTCACTGTGCTCTTAAATTTTTTAAGCTAAATGAAAAGTAAGCATAGAGCCCTTTATTGGATTTGACAGTTATGTCGCATCACACAAGTGAGTATTTATGCTGAGTATTTATTTGTTTTTAACCTAAATCGCAGCAGTGTTTATCTATGAAGGATGTAGGCTGTCAAACATACACAACTGTTAGCCAATCATAGCAGTGGGCGTTTACTTGCGAGTTTACTAGCCTATTATTTTAAATTATGTTTTTGATGTTAAAATCTTGATAACATTATAAGTGGACCTCAGAGAACAGTACAAAATAATGAAAAAGGGCAGTTCATGACCCCTTTATAAATCTGTTTCCTCGTGTGTAATAACCTGATCTTTCCCTCTCTATATAAAATCCTGTAAAAACACAGCAATAAACAAATTACACCATTCATTACAGTGAACGTAACATCAGATTATCTGTGTAAAACATACAGTGAACTAATCTTAGCAAGCTCTTCTCTTTCATTAGACCTCATGAGAGCATAAAAATAGCATTTGTGAGCTAGTTTATCACTCTGTCATTTACCCAAGCCTCATCAGACCAAGGCACAAAACCTCTCTAAATATTTGTAGTACTGCAATTTAGGGACTTTTTTCAGTGAATTTAAGAACAGCTGACATGAATAAGTGCTTCACACTTAGTATTCACATCCTGCAGAGTTCATTCAGCTATCCAATGTATGCTCACACTTGCAGGTAATTGATGGGTTTAAACATAAACTCAGGTCGGATTTATCCACTCCTTTCACACATAATCAAACTTGCAAAAGACAAGTTATAAAGGGAACACACAGCCACCCACAGGCTCTGCTGTGGGCGATTTTGTGCTGGGACCACATGAAGGGAACACCCAAGTGACACTCAGTGTAACCAGCAGTCTGTGATGCCGCTGTGCCAGCAAGACACATGTGTCTCATTTCACGCCACATCCGCTTAAACGGACTAAGTGCTGCCCAGATGGTAACTAAGAACCAGCTCTGATCTGGGAACTTCCTTCTTGACAAGGGGTATGAGCCAGAATAAGACAACAACCTCCCTGGATGTCTCACCACAAGCCTCCGAGTGAGGTCCAAAAGAGATCTGCCTCCATGGCTTTCTGAAACTAGGCATAAAAGTCTAGAATATCATCAAAGTGGGTGACATGTCAACATGTAAGACAACCCGTGCCCGGGCACATTATGAATAATAACATTTTCCTTCCAAAAATTAAAGAGAGTGCTTCAAGCTGTCATCAACGTCAACTTGCACTTTCATCTTTCAGAACTAAATCCACCTCAGAACTGAGCTACCACCGATCTGTGATTTGCAATCCAAACACATTCTCTAAATGCATTAACTAAAAACCAAGCACTCACTTCCATGGGCTCATCCACTTCAGCCCCTCCTTGTACAGATCCTGGGATCAGTCTGAGGACGAAAGCTTCAGCCTCTTCAGGGAGGTTGTCCTGAGTGATGTTTAAAGGCAGTACGGCATTCATCTGGCCCTCAGCAAACCTCAGGGTACCTGACACAGGGTTAAGGTCAGCAGAGACCGGAGTCCTATCCGTGGTGTTTCTTGTTATATTCCACCTAACTGAAACAGCTCCATGAGTTCCTCCGTTCCTTACAATGATGATGCCTTCGTAACTGATTCATAGAAACACAGATTAGAGACCATACAGATGTAAATAAAAAAAATCTAATTCTCATTTAGTCTATGCTAAAACCAGGATGACCAGTTACCAATATACAAGTAATGTATTTGTTATTACTGAGGCTAGGTTTACAACAGTATTTTCATTTTAAAACACATAACTTTTCCTACAGTTATGCCAGTCATTTACACTACTGAGACTTTCAAAAACGTTGCAGACCCCGTTTTAGTCTGAAAACTCCGGGGTTGCATTTTAGTGTAAATGAACCAAAACAGAAACTTTTGAAAACGATGGCATGGCTGCCCACATTCGCTCTGCATATCCTTGATGACTGCATAAACAATAACATCATACTCATTTGTTGCGTCTCACTTGTTGAGGCTCATTTAACAATTGCAAAGTAAAAAAGAAATTACAGTATTTTTACACTGCAAGGAATAACAGTGCATTTTATTAAGATTACTTATCTTAAATAAGACATCCTTGATGATGTATGTAGCCTGAATGATCATGTGACATGTGTTTTTGGTTGTGCAATGTAGAGTTTCTGAAGCATAGTGAATAAACCAGTGTACACGACGAACATTTTCATTTTAAAACGCCACTTTAAAAACAAAATTGCACTAGTGTAAACTGGGTCTGAAAATGAAATGCCACACAAAAAGACAAAATCCCAGCTAAAAACTGAATAATTATACCAGTATTTCTGCAGTTATTATAATTTATGATATTTTATTACAAAAAAAATATAGCATATTATATATGCATTACCGCTCTTTTGGTCTCAGTAGATGAATACTATTCAGCAAGGATGCATTAAACTGATCAAAAGTGACAGTGGAGACATGTTTAATGTTAAAAAAAACTTTTAAATAAATGCTGCTCTTTTGTCATCAACATTGATATAATAAAAATGTTTTTTGAGCTGCAAATCATCATATTAGAATGATTTCTGAAGGATCATGTGACACTAAATATAAAGTAATGGCTGCTGAAAATTCAGATTTTTTAAATGTAAAATATATTAAAACAGAAAACAGTTATTTGAAACTAATAATATTTCACAATTTCACTGTTTTATGTTCAAGTAAATGCAGCCTTGGTGAGCATAAGAGACTTTAAGAAAAACACTTCTGACCAAACTTTTGAATGGTACTGTAAAAATGCACACATTTTGCAAGTTTTGCATGCTTGAATATTGTCTAAATTCGCATTTTGGAGCTTATAGATAAACTTAAAGCTAACATATTCATTCTAAAAAAAAAAAAAAGTTGATTTCATGGGGACTTTAAAATGACTTTTTTTAAACAATTTGCATTGTAAAAAACTGCTACACAAACAAATTGAAATGAGTAGTAACTACTAATGGGAGAGTTCAACCATTTGACATATGTATTTGCAATAGGATAAAGGCAATATGATGTATAACTTTCAATTAAGTAATTAATTAAATATTGACTTGTTAATGCAAGTGCCTTTACCCTGTGAACCAGGGCCCGTATTCACAAAACATTTTATCTTACCACTAAGAGTTGTCCTAAATAGCAGTAAAAGTTTTAGCAAAGAGTTTTCCCTTAAAACCTATTAACAAAGCTGCTAAGACAAATTTTAAGAATAGAGAGAAGTCTTAAAAGTAAGGGTGGAATTGACCTTGTTGCTATGGATGATGTAAGCATGCCTACTAACAGAATTGAATAATCATGGCTGATAGTAAGTTTACGATGTGCAAATGTAAAATAAAACCAAACTGGAAGCAAGAACAGCTGTTACTTCTTGCCCAACTTGTCAGTGAAAACAAGGATATAATCAAATGAAAATCTGGAGTTGGGATAACCTTGAAAACCAAAAAAGAGTGTTTCTAAAAAGTTTGAGTTCCGATTGCCAGCAACAGCCATTTCAGGATAGTTTTCACAATATAGATTTGGTTTTAGTGAATTGGAAGTCCTCTTCACTACTCCTAACGTTTCACAGATTTAGGAGCTAGTTTTAGTGCTAAAACACTTTGTGAAATACTCTTAGAGCAAAAATCCTAAATTTAGGATTTTTTTTAGGACTGACACACCCATTATTTTTAAGATTTTCTCCTAAATCAGCAAGTTCTGAGCAACTTTTAGCCTTAAGATGTTTTGTGAATACGGGCTGAAGAACAATTGTCCTTCAAAGTTTATTTCCAACCTGCTTCAACACACTTGCAAAGCTTCAAGTTTCATGTGTGTTTGATTAGGGTTGGAGCAAATTTTTGTAGGACAATAGTTGAAGAAACAGTGCTCTACTCACATCGGGGTCAAGTCTTCATTGATGATGTGGTATTGTATGGGGGAAGGACTGATTGACAGAACTCCATAAGGTTTATCATTGGGTTCAATGGTCACCAGCGCCACACTTGGAGACATCAACACTGCGTCTCCCAGTAAGGTCTTTTCCAAAAGAACCACTTGGAAAGATTCTGCAATCTCCGGAATGTTGTCATCTTTGATGCTGAAGCGGAGTTCTGTTTCATGAACCCCTGGAGGGAAAACAACCATCCTCTCTGATTGTAGATCTACAAAGTCTGCCAGCGGAGTAGCACTGGCTGCCCCATTGCCTGTAATGACTTCATAGGCCACAGACACCATTCTGTCATCAGAACCGATCAGAAAACCGTCCTCAGTTCTACCACGTGTAACACTGAGAGAAATGACACCGATGTTCTCTGGGACAACCAGTGTGGGTTTGGAGAAACGGACGGGTGCATCATTTCGGGAGATCTTGATCTGCACACTGCTTCTGTTAGGATTGAGTAAAGCTCCGCCAGCTGCTTCTGTCAACCGCACTGTGAAGGTCTCATCATCTTCTGGAAGCTAGGGGAGATTTGAGATCAAAAACACCACATGTTATGACAGACTAATGCAAAACATATCTGTTCATTTAGTTAAAATTAGTGTGTCGAACTTATTGTCAATCTACTTGACAACAGTTTTCCCTTCTCAAAATGAATTCTCTGACTTTAAATAACCTTTATCAGAGTCATTTTATGGCATACACAAAAGTTGAGAAATATATTGAATATTGTCAAAATACACAATCCTGGTCCTTTCATTGTTCAGTTCTTCCTCCAACAGTCTGGAAATGTAACATAATCAGCATTCTGTCATATTTCTCATTATCAAATCAATTATAAATAGATGAAATCAAGTCTCAGACTGCATGTTTTTCTCATTACATTTTTTTCCTCAGAAACAAGCCACATTATGGGAAAAAATGGATTTCACATTAACTTTAAGCTGTCACTATTCATGTGATTTCTTTTATGTCTATTCAACAAAAAAAACAGTACCTTGTCATCTTGTATCATGATGCTAAAAACTACAACAGCACGACCAGGAGGAATAGTGATATTCCCCATGTCTGGACTGAGATCCTCACTTGCAGGGTTTGGACCTCCAAAAATCTATGAGTTAATAAATAAAAATTAGATAGAGATAAAAAGAGAATATGCAATATAATCTTTTTTTTTATAAACTGAGTAATAAAGTCTGGTGATGCTCACCTCAAAATTGACGGTCACAGTTCCATAGGTTCCTTTCTCCCGTAGGAGAGTAAGAGGCACATACTGGCTTCTACCTCTTGGCTCTTCCACAGTGATGAGGGAGGTCTGAACAGAGGAAGAAAAAACATCATTCATTGGTTTACATATGTACTGACATAATTAGAAATTAGGGACAACAGAAATTGTTTTAATAGATTATAACAATATGTCCTGTAACAGGAGGGTCCAGTCCTGCTGCTGGAATACCAAGGTTCTAGAGTTTACCTACTACCCTAAATAAACAGACCTGAACCAACTAATCTCAGAGTTCATGATTATTAGAAACTTCTAGACATGGCATTCTTTTTGAGTAGGTACTTCTTTGAAATAGAACTTTGTGAGTTTTCTCACCCTCATGTTGTTCCAAACCTGTAAGACCTTTGTTTGAACTTTGGAAGACAAAATTAAATATTTTGATGAAATCTAAGAGCTTTCTAACCCTGCACAGACAGCAACGCAACTACTAAGTTCAAGGCCCAGAAAAGGTAACGAGGACATTGTTAAAATAGTCCATGTGACATCAGTGGTTCAAGGGTAATGATATGTAGCTATTAGAATACTGTTTGTGTCCAAAAAAAAAAAATTCTGACTAGGGTTGGCCCGATAGAGGATGCCATCATCCATCGACGATGGCTGATAGACATCATGATGTTGAGACGGCATCATGATCCCATCACCCCTCCCCCCGCAACCCGGAACATCTAAATAGAATAAATACGAGATAGGAGGAAATATATATTTCACTACTTTCTCTTGCAGTTATATCGTTATTATACTGTATATACAGATATCAGGGAGCCACTATTGATATGCTGGCCATTGAATGCACTGTCAGTTTTTACTTTCACTTTTGACTTTCACTACTCACACCCACTCCAAGTGGGTCTTGAACCTGGGTCTCCGGCATAAAAGGTGGGCAGCACACCAACAAGGAGGCTAAAGACTGCAGCCTCTAGCGTCAGACTCTAGTGCACCTCTTGAGATCAGGGGAGTGAAGTTTACCTGCACAGCACCAACCACTGGCCTCCGTTACACTCACCCCCCTAAACCTCACTCCCATCCGGGTCACGGCACCAATGAAACCCCTCCACCCGGGTCCTACTTGCACCCGCTCCAAGCAGGTCTCGAACCCGGGTTTCCGGCATGGGAGGCGGGCACACCAACAGGGAGGCTAAAGACTGCAGCCTCTAGCGTCAGTTGCTAGTGCACCTCTTGAGATCAGGGGAGTGAGGTTTACCTGCACAGCACCTAATTCAAAGTAAGAACTCTGATTGGATGGCTAGTTTCGCAAAAGAGTCAGTGCCAGAGAATTAAAGCAAAAGTGCTGCTTTGCTTATGTTTCATATATCTGCATATCTGCATTTATCTCGTACAGTCATACAAGAAATATAATACAAATATCGACACCCTTATAATTCCATCAGAAAATGCAACAGTTCTCTCAGAAAATGGTTCCAATTGCAAATGTTTTGGTATTCATGTGCTTATTGCTTTTGTTTGCACTGGAACAACACAAAACAACACACACACAAAAAAAAAAACAGAAGAAAAGTCAAACTTGATAAAATTTCACACATAACTTGAAAATGGACTAGACGTAATGATTGTCTCCTTGTCAAAATTGTAAGAAATAATTGCTTTTCAAACATGTGATGCTCCTGTAATTTGTATTTAGACACACCTGTTATATACAGTGTGCATCTCACCGCTCCTGCATCTTCAGCACCACACACATACGTCATGACATTATGATGTGTAGACTGACATGGTATAGAAGAAATTGTTGAATAAAGTCATTATTTTTGTTTTCTTTACTACCTTTCTGGGTCTTGAACGTGTCAAGCACTCAGATTTCATAAAAAAAAATCTTAATTTGTGTTCCAAAGATGAACAAAGGTCTTAGGGATTTGAAACGACAAGAGGGTGAGTAATTAATGACATAATTTTCATTTTTGGGTGAACTATCCCTTTAAACAAAAGAAGGGGACTATTACGTCAATTTGATAATATGACCAGATGGTTTCCATAACAACACTGAAATATACATTATTAACCAGCTAATCAATTCAGTAAATTGCTTGCCTTTTTATTTCGAATTCTTAGCAACTCAGTAGTTTCCCTGGACTCCCATCTCAGCAACCTTTCCTCTCAGGCATCTGACCCACAACACTCCCTCACTCTCACTTTCCCATCCATTGACCCCCCTTCCCACTCCCTCCAGTTTAATTACCCCCCCCACTCACACAAAACAAGTGAAAACAGTTCAGCCTTACAGTCACCCCTCCCCAGCACGCTCTGAACAGCTTCTTCCCGCAGCTCATTGAGGAAATATTGGAGAAAGAAACTTACCGAGTTGAAGGAAATTATTCCGAAGGCATTGTCATTAGACAGGATAGTGATGGTGGCAGTATTTGGAGTTCCCACCGTCACACCATTCGATGAGCTCTAAAAAAAAAGCAAAGCGTTGCTTGGTTAAAGTTATAAATATAATATTGCTTGTCTACTGCTGTGAAAATCCAACCACATTCTATAAACATTCATGTATGAATCCATTTTTTTCTGAAACCGCCAATGCAGTACTTTGAATTTCAGATTAAACATACTGCAGTTTTTAAAGAGTGTATAAGTGTCAGTGATATAAAGTGCAAAAAGAGATAAACAGAGCATGACCACGTAAGAACGTAAACCCGTACAGACCCTCTTTTCAAGCATCCCTTTCAAAAGCTTTTCCCAGCTGTAACAGAGCTTTCTTTCAATGGCAGAGCTCTTGTTGCAGTGCGAAAACAGACATGGAATACACACGTTCAGACAATTCCCCGTGCTAACCGTGACTGAGGTCCAGCTCAGCACCACAACACACAAACACTATGATAAGTGTGATAATAGAACAAAGGAAATACAAAATAATAACCCGTTTCTTTTTCCCATTTTGTTTTTGTCTATTAATAATTACCATGTCTCATGTAAATTACACTTAAGGACTGTCTAGGTTTCCTTTTAGTGCATTCAGCTTGGGTTTCATTTCATGCCAGTGGTCTTTTGTCACCCTTAAATTGCCCCATTCTGCCAGCCTGAGGTTCATTTGTTAAACAGCGGACAAGCAGACAGTGAAGCCGTGACCTGTTGTCATTAATCACTCACTGTCAACATACTGAGACAGCACAGTAAAGAGAGGCCCTCAAATGAGACACTGCTATGATAAACACATCCTTTAGACAACACAGAAAGGTGATGAGTGTTATATCTCCTTCATGTCAGTTTGTTGTTTTGAGATGACTAAATGTTAGCCATTTGTAGGTTGATTTCAAATTAACAAATCATGATGATGATCAATAATAGTGGTGTCAAAATTAGCACGTTAACACAGGCAAGTCATTTTTTTATTTTAATTCGTTAAAAATATTAAACGCAATTAACGCATGGGAGGGGCTAGGCACTTACAACTTCTAAAGAATTGCATTTATTTAGATGCGCAGAGCGTCTTTACGAGCACATCAAACTGGAGACTTTTCAGATGTGCACTCCAACTTTATTTCAACACCAGACACGAGTCAAACAAGTGCGGAAACGGTACCAGTGATGAGGAGCTTCAGTAGAACATCAGTGCATCAGTGTCAGGCCATATGTCGGTAAAAACTAATTTACCAGTCCTGTCAGCTGTTATACTGTGATCATAGCGCGTACTTCAGCAGCGGCAGCTTTTAAAGTAACATCAGCCAAAATATCCTAAAAACCAACTGCTGTCATGTCTGTTAATTAAACAACAAAATTAAAAAGAGGAAATTAATAACTTCTGTAGTTTTAAGCTTGATCTTTATAATTTAAAATTGTATATAGTGTTTGATAACCTAACGGCAATATTTTCTTGTTGAAGGGCACAGGTACTTAGCCTATATGACATTTATTATAATGGGTTTATGTGAAGATAGTTTCAAATTCACTTAAATTAGGTGGTTTTTTTTAAGTCTAATAAATGTTAAAGTGATAGCTCTCAATTATACTGTAATGTTGAATGGTTATATTCAATGGTTAAATATTAGGGGGGAAAAAAATTGAGACATCAGTTGGAATCAGTGATACTTGCTGTCAGTCATAAAAAAAAGATGGCATTAAACAAATATTATAAATATATACGTTCTTTATGATGCATCTACATTCAATTGAATCATGAATGTGAAATTATTGCAATATAAAAGTATAATTAAAAACTTTAATGTCACGTAGGATTAATCGCGATTAATTTCTGGAAAAATGTGTGGTTAATTAGTTCTTTTTTTCCATATATTGGATTTCAATGGGGATCAGTGGGTTGAAATTGCAGTTTCAATGCAGCTTCAAAGGGCTCTACACGATCCCAGCCAAGGAATAAGGGTCTTATCCAGATAAATGATTGGAGTCTTTCCAAAAACGAATTTTTTTTAACTACAAATGCTCATCTTGCACTAGCTCTAAGATCCAAGTTTGACATCATCATCAATTTGAAGCTGCACTGAAACTGCAATTTGGTCTTTAAAGAAAGAATGACATAAACTTCTTGGATGACATAGAGGTGAGTATTATTTTTCAAAACAAGTTCTCCTGTGCATATAAATACAAATAATCCATGCAATTATTGAGACCCAGTGTCTGTTTGGCTGAGCAGTCCAATATGTCAACTTTGAGCTCAACTTAATGCTATAAAACCTGTGGAATACCTTTGGGAAAGAGTGTCATTTTTGCAATACTGTTTGGTGCTATTGGTTGTGCATAAATGAAGCTCCTAGGAGATTCTTCTTCTTTGCGTGTTATAGGAAGCTTATTTCCAGGCCTGTGCTTTTCTTATAGTGATTAGCTTTGCATAATGTCTCTTTAATCTTGTGGCAGTGCCAGTTGTGGCTGTCACAGTTGGTTATTTCGCTTGAAGATGACTTCTAACATAGGGTCGCTAGTGCAGGGGCATTACCTAACCCTAGTGGAAGCCATCAAAGAAAACGCAAGGGCTTATGGGCCATTGAGCTGTGGCTGAAGAGTTGACAAGCTTTCAGTGCTGTTCCACTCAAGCAAGAATTTCAACCACTCTGGGATTCCCACTACTGAGACATTACTTTGAGGAAGCACAGAGGTATAAGAAAAGACTTGTTATAATTCAGAGGATTGTTTCTAAACACATAAATGTTAGAAATGTCTTGCTGAAACCACATTACAAAGACTATGAACTATGTAGAACTAAATTGCGGAGGTAGACCATTAAACAGTTTTTCACTGTTTTTAATAACTTAAATTATTTACTTTTCTTTTTTTAGCATTCAAGTTTGGCTGGGTGGTTAATAACGCTCACGAATGCTTCAGAAGAAAATACGATGCATTAAGAGCAGGGAGTGAAAACTTTTTAAATTTGAAGATCAGGGTAAATGCAACTTATTTTATCTTCTGTAGCTTCTGAAGGGCAAAACTAAATAAAAATATAATATGACATTTAGGCAAAATAAGAAAAATGTGCACATCTTCATTCTGTTCAAAAGTTTTCACCCCTGGCTTTTAATGCATTGTTTCCTTCTGGAGCATCAGTGAGCGCTTGAACCGCTTGAACTGTAATAGTTGTATATAAGTCCCTCAGTTGTCCTCAGTGCAAAAAGATGGATCTCTAAATCATACAGTTATTGCTGAAGCGGGTTCAAATACACAAAAATTATGAAAATAATCTTTTGAATATTATTCTGTCTTGTGGACTATATGTAAACATATTTTATGTGAAATATCTTATTCAGGTCAGTACTAAATAAAAAATAACATGCATTTTGTATGTTGTACCTCTTATTTTGGTAAAATAATTTAGCAGATCCTGCAAGGTGTATGTAAACTTTTGACTTCAATTGTAAGTATGTTTTCTTTATTTCTTTATTTATTTTACTGATTTTTAATCTAAACCCTTTCAAATATATGCACAGATCTTTAACCACTAGGCAAACCAGTTTTCTCTTTCAAGCCTTACCTGCAGGCGGAGATTGAAAACAAAGGTCTCATCAGCCTCAGGTATGTCATCATCCCTCACAGCAATGAAGATGGTTTTACTGCTTTCAGAGGACAGGAGAAAAGCAGCTGCAGTTGTTGCCTCAAAATCACCAGTGTCTTCTCCCTGAAGCTGGACAAACAGGACATTGAATTGAAAAGAAGATCATGGGAACAGTCACCGACTTTTTTGGCGTTTTAGAACAGTTCTTTTCAATCAGAGACAAGTTTTAAGATATACTTTGAAATGTGTTGAACAAAACACTTGGCTTGGGAGAAAACGGTTTTATAGAAAACATCTCAAAGTGTAAGATGGGAAATCCCTGACCTCTCTTAAACTCCACCAGCACCATCTGGTTGACAACTGCCACCTCTAACAGATGCTTTGATGCCACCCACTGTAAGCTGCTACAAAACAGGCTCTTAGATCCTTCTTTCTGCTGTGAATTCATGGATGCCATTCAATGAACCGGCAACGCTTGCCCATTTACCATGCATGCTAAACAGACTCTGCCTGTTTTGACAGTAGGCATATTTGTGTTTCTATGCTAATTATGGCCATATGTGCTGCGCTATGATTTTTACCAGACAGATGTTTGGGTGTTGAGACCCAACCAGCTGTTAAGGCATTAACACATCAGGCAGTACAGAAGCACTGTTAGTTCAAAGGACTCTCTGAGGCCTACATCAAATGTATTTTTACTCTGCTTCCTACGAGCATTTCTTCTTCATAATGTTCTAGTAGGTGGCTTATTTTCAGGAAACAGTGCCAACAGGAGCACTGGTGATTTTTTTTTACAGATTTAAGCCTGTGCAACGCAGACATCTGTCATGCTATTTACTACAAGACATACACACTATAACAATTTACTGGTAGTTCTTTTTTAAATATAAGCATAACGTTTAAAAAAGCAATTTAAATGTAAAATAACGTATTCATATTAAACCTACATACGCTGCTGTTCAAAAGTGTGGGATCAGTAAGACTTGTAATGTTTTTAAAGAAGTCTCTTATGCTCATCAAGGCTGCATCTATTTGATCAAAAATACAGAAAAAACAGTAATTTTGAGAATTATTACAATATAAAAAAATGGTTTCTGTTTTAATATACTTTAAAATATAATTTATTCCTGTGATGCAAAGCTGAATTTTCATCAGCCATTATTCCAGTCTTAGTATCACATGATCCTTCAGAAATCATTCTAATATGCTGATTTATTATTAGAATGATCAATGTTGTCAACAGTTGTGCTGCCAAATATTTTTTTTTGGAACCTTTGATACTTTTTTTAGGATTTTTTGATGAATAAAAAGTTTTATTTAAAACATAAATCTTTTCTAACAATATAAGTCTCTGCAATCACTTTTTGTCAATTTAACACATCATTGCTAAATAAAAATATTAATTTTGCTTCAAAAAAAGAAGAAGAAAAAAAAAAAGTACTGATCCCAAACTCTTGGACGGTAGTGTATAATGTTAGAAAAGATTTCACAGTATCACAGTTTCCAAAAAATTTTAAGCATCACAACTGTTTCTAGCACTGATAATAAATCAGCATATTAGAATGATTTTAGAAAGATCATGTGACACTGAATGCTTGAGTAATGATGCTGAAAATTCAGCTTTGATCACATGAATAAATTAGAATAATTATTTTAAACCATAGTAATATTTCACAATATTACTTTTTATATTTTTGATCAAATTAACACAGCCTTGATGAGCATAAGAAACTTCTTTAAAAAAAAAAAAAAAACATTCAAAATCTTACTGATCCAAAACTTTATGAACGGCAGTGTACACAGTACAATAAATCAAACAAAACTGGCTCATACAGACAATGGTAGTGACAAGGATTAACCATTCATGTTAATTGTTTTCCTAAACTTACCAGAACCAGAGCAGTGACATTAACTGGATCTCCAACTCGTTCCACCACAAGACGCACGATGGCCCTGCTGCTCTCGTTCACAACAAACTGAGTCTGGCCTTGGAACCTCAGCTCTGCCGACTCAGACCTGACACTAGTGGCGAGCAGCATCAGAACCAGGCCAGCTAGAGCAAGGACAGCTGGCATTCCTAAAGAAACAAACAACATATACAGTTTAATGACCATTCATCTGGATAAGAACATTTTACACATTCAAAGCAAGCGTACACTGTAATAAGGGCTAAAATACATAAAATTAGAGCATTGCACAAGTACACATTATACATTATTATAAGGTTTTAGCAGCATTTGCTAACATAGTGTTGTATAACCAGATTTTTAATATAGACAACCTTGTTTTTTCAGTAATTTTGGAGCTGTTCATTATGAAAAAAGCTGCATGCAACTTCCACAAAAATCCTCCTTTTGTGTTTCATGGACAAAAATAAGTCAAAAGTTTACATACACCTTGTAGAATCTGCAAAATGCTAATTATTTTACCAAAATAAGAGGGATCATACAAAGTGCATATTAATTTTATTTAGTACTGACCAGAATAAGATATTTCACATAAAAGACAGTTACATATAGTCCACAAAAGAAAATAACAGTTGAATTTATAAAAATTATCCTGTTCAAAAGTTTACATACACTTGATTCTTAATAATGTGTTGTTACCTGAATGATCCACAGCAGTGTTGTTTTTTGTTTAGTGGAATTTATCTCAAATTTGATATTTCACACTGAGGACAACTGAGGGACTCTTATGCAACTATAACAGAAGGTTCAAACGCTCACTGATATTTTAGAAGGAAAAACGAAGCATTAAGAGCCGGGAGTGTAAACTTTTGATTGGAATAAAGATGTGTACATTTATCTTATTTTGCCTAAATATCTTTTTTTATTATTATTATTTAGTATTGCCCTTCAGAAGCTACAAAAGATACTTTCATGTTCTCCAGAAGACAAAATAAGTTAAATTTACCCTGATCTTTAAATTCAAAAAGTTTTCACCCCCTCGATGCATATTTTTTTCCTTCTGGAGCATTTGAGTCCTTCAGTTGTCCTCATGTGAAAAGATGGATCTCAAAATCATACAGTCATTGTTGGAAGAGGTTCAATCACACAAAAATGCTGAAAAACCAAAGAATTTGTGAATCTTAAGGATTTTTCTGAAGAACAGCAAGGAACAAGGAACTCATGAACTAAAAAAAAATTACTAAAAAAAAAAAAAAAAAAAAAAAAAAAGAGCAGCTAGATCATTCGGGTAACAACACAGTATTAAAATCAAGCGTATGTAAAATTTATAAGAAAGTCGAAAGTTAACTATCATTTTCTTTTGTGGCCTACATGTAAACATCTTTTATGTGAAATATCCTATTCAGGTCTGTACTAAAAAACACATGCTATTTGTATGATCCCTCTTATTTTGGTAAAACAATTAACATTTTGCAGATTCTGCAAGGTGTATGTAAACTTTTGACTTCAACTGTAAATTATTTTAATGGTGAAATATCCTTTTAAAACTTTGTCACTGTTTGACTGACCCTTTTCCTTTAAGGTTCCTGACCTTGAAGGTCAGATGCAAGTTATTGTCACTTACAATTGGAGACAATTAAAACATTTATTGTGGTCATCTCTTTTGAAGAAAAAGAGACTATTGAGTTTTACAACCTCTTTTTTCCCCTTAAGACAGTTGTCATGGCTAACAAAACAGAAAACATGAATGTGTTCAAAACGACTTCTGGGCATCTATTTAGTCATGTGCTGCTTTGAAGCATACACACTTTTTTTTTATATCTGTGCTAAATTACACGGTAAATACACAAGCTCTGAATGAAGTCATCTTGTTTTTCCTTTTCTTTTTTTTTTCTTAAAAGGGCCGATTACCAAGGAAAGTTGGACATTGGTTAAATTCAGCTTTTCATATGTTCCACTTCTGCTACATCATGTGGTTATTTTTTAGCCACAAGGTTACTGGGAGCAGACGGCTTTCATCAATCAAGGTGCCATTTCAGATTACTGAGGGGTTCGTTTCTATTGAGTTAGTGAGAATAAAAGTTTGAGAGGCAGCAAATGCATCTGTAGTCATTTTGCTACGATTTCGTCCCACGAGGTGTATGTGTGCGTGTGTACGCATCTAAATCATCAGCAAGTGTTTGTGAGTGTGTTGTGTCTTGATGACAAGAGGCGGGCAGGCAGGCAGGCAGGACGGCACGGAGGGGGGGCCGTGAATGCTATCAAAACTGGATTAGCGGCTGCCGGCAGGCTGAGGCCTGGGGTGAGGGTACAAAGCCGGGACAGTAGAGGGGAAAGCCTGGTATTCAGGCCTGCTTCTCCCCCAGAGCTGGGAACTTCCTGACTTGTTCAGACTGAATATACAACTGACACACAACGGCACCCGCACCAGCGCCTCTTTCATTTATTTTTGTTAGTTTTCATTATTTGATGATAATGTGCTACCTAATACCTAATTTCTGCTTTGTGATTATGTTTAGCATACTACAAATAAATAAAAATTACAAGCTGCAAATAATTGCAAAATAATTGCATGAATGATACAAAATACTACAAGTTCTGTTAGTACCATACTAATGAAGATATACTTCTGTGATCAATTTTGACTTCTCTTCTAATGTTAATCATAATCTTAAGCTCATGCATCTACAACTCATGCCTCTAGGTCAATGACATGTGTCCATGAAAGGAAGAAAGAAAGAAAGAAAGAAAGAAAGACTTTCTATTTGAATATATTTTAAAATGTAATTTATTCCTCTGATCAAAGCTAAAATTTCTTCACTGTTCAGTGTTACATGATCCCATTATATTATTATGATCAATATTTAAAACAGTTGTGTAAAAAACTTTTTCAGGATTCTTTGATAAATACAAAGATCAGCATTTATCTGACATAAAAAGCATTTATAATTTGTAACATTATAAATTTTACTATTCAAACTTTGAGTATACAGGTCCTTTTCAAAAAATTAGCATATTGTGATAAAGTTCATTATTTTCTGTAATGTACTGATAAACATTAGACTTTCATATATTTTAGATTCATTACACACAACTCGAAGTAGTTCAAGCCTTTTTTTGTTTTAATATTGATGATTTTGGCAAACAGCTCATGAAAACCCAAAATTCCTATCTCAAAAAATTAGCATATTTCATCCGACCAATAAAAGAAAAGTGTTTTTAATACAAAAAAAGTCAACCTTCAAATAATTATGTTCAGTTATGCACTCAATACTTGGTCGGGAATCCTTTTGCAGAAATGACTGCTTCAATGCGGCGTGGCATGGAGGCAATCAGCCTGTGGCACTGCTGAGGTGTTATGGAGGCCCAGGATGCTTCGATAGCGGCCTTAAGCTCATCCAGAGTGTTGGGTCTTGCATCTCTCAACTATCTCTTCACAATATCCCACAGATTCTCTATGGGGTTCAGGTCAGGAGAGTTGGCAGGCCAATTGAGCACAGTAATACCATGGTCAGTAAACCATTTACCAGTGGTTTTGGCACTGTGAGCAGGTGCCAGGTCGTGCTGAAAAATGAAATCTTCATCTCCATAAAGCTTTTCATCAGATGGAAGCATGAAGTGCTCCAAAATCTCCTGATAGCTAGCTGCATTGACCCTGCCCTTGATAAAACACAGTGGACCAACACCAGCAGCTGACATGGCACCCCAGACCATCACTGACTGTGGGTACTTGACACTGGACTTCAGGCATTTTGGCATTTCCCTCTCCCCAGTCTTCCTCCAGACTCTGGCACCTTGATTTCTGAATAACATGCAAAATTTGCTTTCATCCGAAAAAAAGTACTTTGGACCACTGAGCAACAGTCCAGTGCTGCTTCTCTGCGGCACCTGTAGCCCATTTCCTGCACACGCCTGTACACGGTGGGTCTGGATGTTTCTACTCCAGACTCAGTCCACTGCTTCCGCAGGTCCCCCAAGGTCTGGAATCGGTCCTTCTCCACAATCTTCCTCAGGGTCCGGTCACCTCTTCTCGTTGTGCAGCGTTTTCTGCCACACTTTTTCCTTCCCACAGACTTCCCACTGAGGTGCCTTGATACAGCACTCTGGGAACAGCCTATTCGTTCAGAAATTTCTTTCTGTGTCTTACCCTCTTGCTTGAGGGTGTCAATGATGGCCTTCTGGACAGCAGTCAGGTCGGCAGTCTTACCCATGATTGCGGTTTTGAGTAATGAACCAGGCTGGGAGTTTTTAAAAGCCTCAGGAATCTTTTGCAGGTGTTTAGAGTTAATTAGTTGATTCAGATGATTAGGTTAATAGCTCTTTTAGAGAACCTTTTCATGATATGCTAATTTTTTGAGATAGGAATTTTGGGTTTTCATGAGCTGTATGCCAAAATCATCAATATTAAAACAAAAAAAAGGCTTGAACTACTTCAGTTGTGTGTAATGAATCTAAAATATATGAAAGTCTAATGTTTATCAGTACATTACAGAAAATAATGAACTTTATCACAATATGCTAATTTTTTGAGAAGGACCTGTATATATTTTTTTTTTGAGGGGGTGGGGGGATTATAGACATATATACATTATTACTTTTATTTAGTAACAATGCTTTAAATTGATCCAAAGAGATGATAAAGACATACGTTATAAAGTTACAAAAGATTTCTATTTCACATAAATGCTGTTCTTCTAAGGTTTCTATTCATCAAATAACCCTGAAAAGAATTATACTCAGCTGTTTTCAACATCATCATCATAATAATAATAATAAATGTTTTTGGAGGAGCGAATCAGAATATTATAATGATTTCTGAAGGATCATGTGACTGGAGTAATGATGCTAAAAATTCAGCTCTGAAATAAATTATTAAATATATAATACATTTTTAATATATATTCAAATAGAAAACAGTGTTTTAAGTAGTAATCATTTACTGTTTTTGCTGTACTTGGGATTAAACAAACACTTTTCGCTCGTAGTGCAAATAAAAAAGTACAATAATTAACTATAAAATAAATTAAAAAATGAACTATAAAATAATTAACTATTACTTCATAAACATCATTTTTGGTGAGTCATACCACATGGTATCGTTGGTATAAAAAAGATTTCAAATAGTAAAAGGAACTGAAGCAATTGTGTTAAAATATTGCTTTCATAAAAATAAATAATAATAATAATAATAATAAAAGCAAAAATTAGGTTTTCTGTTTTGTATTCAATAATAAATTCATTATGATATCAGGACAATATTTGCTTTATGCCACCAAAAAATATAAAATGAATTTAAATTCTGAAATTAAAATCATGCTCAACATAGAAGAGGTGTACTTTAGTTATTGTGTATGCTTTTTGAAATAATTAAATTATTCAGAAAAAAAAGTATCATGTAATTTCCCCCTAAACCTACAGTAAAATCAAAAATTAACATTAATGTATTAACTAACATGAACAAACGGTGCACAATTTATTACAGCATTTATTAATCTTTGTTAAAGTTAGTTAATAAAAAGTCTGCACCAACAGCCTTGTGGGCATTGCGCCGATATATGGTGCACTTGATCCTCGGGTATCCCGAGATCGAATCCCGCCTCGTGAACCTTTCGCAATATCACCCTGCCTCTCTCTCTCCCACTTACTTCCTGTCTCATCTCCCCTGTCCTGTCAAGAAAAACTGAAAAAATGCCTAAAAAAATACAGTCGTTCATTGTTAGTTCATGTTAGTTCACAGTGCATTAACTGCTTTTAATGCATTAGTAAAAGTTTAAATTAATATTAGCTAAGATTAATCATTATTACTTCATGCTAACTAATTTGAACTAATAAAACCTTATTGTAAAGTGTTACCAAAAAATGTAACCAATGAAGACAAAAAAAATATATATATAACTAAATAAATGAGTAACCTAAAAGTTAACAAACAACTGCATTTAAGTTCCATAATATCATGCTGTATTTCATGCACTGATAAATAAATGTACTTGACCCGACCAATACAGCCTGACTGACTGATAAAGCACCTTTGTTCATTTGTTCCTCGGGTGGCTCATGCACAAGCAATTCAAGGAGATGTTCAGGCCATCAGTCAACCCAGAGGTTACCACAGCCTCTTTGGCCGCATCTCCTGACATTGATAAAGACAGACACTGAGAGACACTACTCAACCTTTGCCAGATCACCACAGGAAATGCTGGCCTGAAGAACATCAAACGATTTATCAATGACCAGGAGGCCACCGAGCCGCCAAGACACTGGTGGTTTGGCTCTTAGGCTGACCCCAGGACAGTCTTTTGTGGAGATGTCTCATTTTCAAAGACAAAATGAAGATGGTTTTCACAGCGAAAGAACAGCAGAAGCCACTTGCCATGCAGTGTGTATCAGAGATGGCCTAAATGCCCAAAAAATGTCAAAAAGATGGAAGAGGGCATGAATTTTGAGTGAATATTCAGCAGAAAGCTTCTCCCAATGGGAGATACATATGTCTTTCTGCACTCTGGAAGTGTGCTGTTAAGTCAATACAGAGCCTCAGGTGGTCTCTCTCTCATTCGATATGGTTATCTCTGCTCAGTCAACCAAATCGCTCAGCATACTTCAATTCTACTTTCAAAAGCGAAATGCTTGGGGTGATTTATATCTTCTCAGTGGTTTCCCCCGATAGCATTCTGGAATTACTCATTACAATAAAAATGCATGCCTGCCTATGCCAGGAAACTTGATTACAATGGCCTCTGTAATTTATCGTTGATGCTGAGTAAGCTACTTAATTCAGTCAGATTAGTAGATTAGCATGTGGGATATTTGCCCACTCGGTGTAACTCTGGAGGATTCATTTATTTATTATACTTGGTCTCTTTGAAGGGATTGTTCACCTTAATAATGGAAATTCTGTCATCATTTAGACATCCTTTCATCTGTGGAACACAATTCTCTTCATATATATATATATATATATATATATATATACACACACACACACACACACACACACACATACACAGTTGCAATTGAAATTATTCAAACTCCTAGAGACTGCAGTACTTTACAAAAGCTTTTCTGAAGATTCCAGGACTTTATAAATAATTGCATCTATAACAGATTACTAGCATATTAAAAGTGATGTCAATATATAATGTAATGTTTCTAAGTCATAATTATTCAACCACTATTCAACATTGCTGTTTTTTAGTTGCTTATTTGTATGGTGGGAACAAAAAGTCTTTAAACACAATTAAACCTTTAGAAACTCTATTAGAAAACAGAATTAGCTTGAGCTGTTACGTACATACGTACAGTTAGCCCATGCATGTCAACAGCCCATGCAAGTCAACAGCGCTCACCAAAGATATAGAGAAGAAAATAATTGTATTACTTTAGTCTAGTCTAAGGCTATATAAAGATTTCCAAGACATTAAAGTGTCCTAGAGACTGCTGGCAAGCCTTAGTTTAAAATGTGTTGTATCAGAAAACCTTTGAGGGTGTTGAACAAAAAGCACAATATTTTAAAATGTGTGATCAGAACAACTGCAATGCAGGAAAAACCAGCAATTTGAAGCCAAAGTCTTTCAAGACGACCCAATGAAAGGAGGAAAAATATTTCAATGCAGAGTATGGACACAGGACAAGCATGGTTTTCATGTTGGGGCATCTTGCCAAATGCCACACCTGAACAAGAAGAACATTAAATGCTGACTGAATATGCAAAAAATCATTTAGAAAGATGTGACTAAATTGGATCTTTTTGGACCCATGGATCAGTGGTATGTCTTGTGCAAAAAAGGCTAAACTTATGAGCAGAAGAACACCATCTTCATCATCAAACATTGAGGTTTGCCAGTCCTGTTACAGTGGTGTTGCACTGTTGTAGGAAGTGGGAAAACATCACGGATTCTTCGAAGTATCAGGCCATTTTGGCAAGAATTGTGATGCCTTTGGTGCAAAGACTGAAGCTAACGATAAATGCACTTTCCTGCAGGACAATCATCCCAAAATATACATCCGAATCTACTTAGGCTTGGTTCAGGGATCAGAAGAATGTTCTTGTGTGGCCTGTACAGTCTCCAGATTTAATTCTTATTGAAAATATTTGATTAATTTTGGAGAAAGCAGTGGCAACGTAAAAACCAAAGATTATAAGTGATCTGAAAGCTTTTTCAGGCCAGGAATGGGCCAAGATTGCAGTAGAAAAGTGACAGAAGCTTCTAAGCACTTCCAAGCAGCCTTCATTTGTGGTTTTAAAGAACAAAAAAATCTGCACCATCTGAATTATTTTGAACATGAACATTTAGATTTTTTTCATTATTCATCAACTTGCGTTCTTAGAATTACTCAAATATGCATCAACACACTTTCTCTGATGGTGTACTGATGCCTTTGTAGATTTCTTTTCACAAAATGTTCTCTGCAGCAAAATGTCTTGCAGGTCAAGGGGGTTGAATCATTTCGATTGCAACTGTATATTTAAAAAAATGTCTCCACATGGAACCCACTGACTTTCATTGTATGACCAAAAGACGGTGGAACATTCATTAAAATATCTTTTGTATTTCGCTAGAGCTGGGTTTTGACACAAATTTCACAATTCGATCTGATTCTGATTCCCAAGCTTGCGTTTCGATTTAATTTCTGATGCAATTTAATTCGATATTGATAAATTTTCTCAAGGAAAAACAAATCTCTCAACTAACACTTGGGTCATTCTATAATTGTGGGTATAACTCATGCCCGTGAACTATATTTGTAATATATTTTCATCAATATAAGCCCCGATGCTTAATTTTCTAGTACACAATTACATTTTTCCCAATCACACTACTATATGTTGGAAAAGCCATATCTTTTGTTAAAAAATTATGTTCATATCACATAAAACCCTGGTATTCAGCAGTCCGAAGGTTGCTTCTACTGTGCATTGCAGCATGAAAATTAACTCAAAATATAAATTCCTTTAATAGTTTTGTCTTTAGTTAGATTAGGTTATAAAGACATGGTGTGCGCTTCAAAAATAATATGTGTTTATTTTGATATAACTGTGTCCGAAAAACCATTGTCAACTAAGTTACCCACTAGACAACCCACCCTCAAAAAGGAATGGTTTGTCCCATATTATACAATATAGATTAAAGCAGCTATGTAAGGTCATGTTTGGGTTTTTGGGATAATGGAAAACTTTTTTCTTCACATAGTCAAATGCTAACTGTACCCCTAATTATAGAATGACCCACTGTAAAATATACATTACAGTCAGTTGTCTGCTTATCTTGAACTGGGGCGCTACAGTTATCTGTCACTTCACATTAAATAGCACCAAAACGGCATTTATTCTTTGATTACTGCAATGAAACAGACAGAAATTGAAATTGGAGACTCTGTTTCATATCAAAAGCAACAAAGCACAAAGCTTATTGCGATTTAATTAATGGGAGGTGCACTACAATGTTCATTTCATTAACTTAAAACAGGCTAGACTAATTGATTCTTGGGATTGAGAACTCTAGATTTTTTTGCCCAGCACTATGTTCCACAGAATAAACAAAGTCATTCATGTTTTAATTTTTGGATGAATTATCCATTTGAAATTTGGATAAGGGAAACCTAAAGAGAGTTTGACCCCATCACCTCATGCAACGGGTTCACATGGCAGCCATGCCTCTTAACGTAACTGAGACTTCAGCAATTACACTGGATCGCCTGGCTGAGGATGTGATAAAGTGTACGGTTACGGGTCTACGCTGCTGGACCAGCAGCCGCCTCTAGTGTTACTCCTGCCTGGTAGCAGGATCCATAATCTTAACATCAATTATTCAATCAGCAAGACTTCACAGCCAGTACTTAGCAACAAGGAGAGTGGTGTATGTTATGCAATACATTAAGCCTTCGGTGAGGTCACACACTTTGACTCCATGTAGCAGAGCGAAGTCAATGTGGTGTACTACATGCAATGTTTTCAAACTTTCTCGTAACATTTCTAATTACTATTTTCGAGGAGAAATACTCTAAAGTTTCCTATACTTTAGCCACTTTTGCTTGGAGCTCAAAATAATAACAGCATGCGCCGAATCCAAATTGCAGGCTTGACTTAATCTAATGGTCTGTCTACTTCTATAACAACCTGTCTGATGAGACTGTGGTAAGCTTCGGTAATGTGCAGTCACATTTATCACAGCACATGACATGGTAGTAGAAGCTAACTTATTACATGTTCCATGTAGCTCATGTTAGCCAACAAAAGTTACGATTGATCCATCAACAGTTTCGACCCGTGCGGTTCTCATCTTTTTAAGGCTTTCACTTGATGGTTCGCCAACCAAGTGCACTATGGTATAAATTAAGAAAGTCAAAATGAGAAAACCGCACATAAACACAAAGCTTTTAAGCTGAATCATTTTCAAATATCATAAATACTGTGAACATACCAAAAGCATACCATACTACACACACAACATTTAAAGGCAACATAAGCACATTTTCAAATTAAAAATTGTGTCAGTGTCTACCTTTTATAATATATATACTAAAGGGCCAATATTCACTAAAAATGATACAATAATTCTAAAGACCTGCTGACACCAAAGATGTGTAAACTATAACATTTTAACAACTGTTAGAATTATATGACAAAAGGAAACAGTTGAAATCACATTCTATGTTGATTTTTTTTTCCAGCTGATGAATGACAAAAACATTGACAACCAAGCAAAACCCTTCAACTTTAAAGAGCTTGAGGGAGGAAAAAACAAACAAACCAAGATGGTAAAGTCCAAGATGGTAAAAAGAGAAAAGCCACAAGAAGCAGAAAATTAATTACAAAAAAACTGTTGTTCCTGTCCTCTATTGAATTTCCTTTGACAATATGAAAGCAAAATGTTTAAAGGCAAAGTTCGCCCAAAAATTCTGTCATTTATTACTTACCCTCATGTCGTTCCAAACCAGTAAGTCCTTTGTTCATCCTCGGAACACAAATTAAGATATTTTTTATGAAATTCGAGAGCTTTTTTCTCTTCTGTGTCAGATGCATGCATTAAGAGACGGGGGTGAAACCTTTTGAACGGAATGTGTATATTTGTCCTTATTTTGCCTAAATATTATATTTTGTTTTCATTTAGTACTGCCCTTCAGAGGCTACAAAAGATAGCTACATGTTTCCCAGAAAACAAAATATATCGTCAAATTGATAGAGATGGATCTCAAAATCATAGTCATTGTTGCAAATGTTTCAAATATACAAAAATGCTGGAAAACCAAAGGATTTTTCTGAAGAACAGCAGGTAGTTTAACTGTTTAGGACAAAGGGACAACTATAACTAAGCTAAAATAAATAAATAAATAAGAATAATTCAGTTAAGAACACAGTATTAAGAATCAAACTTTTGAACTGGGTAATTTTTATAAAATTACTTTCTCTGGTGGACTATATGTAAACATCTTTTATGTGAAATATCGTATTCAGGTCAGTACTAAATAAATAATAACATGCATTTTGTATGATCCCTCTTATTTTGGTAAAATAATTAATATTTTGCAGATTCTGAAAGGGGGGTGTAAACTTTTGACCTCAACTGTGAGTAAAAAAACTGCAAATCATTCTCTAGGTCAAAATCTTCAGACATGTTTACAAAGACTGTTTTATGTACAGCGTGCATATTCTTCCACTTGTAAACAAGGCAGTGAGCATCTGGGTTATGCATACATTGTGGAACTCACATCATGGATGTGCAGCAAAGACTGGCACGTAAGATTAAAAAAAAACTGTTGAAGAATGTCGTGGGGGGGGGGGGGGGTTTGCACACAAAAAGTATTAAATAATAAAATTAAGGCTGAACCACTGATGTCACACTGACTATTTTATTGATGTCCTTACTGCCTTTCTTTTTTAAGGGGGAACTGTCCCTTTAAGTTAGGAAACAACATGATGTCTTAAGAATATCATCCCTCACATGTTAAACAGCATTTACTATACAAACATATATCTGTCTTTATATTAAAAAGAGGGTCCCTCCTAATGAAATCATCATTTTGATCATCAAAAAGTGTTTTAGAATGATGTTTGAGTTGCTGTAGAGTATTCCAAATTGGTCACTTATGAGGTTCCATTTCATTTAGGATGATGCCTATGTATGCAGTAGATATCAAGGTATCTCACATGTTTAAGCTAGGTCTATCTTAAGCTTGGCTGAAGGTCATTTGGGGTTATGCTGGTCAAAGCTGATCAATTATGACTCAGCAACTTGGCAGACAGACTTTCCTGTAGCGGTAACACCAAAAGCTCAGTCACTGCTTCATTATACTTTAAAAACTGATGAAGGATACAGAACCTCACCCATCTGACGCCGACCGAATTACCTTTGATCGGTCTGAAAAGGCACAACAACAACCAGACTCTTAATATGGCCCATCCATTGTGCCGCATAATAAACAAAGTAAACCATATTAAGTGTGTGGTAATATTACACTGATATGTCATAACAGCACAACACACACATGAAGCAGCAGAAGCGAGACAGCTATCTCCACAACACGCTCTGTTACCTCAGAAACCAACCTCATTCAGAAAGTTCTGGGAACTTTCAGGGCTCCCATATATGGAGAGCTCAAAAGCCAATAATTGCCACTTGTGTAGTAGCCCCTCAAGTATTTTTAGACGGGCCGATATCCTGAACATCTCGAGGTTGGGAAACTTAAAACATTTAATAACGGAGTCTGGTTAAAACATACATCATTACATTTGAAGAGAGTATCTGAAGACCACAGCTTTTCACTGGCGAGACACTCATTTGGTGAGCGTTGCCCAAAATGTTTCTGTTTATTTTGAAAGATACAGGGAACCTAGAATTAGTGTACGAGAGTGTGTATGCGAGTGGGTGCCGAATATGAGCAGATGCCATTCCTTCAGAGGAATGAAAGCAGAGAATAAGAAAACATCCGTTTGGAATAACAAGAATGCCCAAAAGCTGTTTCCGCATTGTCGTATGTTACTTTTCAACCCAACATTAGCTTCTAGTCGAGTGACTACATGCCAATCAAATCCATGCTGGCCAGAGAGGAAAGAGTAAGAAAGCAAATCTCTCAAAGGTATTGTCCTCAGGCCGTCGTCTGACCCTTTCAACTTGAGCCAACTGCATCCTGCGTCCTTGTTCCAAAAAACACAATGACTTTTTTCCCCTCTCAATACATGGGTAGAGGACCAGAGAAAAGATCCCATTGAATTTCACATGGGGAACGTTCCCGAGGCCACAGAACTCCATGACCGATGGGCTACTGCAGCAAACAATGGATGAGAGTGAAGAGAAATGCACTTTCAAGGGATTAAACAAGGAAAAGCCTCTCAATGGCAGCGAAGAGAAGAAAAGCAAATTATAAAGCTTATTGCTTCATCGCATGTAGCCAGTCGGACCTTGGCTGAAATGCTAATTGCCTTTCTTTTCAGCCTCGCACACTGAATCGGGGGTGTGTGCGCTTGAGAAAGGCAGGGCACTCACGATTCACAGACAGACGCGTACACACACTCTAAAGATTTTAGAAGTCTCAGTGTTGTACTCTTTTTTTTTTTGCAACATTGTTTTCCTTAGTTTTTCTTCTTTTCCCACTCTTTTTTTAAAAACGCGGGTACTTCAGCCTTCCAGTAGACCGAATCAAGCCCCCATTCAGACAGATAGTTCTCTTTCTCCCTCGGTTTTCCCTCTCATTCCTCATTTAACGAGCGAGAGATGTGGGAAATTTCTGTCCCGGCCTCTTCAATCTGCTGAGTTTGGCAGCCGCAGGACAGATGGCTGGATTGAGGACAGAGCAAATCCCTGATCAAGTGTAGCTCCCTCACTGACTCTGAATCAGTGGCTGTGGACCCACTGAGTCGGCAGTAAAGTTTGGGTTCCCACAATATTGTATAATGTATCCATTCAAATTTTACACCTGTTTATGTTAATACATTATCCTATCCTATTTTGAATTCAATGGCAACTTGAATTCAATGGAGTTGCATACCAACTTGGACAGTACACACCAACACTAGCTCAACCAATGGTGTACATTTGAGGCAGAACCTATAGATAGCAATAATACTGACTATAGACATAAAATACCAAAATTAAACTAGAAAACTAATGAGAAAATTCAGGGATGAATAAATAAATCTAATTAAGGACTATAAAGGTTTTAGTTTTTTTTATCTATTTATACTCAAAGAAGAAAGTAAGACAATGTTGCAGAGATCCTTTGTACACACTAGTATAGATCCTGATCAACAGGTGGGAGGTGGGAAACAGACACGATCCCAGTTTGTTCAATTCCTCCACTTCACAAATTCCTTCACCATGACGAACCACAATGGGGTAAATACTTGCAAGCAAAGGGAGAGAGAAAGCAGGCGAGAGTCTGGAGTGAGGGGACTGGAGGGGGGCATGGGGGAAGACGGACGGGGGAGTGAGGGTCAGCAGGACATCTCGCCTCAGGGCCCATTGAAGATAACAGACGTCCAGCCTTCAAACTGCTTTCACTTCTGTGAATCAACAAACCGTTTTATGTACAAATGCTCTAGATTTATGCATGATGGATTTAGAGAAACAGACTGAGTATGGATGAGTAGGCGGTGGCAACTAAAAATGATCCCTGACCAGCCTGCATTGTGGCAGGCAAGCGCTTTCACCGGCAATTGCAAGATAAGAGAGAATGCTGAAGGGAAAGAAACAGTGCTCTATAGATTTGCGGCCCCCTGGGTATTAGGATAAACGCTAAGGAGATAAACAGCCAGGAGGAGGGTCCTTAATGCCCCAAACACAGGTCAGTGCATCCCGGATGAAGCATCAATAAAGGCACATCTCAAGAGGGAGCAAAGCAATTACAAAAGTACTTGGAAAAAATTATGAACATAAAAATAAGACCGTAAACTTTTAACAATTATTAAATTTAAATTCTGATCATTTACAGTTGAAGTCACAAGTTTACATACACCCTGCAGAATGTGCAAAATGTTAATTATTTTATGCTTCTTTGCTTATTGATCCTTAATACTGTGTTGTTACCGGAATGATTCAGAGCTGTGTTTTTGTTTGTTTGTTTAGTGATAGTTGTTTATGAGTCCCTTGTTTATCCTGAACAGTTAAACTGCCCGCTATTCTTCAGAAAAAATCCACAAATTATTTGGTTTTTCAACATTTTTGTGTATTTGAACCCTTTCCAGCAATGACTGTATGACTGAGATCTATCTTTTCACACTGAAGGTTTAAACACTCACTGATGCTCCAGAAGGAAATAAAATGCAATAAGAGCCAGCGGTTTAAACTTTTGAACAGAATGATGTGTACATTTTTCTTCTTTTGCCTAAATATCATATTTTTTAAATTTAGTACCACCCTTGAGAAGCTACAGAAGATACTTAAAAGTTTCCCAGAAGATAAAATAAGTTAAATTTACCCGATCTTCAAACTCTAAAAGTTCTAACCCCCAGCTCTTAATGCATTGTGTTTCCTTCTGGAGCATCAGTGAGTGTTTGAACTTTCTGTAATACTTGCATACGAGTCTCTCAGTTGTCCTGAAAAGGTAGATCTCAAAATCCAACCCATTGTTGGAAAGGGCTTAAATATTTGAATTTGAATTTAATTAAAGAATTTAAGGCACCTGAAGGATTTTTATGAAGAACAGCAAGCAGTTCAACTGTTCTGGACAAACAACAACAAGAAAAAAAACACAGCTGTGGATCATTCAGGTAACAACAGTATTAAGTATCAAGTGTATGTAAACTTTTGAATAGTCACTTTTATAAATTCAACTATTATTTGCTCTTATGGACAATATGTAAACATTTCTCATGTGACATATATTATTCAGGCCAGTACTAAATGAAAAAAAAAAAAAAAAAAAAAAAAAAAAAACTTTTGGTGATAATTATATTAGCTTCTAAATTTTTTGACTAAAATGTTCCCAAAACAACATTTATTGACAATCATTAACTTCTTGTTTGTCAGAAGAACAATTCCATAAATGTTTCTATTACATACGAAATTGTATTATTTTTGTACTTAAGATTGGTGTCACTAATGGCACAGAATGGCACACTTCAACTTTAAGGACTTAAGGCAATGTTTAGCATAATTTGGACAATTAAACACATAAAAACATTTAGGCTATGTAGGGAGACATTTAGGCTATGTAGCCTAAAAAAAACATTTAGGCTATGTAGGGAGAACTACATAGATTTAGTTTTCATTTTAAAAGTCAAAAAGTGAAGTCAAATTGTGACTGATTACACCATCAAACTTTTTGGAACGGTCTCAATCCTCTGAAGGGTCTCAAATCCTGACCACAAATCAATCAACATTAATCCTTGGACATGTCAGATCATTTCTGTTTATTTTATCCATTTATGTAACAAATGTAACACTATCTGCCATGTGGACAACTGGTCTGAAATCATCTAGAGATCATTCATCAGCCAGAAGTCTTGGAAAAGGGCTACAGAATAGCTTGTGGTATGGATCAATGCCCCATGTATCCGTGTTGAATAAATCACATTTAACAGAAGCGAGCGATCAAGCCCTGCGGGGAGAACACAGTGTTCATGCGTAAGAGGGCACAGCGTGACTCCACACCATGAAACGGTTTTAAGGACCGACAGCGGAGGTCACAGTTCAAGTTCAATACCCCACAGAAAAAAAGGATAAAGCTTCTCTTTTGATGCTTAAAGTTGTTCTATAGAACCGCATGCAACAGAGAGAATGTATGCAAGAGTTACAGAGCGAATTAAGGATTTTCACGCTGTATTCATTACAAATAGCTTGAATCAAGCTTGTAATGCAACATGGAAAATGTGTTTTGGAGAAAAACATTTAAGAACGTGCTTACTTAGACCACAGTGTAATAAAATAAAGTAAGATAAAATCAAGAGAATTTCATTTAAAAAGATTTAGAGTGGCAGGCAGAGAAAGAAAAGGAGAATAAACCATATGTAGACCAATACAAGAACATATTCTATTCCAGAAAGGTCAAACAGAAGTGAATGTTGACCAAAGACAAACTCTTGAGCAAACTCCATGGCACAATTGTGGCAGACCATGACAAATAACGAGACCTCAAGATTGCTGCTGGATTTGACCGTTCCTTCAGAATATCCTGCCATACTTCCATTTTCGGCTCCAGAATAAACAAATTCTAAAATACTGTGTGTAATATGTCAGCGTAGTGCTGAAGATGCACACTGATTAACATACTGAAAAAGGTCAGTTTCTGCTTTTTATATAACATGACCTGAAGCATGATTCTTTTATTCATGACTGCAAAATGACATAACCTTCTGCACTACTAAGTCAAAAGTTTTTGTTTTTCATTTGTAATGTTTTTCAAAGTCTCTTCTGCTCACCAAGCCTGCATTTATTTGATCCCAAGTACAACAAAAAAAAGAACAATTCTGAAACATTTTTACCATTTAAAATTACTTACTCGTTAGCATCTTTACTCCAGTCACATGATCCCTCAGAAATAATTGTAATATTCTGATTTGCTGCTTAAAAAACATTTATTATTAATTATTATTATTATTATTATTATGTTGAAAACAGCAGAGTCCATTTTTTTCAGGTTTCTTAAATAAATAGAAAGTTTATCATTTATCTGAAATGGAAATCTTTGTAACATTATAAATGTATTTATCATCACTTTTGATAAATTTTTAGCACCCTTGCTAAATAAAATAAACTAAAAAAACCTGACTCCAACCTCATTTCAGATAAATGCTAATCGTTGGATCTTTCTTTTCAAAGAATCTTGAAAAAATGTCTCAACTGTTTTAAATATTGATGATGATGATAATAATAATAATAATAAATGTTTTTTGAACACCAAATCAGAATATTAGAATGATTTCTGAAAGATGTGACTGGAGTAATGAGGGTGAAAATGTATTATAATAAATTACATTTTAAAATGTTATTTTAAATAGTAAAAATATTTCAAAATGTTACTGTTTTTACTGTATTCAGGATCAAATAAATGCAGGCTTGATGAGCAGAAGAGACTTCTTCTTTCATTAAAAATTTTACTGTTCAAAAACTTTTGACGGCTACGTATGTTTCACATTTCAACAGGGAAAATTAGCAACAACAACAACAATCAAAAAATTTTCAATAAAATATGATGGACCTAATCATACCTAATGCTAAGAAAGAAATGTAAAAGACAATAACATGTTTACATACTACAACAACAAAGAGCTTTTTTGATGATTAAAGTCTGCATAATATAGAACAAAAAGCTGGGTTAGGTGGGGTTTATATAAGCTACAAAACAAAAAGACAAAAACCAAAGGAGATGAATGGTCTCCTACTGGGAACTGCATTAGGCAATGTATGATTCTTTATATTAAAACTTTTACATAAATGACAGTGACAGATTGTTACGAGTCAAGCGGTTCACATTTATTAAAATTCAGCCTTGAAATTTAGCCTTGTCTGCGCTTGAACTACCAACCCACTCGTCGAACAGCAGTGACGTACTCCCACTGTGTTTTTTACTGCTTTGGGTCTGGGGTCTTTGTGTAGCATTTACAGAAGAGAATTCAGTTTCTCCACATGCTCGGTGACATGCGTGGGGATTTTGTTTTAGCAGAGGCCCCAGGCTGGTGGGAACCCTGCTAATTCTGCTAAGAAGGTGTGAAATTATAAAACTGATTAAAAGTGATGTAAACTTGAAAAAATGCTTATCATTCAAACGGTTTTTTGTTTCTAAATAGATTTTTAAACTGACATTAAATAGACAGGACAGGTTTTGAACAAACATGAAACTAGCCATTTTCAATAGCACTTTGATTTATCCGTAAAAATTGATATATATTATAAAAAAAAAAAAAAAAAAACCCTAACAAAGTGGATGCATTCAACCACTTTTAAGAACTTGTTCAGGGCTTTAAAAAAAAATAATCAAAGAATGTGAAACATGACTTTTTTATATTGACTGGTTCTCGTACATCACTACCATAATTTTAAGCACATGCTTTGGCAAAACTGTAAATGTTCAAAATATCAAACAGACACAGGTAGTTTTGGTTTCAGCTCCAGCAATATTAGCATGCTGTGATTTTACAATATTAACCTCTGAATACACGCTACTTTTAATAAGCTCACAGTTAAGGTCAAAAGCTTACACACACCTTGCAGAATCAGCAAAATGCTAATTATTTTACCAAAATAAGAGGGATTATACAAAATGCTTGTTATTTTCAATTTAGTACTGACCTGAATAAGATATTTCACATAAAAGATGTGTATAAATAGTCCACAAGAGAAAATAATAGTTGAATTTATTAAAATGACCCTGTTCCAAAGTTTACATACACTTGATTCTTAATACTGTGTTGTTACCTAAATGATCCACAGCTGTTTTTTGTGATCGTTGATTATGACTCCCTTGTTTGTCCTGAACAGTTAAACTGCCCACTGTTCTTTAGAAAAATCATTCAGTACTAAATAATGTATGTAAACATGCATTTTGTATGATAATAAAAAATAATTACCACTTTGCAGATTCTGCAAGGTGTATGTAAACTTTTGACCTCAACTGTAGTATATCGATGTATTAATCACTTTATGCTGAATTTGGACATGCTACATTCTAAGAAAATGCATACTGTGACCAAAAGAAACAATTACAGCTTAATATTGTTTTTATTTGATTTTTAAAAATAGTTTAAACTTTTTGTAAAATGTCAAAACAAATGAGTATAAGAATAAATGTTAGTAATATATCAAACAATGAAAATATTCTTAACATAACCCTATATACAAAAAAAAAGAAAGAAATAAAACAATTTAAAACAACAACAAAATTTAATCAAGATACTGATAAGAGACTGAAAAGCAGAAAAAAAAACAGAACTGTCCATATACACACTGTACCTAGAAAACATGAATAATTTAGGTTAACTGTACTATGCTTTAGCAATATTTTGGCTGTACAGTAAAGACCTATTTACTTCTTCCCTTTCTGGTTTAGTGTTCATTTTTAGTGCATTTTCTTTCATTGTTCTCTGTGCAATTTATTTCTTTAGTAACATAATATAATGTAATATAATAATAATAATAATAATAATAATAATAAAAACATTTTCTTATCAAATGCAGCTTACAGAGCACTTGCCCATGTTGTCCATGTGGAGAAACTTGGGGTTAAGAACAAAGATTTGTCAAAATATTGGTGAAATAATGCTCCATCATCATTCAACATAACAGATATAATTGTGTAAAAACTAAACAATATATTGATTCTGACCTGTGCTTATTAAAATATATAAATTAATAAATGATCTAAACTTTATTGTATTTCAAATTATTAAAAACTTCTTCCAGACAAATCGCCACCTTGGAACTGGGTTCTATCTGAAATTTTCATCAAAATTGAGTTATTTACATATACTTATTCTGGAAAAATGTATTTACATTATGTGATGTTTATTTTTTGTAAGCTGTATTTTGGTCTTATAATCTCAAAAGTGCTCAGAATGCAGGTAATAAAACTTATAATTCTAAGGCGTAAATGGGTAAAACCTAGTGATTTGAAGGATAGTGGCAATGATTGGTAAAGATTTAAAATCTTACAATTATTAGTATTTTTTGTTTGCACTGTGATCCCTACATAGAGTATTTTAAAGTTGTCTAATGATTATTGTTCTAAATATACACTACCAGTCAAAAGGTTGGACACACCCTCTCATTTAATGTTTTTTAAAGAAGTCTCTTATGCTCATCAAGGCTGCATTTATTTGATCAAAAATACAGAAAAAAACTGTAATATTGCAAAATGTTATTACAATATAAAATAATGGTTTTTATTTTAATATACTTTACAATATCATTTATTCCTGTGACGCAAAGCTGAATTTTCATCAGATGTTTTCAGGATTCTTTGATGAATACCAAGTTAAAAAGAACAGCATTTATTCAAAATATAAATCTTTTCTAACAATGTAAATCTATGCTATCACTTTTTATTCATTTAACACATCCTTGGTGAATAAAAGTATTAATTTCTTTCAAAAAAAGAAAGAATAAAAATTTACTGATCCCAAACTTTTGAACAGTAATGTATATTGTTAGAAAACCTTTCTATTTTAAATAAATGCTGTTCTTTTGTTACATTTTATTGATCAAAAAATCCTGAAAAAAGTATCACGGGTTCCAAAAAAAATATTAAGCAGCGCAACTGTTTCTAGCACTGATAATAAATCAGCATATTAAAATTATTTTTGAAGGATCATGTGACACTGAAGACTGAAGTAATGATCCTGGAAATTCAACTTTAATTACAGATATAAATTAAATGTTAATGTATTTTGATATAATAGAAAAACATTGATTTACATCGTAATAATATTTCACAATATTACTATTTTTTCCTGTATTTTTGATAAAGTGAAAACAGCCTTGATAAGCATAAGAAACATCTTTAAAAAGCATTAAATGATAGGGTGTGTCCAAACTTTTGACTGGTAGTGTGCCTGACGAGAATCTTTGGCATACAAACTATTGTTACACTGAATTATTATTTTTTTCTTTAAATCTTGGTAAAAAATGTATATGATCATCATTACTTTTTGCTCAAAAATCAATCAATCAATAAAATAAAAAAGTGAAGTGAAGAACACATTTGTACTTTATTCACCCCTAAAGTGTGCATATTAGTACCTTAAAAGTACATATGTGACCCTGGACCACAAAACCAGTCTTAAGTCGCTGGGGTAAATTTGTAGCAATAGCCAAAAATATATTGTATGGGTCAAAATTTTATGCCAAAAATCATTAGGATATTAAGTAAAAATCATGTTCCATTAAGAACTTTTGTAAATTTCGAACCACAAATGTATTGAAACTTAATTTTTGATAATTAATATTCATTGCTAAGTTTAGTTTGGACAACTTCAAAGGCGATTTTCTCAATATTATTTTTTTTTTTGCACCCTCAGAATCCAGATTTCAAATAGGTGTATCTCAGCCAAATATTGTCCAATCCTAACAAACCATGAATCAATGGAAAGATTATTTATTCAACTTTCAGATGATATATAAATCTCAGCTTTGAAAAACTGACACTTATGACTGGTTTTGTGGTCCAGGGTCAAATATTATTACCTAAGGTGAACTGTCCCATTTTGTACAGTACCTGTCCTATATCCTATACATAGACAAAAAGTCATGCCAACCGGTTTGCAATAAAACATGGTCTCAAATACAAGTGCTTCAGACATATGGAGTAGGCGGCTTCTGTTGTCAATGAACAGACTCAGCTGGTGAAGTACAAAGGGAGAATGCAGTAGGAAAGAGCCATTGGGAAAAGAATGAAGACAACAAGGCTGTTTAATGAAAAACACAACTAAAACATGTTTCTCTTCCACAGCATGGTAGGAAATTCTAACAACAGCCTTCCCTATATAACAAGACATAGTCTTGTGTGGTAAAGGAGGCAGCCTCCTCCAGCTTTAATGTTTACTCTTTTGTCTTAAGTCCACCTGTCTCATCACGCGGGACCCTGTGTGGTCCGTTTCCTTGTGACATCAATCACAGAGCGTTCCGTCTGCGAGCAGAGCCTTCGCACATCTCAATGGATTTAGTGTTTATATTACATCCTCTCTGTTTTCTCAACATGTAAGGCCCTATTTAAGGGGAGGTACAAAAACAGGGGGGACCACTGCAAATGTTACACCCAGCCGTGAATCACATGCGCTGAATGATGCTCAGCTGAAGCTCTATAAGGGGGGTGCAAGAAGATCATTCAAACCATTGAGTCCACAGCACATCTATTCAGTAGATAAAGGGCGCCCCTAATGAATTAAACACGAAACAGTATAAAACAGACTACCAAAGATGCCAGTGGACGCAATAAAACAGAAGAAAGACTGGATAAAAACATGTTGGATGTGTCTAGTTTAAATAGGTATAATGCTGGCCAGTGTATTTAGTTTAATTACAAGTAATATTAATTCAAGTTACAAGCATAATTGTATTAACTGATACATGTAATCTGAAGTACATAATCAAATTTCACATTAAATTACATTTAATCAGACTACAGTTACTTTTTATTTTTAGTTTTTTTTTTTTTGTTACATGATATTACTTACACAAAAGCAATAAATGATTCATCATTTATTGATTCTCCCTAATTCTTCTTTTTCTTTTTACATTTTCCTTTCTAAAATAGCTTACTGCTTATACACATTCATAAAGTCGTCCAGTTTTGTGGACATTCATTTAAAGGTCAGTTTTCAGTCAGGTGGAGACACAGCATTTGACCACTGATTTACAAAAATCATTCAGGTTTAAGAAGTGTTTTTAAACACCGCATAAGTTACTGATGCACACACTCATTTTTATTTGAATTATCACTCTGTAGGTTATTTAACCATGTATTTCTATGTCCTTGGAAGGCTTTTGTCTTTTAAACACATTAAAATGCACAAATTCACAAACTTTTTTGTCATCCAATCCTCTTTTACCTAATATATGTGACCCTGGACCATAAAACCAGTCATAAGTCGCTGGGGTATATTTGTAGCAATAGCCAAAAATACATTGTATGGGTCAAAATTATTGATTTTTCTTTTATGCCAAAAATCATTAGGATATTAAGTAAAGATCAATTTCCATTAAGATATTTTGTACTTTTCCTAACGTAAATGTATCAAAACTTAATTTCTGATAAGTAATATGCATTGCTAGAACTTCATTTGGACAACTTTAAAGGTGATTTTCTCAATATTTAGATTTTTTTGCACCCTCAGATTCCAGATTTTCAAATAGTTGTATCTCGGCCAAATATTGTCCTATTCTAACAAACCATACATTCATACAGCTTATTTTTTCAGCTTTCAGATGATGTATTAATCTCAGTTTCTAAAAATGGACCCTTATGACTGGGTCACATATTTACTTGAAGTACAGCTGAGGTTTTAAAAGAATTATTTTAATAATTATCACATTTGCATGTTGATTGTTTCTCTGATGTTGGTTATGGCCACACAACATGCAGTTAAACAAATAAAATATTTAATTTCTTAGTACATTTTTTGATTGATTGATTTTAATTTAAAATTATCTGATATTTTTTATGATATAATTAGTACTGTGTAATGACTAATCACATCCAAAATAAAAGTTTTTGTGTACAGAATATGTGTGTTTATATTTATTATGTATATATAAAAACATAAACATACAGTATATATTTTGAAAATATTTACATGCATTTATAAATATATACAAATATATTTAATATATAAACAACATATTTTTCTTAAATATATACATGCATGTATGTGTTTTTTCTATATACATAATAAATATACACAGTACACACACACATATATTATATACACAAAAACTTTTATTCTGAATGTGATTAATGGCAATTAATCATTGCCCAGCACTACATTTAATTGATTATTAGCTTTTTATTAAATTCATAAATCCCCCTGCAGTTCCTTCACAAACGCCTGGGAAACCTTGACATATTATATTTTTTAATGCACTTAATGTTGTTATTAACAACAAATAGAATGCATTTTCTTAATATTTGTACTTTTATATCAATACTGTACAAGATTACCCTATTTAAATCAATGTGATTAACAAGTTAAGTCAAAAGTAATCTAAAATGTGACCCTGGGCCACAAAACCAGTCATAAGTAGTAGAGTATTTATGTAGCAATAGCCAAAAATACATTGTATGCAAATTATCGATAAAGATGAAGATATTATAAAGATATTTTTACTACTGTAAATATATCAAAACTTAATTTTTGATTAGCAATATACATTGCTAAGAACTTAATTTGCACAACTCTAAAGGCAATTTTGTCAATTTTTTTTTTTTTGCACCTTCAGATTCCAGATTTTCTAAAAGTTGTATCTCGGCCATATATTGTTCTATCCTAACAAACCATACATCAATGGGAAGCTTATTTATTCAGCTTATTCATGTTTACGTGATGTATAAATCTTCAATCTTGCCCCTTAGGTCTGGTTTTGTGGTCCAGGGTCACAAATAGTGCTAGATCATTCTTGCATTTAAACAAACAATCCAAAAGTAAAGAGGATAAATTACCCAAAAGTGTCATTTAAAAGATAACGTCACTGATCCCGACTGGTAATCAGTACCAGATAACATTTCAGAAGAAATCAATGATGACTAACTCAGGCAGGATGTTATCTATATGCAAATCTATGTACCCTAAAGTGAGAAGGGACTCTCACATCACTTAAAGTGGTGTGCGTAAAGAGGAGTGAAATCACAGTTTGAGTTTTGGGTGACAGGGGGCTTGGCGAGCGCGTCCCATCTCAAAGCCCCTGTGTGGGGAGGAGCCCCGCCGACTGTTGTTTTATCTCAATGGGAGCGGGAGGAGAGACACAAAGCGCGTTCAAGACCCTCACAGTAACCATGGAAGCGCAAGAGAATGGCCTCTCATCCGCAACCGATATAAATTGATTTAACGTTAACATGTTTATAAACGACTATCAGGAGAGAGAGAGAAAAAAATACAAATCTGTCATAACTGGCGTAGACGCAGGAAAAGTGTAACGTTATACGCGTTTAAAGAGCAGCGCGGTGTGACCATAAAGACACAGAAACTGTTACAGAGCCAAACGAACATTTTAAACTTTATAAACAGAGTCATTGTAAGAAACAGTTTATTAAGCGTCCGTCACGTTCAAATAATAAAAACGTCAATCGTCTAAATCAAATAGCCCATCTCATGCAGACTAAACTGTTGTAAACTGACCGTTACGCCTTTAAGTTCTTATTTGACTAAAATGTTGCACAAAAACAAGTAACGAACATGTAACGTTAATGTGATATTTAAGTTAACGGTACTCACCTAACACTTTGTTGTAACACTCCAAAGCAAACGACAAAAGGTCCGGGTTAAATAAAACCGGTCAGCGCTGTGTCCGTCAATGGGATGATAAATACATCGTGACAATCGCGCTGCGCTTCCACTGTTCCTGCACAGAAGAAGTTGTTCTTGCTCAAATAGCTCAATCAGTTTGGGTAAGACAGGGTTTTCTTACAGGGCGCTGCGTGGATTCTCCAGTCCATGCGGTGTGAGTGTGGATGCGCGTAAAGCTCGACATGCGCTGCCATGCAGACCGTTAAGCGCTTGTCCCGTCTGAACTAGTGGACTTGGGTAGAGCCTTGTCTTGTCTGAGCAGGGATGTGCTAATCTCATTAACCTCCGGGCTTGACAGATCGAGGGAACAGCTCCACCCAGCGATCTGTCTTCCTCCGGCGGAGAGGCTATTTGGGGAGGTTGGCAAATGCCGTTTCTAAAATCAACCTGTGGCGCACCGCTACACTGCAGCTCTCTGACGATTCCCACAAACGATTCATAGGCGAAACACCCATGATTAGACAGGACTTTAACGTGCCACTTTAATAAAATCAGCCTTGATTTACTAGAGCCTGGTGTATTTTAAGATGTAGCTCTTAGTATTTTTTATTTACAGTGCACAACATAAATTAGTACACCCCCTCTCAATAAAAACAAAAGATGTATTTTCTTAATGATCATTAATACAATTCTTAGAAAAATGCCAAAAATGTACATCTTCATTCCGTTCAAAAGCTTACACCCCTGGCTCTTAATGCATAATTTTTCTTTCTGGAGAATCAGTGAGCATTTGAACCTTCTGTAATAGTTGCATATATGTCCCTCAGTTGTCCTCAAGATGGATCTCAAAATCATACAGTCATTGTTGGAAAATCATCAAAGAAGGCTCGTACAATTACATAATAAAGAAATTAAACTAGCTTGAAGTATATCATCAGTATAAAAGATGGTAGACGTCACAAAGCACTAAGTTGTTTTGAACTTCCAGTCTGTTTGTAGAATTTAATTTGGGTCTGTTATGAAACAAACTATGAGACATAAAATAATTTCTTACCTGTGGCTTTCTGTAGCCTTCCTCGATCATTCACATTGATTCACAACCAATAAAATGATCCTTCACAGGCTGCACAGACGCTTGAGCCATAGACGGTCTTTAGAGGCAGGAAAAGCCACATAAGCAAATGTGTGCTTCAGAAAGAAGAACAAAACATATGAGTAAGTACAAGAATGATTTATTCACCTAAAGGAGTCATTTAACAAATCAATTAATATATAAACCAAAAACATAGAGCAGTTAGGACATAGACCTTAGATCCTTGCTGTATATACAGTTGTGGTCAAGTATCTGCAAAATGTTAATTATTTTACCAAAATAAGAGGGATCACACAAAATGCATGTGCTTTTTTAACTTCCTACTGACTTGAGTAAGATATCGAACATATAAGACGTTTTCATATAGTAAATAACAGAAAATAATAGTTAAATTTATACAAATGACCCCGCTCAAAAGTTTACATGCTTGATTCTTAATATTGTATTGTTACCTGGATGATCCACAGCTAGTAAGTGAATAACACTGATTATGTCTTCATCACGGCACCTGTTGGTGCTGTGTGGATGGGATATATTAGGCAGCAAATTAACATGTTGTCCTCAAAGTTCATGTTTTAGAAGCAGGAAAAATGGGCAAGCGTAAGGATTTGAACATGTTTGAAAACAGCCAAATTGTGATGGCTAGACAACTGCATCGGAGCATCTCCAAAACTGCAGTTCTGTCAGGACCACTATCGTCAAAGATAACTTACAATAAACATGTATTTTAGGTTGCGCTCCATTTCTTGTGGGATGTCTATCAAAAGTTGTCCAAGGAAGGAACAGTTCTGAACCGGCGACAGGGTCACGAGCGGCCAAGGCTCACTGATGCACATAGGGAGCGAAGGCTGTCCCATGTGGTCTGATCCAACAGACAAGCTACTGTAGCTCAAATTGCTCTAGAAGTTAATTCTGGTTGTGATGGAAAGGTGTCAGAATACACAGCACATCACAGTTTTTGCGTATGGGACTGCATAGCTGGAGACCAGTCAGGGTGCCCATGCTGACCCCTGTCCCCCGCCAAAAGCACTAACAGTGGGCATGTGAGTATTAGAACTGGATCACGGAGCAATGGAGGAAGGTGGCCTGGTCTGATGAATCACGTTTTCTTTTACTTCACATGCATGGCCGGATGCATGTGTCACTTACCTGGGGAACACACAGCAGAAGTATGCACTATAGGAAGAAGGCAAGCTGGCCGACCCAATGTTCTGCTGGAAAATCTTGGGTCCTGCCATCCATGTGGATGTTACTTTGACACGTACCACCTACCTAAACATTGTTGAAGACCGTGTACATCCTTTCATGGAAATGGTATTCCCTGGTGGATGGCCTCTTTATGCAGGATAATGCACTCTGCCACAAAGCAAAAATGTTTCAGGTATGGTTTGAGAAGCACAACAACGAGTTTGAGGTGTTGTATTGGCCTCCAAGTGCATGTTGCACATGTAACACTGACCTTAAGCTGCTTTAATAGACTTTTTACTAATATCAAGTGTTGTTTACATTTAAATGAACCTCAACATTCCATGTCAGTAAAGCAGCTTGAGTTTATATTTGAAATCAACAAACTGTCCCTGAAGCTTTGAAGCCTGATCATACATGCTACAAGCTCTCGACATCTGTCCAATTCATAAGTGTTTCTTCAATCATCAGCATGGAGCAGCGTCACCCCAGAAGAACCAGGGCTCCTCCCACACACCTGAGAGGATTCTGGGTGGATGGCATCTCTTCCACTCAAGAGCCTTGTGAGTTTTTAAGGCTGGCAGCTGTAAGCAGGTTGGATCACACTTACAGCTGCATTTCTGCCAAAGCTCAAAGACCCAGCCGTTTGGCCAAGCGTCACCTGAAGAACGCTGCTGTCCTTCCCAACATTCGTACAGCAGCCTCAGTCTCTTCAGTGGATGTGTGTCCATCATCTCTGTGTGAGCAGGAGGAACCCGTCTCCATCCACGGCTACAGTGTGCAGGACTACCAGGGCATTTACAGCTCTGTGGTGGAGCCCATGATGAAGACGCGCAGTGGGCGACACCGTCCCTACAGCCTTGAGCTGGGACTCAAGATAAAGCAGCGTCTGTGGGAGACCCTCAACAGTCCTGCACTGGTGGAGACGGAGCATCCTGATGGACGTGTGCTCATAACCGAGAGCTTCTCTACAACCAACAGCAGAAGCTTCGCTCCTCGGGTCCATGTGGACATCAGCGAAGAGCCCCTTCCTGAGGAACCCCAGAGAAAGAAGCCCAGACACTGAGTCATCAGAGTGGGACCTACAATACGTATGTAAATACCGTTTTCTGTGCGTTGACATGCATTTGTTGAAGTTTCCAATCAGCTGTTTGTGTGTTTCTATACGGTTGCTGAACTCTTCTGATTGTTTTTAGTGTGTTGCTAGATTGATGTTAGGGTGTTACAAGTGGCTTCCTGTGTGCTGATATGCGTTTGCAGAGGTTTCCGATCAGTTGTTTGCGTATTTCTGTGCGGTTGCTGGACTCTTCTGATTGTTTTTAGTGCGTTGCTGGATTGTTGTCAGGGTGTTTTGAGTTGTTGGTTGGCATGCGGTTGGGTAGGTTAGGGTCCCTCACATGGTTTGCAGCTTGACGTGCTGTGAGGGCTTGTGTGCATCAGTGATGCTGAGAGCTATGCCACTGGTACTTCACAAGTACTGGTAGGGTCACCCATAGTGGACAGGTCTCAGCTGAGATGCCAGACAAAGTCAAACCACAGCAACAAATCGCCCTTCTGATATAGTGTTGGAAGACAAGCACCTCTGGTAAGAACATGCTACTGGGAAAGAGACGAAAACTGATCAGAATAGAGGTTAATAAACTTTATAAGATAAAAAACACCATCACAGAATGTTTACCAAATGGGTTTTATACTTATGTACTGATGAAAGAACTAATAGTTTAATATTAATAAAGATGTACACCACCAGTCAAGATTTTTTCATGTTTTTTTCTCACCTGCAATTATTTGATCCAAAGTACAGCAAAAACATATCAGTGACGTTTGATCAATGTTCAATGTCACATGATCATTTAGAAATCTAATCTAATTCTAATATGCATATATTAACAAACATATATTATCATTATCAATATTTAAACCAGTTGAGGGCATTTTTTCAGGATTATTTCATGAATAGAAAGATCTAAAAGATCAGCATTTATCTAAAATAAAAAAGCTTTTGTGACATTATACACTATACTATTCAAAAGCTTGGATTCAGTATAATTTTTTGGGGGGTGGGGGAGGGGGGATTATATAAATGAATACTTTTATTTAGCAAGGATGCTTTAAATGGATCAAAAGTGATGATAAAGACATTAATAATGTTACAAAAGATTTCTATTTTAGATAAATGCGGTTCTTCTGAACTTTCCATTCATCAAAGAAACCTGAATGCTGTTTTCAACATTCAACAAATAATAATATTAATAAATGTTTTTTGAGCAGCTAATGAGAATATTAGAATAATTTCTGAAGGATCATGTGACTGGAGTAATGACGCTAAAAATTCAGCTTTGAAATTACAAGAATAAATTGCATTTTAAAATATATTCAAATACAAAACAGTTGTTTTAAATAATACAAATTTCAAAGTTTTACTGTACTGTTTTTGCTGTACTTTATTCTTTCCAAATTGTATTATTTATTGTGAATGTGCTCTATACAAAGAGATGTAAAATATAAAAATACATCACAGTTAGACATAGGTACACAATCACATAAATTATATTGATAAGTGAAAATCATTTAAATGTAACAAAAAAATTATATCTAACAGGTAAACACTATTACAGACATTTGAAAATCATTAACCAGAGCATAATAAAAAACCAAGCTCTTTGTAATGTGCTTATTTGTAATCAAAATGTGCATGTTAAATATAAAAACTAGTACTGTCAGCAATTAATCATTTGACAGTGATGAATTCTGACTCTTTACATACTTCGGTTCACATCAAAATACATTTAGTTCTTTCTTAAAGGGAAATGAAAATTCTGTCATCAATTACTCACCCTCATGTCGTTCCAACTTCATCATGAGATCACAAATGAAGATATTTTTTATGAAATTCGAAAGCTTTCGCAGGTGAAATGCTCAAACGGACCAGAAAGGTAAAAAGGACATCATTAAAATTTCTCCTCGCCATTCATAAAAGTTCCACAATGCATACATGTGCATTCCTCTGCTTGTAAACAGTGGGTATGGCATAATACAGGTAGTAAGTGTGTTTCTGTTATTGTGCAGCATGTGATTACCTGTAGAGGAGGAACAGCCTGATGAATCTCTAGAATGCGAGGCAATGGAAAGAATCCTGACCACTGCACTGATATCACTCCAGTACAAATAACAAGTACTCCTTTTCCTTTTAAATTATATATATATATAAAAAACATAAGTACTTACTCTTTAATGTGCTTAACTATTAAAAGCACCAAAGCAGTTTTATTTGCTTTATTCTTCTATTCAAAATACTGTACCTCTGGGTGGCGGGAAAGGTCCAACAGGAGTAGGATAGAGCTAATTAGGCCTTAACGTTGCATCTCAGCCTGACATTATTATGGCTGCAACAACTAATTAACTCGATAATAAATCGCATCACTTTATAGCAGTAAAATGTGTTTAAAAACAACGACATTAATAGAATATATAGAGGCGGTCTTTTCTGAAAAACAGCTTCTTGAATCTTCAAAGCCTATTTGAATCATTTGTTTAGAATAAGTGATTCGCAGCGAGTAAATCGATAATGAATAATCACATCACTTTATGGAAGTAAACAACGCATTGCGTTGGTCAAAACCGTGTTTAAAAAACAACGAAAATAAGAGAGTAAGCTAGATAATGTAGTTTCTGAAACACTGCTTCATGAATCTTCAAAGCCTCTGTGAATCATTTGTTTTGAATCAGTGATTCGAAGCGTGTATCAAACTACCAAAGTCACGTGATTTTAGTAAACGAAGCTTCCTTTTCTCGCGTTTCGAAATGTTGTGAAATGTCAAGAGGGAGAGCTCAGTAAATCATAAACCAGTGGAATATAATCTTCATTATAATGTGGATATTTATAATTACAAATTTGTATAATAAACGTTAAAAGGAGTTGTTAATTATATCTTATTTGATTTGTAGTTTGTATAATAGATTACATTTTCAAGTGGTTTGTAAAGGAGTTTTATGCATGTTTTTGTTGCACTTAAGTTACATCTTGTTGACCAGCAGGGTGTTGGTAGCGTTTGGTGTTTCCAGCGCTTTTTGAACATTTTTAGGAGCAAGTGGTTATTATTTGTTACTGCTATTTGAAAAGAGCACGACGCCAAACTGCCCAAAACACCAGAATCCTTTATATAAAGAGCTTAAAAGGAGCCCTTAACAGTTTTGGTGAGTTGTCCTGTCAGGTGCTTTGATTGCATGTGCTGCTAAAGAAAAGAACAGAAGATCTTAGTACAAACATTATTTATTCACTTAAAAGAGTCATTAATCACACCAATGAATACATGAACCACAAACATAGAGCAGTTACAAGCTGTTCCTATGCTGGCCTTAACACACAGATGACTTGCTGCTGAAATCAAGTATTGTTTACATTTAAATGAACCTCAACATTCCATGTCAGTAAAGCAGATTGAGTTTATATTTGAAATCAACAAACTGTCCCTGAAGCTTTGAAGCTTGATCATACATGCTACAAGCTCTTAACATCTGTCCGGTTCAGTGTTTCTTCAAACATCAGCATGGAGCAGCGTCACCTGAGAAGAACCAGGGCTCTTCCCACACACACAGGGGATTCTGGGTGGATGGCATCTCTTCCACTCAGGAGCCTTGTGAGCTTTTAAGGCTGGCAGCTGTAAGCAGGTTGGATCACACTTACAGCTGCATTTCTGCCAAAGCTCAAAGACCCAGCCGTTTGGCCAAGCGTCACCTGAAGAACGCTGCTGTTCTTCCCAACATTCGTACAGCAGCCTCAGTCTCTTCAGTGGATGTGTGTCCATCGCCTCTGTGTCAGGAGGAGGAACCCGTCTCCATCCACGGCTACAGTGTGCAGGACTACCAGGGCATTTACAGCTCTGTGGTGGAGCCCATGATGAAGACGCGCAGTGGGCGACACCGTCCCTACAGCCTTGAGCTGGGACTCAAGATAAAGCAGCATCTGTGGGAGACCCTCAACAGTCCTGCACTGGTGGAGACGGAGCATCCTGATGGACGTGTGCTCATAACCGAGAGCTTCTCTACAACCAACAGAAGAAGCTTCGCTCCTCAGGTCCATGTGGACATCAGCGAAGAGCCCCTTCCTGAGGAACCCCAGAGAAAGAAGCCCAGACACTGATTTATCACCGTGGGACCTACAATACGTATGTAAATACTGTACATAGTTATAAAGTTTTACTTTGTAGAGTGTTTTTTGGCTCATTGCTATGTGGCTGTTTGGAAGTTTTTGGTAATTATCTGTGCGTTGATATGCGGTTGCGGATGTTGTAAGCGGTTTTTAACACATTGCTACATGGCTGTTAGGATGTTTTGGGTGGTTTCCTGTGTGCTGATATGCGTTTGCCGAGATTTCCGATCAGTTGTTTGCGTGTTTCTGTGCGGTTGCTGGACTCTTCTGATTGTTTTTAGTGCGTTGCTGGATTGTTGTAGGGTGTTTTAAGTGGTTGGTTGGCATGCGGTTGCTTTCGAAGAGTTAAGTTAGGGTAGGTTAGGGTCCCTCACATGGTTTGCAGCTTGACGTGCTGTGAGGGCTTGTGTGCATCAGTGGTGCTGAGAGCTATACCACTGGTACTTCACAAGTACTGGTAGGGTCACCCATAGTGGACAGGTCTCAGCTGAGATGCCAGACAAAGTCAAACCACTTGATTCTGGACAACAGAAGATCAACCCCTCAGGTAAGACACTTAACACTCTACTAGGGAAGAAATGAAAAGGAAATGATTAGACTAAAGGTTAATAAACCTTACAAGACATACAACCTCTATTAAAAACACCACCACATGGACTTCACCTAATAGGTTTTAAGTTTACATATATCAGTGTAATCAGCCATTTGAACAGAACTAAGAAACACATACTACCAGTATAAAGATTTTTAATGTAAATATTTTTATGTTGAAAACAGCTGAGTAGGATTTTTTTCATGTTTCTTTGATGAATAGAAAGTTCAGAAGAACTGCATTTATCTGAAATATTAATTTTTTGTAACATTATAAATGGCTTTATCATCACTTGTGACCAATTTAAGCATTCTTGCTAAATAACCATTAATTTCTGTAATTTTACTGTAAAATTACTGACTCCAAACTTTTGAACGTATAGTGTATAATGTAACAAAAACAGTTTATTTCAGATAAATGCTGATCTTTGCATCTTTCTATTCATCTGTTTTAAATATTGATAATAATAATAATAATAATAATAATAATAATAATAATAAAAATGTTTCTTGATAGCAATTCAGCATATTAGAATGATTTCTAAACGATCTGAAAACTGGAGTAATGAGTAATAAAATAAATTACATGAAAAAAAAAAAATCAAATATAACAGTTATTTTATATAATAGTCAATATATTTGCTGTATTTTGGATCAAATAAATGCAGGCTTGGTGAGCAAAAAAGACTTCTTTAAAAACATTAAAAATCATACTGTTCAAAAACTTTTGACCGGTAGTGTAATAGTTTAATATTAGTAAAGATGTACAACAAAGCTGCATTCTTTCTTCAGCACTATTGTAATGGAGCCAGTCAGATTTGAGAACAGGTAAGTGGCATCTGTTAAAAAGCACTTTATTTATCACAAATTATATTATTTTACATTACTTTAGATATAAATTTGTAAATTAATTTACAGTGCTTATTATGCATATTGTATGCAAATACTGAAATCACTGCTAGACATAGGCAGGTACATATGAGGTTGAAAGTTTACATAAACCTTGCAGTATCTACAAAATGTTAATTATTTTACAAACAAATATTTAGTACTGACCTGAATAAATATTTCACCTAAAAGAGGTTTACATATAGTCCACAAGAGAAAATAATAGTTGTATTTATAAAAATGATCCTGTTCAAAAGTTTATATCCACTTGATTCTTAATACGTTTCTTTCTTCTTCTTTTTTTCTTTGCTTAGTGATAGTTGTTCATGAGTCACTTGTTTGTCCTGAACAGCAAACTGCCTGCTGTTCTTCAGAAAAACCCTTCAGGCCCCACAAATTCTTTGGTTTTTCATAATTTTTGTGTATTTGACCCTTTCAGACAATGACTGTATGATTTTGAGATCCATCTTTTCACACTGAGGACAACTGAGGGCCTGGTATGCAACTATTATAGAAGGTTTAAATGCTTATTATCTTATTCAGGAAGGTACTAAATAAAAACATGCATTTTGTATGATCCCTCTTATTTTCATAAAATAATGAACATTTTGCAGATTCTGCAAGGTGTATGTAAACTTTTGACCTCAACTGTAAATGTTTATTAGTGAAAATCATTTCAATATTACAACAACCTTGGTTCAAGACTGAACCTTATAATAAATAATAATTTGAAAAAGCATAATAGAACTGAGCTATCTGTAATGTGCTTATAGAGTATTAGTAAGTAATATGTGCAATTACAGTCAATTATTAATAGCTTAAAACTATTATTTGGCAGCAAACGTACTAATAATAATAATGATTATATCATGAAACTGTTGATGATGTAAGGAAACACGGAGCGTTGTCGATGATGTCAGTGCGTGCTCACGCTGTTTCTGTGTTGACGTGGCTTCTTCTCTGTCTCCAGTAATCCAGCAGCTGAAGTAATGAGGCACATAGCGGAAACTGGAGAATGTCATAATCACTAAAGTCAAGCGGACCCTACTTCGTTTCTCAGGTAAATCGCAACAAACGGATACACAAAAGATTTCTGAACGCTTGTTTATTACCTGAAATCGAGCTAGATCAAATCACCGTTTGTTGATATAAAGTTTGGTTAGCATCAGTAGCATAAGACCATTGACTCCGTTCACTAAAGAGGATTTAAAGACATTAAGTATTGCTTAATCACGATGTGATATGTTTATGGGAATTGAGGCATTATTTTTTTACATTCTAAGATACTATTTGGTGTTTTTCCAGGTGAAATATTGTAGTTGTGTTGCGTAACACTTGCTAAAATGACGTGCTAACTGAGCTATTTAGCTTTTACGTTTAAAAACCTTATTAAGTGTTTTTTTTCCCAATAAACATAGCAGTTTAGCGTTTACTTAGTGTGCTTAACTATTTGGTCATATGTCTTTGTTAGTTTCTTGAATAAAAAAACTTGTATATTAATCTTGTGAAGTCATGTTTACATGCTAATGCATGTGTAGCTGCTAGTTAGCGCTACCTGCGTGTGCCAGGCCACTAAAGCAAAACAGTTCACACGAAAGTTAATATTGTTTGGTTTTTCAACATAAATTAGCTAGTGGAAATTCCTAAAATAGCTTCTGTCAACGTCGGCCAAGGTTGAATTTTGGTCTTATCAGTAGTGTTAGCTGTTGTATAAGGCAGAGTGGGTCTACAGTAGGCTAGTAAGATATCCATCCATATAAATTTTTCCACACAGCAACTGTGTGGGTTATTTTATTCTGACATAGTAGAAAAGAATCCAATGAGCTCAAAACCAGCAAACATAGAGTAGTTTGTACAACAAAAACTTCATTCACCTGCCTTTTGTTCTTTTTACAGTGAAAAATGACTGGAAGGAACCAGCACAATGGTTTCCAGTTTGCAACCACAGTGCAGCCACCCACAGGTGCTTACATGTCCGCTTTTGGGAACAACTCAGAGACTGACTACTCAGAGGAGGACGGAGAGGCCTTTGAGCTGCGTTCCAGAGGCAGGGAAAGGCATCGTAGGAGCACATCTACAGATCGCAAGGACGATATCGTCTACTTGATAAGGGACATAAAAGACGGAGATACGCTGATCAGTATTTCTCTGCAATATTTCTGTTCAGTAAGTCAGAGTTCCCTTGTTGTACTTTTGCTTTTGGTTTCAGTATGTTTATGGAAATGTGACTTGTATGACCAAAATCTTATGTGAATATAAAGAATATTGTATACACTACCAGTCAAAAGTTTTTGAACAGTAAGATTATTAATGTTTTTTAAAGAAGTCTTATCTGCTCACCAAAGGTCAGCATTTGTCTGAAATAAGCTTTTGTAACATTATACACTATACCATTAAAAAGCTTGGAGTAATAAATGATAGATAATGATAGATGCTTTAAATTGACCAAAAGTGATAAAAGGCATTTATAAAGATTTCTATTTCCATTAAATGCTGTTCTTCTGAACTTTCAATTAATCAAAGAAACCTGAAAAAATTCTACTCTGCTGTTTTCAACATAAAAATACTAATAAGCAGCAAATAAGAATATTAGAATGATTTCTAAAGCATCATTTGACTGGAGTAATGATGATAAAAATTCAGCTTTGAAATCACAGGAATAAATTACATTTAAAATATATTCAAATAGAAAATGGTTAATTTAAATAGTATACATTTTTCAAGCATGTACTGTTTTTGCTGCACTTTGGATCAAATAAATTCAGGCTTGGTGAGCAGACTTCTAATAAAAACATTAAACAACTTTTTACTGGTAGTGTAACATTACACTTGTATCTAGAAGTAGAGCTGAAGATCTTTGCCCGAACCCGACGAAACCCGACGGGTTCGCGCTTAATTTCTATCATTTTACGCGGTCTTGAGCTGTAAATGAGCGGTCATGTGATGCGTTTCGATTAGCGAGAGAAAGACGCGAAAATGGATGCTGAGGATGTGAAACGGAGGCTTGCCACTGGCGATTACGTTTTGGTTGCACCAGAAACTATGCATCCCTGCCAATGGCAGCAGCGAAAGGATGTTCAGTGCTGCTGGACGCACCATCAGTGAAGTTATCTACAGTGGATTAAATAATTTTGAAAACATGTAGCCTTAATGAGAAAGGGATTTTCAAATTATAACGAAATATTATTTGAGTCTTAAATGCATAATGTAGAGAGAGTATATAGGCTAATGTTGGCATTATTCTTTTATTAAATTTCTGCTGCCATTCACTGTCACTTTGAGGCTGGATTGTGGAGAGAAGTGGCAAAGCATTTCCCGCGGAGGCTTTATCTTAATTTGGTTATTGCCAAATACCCATCTTAATGTAAAATGTATCTTAATTTAATTTAAGAAAGACTCAATTTTACTGGCGCGTTGGCCTATTTATAGGCTAAGTGTATGGCATATTTTGAGTGCTGAGAAGTTGCGATGTTATTATGTTACAGAGGATTTATTCTTTTTTTCCAATTTCCAAGTGGCCAATAGCCTATGTGATTCATGAATAAATTATGTTAAACGTGTATAAATGACTCATTCTTGACAAAAGCTGTGCGTGTACACATTTGAATAATATCGGGCTGTAAACGGGTTCGGGCTTTTAAAAAGCTGTCAATCAAAATGTACTTGTCGGGCTCGGGCCGGGTCGGGCTTAACTTTTAAGGCCCGATTACAGCTCTATCTAGAAGTACAACCTAAAATGTATTTTAAAGTCCCCCTGAGTCACTAAGTTTGTCCCTTTAAAAATTATGTACTTGAATGTTTTTTTCCCTATGAAAGCAATTTATTCACATCTTTAAATTGTAACTCTACACCCTTACCTCACTGAGTACAGGTATATCTATGAATATCCAAATTAGTTCCTGCTTCCACTCTGTCACTCCAGCTTGAACCTGTTCCACTTTCCCTTAATTGTCAGAAGTAAATGCTGTGGGAAACTCTACACAGTGGCAGTCTTGGATTAATGGTTATCGCTATGCAATTCCATGCAGTTTTAAGAATGAATTCATGAGTAAATGTATTCAAATAGTAGCCTAGAAAGTTTCATCCTAATAATTACAGAAAAGCAGTCACTCATCTTAGTTCATTGCAATCTCACAAAGGTCTTTTATAAGTAGCGAAGTGCTACACCACAACATTAGTCTCTTATTTGCATTGTGTCTGCACCTTGTTTGGTATACTCAACATTGGTGTTGACTGATTCATTTGCATTTGATTTGTTCTTAAGCATATTAAAAACACCAGATAGACAACATTAAAAACGTGATTTTCACCACAGGTGTTTATAAAAGTAAGTAAATAAATGCAAATTCACCCTATTTGTCATCTAAATGCAGGTTATAAATCTTATCGTGAAATATACGTACGTTTTGTCATGACTATAATTTTATCAGGACATGACAAAAAGTCTCCAAACTAAAATATGGTATAATGGATGGCTCCCACTCTAAATTCTGATTAAATGAACCACATTAAAGGGATGGTTTACCTAAAAATTAAAATTCTGTTATTAATTACACACCCAAACCCACAAGAACTTTGTTCATCTTCAGAACACTAATTAAGATATATTTTTTTTTTTTTATGAAATCTGAGAGCTTTCTGATCCTTCTTAGACAGCAGTGTTCATTTTGACCGCAAATTTTGATTGTTTTAGTCATAGTCTTTTGACTAATATGCCATTTAGTTTTAGTCATATTTTAGTCATCTGAATTGTTTTTCATTTTAGTCTAGTTTTAGTTTTAATCTACAGTAAATTTAGTCGCCTAAAATTGTATGGGTTTAGTTACAGTTCAATTCATTTATTAAGCATTTCTCTAAAATTTCCAGATTCATTATATAGGTTTGATATTAAGGTTTTATCATAATAAACACACAATGTTACTGCAGTGATGCACAACATGCCTTAATATTAAAATTAAATAAAACCACTTCTCATAAAGAACATGGACTTCTTTTCAGTTAAATACCAATGTTATATAGGCTAATTATGCATTCTTTATAGTGACTTGTTTACCATATTCTTCATTCTTTCAAACGGACATATTTATGTCTATAAATGAATTTAGATTCATCTTTAGGGCTACGAAAGTGATTCAGTCAAGAGCAGTGAGTGGTTTTCTGTCTTTCTTTTGTTGCTTGATTTAACATCAATGACTCAGGCAATAGCAACTAAATGTGGCTGCTATCCCTTTAAAACCTAATGCGCGAATGCAATGGATGCAATGTACTGATACACTTCTTACACTTTTACGTGAATACTCGTCAAAATTCTAGATCATTTTGTGTTTCTCAGTTAATGCAATGCAAAAAAGTATGAGACGTTCTTTCTGTGTGTATGCTTCAGTGGCTGAGATCAGAAAACAAGACCAAACTGAGATCTCTCTTGCGTCGTCAAATTTATCCATATGTCTTCACTTCTCGTACTCCCACATATTGACATTTTTGAACGTTTTATAAGACCTGCAGCAAGTGTATTTTAGCTTGTGTCCCGCCGGATTTTTCTGAATGAATCTCTTTCCAAATCATCCCTCCCTAGTATTTTGTTGATGTACTTGGTACCTTTCAGGGCCTTGAAAGTGGTAGGACCCTAGCTGTCTATGGAGGGTCAGAAAGCTCTTGGATTACATAAAAAATATTTTAATTATTCTGCATTAACGACACCAGTTATGATGTTGCATTGCTGCTGTAAGCTAATTTCTGCTTCACGTTACACTCCACAATAAGAAGTTCTTCCTGATTTTGTTTTGGATTTCTGTATTTCCTTGTACTCCATGTTTTTTTTTTTAGATGTATTGACGTGTAAAAACCCTACGCAGTCCTGCCCCCAAATAGACCAATTTAGAGTTGATGTCAAGCTACGTCACCACCAGCTGTGTGCACATTGTGGTGGCAGAAAAACACTGGTAACAAGTGGAGGGAAACAGATAAAATCCATAAATTCCATAAAGTCCAAAATTTGTTGTGCTTTTAGATGTCAGAATTGGAATGCAAATAATGTTTATAGAATACTGTCCTGAAATGCCATTTGAAGCTAAATCCAGGGGTTTAAACAGACAGTCTATGGATGAAACCTGTGATTATCCTACTTTAATAGCATAAATTTGATTTAAAAATGTCTGTCGTAATATTCACATATGATGTTGTAGGGGCATATTGTATTACAGTTACAGTACTATTTATTTGAGTACTATTTAAAAACATTTTACACATTATTTTATCTCACAATTCTGATGCCTTTTTCTCTGCAAATCTCCTAGTTGAACTTTATAACTCAATTTAATTCCACAATAGCAAGTTTGTCAATTCTGAGGGGGAAAAATATGGGCTATAAACTGATGATTCTGAGCTGAGGGAAAAGGAGAGAATGAAGAGTTGATTTTTCTTATCAGAATTGTAAGAATAAAGTTAGAAATTTGAATATAAAGTCAAATTTCAATTTATTCATTCTTTTATTCCATGGCTTTCGTAGAGTGCTACTTAAACTGCAATTTTCTGCCACCAGATAGGCTCCGCCCACAAAAACATCATCACTGTTTCCAAACACCGAATTGTTCTATAGCTGCCCAAATATATCTATTGTATGTAAGGTTGTTGTCACGGCTTGAACTTATTGTACTGATCTTCATTCTTCTCATTTCAGGTTGCAGACATAAAGCGGGCCAACAATCTTCTAACTGAGCAGGACTTTTTTGCACTGCGGTCCATAAGGATCCCTGTCAGAAAGTTCAGCTCATTCACAGAAACTCACAACACTGCTCCCCATAAAAGCAGCTCACCCGGCGGCACTCGCAGAATCTCAGAGATCCCTGTTTCTGGAGCTTCCTTGGACTCTTCATCCTCTTCCTCCTCTGTGGACAGCGTGGAGTGCTTCCTTCAGGAGAAGGACAAGGACATTCAACTTCTCGTCAAGTCATCTGCCCCTTCCAGGAGCAGCCTGAGCGAGGTCGTGTCCTCGCTGGAGCAGCCGCTTTTGGGAGATTCCGAGCGCAGACCAGCCCAAAAGAAAGACCCATACTATGGTGCTGATTGGGGAATGAGATGGTGGACCGCAGTTGCCATCATGTTGGTTGTGGGCATTGTTACACCTGTTTTTTACCTGTTGTACTATGAAGTTTTGATGAAAGCAGATGTTAGCCACCATACTACCATTGACTCTATCATGCCTGGACCAACACAGCCAGCTGTTCCTAAGTTTGGGTTACCACCACCCAGTTCTGCTTCTCACCAAGACTCTCACCTACAGGCTGCTGCTAAACAGCAACATTTTGCAAAGCATGAAGAGAAAGCATAAAGGGGCACTTAAATCACCAGGGAATTAATTTGGAGGCATTAGTGTAAGGTGTAAGCGGAACCACATTTTAAAAACAATTAACTGAAACACGTGAGAGGATCGAGTAATCAAGACATGATTCCAATCCTGTCAGCATTTTTCCTTGATGCATTTTGCACAGTTGATTGCTGGTTTTGTTGTGTGTGTCACTCATGAGCCAGTGTATATCTTTGTACCTCTATTAAGCTTGTAGTTTGCATCAATGGCAGACAGCCGATATATTGTTTAAGCTGCCACTGTCTGGTTGTCAGGGAAATAAACATGGTAATTTATTTTAGCAATTGTAGAATCCAGATTCAGTATTGCAACTGATGGTAATAAAGTTGCTGGTTTTAATTTTGAAACTTTGCTTGTAAAAAAGAAAAACGAAACTTAATGGAACCATAATGGCTTCCTGTTTTTTCTTCTAGCAAGAGCACAGGGATGATTTGTAAAATATTCTTAAACATGTTCAATTCCATTTAAGTAGCAGAGATGTAAGGATTTCTATGAAACATGGCGTACAGTGATTGACATTTGAACAGTATGTGCCTTCATCCTGTAGATTGTAGATGCAGGTTGAAAATAAAGGAATTATATTTTAGTATTGGAATCTCCTAATTATTTTTAACCGTTTCACTTTAGAATCGCTTAGCTTGAATGATACCAGTTTAGACAATTATCTGTATACAGTTGAGGTCAAAAGTTTTCATTCATTGCAGAATCTGCAAAATGTTAATTATTGTACCATATAATAAGAGGGATCATACAAAATGCATATTTTTCATATTTCCCATAAAAGATATATACACATAGTCCACAAATGTAAATTCAACTTATTTTCTCATGCTTGATTCTTAATACTATTTTTACCTGAATGATCCACAGTTTGTTTGTTTTTTTTAGTCCCTTGTTTGTCCTGAATAGTTCAACTGCCTTAGAAAAATCCTTCAGGTCCCACAAATTAGTTTTTTTTAGTGTTTTAGTGTTTAGTGTTCCGTATTTGAGCCCTTTCCAGCAATGATTTTGAGAGCCATATTTTCACATTGAGAAGAACTGAGGGACTCATATGCAACTATTACAGAAGGTTCAGAAGGAAACAAGATGCATTAAGTAGTCTAATGGTTAGAGAGTTGGACTTGTAACCCAAAGGTTGCAGGTTTGCAGGGATTGCAGGTGGGGGGAATGAATGATCATCGCTCTTTTTCACCTTCAATACAACAACTGAGGTGAGACCCTTAAGCAAGGCACTGAACCTAGTATTAAGAATCAAGTGCATGTAAACTTTTGAACTATTATGCATTATGAACTATTGGACTGTGTTAATGTCTTTTATGGGAAATATCCTATTCAGGTCAGTACTAAATAAAAAAAAAAACATGCATTTTGTATAAAATTACATTTTGCAGATTCTGCAAGGTTTATGTAAACTATTGACCTCAACTGCAATTATGCTAAATCTTATTTTTCTACCTATAAAACACTGTGCTCTTTGAAGACATGAAGTGTATGAACATAAGTTATATAGTACAGATGTACTGATGCACTTTAATTATTTTGCATGACAGACTTTTTTTTTTAATATTGAGTGCTGTTTTTTTCTAGTAAGTGGCTTCATCCATGTTGTCATCACTTCCTCCCCCATAATCATCACCATCTTCAAAGTAGTTTGCAATGTAGTCATTTTCCTATGGGGGAAAAAAGAAGTCTGATCATGCATCAAGTGCTTTTAGTGCTCTAGAAGTCAGAGTACATTTGCTATTGATAATTCAAACATGATTGTCATGTACTAAAATACTCTGTGTTGTCAAAACTGTTGCACTAAAATAGTTTTCCCAGTAACTGAAAACCATGTTAGATATATATGCAAGCAGGTACTTGGGTGTATACTGGACTGATGACATGACAGGAATGGCATAAGACATGTTAAAAGCATCTATGCTATGTTGTTAAATAAATACTACAGAAAAATAAAGAAACACCCTCCCGAATAGCAGGTACATTGGATACAAATATAAGTAAATAAATAAAAAAAAATATAGTGTGACAGATTAAATTTTTGTTTGTTTTTATAAGCTGAAGGGCAAGTCAGAAAAAAAAAATTGGTTTTATTAGCTTTACCTTTTTTGAAAAGTGACTTACAGCTTTGCACAGGCACATTTGGTAGTGATATATCACACCATGCTTAAAAGGATAATTGTGTGATTAAAGGAATAGTTCACCCAAAAATGAAAATTTCCCCATGATTCACTTACCCTCAAGCCATCCTAGGTATACATGACTTTCTCCTTCCAGACGAACACAGTCAGAGTTGTTTTAAAATTTATCCTGCCTCTTCCAAGCTTTATAATGCTGGTGGATAGTGACTGATATTTTGAAGCTCCAAAAAGCACATATATCCGTCGATAAAACTCGAGCTCTTCTTCTCTTATAGTGAAATCAGCTGACTTTTTTTAGCTTCTCATTTTCAACTTAATTCTTTACCGGCGTTTAGTATTGCTCCGTCCTCTTTGTTTATTCTCACCAGAGCTTACATCATACATCGAGTCAGAGGTCAGTGAAGAAGCTGGATCTCGACTGCGAACACGCATACGCCGTTGCCAGAAGTCAATGATTTGAGTTTATAATTTTAAAAATAGAAATATTTTTGTTATAAAATCCCATGAATCCTTTTCAGAAGACATGCTTAATCCCCCGGAGGTGTACGGGTTTTTTGGAGCTTCAAAATATCAGCCACTATCCACTATCCAAGTCATATACACCTAGGATGGCTTGAGGGCAAGTAAATCATGGGGAAATGTAAATTTTTGGGTGAACTATTCCTTTAATTACTCACCCCCTGTCGTTCCAAACCCGTAAGACCTTCGTTCATCTTTATAACACCAATTAAGATATTTTTGATGAATTCCAAAAGCTTTTTGACCCTGCATAGATCGCAACATGAAATGTTATTTTTGTTTTCTCGTAGCTATGGTTGAACGATTTGCGTTGTCGCCTAGGATCAGAAAGCGCTCGGATTTCATCAAAAATATCTTAATTTGTGTTTGGAAAATGAACAAAGGTCTTACAAGTTTAGAGCGACATGAGGGTGAGTAATTAAATTACAAATTTATAGTTATAGTTAGATTAACTTTTAAATAAAAAAAAGTAATTTCTATGGTAATGTACAACATGCTACAGATGCTTGATGAAGAATTATTTAACCTGAAAAACTGCTATTAGTAAAAACTTTTACCTCTTCAAGCTCTTCATCAAATTCTCCTTCAATTTCTTCTTCCTCCCCTTCCTCATCATTTTCTTTCTTCTCTCCCTTTGCTTCATCCTCCTCATCATCTGATTTTACATCTCCCTTCTTCTCAAGTGCCTGAAAAACAAGCACAAGTGATATATCTGTGTATGTGTCAAAAAGAAACATTATGCAGTTCACGGTGTAGTTCATTTAATAAGTTTAGTATGTGATGACCTATAACATGAACTCACATCAAGTTTATTCAGCAATTCCTCCTTGTCCTTACTTGAGACCTTCGCATTTGTCTTAGTATCTGTAAATATTCAAATAAATTATTTACAGGTTATTCAAAATGCTGTTTGTTTAATGAGTTATTTAGCATTTTGTGAAATTACCCCTTTTCTTCCTAATTATCTTCTTTTGTGGCTTCAGCTCCTTTGGAAGATAGTTCCAATCTACAAAGCAAGTCTATAATTTATATATAATATCAAACAATTTAAATGGTAATCATACGTGATTCCTGTAATACCTGGTGTCCAGTTGTCATCCTCAATTCTTTTAATTTCCCTTGTGTATTTTTCCTTGTACCTCTCCACATCTGTGAATTATACTGGTGAGCACATTGGCAAACACTTTAAAACAGACCTTTTTTTTAAACTTTAATTAACATTGTAAAATAACAAAATAAATACTTTTAAAACAAATCAAATAACAATAACAACTCCTTCCAAGGGTAAACTATCCCTAATCAGTTATACTATTTCACTTAAACATAAAGTTAAATAGATTTAATGTCTTAAGGCCAGTGTTAAAGCACAACATTGCCTTCACTGCTCTTACTCACAGTCATCTACTTCTACAATATGATTAACTCAGAAATCCTAAGACCCCTTAGTAGGAAGCAATAGGTATTATATGTTACCAAAATTAAATAAAGGCTTCCACTCACCTCCCTTTCCTGCATGGGGTTTTATGTTAAATGGGAGGTCTTTCATTCGTCCTCTCATCTCTTGTTTCAAAGCTCTCATATAGTCCTCATCCTCTCCAGCTTTCAAAGGCCCTGGTTTATATTCAATTTGCTGAAAAAGAGCACAGAATTATGTCCTAGGTGGTGTAATGCATTTCTCTAAAACTGAAAAAAAGCCACCAGGGCTTTCTGGATAATGACTATCTAGCAATTGGCAAAGTTCTGGGGGGATGAATAGAAGAAGAAGAAGAAGAAGAAGAAGAAGACAACTCACTGGGAAGAGTGGAGTTGGCCCTCTCTGGGTTTCAGGCATGGAGCCTCTGGAGAGACCCAGGGCCTCTATGTTGAAGGTGAATGCTGCTATTCCTCTGCCTTTTCCTGCCATTTTTTCCTCAGTCAAATATTCCACAAATTGCCTGGGTGGATGAATGTATGATAAAGTATCAACTGTCCAAAAGATAAGCAACTTTTCAGTCATAATTCCCTGTTGCATTGTAAACGCATTACGTCATGTCATGTCATGTGACACGCGAGAACCAATGGCGTTAAAAACCCAAATCGCGCCATTTTTTAATTAAACGCTACCGCTTACTATATTCAGAAAAATTCCACTAAGCGAAGATTATCTTTGGGTAATTACTTAAAAATCAGTATGGTCAACACACAAATCAGTCATATTGCTTCAAAAGACGTGAAATGTTGTCGTGTGGATTAATTCTATATGTTTTGAAACATTTAGAATGAATATCCACTGCGTTGAAACGTGGGTGAGTAAATAACGAACCACAAGGCAGCTGGTCGTAAAACTGCTTACCTTGTTCTGTAACAGCGTTTAGACGACTATATAAATGAGTACCTGTAGTCAATTAAATGACATTTTAGAATATTAATATGTATGAGTTGGGTGGTGCCTGTTGCCGCATTGACCAATAGTATTTCGACTCTCCAGCACGTCATGCCGTTACGCTCGATGACGTGCTACGCTTGCGGTCGCCGGAACAGGGTGTCAGCGTCCTTTCTGCGGCTGCAGCAGCTAGGCTTTGCAACCAAAATTATAGGTGGACAGCCATACATTTAACCTTGTATGCAATAATAACCTCTTGAATGTATTGGAGATGTCTGCGACTGACTGGTACGCGCACAAGTCGCTGGAAAATGGCGTGTTCTGGATCCAGGAGCGATTTTATGAATCGGGGAACAGGGCGAATATCTGGCTCATACGCGGGTCCCATCAGGACGTCGTTATAGATACTGGACTGGGTTTACGGAGTCTGCCTGAATACATCAACAGTAAAGGGCTGCTAGGGGACGATTCGAAGCGCAAGAACCCGCTGTTAGCCATTGGCACGCATGTGCATTTTGATCATTCGGGTGGGCTGCATCAGTTTCAACAGGTGGGCGTGCACAAGGCGGAGGTGGATGCTCTGGCTAACGGTGACAACTTCGAGACCGTGACATGGTTATCCGACCGCGAGATCGTGGAGAATCCAACGCCTGGATGGCGAGCAAGACAGTACAGGGTGAAGGCGGTTACGCCAACACATATATTACAAGAAGGTGGGCTATTATGCTTTTTGTAGAATTTAAATGCTATTATAGTACATGCAACTCATCTATCTATCTATCTATCTATCTATCTATCTATCTTCACATACACCACACACAGACCGTTGCATTGCATAAGCTACCAAAAGACAGTAGAACAGTGCACTGAATTGCATGACTTCATTCTGGGCGGCCTTGCATAATGTCTTTGAAGAGCTCTAGAGAAAGATCGAAACAAATCAGATCATGCTAGACTCACGAGAGGCATGTCAGTGGTTAGTGAAAAGCAAGCTTGCTGTCTAATGTGGCCTCATAATCTCCCTGATGGTGGAGATATAAACCATTATAGTGGACTATTGGCGGAAACCCAACAGAATCGGAGTAAAGCTCTGAGGAAACCACACATGACCTTCTCCCCATAATTGTCAGTGAATGGACTACTATGCAGTGAGTTGTACTACTGCATATGAATAGATGTTCTGCCAGTGAACAAATTAAGCCAGTTTTTTTTCAGCTTACTGTGTCTTCAGATATTAAAAGGGTAGTTCAGCAAAAAATGAAAATTTCCATTAATCACTCACTCTCTTGTCGTTCCAAACCTGTAAGACCTTTGTTCATCTTCAGGACACAGATTAAGATATTTTTGATGGAATCTGAAAGCTTTCTGACCCTGCACAGACAGCAACGCAACTGACACGTTCAAGCCCCAAAAGGGACTAAAGACTAAGGACATCATAAAAATAGTCCATGTGTAACATCAGTGGTAAAAATAAAGACTTTATTCAACAATTTCTTCTTTTTCCTGTCAGTCTTTGACATGCATTCATGACACTCATGTGAAAGACTGACACGGAAAAGAAGAAACTGTTGAATAAAGTCGTTTTTGTTTTCTTTACACACAAAAAAATTTAGCTTCATACCATTAAGGTTGAACCGCTGATGTCACATGGACTATTTTGACGATGTCCATACTGTATTTCTGGGCCTTGAACATGGTAATTGTGTTGCTGTCTATGCAGGGTCTAAAAGCTCTCAGATTTCATTAAAAATGTCTTCATTTGTGTTCCAAAGATGAACAAAGGTCTTACAGGTTTGGAACGACATGAGGTTGAGTAATTAATGACAGAATTTTAGTTAGTTACAATTAAATAGTTATGCTTAGCTGAAAATATTTTATCAGTAAGAAAGTATTGAAGCAGCCGAAATTAAATAATTTGCAGTGGTGGCCAAATTTTTTTAGAACAGTAGTATTTTCAGCAGCTAAAAAAATGGTTTTAAGTCAGTTATTTCTGTCTTTTGCAGTAGTGTGTCAGTAGGAAATATCAGTTTACGTTTCCAAACATTCATTTTGTCATTAACTGTAATAATCCAGTGATTTTTGTTTACACAAGGAGTCTGACAACAGCCAGTGCTCCACACATGGATCTGATCTCATCAACTAGTCTGTCTGGAATGACATAAAGAAACAGAGTAAATCCAGAAGAACTGTGGCAATGTCTTCAGGATGCTTCAGGAATCCTACATGCAAAGCTACCTGAAAAACTGCAAGTGCACCTAGGGCAAAAGCTGCTTTAAACGCAAAGGATGGTCACACAAATGTTGATTTAATTTAGTTAATAGAAGTTAATTGATAAAGATAATTGATTTATGACATTATTTTTGACAGCATTCTCATTTTACAGCATTTTTACACAACTGCCTTAAACTTTTACCAGTACTATTGCTTTGCAGGAAGGTCTCTTGAAGCATCTTGAAGACGTTGCCACAGTACTTTTAGATTTAGTCTGTCTCAGTTGGTTCTGTTTCTTCATGTCATTCCAGACAGACTGGATGATAATGAGATCAGATCTCTGTGCGGAGCACTGGCTGTTGTTAGACTCCTTGTGCAAACAAAAATCTCACTGGATTATTACAATTAATGGCAAATAATTGTTAGGAAATGTAAACTGATATTTTCTACAGACACCCTACATTTTTATGTAAATCCTGCATTATTTCTGAGCAGATCTTGTGCTTTTAACCCTTTTTGTAAATATTTGTAGATATTTAAAAGCATAGTTTATGTAGATATACTCACTGTGTTTTACCATATCAGCTCATGCAGCAAACAAACATATTTGCTTGAAGAAGCATATGAATAAAACCTTTTAACTTAACATTGTTTGTTCTTGGACCAGGATGTCTCAACTGTAGTAGTGGTAAGCTAACCCTTACATCTTCCTCACAGATCCCTCTCTGTTTCATAACTTGTGCATCAGTCGATACAGCTTCTGCTGTGTCAGTGCTGCAATGCAGTGACAATATCCAGTTCCCACATTTCCTTCCTTTCCTCCTTCTCCAGGCGACGTTATCAACCTTGGCGACCGGCAGCTTACTGTTCTCCATATGCCGGGCCACTCCAGAGGCAGCATTTGTCTCCATGACAAAGAAAGCAAAATGCTCTTCAGTGGAGACGTGGTCTATGATGGTTCCATGATCGACTGGCTTCCCTATAGCCGGATCAGCGACTACATCCGTAGCTGCGAAAGGCTGGTTGAGATGGTCGATAAAGATGAGATTGACCAGGTCATGCCTGGCCATTATAACACTTTTGGGAGTAAGCGGCTACACCGGTTAGCCTCCAACTACATCGCAAGTACCGGGGCCTGCCACAGAGCCTCCACCTGTGTGGTGAAGTCCATTGCCAGCCTGGCACTTCGAGCCTCCAACTCAAGAAGTGCCTGCTAGTAGTTATGATAAAGACTACTATGCAACCACATATATCATTGCAGACCTCACTATTGAGCACACTGAAAACACTGAGCAATACAGTGTGCTAATGATACACAGTATACAGTTTGATAGTATTATTTGTGTTCACAGTGCAAAATAATACAGTATGCTGCATAATATCCATCACAGCATCAAGAAGAATAGACATTGTTGTTATATTAAAGGTGCTGTTTGTAATTTTCAACGCTAATGTGTAGGCATCTGTAGGACTACTAAAAAACAACTAAAATTTTGAGCATCCCAATATAGCAAGTTTTTTTTTTTTTTTTTTTTTTTTTTTTAAGCTTCTCCAAACCAGTTAAGTGCAAACCCAACACCACAGACCATTTCATTGGTCAATTCAACCACACAGTCACCTGTCAGGAAAAGGTCAGACTTTATAGATTTATATTAAAGTTAAGAAAAACAGTGGATGGAGCCATTTGGGACAAATGCTAATGCTATCTATCAGAATGTTATCGATGTTACCTTCTTTTATAGCACAAGGTAAGGTCTTTCCTGTCAAGGTGCGAGGTTTTCGATTCATTAGCTGCTATACAATAACTAGAAGAATAGAAAAATACAGTAAAACTATTGGAGCTATTTACCAGTTGAACACAAACCAGTGATTTGATTGATTTTAAATAGGTAAAATAAAATAATATAATGACAAAAGGTTGTAATATCAAGCTGCACTTAGTATAAGGTAAATATAAATGTAAGGTAATAGGTTAAGGGTTAGTATTTGTTTCAGCATTGTGTAGTCATCACTGTGATTGACATGACCGATGATTTTCCTGTGGGCAGTGTTATTTTAGTATCATAGAGATACTATTATAGTTAATATATTTAGTTATACTCTGTATATGTACACTACCAGTCAAAAGTTTTTGAACAGTAAGATTTTTAATAATTTTTTTAAATATCTTTTCTGCTTAAAAAGCCTGCATTTATTTGATCTAGAATACAGCAAAAACAGTAATATTTTGAAATAATTTGCTGTTTAATATAACTGTTTTGTTTTGTTTAAATACATTTATTTTATTTTATTTTTTGCATCATTACTCCAGTCACATGATCCTTAAGAAGTCATGTAGTATTATAATAATAATAATAATAATAATAATGAGTATAATTTTTTCAGGTTTCTTTGATAAATAGAAAGTTCAGAAGAACAGCATTTATCTGAAATAGAAATAGTTTGTAACATTATAAAGGTCTTTATCATCAGTTTTGATCAATTTAAAGCATCCTTGGGAAATAAAAGTATTAATTTCTATCATTTCTTTCAAAAAAAAAAAAAGCTATTGAATGGTATATTGTATAATGTTACAAACAAAAAATATTTCAGATAAATGCTGATCTGATTCTATTCATCAAAGAAACCTATATATATATGTATATATATATATATGTGTGTGTATATATATATATGTATATATGTATATATATGTGTGTGTATATATATATATATATATATGTGTGTGTGTGTGTGTGTGTGTGTGTGTGTGTATATGTATATATATATATATATATATATACTCTGTTTTAAATATTGATAATAAAAATAATAGTAAAAAAAAAATCTTGAACAGCAAATCAACATATTACAATGATTTCTGAAGGATCATGTGACACTAAAGACTGGAGTAATGATGCTTAAAATGTAGCTTTGATCACAGGAAAAAAAATTACATTTTAAAATATATTCAAATAGAAAACAGTTATTTTTAAATAGTACAAATATTTCAAACTTTTACTGTTCTTGTGCTGTGGATCACATAAATGCAGGCTTGGTAAGCAGAAGAGACTTTTGACTGTGTATGTGTGTATTTTTATTATAGTAAATATTTTAAATTAGTTTTTTATGATTTCATTTTAATTTTAGGTGGTATTTTATTTTATTTCATTTATTTTTATTATTGTTGTTTTTTCTTATTATTTTATTTTTCTTATTTCTTTTTTAAACCTTTAATAACATTGCTGTGGGAGGGTGCACTTAACATGTTTGGGAATAATATTGACTCATGGTTTAAGACTCGTTCCAGGGCTGTGTTTCCCAAAAGCACTGTAAGCTTAAATTGATCATAGCTCTGGCAATGGCAATGGATCTACAATGTACTTAGGCTTACAATGCTTTTGGGAAATGCAGCCCAAGACCGAATGTTTGGAGAAACTTATTTGGACAAAGTATTATTCAATTCCATTCGGGTAACTAGTGATGTAGAAATTACACACTTCACCTTTAATAAATATAATCATTATATAAGCATTTGGTAATTGTAAGGTTTGCACAAGGTAATTCATCAGATCAGAAAAATAGATAGATAAATCCCACTTTAGACACATTGTAGCTGACATAATCTTCCAGTCACCTCTTAAAGTAATCTGATCTGTTTCAGATGAATTCTCTTTGAAGAGACAGCGATGTGTTAGTTAAATTGGGAGACAAGAGGAATTAGTAGCAAACTGGCAGTATCTGCATGAGATATTGATGTAGCACAGCATGGACGCAGCGTCATTCTATTATTCTATAGGCTCAGAGTGAATTGTGTTGTGTAAGTGATCGAAGTGCATTATTTACAAACAAAATCATAATCTTTCAGTGGCAGTCATACAAGGCAGGAAAAATGACTAGCCTTGACTGAAAGATGCCTGAACTATGATTTTTGTTTGGTTTGGTTTCATAACACTGCCTCCATATTAGTAGTTCTCTTTGCTGTGTGCATATTTGCAAACTGCACAATGACTTTGATTTATTCGTATTAGTAATTTTTATATTGAAGCACATAAGTCAACATGGGTGACGGTAGGTAGTTCGTGGAAGGCCAAAGGCTGTTTTTCCCTCTCAGTAATTCACTGCCTTAGTTTATTTCGACATAATTGTAAGGGTCTCCTTTTTAGTGTTTAAATGTGAAAAGGCCATATTTTGTGTGTGTATGAAATGAAATGAGATGTTGTATAAAATGAGGTGTTGGTGGAGCTATAAGAATGACTGACATCAAGTCACTCATTTATGTTGCCAAACTACAAATATGCTGCTTGACTTTTTTGATGTAATTTTCATAATGCTGACTTGTCATTTTCACATCATAAATGGGAGGCTAGAATGTGTTTGTGTGAATGTGATGGACAGCGATAATATGTGTATTATGAATCTGCAGTTGAAGTGAGCTTGTACAGTATATGTGCACTATGTTTCTGCTCAGGGATCTCTTGAATCCAGGCAAAATGAGCAGAGCTATACATGCAACACTATATTTAGTGCCTCTTGGAGAGTAAACAAACCAATACCTCGCAATGCCGCAGTGACAACAGCTGTTGTAATACCCAGGCACCTGATTAACAATATACTCACTTTCAATTCTGTAAACGTTGGGTCTTTGTGTTATTTTTGTATTTCTGTGTTTGTTGCTATTATTTATGCTAAAAAATGTATACTACCAGTCAAAAGATTTAATGTTTTTCGAAAAAGTATCTTCTGTTCACAGAGCATACATTTATTTGATCTAAAGTACAGCAAAAATAGTCAAATTTTGAGATGTTTCTACTTTTTAAAATAGTAATTTCAAAGCTAAATTTTTAGCATCTTTACTAGTTACATGATCATTTCTTATTATCTGATTTGCTTCTTCTTCTTCTTATTATTATTATTATGATGTTGAAAACAGCAGAGTAGATTTTTATTATTATTACATTTTATTATATTTATTTATTTATTTTTATTTATTTTATTTCTGTAACATAAATGTCTTTCTCATCACTTTTGATCAATTTAAAGCAGCCTTGGTCAATAAAAATATTACTTTCTATCATTTCTATATATATACTGACTCCAAGCTTTTGAGTGGTATTGTGTATAATGTTAGAAAAGCTTTTTATTTCAGATAAATGCTGATCTTTGGATCTTTCTATTCATCAAAGAATCATGAAAAAATGTACTCAACTGTTTTAAAAATTAATAATAATAATAATAATAAATGTTTCTTAAACAGCAAATACGCATATTAGAATGATTTCTGAAGGATAATGTGAACTGAAGACTGGAGTTATGATGCTAAAAGTTTAGCTTTGATCACAGAAATAAATTACATTTCAAAATATATTCAAATAGATAGCAGTTATTTTAAATTGTAAAAATATTTCACAATAGTACTGAGTTTGCTGTATTTTGGATCAAATAAATGCAAGCCTGGTGAGCAGAAGAGAATTCTTTTAAAAAACATTAACAATTTTACTGTTCAAAAACTTGGTAGAGTTGTGCAATGTGTTAAGAGAACTTCACTGTGATATTGGTATTTTACACATTTGAGCAAAAGTAGTGTGACCACAAGATGGAGACATTGACCCTGTTATGCTGTCATATTTTCACTCGGTTTGGAAACGGAGCACTGAAGTAGATGAGCATCAAACTAAAGTCAGCGATATTTGGCAGCAAACCCTCCATTTTAAAATTCCCCAAATAAGTTGGCACTTCCTTCTCTTTCAAAACTTGACATTTTCTCACATATCACCAACCGCAAGACTTATCCCCGCAGGCTAGTCCTGATGGATTAGATGTGACATTAATTTCCTTACAAATCTCTTGAAATATTTTTTGGGCCAAGTTTTGTTCTGGCAGTGTGTCTTTTTGAAATGCATACGTTTGGCAGTCACGGATCTGGTTGAAATTCCAAAGTACTGTTTGACACGGCTTTCAGTCAGGGCGAAATGATGGTTGTTGACAGATGGCTAATTATATCCAGGGGACTATTTGTCTGACTTGACCTACAAGAGGTGGTTACTGTTATTTTTAAAGGTGATAGGGCTCAAATGAAATGATGAAGGAGTTTCCATGAGAATAAGGGAATAGACTTGATTAGATTTTGGTCGGCCTACATGACGGACATAGAAAAAAAAAACCTTTTGGCTTGAAGTCTCATAGTGTGGATATTTGACATGGTTTATATTAAAGCTGGTCAAGATTTGCTGTAATATATCAGCGTAGTTATTTTTGAGGGAAATAGCCAGAGAAGGCTGCTTGCATGGTTTATATATGTAGGCTCGAAAATAATGACAAGTATTGACCAGAAAGAACCGAAACTGTAAACATGGGAAGGAAAACCCAAACAACTGCCACATTGTTTCTAGACGTCACTTCGTGGACCTACAATTGAACTATAATGTCGTCTTGCATTAGTGAAAGTGATAGAGAGCCTGTAACTAACGTGCCAGATTTCGTCAACTTTTCTCCCCTCCCGCTGGCTGTTTTTCCCTCTAACCCCACTTCAGTAACAAGACATTGTATCCCGCAGGCAGCCAGACGGACATTTGATGCGTGGTCGCCGCCGGGGAAGCGTTGTTTGACATTCAGCTGCTCCCTACATTATCTGCTAATTGACAGCCCCTATCTGCCCTCCGGCGAGCCAAGATGACACGTGTGGGAAGGGCCGAGGTGAGGGGAGAATAGGGAAGTGCCAATCACCCACAGATTATCAGAGCGAAAGGGTGGTGACGGAGCCTTAATCTGACCTGGCTGCTGCAGGTTTTGTGGGTTAATGGTTGGTGGTGCAACAGCACCAGTGTGATGACCTCTTCCTCCAAAGTACTACACAAATACTCATTGAAACTCGTGTTTTAGGCTCTTAGATCTGTGATGGCCTCTCATTTGATGGTCTGCAAGGCCATAAGAGTTGTTCTGTTCTGTTTGTTCTGTCATTTTAAAGTCAGCATAAAATCAAAATTCAGCCGATCTATTTTGTAAATGCATGATTTTGGTCTTAATTGTAAACAGTTCCTCTATGCAAATGTTTTATTTTTTAGACTTCTCTCTGGTGATGTATGCCAGACTTTAGTCATTTAGTCAGCTTAAACCCGTCCCTTTGTTACAGTTGATTGCAAGCTCACGTTTAGATCCACCTTGATACAGTATTTTTTCATATTCTGTTTCACTCGGATGTACAGTTGAGGTCAAAAGTTTACATCCCCCTTTCATAATCTGCAAAGTGGTAATTACCAAAATAAGAGGGATCATACAAAATGTATGTTATTGTTTATTTAGTACTGCCCTGAATAAAATATTTCACATAAAATATGTTTATGTATATTCTACAAGAGAAAATATTAGTTGAATTTATAAAAATGACCACGTTCAAAAGTTTCTTGAATCTTAAAAATGATCCACAGCTGTTTGTTGTTGTTTGTTGTTTTAGTGATAGTTGTTTATAAGTCCTTTGTTTGTCCTGAACAAACTGGCTTGTGTTCTTCAGAAAAAAACCTTCAGGTACCACAAATTCTTTGTTTTTTTAGCATTTTTGTTTCCAACAGTGACTGTATGATTTTTAAGATCTATCTTTTCACACTGAGGACAGCTGAGGAACTCATATGCAACTATTACAGAAGGTTCAAACGCTTACTGATGCTCCAGAACAAAACACGATGCATTAAGAGCAAGGGGTGTAAACTTTTGAACAGAATGGAGATGTGGACATTTTTGCATATTTTGCATAAATATCGTCATTTTATTTTTATTTAGTACTGCCCTTCAAAGGCTACAGAAGGTAGTTACATGTTTTCCAGAAGACAAAATAAGTTACATTTACCCTGATCTTTAAATTCAAAAAGTTTTCACCCATGGCTTTAAGTGCATAGGTTTCCTTCTGGAGCATCAGCGAGCATTTGTACTAAATATACATTTTGTATGATCCCTCTTATTTTGGTAAAATAATTAACATTTTGCAGATTCTAAAAGGGGGTGTAAACTTTTGACCTCAACTGTATGTCACAAGTCACTGTATGTCACAAGTCACAAATTATGCTTGTGATCACCCTCTTTGTGACTGTTGCATTCTCTTGCATTGAGGTAAGTCTTGCCTAGTTGAATAGTGTCATCAAATAAGTAGTTTAATATAGTTAAGTGGTGACACAAATTACCCTTCACAGGGAGTTTGATTGACGGGTGATCTGACCAATCATTACGCTGAATCTGCCATTTTTGTCTGACAAACAAACCTGACAGGAGAGTAGGGATGAGCAGCTTCGGTCCTGGGGAGCTTCGGTCCTTGCCCATCCCTGCTTTATGGTGTGGTACTGGCCTTGGGTGTCTGTTTTTTTATCATTTTATCTCGTTTAGAAGCAGCTAGCATTTCCACTATCAGGGAGCAGAGTTGAGCTCCATTCAGAGTACAGTGTACACACCTGAATCAGCTAATCAAGGTCTTACTAGGTATACAAGAAATTTTTAGGCAGGTGTGTTGAGGCAAGTTGAAGCTAAATCCTGAAGGGAACCGGCCCTTCAGGACTGAGTTTGGACACCCCTGTTCTATGTCACCAACATATGACTGAATTTGTTTATTTCCTCTTATAGAAAAAGAGCGTTGAACTCTTCTGCTGACCACTGCTGAACTGATATATTTAATTGTTGTTGTTAATGTTGTTAATTTACCTGTACTCTATGTGGACTTTTAAACTGCATCCTGTAGTGGAAGCTCCTACTGACATCATAGGTTCCCTTGTTCAAGATCAGCAAGGTTTCAGGGCTGGTTTGAAATTTTTTTGAGTGGAAAAGCACAGCCTGGATCCCAGTTGGGCTCTGGCTCTGGCACCAGCCCTGGTGGATAAGCGGTATGTCAGAACATTGCAGTCAGTTCACTACTTTACTAAATAGTTACACTAAAGAGCATAAGCAGTTTTGTGTTCTGAAGTGGAGTCGTATAGTTTATTTATTTTTATGATATATAATATGTTAGTTACCCATACTTTGCATCCATTATTATTCAACACTGGGAAAAATGCAATGGAGTTGTGTCTTGTTGTGTCAGATATGCCTGCTGAGCTGAATAATTCACTGCAAAAAACAGACCACTCAATGCCATTTCTCTTTCCAAAGTCAAGACAAAAGCTGGGACAAGTAAGACTTTGAAATGTTGCTTTTGGTGAATCAAATAGGAAACTTTCAACTGGCCTTCACTAATATCAAGATATCGAGATATGGATATGCAAGAAAATGATGCCCAATAAGCCTAGTTTCCAGCAGGAACATGAAGAAAACCTACAGAGCGAACAATGCCAGACACTAGTCACTGCAGTAGACTGGCTATCCTGGAATGGAATTGCTTCCCCTCTCTTGTGTGACTATAGTGAAGCATAAACTGTTGATGTGGTTAAACAGAGCCTTGGGTTCAGGCAGCAGATTTGGAAAGTTGGGTATTGGGTGACTGGAGGATTTCTGTCAGGCGGACTTGAGTAGTCTGACAGCTTGTGACAAGAAACTTCCATAGTCTGGTGGTTTTAGCCTGGATTCTCTTTAGCTTCGCTCCAGAAGTTAGGAGTGTGAACATGTCATGAAAAGGGTACAAGGAATCCCACTTCATGCTGTTGGACTTGCATTTGTACCTAGATCTCTCTCCAGCAGGCTCCTGCAATGAACTAGGTCTTTTTTCCTAAACTGGTAAAATAGCATTTGCTTTTGAATGGTTGGAATGGGAAATGGTATGATTTTCATTAGCCTCTATGTTTTGTTGTCTACATTAATACATTAGTGATTTTAATAAGAATGGCAAGTGGCATTATTGCCATTGGACCATATCATTTAACAACCCTGTGAACTGAAACTCAAGGTCCTTCCAAGTTTTGGCAGCTTACCGTATCAAACTGATCCCTCTAAACCTTTTTTTATGAACAGATTTATTAGTGTTGTCTTACAATTTATAGCATATTTATTGATGAGATGATATTAACTGAAAGCGAAACGACAAAGTGGCGTGACAAAAGAGACAAGCCTCATTATGAACATTAAATTCAGAGGCAATAAGTTCTGAAACATTCTCTGGCAAATCACACTCTATACCATCACCGTGAAAAAGTAATTTCCCTCAACCACCCAGACACAGCTGAACAATGAGACTAGAGGATTAAACAGTCATTCTCTCTTGGAGTGAAGAACAAAGAGAAAAAGGGAAATATGGTTTGTTTAAGCTGCCCACAATTTCATTTTGTGGATTTTTCTGACATGATTTCCATAAGGGGGGATTTTTCTTTCAAGATACCATTTCTACTGTCGCCATCAGACATCACGTCATCTTGTTTCTGGAGCACAAAACCTTTTTTTTTTTCCCCTTCTTCAGTGTCTGATTAAATCTTTGCTCTATTGTGGATGGATCTTCACATTTGGAAACCACAGGGGAATGTTAGAAGTTGCTAATTTGAGTATGTTTTTGCCTTTTTCTCTTTAGAAGATTTCCTTAAAGAAAAGGAAAAAATAGGAGAGAAGTACAATATTTGCTTTGAGTCTGGTACAGTCTGACATAACAGCCCAAATGGCTCATTTTATTCTCAAGATGACGAAACATGTCTCTCTGAAATTGGGACATCACAAGTAAGAAAAAAATATGCCTTTGATCAATGCCCTGTAGAGTGTAAATAACAATTTGCCGGTTTATTTCCATTGAGTTACCACAATATTTATTTTGTTAAGCCTGGAACTAGTGACACTGAGATTCAGGCAGAGTTAAGAAGAAACCGGGAACTATTTCCTATGTTTACATTTTCTTTCATAACTACTACAACTGTAAATATAGCCTACACTGAAAAAAAATAAATAAATCTGTTTTTACAACCAGATCTCATGTCGAAAACGTACTGGTGGGACATACCACCATGTACGTTTCATGACATATTCGATGCGAAATGTCTAAAATTTGTGAGTGGTGCTAAAAGATTTTTTTTTTCCCTGGAACAAATGAACGTACATATGATACGTTTTATGTAATGTTGGTTGTGTATGTGTCACCACAGTTCTGACTTAAAATGTCCGTTGAGTGGTGCTATAAGTCTAATGCTCCGTGATGTTTTAAAAAGACGTTTAAAAACATCTTTCAGCTCTGTTTTTGACGGGATTTGTACCCAACAATTACGCATTCTAGGTCCAATTATTTGCCATCTGAGCTACCAAGTAAGCTTGTTAGGTCCGGAAAGTGAAACACACGGAGCTGTAATCATAACTGTATATTAAAACGATTACAAGTGCTTGCTAGTTTACCGCCACTAGTTTTCATTTCAGTTGGAAACTACAGTGCTATTTACCTATTGGTACGTATTTTGCGTCTTGCAAAAAAGTTCCCACAGGTACGTTTTTTTAAAACAAAAACGTATAGTGTGGACAAGGTCTTTATGTAGTAGGCCTACAAGAACATAATGTTAATCTATTAACAGTCTTTTTTTCCCGTAGCATTTTTGCAACATTTTATAGTTAAAAATACCAAATTTTACAGTGTGCCTTTAGAGTAACACTCCAAAATCAGAATCTCAAATAAAGGCACACCTTATTTCATTGTTTTAGTAGGATACTTTTAAAAATACTACTAGTGACCTCTTGGACAAACCTTATTTAGTTTCCCAGACTCACCAGTATTGCTGCACGAGTGTGAGATCTTGCGTTCGCACCACGCACACCTCTCTCTGTGTCTGCTCTGTTAAACGAGTGGCTGAGAGGAGCAGGGCTTTCAGTCAAAATAGCAATTGTGTTGCTTCTAACCTGAGTGATCATTTCACATGTACATATAGTTGAAAATCACAGCATAGCCATTGTTTTTATCTTTTTTTTATATGGTAATTTTGTGACAGCTCTATTTTAAATCAGGATTTTAGTGCGTATTAACAGCTTGGAAGGGAAAGCTGGTTAACATGTGGTCTTAGTGGGGCAGGTTCAGCCACTATTTCATATTCATTCTGTTTTCTGACAACAGAAACAGGAAAATGTGTAAAAGAAAACAGTTTTATTGGGAATTTGGCTGTAATAAAATACAGTGTGTGAGCACAGAGAGTCGGAGAGAACAAACAAACATGAAAAGCAGGCACTAGGCAGAATGTAAATATGACGTGCAATCTTGTAGTTGATTGAAGGTGGGGTTTGATCGAGTTTTGATTGGAAAAAAAAAAGGGAACACTTTACAATAATGTTCATTAGTTAAAGGGGTCATCGGATGCCCACTTTCCACAAGTTGATATGATTCTTTAGGGTCTTAATGAAAAGCCTATGATATACTTTGGTTAAAAATTCTCAATAGTAGTGTAAAAAAACACCCTTTCACCTTGTCGAAATCAGCTCTGCAAATAATCAATTGCATGTTCCTTTAAATGCAAATGAGCTCTGCTCGCCCAGCCCCTCTATTCTTGCTGCAGTGAAGAGCCATTATTTACATTAGCGCGTTTAGCAAAACTTGCTAACTAGCACAATATTAGGAAAGGCGATTGCAAAGATTAAAAAAAAAAAGCTCACTTCTGCTATAAGTAAAGCTAGATCGCAAATGATCACAGACACGTTTATGTAGATCGGGAGGCCATTCCATTCACAAGCAAAAGTCATCCACTGCTTCTTCAGCTACTCAGATGTTGGGAGTAAATGAGGACTACTATGTTCATTAGTACATCCAACAAAAGAACACCTCAATTGCTTAGAAGCCATTCTTGTCTACATCCCTGCTCCGGCATTGAAACACTGGCGATCGGACTGTTACAGCTCATTCAGGGTGGGTCTGAGGTAAGATGCCTGTGTCAATCAATCAATCGTAGGAGCGGCCTCTGTTGGTGTTACGTCAAAAGACACAAGTTGTGTTTGTTAACATTAGTTAATGCATTGTGAACTAACAATGAATTACTTTTTATTAACTAACATTAACATAGATTAATTACTGTAACAAATGTATTGTTCATTGTTTATGTTAGTTAATCGATTAATGTTAACAAATGTCATCTTATTGTAAAGTAAACAAAACAAAAAAAAAAACGCATAGATGAATTCACAGTAAGATCAATAACATGCATTTAGGAAATTTAATTTTGACTTTAATATACATTATGTATATGATATATTAGTTCAAAATCTTTATGTACTTTATATTGTATATAAAGTGATACAACAAAAGACAACAAAACCTGTTATAATCAGTAATGCAGTGATGGACATCTACAACCACCAGGGGTTAATTGATAGTTGGGCTAATTAATAGTTTTATACCTTGGTATACATAAGACAAAATAACTACAGGACAGAATAAAATTATATATATAGTAGACCATGTGTCAGACATTGGGTGGGTACATGAGATGTCAGGGTGTTCAGGGTCCAAAAGTTCTCTGGACATAATCACAATGGGGCTGTGGCTCAACCTCTGCTGCCAGACGCTCTGTCTTCTCCTGAGCGGACAAATTTCACAAGTAGAAATAATGAGTTACTAGTCTGGCATCTCTCTTGAGAAACAAGGGTGAGAGAGGCCATGAGAGGGAAGACCTGTCCACATTAAACCCACCAGAAAACCCAGCAAAGAAACCATGCATGCAAATGTGAGATCTTCCAGAGCTTGATCACAAACCTGCCTTGGAAAGTTTTCGTCTCTTTCTCTCTCTACCATTTCTGCTCATTAAAACAGATCTGTGAACTCCGACAGGAAATACACAAAAAGTGAGAACAAGCGTTCAATCGACATTTGAGTTTTTGGAGAATTTCCCTAAAAATACGCTCTTAATGGATAGACTAGCGTGTCACACACTCTCCTTAACGGCGCCTCGGCTACATAACACAGACCATGTCTTTGGAGTAATTCGACGTGTCATCCATTCCTGTGCAGCCAGCTGATAGGGGGCAAAGAGCTAATGATTAATACCGTGATATAATGGGCAGGAAAAAAAGATGGCAAGTTCACCATGGAGGCGTCTCCTGAACCTGACCGATAGCAGCAGGGTGCAGGCAGATAAACAGGCAACAAACCCCCTCAAATCCACTTTCGGTAAGACGCGTGGAACAGGAGAGGCCATGCCAATAAATAACGATGCTTTATTGCATCGCTCTGATTGGCTATGGTAAATATAACGGCGTATCTCTAGCTAACAGCACGGCCACAGGTATTTTCGGCAATATTTGACAGGTCTAAAGACGAGACCCGTTGGATTACAGGTTGTATAATGTCGTTACATCATCACTGCAATACTAACTTGGTAAAACTTTGTTTAAAAAGTGCCTAGAAACAAGACAAAGCAGACCGAGGTGAGGAGATGATTTGACTTTTTGCTAAATACGAATGTTATACAGCCGTTACGCTCACGCTAGTCGACAGTGGAAATGGTACTGGGATAAAAAGCTTGTAAGTGGTAAGTAATAGCAGCTGGCCAGCTGCACAAGAACAATATGCTTTCACATGAGTGTACACCTGCTATTTGTTATGCCTAAAATTTGAGCAAAGACGAACAGAAACGCAGTCCATTGTGTGTTTCGCAACGCTCTCTATTGTATACAAGCAATCGTAATTATAGTCGGCATTTACATTTACAGTAACGGAGCAAGCACAGTGGGATTGAGAACATAAAACCATCAGGACGACCCTCATTAGCACTGCCGTTTTTCTTTCAAATTGCCTCTGTGCACGAGGCCGATGATCGCTTCCATATGGGTTTGGTCATCTCTAATAAATAGCATCGCGTTTCTCCGGCTCGGAGCGATCCAAATTTAACAGAAACCTCAAGTACTCCTCTAATACGCTCGACATGTCCAGGATTTCCTCCCATTTATCGGAGGGTTGCAGACTGGAGTGTTTTCATTGCTGCTCTTATATGTATTTGGAAGGGACTGATGGTAGTTATTGTGGATCACAGGCCCCAGATTCACTTCCTCTGTCAGTGGGCTGCAGTTTCCATTACTCAAATGGAAGAAGCCGTAAAGAGGGGCCGGTGTGTGGACGTGTGGTCCGCTCGATGATGAGCGGGTCGCTGGCACTAAGCTAAGGCCTCGGTAGATGAGAGCCTTTCGAGAACAGTGATTGTGCAGAATATACTCTATGAAAAGATAAATGTTATGATTGAAAATGGCTGAATGGACAAATGGACATGCTTTTAGAGAATTGACAGTGAAGACATTCTATAGTTTAACAGAACATTTCTATTTTAAATAAATGCTGTTCGTTTGAACTTTTTATTCATCAAAGAACCCCCCCCCCCAAACACACACACACACACACACACACACACACACACACACACACAAAACCCCACTAGAATAGTAAACAGCTATTGGTTTTTTTTTAACATTGATAATAAATTTTTCATTTTTACATTTGAGTTCCAATTTAGCATATTTGAAGGTTTTTTTAGGATCATGTGACACTGGAGAACTGGAGAAATGGTTGCTGAAAATACAGCGCTGTATCAATAGGTTACATTTTGCCAATATATATATATATATATATATATATATATATATATATACTGAAAATACAGTGCTGTATCATTGAAATAGGTTACATTTTGCCTATATATATCTATCTATATATATATCTATATATTCTGACTTCATTTCTCAGAATTGTGAGTTTGTATTTTCAGTTTATAACTGAAATAGGTTACATTTTGCCAATATAAATAAGTTTGCATGAATATAAATATATAAACAAATGTAAATAAATCAATAAATAAATGATCAAAACAAAAGTAATTTGGAATAGTAGTCATTTTTTACATATTTATGGAGGCCTGTTTCTGCCATTGATTAAAAGATAAAAAAAAAAAAGTTCATTGCAAATTTTTATATTTTTTTGTTTCTCGCAACTGCGAGTTTACATCTCACAATTATGGCTTTCTCAGAATTGTGTAATACAAACTCGCAATTCTGAGTTTTTATCTCACAATTCTGACTTTATAACTCACAACTGCAAGCTTATGTCTCACAAATTCGCAATTGTGACTTTTTTTCTCAGAATTTTGCTATAAACACAATTGTGAGTTATAAAATCAGGTTTGCAAGATAAAACTTGGAAAGTCAGAATTACAAGATATAAACTCACAATTCTGACTTTTCTCATAAATTCTCACAAGTTTATATCTCACAATTCTGTGGAAAAAAGTCAGATTTGCTAGTTTTTATTTTTTATTCAGTGGCAAAAAAGGGCTTTCATAAATAAACTGTTTTATAATTTTTTTTGTTTTTTTTGTTTTTTTTAATCACATAAATGCAGCTTTGGTAAGTCTATAATATTACACACACTCCATTTTTGATACTGAAGTTCACTTGTTCTTGCTTGTCTCTTCCTATTTTACCTGTGCTGTCATTTATTAATTTATTCATATTCATTTAATGAATATTCTTGTTTCATACGTATATTACAATATGGTGCTACATAAATTTACTTGTAGAATTTAAAACTATACTATTCTCACTGTTTTTGTCCTCAACCCACCCACATGGCGCTTCAAATATGTGACGCTGGACCACAATACCAGTCAGAAGTAGCTTTTTCTTTCATGCCAAAAATCATTAGGATATTAAATAAAAATCATGTTCCATGAAGATATTTTGTAAATTTGAAATATATCAAAATGTATTTTTTGAATAGTAACATGCATTGCCAAGAACTTCATTTGGACAACTTTAAAAGCAATTTTATCAATATTTCTCAATATTTTTTTATTATTATTTATTCAGCTTTTAGATGATGTATGGATCTCAATTTAAAAAAAATGACCCTTATGGTTTTGTGGTCCAGGGTCACATGTTTATTTTTTATATCCAGTGGGAATCAAAAAGAGGTATAAATTACTTCAAAAAATTAAAGAAAGAAAACAGAATATCAGAATATCATATACATGTCTGTAGTCCGGTTCCACTGTTCCCTTAATTACACTGGTAGACGTTACAGTAGGACTGGCGCTTTGTTTCATATCTTCGCCAGATGGGCGCATGACACCCTACATTCTGTCAGAATGGCTCATGTCTTTGGCTCACGGAGACCTGGAAGGCCCAGGCAGATGTCCATCAAAGTGACAGGGCCTGGCGCTTCCAGCTACAGGATCATGGGTAAAGGGAGAGCAGGCGGCGGATGAGGCTTTACCCAGAGCCACAGCAACACCATGTCCAAGTGTTAGCAGATGATGCACATTTCAGACACGTTAATTCAAGACGTCAGTTCAGCCATGAAACCATTTCTTCCTGCTCTCTTTCACTGCCCTGCCACTCAGACAGCCAAGGGCTTATCTTCAACACAAAGGGCAGGGGAACGCGCCACAACAGAAACCTTGAGGGATCCTGGTGAGGAGGCACACAGGGTTACAGTCTGTAGGGAGGACAGTTTTGAAAATGGATTTACCAATGTACTTTTTTTTTAAGGCTTGGCTTTCTTATTTCCTTTTTTGTTTTTGTTTGCATCATCACTATTACTATTTACAGTTAAGGTCCAACGTTTACACCCCCCTTTCAGAATCATTGTGAATGTTAATTATTTTACCAAAATATGAGGGATCACACAACATGCATGTTATTGTTTATTTAGTACTAACCTGAATAAGATATTTCACATAAAAATGTTTAAATATAGTCCACAAGAGAAAATAATAGTTGAATTAAGAAAAATGTCTTCCTTCAGGTCCCACAAATTCTTTGGTTTTCCAGCATTTTTGTGTATTTGAACCCTTTCCAAAAATGACTGTTTGATTTTAAGATCCATCTTTTCACACTGAGGACAACTGAGGGACTCATATGCAACTACTGCAGAAAGTTCAAACGCTCACTGATGCTTCAGAAGAAAAAAAACAAAAAACAAAAACATGCATTAAGAGCTGAGGGTGAAAACTTTTGAACAGAATGGGGATGTGTACATTTTTTTTATTTTGCCTAAATTATTTTTTTTTTTCATCTAGTACTGCCCTTCAGAGGCTACAAAAGATAGTTACATTGTTTCTCAGAAGACAAAATAGGTTAAATTTACCCTGATCTTCAAATTTAAAAAGTTTTCACCCCCAGCTAGTACTAAATACACAATAATATGAATTTTGCATAATCTCTTCTTTTGGTTAAATGACCATTTTTAATGATTCTGAAAGGGGGATGTAAACTTTTGATATCAACTGTATGCTAGATTATATTATTTAAAAAAGATGGCATTATGCTTTCTGTTAATTTTGGTCCATAATAATGGATGCATTGGTCCTGTAGCTTTTATTTTATATATTTTTTTTGGTAGTGACCAACCAATTGCCCAACCAAAACCACAATAAATTTAATTTAGTTTAGTTTAAATCAATAACAACACCCATCTTAGTTCACATTGTGTCATACTTTGCTATCAGATAAAGCTATAGAGATAATCTGCAGTCTTGGAAAATTATTTCTTGAAATGTAAAGCTAGTTATTTTAAACTGTGTTGCAGAGATGTGAGGATATTATGTCTGTAAAAAAGACCATGTTGAGTGTGTGTGTTCTGACTTCTGTTTTCTGTTGTATGGTCTTCATGTTTTATTACAAATCTGAAGACAGTTTATAAAATGATCAAATAGGTCGAGCACAATTCAAAAAGTTGCTGTATTGTTGTAGATTTGTTGCGTTGATTTATTCATGTTTTGTCTCTTGTTTATTTACCAGTGTGGTAAGCATGAAGAGTGGCTTACAAATTGACCTGAACAACTGATGATAATACACCATACAATAGCTTGCCGACCAGACTACTAACTGAGTATTGCCATGGAAGCAAACATATAGACAAAATTCATGGCAAGATCTATATATGTGCCCATTAGACTATGGAATATCATAAAAAATAAAAGATGGGCCTGACAAAAGCGTATTCTGTGACCGTTAAACACTGGGTGTAACATATACTGGAAGTGGAAACTGTAATGGTTTCATATGAAAATAAAAAGGTTTGGGACCGTAATAGTTTCAAAGCTTCCTTTAGAAGTAATTTATGGCGAGGTCTTATAAATTGGCTTAACTGTCCACCACAGTGGTCCTTCCTTGCTCAGGACAATATATTTAGCAGGTGTTGTTCTGGCATATTAGTCGGTCACTGCCATTCTTTAGCACCCAGGACTGTCATTCAGTGCTCGTGTTATACATACAGCAGTATTTATTACTAAATTACGATATGTTATTGTGGTAAACCTACATAATGGCACGGAAAGGGTATGTTATAATTCTTTTCATGGAATGACTTCAAAGTACTTTGAGCACTTGTGCAGCAAATAGGAAATTATGGGACATTTTATGAGACTTAGAATAAGTAGTGCACCTGGTTTAGTTTCTATACATCTTGCTTGCTCTTGCGCTCAAATTTACAACGAGAGCGCGAGCACAAGCTAATCACTGTCTTCTCGTGAGCACCTGGATTTGACTAGGTCCAGATGTTGCTGTCAGTTAAGCTCATTATGAGCACTTAAAATGTTTTTTAAAGAAAACATTTGTAGTTAATATAGTTTGGATTTGTCTACAACTGCAGATTTATTTTGACAGTTTAAACTACACTGTTTTGTAGATACAAAATTTGCATTAAAACATATGAATTTAATTACAAATTATACTTAAGGAAAAGCCTCAAAAGACACATGGCTCATGCAAACATAAATTGTGAATAGAGTGGTGGTTAAAATTTTTAGAACAACAGTATTTCACCAGCTAAAAAAATAGTTTTAAGTCAGTCTTTTATCTTTTGCTGTAGTGTGTCTGTAGGAAATATCAGTTTACATTTTCAAACATTTATTTTGCCATTAATTGTAATTGTTGCAGGTAAGTTTCTTGAAGCATATTGGAGACGTTGCAACAGTTCTTCTGGCTTTAGTCTGTCTTAGTTCTTCTTTAGTCTTCTGTTTCTTCATGTCTTTCCAGACAGTCTGGGTGATGATGAGATCAGATCTCTTTGTGGCACACTGGCTGTTGTCATACTCTTTGTGCAAACAAAAATCCCACTGGATTATTACAATTAATGGCAAAATGAATGTTTGGAAATTAGCTGGTGAAAATACTAGTGTTCTAATAATTTTGGCCACCACTGTAAGTAATTTTGATAAAATACAGTCCAGTGAATAAGGGTCAGAAATGAACAAGGACTTGCGGCAAAAATCCCACCAAAATGAACAAAAATGCCCATCTTTAAAAAAAAAAATTAAAAAATTAAATGTGAATATTACTTTAGTGTCAATTAGCGGAATTACATTTAGATTTGCTCACACTACATCAGATTGCTTTTAGGCGCTGTTTTGTGCAGCTTAAACCTCATAACCAATCAAACGTGTTTCTGTTGTATTTAGGCACTTAGATTAGTCAGCACTGAAAACACTGAATCCGTTGATGAGTGCGCACACTCGCACTCATCATTCCCTCATCATAAACAACACAGTGCAAATACGATGTAAATAAAAGAATAATTTCGTAGCTTCAGTGATTATAACAGTTTTGCATAACTTGCGCTAGACTTGGCTAAGGCTATTTCATTCATTCTAAGTAATTTACCCTGTTAAAGATTTAAATTATCATGCTAAACATGGGCAAAGTTTTCAAAAACGATTTAGACATATGACGGAGTATTTCTGTGCCAAATACACTCCTTCCGATTTCGTCATCTTACAAATTTCGGAAAGTTTTTTTTTCGTTAATTTCTCTTCATGAAGCGCGGAATTCCTTGTATGGGCATTTCGTCCGGAAAAACGCGCGCGCGCGCGCATAGACCAGCTCACGAGCTTTGTCGTGCTTCGTACGACAGCGCAGCACAGGACTTGCTCGAAAAGAGTGTTTCCAAAGAAGTGTGTTTTTGTTTGTGAGGGAAAGATAACTTTGTTCAACTTCTCTAAGAACCCAGCGTTAAGTGAGCAGTGGAGGTAGTTTGTTTTTCCGCTTCAACGTCGGAGTTTCTTAAATGTGTTTCATTGTTTCGGTCATTTCGGTGACGAATGCTTTTTAAACAAGGCCCAGTTCGACGATGGATTTGATCATGGTTTGATACTAAAAGATAGAGCGTTCCCAGTGATAAAGGATCCTGGTCATGAATGATTCGGAACTGCAGGCGCCGGTAAGTGAAACTGCATCAAATTTAATTTTTTTCTTTAGCAGGTGGCGCGCAAGTGCTAGTGATTCTTTAGCTCCGCCCACGGCACGCTTCCAGGAGCTCGGCTGTTTTCGGAGAGAATCGTAAAAAAACTTTTTAGATTTTTCTTTTATGGCAAAAAATATTTGGATATTAAGTAAAGATCATGTTCCATGAAGATATTTTGTAAATTTTCTGATGTACATGTATTACAATTTTTGATTAGTAATATGCATTGCTAAGAACTACATTTGGACAACTTTAATAGTGATTTACTCAATGTTTGATTTTTTGCACCCTCTGATTCCAGATTTCAAAAAGTTGACTCATATGACTGGTTTTGTGGTCACATATGATTGGGTTAAACTTTGTGTGTTATGCCCCCTTTAAAGTAATTGGGTAAATTTAAGTACATGACATTAAAGACAACATTTGGCTTTTATAATAATAAGGTGATTGTAAAAATTGCCCTCACAAATGTAACAAATGTCTCTGGAAATCAATTCCAGGGGGCAAATATTGCTTCTAAATGGAAAAGTTAATTTCTAAAACCGATGTGTAAATAAATATATGTGCGTGCGTAATACTGGTTTTGACATTTAAAACAATAAAGTTAAGGTGATGTATAATAAAAATGAATAAAATTAATTGGCAATACAATAAAATCATACATAAGTGAGTTGGTGATCTAATATGTAATAAAAGCTTTATAATGCTACAATCAGGCATTTCACAAAATATATCTACTAATATATTTTTTGGATTTTGTATCTCTTTTCCATCCATTTGTGGTCCATTTCTGCCAAGGAATAAAAAAAGAAAACATAAGAGGAAGAAAAAGAACTTTTTAGCTTTTTCAATTTTTCTGCTATTCTGAGGGGAAAAAAATATCCCCATTGATAAGATCTTGGTATCCACACTTGAAGTGTTATAATTTAACTGAATTCCTTAAATGTTAGGTTAAAATGGTATCTTTCTAAGTGTCCCCTTTGTTGCAATCACTTTATGTAAACATTTTAAATTCATATGCTTGCTGCTTGTGCGCATTTGACCTTTCCAGTTATGTCAGGCAACATTTTATAATACACAATAGAGTGAATTCTTGCCTTTCAACTATAACAGAAATATCAACCCATTACAATAGTTTATTTTTGTATTGTATGTATGTACTCAGCATGGCAAACACAAGGGGGTGCCCTTATCCTTTCACTGTGAGGGCAGCAGGGTTCGCATATGCTGTAGATAAATGCACAGACGGACGGGGTAAGAAAGCGAGGATTGTGTGCAGATGTCATGTGCGTTTTGAGCACAGTTCAGTCATTGCACTACATTTATCAACTATATGACAGCACACGAGCGCCGCAATGTACATACCAACAGCCATGTCAGCTCTCGAGATCCCTACCTGGATATATAGACTTTGGCTTTAACCATCTCTCTTTCTCTGTCATTTCCCCCCCCTCTGTCTCTCTTTCTCAGAAACCCACTCTGAAATGTATTATGGGAGAAAAGGGAACAAAAAAAGCAGAAGCAAAGTCTTGCTCTACTGCTTTAACACTTGTTCAGTCCTCTGGCAGTAGAGGATTTGATGTCTAATGCCAGCGATTTCCCCCCTTTGTGAATTAATTAGTCTCTGCCAGCGTCGGCCACATTTGTCATTTGAATTTATGCTAATGAGGGCTGAGGGGTCCTGGTGGACCTGATAGGCCAGAGAAGCTGCCTCAGTCTTACAAGGCTTCTTCCCTTCTTCGTTCTCTCTCTCTCTCTCTCTCCCTTGCTCGTTTTCTCATCTTATCTTCCCCCAATCCCCAGCTGCTTGGACTCCCTGACCTGTCACTCCAGAGGGGGGCTTCTGGTGTCCTATGCTGATAAGGTAGCTAATTATCTCTGTGTGGGGAAGTGGATTTAGGGGCCACACACTCTCTCACTGTCTTCTGGTCACACGGAAAGCAAATCCTGTATATCACCTCACTTAACACAGACCTTACACCTGGCATGACGATTTAGATTGATCATCCATCTGTGTCTAAACTAGCATTACAGTTTAGTCAAGTTGATCATCCAGTATAACAATGTACAACTAAACTTACAGAAAACAATATACATAGTTAATGCAATCTAATTGCTAATTTCAAGTTAATTTCATTAAACATATGCGTGTATTGTATGTATGTGTAATAATAATATTTATTAATCTTTAGCTATAATAATTGAATTTTTAAAATCTTGTTAAAAAGTCTCATTAACAATTTACAATAAGGTTACATTTGTAAACCATATTTAATGCATTAACTATTAATGAGCAATACATTGTTACTGTGTTTATTAATCTTTGCCAACGTTAGTTAATAAAAATACAGCTGTTCATTCTTGGCTCATGTTAACTCGAGTTCATTAAATGAAGTGAATAGATACTACGTTTGATTTTAATATTGTGTTAGTAAATGCTGAATTAACATTAATAGTTTTAGACGTGTTTTTCATTGATGTTTCATGTTAACTAATTTTAACATATGGAACCTTATTGTAAACTATCGAAATACTGAAGCCTTTAATTCTGTTTAAAAGTACAGAAAAACAGTAATATTGTGGAGAAAAATACAACTTAAAATAACCATTTTCCATTTCCTGACTGTGTGATGGCAAATCTTTAAACACCCATTCAAGTCATTCTAATATTTGGTTCTCAAGAAATATTTTTTATTAGCACATTTGAATACACTGCTTTCGAAATGGAAGTCTTTTGTAACATTATAAATGTTACTGTCATGTCTGATTTTGAGTTTCAGTTTAATTCATCATTGCTAAATATAAGTATTAATTTCTTGGTAACACTTTACTAGTTAACTTTAGTTAACAAACTACAAATTAACAATGCTTCTACTGCATTTATTGTTGTTAGTTAATGTTAATCTCAACATTTACTAATGCATTATTAAGATCAAATGGTGTGCTTGTTAACATTAGTTAATGCACTGTGAACTAACAATGAATTTTTATTAACCATTAACAAAAATTAAATACTGTAATAAATGTTTTGTTCATGGTTAATTCATGTAATGAACAAGCCATGTTCATATTGTGACACATTCTATGACACTATAATGGTGTACTAGTGGTACAGATAAAATTCTGACTGTTTGATTTCTTTTTATTATGTTTTTCTACAAAGTGTTTCTGGTGAGCTGAAATTCACTAAAGTAGACACAAGTCACTTCAAACCAGTCAAAGCTTCAATAATACACTCTTAAAAATAAATGTGCTTTAAAAGGTTCTTCACAGCAATGCCATAGAAGAAACATTTTTGGTTCCACAAAGAACCATCTCTATCTTACCTTTTTATAATCTGATGAACCTACAAAGATATTCAGATATTAAAGATTCTTTATAGAACCATTTAGACAAAAAGGGTTCTTCTGAGGCATCATAAAGCACCTTTGTTTTTAAGAGTGTATCTGCTTACTGAATTTTGTGTAGCTCAGGGAAACTCTCTTTTTAAATTATTATTATTATTAATAATATGAGGTTAGTTGTGAAACTGCTATCAATATGTTTATAATTGGGGTCTTTGAGGGTAAAGAACATGAAGCCAAAATAGGTTAAAACGTCTGTCTTGTCTGAATGTACCTCACTGCACTGATGATCATTTTTGTCAGCTTGGAGGAAATATATATATATATATATATATATATATATATTTTTTTTTTTGGTTTGGCTCATCGTATGTTTAAGCTATATCCTATAAGTTATTATTCCAATGTCTAAGTGATAGATTTACAGATTTTCTGTGTCTGTAAAATGATTTAAAGTGCATTTGGCAAACCAAGTGAGTGACTGCCGTCATTTATTTTACATAGGCCACTTCTTTAAATGTCGACTCTTGGAAAGGCAGATTGGATAACAATGGACAGAAAGGCGTGAAATTGCAGAATTCAGTACCACAGATGTCTTTTCTTGAACACATGAATGAACTTCTTTTTTTTTTTTTTAATCGTTTTGGGTCCAGCATGTTATAGCAGGCGGTTTATAAATAGAGATGAGAGGAAAGAGCGTTTGAAAATGAAGTCGCTACATCTTACTGCGCCACACATTTTCTTTGACTTTCTCTCTTTCTCTCTCCGGCGCAAGTAAAAAGGCTCGCTAAAAGTCCACAGTACATCTTGGCAGCGTTTTTTGCGCAGCTGAGCAGTGCACTCTCTCAGTCCTTCCATTTAGAGGGCCAGACATAAGCACTTTGCTGCTTCTCTGTCTCTGTAATTTTCAGACTCATTGCTGGGGAGAGGCTATCTATCCCACGTAATACTTTGTGTGTTGCTTATTTTGACATGAACTTTTGCTTCAAGTGGGAGTCAGATGGCTTAGATGGAATATTTTTAGACAGTCCAGTTGGCAACAGCAGCGATTCACTGTACTTTCTCTTTCTGCAGTGAGTGTCTTCCCTGGTAAGCGCTAGAAACTGTCTAGCACCCAACATCTCCAAGTTCTGAGAGGAGATGGGGATGTGAAATTCAAGAGCATGTTCTCTGAAGTCAAAAAATACTTTTGTGAATTGTGAAAGATTTTAAAATTTCAAGAAATGTTTCGTAACATTTCGACATGTCTTAATGTCTGTGTAACCTAAATCGCACAATCACGGTTCTCGCAAAAATAATAAGCAGCCCAAGTGTTTTCAACATTGATAAAAATACGAAATGTTTCTTGTAATGTATTATTACAGAGCAGGCCCACTGAGAGGACAGTCAGATCTCGTTAACACTCCCAAACTGCCGCAGTTGGCGGCTGAGACCCGTATCCAACTTTCCATATACGCGTGCCACAGCAATAAGCACACCTCCCACTGTGCCTCACAGGGAGCCCCTCGCTTTGCTCCACGTAGCTTTTAATTGTTGGGAAAAACCGAGAGGGGATGGATGAATAATTGTGCTTTAGCAGATTGTTGTGCAGTCTCAGAAATCGCTCGCATCTTTTCTTGACCCTGTTTGGTAGAAAATAAGACAATGATAGATACAGGTTTGATGTGGTATGAGGTAAACCTTTCCACTTGGTATGTTGTGCTATACACTTTGAGAAACAAATTAAAGGGTTAGTTGCTGTCATTAATTACTCACCCTCATGTCGTTCCAAACCTGTAAGACCTTCTTCGGAACACAAATTTAGATATTTTGAATGAAATCTGAGAGCTCTCTGACCCTGCATAGACTACAATGCAACTGAAACGTTCAAGGCCCAGAAAAGTAGTAAGGACATTGTTAAAATAGTCTATGTGACATTAGTGGTTCACCCATAATTTTATGAAGCTGTGAGAATACTTTTTGTGTGCAAAGAAAACAAAAACAATGGCTTTATTCAACAATTTCTTCTCTGTGTCAGTCTTTGATGCACGTTTTGGAGCCAGCATTCTGGCGTAGAACCGGGCTGTGCTGCGCCTTGTTTGCAAGCGGAAGAAGACACATACTGTACATAATAAAGTCTTTGTAAACATGTATGAAGATTTCGAAAAAAGAGGATGACCTGATTTTTTTTTTTCTTTTGCCTAGCCTTACATATTTGATTTAGCATATACAGATGATGAACTAAGAAAGATGGATATAGTTTTTTTCTTGTAGCATCATAAAATTACGGTTGAACCTCTAATGTCACATGGACTATTTTGACAATGTCCTTACTACCTTTCTGAGCCTTGAACATGTCAGCTGCGTTGCTGTCTATGCAGGGTCAGACAGTTTTTGGATTTCATCAAAAATATGTGTTGTGTTCCGAAGATGAACGAAGGTCTTGCTTTTTTGGAACAACATGAGGGTGAGCAGTGTTGAGAAAAGTTACTTTTAAAAGTTATGCATTACAATATTGCATTACTCCCCCAAAAAAGTAACTAATTACGTATTTTTTTATGGAAAGTAATGCATTACGTTACTTAAATCTGGGCAGGGCTTGCTTTTTTGTTTTTAATATAAAAAGCTCTATTTTTGTCAAAATTAAAAGCCCTTTCACACCAAAAGCCTCAGGCTGAAAGAAAAGTAAAATCACATCTGTACAGTAGGACGCAAAAGAAGAAGAAAGTTCAACACTCCTCAGCAATAAAAAAAAGACCAAATGTTAGTTTATTTTGAGTAATTTTTGCTTATTAATATGGTGGAACTGGATCATCAAAGGTCAGCAGCAAAGACACTGGTTAATAAAATGGCATTAAATACGTAAAGGATATTTGTATTATTTAACATTTAATTATTCCAAGTTTGTGTCATTTTCTGAGTTGCATTTCACAGTTTTTTATTTTTTATTTTGAGGAATATTGAATCATTTTTTGTGATTTGAGAATAATTAATGCATGTTCACATTTATTTCTCTCAACATGGGGCCAGAAAAGCCTTCAATCAATAAATGGGGAAAAAAGTAACTCAGATATTTTCTTGTAAATGAAAAAGCAATGCGTTACTTGAAAAAAATAATCTGATTATGTAACTCGTGTTACTTGTAATGCATTACCCCCAACACTGTTCAGTTTTCATTTTTGGGTGAACTATCCCTTAAACTGTAAATTAACTAACAGAATAATATTGATTGTAAAACAATTATACACATGAATTTGAATTGAGCTGAACTAAAAATCTTTTCTGGTGTATCTTTACCTCTTTAATATTAAATATGGATATAATATTTATTTAAATTTTAAAGAAACACTCTTGTCATTTTGGAATTATTCTATAAGATGAAATATTGAAATGTACTGAGACCACAGACGGACCCCATTCTTAGCAAGCCACTGAGGTGCATCCATTCTGTTTGTTTCACATATAAGCATATTTAAATTACCTCCCGAATGCTGTGTGTTCTCCGCAGCGCACTGTCTTCAGTTATTTGGCTCATATTCATGCCACCTACTCAAAGAGAGGGGGAGAGATGAAGGCTGTTGCTAATGTAATTTTGAAAGGATTACCACAATCTTTCAGTGTCTTTGGGGGGTGGGTACATTGTCAGCGAGAGAGAGAAGAAAAACAGCTGAAAGTGTTGTCTCAACTTCCAGAAGTTCTGCTTTTCTCTGTCTTCTCGCTTATTCGTCATATGTGCGAGCCGTGCCCACATTATGTGCTTGTCAAGATGGATAAATGCATTCAGCCAAATGTGGAGTTAGACAAACACATGTGAGGCATACTCGTGTAATCGTATCTGTTAAAGACAGCATTAAGAAGAACGTAAACCTTAGCTGGAGCGCTGCCTAGCATCAACTAATTCCTTGTCGCTTTGTTTGCATTCATTCAACTTGAGGACCATCTAAAACTCAAATCCTGATGGGCATGTCACATTCTGGGAGATGACTAAAACTATTTCAAAAACACTGACACACTTTTCACTGACAGCTAGAAAACGAACTGTCAACTTAAGCCAATCATAATTAGCAATGCTGCTATGATACATTAAAAGTTTTAGGCCACCTGTTTAATCAGGCACTTGCACGTACAGGCTTATGTGTTATTCTTGTAAAATGTATTGCATTGCATATTTTTTTTTCTCCTTTGTTTTTGACAGAACAAGACTTTGCTGAGAAACAGCCCCGCTCTTGCCCTATTTTAATGACAGTTATACAGAAGGTAGCGATGCTAGCGATTTCTATGCTAATGGTTTAATTTTCCTTAATCAAGGCTTTCATTTAGTTTCAACTGGTACAGTGGCACATCTGTTTGGAATGAACTCATCCCAGTTTTCTCTAAACTGAAAGTGAACTCTGTTCATGTTACCGTAAATCACAAGATGTCTTGCCACAGATGATACGTATTTGGCAAGTTAGATCTGAGCCCCCTAAGAGCTGATTTTTCTTTAGCCGTCTTACAAAGAATAAAATGAAAATCTGTGGATCTGGTTACTGTCCCCTTTTGGTAACGGAAAACCTGAATGCATGGCGGTGGGTAAATCTCAAAGACTAACCGTGAGCTTGTTAAAAGAGGGGACAGAGAAGTCAAAACGTTTTCCTTGTACAGAAAAAAAAAAAGAAAGTGGATGGAGGCCCAAGACCATGAACTCTCTTCAGGGAGCTCATTCCTGCTCAAGCAGGCATGCCAGTGCGATCTCTACACATCAATGACTCAACAAGACTGAAAAAGCCATCAAGGAGACAATCGCAAAAGTCATAAATGTTGAAATGAGTGGTCATGGGGATGATGTATGTATTTTAATGTTGTATTATGTCTGTTCTTCCAGTGTAAGGAGAGTTTAAATGGGACCGGGATGTTCACAAAAACATAAGGAATATGAAGAGAGCCCTGTTTTATGAATTTAGCACAGATTTATTGTTCTTAGTGGTCACAGAAAAATACTCAGCTTTAGGATAGATCGAAATGGATGTTAAAAGTGATTCAAGTCTGTTGTAATTTCAAAAATAGCGACGTTTTCAAATTGGTTTCTCAAAATAACTCCATGTCTGCCATTAGCTGTATAAAAGAAATTCAAAGAAAATGACACACTTGACCTTTAAGTTAGGTGTCTTGTCTAATTCTGCAGGGCTTAATTTTGCCATAATGAATGGTGGACTGTTCATTATCCCAACAAACAAATAAACAAATATTTGTGTAAATATGACATTGATCATTTAAAAAAAAAATGAAAGTACGGTGTAACATGTAACAGAAATATATTAGTCTTGTTTTACTTTTGTACAGTATAATGTAGGTGTTTATATATTCCTATTGCTGGCAAATTTAAATAAAACTATTAAATGATAAAAAATAAATATTACAACAAGGTTAACCACTTAATTGTAGAAAAAATGCAATAATTATTATTACAATTTTTTAAACTGAATATTCACACAATTTGACTTTCATGTATTCATTTTAACAGCAAACCTCTGTTGTTTGCCCCAAAATCGCGATAAACTGACAGTAGATGAGTGACAGCTTTTAATGATTATTAACTGTGATTATAAATATGATATTGATTTAATACAGGTGAATAACATTGAACAATATTAAGTGACTTGTCGGACTATAACCTGATTTTGCTATTTTGTAGATGAAAACAGTTTGAAACAAAGTCTTGGCTAAGCCACTGTGCATCTCCATTCACTAAGCATTGTTTTGTTTATAAATGAACCTGTTTTTAAACAAATCTTTTGAGTCAATGATTCAATTAACCATTCATAAAGACAATCACTTGCTTTATTCCTGAATGAATCAGCCGTTCGAACGAATCAAATGAATGAATGATTCAGTAATACAGTCTGCTGCATCATTTTAAAGTGTGTTTTCAGTTATTTAAATAATTTAATATTTCTATATCCAAAATATATATATATATATATATATATATATATATTTTTTTTAACAGTAAAGATGACATAAAAAAAAGAGAAAATGCCATTACAAATGTAAAAACTAAATTCCCCTGTAAATCACTTTGTCATATATCACCTCGTAATAAGAAGGCTCATTTTTTATCAGATTTTTTTGATTATTGATTTTTTAAGTTAGGATCACAAGTGCTCCTAAAAAGGAAAGTAAGCGCAGAGCCCTGCACAAAAAAAACAACAAATAACAACTTTATTCAACAGTTTCTTCTCTTTCATTCTGTCTTTGACCTGCATTAACAAGAGTACCATGACGTAGCTTCATACAGCTACTGTTGAACTACTGATGTCACATGGACTATTTTAACAATGTCCCTACCTTTCTTGCCCTTGAACGTATCAGTTGCATTGCTGTCAATGGAGGATCAGAAAGCTCTCTGATTTCCTAAAAAAAAATTCTTAATTAGTGTTCTGAAGATGAACAAAGGTACTTGAGAGTATGAGAGTGAGTAATTAATGACAAAATTTTCATTTTTGGGTAAACTATCCTTTAAATAAAATCTATTAGCCCTTATATTTCCAGTTTCTTCTTAAAAAAAAAAAATAGTATTAAATGAAATTAGAAACACTACAGTATTACTTCAGAGTACTTTTTATTGTTAATTTAGCAAAATAAATTCAATACAGGGAAGCAGCATTGTATGGAACGAGAAAGCAATGTGAGATGTGAGTCAGCAAAGTAGTACAGTTGCCTGGATGAGCAGACTGATATGGATGATGACAGTGAATATTAGCAAATGTCTGACCGATGAATGTCACAACTAATTGATTACACTTCCAGAGAGCTATGTAATAAATGAAGTATATATATAAAAAGAAAAACAAATAAAATCTTGAAGACAACCCACATAGCTGCTGTGAAAAAGCCAAAGCATCAACTTAACAAAATCTCCAACCATTGCTGCCTCTGCTTTGGCCAGAAGTGATCTAAGTGAGTGATAATGAGTGTTTGAGGGGGAAACCCCATTGCTGTTGCAGCTGTTAGTGTCTCTGTGTTTGCCTTGTACTGAGTTCCAGATTCGGGTAGAAATACGTTGGGACAAGCCCTCCCTGTGTGTTGGCTGCTCCTGCTAAATGAAGCTGATCAATCACAGAGGTGGAAGCTGCGACAGTGATTTAAGGGCCCGCTCCTTGGCTCTTTCAAATGTCAAGGTGGCCCGCGCTTCCTCTGGCAGACACCACCCAAGCCCTCCTGCAGACAGATGGTGGATAAGAGGACGAGATTTGCTTCCTCCCTGTCTTTCAGTCATGAGGGCAGCTGCTCTGTGCGTGGCATGGAGGGAGGCCTGGCATTGAGACGGTGGCGGAGCTCATGGACCGCGGCCTAGTGGTTATCCATTTGAGGTCTTCCTGGCAAGGCTTCTGTCAGCGTGTCTCGCTCGTAATGCTGGAACTCATCGGTGGCTGTTGGAGAGACTCGATTGATGTTGAAAGAGATACGAAGAGAGTGGCAGGGAAGTGCTGACCTACATTGCAATCAAATCTCCAAGTTGTCAGAGTCTCTGAGCCGATTAAAGGGTCTTTGATTCAAATATCATTGCTTAACTATTTTTTATTACATGGCTCTCTGGAATACTTGGTTCTGATTGTGCATTCTCTGCATTCAGTGGTCAGATATTTCCTACTATTCGCCATTGTCCATGACAATGCTATTTATCAGTCTGCTTATCCGGGTAACTGAAACCGGTGCTACTTTTGTGAATCTCGTATCACAACTGGCACCACTTTGTGTCTCATTATCAATGATATGTATATATAATGTCAAATAACATCACAGAACTTCATTGACAACTTTTTTCTAATATTGCAAAGTATACAATGTTAAAGTTATGAAATAATTGTAGCTCATCAGTATTTTGTCTACATATTTATTTTAGTAGCTGTGCAATATACAATATAATGTACAATAGGACTGGCACAACATCAGATTTTCATTACCTGATTATCAGCCAAAATAATTTAGTGTAATTCAAAAGTAATTTACAGTAACTATGCTATTGTGATATCTGTAGGCAATATTTGACTCAAAATACACATTTAGGGAAGAATTTTAACCATAATTTTACAAAAGCGCACAAAAAGAACTTGTAAACAATTGATTGGCACTTTCTATAGACTGGAGTGTCTTTTTCACAGAATCCAAAACAACTCCCACACTGGTGAGCAATTTCTTTTGGGGGTGTCTCGCTTTCATCTGTCATCTCCAGTGTGATTTTGTGTGGCGGTAGTAGCTAGACAATACAATGATTTTCCAAAAAGCTGGGGAAACAAATGTGGAAATTGCTATAAACTCACTTAAGGCTGTTGTGCCCCTGGTTTTTGGAAAAGCTCTGTATGTGGTGACCTATTGTCAATCAGAAACATTTCTAGCTGATTCCACCGCAAGGGAAAACATGTTCAATTTGTTTACCACAAGGATGTTGATTAATGGCATGTGAATTACCTTGTACCACATGGGCCACAATCATGTTCCCACACTCTTGCTTGGAATTAGAAAAAAGGCAGCACTCTGGAAACTTTAACACGTACAAGTAGCAATGCATTATCTAACGGTGGTTATAAGACCTACATCGATTTGCTTCTTTTTTCGTGTCTGCTTAGTGCACTGGGCCATGTTTCTCCCAAGGCAGAGCTGTGGAGGTTCACTCTCATTAGTCAGTCTCAGATGGTCTTACATTAACATGCTGAAAGGATAGACCACCAGGTTTACATTTTGGGTGCAGATTGGTTTACAGTTGATGCCTGTCATCTCACCTCATGTATAGTAGGGAGTTTTCTGCTGTGAAACTGATGCATAGAACCAAGCCCCCAAGTGTTAATCCTTTTTTTTTAAATAACCCCTTTTTTACTTGGCTGGACGTGACAATATAGAAGAAACGATTTATTGGGTTGGACAGGGCCAATGTTGATTTATTCTAGGGAATATTTTTTTCTTATTGGAGAATTTTTATAGTTATCTAATATTAATCTTCCACTGACTTGATATTAAACACAGGACTCCACCGTGTCTTCAAGCCAGCGATTCAAGCTGCACTCCCAACAAAATAGTTTCTAATCTAATACATGCATATTAAACCTTTTTAGCATGATTGATTAAAACTACATACTGAGTGACTGATACCACCATTATCACATTGTGTTCACATTGTGATTGCAGTTTTAACACGTTTGCTTTAATTTATTTTTAAGATCTGAGGTAAATATTTGTTGTTGCTTTCAGTATGGCTATAAATGCCACATAATATGATATTCAAACTCACATTAGACACTTTTAACATTAAATAAAGCACATAATCAGTACCTGAGATTATCGTTGGAAACTGGTTAAATACAGTGTCTTGCAAAAGTATTCATTTTTCTTTGGCGTTTTATGTTGCCGCCTAATGTTAAACTGCTTTAAATTACTTTTTTCCCACATCAGTCTACACTCTATACACCATTATGACAAAGCAAAAACAGAATTGTCACAACTTCGTACATTTATAAAAAAAAACAAACAAACATGTAAATAAGTACATTTCATAAGTATTCATACCCTTAACTCAGTACTTGAACTGAAGCACCTTTACAGCCTCTGTATTTTTGGGGGTGATGCGACAAGCTTTGTACATCAGCATTTAGCAATTATCTGCCATTCTTCCTAACCTCTTCATCACTCAAGTTTTGTCAGGTTGGATGGGGGCAGACACACATTTTCAGCTTTCTCCAAAAATGTTTTATTGGGTTCAAGCCCAGACTCTGGCTGGACCACTCAAGGACATTCACAGAGTTGTCTGTAAGCCACTCTTGCTGTCTGCTTAGGGTTATTGTCCTGTTGGAAGGTGAACCTTCTGAATGCTTCTGAATGCTCTGGACTGGGTTTTCATCAAAGACTATAGAAATACAAAGACGTTCAGTCCTATATTTATGAATGGGAGAAACTGCAACTCGCAGTATGGCGGAATAGTCCCGCCTTCTAAATGAAAGAGCCAATCGCTGATTGCTAACTCACTGCGTCACTGCAGCGACCGTTAGGAGCGCCAGTTCCCATAGAAACCTGAGGCTGAACCGGCCGATGCGCAGTTCCAAGCACGTTGTAGCTGCGCATTGGCTGGTCTAGCTTGAAAAATAAGCTTTTTAAACGCTATTTGAGAAATAACATAAGAAATAACATTCATGGGGCAGTTCATTTCAGATTTTGTTGCTGATTTGAAATTTGTCATTTAATTGCAAGTTCACCAAGCCGTTTTTGAAATTTCAGAATTCCCCCATTCATTTAGATAGGACTTGGTCTTGGATGAGCTGCCGATATGGCCGCCGAGTGAACAGACTTTCCTTAAAAGGGACTTTGGTTTTCATTAAGACTATGAGTACCTCACTCCCCAACTTTACGTTTAGGATGGTACTTTGCAGGTGATGAGCAGTTCCTCCATACATGATGCTTGGAATTGAGTTTCATCAGACCAGAGAATTTTGTTTCTCACAGTCTGAGGGACTTCAGGTGCTGTTTTGTAAATTCCAAGAGTGTTTTCATGTATCGTCACTGCGGAGAGGATTGAGTCCTGCCACACTGCGACATAAAGCCCAGAGTTTTGCAGTGATGTTTGTCCTTCTGTAGGTTTCTCCTACCTTCACATATGATCATGGAGCTCAACTAGAGTGACCATCAGGTTTTTGGTAATCAGTGAAAACCCTTTTCCTTCAGTTGCTCAGTTTGGCCAGGAGGCAAGCTCTAGGAAGAATCCTGGTTGTTTCAAACTTTATGCTTCTGTAAACATTTAATGCAGTAGAAGTCTTCCCCAGATCTGTGACTTGATGCAGTCCTGTTTTTGAGCACCACATGGATTTTTTTTATTTATTTATTTATTTTATTTTTTATTTTACCTCAGGGCTTGGTTTTTGCTCTGATATGACCTTTTATTAAGATGTGTGTGCCTTTCTCTACTCAAAGTGTAGTAACCTCCAAAAGCAATATGAATGCTCCTGAGATAAATTTCAACTGTCCTGGGTAAGGGACATAATACTTGTTCAATGGAATCATTTAAAGTTTTATTTATAATAAATTTGCAAATATGTTAAAACCTGTTTTTTTTTTTTTTTTTTTTTTTTGCCATTATGGTGTATGTAGTGTAGATTAATGTGAAAAAAAGTAATTTAAAGCAGTTTAAAGGCAGCAATATAACAATATGTGAAAAAAATGCAGGGGTATGAATACTTTTGCAAGGCACTGTATAAACTAAGCATTACACCGTCGCAGCTGATTAGGGCAAAAACTTGGGTTAACATGAAGAAGATACCTTTTATCTTGGCCTGTAGTTAGGACACACTTTAGATATATTTTGGGTTGCCAAGGTGGGGGAAAGAAATCACTATTATTCACTTCTGGTCCTGGTGGCTAGACAAAATTACTGTAGAAACTTGATACTCATCCAAACACTTCTCACTGTCATTGTGCCCTCGCTCTGGACTCTGTTAACTAATTTCAACTCTCTTCTGTGCGTTATATCTTTTGCAGAGGGTTTTTGTGTAAACACTGGGCTACAGAAGTGCCTTATATCATGTGAAGAGGAGTGGAAAAGATGAAGGCCCATTTTGGCACTTATTCTGTACATCTTATAAATAAGTAATAACCATGGACATGTAGCGGTTAGTAGAGGTGGAAGCACATCAACCCCACCTCTGTTTGCGTTCTACATATTTCATAAGCTTAGGAGGGGGCTGTGGAATAAAAGGCGGCTATACAAGGGCCTGGTCTGTTCACTGTCATGGCAACGCTATTATTAATAATAGCAGTCCAAGTGTCCTCACCACTGACAAGGGTCTCTGTTGTTGTTTTTTTCCCCTTCTGGCTTCCTGGGGATGACAACAAAATTAGGCCCCTGTTGTAGCCATTACAGTCCAGCCTATGAGGACACTGAACAGGTCGAAGAGCGTTTGTCTTGGAAATTGTCCACGCTGCTTCCTTTACAGTGAGCAGGTCACCGCAGTCCTCAATGGCCTGACTGTGTTGAGCAGGCCTGCTAATGTTCCTCTATTGTCACATTCAATAAGTGGTGACTTCAGGTGAGATCTGTGTTGAATGTCTGATTAAATTCAAAGTGATGGTAGGCAAACTAATAAGGCATGGGTCAGTGTTAGAGTTTTAGATGAATGTTTTCATATCAGGATTCAAAGCATCAGAACCCTGCAGGAAAAAAAAAACAAAGTTACAGTCTTTCAATGCACTTTCAAGTCTGTCGCTTATTTTGACCACTTGTAATAATTGCAAACCTCTTGCTGCTTGTGTTGCAGTCAGTTTTGCCACAGCTGAGGTCATTCTGATCTTTAGTGTTGATTAAACATGCCAGGTTTTTTTCTGCCAGTGGCATTTGTGTGATCTTCCCATGCTGATATCTTATCAAGCTCCTGTTTGGTTATTCTTTGTTTTTGTAAATTATTTGTATTATTTTTGAGTACATATCCAAAACACAGACTCTCGGGCCTACAGTACCTGCTGGGACTGTTTCTTTATACTTTCATAGTAGTACTTCCAGCTTCAAGCCTTTGTAGATAGATGTTCATTTTAAATGTTAAATTTTAATCTCAATATTTAAGATGTTTTTTAAAGTATTTAAAGTATTTTTTTGATTTTTATATATTTTTAAGTATTATTAAGTATTTGTGTGAAATGGGCAGAGAGGTATTATTAAGCCTTTGAGTCAACTAAAGGCAAGTCTGTTCACTCAGTCACCACATAATGAAAGGGGAAAACAAGAGGAAATCCTCAAAACTCTCAGTCAGGATTACATTCCGATAACATCTTTCAAATTAGAAATAAAAACTTTCCACAATTCTGAAATCAACTGTGCTCATTTAATTGAAATCACACAAAGAAATATGATTTTCTGGCACAGGTTTGGCAGTAAACAGTTGGGGGGAGTTTAAAGTTTAAAGGGACAGTTCACCCAAAAATGAAAATTCTATTCTAACTATATTGAGTGTTAGAGTAAGTTAACACATCTCGTTCCCACAAGGTCGTCCATACATTTTTGTATTCCCATGTACGCTTTTAAAAAAGGTTCCAAAAGGGTGTTTTTGCAGTGACGCCATAGAAGAACCATTTTTGGTTCCCCAAAGAACCTTTTAGTGAACAGTTCCTAAAATAACCATTCTGAAGAACATTTAAAAAAATCTAAAGAACCTTTTTGACTATATAAAGAACCTTTTCTGCATTTGAAAGGTTCCATGGATGTTCAAGTTCTTCATGGAACCATTGATGCCAATAAAGAAGCTTTATTTTTAAGAGTGTACAGTTGAAGACAAAAGTTTACAGAATCTGCAAAATGTTAATTATTTGACCAAAATAAGAGGGATCATACAAAATGCATGTTATTTTTATTTACTACTGACCTGAGTAAGATATTTCACATAAAAGATGTTTACATATAGTCCACAAGAGAAAATAATAGTTGAATTTAAAAAAATGACCCGGTTCAAAAGTTTACATACACTTGATTCTTAATACTGTTGTTACCTGAATGATCCACAGATGTCTTTTTTTTGTTTAGTGATAGTTGTTCATGAGTCTTGTTTGTTCTGAACAGTTAAACTGCCCGCTGTTCTTCAGAAAAATCCTTCAGATCCTATAAATTCTTTGGTTTTTCAGCATTTTTGTGTATTTGAACCCTTTCCGACAATGACTGTATGATTTTGAGATCCATCTTTTCACACTGAGGACAACTGAGGGACTCATGTGCAACTATTACAGAAGGTTCAAACACTCACTTGTGCTTCAGAAGGAAACATGATGCATTAAGAGAAAACTTTTGAACAGAATGAAGATATGTACATTTTTCTTATTTTGTGTAAATATTGTATTTTGTTCATTTAGTACTAACATTCAGAAGCTACAGAAGATCTTCAAATTCTAAAAGTTTTCACCCCCCGGCTCTTAATGCATCGTTTCCTTCTGGAGCATCAGTGAGTGTTTGAACCTTTGTTGTATTCCTTTTGCTAAACTTTCTGTGTATTTGATGTTGTTTGCTTAAAATAAGGTAGGGTAGAAGTATATTACTTGTCAAGTTTTTGATATCATAAACGGTGGCTTTCCCTTTACCATACCAGCTGTAATCATTAAGGACACCCACTTAAATCATTGAGGAGCCACTGCGAAAAGCCAACCAGAAAGTGAAAAGCACTGATTCTGAGGATTCGTATGACATGGGTCCATTCTTAATGTGAGGGATGACAAGTCTAACTCCTTGGTTATAAATGTAAATGGATAAACTGTGTTCCAGTGAAAGGCTTTTGGATTCATTATGAATTATGAAACCTTCAGGACAGTTCCAGCTGGAGTTTTATTTAAGGGCAACCCACTGCTGACTTCTGGATTCCTTGACCCTTAAACCAAATATGTTTCTAAAATAATTTTAACTAATTGTGGTATTCACTTCAATTCACGTTTAGTGATAAATTAGACATTAGTAATCAGTCTAATATTAATGTGCTTTCTCAGTCACTTCTGCTTGACAAACCTAATGGCTTTTATGCTTTAATTAAACAGTCTAAATCAATGTAATAAAGTGCTCTTAATTTGTAATCTTTGCTCTCTTTTCACAGTTTTAAAATCCATTTTATTTTAGATTATATTTTATTTTTTTACATGAAGCAAATCGGCCTTATTTAATACTTGATTTTCACTAATTTCAAGTTATTTGTAATCTCACCAGCGTTGAACCATAACACAATAAAAGACATACAGTAAGTTGCAGGTTGTTAACTTACAATGTTTGTCAGAAGAATCTTCTTTCCCTTCTGTTCTCATTTTCTAAAGAGCCTCTGGTGTTCCCCGGCCCTACAATAACGTCTTCCTGTCTCTCTGTTGTGGTGAGTTTTTTTTTTTTTTTTTTTTTTTTTTTTTTTTGATAATCTCTTCTCAAAGGTTACTGTGTGTCTAAGGCTATCATTTAACTGCTCATCGTGTGGCATTTGCAGCCACTGGACTGTAATTACTACATTCTGTGACACAAGTTCATCTTAATTTTGAATAATTGGGCACTGAACCATAGAAAGAGCCCATGCCACCAATTGCTGTGCAGTTGTAAGGGGGGTTACTGAGTAATTTGAAGGTCTAAGAGTTAAATGGTACTAGAAGTTTATGCACTATCCATTTGTTTTTGTTATCTCAACAAGATATTACATATGGTTTATATAGGAGGCTTGCAACTATTTATTGATTCATTATTTTTATCTATCTATCTATCTATCATGTGGAAGGAGTTAATTATGATTTAAATGTATTCAATGACTTATTGGAATTCAAAATCCATTTGGCTCAAAAATAAAATTTTATGTAGGTTGGAATGGTCATGATTGTACTAATTATAAATACATTTTTTAGACAATCTTATGCTATCTTGCTATTTTGATGTAATGAAGTACTTGTCATTTTTCTCCATCTTTGTACTCCATTTCTGAAAATCAATAACATCTATGATAACCACAATTATGTAACAGTGCTGAGATACAAATGAAACAAACCAGTAACCACTGGATTCTGGTTGAAATTATGAGAAATTTAATAAAAGCTGACAAAATGATACTAACCACTGGCTTTGGATAAAAAGCTCTGCTAAATGCCAAATAACCACTTTGACATATTCACATTCATTATCTTCGTGGTAAGTTATCCAGTGTAATCATGCCTAGCCATAAGAGTCAAAGCATAAGTCTGCAGTGATCCTCACCACGCAATAACAACACCCTGTAATGAAATAAAACTGATAGGTTCGGGCTGAATGAGGGGATTGTGTGTGGTGGACTTTAACCTGACACTCTCTTTAGGAAAAACAATATTTATATAGCCCCATTTTTTATTTCTGTGTGAAGGGCCAGGGACTACAGCCCGCTATGGTGATTCAGTTGAAATGTCGAACAGTAAGCCATTGTTCTGCTTAAGAAAATAAAAAGCAGTCCTAATCACGTAGCATGAGCACTCATAATTGTGCTGTAAGTAGAGGCTTGATGTCTCCAGACTTTGCAGTGATATTAAAGATGTAGGGTGTATTGAGTCAGACAACCAGTTCAGTGGCCACCCATGGTTAGTCATTGTGGTCAGAGAAGGAGCCTCATTTTTACTGCTTTTCTTCTAACGTTTCAGCGAACGTAATGTCTCTTGGTAACCATTTTCTGCTTACGTTGCCTAGCCGTCGTCCCCATCTTTAACACAACTATGATATCAGGGGTGCAAACAAACTGCAACATGACATGTGAACATATGGTTCAGTTAAAGGTGAAAGTATTTTAACTCTTTATCTACACAGAAAATGTGTGAAAGTGTTTGCATTATATTCCAACATATACATGTAAAGAAATTACAGTATTTATACAAGAATAATATTTTTATAGCCCTATTTTATACAGCTGTGTGAAGGGACTATTTTATTTATGCTTTTTTAAAAAAAATATTTTTACTGATATAAAAATAAAAAAAATCCTGAAAATTTACAAGATCATTCAAGATCAGGGTTTCAGGGAATGATTTACAAGATCATTCAAAATCAGGGTTTCCGCTGGGTTAATGCCACACAAAGAGTGCCGTTTTTCCAAAAGTCAGCTTAGTTACAAATGTGATACTGATTTTATACAACAGTTTAATAAAAAAGAAGTTAAGTTTTAGATGCCATATTTCCTGTTTTTCCTCTATTTTGCCAACAAAAATCATTCCAGCCACAGCACTGTTTTGCGTCTCTGAGCAACATGACAGTGTTTTGTTCCTGAATGAATCAACCGTTTAAATGATTCGGTTCAATCGCAATGACTCACTTAATAGTGACTTACTCACACCAGCAGGCGGTTTTAATTTCATATGTAAAGTATCTTGTCATTTTTAAAATAATCAGTTTTCAATGTTTTATGTTTAAAAAATTAAAACATTATTTGTATCTGCATTTGTAACTGCAGGTTAAAGTTTTCCATGTCCCTTTGCTGCATTAAACAGTGTGTAAATGCCACTTCAGATGCAGCTTCTGTGTTTCCTCTGCACTGCAAAGATACATTTAGTTTTTACTGGTTTTATTTGCTTGGTCACAGCTCAAATGCAAGAATGCACACTTTTAGAAAAAAAAAAAATGCTTAAAGATAAAAATGCCCTTACAACTTGGAAGAGATTCATTTCTATCACTGCTGAACAGACCACATAGAATATGAAGAATATATAAGAAAAGAAGTCAGCTGTCCACGGTAGTCCTTAAGATATCAGCACAATAACACACTCAGCAAAATATTGTCTAATTATCATTATCGAAAAAACCCAGAAATTATTGAGATATATCAGTGTCGCCAATATTGCACAATCCTAATTTATGTTATTCAATATATATGACAATTTATTGATAATAATTGTTTAAATTAATATAAAAATGTATACTTTTGACTCATCCATTTTCTTTAAAATGGTTTAAAGGCTGAAATGTAAAGTTTATCATTTTATGAACTTTTTGTTTTTGTGAAAACTTATGTCTGAACTGTAAATGATGCATTTTACAGCAATTTTACAGTTTAATATGGTACTGTAGACAGTACTGTACCCCCCTCATATGGTATTAATTTATTTGTGCAGGTCTTAAAAAGTCTTAAATTTAAGTTTGAAAATCCTGCAGAAACCTGAAGATGTTCATGTCTTTCTTGTCTTAGTCGAAAAGTCGAAAGTATTTTCATGAGAGAATGTTTCTACTTTCTGGGCCTTGAACATACTGTCTATGCAGGGTCAGAAAGCTCTCAATTTCATCAAAAATATGCATATTTGTGTTTCGAAGATCAATAAAGGTCTTACGAGTTTGTAATGACAGAAGGGTGAGTAATTAGTGAACAAATTTTTTTTTTTTGGGTAAACTATTCTTTTAAGGTACTAAACATTTAATTTGTCTCTCATGTTGATTTGGATTTGTTTTAGATAGACATAATGTTATAGTGAATTGCAAAAGCCAGTCTGAAATCATAGTAGGCACCTTCATAGACCTACATCATTAGTAAGTGACTGACTGGGCAGCAGTGCCCAGGTTTCAGACACAGCCAACAATGTGGCTACATGTGAAAGGAATACTGTCTTCAGCTCCACACAAGTCACACAAGCCCAATTAAGCCCAATTAGAGAAATCCCTGGACTTCACTATAATGCCCTGTATTTTAAGGTAATGGGATGCAGAGAGAAAAATAAAAGCAGTTGGCAGTTGAAGAAGTAGAACAAAGTGAAGCAAAAGCTTCTAATGTATGAAACACATGGATTAGCGGTTATCAAGCGAGCGATGGGGAGATGTGGTTTTGTGTTTTCTCGGGGCTGACTTGGCTCCTAACTGAAGTGAGTCTTGTGGGAGGCCCAGGCTTCTTTTCTGCATGTGTAAATTGACAACTGTTTCAAAACGAGTAAACGTATAGTAACCTTGTCGAGAGAATTTATTTAGCTTAAGTAGACAGGTGCCGGGAGTAGTTTTCCACATTCATGGAAGTATTAAGAAAGCAAACATGCAATTTGACCCCTACAAATTTGACATCTGAGAGTTAATTTTAGACACATTTCTCTACAATATGGCTAATGTAAACCCCAGACCCAACCTGTAAAAACCGCACTCGCCAATCCTTCAGTCAAACAGGAATTCCCAGAGAGAAATAAAGCACAGACTCTACACAAATACTGTACATCTGCTGTGTCCTGCCATACAGAGTCCTTCTGTATTGCCAATTGCTCAATTCTAATGTTACAAAAGGCTGCAATATTTTCATACAGTGGAAAGATAATCTTACACTTGACTCCAAATATCGAGTCCTTATAACAGGCGCATTTGGGCCATGAATAATGCACGAGTATTCAAGCTCCTCTCTGGCCCTGAAAGGAAGTGCTTACTCCCTGCCTCAGTCACAGGATATCAGCAGCTAATTCATAATTCAGCAGGCTTGTGCACTTGCCACTGGCCGGTGGGCCTCTTGAAGGGCCTCTTTTGATTTCCTTCCCACACTTCTCAACCTCAGCTGGCTGCACGTGTCTCCCTCGGTTCACACGATTGGTGAGTCACAGATGTCTTTGTTAACCCTGCTGCAGTTGTGTATGTGTGTGCGGCTATGGAGAATGTTGCTGTTCTTCTATTGAAGATATCTTCGGTGTGAGAAACAAGAGCAAAAGTCAAATGTGTGTGAAAATATAAAGCCCTTGTCAAGATTATTTCCAAAGAAGATTGGCCTCATTCTTTAAGTCTTTCATTCAAATAGGGATGCACAGTATAACATTACCATATTGGTTATTAGAACTTTTAATTTTTTCATCATCTAATGCTCACATTAAGTTAATATTTAATACCTTTAATACCTGGACCAACAATGGATGCCAACAATCATTAGGATTTTAAGAAAAAATCATGTTCCATGAAGATATTTTGTACATTTCCTACCGTCAGTATATTAAAACTTTTGGATTTTTTGAATTTTTGATTAGTAATATGTATTGCTAAGAACTTCAATTGGACAACTTTAAAGGTGATTTTCTCAATATTTATCTATTTTTCTATCTATTTTATTTATCGATTTTTTTACCCTTTTCAAATAGTTGTATCTCAGCCAAATATTGTAACCTATCCTAACAAACCATACATCAATGGAAAGCTTATTTATTTATTATTTATAAAGTTCAATTGAAAAAAATTGACCCTTATGACTGGTTTTGTGGCCCAGGTTCGCATTTAGGGTGTGTTCACACTTGTCACGTTTGGTTTGATTAAAACAAACTCTGGTGCGATTGTTCTGTTAGTGCGGTTCATTTGAGTAAGTGTAAACGCTGCCATCCAAACCCTGGTGCGCACCAAACAAGCGGACCAAGACCGCTAAAAGGATGGGTCTCAGTGCACTTCCTAACGAACTCTGTTGCGGTTCGAATGAAATATGAACACGACATGGACCAAATACTTCTAAACTAACCAAAAACCGGAAGCAATGATGAAATGTGGTGCGACATGATTTCATGAAGGGAACAAGTGGTGTATCCAAAATGAAATGAGCAGAGGTGCAACAAGGAGGTAAAGTCATATTTATGAGCTCTTTGTGAGTTTGCATCATAAACTCACAATGAGCTTGTTTAGTCCAGCAGACGGCATTAGGTGCATTCGACTTAAAGTTTAAGTTGAATGCACCTTTTCCCTTTTTGGAATGTTTGATGTGTTGCGTCAAGAAATATACGTCACTCAACCCGACCAATCAGGTTGTGAACATATCACTATACCTTTAGGTTTGGTATATTTAGGTTCTCTGTAAAAAATGCCAGTGTGAACGCTAAGCGGATCAGGACCAAATGTATAATATTCCTTTTTGGTCCGGACCAAATGAACCAAACAAACCGAACTACAAGTATGAACACACCCTTAGATTTAGCTTTCTTAAAGTGTTACCTCCGTCATGAGTTCAGTCTGAATGAATGACAATTCACTTTCGATTCTGAATTGTTTGAGCAGATGTTCATACAACAGAACTGTCAAAACCTTAAAAAAAGCTTATTTACAGGGTGACCTACTTTTATCACACTTGCACTCATGCAGTGCTATGTAATGGTACAGGATGAATACATTGAGCTCAACATTCTTCTCTGAGTGCTGGTCTCCATGCCTGAGACACTGGTCTTCTGGGATGTAATGGGACACAGGCATTTGTCAAAAACCTCTTCCTGTTGTATTAGTTGCAAAGCAATGGATCTGCTTTGGCTTACATCCAAAGGAATGAGTCACTGCTTTCTGTAGCATGAAGGTCCAGGGCCCATTGAGGTTATGCTATATGGAGAATGTGTGTGATGTAATCCCATTAATGAACTGTATGCACTGTGTATAACTTACATAATAGTTTTAGTTTGTAGTTTATAATGATGGAAAGTGGGTAAAGAACGATTATTATACAATAAAACTGTGAAGCATTTTTATATTTGCAGTCAACCAAGAAATAGGGACAGAATTTAGAAGCAAAATGCCTTTGTGAGCTTGAGGTTTGGGTCATCTGATCCTTACTGTGTTTCAACTAGAAACCCATGAGAGAGTTGACTAGAAAGTGCTCTTGCTGTGCTGAAGGCATGGAGTGGAGCATGATGGGTTACCAGATGTTATTGAGGACAGAGTAGATCTAGCTGTCTGAGAGATGGCACATCCACATCCTCCCACCTCTACCCCCCATCTCCCATGTTCATTCATGGCTCATTTACAACACGTTCTGGGGTGGACATCTGCCACAACAAGTATCTCATAGCTACGGTAGTTTTGTACTTCTATACTCACACCAGATCCCACTCACATTCATACAACTAATACATATATATTTTTGCATTTTTCTCATCATTCTAAAAAGGAAACATATTTCTAGGTTTGGTTTAGAATTAGGTTATAGTATTTATAGTCAGAATCTACATAATGTTAATTATTTCACCAAAATAATAAGGGATCATACAAAATGCATGTTATTGTTTGATTAGTACTGACCTAGATATTTCACATAAAATGTTTACATATAGTCCACAAGAGTAAATAATAGTTGAATTTATAAAAATGTCCCCATTTGAAAGTTTACATCCCCTTGATTCTTAATACTGTGTTCTTACCTGAATGATCCACAGCTGTTTTTTGATTTGAAAACAAAACAAAATGGTTTTCCAGCATTTATTTTGTATTTGAGAACTTTCTAACAATGGCTGTATGATTTTGAGATCCATCTTTTCACACTGAGGACAACTGAGAGACTCACATGCAAGGGGAATGAAAACTTTTGAACAGAATGAAGATGTGTGCATTTTCTTTAGTTTGCCTAAATATCGTATGTTTTTCATTTAATACTGCCCTTCAGAAGCTACAGAAGATAGTTGCTTGTTTCCCAGAAGACAAAAGAAGTACAATTTACCGATCTTCAAATGCAAAAAAGTTTTCACCCCCCAGCTCTTATTGCATGTTTTTTTTTTCTTCTAGAGCATTAGTGGAAAGAATGTAAAAAGAGTAGTCTGTTAATTACTTTGTTAATGTTAAAATATGTAAGTAATGTTTATTTAACCAAGTTAATGTGACTGAGACATTAATTTACTTTTAATTAAAAAAATATATATACTGAAAAGATTTCAGAATACCACAATAATAATACAGTATAAAAATCATTATGTCCATAAAATATGGAAAACTAATTGTGTGCGTGTGTAGTTGCCTCAGCGCCGTCACAAGGCTATCTATTGAAATGTGACCCGAGGGATTGCTTAATTAGAATCTTCACAGGTTCCTGGCTGATTTGTACTGACACTGTCTGACACTGCGCTTTGCTCAACCATTTGATAAGATGCGAGTTCAGTGTTGTAAGTAAACATTTATTTATTTTTTACTTTAACCCGTATTTTCTAATTAGTTCTAATTTTTAATGATTACAGTAATATGTAGTTGGCATTCCACAAAGCATAATGTTTCATCTGTTATTTGAAGATAACTCATAACTTTGCTTTCTGCTGTAATGTCAACCACTTCTTGATTTCTGTGCACGGGTCAAACACTCAAACGCATAAGAGCGGATGAGTCTGGGCATTTCGACTGATGTGTTTTGCGGAGAGCTCAGGCCTTCAGGTAGACACAATTATGCCTGATTGCACTCTCTGTCTCAGTGGTGGACATTAGTAAATGTGCCATTTATTCATACGGCCATCGAGTGCAGGCTTTTTGACATTACCAAGGCCTTTTTCACCACAGGGTGGAAGACTAGAGATTAAATGATAGGTCACTTGTCTAAATAGGGTGGTCAGGGACACATTATGGTTGGGGAATGCATGACCATGTACTGTATAATTCTGTGGCTTGTATAATGCATTGTGAAAATTGTCCAACTGTTTCTACCTGAACCAACCCTTAGAAATGACTTTGATTGGTGTAACCTAGAGTAGGTTTATTCAGTCATGCCATTCAGTATTTCCAGTTTCTGAATTTCATTGTTTGCTTCATTCTGCTCGTCTATGTTTGCACTTTCACCAGTTTTCGCATTAGTGGTGGGGATTTTTAAGTTACATCAATAGACCAGTCGGTGGCGATATGTGACCGATATGTGACCTTGGACCACAAAATGAGTCATAAGGGTCATTTTTTAAAAACTGAGATTTATACATCATCTGAAAGCTGGATAAATAAGCTTTCCATTGATGTATGGCCGGAATGCAATAGAAAATCTAGAATCTGAAAGTGCAAAAATATCTATATATTGAGAAAGTTGTCTTAGAAGTTGTCAAAATGTCATCTTAGCAATGCATATTACTAATCAAAAATTAGGTTTTTATATATTTAAGGTAGGAGATATACAAAATATCTTCATGGAACATGATCTTTACTTAATATCCTAATGATTTTTGGCATAAAAGAAAAATCAATCATTTTGATTATGCATTGTATTTTTGGTTCAGGGTCACATATGTTATTGAATACATTCACTTAGATGATTCGTCCAAACACTCTAAATTATTCAGGAATAAACAACTGACTCTTTATGAGTAAGTCACTGAATCATCCACTTAACCAATTTTTTCAAAAAACACTAATTTATTCACTGATTTAAAGAACAAAAGACCATTATTTTGTGTTAAGTGAAGATGCACAACAGTCAATTCCACTTTGGCTTTGTAAGTTGCTTTACATTTTACCTTTAGCACTGTGACTAGGCGTCACGTTTACCACATTTTCTGTGTGTTATATCGCCATGTCTACTTCCTGTTGTCTTTTCAGAGCCTTTTGAAAATGAAAGATCAAAGAATGTGTTATTGAAGCAGGAAATATATAAACCACCAGCGCACACCTTTTTTTAAAATTTTTTTAATTAAAACAGAAATCAAAAGCAGTTGAAGAATAGGCTTATTTTCTCGGGAGCGTTTAGCTGACTTAAGCTCCTTCAAGTTGGAGAGATCTTCATTCTGTTGGCATGTGGCCACTGTTGTTTTCTACTTTACTGGCAGTGTATCCCACCCCTCCCTTTTTTGCAAGGATCAAATCAGCCTTGTAAAGGAGGGGAAAGAAATGTTTATGTTGTTGATTTAATTGTCATGCTAATTTGGGTGATTGAAGTGATTAAATATTTGCAACGAGGCTTTGAAAGGAAGCATGCAGTTACCAAGGAGACCCTCCCATTCAAACACTGTCTTGTCAGTCACAATAAAACTCCATCTCCAACCCGAAGAGAAAGGTCTTCATTCTCTCAAAGCCTACAAGGATTTACCAACTGCTCGTGAGTAGGAGGATGTGCCGGGTGTATTCGCATTTTATGGAGATGAACAATTCTACATGCTTTAAGGACTGTATAGTGCAACAAAAATTAATTTATCCTTTGCCTCTAGGCTAGTGCTTCGCTTTAGGTCGAGCACAATTGCTTCAAAATATTGATAGACAGATTTAAACAAAACTGCTAGTCTGCGCATACTCACATGTGGCTACCATGTGAGAAATGACTGTCAAATATATATTTATTTTTTATTTTTTTACCCTAGATTTTGTCTATTTTGAGTCTGTTTACAGCCTGAAAAGCTCCTAAAAAAGTGAACCATCTTAAAAGTAACTTGTGTTTTTGAACCCAAGCTTCATCCAGTGATCGTACCGGCGATTAAGGAAGGCCAGCCAAGGTTTTATCCTCTTGTGTAAGATAATTGCAACTTAATTGTGATGTGTTTGTCATGACAGACACGGGTGTGAAAGAGGAACCAAGGGCAGGGTGAGAGATTGAGCCCTGACTAAGAGACACAGAGCACCCTGGGGTTGACGTAATGGTCTGCTTTTATTTGTGTCTCCCTCAGCGATGACAGAGTTCACCCTGACCATTGACCAACAAGTACATGCTGCTGTTGTCCTCTGTACAAAGACTTCCAGGACGAAACCCAGGTAAGACTGCATAACCAGTGGGCATCCGTTCAAAAATATGGAGGTCAGCCTGAGTCATTTTAAAGATGCAGTAAATAAAAAAAATTATGCCATCCGTGTTGACAGTTAAAAATGAATTTATAAGGTTAGTTCACACAAAAATAAAAAATGTTGCCATTGCATACCCTGCATAGACAGCAACAGAACTACCACATTTAAGGTCCAGAAAGGTAGTAAGGACACCATTAAATGACATCAGTGGTTCAGCCGTAATATTATGAATCTACGAGAATACTTTTTGTGTGCAAACAAAACTAAAATAATTTGATTTAACAATTTCTTCTATCAAAGGGTTCAGTTTTGAAATTTAAGGTTTAAAAAAAACTTGAAAATAGCAATATTCCTGAAGAGGTACTTGAAAAGTGCTTCAATTATTGAAAGACAATGTATCTCTGAAACACTGACAACAAAATTTGCGCAGTTCAAAAAACATCATACCCTTTTCGCTTATTTCAGTTAATGTCAGAAAACAGTTGAGCTAAGCAAGTAGTAGTACTGACAGTGTCACATAAACATGGCTGAAGATGCAAAAAGAGAAACAGATGAACCAAATCAATTGGGTCTTTTACACTGGAAATGCTGGAATTAAAAGAGTAATTAATTTTCGAATTTCAACATCAGATTTTAAAAAGCATGTAGTGATGGGTGAACTGGAGCTTTTGGAAATTCCGAATCAATTACACCTTTGCGGCACAAAATAATTCACTTTTTTTTTTTTTAAAGCACTCCAATCGAATTGCGAATCATTTGTTTTAGATCTGGACTTCAAATTGCGTATTGTTAATTATTTGGTTTAGATTGGAACTTTGCGTGTCGCAAATCATTTGATTCAGGTCAGGACTTTAGAATGCGTATCGGAAATTATTTGATTTAGATTGGAACTTTGTGTATCGCAAATCATTTGATTCAGGTTGTTACCTCGAAGTGCGCATCATGAATCATTTGATTTCGATCGGAACATGATGTGAATCATTTAGCGAATTGAATGATTCAAATCAAATGATTTGTGATACACAATGAAGTCCCGATCTAAATTAAATTCAGAGTGGGTTTGCAAATCTTTTGATCTGAATCAGAACTTTAGAGCGCAGATCACGAATCATTTGATTCAGATCGGGACTTTGGTGTGGGTGCAGGATTTCTCTAATCTTTTTTGTCTTAAACAATATAAAACATTAAAACATTAATGCAGAACTGTTATGAAAAAAAGTATGCACAAATACAGATCTCTTAAGAAAATTAACACGGGAAAAGTGTAGTATACTTTGTTAACTGCATGTGCTTTATTGTTGCTATGTATATACTTTGTATTTATTTGTGATGCGATCTAGGAAAACTGAACACATGGTGAAAGTTTACCTTTTTTATGTTTCGATACCATGAAAGCTGGGTTCAGACGGTTTCCAAATCTGTTTTTATTTTGTCCATAGCTTGAACGTAACAAAAGTTATGGATATCTGAAGTTGGCTGATAACTACAATTTTCAGGAATGGAATTTTGAGAAAAACGGGTTTAAAGTGAGACGACTTTCACTTTCACTTCACGGGTTTAATGAGAGCTTGTCAGGAGCGCTATACTGCATCATTACACAAACAGACTAATGTCTGTTTTCCATTGTTTATCATAGGCATCTCCGAACTTTTAATCACCCCTTGTATGTTTAAATAGCATGAATAATGTACCTTGTAGTTGTATTTTACATGTAGAAAAGCGAGCTCAGCTCAGTCTGTTTATATAACAGGCACGTCGTAGGCGCTAGCTTAGAGGCTAGCCAAAGCTAGCAAATGTCAATCATACTTCGGTGGTGGTGTGGGATGTCCAAGCGCTCTCCGAAGCTCTGTCGCTTTTCGTTTATCTCTGCGTGCTTGCGACTTAGGTTCCTGCCGAGCACGTTTTTTTTTGGAGTTCACCAGACCACGTTGATAATTTACTGAACAAAACCACATGGTCTTGAGTAAGTAAAATGAGCATTGATGCAATGTTTTGGTTTTTGAAGACATAGCCTGCATGACGTAAGTTTTTAAAAGCTGTTTTAATGTTATTCCTTGATAAACATTCCTGTTGTTTTTGATTTGTGTTTTAATATGTTGGCTAACATTATATGAAGGTGAAGAATTCTGTCTTCTGTCAGAAATTCTGTCTATTTGAATAAATAAGCTACGCATTGGATGATGTTGCGTGTATGCTCTTCTCTTTTTTCCTTTTTAACGACCGCCTAAAATTAAATGATGATAACGCGAAGCAAGTGGAATTCATTGAGGGATTTAACAGTGTGATTTATAGATAAGTATTTCAAAAGTAGCCTATAATATACACGCACACACATTTTTTTTTTTCTTTTGAGGGTATCTTGCTTTTTGACTAGTTGACTAGTCGGATACAAAACTTTCATTTAAACCACTTTCAAATTAGTCATTGCGCACATCCCTAATTTGAACCAGAATATACAAACAGTGAACTAAGAGAGATGGACACTCTACGTTCAAACACACAGCAAGAAAATGTTGAACAGTCATTATTTTTGTGTTCTTTTTGCACATAACATTGTGATTGAACCACTGATGTCACATGGTTTATTTTAATGATGTCCTTACTATCTTTCTGGGCTGTTTGAACATTTGTTGCAGTCTGTGCAGAGTCAGAAAGCTCTTGTATTTCATCAAAAATATCGTAATTTGTGTTTCAAAGATGAACGAAGGTTCATTATTTACTGTACTCATTCTCATGCCATTCCGAAACTGTATGACTTTCTTTATGAGAAAATGATGGCAGAATTTTTATTTTGACTTTCATACCCCTGAGAACTGAAACAAGAGCATGACCCCACGAATCGCAAGGTGCAGCCTTTGTCAACTCTTGCAAACATAGAAAAACAGTGTCTCGCCGTGTCTCTTACCAAAAGAAAGAGGCCTTCAGAATGTGCCAGATTTCCGGCGAATATTACCCTTGTTCTGTCAGCCACTTTGGAAATAGCGAGAGACAGGGTCCTTAAAAACATCTTTCTCTCACATGGACACGAGGCACAATTATCTCTGCGCCTGCTTCAGCCAAGATCTACCAGTCACATTGAGTGGGAGTGTCAGGCTGTGGGCGGCGTGCCACCGGAAGGTCAGAGAGCCCATCTTGAAGCCAGATATCTCTATAGCTGCTGCGTGTGCTTTTCAGCACAGCTAGAACAAGAGATTCCTGACCATCTGCCTTAGCGAGGGATACATCGGTTTCCTGCTAAGGTGCCAAAATCTGTCATACCGACACAGACTCGCAGCAGCTGTTGCGGGAACTTGCCATTTCTTACGTTATAGAGGCGGCATACTATATTCTGACATGAAATGGCATACATGTAAAAGAGACGTAAACGCAAAAGAGTGTGGTTAACACCTAATCGACAAAGCAACAATTATCTCACTGTCTTTTAAATCTTCAAAGCTGTCTACACAGCACATAGTGAGATGGCGACGCTGGGTGCAGACAGGTTTGTTGATTATAATGGGAGTGATGTCGTTTTTTTAAAAAAAAAAAACACTACCATTCAAAAGGAAATGCTTTTATTCAGCTAAGATGTATTCAATTAAGCAAAAGTGAGAGTTAAAGGATTAGTTCACTTTCAGAACAAAAATTTACAAATAATGTACTCACCCCCTTGTCATCTAAGATGTTCATGTCTTTCTTTCTTCATTCGTAAAGAAATTGTAGGGCGATTTTGAAGTTTGGGAAGAAAACAAGATGGGAGTTTTTAGACATACCCTAAATGTATTGACCCAGATCACAGAGACTACGCATGCGCATCGCAGAGACGCGACAAGTCAAGCATTTGCGGTTAAAAGGTATATAAATTGTCAATGTATTTCGAAAAATAACCAATTGTTTCGCTAGATAAGACCCTTCTTCCTCGACTGGGATTGTTTAGAGCCCTTTGAAGCTGGATTTAAACTGCGTTTTGGAAGTTCAAACTTTGAGGCACCATTCATATCCATTATTTGAAGAGAAATCCTGAAATGTTTTCCTCAAAAAAACATAATTTCTTTACGACTGAAGAAAGAAAGACATGAATATCTTGGATGACAAGGGGGTGAGTACATTATCTGTACATTTTTGTTCTGGAAATGAACTAATCCTTTAAGACATTTATGTTACAAACGATTTAGATTTTAAATGCTGTTCTATGGAACTTTTCATTAAATAAAAATCTTGGGAAAAAAGTATCACAGTTTCCACGAAAATATTAAGCAGCATGACTATATTCAGCATTGCTAATATTTAAAAATGTTTTCTTGAAAACCAAATCAGCATATTGGAATGATTTCTGAATGATCATGTGACACTGAAGACTGGAGTGATGGTTAGTTGAAATGCAGTTTTGTCATCACGTGAATAAATTACATTTTAAAATATATTAAAATGGAAAACAGTTGTTTTATTTGTATTTTATATTTGTTTTTTTTTATCAAATAAATGCAGCTGTGGTGAACGTAGGAGACGTCTTTAAAATAATAAACAACAACAAAAAAAGAAATCTGAATGGTAGTGTATATGCAGATAATAGCATACATTTTTTCCAAAGATGTATGAGGTAGAACATCAACTAAAATAGCCAATTCTAATTCCACAGGTGTTGGATATGAATCCAACTTGGTCAGACACAAATTAAGCCCTAGTTATGTTTCTTTGTAACTTGAGTATGTAACAATGTTTCCGATTCATATTACGCTTTCCCTCTGATCTCTGAAAGGTGCTTCATCATTCATTGGGGACACTAAGCTAACAGTTACGGCGGGAGTTAGTTGTATTATTATCTCTTGGGATTTTTCAGCTTTGTGCATAAGCATACCTGCGTACCAAGTCCATCTGTTGCAGTGTCCCACTGGACTTGACACAGGGCAGCGCTTCAGTGCTATGATTTCAAAATGGATGGTGAATTTGTAGGATTAAAATGTTGCCGCTTTTGATGCATGGTGTGGTGCAAAGTGGGTTATACCCCTTGGAAGGAGAATGCCATCATAATTTTCCTTGCGGTAGTTAAGGGACAGACTGGTAATGTTGGGAATTTTACATTTGCATTTGTGCATTTGGTAGACACTTTCATCTAAAGCAGCTTACCCTGCATTCAAGGTATGCATTTTAATGGTTACTTCATTCCCTGGGAATCAAACCCATTACCTTGATGTTGCTAGTAACATGCTCTACAGTTTGAGCTATGGGAATATTTATTATATGAATTTTATTGATTTTATTTGAAGAGTTCAGATGCAAAAGCCTCTAAATCCATCTGACATCTTTTAAAAATGCATTTTTATCAAGCTCCAATGTATAGGTTTCTACCATATATACAGTGGGTACGGAAAGTATTCAGGCCCCCTTAAAATTTTCACTCTTTGTTATATTGCAGCCATTTGCTAAAATCATTTAAGTTCATTTTTTTCCTCATACACACAGCACCCCATATTGACAGAAAAACACAGAATTGTTTACATTTTTGCAGATTTATTTAAAAAGAAAAACTGAAATATCACATGGTCCTAAGTATTCAGACCCTTTGCTCAGTGTTTAATAGAAGCACCCTTTTGATCTAATACAGCCATGAGTCTTTTTGGGAAAGATGCAACAAGTTTTTCACACCTGGATTTGGGGATCCTCTGCCCTTCCTCCTTGCAGATCCTCTCCAGTTCTGTCAGGTTGGATGGTAAACGTTGGTGGACAGCCATTTTCAGGTCACTCCAGAGATGCTCAATTGCTCAATGTAAGTCAGGGCTCTGGCTGGGCCATTCAAGAACAGTCACAGAGTTGTTGTGAAGCCACTCCTTCATTATTTTAGCTGTGTGCTTAGGGTCATTGTCTTGTTGGAAGGTGAACCTGAGGTCCTGAGCACTCTGGAGAAGGTTTTCGTCCAGGATATCCCTGTACGTGGCCGCATTCATCTTTCCCTCGATTGCAACCAGTCGTCCTGTCCCTGAAGCTGAAAAACACCCCCACAGCATGATGCTGCCACCACCATGCTTCACTGTATTGGACAGCTGATGAGCAGTGCCTGGTTTTCTCCACACACACCGCTTAGAATTAAGGCCAAAAAGTTCTATCTTGGTCTCATCAGACCAGAGAATCTTATTTCTCACCATCTTGGAGTCCTTCATGCGGCCTTTCATGTGTCTTGCAGTGAGGAAAGGCTTCCGTCGGGCCGCTCTGCCATAAAGCCCTGACTGGTGGAGGGCTGCAGTGATGGTTGACATTTTACAACTTTCTCCCATCTCCCGACTGCATCTCTGGAGCTCAGCCACAGTGATCTTTGGGTTCTTCTTTACCTCTCTCACCAAGGCTCTTCTCCCCCGATAGCTCAGTTTGGCCGGACGGCCAGCTCTAGGAAGGGTTCTGGTCATCCCAAACGTCTTCCAATTAAGGATTATGGAGGCCACTGTGCTCTTAGGAACCTTAAGTGCAGCAGAAATTTTTTTTGTAACCTTGGCCAGATCTGTGCCTTGCCACAATTCTGTCTCTGAGCTCTTCAGGCAGTTCCTTTGACCTCATGATTCTCATTTGCTCTGACTTGCACTGTGAGCTGTAAGGTCTTATATAGACAGGTGTGTGGCTTTCCTAATCAAGTCCAATCAGTATAATCAAACACAGCTGGACTCAAATGAAGGTGTAGAACCATCTCAAGGATGATCAGAAGAAATGGACAGCACCTGAGTTAAATATATGAGTGTCACAGCAAAGGGTCTGAATACTTAGGACCATGTGATATTTCAGTTTTTCTTTTTTAATAAATCTGCAAAAATGTCAACAATTCTGTGTTTTTCTGCCAATATGGGGAGAGTTATAAAGCATTTTCGACAGTTTCCGAGTTTATCTAAATCAGTTATTGAACTGCAAGTCATTTATTTCATCACGTCTTACTCCTTCTTTAGGAACTAATAATTGTTATATTCCACATACTGGTTTAATTGTTTGTTTTAATCATAAAAAAGCATGTCTAATCAACTGAATTCATAAAACATTAACAATTTAATTAATGTTAATTAATATATTTATTCCACATTCTGTTTTATAATTTAATGCAAATTTATCATCAGAAACTGTGCTAATCAAATAAATTCTTAAACTGTCAATAATATAATCAATCTTGTAAATTGTACTTAAAATTATAATACAGTTCCTTTACAATAACCAACGCATTGTATGTCAAAGAAAGTGTTTCACAATAGAAGTTTGCTGTTTGAATTCAAATTGAAATAAATATCAGTTTGATTAATTGTACAGCCCTATTTTTGAATGATTATTAGTCGTTTTCTTGGTTCTTCATCTGTGAACTTCAAACAGGTAAGTGTCAGGTTTTGGGACTCTTTTGTTGTGTTTTCTGTTGGTTTAGTCCTGTGTATTTGGTTTAGTCCTGTCTGTATTTTGGTTTAGTCCAGTCTGTATTTGGTTTAGTCCTGTCCTTATTTGGTCATGTTCCTGTCTCCACCCCTCATTATCTCATTATCAGTTTAGTGCCTTCACCTGTCTGCCTCATTATCCACCCTATTTAAGTTTCCTGTGATCATTGTTTGATTGTCTGGTCTCGTCGTTGGTTGCGTGTCTCCATGCCTGTCTCTTTGCTCGTCTCCTTGCCTGTCTCCCTGTGGATTATTATTGTGGATTCGTCGTTGTGTGCGCGTCTCCTTGCCTGTCTCCTTTGTGGATTGTTTGTGGATTTTGTTTATTGAAAGACTTGTTTTGTTCCTGAGCTCGACCTCGTACTCCTTGTTTGTCCTCCCATACACGCAACCTGACAGTAGGGAAGGGGGATCTCATTTTCTCCTCCAACTTCAAAATCATTCGACATTGTTTCACCTTTTTTTTTTGTAAAGGGCGTTTAGCTTTCTTTGCACGTTTGCTTTGTAAACGCTGGGATGGTACTTCCGTCTACATTTCCAACATGTCTACATAATGTGTGAAGTCGAGCTAGTTAAAGATGAGCATCTGCGATTAAAAAGTATATGAATTAGTATTTATTTATTTATTTATTTATTTTTTTTTAAGAAAATGACCTATCGTTTTGCTAGATAGGACTCTTATTTCTTGGCTGGGATCATGTAGAGCCCTTTAAAGCTGGATTGAAACTGCAATTTGGACCTTCAACCTGTTGGTTCCCATTAAAGTCCACTATATGGAGAAAAATCGTGGAATGTTGTTGTGTTTTTTTTTTTTTTTTTTTTTTTTTTTTTTAACTAATCCTTTAATCATTCAGAACCATGCTGGATATCAATGTTGCATGACAATGTCATCTGATACCATCACTCAACCATAGTATTTCCACAATACCTTTTTGTGAGAGGTCGTAATTAAAAAGAAAGTCCCAATACACCTTGATTTCCTTTTCTCTCTGGCTTGGAAAATTTAGCGGCTCCCCTACGAGCTTCTTTCCCGTTCACCACAAGCAAAGTCAGAAAGACACTGTAAAGCCACTGTAGCCAGCCTGAATAGCTGATTACACATTTTCAAGACAGCAATGATGATGATTACTGTACAAGCGCTCCTTAGGAGACCGGTCCCACGTGCAAATGTGGCAGAGAGCATGTTTCTCCCCTGCCACTTCCTAGAAGCTCTTTCCAGGTGGGGTTTGACAGGACCCCTCCGATTCGGTGGCTGGGGCGTATACCGAGATGACACCAATGACTCTCCCTCTCCCTGTTCCCTGCGGGCTCGGGACAGAATCTTCATTGTGTGCCTGGTGGGATTTGACACGCACCTCTTTGAGACCCCTGGTCCCCCAGAGACAGCGGCACAGCAGATAATACATACATCTCAATTTGCTCTCTGCTAATAACACAGGCGTCCTTTTAACTCCTGAGAGACGTGTTGATAACCGCCAGGGTTCAACCGAGTGTGGCCAGGCGGGGAGCAGTTAAGAGCAGGGTAGGAGTACAGATGGGCTGAACTTGCTCATATACAGCTTTTATCTCCATAGAAGAGTCGAGAGAGAGTTTTGGCCTAGTTTTTGTGTGGATGATGTCTTGAATAATTAGGTAATTTAGTTGTATTAGCAACCAGCTGTTCTATGTTGCACTGTGCTGCCTCAAAGCTGTTACTGTAACTAGTGCACTTGTCGATATGTCACAGGCCTCCTTCCTGTGGAGTGGACGTTTAGATCAATTAAATGGGTCATATTATATGCTAATGTTTTTCTTTCTTCATTTATGATGTTACCCAAAGATTCTTGGACCAATAACAGTCATCATTAAATAAATTAAATAGGCTTTTTTCCCCCATTACATGCTTTTGAGACTTCTATATAAACTGTCTTTATTCTTTAGCCATTTCTGTCAGATTTATTGTCAGGTCTAATATACTTTGTGATGTCTCATCAGAGATGAAAAGTGTCTCATAAATTAAGGTAAAACCGGATCAGGGACTTTGTTCTGTGTCACGCTTATTTCTTTATGACTGTTGGTAAATTTGTACTTATTTTATTGTTTTGTTGAAATTATTGTATTTATGGAGGGAATCTGTGCATTTTACATTCATTAGTGAGAATTAGCAAGCCTTTAACCTGAGGCAAATGCCACAATGAATAGTATTTGCCCTAAATTAAGTCTCATTTTAATCAAACTGTCTAATTCCTTTAGGTGTAGATCTTGAAATATGGTGAACTCATTAAATATTTTTTATTTATTTAGTGTTATTATTGTTATTATTATTATTATTATTATTATTAATTAACGTGGTACTGTTACAGACAAAGATATCCAACATTTAAAATAAATTTAATAAAAACAAATCACTTAAAATTGCATTCTAAGTATACTTTAAATACATTAACATATTTATTGACATATCACTTATTTAAGACTTACTGATATAAAATTATAATTAAACTTTATTTGGAGCATTTCTGTATTGCACAATGTACATTTCTTAATATTATGCCTACAGTGTTTTAATATCACTATTATTAAGGATTGTATGATCTATATATAATTTCAGTCTTTAAATGCAAGGTATTATAAGTTTATCTGAAGTATACTTGCAATAGCTCCACTTTAGCACTTTATCAAATATACATCACCATATGTTTCCTTGAACCTCATCACTACTTCTGCACAATTAAAGTGCATTAAGCACAAAATTGTTTTTTCCAGTTTAGCAGGCTTTAGGTATAAAAGTTTAGCATACTAAAAGTACAATTGCAGGGTATTTTTATTAAACACATAAATATGTAAATGTATTTGTGGTATACTTGGCACAAAATAAATGTATTTCAAATAATAATAATAATAATAAAAAAAATACTAAGGTATATATACTGATTGCTCACATTTTCATGATCTGGTATTGACACTAATGACTTGTTCACATCAAGGATAATAACAATAAAGGTATTGTTTAAAAATATGTCTATGTTTATAGAATTAATGGTAGCACTTTTTTCCAGTCCTGTTACTCATATACAAACCATGTACTTATGTAATAAATAAGTACTAACCCTAAACCTACTTCTAAACCTAACCCTATCCTGTGTAGTTAGCTTATATTACCAGTGCTTTGTGGGTAGGTACACTGTAAGCACATGTAAGTGCACGTACTGTAAAATAAAGTGCATTTAAATAAACTTCATAGTATTAAAGGAAAAAAAAGAGCTTAACCTTCTTTGAGACTTGCTGGGAAATAGCTGCAGTTCATCGAAAACTCAAAAGAGTTTAAGAATTTAAGTTGCAGATTATTTCATGTTAGACATTTGATTACTGCTTAATTATTTTTTTTATTATGTTGGGCCTGTGGCACAGAAGCATATCCGGAAGTCAGATCCAGCCAAAATATTCCGCTGTTTATTTTTGCACATATTCTCACAGTGGAGTGGGCATTTTTCCTGCGACCTAAAATGTTTTTCTTTTCTTCCCTTTTTTCTGAAGCAGCGAAGAGTCAGAAGGTCACTCTGTGAGGTAGCACATTCATCGTTGCTCAGAGGACTGGCATTTTCCCATGTAAACGCTCGCGAGTTGAAAAGGTCACAATACTGCCTCTGAGATGTGTATTCACAAAGGAATGGCAACATGGATGCATGTACACCAGTAATTTCCTACACATGTACTGGGATGCTGACAAGAGCAACACATGCTTATACGGTAGTTTCTACACATGGCATTTTGTCGAGTATAATGACCTCTCAAAGGCATTGAAGAGCCTGTTTTGCTGTTCACAAGTCTCTCATGAACAGAATAAAGCTCGTTGAGGGGACTTGCCAACTTGATGAAGAAAACTTACCTGTGGGAACTTTTTTACAAGACGCGAAATACGCAGTTTCATGATACATTCAATGAAAAATGTCCACTGAGTGGAGCTAAAAGAGTGTTCATTTTTTTCCCTGGAACAGATGCATATACATATAGTAGTTTTTATGTGGTGTTGGTTTTGTACGTATTACCGCAGTTCTGACCAGAAATGTTCGTTGAGTGGCGCTATAACTCAAATGCTCCGTGAGATTTTAAAATAATGTACCATCTGATTCTGCAGTACACCTAAAGCTACCCGATAGTATGAACAAAAGTGAATACGACATAAAACCGCAATTGAAAGCATGCCGTTTTACAGATGAAGTCAAAAGTTTACATCCCCCCCTTTCAGAATCTGCAAAATAAGAGGTATAATATAAAATGCATATTTTTATTTAATACTGACCTGAATAAGATATTTTACATAAAATATGTTTACATATAGTCCACAAGAGAAAATGATAGTTAATTTTAGAAAAATGACACGTTCAAAAGTTTACATCCCCTTGATTCTTAATACTGTGAATGATCCACAGCTGTGTTTTTTTGTTCAGTGATAGTTGTTCATAAGTCCCTTGTTTGTCCTGAACAGTTAAACTGCCTGCTGTTCTTCAGAAAAATCTTCAGGTCCCATAAATTCTTTGGTTTTCCAGCATTTTTGTGTATTTGAACACTTTTCAACAAGGATTGTATGATTTTGAGATCCATCTTTTCACACTGAGGACAACTGAGAAACTCATATGCAACTATTACAGAAGGTTTAAATGCTCACTGATGCTCCAGAAGGAAATCAGAGCAGGGGTGAAAACATTTTGAATTTGAAGATCAGAGTAAATTTAACTTAGTTTGTTTTCTGGGAAACATGTAACTATTTTCTGTAGCCTCTGAAGGGCAGTACTAAACAAACAAATATGATGTTTAGGCAAAATAAGAAAAATCTACACATCTTCATTCTGTTCAAAAGTTTTCACCCCCTGGCTCTTAATGCAAGGTTTTTTCTTCTGGAGCATCAGCGAGTGTTTAAACATTCTGTACAGTGTGAAAATATGAATCTTAAAATCATACAGTCATTGTTGGAAAGGGTTCAAATACACAAAAATGCTGGAAAACCAAATAATTTGTGGGACCTGAAGGAATTTTCTGAAGAAGAGGAGGCAATTTAAGTGTTCAGGACAAACAAGGGACTAATGAACAACTATCACTAAACGAAAAAAAACTAGCTATGGATCATTCAAGTAAGAAAACGGTATTAAAAATCAAAGTGATGTAAACTTTGGAACATTTTTATAAATTCAACTATTATTTTCTCTTGTGGACTATATGTAAACATCTTTTATGTGAACTATCTTTTTCCGGTCAGTAAATAAGCAGTAACATTTTGTATGATACATCTTTGGTAAAATACTTAACATTTTGCAGATTCTGAAAGGGGGGTTTAAACTTTTGGCCTCAACTGCTTGTTTTTCTAACTCTCATTTTTCATCTCTTCATCATGAGTCAAGTTTTTTTTGCGAGATTCGTACCCAAGGATTCTGCAAAAGTCCAATTCCGTGCCGGTTGAGCTACCAAGCAAGTGTTACATCCGCCAAATTATTACCCCCATCTCGTTGAAATTGCTACATGACTTCCTCCCCCACACCTCACCCTAAACCTACCAATACTGGCGGGGGTCAGAATTCAGCAGAACACCAGAAAGCAAAACATATACAGCAAGCTCGCAGTTTTACTACCAGTGTTCATTTCTGTTGGAAACTGCAGCGATATGTTCTTATTGTATTTCGCACCTTGCGAAAAAGCTCCCACAGGTATGTTTTCGTCATGAGATCGGGTAGGGACTTGTACACAAACTAAACATTGATAAACTATGTTCTAGTAAACGTTTTTAGATGGCACATCCATCCTAAGAAATGCTCCTAAGAAAAGATTTGAGTGTTCAGTTGAGTGGGAATTGAACATGTGTTGATGTGAGTTATCATTACATCCAGACTATCATTGGCCTTTACCCAGTTCAGATTAGAAATGTCAAGTGGATTCATGCGAAGACCTTATCATCAGAGAGAAAAAATGGTCGCATAGCCTTAAGACAGTCTTCCTGAACATGGTGAATCACTCATTTATTTTCAGGACAGCCAAATTATCCAATTATAACCACATTCAAAGATGAGCCTGATATATTCCCTCACACACGCCATGTTACTTAGTCACTTCAGTCTGTCAGAGTGTATTTCAATCGGTGACATGACAGTGAAAATAATGCACTATAGGGCACATTTTTCTGCCCCCTTACATTACGCAAAGGACCTTAGCTGTCCGTCATCATTTTACAGGCGAAAATGTGATCTATTTATCACGAAGGTTAGCCAAGAGTTTCTACTTCTGTTGTCTGGATGCACCTAATTGAGACTTGTCAGGGTGTGTGGGTTTGCGTTCCACGTGGAATGAGATTCGTCTTGTAAGTGCAGGTGTTCTTAACCTCATAATACTCAAGCGTGATGATCCAAACGCATATCAAGTACGGGGATTCAACAATTTTTAGTAAACAGGCCTTTGAATTTTTACCTTTGCTGCCCCCTCAACTGTAGTAATTTGTGCTGTTCCGAAGCAGCTAATAGCTTTAATTTGCGAAAACCTGTTACAAACATGTCAATGGAATGAGCTGAGATGTTTTGAGCTGCTTATGAGGCTTATATTCTCATAGGAATGTTTTTCAGAGATGACAGCCTATTCATCCACCCACGCCCCGATCTCATACCACCCACCTCAGAATCTGAGTCACCTAGCCGCACACAGTCTCCCTTTGACATGCTGCAGCTCTGCAGCGTGAGAGATACAAGTTTTAATGTCTGTGTCTAGGTGGCGCAGATCTCGCAGAGGCTGCTCGCAATCGGCGTAGCCGACGTTAAATTCCCAAATGGGCCGCAATTGCTATTCATCTATGGATGAGGGTTGATTTATTATTTTTTTTTCTAGAGTCTTCTGCTTTCAGGAATTTTGGCTCTTGTCCCTGTCTCTGATGAGCTAAATGCTATTAGCGAACTAAAGTGGGTGAAATGGATGAGCGGACAGAGAATTTACCTGGGAAGAGACAAAGAGCAGCTTTAGAAAGACATCTGCTTCTTATTTGGTCATTTAAAAGATGAACATTAATAATTTTGACATTGACTTTTGAGCATTAAGAGATTATTTATTTAAAAAGAAAGAAAAAAAAGGCTACCTTCACACTACTGTTAATAGTTCACACTACATAGTTTTTGTTTGTTTCTGTTTTGTTTATCTTGATTTTCTATATATATATATATATATATATATATATATATATATATATATATATATATATATATAAAATCTTATATATATGTATATAATTTTATATATAAAATATATTTTATATATTTTTTATATATAAAAATAGTTACCTAAATTGGTTATCTTCACACTACTATTCATAGTTACTCTTTTTGTCCTCCCCTACCTTATTTATTAAAAAGTTAAATAAATCAATAAATAAATAAATGCTGTACTTTTGAACTTTCTATTCATCAAAGAATCATGAAAAAGTATCGTAATTGCCACAAAAATGTGAATGAACACAACTGTTTTAAACTAATAATAATAATAATAATAATAATAATAAATGTTTCTTGAGCATCAATCTGAAGACTAGAGTAATGATGCTGAAAATTCAGCTTTGCATCACAGGAATAAATTACATTTTTAAATATATAAAAATGGAAAATAGCAGTAAAGTTACTTTACTGTGTTTTTAAACAAATGAATCCAGGCTTTATAAGACACTTATTTAAAATAATAATAATAAAAAAAAAAATAGTACCAACCCCAAACTTTTTATTTAAGTGTACATTTTTGTTAGTTTGCTCTACTTATATATGTAACCCTGGAGCATGAAACAAGTCTTAAGTAGCATGGGTATATTTGTAGCAAGAGTCAAAAATACATTGTATGGGTTAAAATGATGGATTTTTCTTTTATGCCAAAAATCATTAGGATATTAAGTAAAGATGATGTTCCATTGAAGATACTTTGTAAATTTCCTACCCTAAATATATCAAAACCTAATTTTTGATAATATGCATTGCTATAAACTTCATTTGGACAGGTTTAAGGCAATTTTCTTTTTTGCATCCTCAGATTTTAGATTTTCAAATAGTTGTATCTCGGCCAAATATTGTCCTATCCTAACAAACCATACATTAATGGAAAGCTTATTAATTAAATTAAAAACAAATGTGGTACAGGGTCACATATTCATTTCTATGTAATAAACACAGCTTCATAATTTTGCTTCTTTTTGGAACTGGTTTTAGCGATGGAGAAAAAAAATAGGCCTTAACTGATCAAATTAGCCTGAATGGTAAATTACTAAGTTGTTAACTTACAGAATCTTGGAGTTGTACTAAATATCAGAATTGCGTATTTCCTTATGTGGTATTGCTTAATTTAACACGATCAGCTTTTATTCCTGGTTAAAAGTCTATAGGTTTAATTAAAGCCACTTGTTGTTTCTCCTAGTAGCGGTATTTGAGAAAGGCGAAAGCACTGTTGCAAATGCCTGAAGTTGCAGATGTCTAACAAGTGTTCTCCAAACTGCATTCAAAAGCATATGCTCACTTTGTCCTCCCAGCTAGTCATCATACACTGTCAGATAATGAGCTCCCACCGCAGCTCCGCTTGGCCTTCGTCATACAACTACAACCACAAAATGACTTCCTGCTAGCACTTGATCTTTACCACCCAGGGTTCAGCACCTTGGAGTCTCTCTCAGTATCTGTGATACTCACTTAATTGCCTTTCTCTGACTCTTGCTCTCTGTGCTGTTCCCCGCTCCGTACCCCTCTCTCCCCACCCCTCATTACCAATACCTTGCTCACAGTGAGGGGTTCTCTTCACCTCTCCCAGGCGTGACTAACTCACAGCGGGTTGCATGAGGGCAGCTCTGTACCTTGGCAATCTTAACCAGGAGCGTTCGGGCGAGAGCGGCGCTCCTCCGTGTTCTTTGATCAGTCGGGTCGTGTGCAGGAGTCGCAGTTCTGAATGACCTGAGCGCGCTCGGAGGGCTGATGCGGTTTTATTTTGTGCCAGAGTCAGGAAAGTGATTATGCATTTAGTTCAGGTACCATCTGTGATTTGGACAGGGAAAAAGTCATCTGAGTGGAACTATTTTTATGGCCTCATCTGGTGGTTAGTTGACCTGTTTTAAAGGTATAGTTCACCACGAAAAAGTTCTCATTGTTTGTATACTCGCATGTCATTCCAAACCTGTTTGACTTTTTCATCTGTGAAACACAAAACAGGAAATGTTGTAGAATCTAATGGCTGTACCATGGAAGTTTCATTGAAGTGCTCCATATGCCTCGTGCTGTATTCCAATTTGTCCGAACTCAGAAGTTTTGTGTGAGAAACAGACTAAACTTAAGTTATTTACTGATAATTGTTTTCTCTGCTGTCCATTTAAAATACGCTGCTTTAATTATCCATATTAATCTAGAGAGCTTTACACCTAACCAGACATGATGTAATGCTGTGGCATGAGATAAAAGGTATCTTTTCCATGTTAATCTGAGCTTTTGTCCTAACCAGCAACCAGCGACAGGGAATTCACAGCTGGAACAATAACATACAGCATGCAGAGTCCAAATGGAGGTTTGAATGCCATTTTATATGACCTTTGTAGCCATACTGAAAGCAACAAAAGATAGTTTTCCTCAGATCTTGAAAATAAATAAACTTAAAGCTAACGTATGTTAAACTGTTAAAACAATTAATCTCTTGTGCTCATTTATTTGATCACAATGCAGCAAAACAGTAGTATTATTACATGCTATCACAATTTACACTACCAGTCAAAAGTTTTTGAACAGTAAGATTTTTAAATGTTTTTATAAAGTCCAAATTACAGCAAAAACAGTACAATGTTTAAAATAACTGTTTTCTATTTGAATATATTTTAAAATGTAATTTATTTCTGTAATTTCAAAACAAAAAGAATTTTTTGCATCATTACTCCAGTGTCATGATTCTTCAGAAATTATTATAATATCCTGATTTGCTGCTAAACATGTATTATTATTCTTCTTCTTATTATTATTATTAATAATAACATTGTTAAAAACAGCTGAGTGGAATTTTTTCAGTCCAGAAGAACAGCATTTATCTGAAATAAAAATATTTTTATAGCATAAATATCTTTATCATCACTTTTGAACGATTTCAATTTAAACATCCTTGCTAAATAAAAGTATTAATTTCTATAATTAATAGAATTATTATTAATATATGCTGATCTTTGGATCTTTCTATTTATCAAAGAATCCTGAAAAAAAATACTCCACTGTTTTAAATATTGATAATAACAATTCTATATAAAAACTGCAAATCAGCATTTTAGAATGATTTCTGAAGAATAATGTGACACAGGACTGGAGTAATTATGTTGAAAATGCAGCTTTGATCACAGGAATAAATTATTTTTTGTATATTATTTAAAAATATATACAAATAGAAAGCAGTTATTTTAAATAGTAAACATATTTTGCAATATTACTGCTTTTGCTGTATTTTGGATTAAATAAATGCAAGCTTGGTGAGCAGAAGAGAATTCTAAAAAAAAAAAAATACTGTTCAAATACTTTTGACTGGTAGTGTATTTTTTTGTTTGTTTGTTGTGAAAACCATGATACATTTGTTTCGAGATTCTCCGATGAATAGAAAGTTCAAAAGAACACAATTTATTTGAAATGAACATTTTTATATCACTTTCGATTAATTAAATGTATCCTCACTGATTAAAAATACTAATTTCTAATTTCTAAAAAAAATAAAATAAATAAAAAATCTTATTGACCCGAAACGTTTTAACTAAATAGCGTGCCAGTTCATAGGCAATAGTGAAAGTCATACAGGTTTGAAATGACATTCAAGACTCTTACATGTGATATATTTTTTTTCTTGAGTGCCATTTTTATATGTGCATGTGGCGGCACATAAGCTTATATGTGTGTGTCAGGCGGTCTAAGAGAACAGGCAGTCAGCAGAGGAAAAAACGATGACTGTGCTTAAATTAATGAGATTAATGTTCCAGCAACTTCCTCTCTACACTTTTGGCCTTAGATCTGCTCCTCTGAGGCTAGTGAGCTCATACACCGCTCAACCCTTCTCCTTAAGCCCGTAACCCAGTCCTCAGGATTACACCCCCTTAGAGAACAGAGCAGGAGAGAGAGAGAAGAGAGGGGTCTAACGAGTGGGTTTTGTTAGTCCAGCGCTGTTTGTTTTATCAGTGCTACTGTGGCGCTGTGGGAGCGGAGCTGAATGACAGCCGGTGGCCACAGCTTTTCCTTCTGAGGGCTCGGGTGATGAATGTGCGCAGCCAATCTAGGACACTGCAACGGAAGTACCATAAATTCTCCCGTGCTATCAGAAATCGAGTGGGAAGACGTCACGTGTTTGTGTGTGAATGCATTGTATATGTTTGTGCATTTAAGGATGTTTTGCAGAAAATATCCGCATCCTTGGGGTACTTGCGTGCTGTTCATTTTTCTCTTTTTTCCATTTCTGTACCCACTATGTACCCAATATTTCAATGCCGGATCCCAAGTGTTTAAGAACGACTGTGTCCCCCGTGTGTGTTTGTGTGTGTATGCCGCCCGTCTAGGGAAGGGTTACAGGATTACAGCTGTCTTTTGCCTGTGGGAAGTGCCGTCGCGTTCCTTCCCATTTGTTGTTCCCACGGACCTGAGTTTTTGCAGCGGGGCATTCTGGGAGGCAACACCAGGGACTTTCTGTATATCACTGCTGTGGCAGATTGTGACAAATTGCCAGCCGTATATCAACAGGTTGTGCAGGATTTGAGAGATGCCAGGAGCACAGAGCATAGAGGCTAATTGGCAGGAAAAATGCTTTTTCAAAATCCAGCCAAGACTTGACGTTCTGGGCTGGTCAAAGCGACAAACTAATTCACAGTAATTCTCTCACTTGCTTGCTTTTTATCAGAGACTTAGGAGGGGAAACCACAACAGTAATCATGTTGGCCATGCTTATTTCTTGGCACTTAAAGTGTTTTACACTTTTAAGATGAGTACATTATGACCTACTGATGACCTTTGCGGTTTATAACAGCAAAGCGGACTGCATTTTCTTAAAGCCTGCAAGTTTAATTATATATTTACATTAGTGACAGTTTGGTTATACAGACATTTAATACTAGACATTCAATTTTGTTGTATTTTTAAATGCATGAAAGACACAATCTTTACAGAAATACAGTTGAAAAAGTTTACATACACCTTGCAGAATTTGCAAAAAGTTAATTGTTTTACCAAAATAAGAGGGATCATACAAAATTTATTTTGTACTGACCTGAATAAGTAATTTCATATAAAAGACGTTTACATATCATTCACAAGAGAAAATAATAGTTGAATTTATAAAATGACCCTGTTCACTTGATACTTAGTACTGTGTTTGTCTTTTTTTTTTTTTTTTTTTTTTTTTATAAGTCCCTTGTTTGTCCGGAACAGTTAAACTGTCTGCTGTTCTTTAGTAAAATCCTACAGGTTCCACAAATTCTTTGTTTTTTGCATTTTTGTGTATTTGAACCCTTTTTAACAATGACTGTATAATTTTGATATCCATCTTTCACACTGAGGGACTAATATGCTACTATTACAGAAGGTTCAAACACTTACTGATGCTTCAGAAGGAAACAATGCAATGCCGGGAATGAAAACATTTTGAATTTGAAGATCAGGGACTTATTGCACTTATTTTGTCTTCTGGGAAACATGTAAGTATCTTCTGTAGCTTCTGAAAGGCAGTTCTTAATGCATTGTTTTTTCTTCTGGAGCATCAGTGAGCATTTGAAGCTTCTTTTGCATATGGGTCCCTCAGTTGTCCTCCGTGTGAAAAGATGGATCTCAAAATGATACAGTCATTGCTGGAAAGGGTTCAAATACTTTGTGTATTTGAACCCTTTCCAGCATTGACTATCATTTTGGTAAAAAACCAAAGAATTTGTGGGACCTGAAGGATTTTTTTTTTTTCTGAAAAACAGCGGGCAGTTTAACTGTTCAAGACAAACAAGGGTCTCATGAACAACTATTACAAAAAACAAAAAACAAATCAGCTGTGGATCATTCAGGTAACAACACAGTGTTAAGAATCAAGTGTATGTAAACTTTTGAACGGGCTCATTTTTATAAATTCAACTATTACTTTCTCTTGTGGACTTTATGTAAACATCTTTTATGTGAAATATCTTATTCAGATCAGTACTAAATAAACAATAACATGCATTTTGTATAAAATAGTTAACATTTTGCAGATTCTGCACGATGTTAACTTTCATCCTCTGCTTTGTGTCTGACTTTTGGCCACAGTGAATAGGTCAAACATTTACGATGTAGGATTTACAAAAAATATTTATTTTAGGGATTCAACCATCACTACCAATTTAAATCATTTCACATTTAGTATTTATGTAAATAAATAAAATAAAAACACCTTTATTATGAAATTATATAAATACTAAAACAAATACTTATTTTAGGTCTTAAGACAGGTGGTCGGGTAGTAAGTGTTAATTCTTTATTTTGCTAAATAAAAGGGAAAAAAAACAAACAAATTGGTGTCAAATTTGTGTTAGAATCTTGCTAGAGATCATCTTAGATTACTTTCATAGAAACTGAAATGTTGTTTAAAAAACTAATGGCAGGCACATGTGGCACATGTTGTTGTTGTTGTTGTTGTTTTTTAAATTAAAACTAAGAATAAGAAAAAATAAAGAAAAGTGGGAAAACTACTAATAAACTTATGCTTATGTGAGTGTGTCTGAGTATAGACTTTTCTAAATTATTTTTTGTCAGGAGTCCCAGAGGACATAAGTTTGGTAAACAGAAATGGTCATTCTCTTATTAACCTTTTGGCCACAATTTTCCTGAACGTCCATTAGCTGGAGAGACCAGCCAAGCACTGGAAATCCCCTGAAAAAGCCTAATGGCTGTCTATATTAAGCCAATAGCTTTAGCTTAAAGCGTTTCCCCCGGGTCCTCTAACCTGACATGAAAAACCATTACGGTCTCATTCAGAGAGATATTTCTGTTTACATTATCCATTATTAGATTTATTCATTTTTTTGACGTTAACGCATTAATTTGAGATTTTACTCAATTGAATCCGTTCAATACGATATGAAAGGTGTCGAGAGTCATTGATACTTACGAGGATGTTCCGTAAATCCAACCCTCAGTGTGTGGATGATTGGAAAAGTGACATGTATCTGTATCCTGATCTTAACTATTATTCCAAGAATCGTAGCCCAAAGGCCCCTTCAAAAAGCCATAGAAGGTCAAGTGCAACAACAATATCCGTCACTTTCTCTGTCCTGGGAGCCCAGGTGGCTCGAATTACACAGCCGTCTGATCCGCATAGCTAACATTCTTAGCATTGTATTCAATTACAGGCGTTAGTGACAGAAAAGAAATTAAATGTCACAAAGACACCATTCACATCTGCTCCTCAGGTCTTGATTCGCAACAGAGAAGCACTAATTGCTGTGACGCACAGATATAATGCACGTTAACGCGTGTGGTCAAAAAAAAAATGGCGTGATATTGTTTCATGTTGCTCATGTAATTATGTATATCACGCATTCTCTGTTTGCTAAATCACACTGTTGATTTCATGAGGTTCATATGGCAAAATTAACTGAAGTGTAAATTACTAAATTGAGACAAAGTGGGTCATGACTTTCATTTGAAAAATTGAATGCAAGTTTCAGTTTAAACTAATAACACAAGGACACAATGATCCACTGCAGGTATATTAGGACACAAAAATTATGCAAAACTCTAATGAACACTGGTTCTGTGGCCACTAATGAATTTTACCAGTTAGGTCATTCTTGGGATTTGGTGCCTTTTGTCTCCCCAGTAAAGATTATGATATTATGTCCTAAAATTATTTTCAACAACATCAATTTTAAAGTAAGCTTTGAACTTTAAGCATATTTAAGTTATTTTTAAACAATTCTAAACATTTTACAGCATTTTAAACCACCAAATATAAAAATGTTTCCATGTCTACCCTGTTAAGAGGACCCTGTTACAATTTGGTGCCTTTTGGACACCATAACACTTAAAAAATTAAACACATTTTTTCTCATCTTGTGTAATTGTGATAGGGAGATGTGTATATAAATATATTAGGTATATAAATTTAAGGATCCATTTACTAAATGTGATCATCCTGTTAGGTTTTCTGACTTAACAGGGTGGACACTAACAGAGTGGACATTTTGAAGTCTAAGCAAAAAAACAAAAAAAAACCAGAAGGTCTGTCATATAAATAATTGAATGTTTTTTAAATGATTCTTTTACAAATTATATGTATATATATATCACATATTTCCTTTACAGTGTGTTAATATTGAAGTTGACTGCATCAAATTGGAAAGATAAAATAAGTAAAAACAAGAAAAATGATCAAAACAGAGGCTCTCACTCACCTTCTCCAGTTGTTTTCCCTCCAGTGAAATGATGTCAGCCATTTGATATGATGTAATTTTCTTTTTCCAACTTTCATTTAAAGGGCCAGTAGTCAAATATAATGGGGTGTACAATATTTTGATGGACAAACTAAAAACCTTTGAGTTTTTTATACAGAATTTAATACTTGGAAAATACCATACCAGTCAAAAGTTTTTGAACATTAAGATCCAAAGTGCAGCAAAAATAGTACACTTTTAAAATATGTTTACTATTTAAAATGTTTTCTATTTGAATATATTTAAAATGTAATTTATTCCTGTGATCAAACTTCTATTTCAGATAAATGCTTTTCTTCTAAACTTTCATCGAAGAAACCTGACAAAAAATCTACTTAACTCAACATAATAATAATAATAATAATAATAAATGTTTTTTGAGCAGCAAATCAGAATATTATAATGATTTCTGAAGGATCATGTGACTGGAGTAATGATGCTAAAAATTAAGCTTTACAGTCAAAGGAATAAATTAAAATACATTCAAATAGAAAACTGTTATTTTAAATAGTAAAAATATATAAAAATGGTACTGTTTTGCTGTACTTTGGGTTAAAAAAATGCAGACTTTGTGAGCAGCAGAGATTCTTCTAAAAACAATAAAATTAGAGAAAGTTATTATTGATATACCAAAGAAATTGTGATATTTGGTGGTTTAACAATGCTGTAAAATATTTAGAATTATTAAAAAAAAAAAAAAAAAAAAAAAAAAAAACTTATATATGCTTAAAGTTCAAACATTTTAAGGCAATAATATCATGACCAATAATATCATGACCATGGGCAAAAAAAATCCTAGATTAGCATATTTAAATGATTTTGGACTGAAAATTCAAGTATAAATACAAGAATGAATGCCTTTTTAAAGTATACTAAAATAGAAAACTTGAATTGTAAAATTTCACAATGTTACTCGTTTAACTGTATTTTTGCATGCTTGATGCATGCTTGGTGAGCATAAGAGCATTAAAAAACACCCCAAAAATTTTCAACAGTAGTGTAAATGCGAACATGGGACATAATGGCATGTCTTAACCAGATGAAATGATGCAATAAAATGCACAAACGATAAAAGCTTCTCAGTTTAAATATGAGTTTTTATTCTAATCAGCCAGCTGATTTCTGTTTTCAACAGCATTGCGCTTTGGGATCAGTAGCTCCACACACCGTAAAATCCCATTGGTCCAAAACTGCACTCTGTATAACTGTACAATAAACAGTATGGAAAAACAAATTGCTTGTAGCCGGAAACCGTTGACTGGTTAGGACGTGGAGTATATAGGATGTGGCTGTATGTGTAAGCTGTGTTCATTCACGGTGCTCAAATGCGCTGCCAGGCAGTACAGCAATTCTAAATGTCACTAACTAATAGACTTCATTCACTTTTCACAGCTTGAAAACGAATACAGAAACGCCATCAAAGCGCAGCCCGGGCTGAGGTGTCAGTAAAATTTGTTGATGTATTTACACACATGTAACTAACTTTTATGAGAATTATAGGACGTCGAAATATTGTGGTAGACCTCCTAATCTTTACTGAAATGAAGTCTTACTTGATGTGTTTCAGGATGAGGCCTTCGTCCTTTGAAGACAGCAGCGTGGAAACGTGCCCAGGTGAATTGGCAGTCCCACTGAGAAGTGAAAATAGATGTCCATTCACACAGAGACGGCTTTTCGGGTCCCGGCCAATTCTGCCAGGCTGCCAACAGGGTGGCGTGACTGAGAGGGAAATGAATTGTGGGTACAGAGGGTTCCTCTTGACGTTCGAGACAACACCACTGTTAAGGAAGGTAACCTGCCTCTGGGCATGTGTCTTAACCAGACAAACATAAGCTATAGGCCTGTAAATGACCATTCTGTGGGAGTTCTCTTTGAAATGTTACCCAGGGCTCTTTGATTTACGCTCGGCTGTTGAAATTAAGGCCGCTCGATAGTTTCATAGCAAAGCGGCTGCGAAGGACTGATGGAATCTGTTCTGACAAGAACAACATTTACAGGATTTCTGAAACCCTATAAAAGCAAATATACTGATGTAAATGTTGGCGCTTTACATAGAATACCATACAAAGGAATATTACAATGAGGTGCAAAGCGCGGCTTGTTGCTACAAGGATTTTAGGGATTTTGAAAGAAAACATCAGCCCTGATGCATTCCATCTGCACAGATTTTTTTTCAAACCGTGTCTGAAAAGAGAAGACGGCAAACATGTAATGGTTTAATGCTGCAAGAGAGCTCTTTCTCCTGTCCCACTTCAGACAACAGGGTGTGAGGCAAAGTATTAAACCAAAGCTTTTTGCTTGTCCCTCAATTTAATGCTTTTAACAGTGACCCCCTGAAAACAGAGCATTATTGTGATAATGCTTTACTTTACCCCTTATATTCCCCTTGTTTTTCGAGTACTTGCGAGGCACGTCCCCGAGCATCTCTTTCTGTCCTGCTCCAGAAGGGACATCAAACTCTTGGCCAAATAGGATATGGCCACTTACATTATATGTATTTCTAAAAGATGGATGCTAAAAAGAGCACACAATGGTTGCTAAATTGGAGGAATTATGTTATGAGAAACTATTCACACGATACATAGTTTGGAACCACGTATGTGGTTTTGTGCAGGATGTAGAAAGTCCCAAACACAAGTCTCTTGGTTTTATCATGTTGCATTCGCAAGATTCGGATTCCCAGTTGAGCCAGATGAAATATTCATTAGCATAATACAAATATCAGCATGAGCTTTTGGCTGTGGGGTTTTCTCTCCATTTCAAAGAAGTTTTAACAAGTTGTGATTATGTTTAAATGCTTTTAGGTCTTTGTCTCACATGCAGGGCTCACCAGAGGCACCCTTAGACTTTCATTATCAGGTTAGACACCTCTTAATGCATACGCCACATTTAAAGATAATAATACCTGACATCTGGTTTTTATGATTACCATGCTTTCACCTACTCGGGCCTGTGCAGATATGGCATGGAAAGGTGACATTTTCTCACCTTACTGATTGCATCTTGCCAATATTGAGATGATGATGATGGCAGTTCAAAAATCAGACTTGCAGCCTCTCATTTGGTCAATAACGTATTATTGTTATTGAAATTCTAAGTTTAATGGGATAGCATCTTGCAAAAAAATTCCCAGAGGTATAATTTCATCATGAGACCAGGTTGACAAAAACAGATGAAACATCCATCAAAATGTCTTCTGTCTTTTTTTGTTCTTTCTAAGTAAAGGATTATTTGCGCTTTTTTGTGGAAAATCCTCTCCTTTTTAAAGAAATAATAAATATTTCATTGATATTCCAAAATTAGAATTCATTGGCAAGAAACTGTAAAAATGCTACAGTAAAAACCTGTTAAATGGTTAACTGTAAAAGTGAATAACTGTAAATTGACATTCCGAGAAATTCCCTGTTACGTTTTTTAAAATTGGATGTTTTTTTTTTTTTTGTTGAAATATCTCTTTCTTCTTCTTTTTTTTTTTCTTAGCAGTTTTGTACATTAGTGTTGTATGTAACATCTAATGTTGTTAAATGAATGTTTATTGCGTTATTTCAGTTTCGTGTGTTACAATTATGATGTTTATTTTGTTTGTGTGAATGACACTGTGCACCTTCTATATATGTTAATATTTAAAAGCTTTGGTTCATCATGTGACTTACTCATCACCACCTGCTTTTGGTGGTTATTAGTGTATTACAAAGGTACAAAACAGATTTTAGTACTTCAATAGGTTGGTAAATTACCATTACATCAGTTTATTAAAATGCTGTATTTACCTGTAAATTTAAGTGAAAACCGTCAAACTTAAAACGTTGCTATTGTATTTTTTACGGTAAAATTCCGGCAACCACAGCTGCCGTTTTTTTACCGTAAATTTTACGGATTTGTTTTGCACAGTGTATGATGAGACAAGGCCAATAAACGATAACTGTGACTATAAATAAAAAATAAAAATAAAAACGACCAAAAACTAATTTTTTCATCAAAAAATGAAGACAAAATACTATTGCGGACTGCTGTACATGTCGTTCTAAGGCTTTCATTTGTGTGTTTGCCAGATATCAATAGTTTTAATCCCCAAATCAGAGCTTTTCTGCTAAAATTCTAGGTGCAAACAGCCTGTTTCTTCTTGTTGTTTTGCATTATTTTTGCAGTCTGCCAACCATGCACACACGTTCGCTCTTCCTTGCATTTCAGCTCTGTGTTTTGCTTAATTTTTGCAATCTGGCAGCCATGCGCACGTGTTCGCTCTACTTTTCAGAAGCGCCTATAAAGGCAAATTATTGGAATGCTATTTGGTATTTTGTTGTTATATGTTATAATAATTTTGTTTTACCAGTTTTCGTAATGAAAACAGAGAGAGCCTTAATATTAATTTATATGATAGCCTAAATAGCCTATAATAAATCAGTACAATAGATGAAGTAAAATAAACTTTTGTAAGTAAAATAAACTTTTGTAAGTCGACATTTTATCGATTTGTGCTTATTGGTGAAAGTAAAATACCTTAAATGTAAAAACACATTTAATTATATTATATGATTATAATTTTCAGCGATTTTTTTTTTTTTTTCGTTTTTTTTTTTATCAGTTTAGACACAATACAGCATGACGGAAATTTAAAATAGATATTGACTAAAACTAGACTAAAATGCTCAGACATTTTGTTGACTAAAACTTGGCTAAACAAAAACAGGACAAGGTTAACCTATATGATAATAACAACTAAAAAGTACATTTGACACAGGACTAAAACTAAGACTAAATAAAAAATGTCTGGCAAAATTAACACCATTCAGTAGCAGTGGAGATAACGGAGTAGAATGTTACATTTGTTTTTAGTTTACATTTAACACCTTTATTTATAAAGAAAGGTAACATTTCCATAATTTTGATTTCAGCAGAAGTACCAGATGAAAAAAAAGCCACAGGAAAAGAAATACCACCTCATTTTATTGTGTCATTAATTAACTGTACTCATTAAAGCTTAAATTTTACGTTCCCAAATAGCAGTCTGTGGAAAAGTACAGAAGACATTAAAAATGAAAAGAGCTGACTTTAACTAATGAACAAAAGTTAAGTTTGGTAGCAGCTTGAAGTTCCACTCTGAAATCCACACCCAAGTAGCAGAGTGTAAATGAACAGCATGTCCCTGGGATACAAAACCTACCTTCTGATCAGCAGCGTGTCACCACTGGGGCTATGTCAAGATGTCGTGACTCTCAGAGAATTAAGCCTTTGCTTAGTGTAAATGGCATTTGCTCCCTATGCTAACACTGTAAGTGTGTGAGTTTTTGAGTATGTGTGTATGTGTGTGTATGTGCCCTCTGGTGCTTTGACACCATTACCACATATCAATTAAACGTGTTACTCGTGGATTCAAGGTGCAGACGATCAGAGCCTGGTGTGTTCTCTCTCATAAAGGGCCTTCGGAAGAAGCTTGCAAAGTTTTTCCTCTATCTGAGCGAGATTATTCCCTAATGAGAAAAAAAAGTAAATAATTTTTTTATGGAAATCAATTCTGAAATTATGTCAGGACCACTGAGGCCTGCTTGTGCTGACTGAACTGTTAAACCAGGATGAAGGGAAAACAGCAATTTTCTCAAACATATTCAAGAAAGATGAAGGTGATTTTCTTTCCTAGAAATATAAATTGACAAGAATAATGGAAAAAATGCTGCTTTCTAATAGAGCCTTCATCAGAGGGGGGAACATATATTTATAAAAGAGAAACGTGCCAGAATATAAACAAAAACGTGAGGGTGTTTTTTTTTTCTCTCACCAAGGCTGCATTTATTTTTATCAAAACTACAGTAAAACAGTAATATTGTGAATATTTTATTATAATGTAAATAGTTTGAATAGTTTTCTATTTGAATGTTTTTTTTTGTGATATTAAGCATATTTTTCAGCCGTTAATCCAGTCTTCAAGTGTCACAAGATTCTTCAGAAATCATTCTATGCTGATTTTTGCACTTAAAAAACAAACAAACAAAAAACTATACTTTTAATATTTAAAGCATTTTATGCTGCTTAATATTCTGAGAATTCTTACTTGATTTATAGAAAAATTTAATTGTTTAAAATAAAACATCTTTTTATTCTTTTTATTTTTTTTTTAAGAATTCTCTTCTGCTCACCAAGCCTGCATTTATTTGATCCAAAATACAGAAAAGCATTTTTATTGTGAAATTTGTTTACTGTTTAAAATAGCTGCTTTCTACTTGAATGAATTTCTATAAATTTTAGTCCTGTGACCAAAGCTACATTTTCTGCATCATTACTTCATTCTTCAGTTTCACATGATCCTTCAGAAATCATTCTAATATGCCAATTTACTGCTCAAGAAACATTGATCAAAATACATATACAGTTGAAGACAAAATTATTAGCCCCTTATAAAATATTTCATTATTTTTCAAATAACTCCCAAGTGTTGTTTAACAGAAAGACGATTTTATCAACAGCATTTTTAAACATAATACTTTATTCAGGAAGCTTTTAGGGTTTGTAATACAAATAGAAATAAATGTATAACCAAGAATTTTAAAAAGTCTACTGGTCAAAATTATTAGCCCTCTTATGTTAATAGTCAATAGTGTATCCCTTTTGCTTGATAACAGTCTTTAGTCGTTTGCTGTAGTTCTCAACAACTTTCAAGCATGTCTCCTGAGGAATGACAGCCCATTTCTCCTTAGCAGATCTCTCAAACTCCTCCAGATTTGTTGGTCTTCTGGCACAAACTCTGGACTTTAGTGTGCCCCACAGATTTTCTATTGGATTCAAGTCTGGGCTTTGTGCAGCCCAGTCAAGTACACTCACTTTGCTCATTTGGAGGTATTGCTTCACCAGAAGTGAGGTATGCTTTGGGTCGTTATCATGCTGGAAGACAAAATGTCGACCCAAACCAAGTTTTCTTGCAGACTGTCTGAGGTTGTCTTTCAAAATCTTCTTATAGTCTTCCTTTTTCATGTTTCCTTCAACCCTGACAAGATTCCCAGTTCCAAACGCACTGAAACTTCCCCAGAGCATTATACTCCCACCACCATGTTTCACTGTGGGAACGGTGTTCCTGGGGTCGAATGCCTCTCCCTTCTTTCTCCAAACATAGGCAACATCTCTATGGCCAAAAAGCTCTAGTTTTGTCTTATCTGATAAGACAAAGGCAACCTCGCAGTTCATTCCTGTTCAGGGCTCTAGTGACTGTCTTCATTGAGACTTCAATTCCAGACTTGGCTAGGTCATTCACTAGTGTGTTGGCAGTTGTTCTTGGGTCTTTAGAAACCTCTCTCACCAGTTTTCTTTCCAAAGTTTTTGAAATATTTCGCTTCCTGCCTCTGCCTGTCTTGTTCTCCACTGTGTTGGTCTCTTTAAACTTCTTGATAATGCATCTCACTGCAGTTCTTGACACTTGAAAACACTTTGATAAACGTGTGTATCCTTCTCTCTCTTTATGAGCATTAACAATTCTTTCTCTCAAGTCCAAACTCATTTCTTTTGTCTTTGCCATGATGACAGTCCATATTATTTTACTAGTTGTTTCGCAAGATACTAATCCTCAGCTTAAAGAGCAATTTAAAGGCTTAACTTGGTTAATCAGGCTAATTAGGTTAATTTGGCAAGTCATTGGACAACAATGGTTTGTTCTTTAGCTAATCAAACTAATAATTTCTTAAGGGGGCTAATAATATTGACCTTAGCAGTTTTTTATTTATTTATTTTTTAATTATTTTATTCAAGCAACTATAAGAAATCAGACTTTCTCTAGAAGAAAAAAAAAAAAAAGGAAATAATGTGAAAACATTCTCTTGCTCTGTTAAACATCATTTGGGAAATACAGGTCCTTCTCAAAAAATTAGCATATTGTGATAAAGTTCATTATTTTCTGTAATGTACTGATAAACATTAGACTTTCATATATTTTAGATTCATTACACACAACTCGAAGTAGTTCAAGCCTTTTATTGTTTTAATATTGATGATTTTGGCATACAGCTCATGAAAACCCAAAATTCCTATCTCAAAAAATTAGCATATTTCATCCGACCAATAAAAGAAAAGTGTTTTTAATACAAAAAAAGTCAACCTTCAACTAATTATGTTCAGTTATGCACTCAATACTTGGTCGGGAATCCTTTTGTAGAAATGCGGCGTGGCATGGAGGCAATCAGCCTGTGGCACTGCTGAGGTGTTATGGAGGCCCAGGATGCTTCGATAGCGGCCTTAAGCTCATCCAGAGTGATGGGTCTTGCGTCTCTCAACTTTCTCTTCACAATATCCCACAGATTCTCTATGGGGTTCAGGTCAGGAGAGTTGGCAGGCCAATTGAGCACAGTAATACCATGGTCAGTAAACCATTTACCAGTGGTTTTGGCACTGTGAGCAGGTGCCAGGTCGTGCTGAAAAATGAAATCTTCATCTCCATAAAGCTTTTCAGCAGATGGAAGCATGAAGTGCTCCAAAATCTCCTGATAGCTAGCTGCATTGACCCTGCCCTTGATAAAACACAGTGGACCAACACCAGCAGCTGACATGGCACCCCAGACCATCACTGACTGTGGGTACTTGACACTGGACTTCAGGCATTTTGGCATTTCCCTCTCCCCAGTCTTCCTCCAGACTCTGGCACCTTGATTTCCGAATGACATGCAAAATTCGCTTTCATCCAAAAAAAGTACTTTGGACCACTGAGCAACAGTCCAGTGCTGCTTCTCTGTAGCCCAGGTCAGGCGCTTCTGCCGCTGTTTCTGGTTCAAAAGTGGCTTGACCTGGGGAATGCGGCACCTGTAGCCCATTTCCTGCACACGCCTGTACACGGTGGCTCTGGATGTTTCTACTCCAGACTCAGTCCACTGCTTCCGCAGGTCCCCCAAGGTCTGGAATCGGTCCTTCTCCACAATCTTCCTCAGGGTCCGGTCACCTCTTCTCGTTGTGCAGCGTTTTCTGCCACACTTTTTCCTTCCCACAGACCTCTTGCTTGAGGGTGTCAATGATGGCCTTCTGGACAGCAGTCAGGTCGGCAGTCTTACCCATGATTGCGGTTTTGAGTAATGAACCAGGCTGGGAGTTTTTAAAAGCCTCAGGAATCTTTTGCAGGTGTTTAGAGTTAATTAGTTGATTCAGATGATTAGGTTAATAGCTCGTTTAGAGAACCTTTTCATGATATGCTAATTTTTTGAGATAGGAATTTTGGGTTTTCATGAGCTGTATGCCAAAATCATCAATATTAAAACAATAAAAGGCTTGAACTACTTCAAGTTGTGTGTAATGAATCTAAAATATATGAAAGTCTAATGTTTATCAGTACATTACAGAAAATAATGAACTTTATCACAATATGCTAATTTTTTGAGAAGGACCTGTATTCTAAAAAAATGTTACATTTCACAGGGGGGCTAAAAATTATAATTTATAATATATTCAAATAGAAAATATATTCAAATAATGAAAATGTTTCAAAATTTGACTCTTTTTGCTGTACTTTTGATCAAATAAATGCAGGTTTGGTGAGCAGAAGAGACTTACTATACACTACCTGGTCAAAAGTTTTTGAACAGTAAGTGTATAAAGCATACAGCAGATTTTAGGATCTTTGCAAATCTGAACACAGTTTGAGACACCGTTTAAGAGAATAATGGGGATTTAGGAAGCAGAAGCTTCAAGTCTTCATTTGAACTTCTTGTAATGTCATTGCTGTCTACATAAAACAACTGAGGTTTTTCTTTCCTGCGGGCTTAGTGTCTCATGCTTGTCTCTTTCCTAAGAACTACTGTTTTTTTTTTCCTTTTTTTCCAACCTTCTGTTGAGTGAATCACCTTCTATAGACCAACTCTATAATGTCTTCCATTTACACTGGTAGTATAGCATAAATTGAATGTTTTGAAATGCTGAGGTCCTTCTTCCATATCAGCTGATATGGCCTGCCTCACTAGAAAACACTCACAGCTGGCTGCAATACATTGTCTTTCATTTCTCTTCTTTCCCCCCCGACACACCTGAAATAGAAGCTCTTGAGAAAGCATGATGCAATTGATTCATCGTCCATCACGAGGCAGAAATGGTTTCCTCTGTTTATGAGCTGAGTCAGAGCTAAAGCTTTTGCCTGGGTGAGCACTGCTGAGTGTAGGACCGGCTCTGAGCTGAGAGAGTGTTTCTTGATTCACTCTGATTCCACCTCAATGCCTGCGCACTAAGGCCCCTAATGGTGCAACCTCACCCTCCTCGCATCTTTTGTGTGCATTTCTCTCCACACCCTCTTTTTCCACACGTCGTCCCTGAGTGAATCGGCCAGGCATCTCTGTCTCTCTGCTGCTTTCTCGACTCTCTGTCGATTTGTGTGCATAAATATGGCATGAGGAGTTGTATGTATTATTTAGGTGGCAAAAGTATTGAGCACAGGGACTATCTTTCTGAAGGAGCTGGAAAGTTCATGTTTAGCTCACTTCTTGGAGTTTTCTTTTAAAATGCACTCAGAAGGGTAGGCACAGTATATTGTTGTGTAACAGTAACAGTTAAATGTCCTCTGGCCTTGATCAGAGGTTAAAATTGATGGTAATTCTGGTGTAATATGACATGACCCCAACTCACATATTCAAAAAAGGTGTAAATATAAATTGACAAAAATACTACTTTCTCATCAGAGGGAGCAACTGTATATTTATATATAACTGTATTATAATATATATGTTAGTGTTAAAAAGTTTGGGGTCAGTTAAAAAAAGTGTCTTATGCTCACCAAGGCTGCATTTATTTGATCAAAAATATAGTACTGCGATTGTTCAATATTGTGAAACACTTCTTTCTGGATATAAAATCTGATGAGAGCCTTTTCCAGGCGTGCAATATTCTACATAACCACAATAACCACAAATGTCTTTTTTGCACTCTTCTCCGTGATTTGTTATAACTTTTGTCAGTCTATAATACTCCAAATGTTTTTTTTGGTCCGACCAATTAGTACAGCCCAAAACATGACCATTTTCAGCAGCAATAATCAGGATAGTTGGCGAGTTCTGTTGGGTTTAGTGCCATTATTTACGTTCTGTTCCACCAGTATGGCCAATTAATGATGCATTGTGAAAACGCTATTTGAAAATGAATACAAGTAAAATCATATTATGTTGGCTCATGAATATTAATATAATTAATCAGGTAACACTTTTTTTATTATAAAATATCATAGTATTAATTAGGTAATGTAACATTTGCCTCATAGTTGTAACTGATTTGTTGAAAAGCTCTTTCAGGATTAGTCTTCATCAATTGCTTGTTTCTTTAAACATCCACTGACACAACCAGATGACAGAATAATTTGCTCTTGAGTAATTTGCTCCTGTCTTCTTCAGTTATATGGTTGCTGTGCCCTTGGGTCTGGCCTAATTTAACCCCTTGCCATGATGTATCAAAGATTTGGCTAATCGAATTGCCACTTGTGACGCAAACTGTGTGATCTTGAAACACATTCTTTTTGCATGATCACTTTCACACAGAAAGGCTTCAGCCTAAGTCTTTGCCTCACACAGAACCTTGACCCAATAAACCACATCCAGCAAGCTCCCCGTGGCCCAGGTAAGGACTACACAGGCAAAGTCATTGTTGTGGCTCCTGCTAATGGCATTAACATTGTGTGGGCAATAAATAATGAGAACGAATAGGCACATAAAGAGAATTAATGAAATGTGCATAGAAGTGGAGCAGAGAGATGCATGGTTACACAGGGTGCGAACAAATTACTGGGGGTGCGCGGGGTAAGGGAACAGTCACCATTCCATACAGCGAGTGGCTCAGCCTAACACCTGTGTTTCTCTCCTAACAACTCACCCTAATTAGCCCAGCTGAGCTCCAGGGATTCCCATGCTGTGCCCGGAACGGGTGGGTGGGACGGGGGGTAGGGAGCGAGAGGTAATCTTCCCTCCTCCTTCTCCTTGTTTCTTCTTGGTGAGTGAAGAAAAGAGTTATGGATGCACTTCTCACCGATCTACATGCAGGCTTAGGTACTGCTTCTATTCAGCAATTAAATCATTTATAATGGGAATGAAGTTGACCAGATATAAAATGCGAGGCAAGGTATGCATATACTTTATACTTAAGACTATGATGGTAAAATAGTTAGAATATTGTTGTGAGAGGATTATGTAAGTGGTTCTCATATTGTTTAAATGTTTGGGGTTAATAGTATTTATTCATTAATTCATTCAAAGGATCTGTTCAATTGCTAAAATACAGCAGTTATATTAAAAAATGCCCTGGCTCTTACAAGCTTTATAATGCAGTGAATAGGTGTTGAGATTTTGAAGTCCAGTAAAGTGCGTCTATCCATCATAAAAAAAGTACTCCTGTATTGCTCTGTGGGTTAATAAAGGCCTTCTGAAGAGAATTGATGCGTTTGTGTAAGAAAAATATCCATATTTAATACTTTATAAACCGTAATCTTTAGCTTCCGCTAACTTAGGGTGACCATATTTTAGATTTATAAATATAAGGACGTAGGATGGGAGGTGGGGGGCTGGTTGTTTGGGGGTCCTAGTTTTGGTATTAAAATATGTAATTTTTATACCAAAACTACATATTTTACAGTCACTGTTATGATTGATCATAAACACAGCTAAAAAGCGACTACCACAGTGGCCATACCTTTACAAAACTAATACCAAGTTTTATCACAGGTAGAATGCAAAATGTTTCAATACAAGCATTTCAGTCAAATGGAATTTATGCAATATTTTAAACTTTTAACCCATGGGAGAAAATCAATCCGTAGCAACAGTTTAAAATCAGCCCAATTTCGTGGATAAATTGTGGATTTGGCAACCCCACGTCCAACACGAGCTGTATTCAAAGCAATTTAATTAGCGACTCAGTGATGTGCGAAAATTGTATTCAATATTAGAATGTTTGCAGGAGCAGGATTAGGAAAACTAATACTAATATAAGACTAATACTAAGACTTTAATACAAAAACACGCACAATGAATGGTGACTGTAGAAAGCAAAAGCAGAATCATTTTGGGCGATTTAGGAATCCCAGCTGGACGCATTTTTTTAAGTTCAAAAAGAGGACGTGTCTGGGGAAAAGATCATAGATAGTGGCAGCTTTAACTGGCTGCATTCACATTAATGCACAGATATATTTCAATATATCAGATGTTTTGTCCTGCTCTGAAAACATAACTCACTGTGTGTACATCAATTTCATATAAAAGTATTTGAAAATGCAAGTGCATTTACCCGCAGCTGCAATCGAGCTTCAGGACAAACAAACAAAAAGCGCGCGTGAAAGTCTGTCAGTGCGCAAGTTTCATGCATCTAATGCCGCGTTCCAGGCAACCCGTTACCTGTGTTTTTTCAACCTTCTACCCGTGAAAGTGCACTGGAATGCCAGTTAAACCCGTGACTTCCCACCCGTGAACTCGTACTAGATCGATGTACTCCCAGTTCCACGCTCTGACATCGCATAGCCTGCAAACCAACAATGGCAGCCCCTACAGACGTATTTCCAAATATGCAAATAACGTAAAATAAAAGGTATAACAGCTTCTCTTGTCTTATGCTCCGTTTTCCTCCTCCGTTTTTCTCAAATAAGCAATGAGTAAGCACCTTTGGCGATAGAAATGATTTGTAAATGAGCATAAGCCTGGAACACTACAAAGTCGTGAGTTGTGGTTTGAAGCTGTGACTTACTAGCTCAAAAACCTGCCTGGAACGCAGTATAAGGGCCCGTCCACACGGAGACGCATTTAGCTGTATACACATAAATTTTGTATTGTATAGCCATTTTGTCCAGATGGATCTGCCGTTTTAAGAGAGTGAAACCGCTATTTTTTAAACCGGGCCCCAGAGTGGATAAATCTGAAAACGACAGCCTTGTGTTTTCATGTGTACAGCCAATCCGTATATTTTCTGAAATGATGATGTCATCACCCCACGTTTCACCCCTAGTCAGACACCGCTACATCACGTAACATCAACAAAAACATGAACAAACACTGAACGATTGTCTTTTTATTAACTAACATTAACACAAATTAATAAATATATTGTTCCATGTTCGTTTGTATAACATTCACAAGGTTTATGTGGATAGTCCAAGTCTTCTCCTCCATTTTTTAGTGTATCTCTGTGGCAGAATTACAGCATCACATACTGGTCTGGCATGTATGCTACATCATTTTGTGTCTGTTTCATGGTCTTGTGTGGACGCAGATATATCTGAAATGAGGGAAAAAAAAGATTGTATAGGGAAAGCTCTGGCTTCATGTGGATGTTGCCTAATAGTACATGCATACTGCATGTCTGGATGCACACACTGTCATGCAAAGCGCACAACACAAATTCTGTGCAGTGAAGCCCATCGCATCTTTAGTGCACATGTGCCATATGAATTCTTACCGTTTATCGAGGAAATTTATTTTAATTTATTGATTTATTGCCGAGCCCCACTTTAAAATCTCAACACCCATTTACTGCCATTATAAAGCCTGGAAGAGCCAGGACATTTTTTAATATAACTCTGATTGTATTTGTCTGAAAGAAGAAAGTCATGTACACCTAGGATGGCTTGAGAGTGAGTAATTCATTCGGTCCATTTTCATATTTGGGTGAACTATCTCTTCAAGCTGCACCGCTGTTTTCAACATCAATAAAATGTTCTTGAACAATGAATCCCCATATTACAGTAATTTGTGATCATGTGACACTAAATGCTGAAGTAATGGCTGCTAAAATTATTTGAATATATTAACAGAAAATTAAGATTCTTATTAGTACACTCCACTTTTTTTGAAAATAGGCTCATTTTCCAACTCCCCTAGTTATTAAACAGATGAGTGTTTTTGAATCCATTCAGCCGATCCCGGGTCTGCTGGTAGCACTTTTAACATAGCTTAGCATAAATCATTGAATCAGATTAGACCACTAGCATCTCGCTCAAAAATGACCGAAGATTTTCTATATTTTTCTATTTAAAACTGGACTCACATCGTGTACTAAGACCAACAGAAAATGAACAGTTGCAATTTTCCAGGCTAAAATGGATAGGAACTGTACTCTCATTCTGGCGTAATAATCAGGGAACTTTGCTGCCGTACCATGGGTGCAGCAGGCACAATGATATTACGCAGCACCTGAATATAGTCCCCAGGGTAACTTCCAACATGACTGGCACTAAGCCACTAAGGTAATAGTAAAATAGCTGGGGACTATGTTAGAGCGCTGTGTAATATCATTGCACCTCCTGTACAGCAGCAAAGTTCATTGATTATTACACCAGAATGAGAGTATAGTTCCTATCCATATCAACCTGGAAAATTGCAACTTTTCATTTTCTGTCGGTCTTTGTACACAATGTAACTACAAAAGAGTCAAGTTTTAAATAGGAGAAATATTGAAAATCTTTAGTCATTTTTAAACTAGATGCTAATGGTCTAATCTGATTCAATGATTTATGCTAAGCTATGCTAAAAATGCTACAGGCAGACCCGGAGATCAGCCGAATGGATTCAAAAATGGTAAAACGCATCTGTTTAACTCTAGGGGAGTTGGAAAATGAGCCTATTTTCAAAAAAAAAAAACAAAAAAAAAACAAAAATGGAGGTCAATAGCTCTGTTGAATACCACTGTGCAGACAATACCTCACTGTTCTAGGCTTTTGTGTTTGGTTATGTCACAGTTGTGCTTGTACATACCCTCTTTCAACTCCTAACTCTGGGGTTAAACCGAACTCTGAAGATCACAGCCCTTCTAACACCCACATTCGCAGCAGTCACACATTACTGAAAAAAAAAGGTGTCTTCAGAGATGCATTCTGTAGCCCTCTTTGTACCTCACTTCACCTAGCTCCCCTGTGAGCCAATCAGAGATGGTCGATGTGATCGGGTTACTGCTCTGCCATGATTGAAGTGACCTTGAGAGGAAAATAAGCATCTGATGCCATGAGAACAATGACATAAATCTCATAAGGAGGTACTTTTGTTGCAGTCTAAAGTTTAACAGTTTGGAAAGTGCTGGCTACTGAAACAGGCTCATCAATCAGTGGGCTAATTAAATGAAACTTGCTATCTCTTAGCATGTTCTGTATTGCATTTTCAATACTTGTATGTGTCATTGTAATCTTCACCTATAGTGATAATGATCATCTTTCCCTGTGGCAAGATTGTAACAGTGTTTATATTTAGTATTTAGAGCTACCTGTGAACATGACAGAATCATGTGGCTCATTAGCCAAGAAACAGCAAACAATGCTAACGTTGCTTTAGTATTGTGTGTGTGTGTGTGTGTGTGTGTGTAGACCATCTCCACTGTTTTCTCAAAAATATGTGGAAAAGTCTCACATTTACATTGTGCAGATTTTGCGTTGATGTTTTCAGTATCATGTTGTCCTCATGTTATCTCCTCTTTTCCTTCTCCTCATCTTCTCTTGAGGTAAATCACCTCTGCTAGGACTGAATATTATTATCCTACTTATGTCAACAGCACCAAACAAAGATAATGTGTTTTACATGCAGGAGAAGTTCAACTTTCAGTGCGTGAAGACTGAAAAGGAAATCAGCAGAATCAATATACGTAGACCAGAATCCAGGAATTACTATTGCCTGGAATCACTACTGCGTTCTCAGCATTCTGAGGGAAAATAAAACGGCGGGAAAGAATAATACACAAATCAAAGCAGTATTGCATGCCAATTAAATGCCTAATATTCAGATCAAATGTTAGGAGTGAGTTTTTATGCACTGGTCAGAAACCCAAAGGGTCAACCACTTGGAACTAAAATCTTCATTGTGGTCTAGTATTTCAAACAAATCCAAGCAAGACCCAAGTCAGCAGCTTCCTGAGGATTTCCTCTTTATTTTTCTTTCCTTTTCCATTCTATCCCATTCCTTTCTCTTCATTTTCATCTACAGCATCTTTCCCAGGGTTTCCTGGCCCATTCAAAGTTGCGCTCATCCCCCTCTCACTCTTTCTTACGGTCTGTGGCAGAAGACTGATCCCCTGCTCCTCGAAGGCTGACAGAAGTAGGCTGCGGTATGTCAGAGCCCAGGACCAATCAGAGCCGATATGCATAGTAATAAGAAGCAGGGGCGGGATAATGAAGTTCCCAGCTTGCAGCCTGGAAGGGTATCCTCCGGTGTGCGCTGTGATTTATTTCCCCTGTCAAGAGCCAGGACAGCCAGGACTTGTCCTTCCCCATGGTCCCCGGGAACGGCAGTGCAGCTCCAGACCAGATCTGAGAAGAAAGGTATACCAGGGCTGGGCGTAAAACGCAGATGCCCTACATTTCACACTTGATTCTGTGTGAGACGGAACTGTCAGTGAATGTAATGTGAGGTTCTGTGGGGTGGTGATTAAGGCACCGGCAGTTTTCCGGTTGTGACTTTACCTGCTTATGTTGTCTTTTTAATTTAGGTAATCTTAAAATAAGCCTAATTTTTTTTTCCGAGCTGACAGGGTAAGTGGGTATTGTGACTTCTCTGCCTTGGTGTCTATCAAGGATTGAAATTGCATAATAGATACAGCCTTTCCACAATGAAATTGCACATTAACACTGCCACAAAATAAATAAATAATCACATTTCAACATGACATCAAAATCATAATGTGCATTCCTGGATAATTAATTGGAGCACATTAAAATAAAATAATACGAAAAAAAACAACAACTTTTATTTATTATTACACTAAATACACTACCAGTCAAAAGTTTTTGAACAGTAAGATTTTTAATGTTTTTAAGCAATCTCTTCTGCTCACCAAGCCTGCATTTATTTGATCCAAAGTACAGCAAAAAGAGTAAAATTGTGAAATATTTGTACTATTTAAAATAACATCTATTTAAATTAGGGCTGTCAAATGATTAATCGTGATTAATCACATCCAAAATAAAAGTTTATGTTTACATACTATATGTGTGCTTACTTTGTATATTTATTATGTACATATAAATACACACACATACATGTATATATTAAAACTAAATATTTATATGTAGATATATTTATACCTGTATACATTTTAGATTATAAATAAATATAAATATTTAATATATAAATCTGAAATATTTTTCCTTAATATATACATGCATGTGTTTGAATTTTTATGTACATAATAAATATACACAGTACAAAAATATATAGTATGTAAACATAAACTTTTATTTTGGATGTGATTAATCACGATTAATCATTTGACAGCCCTAATTTAAATATATGTTAAAAATGTAATTTATTCCTGATTTCAAAGCTGAATTTTTAGCATCATTACTCCAGTCACACAATCCTTCAGAAATCATTCTAATATTCTGATTTGCTCCTCAAACAACATTTATTATTATTATTATGTTAAAAAACAGCTGAGTATTCTTTTTAGGTTATTTTGAATAGAAATCTTTTGTAACATTATAAATGTCTTTATCATCACTTTTGATCAATTTAAAGCGCCATTGCTAAATAAAAATATTAATCTATATAATTAAACAATTATACTGACTCCAGGCTTTTGAATGGTGTAGTGTATAATGTTACAAAGGCTTTTTATTTGAGATAAATGATAATCTTTGTATTCATCAAATAATCCTGAAAACAATGTACTCAACATTGTACTCAAATATTGATAATAATAATAATAATAATAATAAAATGTTTCTTGAACAGAAAATCAGCATTTTAGAATGATTTCATATGACACTGAAAACTGGAGTAATGATGCTTAAAATTTAGCCTTGATCACCGGAATAAATTACATTTTAAAATGTATTCAAATTGAAAGCAGTTCCTTTAAAAAGTAAAATGTTTGGGATCAAATAAATGCATGCTTGGTGAGCAGAAGTGAATTCTTTACAAACATTAAAAATCTTACTGTTCAAAAACTTTTGACTGGTAGTGTCCTTTTTACAACAACTTTATTCTGATAATATTGTGGTTTTAGTCTTGTTATATTATGTTTTTATGCCACTAACACACTGATGTATTCTTAACTGTGTCACATCATGTACAGTAAAATAAATGCAAAAAGACGTTAACTCTAGCTCTACATATCTTGCAAAAATTCTTGCAAAACAGGATGTCAAACCAATAGATTCTTTAAAAGTACAAAGAAAGTGATTAATTAAGAAAGTCTATGCTAATTAATTTGATTTAACCGCACAACTATATTCCCTATTTTTGCCTCCTTCAGATTGACCCATCATGTTCAAATGTGACACCAGTGGGCTACTCAGACCTCGTTTCACTATCTTTCTAGGGTCACATTAAATCTTCGTCAGGCTTAACCTTGGCCAGAAGTGTTAAATTTGTCCAATGAAGCACTTAATGAGTTCATTTAGGTAATTAAGCATTCAGGTGGAAGAGAAAAAAAATACAGACCTAACATGCCTGAGGTTGGCTGTACATCAACTTGGCTGAATGATGAAAATGCTGAAGCAATCTAATGTTTTTCATGCATTTTAGACTTTAGTGCAGTTTGTTGGGTTACTCTCGCAAATGTAATGTCACAAGTTCATCAGCACAGGTCAATATCACCGGACTACTGATAGAATCACCATGACAATATCTAATTATCCTCACTCATACTAATTATCTCCTTTGTATAAATAGTTGTAATTGCCATTTGTTAATTGGATAGACTTGCTTTTGTTCCTCTGAATTTCTGAGTGTTTGTGATGTTTTTTTAACCTCTAATTCTTTGTACCTTTTGAAATTTGGATTACAATTTTTCTGCACTTTTCTTTTGTAGTTTTCAAATTTCTACAAAGAGTTTTGTAGACTCTGAAGTAAACGGCCACTAGTATAATTGAACATTTGTGTATGTTTGACAGCCTACATCCTTCATAGTTGGACGCTGATGTGATTTAGGTTATAAATGTGACCCTGGACCACAAAACCAGTCATAAGTCGCTGGGGTATATTTGTAGCAATAGCCAAAAATACATTGTATGGTTCAAAATTAATGATTTTTCTTTCATGCCAAAAATGATTAGATCAAAGATTATGTTCCATGAAGATATTGTGTACATTTCCTACCGTAAATATGTCCAAACGTAGTTTTTGAAAAGTTATATGCATTGCTTTATAAACTTCATTGGACAACTTTAAAGGTGATTTTCTAAATATTTTTTATTTTTTTGCACCCTCAGATTCCAGATAACAAACCATATAACAAACCATACGCCAATGGAAAGCTTATTTATTCAGCTTTCAGATGATGTATAAATCTCAGTTTTGAAAAAATTGACCCATATGACTGGTCAAACCATATGTAATAACAGACAAAGCAAAAGTGTCCACGTACTCACACTTGTGTTATGCAACATTACTGTCAGATCCAATATAGTTGGCACAGCACTGTCTTTTACTTTCAATATTTCTGAAATCCTGCATCGAATTGTACCTTGTTTGTAAATGAATCTGTGGTAAAATGAACTAAACAAAGGACCAAGTTTTTACTGATGCGGTCTGGAACTCCTAATGTTGGGATCAGAAGGAAGGCAATGCAAAGACAACTTCACAACCTGGCATTGCACAACATCTTGTTTCTTCAGAGCCATCTTTATCATTTGGTTTCTGCGTAGACCTGCATTTGTCTCTCTTGTTACTTACACTACATGCGTGACTTAGTGGGCAGTGCTAAACAGCCAATGATGTAGAGGTGGTGTTTAGCCTATTATGTCATAAAGAGGCACATTCCACAACCTGTCGTTTTGGAAGGCTTAAATATAAGTTGTTTTTAGACTAACAATATATTTTTAAGTTCTGAAACTTCCAGAATGTTTTAAATGACATTATATGTCAAAAGGAATTTTGATTTTCCAGTTCATGACCCTTTGAGATTACAAGATATGTAAATACTTTTGTTCTGGGAACTGACTGCTGAGAACCTGAGTTTTAAATGTTCAAAACCAATGTCTTTGCAAGGCTTAATTCTTTGCATGTCACTGCTAGCTGGTTTTGGGAGGACAGAAAAAGATGACATATGGACAAATGCACAGCTCTATTGAAGACAGAAACCCTTTGGAACTGAGCCACTTGGACTAAAAAAGCTATTTTCTTTTTTTATCTGGCTACCGAATAGCCTGGCATCTGGATCTGCACATGGTGGGGGTCCATCACGAATTCCATAACTGATACTATCTTCATAACAATGTCCAATTACTCTCACCTGTTCTGATTGTCTGCCATTTATAAATAGCACCTCCTTTCATTTTGCTTATTAGTTGTAGCAAAAGTGATGTGGTAAGCAGGCTTCTGGTTAGATTTCTGCATCACCTTAGACCTAAAAATCTTTCAGTGATCTTAATTTTGCTCCTTTTGTCAGCAAATATTGATGTATAAAATTAATTAGTCAGCGCATATGTGATTTATTTAAGTAAATGTTTAATTCGATAGACCGTCCTAGTAAAAATTGATTGCAAAAAAAGGTTTTAAATTTGAAGATAAGGGTTATTTTGTCTTCTGGGGCACATGTAAGTATCTTCTGTAGAAATAAGAAAAATAAACACATCCTCATTCCGTTCAAAAGTTTACACCCCTGGCTCTTAATGCATTGTTTTTGCTAATTGTTTGGGTTGGATCTAAAGGATAGTTCATTCAAAAATTTAAATTCTCTTTTTAATTACTTACCCTCATATTGTTCCAAACCCATAGGACCTTTGTTCATCTTCATAACGCAAATTAAGATATTTTTGATGAAATCCAAGAGCTTTCGGACCCTGCATAGACAGCAATGCAACTACCACATTCAAGACCCAGAAAGGTAGTAAGGACATCTTTAAGGTAGTCCATGTGACATCAGTGACTCAACTTTAATTTTATGAAGCTATGAGAATACTTTTTATGCTGAAAGAAAACAAAAATAATGACTTCATTCACCAATTTCTTCTCTTTCATGTCAGTCTTTGCGGCGCATGTTTACGACGCATGCAAAACTAAATGAGCACCTTTTCTCTTCAATGATGTTTATCCACCCTGATCTCATGACGAAAACGTACCTGTGGGAACTTTTTGATGAAGATGCGAAATACGTAGCCCTATGTACGTTTCGTGACACATTCGATGTGAAATGACCACTGAGTGGTGCTAAAAGTGTTTTATGTTATGTTGGTTTTGTATGCGTCACCGCTACACTTTTACCTACCTATTAGTATGATCAAGTTTTTAGTTTTTCGATCTCTCATCTTTCAGCTTTTTCATTGTGAGTCATGTTTTTCATGGGATTTGTACCCAAGGATTCCGCATCCCAAGTCCAATTCTGTACCGACTAAACTACTGAGTAAGCTTGTTGCATCCGTAAAGCGAAACATATGGAGCTGTAATCATAATTGTGTATGAAAACGATTACAAGTGCTTGCTGTTTTACTTCCTCTAGTGCTCATTTCATTTGGAAACTGTAGTGATATGTACTTATTGGTACGTATTTCACATCTTGTGAAAAAAGTTCCCACAGGTAAGTTTTCGTCTTGAGATTAGGTAGTGTTGATCAGATGTGTATTTGAATCTGTGAATTATTTAGTGTTGCTGCTATACCGACAGTAATATGGCATTGAAAAGAGTACAATCTCATGCAGAAGATACAATGAATCCTAACATGGTGCAAAACACACACATATCCCTCCAGACAAGCACTCACTTGTGCTGCTGGCCGCAGATGAGGCCCAGAGCAGGTCTCTTAGAAGATGCTAAGGTGACAGTGTCAGCTTGACTTCACTAATGAATACTTCACTCCTTTTGGCTCCCTCCCTTTCTCCTTTCTTCTCTCCTTTGCTCTCCTTACCATATCCCCCTCTGGCTTTGGCCATCCTCCCTTGGCCCTCAGCAAACACCATCATCTTCAGCGTGACCCTGTGGCCTCTAAATGTCGCCTGAAGACTTACTGTCACTTTGACTTTGGTGGGGAGAAAGGGGGTGAGGAGATGGTGTCAACTAGAAGCTAAGGGTAAATACATTAATACAATATAATGAGAAAGACGCACTGGGCTTAATAGGGTCAGTGTTTTGTACTCAAGGCCATTTGTACAGTAGCTTTCAACCTCCTTTATCTTTAAGATTTTTTAAAGAAATGGCTCCCTACCCAAAATGAAAAACTACTACCTAAGACTTGTATGGCTTAATATAACGTAAATGACGTCTCTTACTGAAATATGTAGTAGAAAATATGTAGTTTCAGCTACTGACAGTGCTTACAGGTGGTGATGGATATAATCGTAGGCTTCAGCCAAATGCCATACCATTGATTTTTTTCTTCCACAAGAAGTTGAAATGCCCTCCGGATATCGAGTGAAATCTGCTCTGAGAAACTCTTTCACTAGCTGTGGCGTCATGACAAGCGTCGACATGTTTACATCCTGCCAGGATGGCATCTAGTGTTTCTTGTCTCTGCCGTTTGTAAACTCTTTCAGTAGCTGTGGTTTACTAAAAGCCTCAAACAAATCACGGCTGAAGTGGAGAGAACAAAAACGCGGGTCTTTAGGAAGTTTTATTCGTCCACAGGCATCTTCCCATTCTTTTCTCCTCTTCTTATCACTAGAAAGGCCTTGCAAGGCTTACGCTGTTGCCCTTCGACTGAAATTTACAACCAAAAGCTGAACAACATGGCATCGTATCCATAGGTGCCGATTTATGTTTTTGCCCGTGGGTGCTCAACCCTCACCCCAAAGTTTGCATTTTTTTTTAATAAAACACATTTTCACTGCTGTTTCCACGACTAAATAATAGCAGGGAATCAGGCCGATCTCATGGCAATTCGTACATATTTTAGGAGGTTGCTAATTCGTACGAATTCATACATTTTTGGCTAAATCGTAAGTATTTTATTGGTTCCCAATTCGTATGAATTCATACGAATGTCCTTCACCTAACCCCGCCCCTAAACCTACCCGTCACCCGTCACAAAATCGTACAGTGAGGTTTTACGAATTCTACGAATTAGCCACCTTGTAAAATAAGTACGAATTCCCATGAGATAGCTTGGCGAATACATGTCATACACATGGGCAATGAATTTAAAATGTTCAAATATTTCATTCTCATTATTCAGTAAAAGTTTATTCATTCTTTTTTTTTTTTGAAAGAAATGAATAAATTGTTACATTAATAAAAAGTGACATAATAGATTTACATTGTTAGAAAAGATTTATAGTTTGAATAAATGTTGTTCTTAAAAGAAAAAAATACAGGTTCAAAAAAAAAAAAAAAAAAACATTGGCGACACAACTGTTTCCAAAACTGATAATTCTACTAATAATTCAGAATATCAGAATGATTTCTGAGAGATCATGTGACACTTAAGCCTGGGAAACTGAGTAACAGCTGATAAGGAATAAATAATATTTTAAAGTATATGAAAATAAAAAACATTATTTTCTATTGTAATGACATTTTGTAATATTACAGTTTATTTTCTGTATTTTTGATCAAATAAATGCAGCCTTGACTACATAAAAAAAAATTGCAAGTCTTACTGACCCCAAACTTTTGAACGGTAGTTTACCTGTTTACAATAAGGACTTTTTCGCACGTACACAATTCGAGGGTGCACACATAATATCAGAGGAAGCGCAGAGCCCCTCGCAAGCCCACTGCAATCCGAGATATTCGTACTGGCACCCTCTCGTATTACAATAATGCACTCTTTACATTTGCCATTACAAAAACGCCAAAACCTGCCTCAAATAAACTATGAAAACGAGAATATGGTCGTACAAGCTATAGTACACTTTTTATTGGTTAAAATGAATGATCGGTGCCTATGATCGTATCAGTTATTCATATTCTGAGTTGTGTATTCAGAGTTGTAGTATGTAGTGCCAGTAGCTCACTGAGCTACAAAAAATAATAGCGGCCTCCATAGTCTAAAATTTGTATAAAACGAAGTGGATTTTTAAAATGGCGTAAACAGGGTTTTCTGTTACATATTTCAGTAAGAAACATTTTTGTTATATTAAGCCATACAAGTCTTAAAACCCAGGGTTCCTTCAAATAAATTTAATAAATTGCTTGAACTTTTTTTTAGGTGCTCTATTTATACAAACACAATAAAAGTGCGATTGAGCACATACTAATTTTATTTTGGCTAGTGCATAATGAGTCTTCTGCATTCTTAAGAGTTATCTTTCTATGGCCCTCATGATTTAGCCGTCCCGGTGTCCTCTGAGGCCTCTTCTTCGGCTGCTGGTGTTTTAGGAGCAGGTGTCGAGGTAGTGGTTGTGTTCTGGGTTTTAGCCACCAGGCTCACTGCTCACATCTGTCTGTCCCAGTCAGCCTGTGTCCTCAGTGACCACACAACCAACAGCTGCTCAAATAGGTCACTGATGGGTGGATGCTGCAGAGATGCTCTGGCCGAAGGGTACTGGGGACACGAATTGGCCTTTAAGTAGAACTTTGAAACTCTTTCTTCAAGCCACATATTTGAAGAATAAAATGAATGGGAAGCACAAAGTATGTAATATTTGCATAGCATAATAGCCTTTTCTGTTTTGCATTGTAATTGACATTGTAAACCTACTTTAAATCATTGTGTGAATAATAATAAATCGCTAGTAACGTCGCTATATGCCTGGTAAATTAATTTCTTTGTCACTGTCTATTAGTTTGTCACTTTATGTCTTACCATCCTGGCATGATGATGATGTTTCTTGCTAGCTTTAGCAAGCACACATGGTGCATTCTTTACCATCAGTTACCTTCAGATTACTGTTTTAAAGAACAACTTAATTCAAGGCATATTGACTAATATTCTTTTGAATATTTGAACACCTTTATTTACTTAAATTGATTGTTCACCCAAAAATGAAAATTACCCCATAATTTACTCACCCTCAAGCCATCCTAGGTGTGTATGACTTTCGTTTTTCAGACAAATATAATGAGAGAGATATTTTCAAATGTCCTGGCTCTTTTTGTAAGGAAAATATCTGTATTTCAGATATTATAAACCATAATCTCTAGCTTCCCCTAACTGTTATTAATGTAAATGATTTATTTACTACTCTTTGGTGACATATGCCAGACTTCTTCAGTTTAGTCAGTTTAGTTTTGCTCTTTTTAGTTTGCCTCCATTTAAACAATAATTTAATAGACAGAGCCAAGTCTTGTCCTACCTTTTTTTCTCTGATAATCGATTTTACTTGAATTAGGGATGCTCATTTCGGTTAATTTTCCTGACCGACAACCGCTGCTCCTCAACCGAACATTAACCATTAACTGATCAAATTAGAATAGTAAATTAGTATAAAATAAAAATATATGATGATACATAAAAACTACAAACAAATATTTTATTTTAACTCGAAAACAGCAGCATACACAGCCGCAGAGCAACAATAAAAATTCACATATCCTCAAATTATCACGCACCAGTAGAGAATAGTGTCACAAAGTCCCTGACTCCCAATCTCCTTTTTGAACGCACCTTTAGCAAGAAATGTATCTTTACGGATTACATAGCCTAATGAAATAGATTTTTTCCGATTTGTTTTGTTTCGTTTCGTTAAGTAATCATTTAAAGCTTTCTATTTATATATTCACTGAAAAAAATTCAAATGGTCGCGCTGGCGCCTCCATGTCCTGCAAAGCGGTTCCAGCTTCCACTCTCCAAAAATGAAATGCACCTTGCTCACATTTATCTAGGTTAGCTACTTTAAGTGTTTTAGATCTATAGATTTTATTTCATGCAAGTCGTGATGATTTGAGAAGGCACATTTTTCAGACTATGAACAGTCTTCCGCTGGCCGCTGTTCGTTTCTTAAAAAAACAAAAACTTATATTTAACGAGCAAAATAAAAGCTTCAAAAGTTTTTCTAAATTAACTTAATAAAAAAACGAAACGAAATATAATCACTTTGCCATTACATACAAAATGTATCTATTTTAATAGCTGAAGGAGACGTGCATGGCGACCTGCTGTAGGACTGGAGCGCTGCCTGTTAACTGTTAGTTCCGCGGCAAAAACACCATCACAAATATCTGCGGTCAGTTTGCGGTTTGGGGCTTCTCATCCAATGGACATATGTATGTTTCTATTCATAGCGTGTTTTTGAAGCGCTTATGAATGCAGTGGCCAGTCGGAGGCAGTTAGGTTACAATCCTCTCAGCATCCAAAATGCCAGTAGTGTTCTGTTCGGTTCTGCTCTACATTCGTGAATAAAACAGAAAATGTAGACATGATGTAAATAAGAGATTAATTGAGCAATTTAAAGGTTATTTTATTACTCTTTATTAACTTTAAGAAACCGATGAACTACATTAAGATGTGTGACAGCTTTTTCAAGTGATTGTAAGGGAGCGCCGCGCCCATTGCGCACTTTCTAGGCTATAATCCATTCAGAATCCATTCACTCACGGATTCACTCTCTGATAGCCATTTATCCAATATTGCCGCTTGCCATTGTGTTGCGTATAGGCTGCATCAGTTAAGTGAAGGTGAAGCAGGTGCTTGCTCTGCGAAATATGTCTGTATAGCCATATTTATATAAGCCTGTATAGCCTAAGCATGCTGCACGTGTCGACACTCGCCTGTGAGTAAACAAATTCTTATGTATAGCATTGTTCTTTCACCGTGCAGCAAAGTAAAAAAATACTTGTAGAAAAAACCTTTTAAACCGTTTAACTGATATCATTAATCGGTTAAAATTCGTACTGGCGGTTAACGGTTAAACGGTCAATGTGAGCATCCCTAACTTGAATGTAAGTCACAATGCATTCAATAAGAAAACATCTGCTGCTATTTATGCTACATCGCAACTTTAAAATGTGTGAATGTGATTGCATTCGATAAAATGTTTTGCATTAGATATAAAATGATATTTAGTATTTTTTATGCTATTTATACTTTATTTTTATTGAATCGGTTGATATCGGATATTTATTTGTTTATGCATGCTCATTTCCCCTATTTTTACATTTAGATTACATTGCCTGTCATCTAATGCTCTAGTTTATCTTTAAGAACTTAATGACCTTGAATAATTGAATAACACTAACATAATATATATATATATATATATATATATATATAAATCCTATTGTGCATTGTTATAATGGTTAATTAAATTTTGATTATAAATTGTTTTTAGTTTCTTCATCTTCTTTTTCTTATTATTATTAATCAAATAATATAAATTCTAATATCAGCCATTTTTATCTGCCATGACATGACTATGAAATAATTATTGGATTAACTATTTTACAGTCAGTGCATTCCTATCAGTCCATCTTTCAAGCAAATTCTAAAAAAATAAAAAATGTTCATAGTATTTATAGCATTTACTGTCAAATTAATCGTGGTTATTCTTCTAGAATTTAAAGGTGGCTGCTTTTAACTAACCACTAAAAATCAGTTTGTGTACACTTGGGAAAAATAACTGAAAAATAGCTAATTCTAGTTTTTATTCAATTATTTTTTTATATACATTTTTTATATGTGGTTTACAGGTGACATATCATGAAAAGCTGACAAGACTTGAAAGAACAGTGCTTCGGATGTGTGCGCTCAGAAAACCCTGTATCAGAAGTCTAAACTAATATGGTTTAAATGCATGATTTCATGATTTCATGATATCCAAACCAAACAGATGTTTTTAGCAGAGCTGTAAAGCCACAGCCCTATTCTAGAAAAGGGGGCAGGCAGCAGCAGCTAATTTGCATTTAAAGAGACATGCATGAAAACAGCATGTTTCTGCTTCCACTCAAAATAGGCATTTTCAAAATGGTATTTTGAGCTGAAACATCACAGACACATTCTGGGGACGCCTGAGACTTAAATTACACATTGTAATAAGGGGAATAATAAGTGTCCTTTAAATGACTAAATTCTTGCTGGGGTCACTAGAAGTGTTCACATCTCCCATCTACATAAAGAACCCACCTATTCTATGGCAGTCAGACATAAGTGAAACATAACTCTGACGTCTGCATCACTAGAAATGTCTTTGTCATGGCTCAGACAGTCCCAACAACCCCCTGCCAGCCTCTCCTGGAGTCCACCAGCTGTCGAGGGAGTTGTTGCGAAGGATATGGATGGGGAAGGGCATGTGGCATCCATTGCAGTCGGCGATTGTGTTCATTTACTGTAGTTACCAGACTAGGGCGTGTGTGAGACCTGAAGTGGGTATTCGATAATGACAACAGAGGCTTGCGTGGGTGAGTATGAGTTTCGCACATGTGTATAATCGAGGACACGCTCACCGCACAAATGCCTCCATCTGTCTCTCGGGTGGGGCCGCTGCAGGTCATGGCCTTGCCCACCTACAGCACAGGGCCGTGGGCTGGGACTTCCGCCGAAGCAGGCTGGGAGGGGAGGGACAGCCGGCTAATTACACACTACGTCTGAGTGAAAGGCATTCCTGAGGTCTGGTGTCAGTGCCACTACTCCACCCCTACCCACCTCCATCCACAGCTCACCACCCCACCCCTCCCCCAGCCCGACCATCTCCCCACCAACCCCCCACGCCCCCCTCCCTGAGATGGCCACTAATTGGCACATTCCCCTGCCAGTGTGGGTGCTGGGAATGTCAGTGTGCCACATGTCCCAGTCGCAAGCGGCAGGAGAAAACGTCTGCCTTTTGTTGCTGAGGAGGGCCTGTCCGCAGCTGAGATGGTTTCCTCCACACTGCATCACCCTCCCACCCTAACGACACAGAGAGAGAGAGAGAGAGGGAGAGAGAGAGAGAGAAAGAAAGAGACAATGAAATGCTAATTCATCAAAGGCAGCGGCGGCTGGTGCCATTTCCACAGGGGAAATGAATTCATTCATACATGTATGATATTATATGGAGATCATCTCTGCTCTGAAGCCCTGTGAATTTACATCAAAGCTCAGTAACGTACACATAACCCCACAATTTAATTTGACCTGATTCTGGGTTCAAGTTAAGCTCAGTCAACAGTCTTTGTGGCATAATGTTGATTACCCAAAAAAGGTCAATTTTGTCATTTAAAACAAATGTAAAGCTCTTACCTTCAGACAAGCATTTTATTTACTTTTAATTCTTCTGCTAAAACTTGTTTATTATTTAAACTGTAAAGATGTTATCTTTATTTTTCTTGTCAACTTCCCAAAAAGGTTTAAAAGCACTAAAATCACTCTAAAATCATATTACCAACGAATTATTTTAATATTTATGGATTGGTTTGGATTTATTCATTTTTATTTCATTTTCATTTCTTTTAGTTTTAGTTTACTTCCAGTTAGTAATTTTAGTGTTTCAGCTTAAACTTGTTTTTTTATATTTACATTGCCGTCCGAAAGTTTGGGAGCATTAAGATTTTTAATGTTTTTTTTAAAGAAGGCTCTTATTCTCATCATAGTTCATTTATTTGATCAAAAATGCAGAGAAAAGTTAAAATTATGAAATATTATTGCAATTTAAATGAACAGTTTTCTATTTTAATATACTTTAAAATATTATTTATTTCTGTGATGCAAAGCTGAATTTTCATCAGCCATTACATTAGTCTTCAGTATCATATGATCCTTTAGAAATCATTCTAATATGCTGATATATTATAATAAAAGTTAAAAAGATATAAACTAACATTTATGCAAATTAGAAATATTTTCTAACAATATAAGTCTTTACTATCACTTTTTTTTTTATCAATTTAACACATCCTTCTAAAATAAATTATTTTATTTTTTTTCAAACAAACAAAGAAAGAAAATATTTACTGACCCCAAATTTTAAATGGTAGTGTATATTGTTACAAAAGATTTATATTTTAAATAAACGCTGTTCTTTTTAATGTTTTATTTATCAAAGAATCCTTGAAAAAGTATCACAGGTTCCAACAAAATATTAAATGAGCAGCATAACTGTTTCCAATATTAATGATAAATCAGCAATCATTTCTGAAGAATCATGTGACACTCAAGATTGAAGTAATGATGCTGACAATTCAGCTTTGCATCACAGGAATAAATTCTATTTTAATGTATATTAAAATAGAACACCACTATTTTAATTGCAATAATATTTCACAATAGACTTCTTTAAAAAGCATTACAAATCTTACTGATTCCAAACTTTTGAAAGACAGGGTATACATTTTTTTTTTATTTTATTTTTATTTAGTTAATAATAACCTTGATCTGGAACCCAGATTTTTCACTTCTACAAAAACACAAAGGAGGGCCAAGTGGAAATTAATTTTTGTGGTGATCAACATTACGCCACAAGTGCTGCTGATTGAGCTTAACTTGATTTGAACTCAGGATTTTCCTTTATTAGCACTCTCTACACATATGTCATGCCTCATCAGCTCATTGTGTCATGTTTCTCTTACAGTCCCCAACCATTTGTATTAATATAACTCAGGCTTCATTACTGTAGCACCACAATAACAATAGAACTGTACTCCGAATTAGGAAATACAGTTATGTAAAAATGTCTCCATCCACCAATAACTTTATATTGAGGAAAAATAAATTTAAGCCTTGTGGCTTAAAGTGGACACTCTTGTGTTTGCTTGCCAGGCAGATAAATAACTGCCTTGTTAAAGTTTTTCTACTCTGTTTTTATGGTGGTGAGTTTTATGTTTGAAGTCTTTTTATGGCCCTCTTGTCCCCTTTTTATGAACTGCTCCTGCCATCTGGAAAGTTCCAGCTGTGAAGCTCCATGTCTCATTTATGGCCTTTTGTCTGTTGATCTCAAGAGCCAGAGCGCACCAGTCTAGTGCCCACGACAGGAAAACGCTCTGAAAATGTACATACACAGTACATGGAGACTGTGAAGTGTAATGCCAAGCACAGACACAAAACTCACATTTAAACTTGGCATGAAGTGAAATTTTCCTAAATTTTGTACCTGCATGATTTTTGTCTTATTGTGAATAATTCATCAAAATATATTTTTCTTTTTATACAATTTTATTATATTTAATTTTTGATTAAAATATAATTATATTATTCCAAACTGTGTCTTCCATTGAAACAACAGACTTCTCTTTGGTGACAAACAATAGATTTCTCCAAATATTTAGTCCGCTTAAAAAAAATGCCCCTTTCTTACAATTGACGGCAAGCACGCTTCAGATCTGTCTCCATCCAGATGACAGCTACATTTTTTTTTTCTTTTTTCCAATTGTCCATTTCCTTCAGATTTAGCATTTTATTTTATGAAAATAAGATAAAGAAGCTCACATCATGCAAAGGTGTGACATAAAATGCCTACTTTTAAAGCATACGTTTATATTCCATGCTAAGTATAAATTTACATATTTATGTTCTTAATAAAAAAATACCTTGCAATTGTACTTTTAGTAGCCTATACTAAATTGACATGAAGTGTACTAAATTGGAATTATAGTGCTGAAGTCCAACTAAAGATGAACTGAAGTATATTTGATTGTACTAAAGTGGAACTATTGCAAGTATATTTCAGGTACCTTTTAAATACACTTTTTTTTGTTTATTCATAATACAATCCTCAGCAATAATGACACATTTAGGCTTAATATTGAGAAATGTGCACTGTGCACATGTAGTACTTCAAATAAAGTTTAATTATAATATTTATATTAAAGTCTCGAGGGATATATCAGTAAATATGTTAATAGATTTGAACTATACTTAGTTTGAAATAAATACATTAAACTAACATCTAACAGTGGACCAAAGTGTTTTATTTATTATTATATTTGCCCTCACTCTCTTCTCATCAACTAACGATTAGTCGACTATTAGGGGGCTCGTCCTGTGGTGTATTTTTACTTGGTTATTGGGGTTAATGCGAATAATAAGAGATGAAAATTCCTCCATGCACATCAAAAAGTATTGCGACTTTGCGCTATTCAATGGCATAACCTGACTAAGCAGTGGACCGATCTCATTCCTCAGCATCTGAAATGTTGTTATGGTTATTCTTAAATGTCTGGGCAAAGTCTGTTATCAAAGTATTTCGAAATAACTGCCTCTGAATTGTCTTACACGACTACGTTCCCAAACAGCAAACAGCATCCACCTCCAAAAGCAATGACCGCATTTATTGTATTTCTCAAGGCATAAGTAATTTTTCTTTATTATATATGATTTTTTTTTATATTCAGTCTACTACTTTTCTTAGTGATATTTCGTTTTAGTTTATCAGGAAGTGGCGATTTTATTCTCTTTGACTCATTGGATGAGCAGTTCTTACTCTCTGTTTTATACGATATTCTAGTTAAATTCACAACTTTGGATTGAAACCCGGCTATTTTGGCCAAGAACTCTCTGCTTAGACAGAAAGAGACCGTCTGACTGACACGAAAAGAAACCAAATACAGTTTGTTTAGTTTTATGTGTCATTTATGGCTGTGTAAACCTGAAATAGATTGTACTGTACCACAATAATAGACTGTAGAAGAAAAAAAAATGAATTAAAAATGCAGTGCCAGCTAGGCTAGAAATAATATCTGCAAATGACTGTGCAGAAATGAGTGTAAATGTGTGGATAGTGATTTTCCGCAGATTCTTTCACAGTTGCCGGTTGTTACTGTCTAAGACAAAACTCTTTCAAAGCTATGAAGGTATCGAACGTTGTGTGGCAGTCTGTTAATAGCTGGTGGTTTTTAGTTTTGCGTGCGATGCGCATGAGTGTGACTGAGGATGAGGCTAGTAAAAGGTTTGCAGTTCACAGGATGACAGTTTTGGGCAAGCGTGACCAGGTGAGGAGAAGGTGTCATGTAAAGCGTTGGGTCATGAGCTGATACACCGTTGAAAGCCAAATGGTTACGGAACATTTTCCAGTCAACATATGAGTCACTCTGCAGAGATGCACTCAAAATAAATGGCCTTCCTGTTCCAGCCTGAAACCACACCCTCGTGCGGTTTCGTGGCTGGTGAGCCTGGCCTGGGCCTCACGGCCGGCCGCGGTGAGGCTCTCGGAGGCCCGACTGAGGGGTTGAGCGGGTGCATGTGGGGGTAGCGTGGGGGCAAGCCTAAAAACGGACTTATTAATTTTTTCATTGTTTATTGTTTACCCACAGTAAGGAAGTGTAAGCAGAGGAGTGCCCATCGCCGGTCGCTCCGTGGTGGGCGTGAGGTCTGGCTGTGTCCCCTGAGGTGCCCTCTCCCTGTGGAAAATCTTACTGGAGCTCCTGGCATACAAACAAGTATGACAGCTGTCAATTGTTGAGCTGTGAAGGAAATAGTAAAAGCTGCACTCCCAGGTTTTGACAGCACACCAAGCGGTTTAGGTGGTCAAAGGTCAACAAACTGGAAAACAAGTCTTTCCTTTTCTAGTTTTTTTTTTTTTTCTCGTTCGCATTGGAAGAACGAAGCGAGGCCTAGCGGACAGATACGAGGAGGGGGGTAAGGCTCTCAGCTGGATGTCTTCTGTGGGGATGGCAGGGATTTCGACAAGCTTTGTTAGCTGTCAAGTGTCATCTTTATTAGTCAGCTGGGTGAGTCAGAGCTGAGATAAGGGTTAGCGGAGCCACCTGCGGGAGCTGCCGTTCATTACCGCCGGCCGCTGAGGTGTCACACTCTCCATCTATTATTTATGCTCTTTGCATTTGCACTGCCACAATTCAGCTCCCTCAGCCTGAAGAAATACTGTGTATACTTAAAGCAAAAAAAAAAAAAACTGATTCGGATACACATAAAGTCTTGAAATGAACACCATTCTGGTTTTCTTAATACATGAACATTAATCTATAAGACAACTTTATGAACTTTAGTTGCTGTTCACCCAAAAATGGAAAAAGGAGGTTTTGAAGGATCTTCATGCAGCTTTTTACATGCAATAGCAGTAAAGCTTGCCTAAAGGTTCTTGCAGATGTTTGTATGCGTTTTTTTTTCTAGGGATGTAACGATATTATCCACATCGTAATATTGCGATAGCAAAACTGTCCTGATATTATCGTGGTCACATGACGATATGAAACGATAGGTCTTCCGGGCAAAAAGTGTAGTTTTTAAAACATAAAAGGCCTTTAAAAGGCCATTTTGCTTTGACACGGTATCTGTCAAACAAAGTCATCAGGTATGTTTTCGCTGCACTTTTCAAAGCGAAGCGCTTCGTTCAGGCGATCTGCTTGTGATCCAGTGTTTTCCGTGACTCAGAACAGCATATGCTGTGAGTTTAGTGCGTGTTTGGGAAAGCAATGGCCACCAGTTATGCTTTATATTTGCGATTAGTTTTTGTAAGCCTGTTTGTTTCCTTCAAAATAAAAGCTTTACTGTCGTTTCCTGTCAAACTAAAAGCTTAAAAGTGCAGGATGAATTGCTGACAGCTAGCAGTCCAAATTCAAAATATCTCTTTCAAGTGTAGAAATTAGGACAGAAGTATTGTAATTTTGATACCGTAGTGTATCGAAAAATAATATATCTATGAAATATTCATTTTCATTTATTTTACAGTGCAATTGTTTTACAATATATAGCTATTAATGTCATTGTTATTATTATTATATTCTAATTTGTTTGCCTTTCTTAAACACCAGTGTGAATGTAATTTAGACTGAAACGGTATATCACAAATAAAAAGAGGGTTAAGTCAATTTACTGACTTTTTTCTGACTTAAGTTTCCTTAGTTAAGAACATGGGTTGGAGATCTTAATTTTAAACTCTCAAAGTGCTTTAGATAGAAGAATTTAACTTTAAAATGTACAACATTTTTTCCTAATTCCTCATTTGTCTTTTTTTCTTTTTTAAATACGGCAACAAATATCATATTGTTTTCATATATGACAAAGATTACATGTAACAGTGTTATTAATTTTTAATTTAAAATTAAGTAAGCGATAGAGTGATAGATGACAGTCATATGAATGTAATTCTGTAAAAAGGCATAAACAAATAAATACAAATTATACACATTCTGATTTTGATTAGATATTGATTAATATATTAATAGGTTTAAAATATAATTAAAAACTTTTTGAAGACACTATGAGGTGGTGTTGTGTGGGAAAAGAGCTGCATAAAAAAAATTCTCCATTTTGTGTTTTGCGGTTTGGAACAATATGAGCACATATTTTCATATTTTTCAAACTTTTTTAATATGTAGCCCACCTCTAGCCTTGTAATTTTGATTCTAATCTTGGTGAAATAATTATGAACAACACATGTGCAGCGAAGAATAAACAGTGCTTCCAAACATATGAGAACAAATCAATGATATGCAAACATTATTATTATTATTATTATTATTATTATTATTATTATTTTTCCAAGAGCTGTTCATACATGCATAAAAATCAATGTATAATTAATCACTCAAGCATTACAATGCTTTTGTTTGTTATTGTTTTCATATTTTTCTTTCCTTTTCCATGATCATATCTTTCCACAGAGTAGCAAAGTAAGTTTTGCCCTTTGGGAGTACAGGGTTGAATGAGAAAGGGAAAAAAAAAAAAAAGACGAAGAGAGAGAGCGAGAGATCAAACATGAATCACACACCTCCAAACCAAACATGCGAACACAGATGCGCACACATATCCAATCATACACATGCCTGTCTTCAGCAGCTCTTGATTTGTGTTGTAAGAACAGGAGCAATGACAACAAGAAGGCCAGGGATGAGAAACGGCAAGTCTCCTTGACTTGAATTACAGCAGGAAAGTATCGTCACTTGAATGAACGCAATGCTGGTTCCAGGTTTCCACACAAACAAGAAGACCTCCTTGCTTTTCCCCTGAGGACCTGCCACGTCAGAAGAAAATAATTGATGAGTTCCCTGATGTGAAGGCAACCTCACTCAGAAAAAGAGAGAGAGAGAGAGAGAGAAAAAGACTGTGAGGTAAAAGAGTGTTGTGAAAATTGAACACAATCCATATACACCAAGCATGAGAAAGAGACTTCCGTTAATGAGTGTCTTCTGCTTTTGTTCAGAAACTCAGAGAGAGAGAGAAAAAAAAATGTCTGTAACCGTTTAGTTGTTTGTAGACCAGTTGATACAAACCTAATCTAAACCACATCTGAATGAGATTTAAAATGTTTTTTTTTTTTTATAAATGCTTTTCAGTTTGAAGGCACAGATCACTTTTTTTTTTAATTCAGTACGTGATGCAAGTGTAAGTGTAAGGTGGCCCTCAGGATGGGACATATACTTGTAAATGTGGGTGAGGGGTTGTTTGCCAGGTTGGTTATGCGTTCATGATTATTTAGCGGTGAGTTCACCGTGTGAGGTGTTGAGGTTCTTTTGTAGATGCATGTGTAAATTTAGGTATACCTCTTTTTTGTTGTGGCAGGAGGTGTGAAAGAAAGGACATTTCTTTCATTGAGAACGACTCTGGTATGTCTGTGTTCGTTGTGCTGACCGTTAACTCATTACTATGGCAACTGATGTAGATGCAGTCTATTGACTACTGTGAGAACCAACTGACCTGATCACTTGCTAAATATCGACAACCATATTTATATGTAGTATGATTGGTGTCAAGAGCTCAAGAGTTATTAAATAATTGGTTCACTTTGAGTAAAATTTCCTGATGATTTATTCACCCTCATGTCATCCAAGATGTTTATGTCATTCTTCAGTCAAAAAGAAAGATTTTTCTTCATATACTGGACTTCAGTGTGGATCAGCGGGTTGAATCTACAACATGTTAATTATTTTAACAAAATAAGGGTGATCATTTTATTGTTTATTTAGTATGATATTTCACATAAAATGTTTACATATACTCCTCAAGAGAAAATAATAGTTGAATTTATAAAAATGACCCCGTTCAAGAGTACATACACTTTATTTTTAGTACTGTGTTCTTACCTGAATGATCCACGGATGTGTTGTTTTTTGTTTTTTTGGTTTTTTTTGTTTAATGATAGTTGTTCATGAGTCCCTCATGAGTTTGTCCTGTACAGTTAAACTGTCTACTGTTCTTTAGAAACATCTTTCAGATCCCACAAATTCTTTGGTTTTTGGCATTTGTGTGTATTTGAACCCTTTCCAACAATGACTGTATATTTTTGAGATCCATCTTTTCACACTGAGGACAACTGAGGAACTCATATGCAACTATTACAGAAGGTTCACAATGCTCACTGATGCTCCAGAAGTAAAAACAATACATTAAGAGCCGGGGGGTGAAAACTTTTTAAATTTGAAGATCAGGGTAAATTTAACTTATTTAGTTTCTGGGACACATGTAAGTATCTTCTGTAGCCTCTGAAGGGCAGTAATAAATGAAAAAATATGATATTTAGGCAAAATAAAAATAATGTACTCCATTCTGTTCAAAAGTTTTCACCCCCGGCTCTTAATGTATCGTTTTATATTCAATCTACATCTTGGATGTAGATGGGGTTGAGTAAGTTATCAGGAAGTTTTTATTATGGAAATGAGCTAATCCATTAATATACATCTCTTTTTTTCCACTTTTTTTTTGTAGACATACTTACATATTTTGTTGTATGTATTTGGGAAATATATGCATCTGGCTATATTGGGAAAAAATATCAGTACAATCTCTTATGCTGTGATGCTATACGAAACAGTCCAGAGGTGCTTTTGATTTACTCTTTGACAGACACTTTATACTAAATGTACAATTCCCAGCAGAATAAAGATCCCATTTCATTTAATTAAAGTGAAACTTAGTACGAGTGTGTATTCTGGCATGTTTCTAATTTACAGAGTGATTCAGTGCAGTTATTCAATGCAACTGCTCCTTGGAAAAAGAAAAAAAATGACTAGGCTACTTTTGTCAGAGGGCATTATAAAGGAGGACATTTGTGAATTTGAAAGTGAAAAACAGTGAGAAGTGAAATGTCTATCTCTGAGCAATGACTAGTGTTCCTACAATAGCAACATTCAATTAGGAGTACTGGGCTGCCTTCAAGTGCTGCCAAACACCGGCTATAAATACCAAAAATAGGCCGATCTGGTTGTCTGTGTCAACATTTGGACAAATTTTAGAGTTGTTAACTGCTAACTGCTGTACATACAGAATGTTGCTTGTTTCACAAATGGATAGAGGATCTTCGCCACGTGAGGAAACTGTTCACAACAGCCCTCCTGAGACAAAATTATGATTATGCCATTAATCACTTTTATTGCACGGCTCTCTGGAATACTTGATTCTAATCGTGGCATTCTGCAGTCAAATATTTTTATTTTTTTTATATGGAGTGGTTTGTATATAAAGCTCTTCGGAGGATTGCGGCAGGGTCCTGATCACCCTGTGTGTGTTTATTTTGCCACAATGACCATCTGACAGTATATTGTCCATTACTCAACTAACAGGAGACCTTTCTGTCAATGAAATAATGGTACTGAAAAAAAAATGTTTTAGCTAAACTAATGTGCTGTAACTGTAATGTGTGTGTGTGTGTATGTGTGTTTGTACAGGTTTATCCTCTATTTTTTAAATTATTAAAAATAATAAACATTTATTAATGTTAGTTAACAAAAATAGTTAATTAGTTCACAGTACATTGACTAATGTTAACAAACAACTTGTGATTTAAATGCATTAGTAAATGCTAAAAAATAACATTAACTAAGATTAATAACCTTATTGTAAAGTGTATACTATTGTTTATCTGAAAACGTAAAAATGCAAAAAAGTTTTCTGTGAAGGGTAGGTTTAGTACAAAAACAATAGAAGTCTATGGCAGACTTCATCCTGCAAAGCTAGTATGTTTTGTTTTTGTACTTGACAATAATGTGTAATATTTTATTCTTTATATATACTTAAACAGCATAGCATAACAATGGATTAATTTTCGATTGCAACAAATTTTAAGGTGTCTGGAAATCGACTGTTTCAAGAGTCCAGTTGATGGTACAATAAATGCAAAATTGCATTGTTTTTGTAACAAATATGAAACAAAGGTAAATATTATTTGAGTGTTACATGGAACATTTTTTAATGTCCATATATAACTTGATCAACAACATGAGATTGCAACCTGTTTTGGTTGAAAGGAAGGCCGGAGCACCTGTGTAAAGCGAAGAAGCGTATGGAAAATTACTAGGCTAATGATAGCCGCTCTTTCACAATTAGGAAAGCGGTGGTCAGCGAGACCGCAGAGGTTTTTGACCAAATGTATTTATGACTTGTGGCTTGTGTGCACACACGCAGACACCTTCAAACACAGCGACACACGCCATAAACACTCATCCTTATTATCGCCACAGAGCATGGCATCACACGGCCCGCTTTCTGCCCAAGAGCGGCCTCTCGGGTTAGCGGTCGCTCCCCTCTCCATGAGTGCGCCAGTGTTAGGCCGACGACCACACGGTCCAGTCGGGTCCGGGCGAGCGGGCCAGCGGTCCCGCTCTCAGAATGGTCCAGTTAGTTCTCTGGTACCGGGTAGCAGCGGGGCAGAGCGAGGCGGTTTTGTGTATTTTCAGTATGTATTCATTACCGAGTCAAAGGGTTGCAGTTGGGCTACACGATTGTGGCGCCAGCGTGCGATTGTGGCAAGACGGCCTGACCACTCTGAAATCGCTGAGCTAACAGGGACTGGGGCGGTGGCGCGACAGACGGAGCAGACCAAGTTTACACTCGCCACTGAGCTCACACACCTTATAATGATAGATCATTGCAGGCAAAAAACCAAGCAACCCACCCACGGCAAATGTTTGCGAGGAAAGAAGTGAGAGCATGCGTCGAGGTGCCAAAAGAGTAGGCTGCTATGTTCTTGCGCAAACTGACAAACTTCAAAACAAGACAAGCCACCTCGCCGTCCTCAGAACAAAACTCCTACACAGACCGAGTGGGGAGATTGAGGGAGAGAGACGCGCACACACGCACAAGCGGAGGGAAGGATCTCGAGCAAATGGCTTTGTAACTTTCACAAGCGCGCAACAGAGCGCGTTCTTTGATGGCTGAGGGTGTTTGATACCACGTAAACTTTGCACTTCTTCCACCTTTGGCTCCTTAACGCTTCTGTCGTACTACAGAGTTTTTGCCGTTCCACACCAGAAAGATCAGCGCGCAAGTTCATCCCCTGCCTGGAACGCGCTGAAAATGCCCTGAAGGGAAGGTAAACGGCATGTAGGGTTCAGCAGCGAACAAAAGCCTTCTCATCTTTAAGCGGCAAACAGACCGATAAAAATCAATGCCGAGATGGTTTGTCAAGTTTTGTAAGAGAAGCGTTCAGAAGGAATCCCTTGGTAATAAGCAGCGCAGTTGCGCTTTGGCAAACGCCATGTAATTTTGCTCCAGCCATGAAATCAGCTCAAGGTGCAGGATCGCTTCTCTCTAAACACTGTTTGGTTGCCTCGCTGTGCCTTTGCTCCATGCGAAGGCCGTGGCCGGTTCCTTTTCTCTCTCTCTCTCTCTTAAGATAATCAGCCTTCCTAGGAAAGCTAGCCTGCAGCGGTGCTACCTCAGAGAGGGAACTTGGTCATGTCTCATTGGTTCCTTGGTACAGGGTGGGTCAGAACAGCACTGAGAGTGTGAGGGCACACGGGGAGAGGGAAGGAGGGAGGAGGGAGCCAAGGGCAGTGCCCTGGATCCTCTGTAGGGGGCAGTCTTTCCTTTAATCATCTGTGCAGAAGGGCCCTTAGGGTCTGTAACGGAGCTCAACAGGCCAGCGAGACTGGAAGCGATGTAGAGGGGCAAAACTAAAGGAGGAAATATACGAGCTCTGCCTGTTTTGTGCAGTACAACCAACAGAAGTTTTGCAACATTTTGTGCAACACCTTTACATGCTGAGAGGATTCTATCTGATAAATCAGGCCACCAATTTAACACATCAATTTGGTGCTCCTAATTAGAATTGAAGAAATTAAAAATATTTTTTTCTTATTCTCTGAGCAGTTTAAACTTTAAATGACCAACGTCCTAAAGAAACATGGCCATCAAGGTGCCAAATAAAGGCTGAAGATGTGCATCCACAACACATTTGTGACCCTGGACCACAAAACCAGTCTTAAGTAGCACGGCTATATTTGTAGCAATAGCCAAAAATACATTGTATGTGTCAAAATTATGCCAAAAATCATTAGAATATTAAGCAAAGATCATGTTCCATTAAGGTATTTTGTACATTTCCTACCGTAAATATATCAAAACTTATTTTTTGTTCAGTAATATGCATTGCTAAGAACTTTAACAACTTTAAAGGCGATTTTCACATTTCAGATTTTCAAATAGCTTTATTGTCCTATCCTAACAAACCACACATCAATGGAAAGCTTATTTATTCAGCTTTCATATTATTTATAATTATGTCCTAGAATTATCTTTATTTAGGGTATTTTCTCTGTAAGTGTTGAACAGCATTATTTTAACTATTCATTTATATGCTATTATAGTATTTATTGATATTAGATTAGCTTTTGTTTTTGTATTTTGAGTTGTCATTTAATTTTTTAGTGTTAGTAATTGTGCTATCTATTTTTTTTTTTATTTCTATAGCTTTAATTATTTGATATAATTGATAATATAATTGATTTCAGTTTTAGACATTTTAGTGCTTGTTTCAGTTAGTTGAATCATAACTATTTTTTCAGCTTTATTTAGAGAAACAATTTTTTTTTTTTTTTTTTGCAGTTAACAACTTGGGTAATATTGATTGCTCGATTAAGAGCCCACACATTACTCCTGTATTAGGTTCTTACTTCAGGTCTACATTCTAGGTATTAACAGAAAAGTAAATATCTTTTCTTGATAATAGAAAAAAACATTACTGAGATGCCCTGTGTTTTAGTCCTGCTTTTTGTGGGAGAGGGAATCAACACACTTGCTACCCAAAAGGTCATCTATCAAAGGGGGAATGGCATTGTCTCCTCAAGTCAGGGTCCCAGAGTATCTCCTTCTCTCTGACATGCTGCTAAAACCACTGAAGAACCAAATGTCTGCTAATCTAGTGCTGTTAAAAGCTTCGCTTTGACGCATTTTGTGTGCTCTTGTTGCTGAAGTCACAGCTCAGAGGCTGTCGTGATGTTGCTGCCAAGTTTGGTGTGGGGAATAACACTCGCTGGCATGCCGTTTGAAAACTCTGAAGCACCTGTCATTCTGCAAACCTGCAACGGAGAACATTTGGTTGGTCACATAGTTCATATGGAATGTGGATGTTAGATGCCAACACTCCCATAAAAAATAAAAAAAAATAAAAACAAGACTGATAACCATTAAAGTGTAGAGACTGCACAGAACAGAAAGATATGAGTAGGTAGACTTCATGACAATAAAACCAATAAGACACACTGTTAATAATTCATACTGCTCGGAAAGATAATTAACGCTGTTGTAGTGAAACCAAATATCTTTATTAGAGTGTTGTTTAAAGGGTGTACAGACCCCACATAGTGATTTCTTAAACACCACCCCCTCCAGTATAGGCACGATCTTTGTATCATTAAATCCTGCACTCTATTTCACTAGCGAAACATTAGTTACCTGCTGCGCGCAACTTAGATGTGTTACCTAATTGGAAATGTATAAGGAATAATAAACCTGAAAAAATTAGAATGATTTCTTCCATTTCTTATTCAGAGGAAACAAGTGAAAGAATTCAGCTTGAATAAATAGCGAATTAGTGTTGTAATTGATGTGATTGCAATCCATGCAGTACATGTTTATTTTGCAAAGCCTGGGATTGCTGGAAATGATTGATGACATACTTAAAACAGTATATATTTACAGTAACCAGCGTCCAACTTTAAGTCTCCGTTCAGAAACAAACAAAAGTGACTAGTTCAAAGAAAGCGTGTTCAACCTCAAGTGATTTTCTGCTGTTGGGTGGACTAGGTTCAGAGGGCAGAAGTATAGCTTACAGTGAAGGTGCCACACAGCTATAATCAAAGCGCATGTGTATACTCCCATCAATTAACATTTGTCTTCACATTTATAACTGGCTCCAAAACTACTCCTTAAAAAAACCCAAATGCAGGGATCATTTACCAATGTATTGTGTAGGCTGTAATTCCCTTTGCCAACCGTTGAATTTTATCCCTTTGTCTCACTCCATCCAAGAAATCTTGGATTGTGTTTTCTCCATCTTTTTTGTTATCTGCTGGTCTTCTGGAGACGTAATGGAGAAAGCACTCTGTGATCACTCTGATGCAGGAAGCACTAATGTATGATATTAAATCTAACTACAATTACTGTACACCTCAGTGGAATCGTTTATATGAAGCTAGAGTCTGTTGGATGTTTGTTGCCAGTGACAATCCGTACACTGCATGCTGTATTAATTTTTTTTTTTTTAGAAAAGGCCATTCTCTGAGGAGCCCATGTTTCTTCTGCAACTCTGAAGACTCCATTGAGTGGCGCTATGACTCTAATGCTCTGTGACGTTTTAAAATAACATACCATCTGCACTACACATAAACCTACCTGATAGTAACAAAAGCAAATGTGATGTAAGAACACAATGTTTTTCTCTCTTTCATCTTTCAGCTCTTTCATCTTAAGTCATGTTTTTCACAGGATTTGTACCCAAGGATTCCGCATTCTAAATCCAATTCCATGCTGGCTGAGCTACTGAGGAAGCTTGTTACTTCCGGAAAGTAAAACATATGGAGCTGTAATAATAACTGTGTACGAAAATTATAATAAGTGCTCACTGTTTTACCGCCTCTAGTGTTCATTTCTGTTGGGAACTGCAGTGTATTTAGCGTCTTGCAAAAAAAATCCCACAGGTATGTTTTTGTCATGACATCAGGTAGAATATCCGATATGCCGAAATTTTTAGACTAAGTTTGTCTGATAGCCAGTGCCGATGCTGATATATTTGCTTTTGTTTAGAAACAACGGCAAGTCACTCTGTGCAGAGACTATAAACAAATTATTCTTAAATTTTATTTGTTTTTAACAAAAACGTCAATCACTGCGTTTTTTGCCCTAGACAGATGCAGTGGTAACCATAACATTTTATTTGAATATTTAACATTTGGAAATGGCTTAAAGCAAAAAAACAAAAAACAAAAAAAAAACATTCAAAAAAATCTTTTATAATCCTTGTATAATCTCCTTTCATAATTTATTGGAAATAGCTTCTGACCTTTAAATCAAAACATTTTATGACAAAAAAATACTGCTTTATTCAATCAGAAATACAATCTTAATGTTATTTGTGTATTTTACTTTTTTTAAATTACGAATAGGCCAACAGTATGAAAGTTTCCACAAGTGATGAAAAATAAGTTATTGCGACTTAATATCTCAAAATTCTGACTTTTTTTCTCTCAAATATAAACTCACAACAGCGAGAAAAAAGTCATAATTGCAAGATAAAAACTCACGATTCTGGCTTTTTTTCTTACAAATGCGAGTTTGTATCTCGCAATTCTGACTTTTTTCTCTCGCTAATGCAAGTTCATATCTTGCACTTTTTTTCTCAGAATTGTGAGATACAAACTCACAATTTTTGTGAGTTATGAAGTCCAATTTTGAGAGGAAAAATAACTCACAATTGCGAGTTATAAAGTCAGAATTTTGAGATATAAACTCGCAGTTAAACCTGAGGTAAACCCGACTTTTTTGCGAGTTATAAAGTCCAATCTTGAAGGAGAAAAAGACGTTTATCAATTCTGAGAAAAAAGCCTTGACTTTATAACTCGCAATTGCAATTCTTGACTTCATTTCTCAAAATTGTGACTTTATATCTCACAATTCTGACTTTATAACTCACAATTGTGATTTTACATTTCACAATTTTTAGAAAAAAGTCAGTGTTGTGAGTTTTTATCATGCAATTCTGAGATAAAATTGTAGAATTGCGAGGATAAAAGTGTTTTTTACAAAAATGTTTTATTCAGTAGCAGAAATGGGCTTTCATACAACAGCGCCCCCTAAGTAACTAAAATACTGGAGGAGCATTAGAAGCCCACGTTGTTGCTGCTGCACATGCTAGTGACCGTTTACTTTATCTCACGAAGGATGCGTCATTCTGTACTTGAATTCTCAGAGTAAATGCACATCCAAAACAGGAAATCTAATCAGCATTCAGGCAAAAGTATGCTTCAAGAATGACCACACTGCTGATGTGTTCTCAGTGCTAGCACACCCTGAGCACATGAGTTATTCATCCTCTCGGCAAGGCATTATAGGATGATTGTCTTAAGGCATTGCCATAATTTTTCAAATTGGGCCGATTCCGATGTTTACCGATAATACTGTGCATCCCTAGCCTAGCAGTTCTCCAGTAGGTTCTTCCAGTGTGTCAGTTTGAGAAACCTTCTGTTTTATTGTTTTCAGATGGATGGATGGATGGATACAGCTCCAAATGTTTCTCTTTCCAGACGTAACAAGCTTGCTCGGTAGCTCGGCTGGCACAGAATTGGACTTGGGATGGGAAACCATTGGCTACGAATCCCGTGAAAGATGAAGGATCGAAAACACGCTAGTTTGTGAATGCGTTTTTACATAACATTAACTTTTGTTCATACTATCAAGTAGGTTTAGAAGTAGTGCGGATGGTATGTTATTGTAAAACGTCACAGAGCATTAGAGTTAAAGCGTCACTCAACGGACATTTCAAATCAGAATTTGAGTGCCACGTAAAAAACCAACATCACTTAAAACATACCATTTGTATGTTCATCTGAACCAAAACTGAACCCTCTTTTAGCGCTCAGTGGACATTTCACATTAAATATGTTACAAAACGTACATGGCGGTATGTATTTTGCATCTAACGAAAAAGTTCCCACAGGTACATTTTTGTCACAAGTTCAGGTTGGAAAATATACTCACCCCAGGCCACCCAAGATGTACAGTAGATGAGTTTGTTTCTTCATCTGAACAGATTTGTAGAAATTTAGCATTATACTTACCAATAGATCCTCTGCGGTAAATGGGTGCCGTTAGAATGAGAATGTAAATAGATGATTACCATGAAGACTGTAGACCAGGCAGTGCAAATACATAACAGTATATCCAGAAGATACTCTGGTGCATTGATTAAGCAATGAAGTATAACAGGAGGAAAAACAGTGTGAAGTAAGAGCTATTATATACAAATATGAAACTCATGTATCATACCAGATGCATTTATGTATATGTATATACTTCACAGTTCTTCTCCTGTTATACTTGAATGCTTAATCAACGTATCTGTTTCTTTATGCACTGTATACAGTTACACTCATATACCATATATCAATGTATAATTCATGTCACATTAATTAAAAGCCTCCAAGTTCACCTCAGTCTGATCCGCTCAGTGATGTCAGAGTGCTGAGTGTGTTGTTTTGCTGTTTTGGTAGAGTACAGGTAGAGAGGACATCATCACAAGCTTACTGTACTCATGCCTGACCTAGTTTAGACCAGTACGCTTATGTTCCTAGCAAATCAAAGCAGACATCCCAGAGGATCCGGGCCATCCAGAAAACCCAGCACCTTCCTGCCCTTCCTCTGTTACTGTACACTGAGATGGACAGAGAAGGAAATGAACAACAGCCATTGCCACAGAGTCATTTTTAAAAAAACAAATTTAAAATGAACAGCGCATTTAAAATGCATCTCAAGCTTCTAGTCAACCTCTCCACTGGCTGATTATAAAGGAAGCATCACAAAATAAATATAATGTAAACAAAAATATTCCGAAGAAGCTTTTGTTCTGATTCTTCTAAGAGACATGCGTGCCACACTGACATAATAAATAGAGAACTTGTTTATTGTATATAAATATATGCTAGATAATGAATTTTATCATTGTTGTTGTTGTTGTGTATAGCAGTGTCTGGGTAGATAATGAGCAGCTCTTGTAGACATATGATCCAAACAGTTGGGGATAGGTGTGTGTGTGTGTGTGTTTCAACACCCACCCATTGGAAAGCCCCCCTCTTTTTCTCTCTTTCCGTCTCTCTAAATCTCTCCCTCACAGGTAGGGATGAAAACTGCTTCCATGTCTTCTGCTGACCTATTTAGGTAATTGCACTCTTCATTAAAAAACTCTCATCTGAAAGAGAAATTACACTTCTCCCGTTGGTATCTAGGTAACGTAATCTCCCTCCGGCGAGCTAATTGCATGGCATGATAACCTCATAGGCCGGGCCTGTTTAATTTTTCATCTCTTTTCAAATAATTATGGATCAGAAGAGAGAGGTATTGATTTGATTCATTAACTTCCTCGCTCTGCGCCAAGGTTAATGATTACATGTATCCCAATTATACGGTAAAGATCCACTGGGCTATTTGCTTTGATTGGCTTCTACTTTGTTATTGGCAAAGGTTGTGTTGAAACAAAGCCAAATTTGGGCGGCGAGTGAGCTTATAAGGCCGTCTAAGCGCTTCATTTCACTGTCCCTGAACCCATAATTGACAAATAAAATAAATATGTGCTGCTGAATAGGCATTAAAAGGCAGAGACGAGCCAGAAAACAACCTCCGTCCTGTTTATGGTGACTTACGATAGCATCTTTGCCATTTGTCATTACTGCCAAGCTTACGACAATGGTATGCGTATTAAAAGACCACCAGAAAGTGCAAATGCAAGGTTTAAATGATGTCACTTGGCTATCGAGGTAAAACTTCACCAAAAAAATCTCTGTTAAGTGGGTCTTTGCTGTTGGTTTAACTGGCATAATTATGACGTTTGCTTTCCTGAGATCAAACGCTTAAGTTCTGTTCGCTCGCTAGGCGCTCTTTCCTTGGGCCAGAACATTATGCGACACTAAGTGCGCCGCTACCTGTTCAGTCAATAACTCTCAAAGCCTCTGCTGACAGGACTAATACTCTGTGACTTGTAGCAGTGTGCCGCTCAAGGGGTGATTTTAGGCAGACGTAAGTACATTAAAATGACTGTAATGTCTAAATGGTTTCCTCTATTAAGTTCGCTCCTCCTGTCCCCCCACAATCATTTCTCTTATTTCCGCTGCGATTCACAGAAATGGGGAGATATGCTAGGAACACCTTATTATTGCAGGTCCTGGAATGAATTACTCTCGTCTCTGGTAATGCCGGGGAGGGTGAAAAACATCATTAAAGGCTGGAAAAACAGGGGCAATTTGTCGGTTGTTTATGTAAGTGGAGGCCCTCCTCTCTCTTCTTCAGCAAAAGAGATTCTGTCATTTAGGTTTGGTTGAGGCTACTGCGCATTGTGGCACATGATGCAAGGTCTTCTCTAGGAGAGTTGATATAATTGCTATGACCTTGAAGTGTGGTTGTTCAGGAGATTTCATATAGGTTTCTTCTTCTCCTTGTTGATCTTCTACTACTACATCTCATTTATTTATCTTCAATTATTTATTGTTGTTTAAGCAACATAGGCTCATTGGAAATACATGCCTCTATATACATTTCTGCAAAACTGAGAAAATCATACCTACATGTACGAACCACTTCAGTGCACTAGAGTATGATTTACAGATACAGAGTTTTGATTAATAAAGCCTAATTTTCAAACAATTACTTGCAGAATATTATGTCATGACTTAAAAACAATTTTAACATCTTATGCATTTTAAAAACTGAAACTTTTAAATGTTGTCGTCACATATACATGAGTTTTCTGATTTAGTAGGGTTGCTTGGTAGCTCACGTGATACAACGCTGTACTTGAGTAATGTAGAGCTTTGGTACGAACACCCTGAAACTACGGCTCGACAAACCAGCTTAAATCTGCATAAGGTAGATAAAATAACACAGCTGCATCAACAAATGCGTTTTTTTCTTCTTTTTGTTTCTTAGCGAATGTGGTATCCTGTCAGCAATAACATGGTCATGGGCTTTACTGTCAGTTTAAGTGCCATGCCAGTGTTGCCAGATTTTGCTATGAAAAGAAATAAAAACTGAAAAATAAATAAAAAATAAACCTAAAGTAGTTCAGCTCTTTTGCGAATAAGATAAAGATATCGCTAACCCTAAACAGCAACTTCCCACTTTATTATCTTTGTAATTGTCATGACTGTGGTCTGATCAGCAGGTTCCTGTCCTTGTCATGTGGGTTTTGTTGTGACAGTTTGCCATGTGCTCGTTGTCCTTGTGGCCCCTCCCCCATCGTTACCTCATCTACCTCAGCTGCTATCACACCTGTGACTAGTTATTCTCTCCTTTTCCCCTCTTTATAAACTCCTCTCATGTGTAGTCTTGTGTCTGACCGTTGTTGTGTGAACACGCTAAGCTTCGTGATAGACTTCCTTTCTGTTTGTAATTTTCTAGGCTCCAAGTTCAGTTTAGTTCTTGTTTTTTGGTCTCCAATTGCTCTCACCCTTCCTCTCGTCTCTCCAGAGCTCTATTCCCCAGTTCCTGTCCTGGCTTATTCTGAGCCGTTTATGGTGGATTCCTCACTCCTGCCTCCCTCAGCCTGAGCTTCTGGTCCCTCTCCCCACTCTGACGTTGCGTCAGCACTGACGCTGGGACACTGTGTGCGTTTAATTCTAATACTGCATCAGCACTGAGGCTGGGATTCTGTGCGCTGCATCACCCCTCACTCTGACGTTACGTCAGCTCTGACATTGTGCGCAGTTCTCTCCCTATTCAGACGTTGCGTCTCACTGACGCCAGGATTTTGTGCACCGTTCACTCGACTCTCTACCCTGGATTTCTACTTCCGGCCCACTGTCTCAGCAATGTGTGTTTTCTTTTGAGACAAATAAATGTTTTGAGCTAACCTGCTTTTGAATCCGTGTTTTCCCTGACAGAACGGTCAGACCAGAAATGGATTCAGCAGGACCAGACCAAGTCAGGACCGCTATGACACAACAGGGCATCCTTCTGGGCCAGCATGCCACCCAGTTAACGGCCACCTCAAGGGAAGTTGATCTTCTAACCGCCCAGGTAGCTGAACTTAACGCCCGGGTGCAAGAACTCCAGCAGGAGGCACTGGCCAGCCGGTCCGCTGCCTCTCTTGGCCGCTCTCCGTTTCTGGCTGAGCCAGAACCCCACGCCAACAGTCCTCCACCCTATGACGGAGATCCTAATTCGTGTCGGGCCTTCCTGTCCCAGTGCTCCTTGGTCTTTGCCCTCCAGCCCCGCCGTTATGTCACAGAGGAGTCTCAGGTGGCTTATGTGATCACCCTCCTGAAGGGAAGAGCTCGAGATTGGGCTACGTCTGTGTGGGATGCTCGAGCCCCATTCTGCGCCACATTTCAAGATTTCCGAGCTGAGATGATCAAGCTGTTTGACCGATCTGCTCAAGGCGATGAGGCAGCCTCCCAGCTGGCACGGTTGAATCAAGGTGGTCATTCTGTCACAGATTACTCCATCCAGTTTCGAACCCTGGCAGCTGCTTGCGACTGGAATGAAGCTGCTTTGCGTGCTAGATTTCGGGATGGACTGGATGATGAGATCCAAGATGAGATCGTTACTCACGAGTTGCCTCGTGATTTTGACTCCCTTGTAGAATTGGCACTGCGCGTGGAGGGGCGTCTCCAACGACGCCGTCAGAGGTGGACAGTCCGACCCTCCTGGACATTGGGAGAGGGAGCTTCCTGTTCCACGCTTCCCTCGTCACCTACTGTAGCTGACCCGGAGCCCATGCAGGTGGGACGGCTTCGTCTCACAGCCAAGGAGAAGCAGGATCGACTGACTCGAGGTCTTTGTCTGTATTGCGGGAAGCCTGGACACAGAGCCATTCGTTGTCCTTTAAAAGCTGGGGCCCATCAGTTACCCGGGGGATCCTGATGGGCGCTTCTCCGTGTCTCAACTCCCCCAAGTCCCGTACCCTGCTCCCTGTCACCATTCACTATAAAGACACTATTCACTCCAGCTCTGCTCTTGTTGATTCAGGAGCAGAGGGCAATTTCTTGGACATCTCTGTTGCAGCGCAGTGGGGAATTCCTTCTATTCCCCTACCTTCTCCTATCTCTGTCCGTTCCCTTAATGGCCGCCTTCTCTCCTCAATCGCCCACTCCACTCCTTCAGTAAGTCTACTGGTCTCTGGCAATCACCGTGAGGTAATTGAGCTGTACCTCATTGACTCCCCGGGGGCTCCTGTTATCTTGGGACACCCGTGGTTGGTACAGCACAACCCTCACGTGGATTGGTCAGGAAACTCAGTATTATCTTGGAGTCAGTCCTGTCTTGCTTCGTGTTTGGGTGCTGCCTTGTCTCCTGGTTCTTTGTCTTCTGTGTTTCAGGTGGTGACCGCTGATCTCTCCGGAGTCCCGGCGGAGTACCACGACCTTGGCCTGGTCTTCAGTAGGTCCCGGGCAACGTCCTTACCTCCTCACCGACCGTATGACTGTGCCATCGATCTCCTCCCAGGCACATCTCCGCCCAAGGGGCGTCTGTACGCTCTGTCTGGTCCTGAGAGAGAGGCCATGGACAAGTATATTAAAGAGTCATTAAATGCCGGCCTCATCCGTCCCTCTTCCTCACCTGCTGGGGCTGGGTTCTTCTTCGTTAAGAAGGATGGCTCCCTTCGGCCTTGCATTGATTATCGGGGTCTCAATGACATCACTATAAGAAACAGGTATCCTCTGCCTCTGATGTCATCTGCTTTTGAGTTGTTACAGGGAGCCAAGGTCTTTACTAAATTAGACCTCCGTAATGCCTACCATTTGGTCCGTATTCGTGAGGGGGATGAGTGGAAGACCGCCTTCAATACCCCTACGGGACACTTTGAATACCGGGTCTTACCTTTCGGGCTTACTAACGCCCCGGCTGTCTTCCAGGCCCTGATCAACGACGTGTTGAGAGACATGGTAAACAGATTTGTCTTTGTGTACCTCGACGATATCCTTATCTTCTCTCCCTCCATGCAGGTACACACTCAACATGTTCGTCAGGTGCTACAACGGCTGCTGGAGAACCAGCTTTATGTCAAGGCGGAGAAGTGCATGTTCCACGCCAGGTCAGTTTCGTTCTTGGGGCATATCATTTCAGCGGAGGGAATCAAGGCTGATCCTGTTAAGGTAAGGGCCGTAGCTGAATGGCCAACCCCTGACTCTCGTAAGGCGCTGCAGCGGTTCTTGGGGTTCGCCAACTTTTATAGGCGATTCATCCGGAACTTTAGCCTGGTTGCTGCACCCTTAACGGCACTCACCTCACCCAAGGTACCATTCAGGTGGAATTCTCAGACTCAGGAGGCCTTTGATGCTCTTAAGTCCTGTTTCATCTCTGCTCCTGTTCTCTGTCTTCCAGATCCTGAGCGGCAGTTCATTGTTGAGGTAGATGCCTCAGAGGTCGGGGTAGGCGCGGTCCTGTCTCAGCGGTTCCCCAGAGATGGGAGGGTGCACCCCTGTGCCTTTTTCTCTCACCGCCTGAGCCCTGCAGAACGAAATTATGACATAGGTGACAGGGAGCTGCTGGCCGTCAGGCTGGCTCTGGGGGAGTGGCGCCATTGGCTGGAGGGAGCAGTGCAGCCCTTCTTGGTTTGGACGGATCACAAGAATTTGGAATATGTCCGTTCAGCCAAGAGGTTAAATGCTCGCCAGGCCCGCTGGGCACTCTTGTTTGGGCGGTTTAACTTCTCCCTCTCGTATCGGCCAGGTTCCAAGAATACTAAGCCCGATGCCCTTTCTCGTCTGTTCGAGGGTCCCGGGAGGGAGGTGGCTCCCGACACCATTCTCCCCAAGGGGATGGTGGTGGGATCCCTCTCTTGGGATGTCGAGCAGCGAGTCAGGGAGGCCGTGCGAGAGGGGGAGGCCCCGAGGGGGTGCCCGGAGGGTCTGTTGTTTGTGCCAGCTGCACTGCGTTCGGAGGTCCTCCGGTGGGGTCATGAGTCCAGAGTAGCCTGTCATCCAGGGGTCCGGAGATCGCTGGCTGCCATCCGTCAGCGATTTTGGTGGCCCACCATGGTCCAGGATGTCAGGCAGTTTGTGTTGGCTTGCTCTGTGTGTGCCCAAAATAAGACTTCTAACCAGTCTCCTGTTGGTCTGTTGCAGCCCTTGCCCATTCCCTCTCGTCCTTGGTCACACTTGGCCCTTGATTTTGTCTCTGGCCTTCCCCCATCGAGAGGCAACACCGTGGTTCTGACGGTGGTGGATCGCTTCTCTAAAGCGGCCCATTTTATCCCCTTGCCCAAACTCCCCTCCGCCAAGGAGACCGCGCAGGTGGTGGTGGACCACGTCTTCCGGATTCATGGTCTTCCGGTGGATGTGGTCTCCGACAGAGGACCACAGTTTGTCTCCCGGTTTTGGAAAGAGTTCTGTAGACAGATCGGGGCCTCAACGAGTCTGTCTTCAGGGTTCCACCCTCAGACCAATGGGCAGTCTGAGCGAGCCAACCAGGATCTCGAGAGAGCTCTCCGCTGCCTGTCATCACATAGTCCGAACTCCTGGAGTCAGCAGCTACCGTGGGTCGAATATTCCCACAATTCCCTTCCTGTAGCGTCCACAGGTATGTCCCCCTTTCAGTGTTCCATGGGTTATCAACCACCTCTTTTCCCTGCTCAGGAACCCGAAGCTGCGGTTCCGTCTGCCTTGGCCTTCGTTCGTCGGTGTCGTCGCACCTGGAGGAGGGCTAAGGAGGCCTTGGCCCGGGCTTCCAGACGGACCAAGACAGCGGCTGACCGTCACAGGACTCCTGCACCTCATTACGTGTGTGGTCAGAAGGTATGGCTTTCCACCAAGGACCTGCCTCTCCGGGTGCCTTCTCGTAAGCTGGCACCCAGGTTCATTGGGCCATATTGCATCACCAAGGTCCTGAGTCCAGTGGCAGTGCGGCTCAAGCTTCCTCACATGCTTGGTCGGGTTCACCCTGTTTTTCATGTGTCCAGGGTTAAGCCTGTGTTTCGTTCCCCTCTTAATCCTGTTAGCTCTTCCCCGACCTCCCCCCCCCCTTCCCCCTCGTATAGTGGATGGTACTCCAGTGTACACTGTGAGAAAGCTCCTGGACGTTAGACGCCGTGGTCGGGGTTTCCAGTTTCTTGTGGACTGGGAGGGTTACGGTCCGGAGGAGAGGAGCTGGATACCGTCCCGGGACATTCTGGATCGGACCTTGATCGAGGACTTCCGTCGGCGACGAGGTGAGCCCCTCCTGGGTGCGCCAGGTGGCGCGCCTGGGGGGGGAGGTACTGTCATGACTGTGGTCTGATCAGCAGGTTCCTGTCCTTGTCATGTGGGTTTTGTTGTGACAGTTTGCCATGTGCTCGTTGTCCTTGTGGCCCCTCCCCCATCGTTACCTCATCTACCTCAGCTGCTATCACACCTGTGACTAGTTATTCTCTCCTTTTCCCCTCTTTATAAACTCCTCTCATGTGTAGTCTTGTGTCTGACCGTTGTTGTGTGAACACGCTAAGCTTCGTGATAGACTTCCTTTCTGTTTGTAATTTTCTAGGCTCCAAGTTCAGTTTAGTTCTTGTTTTTTGGTCTCCAATTGCTCTCACCCTTCCTCTCGTCTCTCCAGAGCTCTATTCCCCAGTTCCTGTCCTGGCTTATTCTGAGCCGTTTATGGTGGATTCCTCACTCCTGCCTCCCTCAGCCTGAGCTTCTGGTCCCTCTCCCCACTCTGACGTTGCGTCAGCACTGACGCTGGGACACTGTGTGCGTTTAATTCTAATACTGCATCAGCACTGAGGCTGGGATTCTGTGCGCTGCATCACCCCTCACTCTGACGTTACGTCAGCTCTGACATTGTGCGCAGTTCTCTCCCTATTCAGACGTTGCGTCTCACTGACGCCAGGATTTTGTGCACCGTTCACTCGACTCTCTACCCTGGATTTCTACTTCCGGCCCACTGTCTCAGCAATGTGTGTTTTCTTTTGAGACAAATAAATGTTTTGAGCTAACCTGCTTTTGAATCCGTGTTTTCCCTGACAGTAATATGTCAAATTAAGCGGAAAAGACAAGTCCAAACATGTGTATAATAGCTTGATTTGGCAACACAGCGGGGTATCGTTTACTTCGCCATCCGTGTTGCCAAATCTGCACTTTTCCCACAGAATTGGGCTATTTTAACACTTTTGCTGCTGGTTGTTTTTCATGTACACAGGTTGAAACGACCCCAAAAATTTTACCAGGGTATCCCAGCCAAATCCCAGCAACCCTTTCCGCCATCGACTCCCAGAAATAATTTTCATACCATGGATGATAAACATTCTTGCCAACTGTCTACACTTAATTATACATGTGGACAAACAGCAAATGTAGACAAAAAGAAAACAAATTTAATTTTTGAACATGAAAAATGTATCGGTAACCCCATAGCTGGCTACGGTCATGGGTATTTCCAACATTAGCCTTTAGCAACACTACCTGGATAATTTGAACAGCCGTAATATGTACCTTAAGCAGCGTAATACGTGTCTGTACCAACGTAATAAAAACGTGCCACGGTCACGTATTGAACGTGCGTTTTAGCACCTCTCTCTAGACATTTTACTTTGAAACCGCTGCGAAACACACAGTAAGGTATGTAATTACGGTGTTTCAGAAATGCATATAGAGGCACATATTTTCATGAGCCTGGGTTGTATTTAAGGAATGTAGTAAACTGACCCTTCACCAGTGTTTGGCTCATCATACTTGTTACTAGTTACTCCTTTCAAAAGTAACATTATTACTTTACTTATTACTTTCTGGCAACAGTACTCATTTACACTACTAGTTATATTACTTTTCCTTCGTCCCCCACGTGGTATTATCCAGAGCATGAACTTTTCAAGTCTGATTGTATTGTCATTTTTGGGCATCTTGTGTCATTACTTTATGTGCCTTCCCCAGTGTTCAGCAGTAGCTAGTTACAGTAATAATATTACTTTTAGTAGTGTAAATAGTTACTAATATGATTTCAGTAATAATATGACCGTTACCATCCATAAAGCTCATTAATTAGTTAATTTTCATGCCTCAGCCCCCACAGGTTTAATATCCAACAATTCAGTAATTCCAAATTTTATTTTCATAATTCATAATTTTTATTTTCATAAAACTTGCACAGGCACATGAATTCATCAGTGCAGCATCAAACTTGGAAGATGGAAAAGCTTACATGGAAATATTGCCATGACATTGATTTTGTCATGAGAAAAGATGATCTGAACACTTATGAATAAGTTTTTGTATTATGGAAGTTGTGTTGTTACTTTACTGGCGTTATGTGACTTGCCTACCCACATCCCTCTGATCCCTCTGAAACATTTTCTTACAAACTTATGTAATTTTGCTTGATAAAATACACCATGAAATATAATCATATATGGGTAACAGAGAAATTATAGCTAAAATTAGCTTCAAGCTACACATGACAACACTGTAAAAAATAAAAACGCAATTTGAGTCAACTTAAAATAATTTGTCACCCTGCTGCTAAAATGTTAAGTTCTGTCAACTCAAATAAGTTCATTCAAGTTGAAATTTAAGTTGTAAGTGACAACTTAGATATTTGAGTTTGTTACTGGACTGCCTTAAAATTTGAAGTTGAATCAACTCAAATATCTAAGTTGTCACTTTTCAAGTTGACTTTTTTCGAGTTGACTGAACTTAAAATGTTAAGGCAGCCAGGTAACAAATTATTTTAAGTTGACTCAACAAAGAGTCAACATTTTTTTTTGTTTTTTTACAGTGAATGGAGATTAATACACTTTTACAGTCACTATTTATAATTACACTGTTGACCCATCCCTTACACCTTAACCCTTCCTTAAACCTACCCATACCACCAAATCTGTCCCTAACCTTACCCATATCCCACCTCAATAGCAGCAAAAGTGATTTGCAATAAAATATGAACACAATACTTACATTGTACTTATTTTGTGATGTGAGTACATAGTAGTTTTTGAGTAACAAGTCCTAGACTGGGCATCAAAATTAGTGTAATTTTGCATTATCCAAACACCCATGTCATAGACTTGCCTTAGAAAATTGAAAACGCTTGTATGATAATTTGGCAAATAGCAGCAGTTGCGAAGGTGGAATTGGTCAGTACTGTTTTTAAGGTCAGTTGTGTAGCTGGTATGTTGCGAGAGCATTGTGTGGAAATGAAGCTGGAAAGAAGCTTTCAGTGATGCAATGAAATGGCAATGCAATCATCCCTGGGAAGTCCAGTTTGGCTCTTCTCCGTCCTGGCTCTCCACCACCACTGCCAACTTACTGTAGAGAGTTATTCCATGCCTTGCTGTGGCGCCTGCAGAAGCTCAGAGGCTAAGAGCGCTCATGATAATCCATATGGACACCTCCACCGGTGGTCTTCCTTTCCCCCATCACTAAAACAATGGAAACTCCTCAGACTACACTTTCCAGAGCAGGTTGGAGGCCACGGTTGTCTAAGCCCCGCTTGAGTTGCCTTTCACCATCCATCTGCGGGGAGAGAGTGCAGACAGCTTTGGCCCGTTTTATTTGCCCAATGTTTCCATTTGGAGTGCATGGTGCTGCCAAAACTTCACAGGTAATAGGAACGTAACTGTGATCCTTGGTCTCTGCTGTCTAGTTTGGGGCTTTCGGAGTCGCTCGGGGGCGTGGTGGTTGGCACGGTTGATTGGGTTTGTCATCCGTCTCTCAATCAGGCCCTTCATGAGAGGAGAGCAAGCAAAGGGACAGCTTCTATTCTGGCCATTGCTCCCTACTGCTCTCCTCTTTCATCTCACAGCAGTGTTGCGGAGCAGTAGGAACCTTCTCTGCAGGGTGATTGGAAGCTGTTGACATTGCAGAAAAAAGTGCAAGTTTAACAAGTGTTTAAAGAGTGTGGCCGGGGCCACGCTTGGTGACTCTGAATGTTTTGAGTGTTCGCAGAGCTCTGGACGCTGAAAGGCCTGTAGAGAAGAGGCCCGGTTTGTTTTAACAGGTAGAGGGGGATCCTGAGACCAACATGCAACTGTGCAGCAGCCATTAGGATATCACTACAGGGTCAAAGTAAGGTTTGGCAACCCCCCTGTATGTACAATAAGTTGACCTTAAAATTGCAATTCTCTCATCATTTACTAACTTTTATGTTGTTCCAAACACACTACCATTCAAAAGTAGTATGGGCTCCTTTTTTTCAACCTGATGACACAAATTAACCTGTGGGAAAAGTTACAGAGCAAGCTTATGTCTGGAAAGTGAAACGTGTGGAGCTGTAATCGTAACTGTGTATGAAAACGATTACAAATGCTTGCTGTTTTACCGCCTCTAGTGTTCATTTCTATTGGAGACTGCAGCGATATGTTTTTTTATTGTGATGCATTTCACGCCTTGCAAAAAAGTTCCCAAATCAGGTAACATCAGGTAAAAATTATGTATGATTTGTCAGAATCGGACAAAAAAATGACTGAGCTACACTTGTTTAAAGCCAATAGAGCCAACAAAGTCAAAGTCAAGTTTTTTTAAAGGTTCCAAAACAAAATCACAATCTTGAAGAATCTCAACTTTCTTCCTCCCCACCTTAGGATACCACAATGCACCATGCAGGGTCTTTTGACTGATCACAAAAGACTTTATTGTGACGTGAATCTTTACTTGTCTTTAAATGTCATGTCATTTTTTATAATATAGTTATTCTTCTTATTTCATGTTAAAAAATAAAGACAAAGATGCAAATAAACAGCAGCATCATTCAAGTAAGAAAAACAAATAATCAAATCTTTAGTGTATTAATTACAAATAAAGTAGTTTAATCAAAAGCAGTGAATGATTCCCTCTTTTCTTTTATTATTTGATGAACATTAATGAGACAGAGGGCCTATATTTTAAGATACTGTAAGGCACATATCTAATATAATGTTACACATCAGATGTTTTTTTCCTTCAACAGTTATCAAAATGTTCATTTAACAGATTATGTTTGTGTGAATACTCACCAAGACAGATATGAAATACTGTAATTCTGTGTATGTGTATATTGGGATTGCACGCTGTCTGAGAGATGCGTCTTTGTATGCACACTTCGAATGTGTCAGTCTGTGCAAGTAAGACCCTTTTCATGGCTTGTTGCTCTTAATAACTTGTTTAACATAAATCAAGTCCCAGACTTTATTGTTCCTTTCAAAGCCAAAACCAAAACCAAAACGTCAGACGAAAGTGGTTTGCTTTTTAAAACAAAGCAGGTAGAAATCATACAAATAAAGATAATTTTAGATGTTTAATTACATTTGTCTTTTGGGAAACATGTAACAATCTTCTGTAGGCTTTGAAGGGCAGTACGAAATGAAAAAATATGACATTTAGGCAAAATAAGTACTCATCTCCATTCTGTTCAAAAGTTTTCACTCCCTGGCTTTTAATCCTTCTGGAGCATCAGTGAGTGTTTGATTATTCTGTAATAGTTGCATATGAGTCCCTCAGTTGTCCTCAGTGTGAAAAGATGGATCTCAAAATCATACAGTCATTGTTGGAAAGGGTTCAAATACACAAAAATGCTGGAAAACCACAGAATGGATTTTTTTGAAGAACAGCAGACAGTTTAACTGTTCAAGACAAACAAGGGACTCATAAACTTTCACTGTATAGAAAATAGCAGCATTAGCTGTTTGCCTAACATCCATGTTGGTGTTCCACAAAAGAAAGAAAACCATTTAGAAATGGAGCAACAGAAATGGACGCATGAGGAAAATTACTCTACAGATCATATTTAACTGTTAACTGTTTAACCTGCTGATCTGGGTAGGGATATAAAGCACTATTCAACTCCTGACCCTTATTAGGTTAGATTCATACAGAATATGGAGAAGACATTTTTAATTGGCTTAAATGAGACACCTGTCATCTTCATATTGTGCAACAATTGTCTTTATACATTCATTTTATATGACCAGGAGAACAACAGGTTTGAGTATTGTTTGGAATCAGTCAGTTATGAGCCATTATATCATGATCAAAACATAGATTTCCATATGAATGAGAAGAAGAGGCTACTCTACGTATTATTTAAATAAAACATGTACAGCCTCTTCTTGATCGTAAGAGACCCTTGCTTAATTGCTTTTGAATGATTCATTTACCTGCTCAAATAATCTACTGGGTACACATAATACACCCAACAGAAGCAACACGATAAAGAAAAAGTTTGGTTAACAGCACATTCTCGACACTATTAAATGTAGTTGCCATCGTTAATTGTCAGCTATCTTCCTAATGTAAGCTATGCAAGCAAAACAACTTTGAGAACTAATGCCACAAAAAGTGCTGACATGTTTACAAAATACTGTTCTTTTTTTTAATTCCTCTGAGTAATTGTCGACCGTTAGAAATTTGCCTTCTGGCAAACACAAAATGAAATGTGCTGTTTACTGTCCATTCAATTTTTGAGAAGCTGACCCTGCGGACCTTTTCCAAATTTTATCTTCCTCTCTTTGTTTCATCTATCTGTTGTAAAGTCTCAGAGGTATTGGGAAAGCTAAGACCATGAGGGGTTTGCAGTTTTCATAAAAAGATTTTCACTCATTGGACTCCACAGGGTTGGTTAATAGGCCCGAAAGACCCATGATTTTTGGAGGAAATTAATATATAAAAAAATTTGTTTATGGCTTTAGGGAAACCTGAAAGGAAATTAGCTCCGGAGGAAATAATTAGTCCATTGCGTTTACTTTCTCAGAACCATGATTCGCTCTTGTCTACAAACTTTAGTGGTCTTATAATAAGTTGTGCCTATGCCGTATTGCTGAGAGTTAGTTGGAAACTTTTTTTTTTTTTAACTTTCATGAGTCATTTGTAATATATCTTTCTTTTTTACTTTTCTGTGTATAGTCATTAAAATTCCTGTGAAGTCACTTAAGCAGTTTTCTTTCCTGTTCTGATGTCTTTCCTATTGAAACAGGAAGTTTTAAGTGGAATTATTTTTATATTATAGAGCATTTTATTGGACAAAAAATGGAATTCATATGATTTTTTTCCAGGAAAATGAAAATTTTTCTAAACATTTTACACTTTTAAAGAGTTGTATGGTTTCAAAACTAACAAAGACTAAAACGCTTAAAAAAAAAATCAAGAACAATTCTTTTTAAGCTGATGTACCACAAACCATTCCACTTTTCCAACCTAAGACCACACCACTTATACAGTCACTGTGATTCATTGACACCAATGAGTAAGCAGCCCCCATCTCTAGCCACCAGTGAAGGCCTTAGGTTTATCATATCTGACTGTACAGCACAAGTGTGTATGTAGACAAGCACGCACACACACACACACACACACACACACACACACACACACACACACACACACAAACACACACACAGACCAATGGCCCTGTGAGTCAAAACATAGAGTAAATAGTGACACCTATCAGACAGACTCTGAGACAAGGAACTCAGTTTGACTAATCTGTGGTCTGTGATATAATGGAAAGGAAGTTTAGTATATCCCCTCAATCCTGTCAATAAAAAGTCTGTCTGAAAAGAGAGCACATGTTTGTTAATGAGAGGTTCATTTTCCAGATTAAAGGTCACATATCTGACTTTTTCAGTATTTAAGTGCTATAATCGGGTCCGTGGTGCATCTACCAACCCAGAAAATGTGAAGGACAACCCAGTGACTGTTTTGGTAAGCATTTTTCTGCAAGCATGTGAAAAAAACGAGCCGCGAGCTGCTCAGATTTTGCTCCCCCTGTGACGTAGAAAGTTGATCTTATTATAATTTTACCAACCCTTAATCTGCCCTTTCATTTTGTTTTCGCAAGCAACAATGGTGTACCAGTTCTAACGGCATGGTGAATGTTTACGCAAAGCATGCTAACTGTGCAGACTTTGGCTGCACAGATGATCACAGAACACTACTTAAGATTCCCAGCCTCAGAGGAGACAAGAGAGCAGTGGATTTATTGATTTATTTACTGTATATTACGCTGCTGCCACACAGATCTAATATAAACATGCAATTTCTTTCCCAGCTGTTTACCTTCACAGACATAACTAACTGTTTTTATAACTCCTATGTATTTTTAACATAAACTTGTGTTTTAGACAGTATAAGCGCAATAAGACATGAAAGAGAACTTCACAGACACAATCTGGGGACATCTACAACTTATATTGCATATTGTAAAAAGGGGGATAATAGGTTTCCTTTAAAAATCACCAATAATTTTTATGTACAGTTGAGGTCAAAAGTTTCCATACACCCTGCAGAATCTGCAAAATGTTAATTATTTGACCAAAATAAGAGGGATCATACAAAATGCATGCTATTTTTTATTTAGTGCTGATCTGAATAAGATATTTCACATAAATGACATTTACATATAATAAGAATATGTAAACTTATAAAAATAACCCTGTTCAAAAGTTTACATACACTTGATTCTTAATACTGTGTTGTTACCTGCATGATCCACAGCTGAAAAAAAAAAACAGTGTAAAAAGATGGATCTCAAAATCAAACAGTCATTGTTGAAAAGGGTTCAAATACACAAACATGCTGAATAACCAAAAAATTTGTGGGACCTGAATGATTATTCTGAAGAACAGCAGGCAGTTTAACTGTTCAGGACAAACAAGGGACTCATGAACAACTATCACTAAACAAAAAAAAAAACAGCTGTGGGTCATTCAGGTAAGAATTACAGGGTAATTTTTATACATTCAGCTTTTATTTTCTCTTGTGGACTATATGTAAACATCTTTTATGTTAAATACCTTATTCAGGTCAGTAAAATAACATGCATTTTGTATGATCTCTTTTATTTAGGTAAAATAGTTAACATTTTGCAGATTCTGCAAGGTGTATGTAAACTTTTGACCTCAGCTTTATACTTGGCAAGATTTTGACATTGTAAGTTCTTGTGTCAAATTATATTATTTCTAAGGTTTTTGAGGATGTCTTGTCTGCCTTTTTATTTTCAAATTACCTTTGAGTTAAACATGCCTGTCCGCTTCAGTTAAAAACATTGAGGACTTCATCAAACTTGTGCAAAAGTCACATAATAAACAACTGATTATTCACTTCATAGTGACATATATTAAAGCCGACAGAACGGCAGTAATCTTTACCACAGCATAATTATCTTGACTCAGTGTCTTTGTCTGTTAATACCCATGTGAGCATCAGAAACTATTAACAGCAGTTTCCATATTAATCGAGCAGATGTGGATCTGCCCTTAATGAAGAGTTGCTAACTTATTTTCAAACAGTAGAAAATACACAAACCTTTCTCAACTGCACAATCCGCAGCAATAGCATCACGCTTCAGTATTAAGTAAACACATCCAATTAGCATGCATTTTCTCGATGTTCATTAGAATAGTAGTCCCCTCCAGCTACAAGGACGTAAACAAACACGGTGCACGCCTTGACAATCACCCACTTTTTGTCTGTCTGCTTAATCTGGGAAGGTAGAATAACAAATAGCAAAGTGCCATTCCAGTCCCCTCCATTACCCAGCAGTCCTTCTTTTCCCCAGGGGCAATTAGGGAGTTAGATTTATTAGACATAATTAAAAGACTACACGACTCCTGTTTCTGGCCCTGATATTTAATTTGCTCACTATATTGAAACAGAAATAATACGACCTGCACTCCGTGGGTTGCAGATATCTACCTTGTGAGGTTCCTTGGAGATAAAAAGAGTTTGTTTGATATAAGGACCCCAGATTTGCAGATTCAGGTGTTATTTTCAGGTTTTTTTCAAACTATGGTGCGCGCACACGCATACACACAGTATTTAAGCACTTGCATGTTAGAAATTAGCTACTGGAGTAAATTAAAGGCATTTCAGCACACATGTAAGTGGCTGTATCAATCAATAAGTCATTCAGATGGTTGGCAAATATCTTTAAGGCCTAATAAATGACCAAAAGGTTGAATGAAGCCTTTCTAGGCATAATTTAATATTTGCCCTGTAACGTAAAGGCACAATATATAGGATTTTATTTAGATGACTTGTGTCTTACATTATCCTAAATGCTTCCAAAAACATTTAAATCCAGAGAAATAAAGATTTGTATTATTTTTTTTATTTAGCGGCATCGTTTTACTTGCACAGCTTTCATACTACAGTGACTTTAATACATTTTTAATACATTATCTCATCCATGAACATGATTTCTGCCCAAGTCCCGTCAGATTGCATCGGCTGTGGGGCTAAGGCGACATTTTTCATGATTTCACACTCAATCACGAAGTCATCAAACATCGATCGTTTGTGTGAGAAACTGAACAGTATTTGTCATTTTTTACCCCTGATTCGTCACAATGTCCATCTGTCCTGATCGCATGCACGGCATCCGGGTACGTGACGGGTACGCGCTCTGACGTACTATCCACGTTGAAAAATCCACATTGCCTGATGATATATAATATTGTCTTCCATTGCTATGACCTGTACTTTTAGATATCTTTAGGGTCCGTTCACATGTCGGGCATAAAAATGCGTGAAAAACGCTTTCACCTCCTTTCCAACGCGCTCTGTGTAGCTTGTGCTCCCGTGGCGTCTGCTGTTGCTAAGCAACCATGACCTGCGCTCTCTACGTCGTGACTGCGTTGCTTCCATTATGGTACATTTGAAATAACGAACTTGAGCGCATGTGAACGGACCCTAATGATATTTAAAAGTACAGGTCATAGCAATGGAAGACGATATTATATATCATCAGGCAACGTGGATTTTTCAAGGTGGATACTACACCAGTATCGGGTCCGATACTGGGCTCATGTACTCGTACTCGTACTCGTACTCGTACTCGTACTCGTACTCGTAAAAAGACTCAGATACCAAAGACTGATACCCCGTGACGTCATTGACAGACCTTTCAGTGCGACTTCGGCAGCAGCAACAGAATGTCAGGTTCGTAGATGTGGAAATATTTCAAAGTTAATGATGACAACCCATGCATGGCAGACTGCAAACTTTGCTCGCAAAAATTTCAAGAGGAGGTACAAAAACCAGTACTTATAATATGAGTAATATGATAAAACATCTGAAACTGAAACACAATAGCGAGCATGGAGAATTTGCAGCTAGCAGTAAGGATAACCCTCAGGTCTGCAAGCCCGTCGGGGCACGACAAGCCGAGTCCATTCGGGCCGGGCTTGGGAAATTCTTTTTTTTTACAGATCGGGTCGGACTCAGGCTCATTTAGCTTTTCTCCTTTTATTGTGCCCATATGCGCAGAGCACACACATAGCTACTGTATGAAAAATTATTATATTGATTATGTTATAAATAGTGTTGTCACGGTACTAGAATTTCCAATTTCGATAGGCCTACAATACCTAAAAAAGTAATGATATTCTATACCATTTGATACCACAGAGAATAACTGCCACAACATGAAGGCCTTAATTTGTGCTTTTTATTAGACGATATTAATATAACAAGGCTGAAACTTGAAAATGAGCCTGAATGAGGTATATTTTTACATGAAAAAACACTGCAAAACAGAGCGCAAATTACACGTTGGATTCCGTGTAAGGCAGCTGCCGCTTACTTTTGTTTTGTTTGTATTTAGTTATTAAAGATAATTTTGCCAGTTCCCGCTTCCTTCCTTCTCCAATCTTGAACTTTGTGCATACATACATACATACATACATATAGGCTATACAATTTCCTCAGATCATCCTGGCGATCCATTTTCAAGTCTCATTCTTCCTGATACCACTGTTTCAGCTATTAAAATAGTTACATTTTGTATGTAATGGCAAAGTGATTCTATTTCGTTTCGTTTTTTTATTAAGTTAATTTAGAAAAACTTTTGGAGCATTTTTTTGTTTGTTATATTTAAGTTTTTGTTTATTTTTAAAGTACAAATGAACAGCGGCCAGCAAGAAGACTGTACATAGTCTGATCAATTTGCCTTCTCAAATCATCATGACTTGCATAAAATAAAATCTATAGGTCTAAAACAGTTAAAGTAGCTATAAAACAATGTTACTTTAAATGTTAAAGCTAGATAAATGTGCGCAATTAGGTACATATTGTTTTTGGAGAGGGGAAGCTGAAATCTCTTTGCAGAACATGGAAGCGCCAGGGCGATCTTTTGTTTTTTTTCAGCAAATTCATGCCTCACAAGCATGATAAATATACAGATAAAAAGCTTAAAATTATTACTTAACGAAATAAAACTACTGCCACATTCTTTGTCGACCAAAGCCGGTTGCGAAGGCTCTGCACTCGCCATTTTTCAATATTTACTCCGGGTTCCGTTGGCACTTCATTCAGGTGCAGTCAGTGTGTCAGCCTCGGAGAAAAGAGAGATAATGCGAAAGTGCAACTGGTATCCATACTGTTAGTATTGGAATTGTTTCAGATTTTTCAGAATCGATATGTATCGAAATATGAATATTTTTGACAACACTATTGCAGAGACAGCACACATCAGAGAGCTTGCGTCAGAGAGAGCTTAAAGTAATACTAATGTTGATCATTCAGTTAGGAAAATTATTAGATACTGTGAAAATTGTTTGTAATTTGACAACCTTGTGACAAGCAGAAAAAATTGAGTACAGTTGTTCATAATTACAGAGAAGCTGTCCTAAAATTGTTAGTATCACTGTCATTTCTTGGAAAACTGGCACATCCCAAAAAACAGGTATCGGAATCGGTATCGGCGAGTACCAGGAAAAAAATATCGGTATCGTACTCGGTCTTTAAAAAATGGTATCGGTGCATCCCTAATTGTGTTCTACTGAAGAAACAAAGTCACCTACATCTGGGAAGCCCTGGGGGTAAGCAAATAAACATCAAATTTTCATTTTTGGGTGAACTATCCCTTTAATTTAAATCATATTATTTGAAAAGCTTGAAGCACTTGTGTTAATTCTTCAGTTGAATTATATTATTTGTGCTGTACAACAGCTGTAAATCAATTTTAAATTGTACATTTTTAAAGTTGAAAGATCAAATAGAACTTTACACATTTATTATTTATTTTTTAATAACACAAAGGAGTAAAATGTTTAAAACTGCCAACTGATGATGTTGATTGAGCATAACTTTTATTGACCCCAGAATATTCAGTTATTATTGCACATCATAAGTACAGTTTCAAGAACAGTTCTGAAACAATGTCCATATGTTTCAGTAATGTCCGCCTTTGTGTTGACAGACACCCACTCACATCCTTACATTTGTTGTTTGTGTGAAGAAAAAAAAAAAAAAAAAAACACTTTACCATGTCCGTATGGTCCCGCCAATCTGACATACAGCTGGCATTAAACATATATTTCCCCATATTTCGAAGTTGTGAATTCAAGGGGGTTGCTTTGCTTTGCAGTTACACACAATCTTTTCCACACTTTGGAACATGTTCATGCCATGCTGAAAGTTTATTGGTGCATGTCCCAACAAAATGAGCCTTTTAAGTACCACAAGTTTCCCCTCCACTTCTCTATGGCATCATTTTAGATACGAATCTATTGGCATTGTGACGGCGGCGTAGTTCATCAAACCTATTTCTGACTAAATGAATTCCAGCAGAACTTTCACAGCTCTGATGTTTATATCATGCTGGAGAGAAAGGAACACGCATTTGTTCGGCTCAGTCAAATCTCTGCTTCTGTAGTGACAAGATGTAATCTTTAAACAAAGGCTTCAGTCTCCAAGATCTTGAAATCCTACTTTTATGTTGTGTGTGTAATTGTCTGATAACTTCAAAGAAAGGCCTCATTTACAGCAATTGTTGGTAAATTTTGTCTAATATGGCAACAACAAAGGAAATGTATAATTATATAATTGTGCTTGAGCAACACCTTAATTCCCTGGATGTCTCCCTGCCCTCATTCTGTCAGGGAAAGTTCACACCCCACGTTTTATTCTGAAGGAGAGAAGACGGGTTACTGTTTACTCTAGAACTAGAATATAACAAAATGCAGCATTAGGTCAATTTGCCTCGAGATAAAGCTTTCTTTCAATGTAGGAGTTATTTATTAATGGGCCTCGCATGTGTGTGCGTCTCAACAAATAATTTCATGTCAAGTTCTCAGAATAGAATATTAAGGCAAGAAATACCATAGAAGCATATTCCTGGTCTCAGAATAATTGTTTCGTCTTCTAAAAATAGTGTTCTGTAATATTTGCAGAAGCTCTGATGGAAATCCCCTTGGATGCAGTGCCCAGCGGTCAAAAGATTTTGCAACATACTTCCCCGTATTTTCTACCAGTCTGCTTATGCAGGTTTTATTGGTATCATCATCAGTGACAACACATAGGGTTTTTTTTTGCTTTTGTTTTGTTGTATTTTTTTCCCTACGCTACAGACATTTGAAAGCCAACTCATGCAGGAAGGGACGATTTCTGTCATTCATTTAGTGCCGCCTCTTTAGTATTCAGACTTCCTGTCTCACTTCCTCTAAAACGAAAGAGTCCCTAAATGAGTCATGAAATGATTAGGCCCACTCTGTTTTCTCAGTTGTACACACAAATGTAATACAAACAGTTTTTTAAAGAATGTTTTGAGTCCAAACAGCACAAGTAAACTATATGTAAAAATATAGAATGGAATGAAGATTTGCATTTCCGGGTAAACTATCACCTTAACTGTATGAAAAATCAGTGCGCAATCCTTTTGTTAGTGCGTGCCGTGAGATATGCAAGCAGTAATCTATTGCGAATCCAGAAATACATATCAATGTGTTTTGGAGGCACTTAAACTCGAAAGACAGCTATAATCTCAGCCACAATATACCAATAACTATGCTGCCTGGAGAAAACAGCCTGCTAGTTTAATAGTTTAATAGGTATGTGATTGTTAGGTGCAGAAAGCAAATAAAAAGGAAGAAAAAAATGGATAACATCAGCTTCTACTTCTTCTATCTCACATCTACGAGTGTGATGTTGTGATATTTATTCAACAGTTCGAAGGCACAAGTGTGTAAATACATGAACAAAATAACAACCGAGTGTCTTTAAAAGCCCTCTTTTGTACTTCCTTCCACCACAAATTCAAATGAGTTGACAGTTTAACTGCTGAGACCAAGTCTCCGTTACTAATTCCAAAACGTCACTTTAGAACTAGTAACCAAGTACGTTAAAAGAGAGGTGGACTGAACGAGTGTGATTACCAGCATCTGATACAGCATTCATTCTTCAGATCAGTTTCTTATTCACATTCAGATTGGTTTCTTTATAAACTGCTGAGGAAAGCGTTATCTTTGTCGTAATGTTAATATCCTTTAATCTGTTAAGTGATTTTGCTACTCAGTGCATTTGTTTGCTGCATCAAGCTGTTGTTGAAACTAAAATAACTTCTGTTTATAGCGTCAACTTTTCAGTATAAACGTTTTTACTGCTGACTCATAAAAACAATCTCTTGTTGCCATCTAATGGTGGAACAGTGTAACTAATTTCACCATCACAAACACACGCACCGTTTCTCAGTACTAAACACTATTATTAAATACTTTTTTTATATGAAATATTATTTATTGAATAACAATATTTAATAAACAACAACAGCCATCATAAAACTTGCTAGGCAATTCAGTCACATGTACATAGGCAGCGCTCTAATATGTTTTGCCCATTTACCCATAACAAATTATATTTAATGTGTAACCGCTACAGAGACATCAGAGCCAGCTGTAAATTCCAGAAGATCTGGATAAGATAAGGTGCTCTTGGGTGGGTTCATGAGTGCAGAACGATCCAGAGTTCTCATGCCCGAAAACAAATTTTCAAATAGACGTTAACTTTATTACCAAACTGCATATTTGAACTATAAACAAGTACGTTCTCGCCTGAAAACCTTTTAAAACTACATTTCATGACACAAAAACAGTAGTATTTATAAAATGATAATGGATGTGGGCGTTCGCCATGAAACTCGCTTTAAGAAGTATCCAAAGCAGGGAGATACGATTGCAAACTGTGAAATGGCTATTGGAGTTCTGATATTTCTCTAATATCGCACTCCTATCAGCCAGTCAGATTCGAGGACCAGAAAGTGTTGTCTGGATGTGTACTTTAATTTTAATAACGATTTTTTAAATCTATATGTAATCAGCATTTGCATACATATTTATAGTATGATTCATAAATTGTTAAGATATTTTAGGTATATGATTTCTGAAGGATCATATGACACTGAAGATTGGAGTAATGCCTGTTGAAAATTCAGCTTTACCATCACAGGAATACATTTTTAAATATTTTTAAATAGAAAATGCTACGTTGTAATAACATTTAACTATTTTTATGTATTTTTGATCAAATAAATGCAGACTTGGTGAGCAAAAAGACTTCTTTGAAAAACAATGAAGAAAAAAAATTACCGATCTTAAACTGCTGAATGGTATTTTTAACTTTATATCCAAAAAGTAGTTTAAATTTATCATTATGCAGGGTAATGATTAGAGATTTCCTAAGTTTACTGTGTGTGTCTGTGTGTGTGTGTGTATTTGTCTGTGTGTGTGTGTATCTTTGTGTGTTCACGTACATTCAGTGTGAGGGTTTGTGGTTCTTAGACCTGTATTTTAATGGTTGAGAAATTAAGGGAGGGGGGGAGGGGAAGAGAGAGAGAAAGGGGGGGGGGGGGGGTACCAGCACTTTCACTTCCCCAATTTGCATCTGCAACTGTCCATTGCTGGCAGCTTCCCATCTCTGAGCGGCCGAACAGCTCTCCAACCTCAATAAAGCCAGACAGAAGCATAGAGATATTTTACCAAACGCAGCAATGAGCCAACTGTCATTCTTCCTTCACGCACGCTAACAGAAATTAAGTGAATTACATCCCAATCGAACAAAATGAATTCATATTGTAATACAGCAGCAAAACTCTTTGGTTTACACAAACAGCTCTCCAAGACTATTATTATTTACTTAAAACATAAATATAAAAAGTAAATAATTGTATTGCATAGAAACCATTTATTTTCTTTAATTTTAAGAAGTGGTTGGCTCATGATAAGACCTCTGATAACCATGTTTGAGTACTTTAGAACTTGAATATTTTAAGTCCAAATATTCATACTCCATTTTGAATTCTTAAAAAAAAAAGAGTACAGTTATATGAAAACTTAATTTGTCAGGATTTGCTGAACACGTTTTGATAAATATGGATAAGAGAAAAAAACTTGCCTCATTGAAAACTTAATTTGGAATCATGTTTAAAATATATATTTCATATATATTAGATAAACAACAGAACAATTAATCATATTAATAAAATCACAGAGCTTTCTGTGATTAATTATAGCAAATCATGATTGAATCACACCTGATATGATTAAGAAATTATTTAAATCATTAATACTGTATATTTATGTATTTTTTAGACACATACAGATTGCTTTGATAAATGCGTGCATCTCCACAAGGTCTAAACTCTGACATTTTTGATAAATTTATCAGACATTTCTTTATAGTTTAATAACATTTAATTAACATCAATTATAGAATCATAGAACTTGGCCATTCGAAACGTTTAATTTAAAAAACCTTGTGACATAAATTGCAAATGTGACATGATACGTGATTGATCATTATGCATGTCATTAGTGCCTTAATTTATTTACAAAAAGATAAAATCAGAAAGGTGAAAAGCATCACTAAAACAGTTCACTTTGTCTTGCACAACTACTTTTTGTGTTCTTAATCAGGTGTAGGATTCACTTATCATTGCTGTCAGCCAATTCATATCGGTTACACGGGCTACTGTGATGGAACTGCACCATTTGTTTTGGCCATGTGGACTGTAGTTTGTAATCTCTCCAAGCTGTCTGGGGTGGGGTTTGTGTGTTTTAGCTGGTGGCTGCTGTGTGTGTTGTGTGGGTGTGTGAAAAGATCTGCCACGGTCCAGCTGCTCAGCGCTCGACCCAACTAGAGCTACCGCACGGCCGTCCTCTTGGCTGACTCGCCGGGAAGTGCTCCACAAATCAGATGTGACTCTGGCCGTGTACCCTGTTGTTTACAGCCCATTGAAATGTTATTTGCTACAATTCCAGGAGTGTTCTGTCCCGAAAAAAATGAGCTTCTCAGGAAGCTTGTTAAACAAAGCTTGACCACATTCAAAACACAACAGACATTTGTTTGTCCCATCATTTTTGCACAGTTGTGCAAAACTAGCTGGTAAGAATAGGCTTCTTAAAAGAGCAGCTGTCTATTTGAGGACCTTTTCTCAATATTTTGTGCAGGGCACTGTAGAAAAAGAGGGCGTTTGTAGATAAAGATAACAATTAGCTTACTAATACTTTAGTAGACATAAAAAAATCTTCTTAAATATTATATGTACAGTATCTCAAAAAAATGAGTACACATTTCAGCAAACTGTTTGCAGACTTTCTTGTGAGTCAGCTTCAGAAGAGGCTTCCTTCTGCGATGCAACCGGCTTGTTGCAGTGTGTGGCGTATGGTCTGAGCGCTGACAAGCTGACCTTCTACTTCTGCAACCTTAAAAGCAATGCTGGAAGCACTCATGCATCTGTTTTTTGAAGCCAGGTTCTGCACCTGACGCATAGAACGAGTACTCAACTTCGCTGATCGACCCTTGCAAGGCCTGTTCTGAATGGAACCCATCTTGGAAAACCTTTGTATGACCCTGACCACTGTAGTGTAACTCAGTTTTCAGGGTGTTACTGAACCTCTAATAGTCTTGGCTATCTTTGTGGAGAGCAACTATTCTAATTCTCAAATCCTCAGTGTTCTTTGCTATGAGGTGCCGTGTTGAACATCCATTGGTCAGTATGAGAGAATTGTACTTCTACACCAAATTTGAACTGCTCTAATACAAGATACACAACTTTGTATGGTCCTGTCAAGCAGACAAAAACATAAACATGATGAATAGGACATGTGGCTTTGCATGGTTAAGCAACACTTAGGGTGTATTCACTTTTGTTGCCAGCTATTCTGACAATAATAGCTGTATGTTGAGTTATTTTCAGAGGACAGTAAATCTCTACTGCTATACAAGCTGCACATTGACTATTCTAAAATATATCAGAATTTTATTTCTATAGTATTGTCCCGTAAGAAGGCATACTAAAATTGTTGCTGAAATGTGAGGGTTGTACTCACTTTTGCAAGATATAGTTAATATTTTTTGTACTAAAGCAAAGTTGTAAAAATAACAGGGTTTCCTCAGAGCTTTAAAAGTCCTAAATTTAGTTGCAGCAAATTTAGGGCCATAAAAAGTCTAAAATGGTACAAGGCAGTCTTAATTATGATTTCAACAGGTCTTTTAGGGACAAAAGGCCAAAAATTGTGATATAGTCTAATGTGACAATGAAACTTCAAAAGGTTGTGATTTCATTGAATAAATCTGAGCGCTGTTTACATTGGCAACCACTATATTTCTGCCATTCCGAAAGCGCCACCTGCTGGCAGAGAATGAATTAGCATTTTCAATAAGCCCTTATGTTTTTTTTGTTTAGACCACTTCAAAAATCGAGTCATCTTTATACAAAGCAAACATGCAGTCATAAATGTGAACCGGTAGATTGACAAGAGGTTAATGCTAATGCATTATTATTGAAGCCTATATCTGCCACTGAATAAAAAATAAAAAAGGTAATTTTTTCACAATTGCAAGTTTACATCGCGCAATTCTGACTTTTTTCAGAATTATGTGATATAAACTCACAACTGTGAGTTATAAAATCAGAATTGCGGAATAAAAACTCAGAATGGTGAGAAACAAAGTCAGAACTGCAGGATATAAACACAAGTCAGAATTGCGGTATATGAGAATTGTGAGAGATAAACTCGCATTTCTGAGAAACAAGTTACAATTGAGAGAAACAAACTCGCAAATTGTCAGAAATAAAGTCAGAATTGCGACATATAAACTGGCACTTCTGACTTTTTTTCTCTGAATTGTGTGATGTAAACTCGCAATTGCGAGAAATAAAGTAAAAATTGTGACATATAAACTATCAATTCTGAGAAAAAAAGTCACAATTGATAGATACAAACTCGCAATTATGAGAATTAAAGTCAGAATTATGAGATATAAACGTGCAATTATGACTTTTTTCTCAGACCTGCGAGTTTAGATCTTGTAATTTAGATTTTTGTGAGTTTATATCACGCAATTCTGAGAAAAAAAAATATTTGTGATATAATTGTGAATCGGAATTGTTTTCTTTTTTTTTATTCAGTGGCAGAAATGGGCTTCCATACATTATAAACGTCTATAGATAATAAGATAATAAGATATATTTATATGTTAATAAATTAATATAATGGATTGATAGTAATTGTTTAAATGAATATAATAATTTATACTTTTGACTTATCCCTTTTCCTAAAAATTGTGAAATGTAAAGTTCCTCATTTTAATAAAACCTTTTGTTTTTGTAAAAAACCTGCATCTGAACTGTAAATCATGCTTTTTACAGCCATTTTACAGTGTAATATGTAAAACTGCGAAGTAAAATTACTGTTAGAACAAAAAACAAATGTTTTATGTTTTGATGACCTGTATGTATATAATGATATGTATGTCTGTATGTATGTTGTCCAGGAGATAATATTCTGCCAGGCTAGAGAATTCATAAGAATTCATTCTTTTATTGAGTAAATATTTAGTTGATGTACTAATTATATTTTAGATGGTGATCAAAGCAAAACCAAGACTGTCTAAAGCATTTTTTATTAGAGAATTAGATTTTTCCTGTTAAATTCATGTGATAGAACAAATCCTTAATAGCACAAATTGTCTAATGATTTTCTTTAATGTCCCTTTGGACAGTTTTCTGATGCTAATTACAACCGGAAACATCACGACTTTCCCCAACCCGTCTTGAGAGTAGTCCATTAATGTTGTATATCTTGTAAGTGCTCGTACGTCTTCAAATCAGAAGTTGGAGCAAAAAGAAGCAGGAAATAAAGAAAAAGAAAAGATTGTACTGAATATTACTATGGCTGAGGTCATTAATGAGCATTGCTCATGCTGCCATAGCAACCATTAGTGCAGTAATGTCACTAATAGCATTGGAGACAGAGCATGGGAGTGATGTGAAAATTATTGTCAGATTCAATTAGGATCCTTCCTAAGTACCCAGCAGGTCCTGTCCGTAGCCATCATTGGTTATACCCTTAATTAAGGGTGAAAAAAATGTGTGAAAATGCTTCTAGAATCAAAATACAGAACACTATAACTTATTAGAAATTGCATTCATCCAAGTATATTAACAATAACGCTATAGCAATAACAATAAAGTTCTCAAAAAAATGTCCTTATTTACGCACCTTCATGTTGTTCCAGACCTGTATGAATTACTGAATTACTTTCTTCTGTTAAACAAAAAAAAAGATATTTTGAAGAATATGGGTAACATTTCTGGTGGTAGTGTTAATTTTGTCAGGCTTCTTTATTCTTAGTCTTAGTCCTGTGTCAAATGTACTTTTTAGTTATCATATTTAGTCAACCTTGTCCAGTTTTTGTTTAGTCAAGTTTTAGTCAACTAAATGTCTGAGCATTTTAGTCTAGTTTTAGTCAATAAAACTAAACATTTTCTTTATTTTTATTTTATTTTCACCAACAAGCACAAATCAATATTTACTATATAAATTAATATCAAAGACTTAGATATGCACTCACTGTCTACATTACAAAAAAACTGGTAAAAACAAACAAAAAATTATTATTTTTATTTTTATTATGAAATTCCAAAAAGTACTTCTAGTAAAATAAATTGCACTTTGGCAGTTGTATTTTTATGTGTGCTGAAAAAGAGGGTAAGCGTTAGCGGTAAAAGAGGAAGGAATAAGAGCTTGAGGTAAACAGCTTTAAGTTTTAGTGCCATGTCGCGCTGATTTCATGTCACATTTTTATTGGCTGGTGGTTGTGGCAGCACACACATTGTGCAATGATCAGGCTGAATTTGTGACACTGTCAGAAAATGATCATAGACCATCTTGGTCGCAAGACCGCGACAACAGACGTCTTTGAACCTCTCTCACTGTACGACATTAGGAGCCACGATCACAGAAATTGGCACAATTGTTTCACGATGCCAATCTTTCATCTGGGACAGATGAAAATCGTGCAGTGTGTTTGGGGCTTAATGAAGAGCAAGTGCAGGAGCATGGTTGCCAGATTAACACCCAGCAGAAAGAATCTCTGACTTGGGGAATTGATTTGAAATCTGGCAACCGTACAAATAAACACTTCGTGCTTCAATGAAGATAAAAGAGATTTTGGTATACTTTTTCTTTTTTAAAATACATTTTAGTCTTGTCTTTTTTGTCAGCAATATTACATGTTGATATAGTCACAGTTTCCATTTATTGATCTTATTGTCGTCAGTTGTCTCGTTTTGAGTCGTGGGAAAATAGAATAATAAGATTTTATTTAACCATTAAAAAGGAGTCCAGAAAAATTCAAACGTAAAAAAACGGAATCCAGAAAAATTAAAATAGAAAAAACTGAATTTTGGAAAAAGTCAAATGGATTTCATATGAAAGAATGTAAAACATATATTGGTTATGTAGTTTCAATTTTTAAATTAAATTTTATTTAAAAATATAATTACATTGATTTTGAACATTTAAAGCAATATTGTATCGCATATTGAATATTGCCTTATTTAACAAGGTATTGCATATTGCATTTTTCTTCAATATCATACAGCCCTAATTAAAACCACAAAATCCTAATGGAGTATGACAGAAAACACACACAATTTTAACCAATTAATGATATCAGTTTAACGGTTTAAAAGGTTTTTTTACAAGTATTTTTTTTACGTTAGCTGCACGGTGAAAGAACGCTATACATAAGAATTGTTTACTCACAGGCGAGTGTCGACACGTGCAGCATGCTTAGGCTATACAGACATATTTCGCAGAGCAAGCACCTGCTTCACCTTCATTTAACTGATGCAGCCTATAGCCTACGCAACACAATGGCAAGCGGCAATATTGAATAAATGGCTATCAGAGTGAATCCGTGAGTGAATGGATTCTGAATGGATTATAGCCTAGAAAGTGCGCAATGGGCGCGGCGCTCCCTTACAATCACTTGAAAAAGCTGTCACACATCTTAATGTAGTTCATCGCTATCTCAAAGTTAATAAACAATAATAAAAGAACATTTACACTGCGCAATTAATCTCTTATTCACATCATGTCTACATTTTCTATTTTAATAATAGTTCGCGAACATGTATAGCAGAACTGAACAGAACACTACCGCCATTTTGGATGCTGAGAGGATTGTAACTTAACCACCTCTGATTGACCACCGCATTCATAAAATCAACAGATTGGTTATATTGCTCTATGCTGTAGAAACACGCTATGAATAGAAACATATGTCCAGTGGGTGAGAAGCCCCGAACCGCAAATTGACCGCAGATATTTGTGATGGTGTTTTTGCCGCGGGTCTAACAGTTACAGAAAGCGCTCCAGTCCTAAAGCATGTCGCCATGCACGTGTCCTTCAGCTATTAAAATATTTACATGTTGTATGTAATGGCAAAGTGATTATATTTTGTTTCGTTTTTTTTTATTAAGTTAATTTAGAAAACCTTTTGGAGCCTTTTTTTGCTCGTTAAATATAAGTTTTTGTTTTTTTAAGTAATGAACAGCGGCCAGCGGAAGACTTGCATGAAATAAAATCTATAGATCTAAAACAGTTAAAGTAGCTAACCTAGATAAATGCTAGGTGCATATCATTATTGGAGAGTGGAAGCTGGAACCGCTTTGCAGGGCATGGAGGCGCCAGCGCGATCATTTTAATTTTTTTCAGTGAATATATAAATAGAAAGCTTTAAATTATTACTTAACTAAACAAAACAAATCGGAAAAAAATCTATTTCATTAGGCTATGTAATCCGTAAAGATGTCTTTCTAAAGGTGCGTTCAAAAAGGAGATTGGGAGTCAGGGTCTTTGCAACACTATCTAAGAATACATTAGTTTATTAATGGATCATACAAATTTCTCCTTATTGTTTCCCCCGGACACATTCATTGTTAATTATTTTTGCTGGTGCTTTGTGGCAAGATGGTGTTGTGTTGCATCTTTCAGGCCCGAGGCCTGCTATACGTTTTTATGTCTGGCGGGAAGAACAAGACTCCATTCATCAGAGCGCATAGAAAGATTTAATGTGTTTTAGTTGTGTCATCTTAATTAGATAATTATTTCATTAATGTATATTAAGCCTATTTTTTATTTATAGAATTTTATTCTGATATTCTCTGCTGGTGCGTGATAATTTGAGGATATGTGAATTTTTGTTGTTGCTCTGCTGTTGTGTATGCTGCTGTTTGCGAGTTAAAATAAAATATTTGTTTGTAATTTTTATGTATCATCATATATTTTTATTTTATACTAATTTATTATTCTAATTTGATCAGTTAGCGGTTAATGTTCGGTTGACGAGCAGCGGTTGTCGGTCAGGAAAATTAACCGAAATGAGCATCCCTAGTTTCTATTGTTTTTTTGTTTTTTTTCAGCAGGGCAGTAACTGAAAAAATGGGTTTACGTAGCATGCGAATGGTCAAAATGTTGATATCAACTGAAAATCACATGCTGCCGTCTGCACAGGTGGTTGGTGTGGCAGCAAGTAAAACTATAAAGATTTTACTGGATTGGGTGGTGGCATCAGATTGGTGATTCATGTTTGGTTAACATGTTTGGACACTATGGAATGTGGGCGGCTGCAGGGCTGCCACATAAAAGCAGACAACTAGAAAGTGGCATAACTGTGGTCAGACGTTGACAGAGCTGCCAGCTTGTGCCAGACCCTCACCACCCCAAACTTCGCAGACTAGCTTTCTACAATATACTCTATTTTACAAGATGTATTTTGCATTTATGTGGCCAAGTTACTACAATTCAACAGGTCACTCCATTCAACAGAATCCTGCTTGTGGCATCATATCAGATTTTAAGCAAAAATAAAACGTCTTTTTACAACAGCAGTGCAAGGCTACTAAGCTTTGCGGTCATAACGTGTTCAAGACTCATTATGAAACCGTTTTGTAAAAAATGCTTTCTGATTAATTTACGCAGAATTCAAGGAATGTTACACCGTCTGATCTGACTACCAGCTAGTCCTTTGTATGGCGTGGATTCAAAACTGTGATAAGGGCTTGAGTTGAGGTCCTCACCTCGGCACAGCAATTAGATGTGCCTTATTATGTGTTCTCGCTCCCTGTCCAAGAGGTCGGAAATGACATATTTTGTTCATTTGCAACCAATTTTCTTCCTCAGGCAAATTAATCACATTGTTTGACCACCACTGACATTTTGTTTCCTCGGTTAATGAGCCAAGACCTTAGACCTTAGAGTTTTTACCGAGGCCGACCTGAAGAAGACTCATTTCTGTTGATTTGACGTTTTGCGCAAGTTAGTCTTTACGTAACCGAATAGTGTATCAAGCGTGCCGGGAAATAATTCATCTGCAGGCAGTTCATTTTCTAAGCTGTGGTCCATGTCTGAACATTCATCACTCACAGTATATCTACAGACATATATGACTGAGCAAACATAAATAGCATTTAGGGGGAACATTCTGTGTCCAGCACAACTTGTGCCAAAGCACGTCTTGTGCGCTTCTCTTTGGAGTCAGATTCTGGCCGTTTGCCACCAACTTCACAAAGGACATGCAGGAACCCAGAAGCATGGGTGGAGTGCCTCTCTCCTGGGTTTCTTTGGTCTGGGAACCAGTAAGTCGTGGATGTTCCTCTGGGACTTACTGGTTTTCAGACTGGGTGCAGTCCTGTGGTTGTTGAGAAGCTAGTTGTTCTAGTTGTCTACTCTGAGAATGATCCGAATGTGTTTGCACAAGACAATAAGGCTGAGTTTGTGTGTTTGTGGTAATTCGAGGACCTTTGTGACTGCATTTAGTTTTCTATAATGGTTTCTTTAATAGTACTGGACAAGTTCTTTTAAAAAGTGTGTTACCCACTTAGATGAGTATGTGTGTGTATACAAGCTGTAATTTAATTCTGCAACATATTGGGGATGCTTTTGGTTGACGCTAGTCACCAAAAGTCAGAGTCAGTCTGGAGATTTGAGTTGACAGATTAAATAGAAAACCGTGTAGTGTATGTTGGTCATAGACTTATTTTTTTAGCTTCAGACTATGATTCAATCCATTCGGAGGAAATCAAACATGTTTGATATTTTAAGCTGATTTTAAAACTTTTTTTTCATTTGTCATGCGTCTCCTACCAACAAGGCCCACATTTGTGAGTTTGTTGTGATCGGAACAATTTTAAAGTCTGCTAGCACGTGATCCTTAGCGGTTTAGTGTGTGATGGCCAGTTTAACGCTGTGAATATTACAAAGTCTATATGTAAATTACGCCGCATATTTTAACATCTGTTCAGTTTTTTAATCATGTAATGTATTCCAGCCTTAAGGTATTATTTCACTCCTGAATTAATCCAAGATGTTCATGTTCAGATTACGCTTTTTGAGGAAAACATTCCAGGATTTTTCTCCATATAGTGGACTTCAATGGGGATCAACAGGTTGAAGGTCCAAATTGCAGATTTGGACCTTTTATTTTGGACCTACAAAATAAAAGTACGGTTTAACGTGTGCCAAAAATATATTGCTCTTGTATTACTTTTGTACAAACTAATGCACATCTTTATATACCTGCCCCCCCCCAAGGCCATAAACCCAAGGGAAACACTGAGGTGATATCTCTGACTATCGTCGATACAAGATACTTTCGGCTATTGGCACAACCCTAATGTAAAGTAATGTTTAATTCACTAATGTTGCTAATTACAACAATTGGAATATATTTTCTTAGTCTTTGTATTTTTATATCAGTATGGTACAAGATTATCCTATTTAAATCAAATAAAAAAAACGATATAAACGACAAATTTAGATTCAGTAACAGATTACAGTTTGTAAGTAATCTACCCAGATTACAAGTGACCTTTCCAATGTAACTACGTATTGCGTGAAGTTGTTGATGCAGAGCTAGTGCAAGATGAACATTTATGGTTAAAAAGTATAGAATTCTTGTTTTGTTTGTTTTGTTTCGGCAGATAAGACACTTATTCCCTAGTTTGAATCGTGTATACTCCTTAGAAACTGCACTGAAACCGTCAACCCGTTGGCCACCAATAAACTCCACTATATGGAGAAAAATCTTGGAATGTTTTCCTCAAAAACCTTTTTTTTTTGACTGAAGAACGAAAGAAATGAACATCTTGGATGACATAAGAGTGAGTAAATTATGAGAAAATTTTATTTCTAGAGTAAACTAATGCTTTAAGTTTGCTTATAGCAACATTTCATTTGTGGAAAAGCATTTTGTGGCACATTGTTGATTTCTCCATAAAATAGCTTTGAATTGTCCCTTATTTTCTTAACGTACATTGTAAGTGCCTCAATGTAGCCTTTATTTATTTGTTTATTTGAAAAGGACAAGGACAATTTGTGTGTGACAAATGCTGTCAATTGAGCTTTTACTTGTACTAAAACTGAAATATTCCTTCAAGAGTTGGGTTATAGGCTCAAAAATCTATTAGTAAAAAGCTAAAAATGTATTTAGCAGTAAAATGTGACTTCAAGTATACAGTATATTTAAGTGCATTGCAGGAGGTATGGCAAGGGTTCATTTTACTCGTGTTAAAAGAGTACATTATGTGTGAGGGCTGGACCCCCAAATGGTGCATATCAAATGACCTCAATTACTCCAGACTGCCATCCACAACACACAACATGCTGCACTTTGCACGAAAGCATCTCATTTGAAGTGCACGCTTGCAAATTATTCCAGAGCCAAAACCAAAATTATATGAACTGCAACAAATCTACGGTTTTTGTGTGGATGGTAAATTCCTTCAATTCTTGTGGGCACTTCTGAAGGTTTCGTTTTTATAAAAAGCATTTGTGGCAGCTGAGCAGGACGGGTGCATTGTAATTGCCTGCATATAAAGGCATTGAAGGGATCTTTGTCTTGGTGGTCACAAGTAATGGCCTGCAGGCACTGAAGACGCTTTTTGTCATAGTTTGAACCGTGAAGCAAATTATTTCTTCTTTTTAACTCTACTGGCCCACAGATGCAGTTTGCAAAGAGCACCCATTTGGTTCCTTGTGTTCCTTTTATAAAACAATAGACATAAATCAAATACACATGGCAGCTACTGTACCAATAGAAAGATGTATTACAGCTGTCTCGGTTGTCACTCACTTAGATGGACAGCAGGAGCTCATTAGAGTTCAGCCTGTCTAATATTATTATGGATAAATAAAGAGGTCTACCTATACCTGTTATTATCCCATTATGCAACCTGACCCTGTCCTGAAGTCTTCAGAACTTTTAGACCTCAACTGTTTGTTCTGGGTCGTATTTATAACTTCACCCCCCTTGTGACTAATAGTATGTCCTAAGCAGACAGCATATGTCAGTAAGAAGCTGAGAGATGCACGGGCCAAAAATGGCCGTTAGCCTCTCCTTTCGCTTTAACACTATTTACAGAGGCAGTACACACGAGCCCCGAGCTTTAGCTGCTATATGGAAAGTCTTCCCAGAAGCTAGCTGCAATTTCTATTGCTGCCCAGACGAACCAGCTCAGACTGCTCTCACCCAACTCCATGCCACTTTCACACAAATGCCCTCCTGCTTAATTCTGTCCAATAGCAGCCACACTTAGCCTTCTTCAAAGGCTTATTAATGCAAAAAGGCACACATTTTGAATTGTAGCTTTTTTGTTTGTTTTGAGACTGTTCCTTAGCTTATTTTGGTTTTCTTGGAAGTAACATTTTCATGAATTTTATCGTTTTTATCTTACTCCCAAAAATGCTGGGTTAAAAACAACCTAGTGCTGGGTGATACATGTACAAACCCAGTGGTTTTATTTAACTCAACTAATGCTTAAAAATGACTATACAGTATGTGACCCTGGACATATTTCTTGCTTAAAATGAACCCAGAACAGGTTGGAAATTCACATTTATTAAAATGTTCAATAAAAGATCATTTATTAATTATTAAAAGTTAAATAAATGAATCTTTTATTTCAATTGCTTATTAATAAATGTTCACCTTTTGATTATTGCTGATGCCTCCAGTAATTATGTATCTGATTTTTAATTTACAACATTTAACCCAACCATTGTCCAGTATAACCCAGCCACTGTCCATATTTTACCAATTTTTTAAAGTGTATAGCACTGTATGGGATTTATTTTATTTTATTTTTATTATTTTTTAAGAATTTTTTATATTTAATTTTTAATTATTCTAAATCAAAACTTCTTTCAGAAGTATTCTTTCAAATTCAGAAAGTGCAAGTGCTACTTTGTATGCAGTGTCATTTTAGTATTATTTATTTTAATTATTATTTAATTATTTTAATTTACTTTTTTTTTTATTTTAATCATTAGAATTATTTTGTTCATTATTTAATTATGCAATGTTATTTTAGTATTATCTATTTTATTTTAAATAAATAATTTATTTAATATTTTAATTTTTGTTCTTTTGTGTGTATATATATATATATATATGTGTGTATGTGTGTGTGTGTGTGTGTGTGTGTGTGTGAAGAGTTCAGATTCAAAAGCCTCTAAATCCATCTGACATCTTTCTTTAAAAAATGCATTTTTATTAGGCTCCGATGCCAACTAAAAATAAAAATTATATATAGTATTTTTTTTATTTCTAGTTTTAATTTCATTACCTTTACTTTCATTCAGTTTTTTATTTATTTACAGTTTAACTTACTTATTTCAGTTAGTTGCAAAGGCAGCATTTTCTAATATTTACGTTATTTTAGCCTAATTTCACATAACAAAACTGTTTTTGATAGTTGTAATTTTAGTGTTAGCTAAATAACCCTGCTTAATTGTTGTAACAGAAATAGAAGCTTGACTGATGAAAGATGAAAAATGTGTTGGAAAAGTGCAGTTGTGCTTAAGCCACAGGCTTGGTAACCTTGGTTTCACACACTACTCATTGAAAATATTGTGCTATTTGGATCGTTGTGGAGCATTACACAGTGCTTAGGGTGTAATAATTTTAAATGACCAAATCCTGGTATTTCATCTACATAACAAAGGAAACCAGTTACCGCATTTGCTTCCGTGGAGACAAGGGAATAAACACACTTTTAGATGCTGAAGAGATTATACATGCAGTTATACATACAGTATGTATTTATACTATTCTATATAGGTCGGTATATCTTTTCAGACCAAGTGGCAAACAAAGTACCTCTGCCAAATAACTGTTAGTCAGTCTGCCCTGCAGCCGACAGCAACCCTGTCCTCATCCTGCATGTCAGCCGAACATACGGAATAGTCGTTCACTCCGAGATACCGTCTCGGACCACCAGCGCCGGGCTTTCCCTGCAAGCTGTGCTCTGTTTCTCTGCCAGCAGAAGAAGTCAGAGACCTTCTCTCAACCCCAGGGAACCGGACATTGAACAAAAACCAGCACTCTAGACCCAGACAGCAACATAAAACTGAAGGACATTAAAAGACCATTTCCACAACTGCTATATAAGACAGATTTTTTATTCATCCAAATGATCTTAGTCTGTATCTAAAAAAGTAAAAGAGGCTGGCCCTGTCCGACTTTCAAAAGACAAAGAACGAGATGATTAAAGCTGTCGCCGTGTCTTACGCTTAAGCTTTCCTGAAATTGTAAATCGTACAGTAAATGTCCTATTCCATTAGCAGTACTTATAGCCACGAATGTTCATTTTATAGGATGTTTAAGTGTGTTGATTTTTCATTTGCGAGCTCCTTGCACGAAATGAAATTGGTAATTTATAAGAAAGCGAAGGGAAATGAGAATGGCTTTGTGTACACATCCCTCTGGCAAAGCATTCCATAAACTGAGGGGTAATCACAATAATTGTCTGGTGACAGAATATGCTGATTATATGATTATTTATGCATGTAATTGGCATTATTGTTATTTTTAGCTGGAAGTTAATTGCTAATGTAGATCCTGTAATTGGATCAGCATATTGCAACATTGCAATTCTATTAGCTCCTAATAACTGCCACAAAGTGGGAACACTTGGAGTGGGTGGAAGGTGTTTTTTTTTTTCTCCTTTTTCTTTTCGGAGGCTAAGTATCTGTCTCTCTGGTACAGGAGAAAAATGATAATACTTAAAAGAGTTTAATTAGAAAATATTACAGAATGTTTTGCCAGTGGAACCAGGGACATTTTGCACAATATTCAAGGAATCGTGTTTTTTCTTAAGCACATTTTAACATATATTATAATGCTGAATTTAATAATAAATGTATCTGAAAGAAGCACTTAATGAGGTGTTTTCAATGCCAAGAAATCTAGAGAGATGCTTACATAGGTTTCTCAACGGTCAACACATTATCTCAGGTGTGACAGCCATATTGTCTTGTTAACAGGGAACAGAGAAAGCTGGTTGTATTACCTCAATCTTTCACAATCAGATCAGAGCGAGTAAAAGGACGGTGACGTCCCGGTCAAAAGATAAGAGCACGGATTGAGCTCTGTAATGTATCATTTGACAGAGGAAACCTTTGTTATCAAATGGAAGCATTGGAGCGTAAGTCTCTCTGTCACGCAGGGGACGGGTCCAGTCTCGCCGCTGATATGAAAGGCTCATTACGGGGCTCTTATCGTCCTGGCATGAGGCTAATTGACAGGGTCTGCTAGTCAGCAGTGATTGTCTCCACCTTCTGCTGTGGGATATGTGTCTTTATCAGTCATCTGATCCTTGACTAGCAGACTGCAAGGAGAAAGGGACAGTCGAGAGCGTGTGGTCTTTCCTCAACTTGTATCTGTCTCTCACTATCCGTCGCTCTCTCTCGCTGTATTATGTCTGACAAGAGCTCTCCTGGGATGCTGACTGTCCAAAAGGCTTCAGAAAATACAAAGGCATACCTGTGGACAAGAGTCTGTGGCATATATGCAGACTTCTGCTGAGGTGTTATAGCGTGTGTAGACAGTCATGTCCAAAACTCAGACCACGCTGATTTTTAAACCTGGAAATAAGCAAAGTTTTAAGATATTGAGAAATACATAAAAGAGAGAAGAGTTATGGTGTTAAAAGCAGCCTAATCTATTACCTACAAACATCATAAACCCGTCTTTTTAGGTATGGATGTCATGTAGGACAATAAATATTTTTAATAGGACTAAATGTGTATTTAACGTGATCGCAATAAAAACCCTGTAGGTTGCTAATTATAACGTTTCATTTCCACAGTTGTTCAAACAGTGAGTGAAGAACATTATCACTATCTTCGATCTATTGCGAGTTTAAGCGCTCTAAAAATTATCGTTATAATCACTGAAGCTGTCTCCACTGAATTTAAAGGGGGGGTACAATGGTGTTTCGTATATTCAGAGTTGTTTACAGTGGATTCTCATGCTAAACATGGCCAAATTTAAAAAAAATAATTTGGACAAATGACACACTGTAAAACCAACAGTGAAATGAGTTGTTTTCACTCAAATAATAATGAAAGTTCATTGGACTCATTGAAATAAGTTTTGTAAACTCAAAATGTAAGAAAACTCATTGTAGTAAACTGAACTTGAATGATTGAGTTTTCTAGTTCCCATCATGCGTTGCATCAGACAATATGGAAAATAAATGTTGAAATTAAGTGTTATTTTGTGTGTTTTTGCACAAGATTAACATAGGGAAATATAAGTTAGTACTTAAATGTTGTGTTATGTTAGGATTTACATAGGTTTCTGTCATGTTGGTTTTGTAGTGTTACCGTTGTGGTAAAGAGTAGAGCTTGTGGTTAGCTTGAGGATGGACAGCAAAATTTGAAGACTGCATATACTGCATGTGCTTTGACAATTTAAATCAAGTATATATTTAGAGTCTCTCTGATAATTACATTAGCATGTGCTGATGTGTTATAGCTTACTAGTGCTTAGCTATAAAGGTCTGAATGATTGTGATTTTTATGGAAGCAGGTTGTATATATTATTGTTATGATTAGTGGGGTGGGAAGCAAGGCTGGGATTGGCTTTCAGCGCCGCCACTCTTGTCAAAAACTCTGTTAACTTAAAAAATTTAGTTTGATTACTCAAATGTTCTCAAAACCAAGTTAAGTGAACTCAATAATTTAAGTACACTAAATAAGCACCAGGGGCCGGATTCACGAAACATTCTTAAGAAGAAATTTCTTCTTAACTGCCATTTTCTTCTTATTTTCCAAGTTAAGTAAAAAGTTAAGAATATTTTGTATTCCTGAAAATTCTTCTTAAGAATATTCTTATCTTTTTACCTAAGATTGTTCTTAAGACAAAATTTAAGAAGAATTCAAATTCTTGAAAAGAATCTTCTTAAAAACCATCCTAAATAACTTCTTAAAGTTAGGATAGCACCAGACCTGTCTTAAATCCCAAAAAGTATGAATTATTCCTAATGGATTATTGGGTTATTTCAAATTAATTGTTATATTTAAGCATTACAACGCTGCTAGCTACATATAATACATATTAGGACTGTTAATATGGATGTGCACGAGTTCTCTGAAGTGACAGCGATGACTGATAATGTAAACAATGATCGCTCATGATGTGACCCTATTTTTTGCTGACATCAAAACTCAGTAGCAACTCTACAAAGACGAGTCAGACAGTGAGGTTTGGTTGAACATTTGTTATTGTATTTAGCCTATAAATACGACTTAATTAAATAATTAAATAATCTTGGGCCGTCTTTAGCGCACATGAATGCGCACACAAATAACGTTACCGGGAGCGTTCATTCGGATGAGGGCGCAAAAACACAACATGAAAATGAATAAAACAGATGGCAGAAGCTTTAAGACAGGCTCTTTAAAGGTAACTGTTCAAAAACACGGCGCATTAAAACGTGAAGCCGAGCACCAATCAAGGTCGTGACGAAAACAGGCTTGTGCGTGCTTATTATGACTTTAATTTGCAGAAACCGCAAAAAGACAATCCGTGGTGTATGAGTTTATCGATGCGTCTTCAGCCATGTATTCACACACAAATAAAGATGTAATTTTCTTCTTAAGAAAAAATTAAGATGTTCTTAAGAACATATTTGAGAACTACTTTAAAAAAAATTCAAGAATTGCACTTAAGAACATTCTTATGAACTTCTTAGAATTTATCTTAAGAAATTTCTTAATTTATTTCTTAAGAAGATGTTCGTGAATCCGGCCCCAGGTTTGGTGAACTGAATGATTTAAGTATAGTCTACAAAACCGCCAAGTTAAATAAACTTAAATATGCAAGTTTTGTGATACCCCATTACTCAATTAAATTGAGGCAACGAGTTTACAGAATCAGTTTAGTTCAGTCAACTTATTAGGGTTTTCAGTGCAGAGAATTTCTTTGCCGAAAATCTTACTTCCGGGTTGGTTAGTTTCGGATGTTTTTTTTCAGATCGTGACATTAATGACGTAATCGGTGGTGGAACTCCTTATATGAGCATTTCTCACGTCGGCTAAACCGTGAGAAAGAGAGCGCGCCCATCAACGTGCTTCATTCAGCTGCACTCTGTAAGGGATTCACTTGGGAAGAATATCTCTAAAGAAGTGTGGTTATGGTTGTAAGGCAAAGATAATTTTGCTCAGCTTCCTGAAGAACCCAGCGTTACGTGATGCGGTGGATGCGGTTCCTTTTTCCGGGGCAGCAATGGAGTGTGTGTTTGTTGATGAATGTTGATGAGATATTAACGATACATTACTACTCTATAGGTACTCAGGATTAACATGAGATTAGGTGAAACTGTGTATGTTATGTACCCTTTAATTGCTTACTTACATTGTACGTACATATGCGCTTTGTTGTTTATGGTGAGGGAATTCACATGCGACCGGATTTCAGTCAGCTAGTGCACGCACTGGACAAAACTGGCGTTTCAGCGATGACTGGTCTGAACGCCTGGTCGTTGCGTTCCCAAGCTCAACAGAATCGTGTGTGATTGGTTATATTGCGCAACACTGTAAAATGCGTGAAAAGAAATACAACAGGAGCAGATCTTATTTTAATGTCACAATTGACACTTTCCATTATTTTTTTTTACTTTGTTAGCTACAGACACAATAGATGTAGTTTATTTGGACAGGGGCATTTTTGTCTAATTTGGTGGCATTTTTGCTCCAAGTGGCTGGGGGAAGGCTAAGCTTTGTAAATAGGTTTTTGAAAGAAGTCTCTTAAGCTCAGCAAGGTATGGAAGCCTGTTTCTGCCACTGAATAAAAAAAGGTAATTCCGACTTTTTGTCTCGCAGTTCTGACTTTTTTTCATATAAAATCAATATCAGCTCATCGAAATCAATAGCACCCTTAGTTAAAACTGTAATAATGGCAATTCATTGCAGATTTAGCAAACTACCCAGTGCGCATCATGGTTTGTGCTCTGGAAAACAGTTTCTGTTTCAACGTGTTTTTGCGGAGTTGAGCAATGTAGCAATCACAGACATATCTGATTTTATGAATCAGAGGTGTTTTAGTTAGAATCCACTCATCACTCAAACTCGAGTGTAACCTTTGTTGAGGTAACTTTATTGTGTTCAGCACGAATCATCTCATTATAACAAAGTAGATGTGATGTAAATAAGAGAGTTAAAAACTTCATTGATTATAATGTATTTTTGTGAGATCGCAATGAATAAGATAAGTGACAGCTTTTTAGTGATTATAAATGGACGCTACTATATACATGTATAGCACCATCACTAATTTAAGAAGCACCCTCAGTGATTTGATTCTGCAGCTTGCCCTGGATATAAACGCACAATTGCGAGTTATAAAGTCAGAATTGCTAGATATAAAGTCAGAATTACAGCACATGAACTCTGAATTCTGACTTAATGACTCGCAATTCTGACTTTATAACTTGCCAGTTATAAACTGTGAGTTTATATCTCAAAATTCTTTAAAAAAAAATCTGAATTGTGAGATAACAAGTGGCAGAAACAGGCTTCCATACCAAGGCTACATTTATTTGATTAAATATTCTGAAATATTATTGCAAAATTAATTGTTTTTCTACTTAAATATATTTTAAAATGTAAAATGATAGTAATGCTGAATTTTGAGCAGCCATTACTCCAGTCTTTAGTGTCACATGATTCTTAAGAAATCATTTAATATGCTGATTTGCTGCTTAAGAAACATTTATTGGTGAATTTAAAAAGTTCATAAAAGCAGCATTTACTTGAAATATATTTTTGTAACAATGTGAAGCCTTTACTGTCACTTGATCAATTTAATGCATCCATGCTGAATACAAGTATTCATTTCTTTGAAAAAACAATAATCTTTCTGGCCTCAAACCTTTGAATGTTAATGTGCATCTTGCTTGAAACTGATTGGCTGCTGAATGTTCTAAGGTGTGATTGACAGGGGATCTGACCAATCATAATGCCGAATCCACCATTTTGTCCCACAAATAAATCAGACAGAAAAGCAGATTAACGTCGGTGGACACAAAAATTGTGTGTATTGACATCTTTCCTGCAGTTTTAGAAGTTTTAGAAAATGTAAAAAATAAAAAAGATTTCATTATCTAGAAAGGATTTTCGCTAGTGGTCTACAGGTGTGGACCCTCACTGTACATAAAATATAGACTGGTAGAAACATGTTGAACATTTTCATAGAAATAATGCATAGCCGTTCAATACTGAGGTGAAGGACATTAAAAGGAAAGAGAGCTGTGTATTTGGTTGTGTGTTTGTTTTGTTTCAAGTGTGCTTTTTGTCGTGACAGACATGGTATTGTTTCACTCTCAGTCAGAATCAGTGTGGAGGTCTGAGTAGATTTGTTTGAAAGTAATGCTGAGTGAGTTGGGTTTGAGTCTTCTTGTGTGTAGGTTTCCACTGACAGTGTGAGGACATGAAAAATACTGTAATAACACCTTGTCATTGTGAACCTAATGATGCATGTCTGTCCCCAGTCCCCAGACTGGCAGGGTGACAGCCTCTCTCTCTCTCTTTCCTTCTCTCTCTTTCTCTGTCTTTCTTCCACCACCCACCCCCATGCGTGCGCACACACACACACACACACACACACACACACACACACACATACACAATCAGACTCCATTTTGTGACCAAGAGAAATGACACAGCCATGACACGTTCACTCATGATGAGAAGTACCCCCATTACAACGCACACACACACACACACACACACACACACACACACACACACACACACACAATTTCTGTTCTAAAACCTAGTGTGGACTCTGTAGACAGCATTTAAGGGCATCATAGGTGCTCCCAACATGAAGGTTGCTCCAACAGGTAGTCAGTTAAATTATTCCACCTAAAAGCCACCTTTTTTTACTGTCCTCAACAAACGACAGACCGGAAGACAGTAGTTGTGGAGCTGTGTGAAGTTCTGAACATGTGCATATGCAGAATTTTCAAATACAAGTGCGCATCAAGTGCATTGAAATATTTTGCAGCAAGACTGCATGCAATTATATGTGATTCTTATCAAAACTATGAGATTAGTTTTTAATTTTATTTAATTTTATTTAATTATTTATTGTTATTATTATTTTGTTGTAAAATGGTCAGTCAGAAATAATTTAAATGGTCATTTACATTTATTGAAATATTGATGGTCATTTATTTTATTTTATTTTTTGTAAAATGTTTGGTCAGAAATAATTGGTTTATAATTTTTAAGTAATTGTTTACATTGATTAGCCCTAGTAAACCTACTGTATATGTCTTTCAGACATTTTGATGGTGATTTATTTTATTTTATTTATTTTTTGTGGTAAAATGTCAGTCATAAATAATTGCTTTATAATTTTTAAATAATTATTTACATTGATTAGCCCTAAATAAATACAAATACAACAAGGATTTTAATTTCTATAAAATTATAAATAAAGAGGATTTTTGAAGGTGCAGTAAATTAAATTGTGATATGTGACCCTGGACCACAAAACCAGTCATTTTTTTTTTTTTTATTGAGATTTATACATCATCTGGAGCTGAATAAATAAGCTGAATAAAGCTTTCCATTGATGTATGGTTTGTTAGGATAGGACAATATTTTGCCAAGATACAATTATTTGAAAATCTGGAATCTGAGGGTGCAAAAAAAACAACAACATATATATATATATATATATATATTGTTTTTGTTTTTTTGCACCCTCAGTTGTCCAAATGAAGTTCTTAGCAATGCATATTACTAATCAAAAATTAAATTTGATATATTTATGGTAGGAAATGTACAAAATATTTTTGTGTGGAACATGTTCTTTACTTAATATCCTAGTGATTTTTGGCATAAAATAAAAATTGATCATTTTGACCCATACAATTTATTTTTGGCTATTGCTACAAATATACCCGTGCTACTTAAGACTGGTTTTGTGGTCCAGGTTCACATATATTCTTTAATAATTATACATTTCTATAATATTTTGTATGTGCAACTTACCTAGTTTTAATGTAAATGAAAAAAAATAAAAAATAAATAAATTTTACCATTAACTAGGGATGTAACAATGTCAGAATCTCACAATACGATAATATCTCAACATGAAGTCCACAATACGATTATTGCTATATAGCAGTAATCGTATTGTGGACAGATACTGTGGCAAAGCACAACTTTAAAGACCATTTATGTTAGAATAAGAAGTTTAAATATATTTTATTGAATATTTTATATTGTCATTTGACCTCGATGAAATTGAGACAGTTTTGCTATCGCGATACCACCGTATGATAATACAGTTACATCCCTACCATTAACTACAGACGCTGCATTCATTGCATCCACCATGTTTTCTCTTTGCTACGGCCCAACTTAGACAGAAATATCCAGAGTTTCTGAGTTTCTCTCAGAGTTTCAAACACATCTTGTCTTGAACGCCCCGTATGTCGATTGTTCCGAATCTGTCTTAGAAAGCAGTGGGCAGTGAGGTAGCTCACTAGATTTTGGGGGGAAAAAAAGCTACTGTAAGGATTGAGGTTTCCGTAGCTCCGCTCAGACCCTGAGGGCTTGTTTAAACAGCAGGAGCTGATAAAGCTCATATGTGAGTCTGCATCAGAGCTTAGAGTTGCCCAGCCAAGGTACAAATTCCATAGAACACGAGATTTCTATTAATTAAATCGTAATTGGGTTTTATATATTTATTTGCTTCAGACGTTTGGCAGAAGCGAGGAGCGAGATTAGACAGAGATTTACATGTAAAATGCAGGAGATTCATTAGGGTACCTTGGCAAAGATGAAATAATTTGACTGCCTGCGGGGCACACAGATGGCTCTGTATGTTTGCTAATTTGCTCCTCTTTCAAGGTCATTAGTTCTATTTGGTGAACTATCAAAAAGTTTATTTGGGGATGGGAAGATTTATGTACGACGTAAACAAGAACTGTGCCCTTGTTATGACCGCAGTGCTTGATTCTTTTGTTATGTTCCTGGAACATTCAAGCTTATTGTCAGTGATGTCTACGCTCATTATGATAGGGATAAATTAAGAGCCGTAGATATTAAAAGTACACAGACAATTGTATACGAGTACCTTCCTTTCATACTGTAAGTGGATAATCACCTCTTCGGTTCTCCGTTCAACATTAATTAAAGACACACACTGTATAGAAATGTGTACCTTCTGAGGAAAAATCTAACTTTTCATATAATCAATAATATAATCTTCCCTCTCTCTCTTTCAATATTACACTCTTCTCCCAGGTGGTCTTGCTAGGAAGCTGAGTCTGTGTCTTTTTGGCTAAAATAAGGAAAGAAAGAAATTTGCCGTTTTCTCCTCCCTCTTTAGAAAGGGCTATTTGTTTTTGCTAGGCAGGAAATGAGTTTTGACATAATGGATTTTCGCCATGCATTACATATACTGGGAAAGGGTCGCTCTAAAATAAGGGCTCTCTGCTTTTTGTTTGCTTTAGGCTTAAGATTGAAGAACTCCTGAATGGGTTTGAAAAATTTCAGTGGCGTCACATATGAAATCGTTCTTAAAGGAGTAGTTCACTTCCAGAACTGAAATTTACAGATAATGTACTCATCCAAGATGTTCATGACTTTCTTTCTTCAGTCTTGAAGAATTTGTTTTTTGAGGAAAACGTTTCAGGATTTCCCTCCATAAACAATGTAAAAAACTATTTGTTGAGTTAACTTTCCCGGCTGCGTTAAAAAAAAATTCAATTCAGTCAACTCAAAGAAGTTTAGTCAACTTGAAATGTTAAGTTGTGCTAAGTGATATTTGAGTTAATTCAACTTAAAATTTGAAGGCAGCTGGGTAACAATTTTTTTTTTATGTTGACTCAACAAATTGTGGATTTTATTTTTTACAGTGTAATGGATTTCTATTTTGCCCCCAAGTTTGAACTTCCAAAATGCAGGTTAAATGCAGCTTCAAAGGGCTCTAAACAATCCCAGCCGAGGCAGAAAGGTCTTATCTAGTGAAACGATTGGTTGTTTTATAAAAAAAATTACAATTTATATACTTTTTGACCTCAAACGCTCGTCTTGTCTAGCTCTGCGTGAACTGTGTGAATGAGATGGGGGTTTTTCCGACATACTCTAACGGTATTGAACCGGAATACACAGTGGTTAAAAAGTGCATAAACTGTAATATATTTTTTTTTTTTAAATAACTCATTGTTTCGCTAGATAAAACCCTTTTTCCTCGGCTGGGATTGTTTACAGCCCTTTGAAGCTGCATTTAAACTGCATTTTGGAAGTTCAGAGTCGCAGGCACCATAGAAGTCCATTTTATAGAGAGAAATCCTGAAATGTTTTCCTCAAAAAACACAATTTCTTTAAGACTGAAGAAAGAAAGAACATCTTTGATGACAAGGGGGTGAGCACATTATTTGTAAACTTCTGTTCTGGAAGTAAACTACTCCTTTAAGTACGTTGCAAAAACCTATTGGTGCTCAGTTGTGCATCATGCAAGAAATATTTAATAATACCATTTTGCTTAGCTAATTTGTTCTTTAACCAGATTTTGGTATTGTGAGGCAGTATTTTGTCTTCTTTTTCTTTTCTTTTTTTTTTTAAGTATTATGGTTTTTTGTGCTCTTTGAAGTTGAAAAGAGGCCATATAATTAATCAATTTCCTTGGCTCAAATCTGTTCTCTTAAAATAATGAGGAAAAAGGTTTTTTATCCATTTAAGTTGATTTTCGCTCTGGCCGGTGTTCTCAGTGGAGGACAGGGTGTGAAGCAGTTTCCCCTTTACAGTAATTTATTCTCAATTTTTCCAAGCCTTTATCTTCCTTCATTTGTTATGCTTTTGGAGTCATTTCATAGTGCCTGGATATGAGTTTCCTTTGGGAGAGATGATATGGTCAGGGAGATACCATCTGCCCATGGGGGAGGGGTAGACTAGTCATTTTACATTCTGTCTTCATGGTTTAGCTTTAATGACAGATTAAAATGATGGCCTATGCAGAATGTGTAACAAAGCAGGGTGGTGAGGAAAAGATGGGTGGAACTAGTAAAGCACATTTGGAGTAGCACTTTCTACTCTTCTTTTGAGTGTTTGTTACCTGAGGTCGAGTGTGACCCTCAAATAGTGTTGGAGCATGAACAGAAATTTTAAATCTAGGCAAAAAAATCAAGTCATTTTCAGGGATTAAGGATGGTTTTATTTAAGCAAGTTTATGTCTATGGCATAGTTAAAGTTTTAAAATCAGGGCATGATCAGAGAGTTCAATTGCTACCGAGGCACTTAAACAGTGTAGGACAATGCATTCTCCTTCAAATTCACACAACAATCGATTTTAAGATGCTTTATATAGAGAATGAGTTTATGTCTGGGGTTGTCTGGGGTTGAGAAACCTAGTTTGAATTTGTTTTCTTTGGAAAGTCTTCTTGACATCTAAATATGCCAATGTTGAGACTGGAATTATTTATTTTTTATTTATTATCTGTTTTATTTTATTTTATTTATTTATAAGTGGAACCATTTAACTGACAATAACCTTCCACTTCAATTTGGCATATGTTTTCTTTTCTTTGTTTGTTGGTTTATGTTTATATTGCTATGACTAAAGCATATTAGCATATGCCAAAACAGTCTTTAATGAAGAAATATATTTATTTTATTTTATTTTATTTATTTATAAGTGCAACCATTTACCTGGCAATAACCTTCCACTTCAATTTGGCGTATATTTTATTGATTTTTTATTCATTTTATTTATTTATTTATTTTTATTTTATTTTACTTTGTTTTATTTATAAGTGGAGCCATTTAACTGTCACTTCAGTTTGGCATGTTTTCTTTTGTTAATTTAATTGTATTTTCTTTTTTTGAGTGGAACCATTTAACTGGCATAAACCCTCCACTTCAATTTGGCATCTGTTTTATTTTATTTTATTTTATTTTATTTTATTTGTTTTGTTTTGTTTTGTTTTGTTTTGTTTTGTTTTGTTTTGTTATTTTTATGTTGCTATGACTAAGGCCAAAGCAGTCTTTAATGAGGAAATTATAATAACCTTCCACTTCAGTTTGGTTTATATTTTATTTCTTTCATTTTATTTTATTTTTTTCTTTTCTTTTCTTTTCTTTTCTTTTCTTTTCTTTTCTTTTCTTTTCAAGTGGAATCATTTAATTGGCAATAACCTTGGCATGTTGTATTTATTTCATTTATTTTTCTTCCTTTTCTTTTTTTTTTTTACATTTTCTTTTATTATTTTGTTTTATTCTTTTCTTTTCTTTTCTTTTTATTTATAAGTGCAACCATTTACCTGGCAATAACACTTCAATTTAGCTTGTATTTTTATTTTCTTAATTTTTTTTTACTTTTATTTTATTTTATTTTATTTTAACCTTCCACTTCAATTTGGCATCTATTTGATTTTATTTTCCTAATTTATTGGTTTATTTTTTTTATATTGCTATGACTAAGACATATTAGCATATGCCAAAGCAGTCTTTAATGAAGGAAACCGAAGGATTATATTGTCCAGGGATTATATTTTCTTTTCTTTAAGAGCAATTTTTCAGTATTTTTTAAAGTAATTATACTATATCTTTGCTTTATTTTGGTCTTTCTTCATGCTAATTGGACATACTTCAAAATAGGCCAGTCTTATGCTTCACTGAAGGACTTTTTCTCTGAATTTCCCAAGCGACATTCCATAGGTACGGTTACGTGACTGAACCCCTCATTCCTCCCTCGTTCGCTCAGCGTTCGCTCCAGAATGCTTTCTCTGCATTTCTTCATGCTGTCCTCATTCGATCTTACTGGCACATAATAACTCTGCCAACGCTGAGGAAAGAAACATAATGCCATTCTTACAGTCATATTAAATCTGCCAAAGTACAGTAAGGAGGGAAAACAGAATAAAATGTCAGGCTTTATATCCTGATTGGGAATGTCGTACATGCAGCACCGTGCACACAATTAAAGATGTAAAACAAAAGACCGTAAGGACTTCAATACTCGTCTTTTTTGTCACAGTTATTGTCACACTTGCATTTCTAGCTGAAAGAGCGGTATGCAGTGTGGATATGACTGCTTTTCCTTATAGACCACCCCAGTGCGATCACGTCTTTGACAGCTGGCTCTATTAGAGGATTATGAACACGGCTGTGGGCGGCAGAAGGCCATGCTGACAGACCTGTTAGTAAAACCCATATACAAATGACTCCACAAACTATGAAAACACTTAAACAGGCCATCCGAGTTCATGTGGTCACTCGGCCTGGAATGAAGAGCCTACCGTAACAAAGAACTAAAAATACAGCATTGCCATGTGCTTTTTGGCGTGGTTAACCAATAAGAGCAGAGAATGGGTAACAGGTGACTACTGACTATCAATCACGTTATAAAAGGGCCATGAGGAAGTTCAGCGTGAGAAGTGAGGTTATGTGGTCTTTGGCCTGACCAGAACAGTTTGGTTGCACAACGCCAGATTAAAGGTGTTTCGGGAACTATACAGCGCTTGTGACAGTATTGAGGTTTACGCTGCATGAATGTGCTTGCGCAGCAGTTAGAGTGGTTTGTTCAGCATGTTTTAATTTTAGACTTGAAATCAGACAACTGATTTTCAGAAGTCTTTATTGTGGCATCAAGCTGGTAGGGTGAATACCAATTCAGATTTTTTTTAAAAAATGTATTAATTGGCTTATTTTTTATATTGCTATGACTAAGGCATATTAGCATATGCCAAAGCAGTCTTTAATGAAGAAATTAGAATAACCTTCCACTTCAATTTGGCTTACATTTTTATTTTATTTTCTTCATTTTATTTATTTATTTATTTTTCATTTTATTTATTTTTGTTTTATTTTATTTTGTTTATAAGTGGAACCATTTAACTGTCAGGGACCTTCCACTTAAATTTGGCTTATATTTTATTTTATTTATTATTTTTTGTCTTTTCTTCATTTTTCTTTTCTTTTCTGTTTGTTTTTTTCTTTATAAGTGGAACCGTTAAGCTGGCAATAACCTTACACTTCAGTTTGGTTTATGTTTTATTTCATTTTCTTCATTTTATTTTATTTATTTATTTTAAATTCTTTCTTTCTGTTCTTTTTTTTTCTTTATAAGTGGAACTATTTCACTGGCAATAACCTTACACTTAAATTTGACATGTTTTATTTTCCTTTCTTCATTTTCTTTTTCTTACATTTTCTTTATTTTATTTTATTTATAAGTGGACCATTTAACTGGCAATAACCTTACACTTCAGTTTGTTTTTTTCTTTTCTTCATTTTCTTTTTTTAATTTTCTTTTCTTCATTTTTTTAAATTATTATTAAGTGTAACCATTTTACTGGCAACAACTTTCCACTTCAGTTTGACATCTATGTTATTTTATTTTCCTAATTTATTTATTTATTTTTTTATTTTTTATTTATTATTTTTTATGACTAAGGCATACTAGCATATGCCAAAGCAGTCTTTAATAAAGAAATTGTATTTTAGGGTCTCAGTCCAGTCCCAACTGAAATGTTATTATTAAATTATACAAACAGTTTTGTTACTATAAACTGAAATAAAGTAAAAAATAAATAAATAAAACAACTTATTCCAGCTAGTTATTTTCATTTAGTTTAACTTGATTTAAAAGAACTAAAAATAAAATACAACAAATGTACACATAAAAATAAATAAATGAATATAAATAAGTATACATAAAAAGAAAAAAAAAATAGTGAACAAGGCCTCAGTCCAGTCCAAACTAAAATGTTTATTATTATTATTATTATTATTAAATAATATAAACAGTTTTGTTACTTAACATACATGGAAATAAAGTAAAAATACATAAATAAATAAATCAATAAATAAAACATATTGTATTTCAGCTAGTTATTTTCATTTTCATTTGGTTTAACTTGATTAAAAACACAATACATAAATAAATAAATAAATAAATATGAAGAGAAAAGTCTAGTCCAAACTGAAATTGTATTATTATTATTATTATTATTATTATTATTATTACTACATAATATAAACAGCTTTGTTATCTAATATAAACTAAAATAAAGTATAAATAAATAAATAAAACTTATTTTTTCAGCTAGTTATTTTCATTTACATTTACTTTAACTTTATTTTTTGTAAATAAAAAACACAAAATGTACATATAAATGAATGAATTAATGAATAGAATAGAATAGAATAGAACAGAATAGAAAAAGGTTCCTAGTATACAGAAAAAGAAAGTGAACAAGGTCTCAGTCCAGTCTGAAAACTGAAATTTTATTATTTTTATTATTATTAAATGATATAACCAGTTTTGTTAATTAAAATAAACTGAAAATAAAGTAATAAAAAATTAAGTTAATAAATAAATAAAACAAAAAATATATATATTTCAGCTAGTTATTTTCATTTTCATTTAGTTAAAAAAATAATGTATTTTCTTTTTTATTTAATTACATTTTAGTGTAGATGTGTGTAGTTGATGTTCTTGTTATTATATTGACTATGTGCACAGCATATACAATATGGACAATTAGAACAACTACTTATTATTTACTTACTAATTATTTACTTATTATTATTTTTTTAAGTAATTTGATTAAATATCTTTATTTCATCACAAGCTGACTAACAATCACGAGTCATTTAAATATTTAACAAATCAAACTGATTAATTAACATATATGATATTTGTTTATAACACTTATTTAAAATGAACAGTATTTTAGATGGACAAATCCATGATGTCAGTCAGTTAAATAATTAACAGACAACATTGACAGACATCACAGTATAGCCACAATGGGACTAACTTAATAATTATATTGCAATGAGTTTGCAGAGTCTAGTTTGATTTGTGTCAGTCCTAATGATTTGAGTTTGACACTTTACAACTTTGCATGCACCACATAAGTGAAAAAAAGCATTAAAGGAGTCACTTTCAAATAGTGTAAAAAAAAAAAAAAAAAAAAAAAAAAACCTTAGACAGAGAAAAACACCTTATGTGCATTTGTGTATGGAGTGCATGTGTGCATTTTCATCTATATGTACTGTGTGTGTGTGTGTGTGTGTGTGTGTGTGTGTGTGTGTGTGTGGTGACTCAGGAGTAGATAGATATCCAGGATGGCTTGTAATGGTTCAGATAGGCCACTCTCACCCACGGTGACAGGGAGATTGGACAGTTAGGAGACAGAGTGCAGGCAGAAAGACCCTTACACAGCCTCATTAGCCATGTAGAGTTATCTCCCAAGTGTCAATACAGAGAGCGCAGCACAGAGAGATAGCAGGACAACAGGGAGGGGGCCGGGGGGATCTTGACTAAGAGAAACAGGATGACCGAAACCTTAAAGGAAGAAAGAAGGTGATAGAAAAGAGAGAGCTTGCGAGAAATGTTGGTGTGGATGGAGAGAGGGGGGTCGCAGACAATCTCACACACACATAAATGCGAAAGAAGCTGGCAGACAGTGGAAGAGAGAGGGATAAAGCCTCATACACTCACAAAAAGTGGTTTGCTGACAGAAGAAGGGACAAACTCTCACATGCTCTCTCTCTCTCTCTCTCTCACACACACACACACACACACACAGGAGCTGACAGAGAGAGGTTGCGCTCCCCCACCATCCCAGCACCTGTCACACTTTGAGATAATCATCCATCATGGCCGGCCGTTGGCCTGTGTGGTCCTTTTTAATAGACACTATTGACACTAGTCGTCTCCTCTCCCACCCACAAGCTGTCACCAGAAAGAAGTGATGTGTGTGCGTGAGAGAGAGAGAGAAAGAGAGAGGACTGGAAGCACTCTGGATATTGTTGCAGACATCACAACACTGGCAAAGGAACACTAAACATTTTAATGGATAATGTTTTAGATTGGAGGTTTTTGTGTGTGTTTTTTAATACTACTTTAAATTTACACAGTTATACAACAGTTAATTTTAGTCCTCAAATCTGATTAATTGAGCAGCGTTCCAAGTCTTATAATATGTGACCCTGGACCACAAAACCAGGCTTAAGCAGCATGGGTATGTTTGTAGCAATAGCCAAAAATACAAATCAATTTTCGCTTTTTCTTTTATGCCAAAAATCCAAAAGACCATGTTCCATGACGATGAATGTAATTTTTAAGAAGAGCTTCTAAGAACTTGATTTGAATAACTTTAAAGGCGATTTTCTCAATATTAGGGCTGTCAAACAATTAATCGTGATTAATCACATCCAAAATAAAAGTTTATGTTTACATACTATATGTGCGTTTACTCTGTATATTTATTATGTACAAATAAATACACACACATACATGTATATATTAAAACAAAATATTTATATGTATATATATTTATACCTGTATACAGTTTTGATTATAAATAAATATAAATAATAGTTATAAATCTAAAATATTTTTCCTTAATATATACATGCATGTGTGTGTATTTATATATACATAATAAATATACACAGTACACAAATATATAGTATGTAAACATAAACTTTTATTTTGGACGTGATTAATCATGATTAATCGTTTGACAGCACTACTCAATATTTATTTTTATTTTTTTGCACCCTCAGATTCCAGATTTTCAAATAGTTTGTCCTAACAAACCATACATCAGTAGAAAGCTTATTTAATCAGCTTTCAGATGATGTATAAATCTCAATTTCAAAACATTGAACTGGTTTTGTGGTACAGGGTCACATATACAGTCTAACTATATAAAAAACTGTATGCACTAATATTAGTAACCTTTTTTTTTTTGGAAGGAAGGAAGGAAGGAAGAAGGGAAATTAATATTTTTATTCAGCAAGGATGCATTAAGTGACAGAAAAAAAAAAACCATTCATAAGTTTACAAATGATTTTCTATTTTATTACACTCTGGGTTAAAAACAACAATTTGGCAACCCAGCGCTGGGTAAATATTGGACAGAAAACATGCTGGGCTATTTTGACCCAGCTGGTTGGGTTAAATGTTTTTCCCAACATGCTGGGTTGTTTTATTTAAGTCAACTGTTGTTTAAAAATAATGACTTAAAACGGGCTGGAAATCACACGTAGAATTAGTAGAGGAAACATAAAATATAAATAATAAAAAGATTAACATTTATTATTAAGTAAGAACACCAATGGACTTGAGTTAAACACCAGGTTGATTTAAAAGGCTGGTTAGCATTTCGCAGCACGCTATCAAATTTCCTTTGAAACCCTCCACCTCCCCAGCTCAGCCTGCACAGATCTGCTGTGGGTTATTATATATGCTACTTGTGCAGCAGCAGTATGTCTTAAATACTCACAGCACCGTATCAGCATATGTATTGGTAGTAGCAGGTTCCTGTACTTGCTTTGAAGCAGCAACAGCAATAATCCACAACAACACAAGCAATTCGACATTGTAGCAGATCTGTTCCACCAAGACCAAATCCATTACCATGCTAAAATCTTCAGAGAGTTGTCATTATAGAACTAATCTTAACAAGTTGAACCTCTATTGTAAATGTTACCACTAAGCTACAGTTTAATAAAGGCTGATGTGGCAGTATATTTGTGTGGCACATTAATTGAGGTGTGTTATGAAGACATTGACCCTGACATTGAGATGGCCCAGAAGGTGCAGACAGTGGGGGAACACATGAAGCTATTTGAGAGGACTCTAAGTGCTCCATAAAGGACATTTGGCACAAAAATAACTGGCTTTTACAAGCGGCCAAAGCTTAGTTATACTTGAGCAAACTTTGGGTGATTCAGACTCACAGGTCTAAGAGCGTATGTAGTGTTAATGTGTTTGGCAAGCACTCTTCATTGACCTTCTCGCTGGATATGGGGAAGCCACTGAAACTGTAGCTTGAAGTGAATTTTCTAAAGTGGTGAAGCTGTGTGGGATGAAGAGCAGAATTAGTTTGTTTTGGAAAACTGTGGTAATAAAGTAATAAGATACTTTGGAAACACTTTACAATAAAGTTCCATTTGTTAGTTACCACTGAAAAATACTTTGCATATTCAAATACATAAACACAAAGCATTTATTAATCTTAGTTTAATTAATGTTCATTTTGACATTTACCAATCACCATTAAATACTCCAGTATTTTTATTAACTAACATTAACAAAGATTAATAAATACTCTAACAAATGTATTGCTCATTGTTAGTTAACTAATAAGAACTCATTGTAAAGTATTTCTGATAATTTTGTATATTACTGCAAAACAGAATATTTGTTTTGTCCATATTTAAGTATTTAAATGAGACCAGTGCCAATATTTCTTTCTTTTCTCATTTGATTTTTATTTATAAAATTAGTCATTATAGCCATTTAACATTGTATTTGCTAAGAAATATGCTTCAAATTATACGACATTTGGTTTGAACATTGAATTATCATGAAGATCAATCATTGAACTATTTTTATTTAAAAGTTTAAGTGAAAAAGAAACAACACAAACCTGTTAAAATCAGTGTCTCATTTGGCTTCATCAGTATATCGTGGAGTAAACTGGATGTGATGTACATTTTTCATTGAAAAATACTTTGCATATTCAAATACATAAACACAAAGCATTTATTAATCTTAGTTAATGTTCATTTTTGACATTTACCAATACACCATTAAATAATCAAGTATTTTTATTAACTAACATTAACAAAGATTAATAAATACTGTAACAAATGTCTTGCTCATTGTTAGTTACTTTACAGTGAGTTCTTATTAGGTATTACTGATAATTTTGTATATCACAGCAAAACAGAATATTTGATTTGTCCATATTTAAGTAATTAAATGAGACCAGTGCCAATATTTCTTTCTTTATTTGTTTTAATTTTATTTTTAAAATTGGTCATTATAGCCATTGTAATGAAATATGCTTCAAATGATAAGACATTTGGTTTGAACATTGAATTATCATAAAGATCAATCATTTAACTATTTTTATTTAAAAGTTTAAGTGAAAAAGAAATAACACAAACCTGTTAAAATCAGTGTCTCATTTGGCTTCATCAGTATATAGTGGAGTAAACTGGATGTGATGTACATTTTTCTGTGTCATTACCTCTGGTAAACACTGTCAGCGAGAGCTGCTTGTGTGTTAAGATGAGTGGAAGGAGAAACCGTTTCAATCCTCCCCATCCTTTTTCCTACTTCAGAGGATATTATACACATCACATTAGGTAAAAATGAATAGACTAGTCAGTTTACCCACTGTATTGTTGTAAAACACAAAGGAAGATTTTCAAAGAATGTCATACAATAGAATCTAATGTCCATACAATAGAAGTCAATGAGGCCCGATGTTGTTTGGTCTATCTTCTTCAAAGCTAGTTTCTGATGAAGACCATCAGACGGAGGCTTGAGGAACGTTTATAGACTTGTTAACAGCTCGTCCAGCTCTAACCTCGGTTGTCCATCTCCACCGTGAGTAGGCCAGACGCGCGAGCGGAAGCCGTGGAGGCTAATGGATGCTCACGGTGGGCCGGCAGGGAAATGAGGGTCTGGGTCTGGGCAAAGGGGCTGGTCCCAGGAGGCTCTGGAAGACTTTAATAGTGGAGCCAGGGAGATGCTTGCCTGCTGTGGTTTCTCGGTTGCCGATGATTTTAGTTTCAGGTGACGTGCATCATGCTCTATTAGCGGCCTCTTCCGACCACAGTTTTCTTTGGCATGTGAAAGGCGCGCTGGAGCTCCGCTCTAGACGCGTAGCTTTTCAACACACGTACACACACATACACACCGGTACACGTTTACATAGATGCAGGTCTGCATCTCTGCAACCAAACACAGGAACGATAGACTGACACAAACACACACATACCTATGTGCACAAGCTTTCAGCTCCTCATATTTCCAGCTTCCCCTAAAACACACATGCACACCGGACACATATATGCGCTTATATTCTATCACTTCAAGTCAGTCAAAGAATAAATGAGTTTAAAACGCGACTTTATTAAGGTATCTTAAAGGAATAGTTCACCTAAAAATGAAAATTTTGTTAATTACTCACCCCCATGTGGTTCCAAACATGTTTATCTTCACAAATTACACAAATTACGATATTTTTTGATGAAGTCTGAGAGCTTTCTAACCCTACATCGACAGCAACACAACTAAGGACATTGTTAAAATAGTCTATGTGACACTAGTGGTTCAACCTTAAATTTAGGACGCTACGGGAATACTTTTTGTGCGCAAAGAAAGCAAAAATAAGACTTTATTCAACAGTTGCTTCTCTTCCGTGTAGGTTTGAATTTTATCGATTCTGATTCTTATTGATTTAGATGTCAAACGTATTTATTCTGTCTTTTGCCTATAGTTTTACCAAAAAATACCACAGAAAAAGCTAGACTAATATAAATTTCAAACATTAAATTGTTAAAGGCAAGTGAACAGTAAGCAATTACAAATCAATTACAAACAAATCAATTAGCAATAGCATAAACTGATTTCAATACATTTCAGATACAGACATTGAGTTTTCTTTTCATAAATAAAATATAGGTTAATCCTCATTAAAGTTATGAAAGATCAGTTATGTGTGATTTTCTTTTGTTCTTTAATTAACATTAATGACAGGCAGCACGTTTGTCATGCTGGTGTCTTTTTAACACCGAATGCATGCAGATCTAAAAATACTTGTTACACATGTGTTTTCTTTCTTATCTGTTTTTCAGTAAAAAGGCAAAAAATGGCTAGGTGAATATGCTGGATACTGGTTGAGAAATATGAAAGAGTAGTCAGTGGAAATGCACAGAACGGTTCGAGAATGGGCACAGGTCAGGAATCCGCATTGGGATGGCTGTCAAAGCCCTTGTTCTTTCCCTTCCTGCGCTTAAATTGTTTAAAAATCACATTAAAATGCGAACGCAGGAATCTTGAAGCAGTTCTCGATACCCGACCCTACTTCTGTGTTTATCTTCGACACATGTTCACTCAGAAAGCTCTCGGATTTCATATCTTAATTTGTGTTTTGAAAATGAACAAAGGTCTTATGGGGTGGAAACCACATAAAAGTTGGGTAATTAATGACAGAATTTCATGTGTCCACATGATTTTGGAAGAACATTGATGAGTAAATAATAAAATAGTTTTTGGATGAAACATTATGTGATGAACAACAGATAGCGTCTCTCTCCATTTGAAATTGCTGAAATGGAATTTAAATGAGATCATATATAACTTCTGTATATTCGTAGTATTAGATCTTAAATAATGTACCAAAGTGTAAGCTTATAAAAGTAATATCAAAGATCTTGAGATAAAAGACCAATCTCACATGCACAGGAATGACTCAAAGTCTTGTCTTTGGCAGTGGAGCCAGATGAAGGATCAGGCACGAGTGTATTTACACCACACAGAGGTGTGTCCACACGTCCCGTAGCGCCTGTGTGAAGTGGTCGGATGTTGGTCCCTCGTGCGGTCCCTGCAAGTCTTCCAAAATCCTGGGTGGCTGTGAATTTCACTGTAGCTCTTTTTCCTCCCCTTCTTTCCTTCTTAAACCGAACTCATTTTTTTTTCTTTTAATCGAAATGAAGGAAATTTCCTGTCTGAGGCAATTCTTTGTTTGTGTCCTCGGATGAGGTGGGCAAAAAATAGTCTGAAAGAGGAGGCAGAGCTCGCATGACACTGCCCAGCTAAACATTAGAGAACCTAATGTGTCATCTGAACAGGCCCTGAATGGAAATTTACAGTGGAACATGTCGAAACAGGCTTCCCTCCTCATTTCATTAAGGTACAGCTGTAGAATTAAACCTTTGGTTTTTAGCCCCTCATTAACAGATTATTACTAAAGTGCGTTTGAACGCAATACCGTACACCGTCCTGATTATGCAACCGTGAAGCCATTTGGCATGTAAACACCGCGTACGAGTCACAAAGGATTCACACACAGCAAAGAACTGAATCCAGACACAAAACAGAGCTGTTTCTCATCTGAAACTGCTTTCATATTCTAATAAGAGCAGTCAGAACATCAAAGAGCCGTATGCAGATGAAGTCATTAATGTAGAGAACCTGTTAGCTGAGCTTGTATGTGCGCCGTTACACAGCAGATCATCCGTGCGTCACGCTCCGTGAACCAAAGTGAGAGAAACAGCAGAAAAACGAGCCCAGTGGAAAGTCTTTTTTTGCGTTTCAAGTGACTGGAACGGGTCGCACGAAGGGTGTCTGTTTACACTTGTCAAGTTTTGAACTTATATATATTCTTACAGAGCGTGTCAGGGGCAATGAATAACACGGTTGTGACAATTCGAGCCCACAGTCCGTAACCGAATGGTAGGGAGTTGAATGAGTTGTTTGGTCAATACACCAACTCCTTAGCAACCATTTCTGTGGTTAAATGGAGGGAATTTTATGCCCTGGCCCCCACCCAACGCACACAGAGCTGACTACGACTTCATTGCGGCGGGTATAAAAATAATTTATTCTGGCGAAACCATTTCGCCAAATCTTTTAATCACCGTAAAGGCCTTTCAGTCCGTGTTTTGTTGCAGATTCCTTCAGATGCCTATGTGAAATATTTATGAGGTGCCGCATATGAGGCTGTGATTTATTTTCCAAGGATGCTGTAACACTGGTTTATGTCGTAGGTGATCTGAAATCGTATTTGACACTCTGGTGATGCTTCAAGAGCGTATGAATCATTTGATGTAAATGTCTTTGGAAGTTATTCGCTTGCATGCAATTGAACTTTGTCCTATGATTCTAGGTCCAAAACCTGTGTAATTTAGTGTATAAACAGTAGCCTCAGTGAACCATTGAAAGCTGAATCGGTTTGTATCCTTATGTTCAAGAGAGTCATTGCATTTAAAGGCAGCCCAGCCTGTTGGTCTTGGCAGGCCGGCGGTTTTTCTCTGCTTGAAATGCAGCGGTTCAAACCCCACTCGGAGCTTTGATGTGCGAGTGTTATAAGTCTGTTCAACTGTAATATATCTCTGTCACCGTGTCTCATAAATTTCCTACAGCAGTTCTGTAAAATCAGAAAAATGTCACACGTTCGGTTCACACATACATATTTTTGACATTATCTTGTCTGTATGTGCAGAAAACACATTTTTTCAGCGCCTTTATGAATAATGCAAAGGAATCGCATGCTGTCTCCTATATTTAAAGAAACGGTCAAAAACATCTCATCTCATTAAGTAACCCTGTTAACCTTCGGTTATAGAGTCACGTGACTCGCGCGGCATATGTTATTTATGTTCACGGAGCGGGAAGATGTTTGCAGAGAAGGATAATTTGACAGTCCGATAAACCAGCAGACAGACAGATAAACAGTCTGCCTCGTCGCCACAGAGATCTCATTGTCAGTCTTACTGAAACCCTTGTTTCTCACTCCATCCCGACAGCCACGGGGCAATATTTAAGCAGACAGTCAGAAGACGTCCAAATATTGAACAACATTTTCTCTTTATTTCTAACCCTCTGCCTTTTTTTTTTCTATTACTTCTGTAGCTGACTTTTTTTTTTTTGGCTAAAACCACAAATCCCAAACAAACAGGACAGCCGAGGAGCTGGAGAATGGGCTGACTCATCAGAGTGAGAGAGATGGAGAAGAGCTCTTCATTCTCGCTGAACCGGTGCAAAGAGGGCCGGCCGGTGCTCGTGGACCACCCAGGTCTCTCTACTATAAAGTAATATTGCTTTAGCCACCTCTACTATGCTATTGGTTAGGCTAAAGGTATGAAGTTATTACAGCCGTCTAGAAAACATTATGCGTTGTGAATAGTACTGACCACCACAACAGAGCTTTAAAAACTGGTTAAACACAAGGCTTTAACAAAATAAATTAGTAGCAGTAGTAGTATTTATTTACTTTCTATATTCTTTTATATTTATGTGTTTTAGTATAGACAAAAAAGGCACAAGCTGCTAGGATCTTGTTTTTGAAGATGCCTGTTAAATCTTAAAGTGGTTGCCAATGATTTGATGATTATACATTTGCAGTGTTTGGTGTAGTAGAGTCTCCTCTCCGCAGTAATTGTCTGTCTGTTTTGGTAGGCACGAATGTCATTGCTATTCCTTTTTCTTTTCTTCTGGTGGCCTTTGGGGGAAAGGCTAATATCTTGTGTGTCAATTCACAGCGTGAAAACTTTTAGATCTATATAAGGTTACTCATTTCAGAACTTATTTTCTAAGAGAAAGGGAGGGAAAAAATAAATACATTATTTATGAACATATTCCCAGTCCTATGGTTAATTGTTTATCTTTTTCACAATTGCTTTGATGTAACCAGAAACGTAATCCATAAAAGAAAGAAGAAAGTTTTGCTGTTTTTTTTTTTTTTTATTCATTTCTTTGTCTAATTGTTGCTGCATTTTCTAGTGGTTTAATGATTTGTGACAAGAGAACATATAGGTTATTGTAAAAATGATTCCAGTTTTTCCTCTCTATTATGAAAGCGTATGTGTGCCCCAAAGCCTCATCGGTTTTGATTAAGAACATCTCCTCAGCTGCCTACTCTCATTAAAGCTGCCATCCGCTACCACTGTAAACTTATTATATCTCTAGCTCAACTGACCATGTCCAAAGAGTTTTATAATGTAAGAAATTAAACATTCCTGGGTTTGTTTTTGGACTTAAAACACTGCACACTCAGCCTTTTCATGCATAGCGGTGGAGACAAATTCACAGTAGAAGTCAAACACGCGTAAAAAGGCTGAAACAACAAAATTATCTGGCAGTACTAACCTTAAAAGGAAAAAAAAGAGAGGGAGAAAATTGTCACTTTGCAACCTACAAAATAAACCTATTTTTTGCTTGCCAGGTGCACAATATTAGACGTTCTGTAGCAGAGACAACTGTAGTAGTCTCTTAAGGAATATGGTGAGGTCTGTCTCGCCAGCGGAGCTGGCAGAGTGTGTCCAGTATATGGCCGTATACACTGCTGTCTGTTTATGTCAGAATGAGAGATGGGGGATTTTTCTCAATGAGTCTTTTGTTCATGCTATGGCAGTAGTTACGGCAGAGCTTACAGTATATGAGCCACTTTCGAAACGTTCAAAATGCACTGCAAAAATATGTTAGTGCCGTGTATTTTCGATACTAGTGTGAGTGGAAATACTGTGTTAGTTATCTAATAATCATTTAATTATCATTTATTTATAATGATAAAAAAAAAATAAAAAATAAAAATGTTTAGCAAAGTTTAATGCTTTATACAAATGTTGTATCCTGTGCAATAGTTATTATAAAACTTATAGCATAACATGCTTACTGTGTATCTGCACTGTACTGTGTATTATGAATTATTGTGCAGTAAATTATTCATTATAATTATGTATATAATATGTATTAATTGGTCATTTGTTATATTGCATTGTACATACTGTAGAGCTAACATCAGTAAAATATTTACATATTTTATATAACTAACCACAATCCACAGGTTTATAACAGAGATTTATGTTTTGCCATTTTTATTGTCATTCAAGAAGTCTTTTTCATTTAAAGTCTGTTATTGTCTTTCCTTTAATTCTGACTTAAGAACTCATCAGTCAAAAGTCCAACTTAATGTTTGAACAACATATAGCGTTGTGCAGTCAGTTACTTTTTAAATTATGTCTAAATCGCTGAATATAAGGCAGTGAGCAGCTGTTCAGTCAAAATACATTCAGAGATGCTGGAAGTTTTACCTATGGCTAATATTTCTTACCAGTTCATTTAATTGCAAAATAAAAGTTGTGTTACTAAATTACAATTGGTAACAATTACAAAGGAGGTTACATCTAAATATTTTCATACACACACACACACACACACACACATAGATTTGATTGATTTCTTTCCCAAATTGCATTGACTGCTCTAAATTATGAGACACCAATGTTTCAGGAGATTAAGACAGAGAATAGGTTTTATGTATATACTTTATATATCATGTTTTTTTAAGATTTACATTTTTTTCCAAAATGTTAGATTCCAGTGTTTTCTGTCATAGTTATGCAAAGATTTGATTTGAAAAACAGTATCATCTTATGATTTTAAATCAGTATTTAACCTCAGAATGATCTAAAAACAGTAAAAAAGAGGTGCAAAAGTCTGATTTTGTGGTGGCTGTGCTCTTAAATGAAAATGTTCTTATCTTAATTCAAGTGATAAAGGATTTTATAGAAGTCTGAAAGTAATCAGTGTTGAGTACTATACTTTAAGGCTAACCCTGCCTGCTTTGAATGTTTCAAAATGATTAAACATTCATTAGAAATTGAGAAAAGTAATCAAAAAGTCTTCAAATGTAACCAGATACATTACTTTAATAAAGTAATTGAAAAGTTACATTACCTATTACTTTTTAAATAGAGTAACTTGTAATCTGTAACCTATTACGTTTACAAACTAACCCTCCCGACACTGTTTAACACTGTTTTTCTACTTTCTAAAGGATGGTTTTTGAGGGATTACAATGCAAATTGACCAGTGGAGCTTCTACACTAACATCATTTGAAAACATGGCAAAAATTCTGCTAACATATATATAAACTATGCTCTTTAGAGCCTAAAAATTGCTGTGACCTAGTTTGCTCTCCAGGCAATTGAGAAATTGTGCATAGGACAGATAAATTACTATGAACTTTAGCATTTTCAGAAAATGTAAAATTCCACTAGTAATGACTTTATTCATGGGCTGTGCTAAACATGTCCTTAACCATCAAATCACCCCAGACAGCATTACAAGAGCTATTTTCTGGTCTACGGCACAATAAGAGCACAGCCCCAAGGAGTGAAGCGACGGCCTGACGGTACAAGTGCAGAAGGATGTGCTCCAACGTGCAAACTCTCAGTTTATCAAGCATAACCCTGTAGAAACACCTCTACATCTGTTCTCGTTTCTCTGCTCAGCGCTCGCTCAGGTAGTTCCCGCTAGCCCCCCTCAGAGATGTGTGGAATATGCTGTCTCTCTCTCTCTCCCGCTCTTCTTCTTGCTCACTGTTTGAGTCGTCTTCTGCCTCTCTTTCTCCACGCTTTCATTGCGCGTCTGTGTTTTTTCTCCCTCTGATCTCGTCTCTCCTCTAGACATCAGTGTGGTAGACTACGCAGGGCTCTACGAGTGAGTCTCTCTTTCTAAACCGTTGGCTCATTAAGCAGCATGTTTGTATAGGCAAACTTAGTATTTTTAGTGTGTTGTTTGTTTTACGTGCCCTCTGTTCTCACAGTGGAAGAGAGGATGCGGCTTTTCGCTACGTTACGCTCAAGCCGAGTTCTCTGCGCTTTTGCCACACTGCAGGGAGGAGAATTGCAAAACTTTTTCGCCTCTCATTACGGCTGTGTTTCAGAGCGTCTGGGAGCGCTGCGCTGATGGCACGCCTTTGGTCGCTTCCAAAATTACCCCACAGCAGGTTCTGTGATGTGGTGTTTTCTTGTAAACAGGTTTGAGGATGGCTGTTCCATAGGCTTGGAAAAGTAGGTTTAGTGTAAAACTTTCACCGACGTCTGACTTCTCAGCACGCTCACCTCCAGGCGCTGCCTGCGAGCCAGACGTGTTCGCGAAGGCCAAGGTGGGAGTCCTGGCCATCTAAGAGCTTAGCCACTGTCCTTTGCGATTCAAAAAGTGAAATTAAAAGCATAAACTGCATTAGTCTGCTGTTTCTGTGCAGATGTGTCACTTTGCATAGGTAAAATGTACAACCCAAATTCCTCAAAAATCCTGAAATGCCATAAAATCAAGAATATGTTATCTGTTCATTCTCTTTAGCCTTTATTTAACTGACTAAGAAAAAAGTGGCCAACTTTTAATTTTATTTTATAAATATAACAAATGTAGATTTTCATGGCTGCAACAAACTCAGGCAAAATAAAAGTGAAAAGATTATAGAATATCCAAATGAAACTGTTTTGAAACAGTTAACAGTAAGCAGGTGAAATGGAAACAAGAATTTTCCAAACAATTAAACATTGTAATTAAAAGGAAAGTTGACGTGGCACAGTGTTAAACATGCTTCTGTCCCAACTTTTTCGGAGTGTGTTGCAGCCATGGAAATCAAAATTTGGTAAAAGTTGGCCACTGAAAACATTGGACATTTTCTCTTTATACTTTAGTCAGTTAAATTAAGGTTAAAGAGAATGAACAAATAACATAGTCTTGATTTTATGGCATTTCACAAAACTAATAAAATATGAATTGGATTCATGATTCACTGGTTGGTTGGGTTTCAGTTAAAAATTTAGTAATTGATATTTGATTTTAATAGTTTTTGTTTGTTTGTTTTGAAATGCATGTATAGAATTAATGTAAGGTTGCAAAAAATGACATATTTATTATTCTGAAGACTTCAGATGCAGAAACCTCTAACCCTAAACCGAGTTTTTTTTTTTAAAATATGCATTTTTATCAGGCTCCTATGAAACTAACATTGGACATTTCTGAAAACAAGGCATTCAACAAGTGACTAATAACCTTTTCATTACCATTGAAGTTTCTGAACATAGACGTAAAAATGCTAATTTAAAAGAAAAAAAAAATCTTCATCTTCTTCATTTCTTTATTTTCATTAAAATTCTCTAAAAATTATTGGCAACGCTTTACAATAAGGTTAATTAGTTAACTACATTAGTTAACATGAACTAAACAATACTTCTACAGCATTTATTATTTTTAGTTAATATTAATTTCGGTATTTACTAATGCATTATTAAAATCACAAGTTGTGTTTGTTAACATTAGTTAATGCACTATGAACTATAAACGGCTGTATTTTTATTAAGTAACATTAATAAAGATTAATAAGTGGTGTAATAAATGTACTTGTCATTCTTCATTCATGTTAGTTATTGCATATTAGTTATTAACTAATGTTAACAAATGACACTTTATTGTAAAGTGTTACCAAATTCTTATAACATGATAAATTTACCTGAGAATAAATCTTAAATTTGTTAAAAGTGGCTTTTGTCTTCTTTCTTTCTTTAAATATGTAATGTTCCTGGCTATTCCAGCTAGCACAGCATAATTTTGTTTAGTTAATGGCTGATTAAGTAGGAAACCCATTTCTCTGAAAGAATCGCTTTCCTTTAGTCACAAAAGGCATGGAAAGAAATATTTAACAAGAAGTTCGTTCTTGTATGTTGTCACAAGACCACATCCTCCTCCTTAGCGGACAACAGACTAAATAATGGGCCTAACCGTTTACGGCAGTTTCCTTCACTTTGTGGCTCCGGCAAGTGGCCCGTTTGCTTAGTCCAAACAAGCTGAGGATGACGTCTACCCAGGCATTGTTACCTCACCCTGTCATAATATGGTTACCTGACAAGCTGACCCAAATGAACAGGCCCCTGCTCTAGTCTGGTTTGACCTTAGCCATCCATGACGTACAAAATTTCACTTCAGACCCATTTTTGGAAGAACATGGTAATGTCCTTTATTCTCTAAATGTCACAAATCATTTCAGCAATGACTGCAGTGATCTTTGTGGCTATAAATGATTCATCCTAGTTTGCTTGCTTTCAAATTGTGTTATTCACATGCAGCTTTTTTAAAGCGTATTGTTCCAGGGCTGAATCTTACAGTACAACTTGCCTTGTGTGAACAGAAGTATCTCCTGAATGGAGAGTCTTGCTGCAAGGCTTGCTGCAACCAATCGATACTCCATGGCTTCTCCTGTTGCCTGAGGAAACCACAAGTGCTCTTATATACCCCAACCTTCCTCTCCGGTGAGCAGTTTTATGTTTATTTGTAGGACTTGTAGTTGATTTTAGTTGTGTGAGCCTGTTAAATAAATCCCATATAGGTTGGTGAACTAAGTAACATGTTGTATTGTGTTTTCCTACTTTTTACACTGAGACCTAGAGGCTAAAAGTCTGATTTGAGTGGAGAGTGTCACTTTAAAGTTTTTCCTCATAATGGAGATGTTGTGCTGATGTTGAATCGATTTGATTCGTGATTAATTGGTTTTTATAGGGAAATAAGAAGGTTTTATGCACAGTGCAAAAGATTAGGTAATCTTACATAAAATAATCTAAGATACACTGCACTGTACTTTGTTGAACTCTCTTTGTATCCAGTAAAAGTAAGGCAATTATTTGACTTTCTCTATAAGCTTTAGTGGCATTGTTGCATTGATTAGTGGCATTGTTACTTGAATTGTTCCATAGGGAGAGCTATTATTTCTTGCATTTACAGGTCTGATTTTTTGAATGTGAAGTTTTGACATCACCAGGTAGACTTGTGTGGGAGGACACCTGTAATTTGTATCAAGGTGGAGGCGATGGAGGAGGACGCAAGCGTTGTTGAGATACACAAGGAATATTAAATAGAATAACACGGCCAGACTAGCACAGCAGGTTCTCAGGCCTCAGTACTTTAACTTTCATTAGAGAGCAATTGGTCATGCTCACAGCAGGGAACGTCGGCCGACTACACGGTTGAACATTGTCGGCGGTTCCGGAGTCGAGTTTTTGTTGATTTCTATTTCTCTTTTCTTTCACATACTTTATGTGCTCAGAATGGGACAAAAAAAACAAGAAAATAGATGGAGACCGAACATGGATCTGTGAGATTTAAATGCTGCTTGGGCGCACTGCTGTGTCCTTGAATATGGCCAGTCACTGAGAGCCGTAGGCGGCTGGTAAAGAGAGGGGGTTGTGTGGAGGGTCCCAGCAGGCCGTTTGTCTGGACGGGGCTGTCTAACCCTCCCCTCCAGCTGGGCAGGGCTGAGAGAAGTAGAGCCCTCACTGACTGATTAGGTCTCATGTAAAGTACCACCTGGGGAGCCTATTAGAAACACCAAAGTCAATGACAACGCAGACGGATGACGCACCTGCGCGGCCACTGAGCATCCATGTTCCCTCTATCACTTCGCTATCTGCTGGTGTTCAGCAACCGATGAACTTGACTTGTATTTGGCACATTTTGACAGGATTGTGCACTATTCAGAATTAAGAATACATTTTAAATTCAAGTTCAGCTCTTCAGTTTGACTTGAATTTGAACTGAAGTTGCAAACAGAAGAGCAATTTGAATGCAAGAGAGCACATTTAAAATTAACTTAAAATTCAACAAAATTCATAATTTTTAATTTGTTGCAAACTTTATATGAATTATATTATTATTATTAATGTTGAAAACATTTGTGCTTTTTAATGTTTTTGAAAGAATTTACATGAAATTGAAATCTTTATAAATGTTTTTACTGACAATTTTTGAACAGTTAAAGGATTAGTTCACAACTGAATTCAAATGTCCTGATAATTTACTCACCCCCATGCCATCCAGAATGTTCATGTCTGTTCTTCTTCAATTGAAAAGAAATTAAGGTTTTTAAAAGGACATAATTCCAGGATTTTTCTCCAGATAGAGAACTTCAGTGGGAATCAGCGGGTTGAATAGGGTTCATCCCGATACTGTTAAATGAAATTCCAGGACTTTCAAGGACTTACATCAGAGATATCACTTATCAAACAATGTGTTCTATTTCAAATTCTAAAAAATAAGAAATAGAAACAAAAAAATCCTAATAAAACGTTCAAAAGAAAAAAGAATTTGTGAAATCGCTCCGAAATCCTGATCTGAAACAAATTATTCACAATACACGATCCAATTGAAGTGCTTTGAAACAGTGAATAATTTTGCGACGCATTGGTTTAACTGATTCAGTGTTTCGGAAAGCTCAATTTCACCCATCATTACATGCTGAAAATTCAAAAATGAATGGCGCTTTTAATTTAATCTGTTTTTTTCTGGGTTGAAGTTCCAAATTGCAGTTTCATTGGACTTCAAAGGACTCTACACAATCACAGCGGAGGAATAAAGGTCTTATCTGGTGAAATTATCTGTCATTTTCTAAAAAAAAAAAAAAACATTTATATACATTTTAAACACAAATGCTTGTTTTGCACTAGCTCTGCGATGCGGGTCTATAACTTGACACTGCAATTTAGACCTTTACCTCTTGATCCCCATTGAAGTCCACTATAAGGAGAAAAATCCTGGAATGTTTTCCTCAGAAATCATAATTTCTTTCGACTGAAAAAAGAAAGACATGAACATCTTGAATGAAATCGAGGATGAGTAAATTATCAGGAAATTTTAATTCTGGAGCGAACTAATTCATTAAATGCATTCTTAATAAAAGTATTAATGTATTAAAAAAAAGACGTTTGTTTTTAGCATTCAAGTGTGGATGGATGGAAGCGGGGAGGAACACTTCATTTCCCAGAATGCACTGCCTATGTGGAATTTCTGTAAATTACAGTTCAGTACATTCTTCTTCCTGTCATTCCAGTTCAAATTCCAACTGAACTTCCTGTGGGGCGTTGCCGATTCCATTCGAATTCACAATGACAAAGTGAAATGGAGCCATTTCTGCGATTCTGAATATTGCACAACCCTACATTACGAGGCCCCCTTATTCATCTCCTCTCTCTTCCTGTGGCGTCTACAGTATAGAACACTGTGACTCTGTTAATCAGGAAGCTGTTAAACAATGAACTTCTGCCCAGCCAGATCTGTAAGCAGTAAAAGACAACCCTTTGTTTCTAAAATAAGAACTGTTTGACATTTGAGAGGAGACACAGCCCGTTTCTATGAAGTTCGCCGGCATCGGAGCACAGACCGGAACCCTTCAAGCTATTTCCAGCCTCGGTGAATACCAGTTATTGTGAACGTGTAATTACAGGCCTAGACGCTGCACTTAATTCCCAAACAATATGGTGTACTTATACACAAGGACGTCAAATTATACTCAACCCACCATCTAAAAAATGCTGTCAGAGCGTAGATGCCAAAACTACCGTACAGTGGCCGCCAAACCCTCTGCCACCACCCTCTTCTGCTTTCTCATTATCCAAAGGCCCTGCTTCACATCCCTAATGATGATGATGGAGAGGAGGCTGCCTCCGACCGACCACAGCTCAAACAATACCCAAATGACCGAAATAAACAACACAACTTGTTTGCTTTAGGGAGAACATTTCATTTCAGCTAAGTGGGGTTTCAGAAAATTGATTCTGAACCTATTGGAACAACCTTGTTTTTATCAGTCATGAAGTAATCAGAGTGTTTAGAACGGTCGTCTGGTTTGAGCAGCTCGCCAAACATGAGAGATAACGCAATCCTGCTCAAACGCCCTTAAAAATAGGACCATCGTAACACAGCAGAAAATTGTGCTATTTAAAAACAGCAGCCATGTTTTTGTAGCGAAAATGAATTGTCTCCTCATATAGCTAATGCCCTTTACTTACAAGGGACTCCGGGGGCTCATTTTGAATATAGTAATGGAGGACAATGACAGTTTGTTCTGGGTCCCTCCTCCTCTGAAATGCGAGTTAATGTGTTTGCTTTGCCTCCCCGATCATTTTAGCTCTAACCTGCTCTGGTGTCAGGAGGACTGTATTGAGACTCCCTAGTTATTAGAGGAAATGACAGATAAGTACATCCAGTAGACTAGAAGAAGTGAAATGTGAGGGGACACACGTCAGAGGTTTCGGGACAGGAAATAGGAGTGTCGTGCAATATTATGGCGTCGTACAAAGGATTGTGTGTTTCAAGTGTGCCTAGCGCCCAGCTTTTTGAATTCAGAGGATTCTAATTCCCTTTTTTTCTTTTCCCCTTGAGTTTTGTCTCTGTTTCTTGGACAAGCCGATGAGGTTCCTCAACTGCCAAGTAGCCCAACAACAAACCCCTATAATTTCCCCTATGCCTCACCAGAATCTTGTGTCCTTCAAAGGACGTCTGAAAGGAAACCCTGTTTGAAAGGCCTAGTGTTTATCCTCAAAGCCCATTCTGGTAAGAAAAGTCGGCCCTCTGCCCTTAATCGGTGGAAACGTTAGCAGCGTTTGGGTTCGGCGTACATCGTAGAGGGCAGCAGGCAGATGACAGTCGCCGTGTTGCCAGCCCATTGGCTCGGGTCTCGTCTGTGCCACCAAGCTGGAGAGGCTGCCAGTCAGCATTAGGCCAAGGATTCCCTGAAGAGACAGCCATTTCACGCAACCAAGAAATTATGCCGTTTGAGAGTAGAATTTGATAATATGCTTATTTTCTCCGCACAGCCGCAGGGAGAGAGAGAAAAAAGGGGAGTGGTGGAATTATATGCTACGTTAACTTTGGAGACATCTCTAAGGCGGCGAAAAACGTCGGAGAGCATTTTTCTTTTCTCAGACTGGCTGCCGTGAATCGAGAGAGAGTCACTGCGACTTAAACGTCTCAGGAGACTCGTACACCCTAGTTCTTTCTGTCCTCTAGAAAATGTGCATGTGGTTTGTGTTCTTTGAAGTGACACGACTCGGCTCTTGGATTGAAAGAAAACGCTCGGAATTGCTGTATTGCACCGGAGGTTTGCTTTGAAGAGTAACTAAATTAGTTATATAATCAGAAAACACAGGTTTTCAGTTTTTATTCTGATTGAATGAAAAGACCATGTTATACAGGAAAGAACATGAAACTTTTCCAGATTGTTGTCAAAATGATTTTCCCTCTGCACATCAGGTAAATATTTACCGTCACATTTACTTTTGGGATTCAGATCTAATTATGCACGCACAACATTCCCATACATCCTTGTAATTTTTTCAGAACAGAAAACTCACATGCTTAACTGGATGCCTGCCACAAATTACACACAGGTAAACAGATTTCTGATTGGTTCAGGTTTCAGCTGAGTGCACCAATGGCTACTGGTGGTCGTACTGAAATGCTAAATGTAGAGCCGGCCTCTCTTAGAAATCAACACAAGATAGTAGCTGTCTCCAGCGGCTCCGGCATGCATACGACTAACCGTGACGGAACCATGTGACGTGTTCTTGCTTGAATACAGGTATTGAGCACTGAATTCCAGTGGGTACTGAATTATACTGTATATTCAAAAGCAACAGGGACTCTTCAAGGTAAACATTCCTGTCTGCCAAAAGTAGTCAAGCATTTTGATTTCATTTCTATTATTTCTGTACTTTTGCACTTTGTGCTTTGACAATGACGTCTTGATTCTGACATGCATTTTGCTGAAATTACACTCTCACACCAGACTAACTAGGTCAAATATGAGTTGTCAGAAAGCCTTTCTCTTTGGTTTCTAGCTTGAAATATAAAAAGATTTGTCCGAAAAACAGGTTAGTCCTGAGAACACTTCACAGTACACAGAATTAGTCATCAGCGAGCAATCGAGCGTCATTTTTGAGCCATCAATCAGGAATAGATTGAAATGCCAACCCTAATAATTACACACTTTTACTGTGGATATATTAATTCACTGAAACTGTGAAACAAGCACCTCTGATATGTGCACTTCATCCTAACATTGAGGAAAACTAGCTCGTCTGTGGCACATTTGGACATAAACAAAAGATCAACACGAAGCTGTGGAGAAGACAAACACATGCTGGAAAAACAAACAAAACCACAATGTGCTGTTGCCGGGCGGCTTTATCTCCATGTGTTCCTGTTTGTTTGTTCTGCTGAGCAGAGGGCTGTGGATAAAATGTCATGAAATGATAAGTGAAGAGCTCTTGATTGCACAGCGCCGTCACTCTAGGCATCACAGATCTCATATGGCTAATGAAAATCGTAGCATGAGGCATATGCAATTTTTGTTTAGCGTTTACCTGGTCTGTTCATGTGCAAACAAGAACAGAAGTTTAAATGCCACTGGCCCTCCATCCATTTATTTTGATTAGCTCCCACTGATGTCAGATATCCATGGGAGTGACAGTTTTAGAATATCAGTGCCCCACAGGACATAATAATAAAAAAAAAAAACCATGGGGGACAGGCCGGCTGTTCTCTCGCCAGGGCATAATGGGGTCACCTGGGAAAACCTGTTAAGTTTGACAAGGTGAATAAGTCCCAAAAATGGCCAGTGGCAGGTTGAAAAATACAAGAAGCCTGGCCAAAACTGATTGTTTGGTATGTTTCTGGTTGTTACTAAAGCTGTAATCCATGAGAGGATAAATAAAAATGTAAACTTGTTGCATTCTTAATTCATTGTATGATCGGATGTTTTGTAGTGCATCCAAGCAGATTTTACTACATGTTTAATAAAACCAAAAAATGAAAGTTCTGTCATTATTTACTCAACCTCATGTTATTCATGTTGGTCTATTCCTCACAAATATGGCTTCAGAAGACTTTGAATATAGTTTACAAGTCATGTGGACCGCATTTATGATAATTTTATGGTGCTTCTGTTTCCTGTTTGAAGCTTGAAAGCCTCAGTCCTCATGCATTGTATTTGCATAAAAGACCAGCCCAGTCTTCAAAATGTCTCATTTGGTGTTCCGTTGAGGAAAAAAAGTCGAGGTTTGGAGCAAAATGATAGAGTTTTTCACTTGTGGGTGAGCTAACATAAAAAGTTTTGATTTGACTGACCTACATTTTAAAAAAGTGTAACCAAGAAATTCTAATGAGAACTTTAATATAAGCAAATGAGTTATATTTACTAATCACCTAATGTCACGATTGTTCGGCGATACAGGAAAACGGGAAAAGGATTAAAGTCTGTCTCTCTGTGCGTGGGCTACAGACTTCATCAGGTGCAAGAAGTGATCAAGAAAACTCACGTATCAGCCAGCCATGGAGCAGAGTCCAAATGCTTCAACATTAATCAAACATAATTGGTGCTTAAAGTCTTAAATTATTTATTATTGTGAGATCTGACAGTGCTGCTCAGAAGCAAATTGGGATCATCTTCCATGACCACCAAGGATTTGGAGATTAAGCCAGAACTAAGTTTATTTCCTCCATACGGCTTTTATCCCCGCAAACGAACCGTTTAAACGGATCACCCGCGACAGATAACCGCGTTACTGTAAACGAGAAATGAGGCTGTTCCTCTTAAGATCCTCTTCTCTTTCTCCCCCCCCCTTCACCCTGGTCTAATTGTGCCGTGGATCCCCGTGGGTTTAGATGTTTGACACTGCGAAATGCTCTTAAATCCTCCTCGCTTCTCTCTTCCTTGCGCTGCGCTCCCTATCTAGAGCCAAAAGGATGTATGTCGAATTCGTAAATTTATCACTTTGCAAAACGGTGCATTAAATGAGTATGGACACGCTCTGATTTGAAATGCTGACTTAAGAAAAGAAGTTCTGATGTTTCAAAATGAGTTTGGATCATGGTGCCAACCCTCCCCCCTCGGGCCTCCCCTCACACCCTCCTCTGCCTCTCCTCGGCCTGTCTTTTCGTCTTCCGGCAGCAAATATCTCCAGTCTTTCTCTAGTCAATCTAAAAAGTCCTCTCACCAAGTCCTATACAAGTAAGCAACGTCCTATCTAGCGATTAGCATTTATATGCAGCTGGATGAACCGGAAATTAAGTAGATTAATTAATTAATCTGATGCTTTGATGTTATTCTGATGTAAAGAATCCATTATATTATGGCATACTCAAATATGGCATTACGAGACACCAATGCTCGCCGTTTTACTTTGCATTTAGATCACAAACAGTCTTGTAATCCGTCTTAATCCATCAAAACTGTTAACTAGTACAAAACATGCAGTGTTAGCTTTATTTTCAAAATGTAATCCTCTTGGACCTATTTCTTTGAGACGACATGAGCCCAGTGGCTTTCTGTAGTGTTCTACAAAAAGTCTAAAGGCCTGCTGAAACAAATATTGTTTTAACTTAATTTATTCAAATTGATTTTATATTCTGCTTATTTTTCTTAAACAATTATCATTTTCTTTTAGTTATTTTAACTTAATGTGGCAATAAGAGGGAATTGGAATTTATAGTTTAAAATATTGGCATATGTGACCCTGGACCACAAAAGCAGTCATAAGGGTCAGCTTTCCATTGAAAGGACAATGTTTGAAAATCTGAAATCTGAGGGTGCAAAAAATCTACATATTGATAAAATCACCTTTAAAGTTGTCCGAATGAAGTTCTTAGCCAGTGTTGGGGAAAGTTACTTTTTTAAAAAAAGTAATGCATTACAATATTGCTCCCTAAAAAAGTTACTAATTACGTTACTTTTTATGGAAAGTAATGCATTACATTACTTTTGCGTTACTTTTGCATTACTTTTTAAATCTGGGCAGGGCTTACTTGTTTGTTTTTAATATAAAAAGATTGATTCTCAGTTAATGTAAAAGCCCTTTCACACCAAAATGAAATTATGTGAATAAAGCTAAGGCTAAAGGAAAATTAAATTCCCGTCGGTATAGTAAAACTGTAGAAAAAGAAAGTTCAACACTCTTCAGCAATGAGGAAAAAAAGCACAAAAGTTTTGCTTATTAGTACACTGCAAAAAATGCTTTTCTTATTTAGATTTTTTTGTCTTGTTTCTAGCCAAAATAAATTGATTTAAAATTCTTAAATCAAAGGATTTTCTGAAAACAAGTCAAAATTAAGTGTGTTTTTGCTTGAAACAAGCTAAATAATCTCCCAAATGGGGTAAGCAAAAACTCACTTAATTTTGACTTGTTTTATTTTTTTCTGAAAACAAGAAAATAATTATTTACTTAGAAAATCTATGATATTGATATTAATATTTTGTCTGTATACAAGACAAAAAATCTAAGTAAGAAAAGTATTTTTGCAGTGTACGGTTGTATTAGATCAATAAAGGTCAGCAGGAAAGACATTGGTTAATAAAATGGGATTAAATACATAAAGGAAACAAAAAGTAACTGGTGTTACTTTTTTTAAAAAGTAACTCAGATATTTTCTTGTAAATGAAAAAGTAATGCGTTACTTTACTTGTTACTTGAAAAAAAGTAATATTATTATGTAACTTGCGTTACTTGTAATGAGTTACCCCAGCGCTGTTCTTAGCAATGCATATTGCTAATCAAAAAGTACATGTTGATATGTTTATGGTAGGAAATGTACAAAATATCTTCATGGAACATGGTCTTTACTTAATATCCTAATGATTTAAAGAAATTATTCAAGAAAATCAATCATTTTGACCCATACAAAGTATTTTTGGCTATTGCTACAAATATACCTGTGCTACTTAAGACTGGTTTTGTGGTCCAGGGTCACATATAAATTATCATTATCTGTCATTTTGCAACACATATCTAAATGTATATTTATCCTGCTTGACTGCTTCATTTTTATGCGTGTTTTTTACATGGTTCATGTGACCAAAAGCATTAGGGTTTTTGTATGATTTGATCAGCTATGTTTATTTTTATTTAGTTTTGGCCTCAGAAATTGACATCGCAGTGGTGGAAACGTCACAGTTAACACACTGAGCCAACTCTGCAAAGCTCACATAAGAAAAGCTATTTGCTTTCATTGGCGGTATGCGTACTTTCCCTCTGATATGTTCCTTCTTGGATTGCAGATAAAGTTGCTGTATAAATCATGCTTTCTGAAGCTCTCAAGTCCCAACCCAGTGAAAAGAAATCTGTATAAAGTGTGAGTGAACTTCTGCCATAGATTCAGCATCCTCAAGAGACTTTCAGACAAGACTGTGAAAGGCTTTGATGACAACCAAGACCAAAAGCCCCATTTTCCCGGACCGATTTACACTAAGAACTCTCTCCCTTTCTGAATCTTTGGTCACCGCTGCTTTCTTTTATCGCTCTATTCCCTCCATTTGTTTGGACAGTGTACAAGAACTGCTACATGGCCTAGTCTAGACCTGTAACCTTGCTTGCTTTGTGTGCAAGGTCACACTGGACACATAATATAGCTTGTCTAGCAAAGCAAGGTCAGAACCAATGGTCTGTATAATAATATAGCATCTAATACACATCGCTGTCCCATTAAATCCATACCCTAAACTAAAGCACGGCTGCTTGGGACGTGCTGAAATGATGTACTGAGATTCTGTGGCGGAACCTCTCCTCTTTCCACAAGTAAACAAGCCATAATTAATTGTACAGTGTGTAAATTTAGCCCAGAGGCACGGAGGCCATCTTAACCCTAACCGCAAGGAAACGTCTTGGCAAATAGCCACACAATATTTTTAATTTGACCTTTTCCTGTTGGGCCCAACAACTGAGTTCTCTGTGCAAAGTCTGTAACATCCAGAGTTTTTCTGTCATTTAAGATTATAATGATATTACAGTGGCACTGAGGTGTTGATGATTAAATATAAAGCATGAGTAACACAACAAGACCTTGAATCATATGATGGGCACGACGGTGGCAAAAGTGAGAACGATGTCATAGATAGCTCTTGCAATGTGTACAGTGTGCGCTCTCAATATAGATGGTGTTAAAGGGTATTATGGGAGACCTTTTCAATCTGCATGCCGAGACATGCTTATACATTGCATTCACCCACCTTCCCTTTGCATGCATGTATATAAATAGGAGCTAAACTAAAAAATTGTTTGTGATAAAATAGTCTCTAAAGATTCCTTCTTTTTTTCTCCCATAGAATTAAGAAATGTATTAACATTCAAGGTGCGAAGTTAAGTCAAATCATTACGCATTTAACGTTTTACAATAAGGTTCATTAGTTAACATTAGATAACAACATTAGTTAACATGAACTAAAAATGAACAGTATTTCTAGTTTCTTAGTTAATGTTAATTTCAGCATTTACTAATGCGTTTATTAAATCACAAGTTGTGTTAACATTAGTTAATGCACTGTGAACTAACATGAACAAACAAACAACTCTAATATATAGACTAAACTAACCTTATTATAAAGTACCATGATTTTTGAAATTTCTTTTTTTTTTCTTTTTTTTTAAGCTAACCTACGGACATTGATAGACTTTCCTGATGTAAATGTAATGTCTTTTTTTTTTTTGTAATATAACTAAGTGGAAGAGATGATTGGCTCACTCATGCTTCGTTCTGCCATTATGAAAGTGGCTAAAGTGATCTGCATTAAAGAAACATTTGTTGTCACTGTTGGGAAAGGTTCTTTGAAAATGTAATAGGTTACAGATTTCAAGTTTGTAACCTATTTAAAATGCAGTAAGTACTGTAACTATTTCAATTACTTTATTAATGTAATTGATTACATTTTTTACTGTTCTACATTTCTAATGAATGTTTTCAACTGTTATTGTTCATTCAACTTAAATTAAGATTGTACAATTTTAATTTTAAAGCACAGACACCACACAAACGACTTTAGCACCTCTTTCTACTTTGTGATTGTTCTGAGGTTAAATACAGATTTTAAATCATAATAAGATATAGTTTAATAGCTACGATACTGTTTTAAAAAAATCAAGTCTTTAAAAATAAAGCATAAACATAAACCCAAATAGGCAATAAAAGAGTTATTAAAAATGCTTGTGTCCCATTCTTTGTCCTAAACTCCTGAAATACTGGTGTCTTTTAGGTCAATGAAATTAAGAAAAAAATTAGTCAAATATGTATGTGTAAAAATATTCAGATGTAACCTCTTTGTAATTGTTATCATTTTCATAAGTTACTATAACTTACTTACACATTTTTCTCAGTTACTGTAAACTCTTAAAAAAATGGTTCCAAAAGGGGGTTTTCACACAGTGCCATAGAAGAACCATTTTTGGCTCCCCAAAGAACCTTTCAGTGAACAGTTCTTAAAAGAACCATTTTAAAGAACATTTAAACAATTTTTCATCTGTAAAGAAGCTTTTCTGCATTTGAAAGGTTCCATGGATTTTCAAGGTTCTTAATGGAACCATAGATGCCCATAGAAAACCTTTATTTTTAAGAGTGTAATAGATTACATTACATTAAAATACGTAATTCAACTACATGTAACTAGTTACTCCCCAACACTGTTATTGTTTGCCTTCCTGTAGCTAAAACAGTAGAATGCGGTGCTAGAAATGCTAAAGTTATGTTTTTTGTTTTTGTTTGTTTTTTCTTCAGAAAGAACAATTCAAGTTGCTTTGAATAAAAATGTATGCCAAATGCATAAATGTAGGCTAAATGCAAAATACATTCAACTTACTATCTGACTATTTGACTTTAAAACAGTCAAAATTCAACCTTTTGTTGCTTTTCTAAACAGCTCATTGCAACTTTAGATGCAAAAAGGCAGAGATATTATGCGTTGCGTACACGCAGTTTGAATTAACTCTTTGCTGTGTACTTTAATTTACTTGCATGTCCTATATATCTCAAATTTAGCAAAAAGTAGTGCACCCAGACTTAAAACAAGTGAGTTTTGAGTGTCCTCAAAAACTTGATCAGGTCATCTGGCCTCCGTTCGGTCCTAAATCAGTACAAATGAACTGATTATTTAAGCGTAAAATGCAGTCCGTGCCAGGTGCGTGCTCTCAAAGGTGCGTTAGATGGAGCAAGTCAAGGCGTTAACATAAGGCCGGAGCGTGGATGTAGCAGCAGGGTCTTTGAACCCTCCAGGTGCAGCTGTATGTTGACTGATGGAAACAGGCTTCGGCCTGCGATCTCAACGCCTCGGATGCACCGAACAGGCTCCGAGAGGAAGTATCGTTACACTTTGACTTGTTTATCAAAGAAGAAGTTACTGAACAATGCATTTTTTTCCAGGAGATAGCTGAGGTCGAGAGTGTGTGTTTCTGCATGTCTCAGACACTCCAGTGGGGTCTTATTTGGCAGTGGGAGAACACAACCGCATCTTTCGTGAACATCCGCAGGCAAGTTCGCACTGTGTTTTCCTCTGTGTGTAGTTGCAAAAACCCTCTTTCTTTGAGCAAAGAGTGTGTGTCAGTAGGTTTGCGCACATGTGTGAATCCCACTGGGCCTATAGTCTACGTCTAGCTCCATTTTATCCCCTGTTGTTTTGCTATTCAAAAGCTGCTGTCCTTGTCTCCATCTTTGTGCCCACATACTCATTAAAAACAAATATGTCCTCATTAGCGCCAAGGCATAGATTACACGTGTACACATCAGTCTGCCGAGCGCTTTCGCGCAAACATAACAGCCCTCCTGTCATGGATCTCAAAGCTGTTTTTCATTTTACTTGTTTTATGTCTCATACGCCAGCGTGATGAACGCATTAGCGCTCAGTTATAGAAATGCTACACCTCTCATCATTTTCACCTTATTTCCTTTCAAATAAAGTCGCAGGAAATATAATCAGCGCAGGTTGTAGAGCTCAAGTGGAACTGTGGAATGGCAGCATAGCTAGAGGGTTCTGTCAGGTCAGCGAGGCTGGGGAAGAGTGCGAGGCAAAGGAGGTGAACGAAAAACTGAAGTAGAGCGAGTCTCCTCAGCTTTTGCCCTCTCTTTACACTTTCCCTCCTCCAGATCCATCCTTACCCCGCAGCGCACCGCTACTCTTTCTGGAGGGGAATTGAAGAGAGCAAGGAGCAAGTGTTCCGTGCGCTCTGCACTTATCGCCTTGGGCCACGCTGTGATTTCCTCCTCAACCTCTGTGAAGCTTCCAGTGTCTCTTCCTGGTGATGTTCAGGAACATCTAAGCTCAAACGCAATAGCATTTCCAAGGCCTTGTGCGGCAAGCGACGCTTAAAGGTAAGCTCGATGTATAGATAAATTTGGGGAGAGTGTTGGAAGAAGCGGCAGTTGATTGGAGGGTCACCACGCTGTGCAAAGGACACAGGTTGAGATCAAGGCATGGGCTGTAATTAGCGAGGCAAAGCTCTGAATACGAGCCCCACTGTGCAGTGTGGGGAAGCAACATGTTAATTGCTACCTTTATCAATGCACAAAAATACAGCAGGAAGTGTTCACTCAAACCTTACGAACGCACAGGGAAGGAAAAACTTTGACATGAAGACAATACTGGACAAACTGTGTTTGGGTGATATTGTTGTCACGCTTTAAATGGAGGGCAAAGGGGGATTAAACAATTGCCACGTGTCTAGATATAATACTGTATCTTGAATGTTGAGATTATTAATTAGATAGTTTGATTTGCATTGTTAAAAAAAAGGAACATTTGCTAACAATATATGAATACTAAGTATCAAATATGAACTAAATATTATATTATATTAGTTATTGTCTTTTTGCTTATTAATTACTCTGATACTCTACATAATATGTATATGTACTGTAAGCATATAAGTTGGGGTCATTAAGGTTTTTAAGGAAATTAATGCCTTTATTCAACAAGGATACATCATAGTTCCCCAAAAAAGAAAATTCTGTCATTAATTACTCAACCTCATGTCATTCCAAACCTTTGTTCGTAAGAACACAAATAAGATATTTTTGATGAAATCCAAAAGCTTTTTGACTCTCAATAGACAGCAAGAGTCCTACTGCTTTCAAGGTTTAAAAAGGTACCAAGAGCATTGATAAAACAGTCACATCAGTGGTTCAACCGTAATTTATGAAGCTACAAGAATACTTTATGTTGCGCAAAAACTGTGTTGTTTTTGTGCAGATTAAAACATGCACATGTGAACACTCTCCAAAATGGTGCTAGGGTGACGCGGAGGAGGGGAATTGTTGAATAAAATGATTTATTTAATTTTTTTTCCCACACAAAAAGTATTCTTGTAGCTTCATAAAATTGCGGTTTAACCACTGATGTCACATGGAGTATTTTGTTGATGTTCTTGGTACCTTTCTAGACCTTGAATGTGGTAAGGAGGGTCAGAAAGCTCTCGGATTTCATAAAAGATATCTTCATTTGCATTCCGAAGATGAACAAAGGTCTTACGGGTTTGAAACAACATGAGAGTGAATCATTTTTTTTTTGTAAAGGTTTTTGAATTACTATTCCTTTCTATACCTAATTTTTCAAAAGTGACTCTATGGACTTTTATAATGTTACAAAACATTTCTGTTTTAAATAACTGCTGTTCTTTAGATTTTTTTTTCATCAAAGAATCCTGAAAAAAAAAGGTATCACAGTTTCCACAAATTGGTTTTGCAGCGCAACAGATTTAAAGATTGAAAATAATATGAAATGTTTCTTGAGCACCAACTCAGGATATTAAATATTAAAATGATTTTTTAAAGGATCACTTAAGTGACACTGAAGACAGGTGTAATGGCTGCTGGAAATTTAGCTTTGCCATCACCGGAATAAATTAGATTTTAAAACATATTAAAAGAGACCTATTATGCCCTTTTTTACAATATGTAATATAAGTCTCAGGTGTCCCCTGAATGTTTCTGTGATGTTTCAGCTAAAAATACCCCACAGATCATTTATTATATCAAATATTATATTTTGAAAATGCCTATTTTGAGTAGAAGTGCTTCTTTACATCTTTAAATGCTCCCCGCCCCCTTTTCCAGAATAGAGCCGCTCATACCCCAGATATTCTGAGAAAAAAACATCAGTTTCATTTTGGTTTAGATTATGTCTGTCATGTTGAAATGATGCATTTTAAAGCCATATCAGTTTAAACTTCTGATATAGGGTTTTCTGAAAGCACACATACAAAGCACATGCACAGAAAGCAGCTGTTACACAGCATGTGAGTACTAAACTAAGTTCTCTTTCGTGACTTATTGCGCTTAAACTGTCAAATACATACAAGTTTATGTAGAAAACATACAGGAGAAAACAGTCAGTTATGTCTGAATGTAAACAGCTGGGAAAGAAATGCCATGTTTATATTAGATCTGTGTGGCAGCAGCGTAATATACAGTAAGTAAATCTCTGAGGCTGGGACTCTAAATAGTGTTCTGTGCTCATCTGTGCAGCCAAAGACGAAGTTTCGCAATGCGTTAGAACTGGTACAACATTGTCACTTGTGAAAACAAAATGGTGGGGCCGTGGGTGGAAACGTGCAGATTAAGGGGCAGCAATATTATAATAAGTTTCCCTTTCTACGTCACAGAGGGAACGAAATCTGAGTCTGAGTTTTTACATTTTCCAGGTTATTAGATGCTTCGGGGGGCCCGATTATAGCTCTTGGAAAAAAAAAAATAGAAAACTTTATTACGTTTTTTATTTTCTTTATTACGTACTTTAAACGTTATTTTAATTTGTAGTAATATTTCACAATATTACTGTTTTTTGTGTTTTTGATCAAATAAATGTAGCTTCAATGAGTAGAAGATGCTTCTTTTAAAAACATTGAAGACATCATCAAATATTACCCCAAAAACATGATAAAATATTAGTTAGCTCCACATATTATTTGCTTTAGGCTTAGATGTCCTCTTTTTGCTAGCACAAGATATACCTTGCTAGCGATGAAGACATCTGACTGTGTGACAAGAGTGAGTGTGTCATACTGATGTACTCGTTTTGTCAGCGTCTCATTGGCATTTTAACAAAGGTCTCTCGTGGGCCCTCTTGACTTGAGATACTTGGCCATGGCCAATGGCATGCCTTCGAGCGACATACTACACTCACTCAACCTCAAGGCTGGTGAAACCCTCTGCAGAGATGTCAGTCATTGATCCCTCCAGCTTGGACATGGTCAGGGGACGGGAATATCATGTCTGGGCTGATTCCGACTTGCCCCTGGAGACTCTAGACTGGTTGTTTTGTCTTGGCAAGTGGCGCTCACTGCTATGATGGAAGCCAGTCGGTTTGTTGACATGGTGGTATGGAATGTTACACCTTGTCACGTTGCTCCCGTAGAAGAAATGTCTTTCAGCTAGTGTGTAAAGCGATGCCTCAGGATTGTCTTTGTCAAAGATACTTCAGAGGAGGTGTTATGAAAGGGTCTCTAGGGTCTCTTCTGGTCTTCTCGCGCTATATAAAGACAGAGTAGAGCAAACATGTAGCGCCTGTCTAAAACGCTGCGATTTTTTTTTAATTCAGCAAACTTTCCAAATATGATAACAAGCTGGCAAAAACTGTAAACAGCCCACTTACCATTAGGTAATTGAAAAGAAAAAATTTTGACTGTGTGCCACCCTCTCTCCCTTTTTTTGACATTTATCTTTAGTTAGAAAAGGCGAGCATGTAAATTGCCAGAGACAAGTGTTTGCAGGATTATCTTTACATACTCTGAGATTAGTGGAGGATGTTACGCCATGGTTGTCGGGAGAAATTAAAATTAATAAAACAAAGGGCTAATGAGAGTGTGGTGGATATCTTAAACACCTTCTGCACCTAGGTTAACTGGGTTTGAAGTCCTTTTGAATTTCGCTTTGCTCTACTTAGGATTTCAGCAGTTTGAACTGGATTTAAGAGAAAACGCAAACAACTTTATAATATGATATAATTAAGCAGCCAATTTTTAATACTGTTTAATACCTAAATTGTATATTAATGAATAAAGCAGTTCTAATTTCTCTGCTCCTGCAAAACAAATACAACAGAAAATGACAGATACTTATTGCAATTGCTTGACTCGTATTAAAAATAAATGTTTAGTTTGAGTGCTAATACATTGTATGTTTTGAATAATAGTGCCACTTGTTTTTATACAGTTACTCAATTGAGTTACATAAATCATTAAAAGCAACTCATTTACAGTTTAATTTTGGTACACGGTTTAATTTACTGTAGAGTCTTTTTTATAAGTAGAGTAATTAATTTGAATCAATAACTGCTCTCCAGCTTATCTGTGGCAAAGGAGTGCCAAACTAAAGCTTTTTGCATTTTGTCGGTTGTTTTAGTATAATTATCATGTGTAATGGTATTTAAGGGTTTTTGAGTAATGGACCTTTAATTGTTTAAACTGTTTCTTTTATTTGCTGTGTGCACTGTTTATTAAAGCATGTTGCATAGGATGCATTTCAAACTCAAATGAAAAAACACAGAACTACTACGGAATAGCTGCACAAGAGCATATACTAGATCAATTTGGAAACTCTTAAAATAACTCTTGTGACCAGAATATCTCTCTCTCTCTCTGAGTCTTGCAGGCACAGTGAGGAATCTGATGAGGTAGTGTTGCATTTTTGTTTGTGGGTCCGTTGCAAGTGCTGTCCTGGAAATCTCCGTAGCAACATGATATATAAATATAAACCATGCTTTGATATCATAAAGAGTTCTTTTTTAGTCAAACATAAATGAATTGATTTTTTTACATAACCTTCTCCTCACGGCAACAGTAAATTGACTGATTTGTTGAACGGTGTCCGTGAGCACGGCAAACTCTGCCGCGCTTGATAGTGGTGTTCATTATCATGTGAAAAACACTTTATGATTGCATCGTGCCGCTACGTGAGCCAAGCGTAATAAACAAGACAGGTACTTGTGAACGATGCCATCAAATAATATTTTTTAACACGCATGCAGAGTTTTGAATAGAGCCCTGAGTTATTTGTCATTGGCAAATTTGTCTGACAACCTGCCATTGTTTAATGAATCTCAAGAGCAGGTGGCGTAAAACATACTACGCCGCTAATATTTTAAACCCAAAAAGTCAGGGACCGAGATGAACATCGGTACGGATCTCGGCGCTATTTATTAAACCATTATAAGAGTGCCCTGGAAGAGTGACGTTAAGTATAACACAAAGTGTTGGCTTAAAGGATGTCTAACAGATGGCTTACAAAACCCAGGATGTTTTTGAAGGGAAAGACCTCAGCTTACATTATTAAGCTGTCACGTCTGCACATAGCAAATATGCTGGCAGGGATAAAATCAAATGAACAGAGTAGTAGCAGGAAGGGAGCGGTATGGAATAGGGAAAAAAGCCCCGAACAAATCTCTCTCTTGCTAAGTTAATACGCAGGTCAGCGCCGCGCTTGCCAAAGCCAGACGATCTGAACTTTGCATGCGTGGAGTTCCTTCCCCATCAATATAGCAGCTCATTTAAGCCTTCATTAGACCCGCGGAGAAGCGACCTCAGCCGATGTCATCAAACTGGGGTTCATCTCGCGTGGCCTGGCAGCCTATCGTGCGCAGAGCCGATGGCTTGGAACAGGTATTTGGGACGAAACCGAAAGCAGATGTTTCGCTTTAAGACCTTTCTTAGATGTCTAATGAATCCAAAAGTTAAGGCCTGTTGATCCAGAGCTGTTTGATTTGCCAGTGGAAATGGGGCATCACATTCATAACGAGCAGCATTACCTAATCACAGTAAGGCGGCGTGGGCTGTGGGGGAGTGGTGGACTGGGGGGAGTTGGGGTAGGAAATGAGTGCCTCTAATGCCTCCTGAATGTTGCGAATGAATCATTGGTGCTGAGTACACGCTGCGGAGTCCAATTGATGTCTCATTTCCTTTATCCTACCGGGACGCGGAGAGCACTTCAACCTTGCAATCAGGGAGACCTTAGAGAAAATCACTGAGACCTACGCAGACCTTTGAACGGTCGTGTAACTGAGTGTGCGTTATGCAAGTTTAGTGAGAAGGTGATGGTAAATATGTGTGTGTTTGTACTGCGAGTAGGATATATTTTGACATGCAATGCTGAATGTTTTCAAATCAGTGAAATATTTGTGTCATATTTTTTATTTGATATACTTTGCGTGCTATAATTTCCGGGAACTGGAAACTAAAACAAAAGTTACAGCAATAATACTGGTTGGGTGCATTGAAGATTGTTTTGGTTCATTGACATAAAGCTGAAATAAAGTAAAATATAAGTATTAGTTGAAAAACTTTTTGTTAACAACAACAATTCTGGTTGGATGCGTTAAGACGTTTATTTTTGTTTGTTGACATAAAATGAAATAAAATAAAATCGAATACCTGGATGAAAAACTTAAATTAAGTTTATTGTTGTTATTATTTTTAATTAAAACTAAAGTTTTAATTAAAAACTACAAATCTGGTTGGATGCATTAAGACTGTTTTTGTTTGTTGAAATAAAATAAAATAAAATAAAATGGTAACACTTTATTTTGATAGTCCACTTTAGATATTCTACTAACAGTAGTTAACTTTGCAACAAAATGTCAACTAGCAGTTAGCAGAGTATTAGTAGACTGTCTGCTTAATATCTTCTAACACTTTCTTTGTCAACTTACTCAACTAACCCTAAACCTACCCTAAACTAACCCTAAAGTCTACTCTGAGAGTTAGTGGACATGGAGTTTCAAATAATGAGATTTAGTTGATATGTAGTTGACAAGTAGTTGACATGTAGCTACAAAGTTACTTACAGTTAGTAGAATGTCTAAAGTGGACTATCAAAATAAAGTGTAACCAATAAGATAAAATAAAATCGAATACCTGGATGAAAAACTTAAATTTAATTTATTGTTGTTATTATTTTTAACTAAAACTAAAGTTTTTGTTAACAACAGCAACAATTCTGGTTGGGTGCATTAAGTAAAATAAAATAACTGAATAAAAAACGTAAATTCAATTTATTGCTGTTATTATTTATTAATAACTAAAATGAAACTACAATTCTGGTTCGATGCATTAAAAATGATTTTTGTTCACTAACATAAAGCTGGAATAAAATCAAATATAAGTAGATACATACATAAGCTTCCATTTATTGTTGTTATTATTGTTAACTAAAGCTAAAGTTTTAGTAAAAACAATAATTCTGTTTTTTGTATTAAAGATTTTTTTGTTCATCGACACCATTAGAAAATAAATTAAAAACTAGATGAAAAACTTCAATTTATTGTTGTTATTATTGTTAAGTAAAACTAAAGTTAACTAAAGTTTTAGTCAACAACAACAATTCTGGTTGTATGCATTGATTGTTTTTGTTCATTGACATAAAATAATAAAATAAAATAAAATAAAATAAAATAAAAACTGGATGAAAAACTTAAGCTGAAATCAAATAAAATATAAATATTAGATGAAAAACTAATTTATTGTTGTTATTATTGTTAACTAAAACTAAAGGTAACTAAAGTTTTAGTTTTAAAGGTAATTAAAGCTTTAGTTTAAGTTTTAGTTATTTTTGTTCACTGACATAAAGCTAAAATAAAATACAATTTAAATATTAGATGAAATACTTAAATTCAATTTACTGTTGTTATTTTTTTACAACTACAATTTGGGTTCGATGTATTAACAATTCTGGTTGGATGCATTTATTGTTTTTGTTCATTGACTAAACTAAACTAAACTAAACTAAACTAAAATAAAATAAAATAAAATAAAAGCTGGATGGAAATCTTAAACTTCAATATATTGTTGTTAGTCTTTCTAACTAAAAGTAAAGGTTTAGTTAACTACAATTCTGGTTGGATGCATTAAATATTTTTGTTCACTGACATAAAGCTGAAATAAAATAAAATATAAATTTTAGATTAAATACTTAAACTTACTTTATTGTTATTATTGGTAACTAAAATTAAGATTTTAGTTAACAACCACAATACTTGTTGAATGCATTTCACTGACGTAAAGATGATATAAAATATAAGTATTGGATGAAAAACTTAAACTTCAAAAAGTTAAATAAAAATAAGAAATGTTGCTTTGGTAACTGAAACGGAACTGAAAAAAGCTAAATGCATTTTAAACTTCAAAAAAGAAAGCCAATTAAAAATAACAAAACCACATAACAGAAATTAAATTAGTAAAACATAAACTAGAATTTAGATAAACAGAGGTTCACACAGGTTCAAGTGCAACACAATAACCTGGAGTGTATTACATCATAAAATCAACTCTTGAAACAAAAGAAATCTAAATTAAATTAGAAAATAGTGTTTTTTTTCTTCTCACATTTCATTTACATCCAAAGGTCTTTATTACTTCTACATGCAATGGTAAAAGCTACTTAGCAAGAACAGCTGTTTGGCAATATAACACAATATAAATGTGTGGATTTTTTTTCAGGCTGTACTTACATCAAAATAACTGACATTTATCCGTTTCATAATTTGCTGGTTTGGCGACTTTTATTTTGAAGCTTTTCATTGCTGAAGCCTTTCAGACAGAATATATGAATCTATCACTCTTTGTTGTTCGAAGTATGTCATGAACTTCACTCGAACATGTTCACCCAGCCTTTCAGGTCATTGTCCATCATATTCTCAGAACAGAAGCCAAACCTCGAAACACGCGTTTTTAGCTATTTGTGCTCTTTTTGGTCGTGAAGTGGTGGACACTTTAACCTAATAGACCTTAATGCTTATGGCTCTCAGAGGCAGTAATTGCACCCCATATCTGTCTGGCCTGACCTCTTTCACCACCGCTGTGCTTTTACAAGAGCCACTCTTTCAGCTAAGCAGTGGACTTACAAAATGGAGATGTTATGATGTTTCTTGCAGTGTTTTAATATTTCCTTTTTTAAGTTTTAATTTGATGTCACTGATGTCTTGAAGAAGATTTGTACAGGTAAAAAGGTGATTAAATATGTTTTTAACAAATTTGTCTTCACACTTGAATTTAACAAGTTGTGACAGTTTAGCTTTTTAATTTATTTTCTTGAGTTCAATGTCATTTTTTATTTGTCATTTTAGAATCAGAAGAAAACACACTGGTCGTTTCTTCTATATCCATGGCAACACGAGTGCACACATGCTATTGGGGGGGGGGGGGGGCGGGGGGAAACACTGTAATTTGAACATACGCAAAGTACAGACATTATTATCGTTCATCAGTTTAAGCAAGTCTCAAGCACAGAGCCATGACCTTTGACATGTCTCACACCTCTGAGCTTCCATCCTGATGGCTTCATTTGTCACTCTGCACTACCACTAAAACAGCGTCACGCCAGCTATGGTGAGATTAGAAAATTACACAAATGGAAGGGTGGAAAGGTATAATTGAAAATGGCAAAGGGTTGAATGGGGAAGACATTTAAAATGAGTGCTCTGTGCTGTTAGGCTGGCAGGATGTTGGGAAGCCTTGGAGGGGCATGCTAAAGAATCATTACACTTTGTGACAGGGCTCCAGGACAGCGCCCGTCGGAGAAAGCTGGCACGTCGCGCCCAGACAAACAAGAGTAGAGTTTAATCACGGAGATTACTGCAGTGCCGCTGCTGCCATGACAGGGACTAATTGAGGAAATACAAGACACCTTCTAATGAACATCTAATTAAAGCCACACAATGTTCCAAGAAGCATCTTGAGGAACGTACTAGGGAAAATAAGACGTGGCATGGTGCCTTCTAGAGCGTAAGTGGTACGTAAGCCGCTTTGTCTTTGTGGCTTGTTTCCCGAAAGCATTGTTGTGCCGTACTTAAATACATTTGGAGGTTTGAGAAAGAGTGAAGACTGTCAGCCAGCAGCACCTCCCATTTAAGTGTTCACTTTATTATCATACTCGTTAGTGGTGTGAAGTTAGCATAGTTGTGCCTTTTTAGGTCAATAAAAAAGATGCCTATCTCAAATGTAATTGTTCATTTTTATTTTTTCTATTATTATTATTTTGTTGTTATCATTATAGACAATATGTAGAGTTGAAAAGTATGTAGGGGTGAAAACTTTTGAACAGAATAAAGATGTGTATATTTTTCTTATTTTGCCTAAATATTATATTTATTTTCATTTTCATTTAGTATTGCTCTTCAGCTACAGAAGATACTTACATGTTTCCCAGAAGACAAAATAAGTCACATTTCCTGAAAAGATGGATCTCAAAATCCTACAGTCATTGTTGGAAATGGTTCAAATACACAAAAATGCAGAATAGCCAAAGAAATTTGTGGGAACTGTAGGATTTTTCTGAAGAATAGTGGGCAGTTTAACTGTTCAGGACAAAGAAGGGACTCATGAACAACTATCACTAAACTAAAAAACACAACTGTGGATTTTGAAAAAATATTTCACATGTTGCAGATTCTGCAAGGTGTTTGTAAACGTTTGACTTCAACTGTATAATTTAAATAGTATTTATTTTAGTGGAAAATTGGATACAATTTGGTCATTAATAACATGTCATTCCAAAACCGCAAGACCTTTATTTATTTTCAGAACACAAATTAAGATATTTTTGTGTGAAATCCAAGAGCTTTCTGACCCTGCATAGACAGCAACGCAACTAAAATATTCCCAGGACATCGTTAAAATAGTCCATGTGACATCAGTCTCTTCTGAGACTGATCCGGCAGAGAAGAAATTGTTGAATAAAGTCATTATTTTTTTGTCTTTGCACACAAAAAATATTCTCGTAGCTCCATAACATTACGGTTGAACCACTGATGTCACACAGACTATTGTATCGATGTCTGGGAATATGTCAGTAGCATTGCTGTCTATGCAGGCTCAGAAAGCTCTCAGATTTCATCACAAATATCTTAATTTGTATTCTGAAGAAGAACGAAGGTCTTACGGTTTTGGAACAACACAATGGTGACTAATTAATGACAGAATTTTCATTTTTGGGTGAACTATCCCTTCAATGTGAGGAGAAATGTACAGTTTTGCTATTGCATTAAACATTGTTAACGCTGTAAAAACTTTTTTTATTGCGACAATATATAATGACATTTTTTTAACAATAGAATGACCAGTGTTCGATACCTAAATCCCCTGATTACTAAGCCGTCTCCTGAAGGACCTCCTGAGGATAGTGTCCTCGTGTTGGCCTCCTCTTTAACATCATCGTCTGACATGCATTCAGCTTAACCAGGGTGCCAAGTCGGATGCCGAGAATGTGACCTTAAATGGTACCATAATTTGGACCACTGCTGGTCCCATTATATTTAGATTCACAGAAGTCTTGGAGTTGCATCAGAAAATGACCCTTAGCAACCAAGGCATGTAACAACATTATTATCTGCATTCTAACAAGCCAGAGACTTTTTGGAGTGCCTTATGACATTGCCATTCAATTCTGTCTCGTATAGGCGACATAACGAAGCCCACTCTGAGGACGTATGCCAAGGATGAGACGCATTTTCGAGCTGTCACTTTGCTGGTCATTTCACCCTAATTGGGACATCACCGACCTGCTTTCCCTGAAAATATGTCACGGTTTGCCCTTGTAATTATGCTGTTCCTGTCAAAGGCTGTAATATCACACCAAACAACTCAACTTTTGCTTATTTTACCAACATAAAGCTGAATTTCTATGATATGTGACCTTAGAAATAGTGTTTATAACATAACGCCATTTTCTTTGTTTCTTTGCACCCATTTAGTCCTTGGAATATCAGTTTCCAAATTCAAACAATGGAACGCATTCAGAAAATCCATCACCAATTTTGATCTAGATCATACTGAATTTTCCATTTTACAGCACTTACAGCACAAGTTGTTGCTTAAAATTGTATTCATGGCCACACAAATGGACTCAAGTTGCTGAATACCACTAAATGTTGGGCTTTCTGTTTTATTTTCCTAAAACGCTGCCCAAGAAACTTGGGGTTATTGGAATGTCTTTCATTCAGAACTATCACCAAAGAAAGATGACAAAAATCAGTAAAGTGGATGTTTTTTATTGTGCCTTTCTGATGATAGGGATAACATTATGACAATCCTCTAGTTTCTGTTGTTGTGTGCTTGATGCTCCAGGCCTGTTCACTCAAGTTTGTCTTCTGAAACAAAATATTTTTAATCCAAGTACATCTCAACATCATTGAGGTTGTCTGAGAGTAGTCATACATTTGGAGCCAACAACAGCGACCAAATTGGCAAACTACTTATCTTAACTTTAAAAGATGCTAAGTATACCCACCATCACAAATCGCAGCAACATCATATTCATTGGGGCTATTGTTTCGTCTACATGATTAAGAGCTAAATTTGTGCAAAAGAAGAGATCTGGACTTCATCTTTGTATAAGTTTTCCCTTGGATTTCACCCCAAACAATCTGCCACCAAGACTTAGTCAAGGACAGAGACGTGGCAATAGAAACATCCCTCAGGTTAAACCCCATTTTTACGGATGTTTCAAGTGACAATCGCTAAAATTCAAAGCATGAACATTAATTGAGGAACTCTTTTGAAAAATACAGCCCAATTTACCCACAGGAGCTTTAACGAACGGGATTCGTGTTATCAAACAGTTTGCCAATTTTACTCTTTACTTAGCTGCTAATATGTTTGACAAGTCCTTTAAATCAGTGATACTGAGAAGGCCGTTTGATTGGACTAGTTGTCACTTTAAAAAGGATGCCTGAGGCTGGTGATTGACTCACTCTAGATGGAATGAGAGAGCTTTGTGAAGGATGCTGCTCTGGAAGTGTCCGTTGGATTAAGAGCTATTATGGGAACATCTATTATGACACCTAAATCATCAGCTGCAAGGCGCAGCCAAATGCGCCATGAAACGGACCCGAGAAGACCTCGCTCCTCACACTCCATCTGTGCTACTTGTCACACGCTTTTCGGCGAGTAGAGACAGAGCTGCTAAGAAAGAGCGAGCTGAAGAGAAACAGAGGGATGTACATATGTAAGCGCTCCGTCTATATATATGACGCCCGGCGTAGGGCGCATGAAAGGGTCTCATTGAGCGGCTCGAGATCTGTTTGTTTCCATCAGACACACTTGGGGTCTTTCCATCAACCTCACAAAAAAGTCAGATGCTTATTGTTCTGTTTCGTAGCTCGAATTGTTCTTTTTATTTGATATGAACGATCTATGTCAAATAAAGTCCCATTATGGGACCCGACTTATTATATTTAGTCTTTAGAATAAATCCCGGCTTATGATTCAGATATACAGTACAGAGATAACTTGGATGAAAGGGCCGTGCGGGGTCTTGCCCCACTTGCTCTTACCTTGAGGTGAGTTCCTTCCATCTAATTAGAAGATAAAAGCTGCCACTTTCACAGCGCTCAGGGCATGCTCGGAGAAACTCAGAGACTGAGTGAAGGAGACAGAGAATGAGTGGGGTTGAGAGCGCTCTCAGGTTGCCATGGACACCTGCCAGAGCGTGCAGGTTCGAGGTCTGTGAGCACTGAGGAGACTGAAGCCTGTGTGCAAATTGAAAACAAACTATATTTTCATGCACTGTTTTTTTTTAATTAATGTTGAAAGCATTTTATTTTTCATTATAAAAATACATTTAATAATTATATAGGAAGGTAAATAAAAGAGGTAATACATAATACAATAATACAAACAACAGAGTATATAGTTTAATTAAAAGCAAGCAGAGTTAAAATAATAACAAAGAACCTGAAACTGCCAAAACACATTTTTCATCTGACTGTTTTCTGTTCTGTCTAAACCATTTGCGATTGTTAAAACATTTCTTCTTAAAAAGATAGTTCACCCAGAAATAAAAAATAAATTAGTCGGTCATTAGAGTTTTAGAAATGCCCTGACATTTTATTATTATTTTTTCAGTATCTCAAAAACTTATTAATGGCTAAAATCTGATTACATTGTAATCAGCACAACTGGGCTACAATAAGCAACATGAATTTACATGTTTGTGTTTTTGAGAAAACGTTTAGTAAAAACCTACAAATTTTAAATCACTGAAATAGGGCCATAAAACCATACAGAACATTTGTTTACGTGACTTCTGAGAACTGAATGCGGTAGGCTTGAGTTCACAGAAAACAGTATATTTATTACAATATTGTAAGACATGTTTTGTGGTAGAAAATGTTATGCGAGGGAGTGACAATGGCCATGAATATTTAGTGATTCACACCTGAGAGACAAAGGGCTTTCCCTAATGGCCCATCAATGAGACTGAGACTTTAAGGTAAGAATGAAGGTCAAAGACACATTATTGAGATGTGAACAGACTTTGTGTTATTCCTGAAAACAGATTCTGTTCAACAAGTGAAACAAGTAAATCATACCTGATAAGTGCTTGCTGCTTCTTTCAATGGATTTTTTGAAACAAAACCCATTATCAGTAGTCAAGGAGCTTGTTTTATCATAGAATATCAGTGTAGTTGAACATCTGATGTTGGTACAGTGATCTCAGAGAAAAACAGTGTGAAGAGACTCAAGTAAAAGTCAGTATGATTCATCTGTGGTGCAGGTATCAGATCACTAAAAAACTAACAAAAAAATCTATATCTCAGAAACTAATTTTATAATTAGTTCACTAATAATTATACTAATTATATTTTTGATGAAATCCAAGCTTTCTAGCCCTCCATAGACAGCAATGGTACTACTATGGTACGTTGTGAATGTGCGTCGAAGACTGACAGAGAAGAGAAAAAATAGTTGAATAAAGTTATTTTTGTTTTCTTTGTGCACAAAAAGTATTGTCGGAGCTTCATAAAATTAAAGGAATAGTTCACCCAAAAATGAAAATTTCCCCATAATTTACTTACCCTCAAGCCATCCTAGGTGTATATGACTTTCTCCTTCCAGACGAACACAGTCGGAGTTGTTTTAAAATTTATCCTGGCTCTTCCAAGCTTTATAATGGTGGTGGATAGTAGCCGAGATTTTGAAATTCCAAAAAGAGCATATATCCGTTGTAAAACTAACCCATACGCCTCCGGGGGGTTAACACGTCTTCTGAAGTGGATCCATGGGTTTTTATAACAAAAATATTTATATTTTTAAAATTATAAACTCAAATCACTGACTTCCGGCAACGGCCGTATGCGCGTTTGCGAGTCAAGTTCCTGGTCGGCGTTACAGCTGTTTAAAACTCAAGCTTTTCTTCTCTTATATTATCTTCTCTCATTTTTGACTTTTAATTCACTACCGGCATTTAGTATTGCTCTATCCTCGTTTGTTTATTCTTACCAGAGCTTACACTACGAGTGCGGCTTACGTCATACATCGAGTCAGAGATCGATGAAGAAGCTGGATCTCAACTAACACGAACGGCCGTTGCCGGAAGCCAGAGATTTGACTTTATACTTTTAAAAATATAAATATTTTTGTTATAAAAACCCATGGATCTGCTTCAGAAGACATGTGTTAAACCCCCAGAGGCGTATGAGTTAGTTTTACGACGGATATATGCTCTTTTTGTACCTTCAAAATCTCGACTACTATCCGCCACCATTATAAAGCTTGGAAGAGCTAGGATAAATTTTAAAACAACTCAGACTGTGTTTGTCTGGAAGGAGAAAGGCATATACACCGATGGCTTGAGGGTAAGTAAATTATGGGGAAATGTTCATTTTTGGGTAAACTATTCCTTTAAGGTTGAACCACTGATATCACATGGACTATTTTCATTGAAGTCTTCTACTATCTTTCTGGACCCTGAATGTGGAAAGACCACTGCTGTCTATACAGGGTCAGAAAGCTCTCAGATTTCATTAATTTATATTCTGAAGATAAACAAGATCATACAGATTTGAAACGACATGTGGGTGAGTAATTAATGACAGAACTATTTTTTGGGTGAACTATTAACCCTATTAACCCTTTAATGTGAAGCTGGTGGAGAACTGTAATTGTCTAACTGAATCTAATTACTAAGAACAACAAATTTAAGCATCCGTTTGTTTTAGAAGCATTCAAAGGATGGTATGTGTCAGAATAGCATATTTTGTAAGTGAGCCTGTTTCGAACCCAGCAAGGTTCTGCATTTCAATGTAAGCCAGCGAAGTAAAACCATTCTTGAATACTTTTCCATGTATCCAAAGTAGTCTATTTTAAAGCATACTCAGATAACCCATTGTTTCCTCTTAGTAGATTGGAGAGCTGTTCGTGCAGCAGCAGGGTGGTTGTCATCATAGAGGGTCTCCATGCAAGCTAGTGGCTGTGTCTGTGGCAACCAGAGTGGTAATAGGGGAAAAAATAAGCTGAGGCACCAGCCGTAATCCTGCGTTCAGAAGATCCAGATGGCTAACCTTTCAGTCAAAATATTGTTTTTGGAAAGAGGTGTGCAGACTTCTACCTCTCTCTCCCTCGCTCTGTCTAGAGCTCTTGCCTTCTCCAACCCCCCAACGCCTCCTCCTTTCTTTCTCTGTACTTCATCACATCTATTCAGGCTCAAAGTTCATCAGAATGGAGTTTAGCATGGAACATGAAATCGTGTGATGTGCCTAGCGTGCTTACTGCGCACATGTGTGTGCGTGTACATGCTATGAATGGATGGATATGCATGTTAACGTGGGCTCCCCTCAGTCTCCTGGGCAGGACACACACAGAGCGACCTTGTGTTAAGGAGAAGGCTGACTCGAACCTGCCCACGCCACTCAGTACCGTTGATATAGAGACCACCAATGGAATTTCCAACACAAAAACACAGTTGCTGAGAGTTAGCTGAAAAGTGCATAACATATGTTATGGCTTATTTTGTTTGGGATATTCAAAATAATGAAATAGCCCAAAGATTTTGATTAGCCCACAGCCCACAGAACAAATCCAGTGAAAAAACGGATGTTTTTTTGTTTGTTTTTAAAGTGGAACACTTTGTTTTAATAAATTCAATCATCTCAAAAATTATGACCCTGGACCACAAAACCATTCTTAAGTAGCATTGGTATATTTATAGCAATAGCCAAAAATACACTGAATGAGTCAAAATCATTAGGATATTAGGTTAAAATTATGTTATATTGAAGATATTTTGTAAACTTCCTAGTATATATATCAAAAATTTTTAATTAGTAATATGCATTGCTAACAACTTAATTTGGACAAGTTTAAAGGTGATTTTCTCAGTACTTTGATTGTTTTGCATACTCATTTTCAAATTTTCAAGTAGTTGTATCTCAACCAAATATTGTCCTATGCTAACAAACCATACATCAATGGAAAGCTTATTTGTTCTTAAATAAGCAAAAAAAAAAAAAAAAAAGACCATTATGACTGGATTTGTTGTTCAGTCATACATTGTGCATAATGCTTCTCTGTAAATTAAATTAAACATTGAAAGTTCCATCATCATTTACTATCCCTCATGTCATTCTAAACCTGATTTTTTGTGAAAAACAGAATAAGATATTTTAAAAAATGTTGATAACCCTTAGCCATTGACTTCTACAAAAAATAGTACTGATAATGATAAACAGAAAAGGAAAAGAAAAAAAATATAAAAAAAGGAAATTCTAATATCTTGGTCGCACTTTATTTTACAGTCCTTTTCAATGTGTATACTACGTAGTTTTTATAAAAACTACAATAACTGGGTAATAACTAGGTACTAACCCTTAAAGGAACACTCCACTTTTTTTGAATCCATTCAGCCGATCTCTGTGTCTGCCGTTAGCACTTTTAGCATAGCTTAGCAAAAATCATTGAATCAGATTAGACCATTAGCATCTTGTTCAGAAATGACCAAATATATATTTGTCCTATTTAAAACTTGACTCTTCTGTAGTTACATTGCAACTTTTCATTTTCTGCCGGTAACTACAGAAGAGTCAAGTTTTAAATAGAAAAAATATCGAAAATATTTGGTAATTTTTGAACGAGATGCTAATGCTAAGCTATGCTGAAAGTGCTAACGGCAGACCTGGAGATCGGCTTAATGGATTCAAAAACGGTAAAACTCATCTGTTTAACTCTAGGGAAGTTGGAAAATGAGCATATTTTCAAAAAAGTGGTGTTCCTTTAACCTACCTCTAAACCTAACATTAACCAGAGTAGATACCCAGCATTTTCTTGGTTAAGTACTGTAAAATAAAGTTTAACCAATGTTTCAGTGGGAAAAAAAGTCAGTTTTGGAATGACATGACTCATGAAGATGAGCAAATGATGACAAAATTTACATTTTTGGATAAACAATTGCTTTCAGTGAGATACTGTAAGCATTTTACTTACTTTATAAGTAATTTATTTGTTATCATTTTCAGTCTGACTTTTTACATTTCATTATTTGTTTCTTAAACTTTTATAATAGTTAATTAAAGAATACACTGGTGCTATTTTGTGTCTCTAAAGTACTAACTACACAGCTATAAAAACAAATTACAGAAAAATAAATCTGTCAGTAGATTCATCAAGATAATTACTGTTAATGTGCTGTCAATGACTGAACTAAACTTGCAACTGCACTGAAGGCTGAAAGAAAACAAGGTACGCAGCCTCAGGAAAGATGCCGTTTTGGGCTTCCTGTTAGTCTTCTGTCACCTTTATAGATAACAAAACACACAGTGTAAAGTACAGACATACTTCCCACACTAAAATATACACATCGAACAAATCCTACTCTTATTCTCTCTCTCTCTTTCTCCCTCACACACACACTTGGGTCCAGTCAGCGTGCCTCATGGGGGGAGCCGGGCTGGCTCCTGTGGTTGATGGTTGGGGCGTCTCAGCTGCTGTGCATTGCCACACTGGTCCTCTTTCCTCTAGAGCCGCACAGACAGCCAGACTCCTGCTTGCTGCTGCTGCTGCTGCCGTTGCTGCCGCTGGAACACGCAGCTTGTGTCCAGCATTGAGTGCTCTAACAGTGCGTTGGCTGACCGGCAGCGACAGAGACATTCCGGCTTAAAAACGAGTTTAATAAATATAGGAAAGAACTCTGGATGCTGAATGAGACATGGTATCATAACTAAGTTAAGATAAGTGGGGAGGGCCAGTAATAAATGCAATTATAAACAAATTATGCTTTTGTTACTGAGTGCTCTGTACAGTAAGGGGATAATTATGCTTTTTTTCCACCTTAATAGTTTCTTCCTCCCTTGGGACTGACTTCGGCTACATCCTGTTACAGTGTGTTTACAGTAAGCAAACACTTTTACTGCTTTTTGTCATATTTTTGTGTCCCGCTCCAATGAAATCCCCATTAGCTAGGTATGATGAACTCATTCTTTTTTACCAAAACCCATTCCCATTAAATATCCCTAGGATCTTGTAAACAGGGTCAATACAAATGTGATGTCACTGAGAGAATGGAATTCCGTGAGCCCCTGGGAATACACTTTTGAAGCGGTAAATGCTTGTCTTCTCTGTATTTGCGCTATTCCAGGTTGAAATATCATTTGTAATTGGATTGATATGAATATTTCTTGAAAATACATGTTGTGTCGTTGTCCGTATAATGTGTGTGTGGAAATAATGGCGATCAATGACGTGAATCATTGCCTTTATTCAACACTCTCGCAATGCTTTTATAATTAAAATGTAGGGTAGATAGATGCAATGGAATCAATATTCTATTTATTAAAGCAGAGATTGAATCTCAAGTTAGTATTTTTAAGCATTTTACTTTTATTCCAGAATAATAACTCAAGGCAGGAGCAATTTAAACTACAGTTAAGGTCAAAAGAATCTGCTGAATGTTAATGATTTAACCAAAATAAGAGGGATCATACAAAATGTATGTTATTGTTTATTTAGTACTGACCTGAATAAGATGTGTAACATAAAAAAATGTTTACATGTAGTCCACAAGAGAAAATAATAGTTGAGTTTATAAAAATGACCCCGTTCAAAAGTTTACTGTGTTGTTACCTGAATGATCCACAGCTGTGTTTTTTATATTTATTGATAGTTGTTCATGAGTCCCTTGTTTGTCCTGAACAGTTAAACTGTCCTCTGTTCTTCAGAAAAATCCGTCAGGTTCCACAAATTCTTTGGTTTTCCAACATTTTACCTATTTGAACCCCTTCCAACTATGACTGTATGGTTTTGAAATCCATCTTTTCACATTGAGGACAACAGAGGGACTCATATGCAACTATTACAGAAGGTTCAAACGCTCACTGATGCTTTAGATGGAAAAACCATGCATTAAGAGCTGGGGGGTGAAAACTTTTTAAATTTGAAGATCAGGGTAAATTTAACTTATTTTGTCTTTTGGAAAACATGTAAGTATCTTATGTAGCCTCTGAAGGGCAGTAATAAATGAAAAAAATATGATGTTTAGGCAAAATAAGAAAAATTTACACATCTCCATTCTGTTCAAAAATTTTCACCCCCCTGGCTCTTAATGCATTGTTTTTCCTTTTGGAGCATCAGTGACCGTTTGAACCTTCTGTAATAGTTGCGTATGTGTCCCTCAGTTGTCCTTGGCGTGAAAAGATTTCAAAATCATACAATCATTGTTGGAAAGGGTTCAAATACACAAAAATGCTGGAAAAATAAAGACTTTGTGGGACCTGAAGGGTTTTTCTGAAGAACAGCAGGCAGTCGCTGTTGAACAATGTTTCTTTAGAAAAATTTGTGATTTATACACTTTTTAATGTCATATTTTATCATTTTTGCATTGTTTTATTTTTGTACTACAAATTATTTCCACATCCAGTTTTTTGATTAGGCACTTCCAGAAGAAAACACCCCTGATAGACAGATGTTTATGCATGTTCTTATGTAAGACATGTCCCATTTTTGTTTGATGTTTTTGATGACAGTTGGGACAGCAATTCCAGCAATGACAAAGGTCTGGAGTGTCACTGATATCTCTCAAACCTAAATTTACCTCTGAGCCTGGAGAGACGGGAACAGGTGGAGATCAGGCACTGCCAAATACTTATGCCACAAATCTTACGGGCCACTTTTTCATGGGGGTGTGTGTTTAGGGAGCAAGTGTCTCATTTCTGTGTGTATGCATAACAACCTTTTCAGATCCAAAAGAGTTTGCGGGACAACACAGCCCACATCGGGTTTCCTTTCAAAGCCAGCTGGTCTGGCTTTATTAATGCAGGGCATTTCTTTTATTTTCTTTTATTTTTTTTTTACATTTTTAAAAGAATTAGAATTTTTTTTTGTAACTGTTTGATTAACCTGGCCCACAGCTGGAGCTGCAGGGTGTGACTTCCTGGGGAAATCACAAGAACGGCACCGGTGAGTTTTTCCTCTCCAAGCTCTTCCCTTCCTCCTTCCCCTTTTGTGATGAGCCGAAAAAGTATGTCTGTGGAAAAATTGAGAACTGCACAGTGGCCAAGCATAGTGTGTTGTAGAGACAGATGTTTTATTTGTGAGGGGATTTCAGTTCTTCAGCTGTGAAGTTAAGGCATCTGAAATGACACAACAACTATTTACAACTAGTAATCCACATAAAGATTTGTACTAATTTGTATATGCAATCTAGAACTGAAATGATCACAGACACAAGGACTCTCTAATCCCAAGATTATTTGGTGCTTTTATGTTATTCCAATTCCTCCACGTCAGACTTAATTATTACTCCTGTTTAGAGTAATTGAATCCAACAACTATTTGCTTGGGTTGAAATGAGGCATGGGGGAAACCTCCGAGCCTCAGCACAGTGTAGATTCTTCTCACTTCTGAGCTAGCTGCCACGACCGAATCAATATCAATTTGTATCACTCAGGCCTTAGTACAAGTTTGACATTGCTAGTTTAAGTTTGAAATAACAGGGGAATTAGTGAGCTTACACTAGCAGAAGCGGTCTGAACGGCTTAAAAAGTTTGCACATGAGAACTCGGGGAACCTGTGGGCAGTGTTTAAAAAGAAAGAAAACTGAGAAATGCCTTTCGTAATTCTGAGACATGCAGAAAATGTAAAGAAACATGTTATTGCATACTGTATAAGAAAAATGAATGTCTGTATTATTATGAAAACGACGTTAGAAAGGCAGGAAAAGGTACACATATAACACATATTCACTATTATTTAATAGATTTTCCCTCAATAAATAGCTAATTTGCTGATTATTAATATTAGTAAAGGAGTTGTTTTGTTTAGGTATGGGTAGGATTAAGGAATCTAAACTATAGACATGTAGAATAAAGCATTAATATGTGCTTTATAAGGACTTATAAACAAACAATATTGTAACAATATGCATACTAATAAGAAGTAATTTTACTCTCAAAATAATATATTTCAGATAGATAGAAAATATTGTTTTTACAAACAGTACATATGAAATGTAATATGTATTTACTATATGCATATATGCGGATTGTAAATATTTAATATTAACAATCTTTTCTAAGACTCAACAATGTACATTTAGTTTTGACATCAGTCTTTGATAATAAAATGTACATATGAAATCTGACATTTGTATTTAATTTATGTTTTTTTTTTCTCATTTATATTTACCTTTATATGAAATTCAGTATTTGTTTTAGATATGTGTGTGTGTATATATACATATCTAAGAGTCAATATGCACTTAGTTTTGACATCAGTCTTTTGAGAACAAAACCTACATATGAAATTTTATATTTTTATTTAATTTCTTAAATTTTTCTTATTTATTTATTTTTTTTAAAATTAAGACTCAACAATATACAGTTAGTTTTGACATCAGTCTTTTGAGAACAAAACCTACATATGAAATTTTATATTTTTATTTAATTTCTTAAATTTTTCTTATTTATTTATTTTTTTTAAATTAAGACTCAACAATATACAGTTAGTTTTGACATCAGTCTTTTGAGAATAAAGTCGACATATGAAATGCTATTTGTTATTCAATTTCTTATATTTTTCTTATTTTTATTTATTTTAAATATTTACAATATTTTTAAGACTTAACAATATAGTTAGTTGTGACACCAGTCTTTTAAGAGTAAAAGGTACATATTAAATTTTATGTTTTGATTTAATTTCTTACATATTTCTTACTTTTATTTATTTTAAACATCTACAATATTTGTTAAAACTCAACAATATATGGTTAGTTTTAACATCAGCCCTTTGATAATAAAATTTACATATGAAATATAACAGATTCAATTTCTTATTCATTGGTGTTTTCTTTATTTATATTTACCTATATATGAAATTCAGTATTTATTTTATTTATATGTGTGTTTTTGTTTGGTGTAAACAAAATGCACGTTTGAGAATGAAATGAACGAAATCTTATATTTTGATTTGATTTCTTATATTTTCCTCGTTTTTATTTGCTTTTACTATAATATTTACTATATTTTTTAAGACTTAGTGTTGTAAGGTTTGTTTTGACATCAGCTTAGTTCTTTGAGAATGAAATGTACATATGAAATGTGTATTTTTATTATATTTATATATATATATACTTTTTTTTTTTTTTTCTCAATTTTGTTTAAATATTTACACAATTTTTTAAGACTCAAAAATGTATGGTTAGTTTTGACATCAGCCCTTTGATATATATTTATATGATTTATATTTACCTATATATGAAATTCAATATTTATTTTATTTATATGTGTGTGTGTGTGTGTGTGTGTGTGTGTGTTTGGAATAAACAGAATGCACTTATTTTTGACACCAGTCCTTTGAGAATAATATGTATGAAATCTTTTTTTTTTTTTTTTTTTAATTTCTTATATTTTTCTCAATTTTATTTAGTTATATACACTATTTTTAAGACTCAACAATGTACGGTTAGTTTTGACATCAGCCCTTTGATAAAAAAAAATTACATATGAAATATAACATTGAGATTGAATTTCTTATTTATTTGTATTTTCTCATTTCTATTTACCTATATATGAAATTCAGTATTTATTTTATTTAAATATGCGTGCGTTTGCTGTAAACGAAATGCACTTAGTTTTGACATCAGTCATTTGAGAATAAAATGTATGAAATCTTATATTTTGATTTATTTATTAAACATTTTTCTCATTTTTATTCACATTAAATATTTATGATATTTTTTAAGACTCAACAATGTACGGTTAGTGACATCAGCTCAGTCCTTTGAAAATAAAATGTGCATATGAAATTTGATATTTTTATTTTTCTAAATTCTATTTAAATATTAACACTATTTTTTTAAAACTCAACAATGTACGGTTAGTTTTCTCAGTTTTATTTATTTTTCTCAGTTTTATTTAAATATTTACGCTAATTTTATTTCAATATTTACACTGTTTTTTAAGACTCAACAATGTACGGTTCGTTTTGACATCAGCCCTTTAATAATAAAATTTACATATGAAATATAACATTACGATCGAATTGCTTATTTATTTGTATTTTCTCATATATATGAAATTCAATATTTACTTTATTTACGTGTGTGTGTGTGTGTGTGTGTTTGGTATCAGTCCTTTGAGAATAAAATGTATGAAATCTTATATTTTGATTTAATTTCTTATATTTTTTTCTCGCTTTTATTTACTTTAAATGTTTACAATATTTTTTAAGACTCAATGTTGTACGGTTAGTTTTGACATCAGCTTAGTCCTATGAGAATAAAATCGCGATTCAGTCTGCCTCCTCCTCCTCTAGCGTAGTTTATTTGCATTCAGAGAACAATATTTCTGAGGCAGCATATTTTTAAGAAAGCATCACTTACAAGCTTTCTGCCATCTAATCCCTCTCTTCCTGGGTGTTCGGGGTGTGACATTCCGCACCCCCCACCAACCCACCCCATGGAGACACAGGCAAGGCAGCTCTGACCCAGTTTACCAAAGCTCCCATGTTTGTCATTTGAAAAACTTTCTCGCTACCAAAATAAATAAATAAATAAAAATCTTTGATCTGAATTGTGGTTGGGAAAAAGCGTTGTTTTCTCGCAGCAAAGGTGGTGCACTTTGTAGAGAAGGCACCCTTTTCTTTTTGAACCCTTCTCTGTCTATTCGCCAGTGGCTATGTCAGGATTCAGTTTGTCTGTCTGCCTGTGTGTGTGTTTTCCTTCACTAGTCCTCTTCTCCCAAGCTCCCGCAGGCTCCCGTGTTATTTGCAAAATCTATAATAGCCCCAAATTAACCGGAAATTACACAAATATGGCAGGCAGCCTTGTTTGCTTTTCCTCATATTTATCAGAGCATCTAAAAGCATAAGCGATCTGACTTTAGCTACGAACTGAAGTACCAGCAGCACTCTGCGTTAAGGGTGCGACAAAGACGGACCTGTTTGTGCACTAATGCCGCTATTAAGTCGACATTAACTACGAAACATATACGGCGTTGAGAAATGAACCCCCCACGTTTATTTATATTAATCACAGTTGGCACGCAGGCGTCGCAGTAGTTCCATCCTTATGTTGCATATTGCAGATCCAGATGCTATGTTCTTAGGTTACATGCGTCCATATTACTGTCTGTCAGAGGAGTATTTCATATTTAAAACAAATTCTGAGAAAACGGTGACATATTAAACACATGGAAACAGTTTCATCTCTCTCTAGCGCTGAAAAAGGGGAGAATTATCTTTCTCCTACTCTAATTGCTCACAGTGACGGCTTACTTTTTCTTTCTTCTCTGTCTTTTTTATAATCTAATTCCAATATTTCACACTGGAGATGTGGTCTTGGCCGTCTGTCGTTGCTCCTTTTTTCCCCTTTTATTCTCTCTCTCTTTCTTTTCGCTCATCTTACTCCTCTCTGCCCCTTGGAGAGGGTGGCATCGATGCTGCGCTCCGCTCCTTCGTGGATCTTACATGTTGGATGGGGCCCGTCTGAATCTACAAAACACGAGTGCTTCACCGCCTTTTGATCTCAGGCTAATCTCTGTTGCCTGCCTCCAGTCTCATCTTGTTTGAATAAGAATGAGTCTGGGGTGCTATTGCAGGCACAAAGAGGTTTAGACGGCATCCGTTCAGCAGAGCAGCGCTGCGCGGGTATGTGTACATCCAGAATCACTCCTCAGACTCTGCGCTCCTATGCGTCTATATTCTCCAGTGTGAAGCTTCTGCGAGTGTGTGTGTGAGGGCGGATTTCAGACTTAATAAAAACCTTTGACGTTTCGTTTTGTCTAAAGAGTAAATTAGTGGATTTTGTGGCAAATACAATGCGAATTTGAGATCTAATTATTTTATGATATGACTTGTCTAAAGTGGCTCACATTGCCGAAACGTTTAGAAGTCATCAAAATCTACTTAAGAGACAGTTGACCAAAAATTCTTTCATAGTTTTTTTTTTTTTTTAAACAAAAAAAAAACTGTAACATTTACGGTAAAATTCTTGCAGCTGTGGTTGCCAGAACTTTATCGTAAAAATATGGTAGCAACATTTTAGGTTTTACAGATTTAACTTAAATTCACAGTTAAAAATGTATTTCATTAACTAATGCACTCTTAAAAATAAAGGTTCTTTATTGGCATCAATGGTTCTATGTAGAACCTTGAATATCCATGGAACTTTTCAAATGCAGAAAAAGTTCTTTATAGTCAAAAAAGATTCTCAATTAGATTAGATTTTCAAAAACTGTTCCCTGAAAGGTTCTTTGGGGAACCAAAAATGGTTCTTCACCACAAAAATACCCCTTTGGAGCCTTTATTTTTAAAAGTGTACTGAAGTACCACTGTGATAACCGCCAAAAAAGGCGATGATGGGAAAGTCACACGATGAATCAAAGTTCATCACAAAACAGTTATTTCAATGAAAAAACTTCAAATGCGAAGTGTCATGCAGGAATTCGATGTATGTCGATGTATTTTTTCACTGTAAATTATACAATGACTTGTTCTTTTTTACTTCCCCAAAACTGTAATTATTTTAACAGTACTGTTTTACTGTGAAATTATATTAAATGTAACAACAGTTTTTAACCAGTTTATTGTACGGAAACTTATTCTTAACCAATTAACTGGGTTTTACTGTAGCATTTTTAGTCTTTTATAGTTAAAATTTCAGTCATTTTTATGATAATTTTCCCTATATGACTTTCTTTTCTTGTGTCGAAGTAGAAATTTAATGGAATGTCGGAGATGTTTTTTTTTTCATAGAAGGAAAATGGTGAGCATGACCTTTGACCTCCATAGTTGTTTTAAAAGTAAAATAAATAAATAAATAAATAAGTAAAAATTAAATGTATCACATTTGAACATGTTTATAATAAATGATTACTAAATGCCATTTTTTTTATAATAATATGAAATGTTTCTTGAGCTGCAAATCAGCACCACTGGACCACAAAACCAGTCATAAGGGTATTTTTTTTTTTTAATTGTGATTTATACAACATCTGAAAGCTTAATTAATAGTATGATGTATGGTTTGTTAGGATAGGACTAACTATTTGAAAATCTTGAGTCTGATAATGCAAAATAAATAAATAAATCAATAAATGTTGAGAAAATCGCCTTTAAAGTTGAAGTTCTTCACAAAGCATTTTACTAATCAAAAATTAGGTTTTGATATATTTACGGCAGAAAATGTACAAAATATCTTCATGGAATATAATATTTGCTTAACCCTTTAACGGTCACTCCCTATTTTGAACATAGACGTGAAAATCCAAAGTTGAATTTTTATAATTCATAAATGAAAACATTTTGTAATATGATTTTCATGTACAAATTCCATGGTAATGCAATGTCTGATTTAAAATGGTTTTCAAAGGATGAATTTTGAGATTTGAAGAAGGTCTGAACCTCTGTTATGATGTAGATTTTTGAGACTCTTGTCATAAATTAAATTAATCTATTACTATTACCATTACTTATTACCTACATAATTTGTAACACAAAAAAGTGGTAAAACTCTATGTAGGATATCTATTTAGGAGTCTTAGACTTCCCCAACAATATATAGTTTGTCATGATTAGATTAAGATTTATTTGTAATATGAAGTAAACATAGGCATCCCGTACACGGGACGGTGACAGTTAAAGGGTTAATATTTTAAGGATTTTTGGCATAAAAGAAAAATCAATAACATTGAACCGTACAATGTATTTTTGGCTATTGCTACAATTGTAAAGGTCACATATAATAATGATTTCTGAAGGATCATGAGATGCTACATGCTAAAAATTCAGCTTTGCCATCACAGAAAGGAATGCAATTTTAAGATAATGTATATTAAAATAGAAAACAGGTATTTTAAATTGTATTTTTACAATATTAATGTTTTACTGTTTTAATCAAATAAAAGCAGCCTTGCTGACACTTCTCAAAAACATCTTACCAACCCCAAACTTTTAAACAGTAGTGTACATTTTAGTGTGTTCTGACATGTGGATGAGTACATAATAACAGAGTTTTCATTTTTCGGTGTGCTTATTCCTTGAAGCTGCCTTGTAAAATCTCGGTTTGTGTAATTTATGTTATAAAAGCACAACATTTCCACTGTTTGCCTAAGATTCTGCAGTTTATGTGGCATAGAGAGGGGCTTCTCAGTTTATGTCTCAGGTCAAGAGGACAATGGTCCTTTTTTTCTACTACAGTCTAAGTTAAAAGCGTAAAAGTGAGTTGATTTCTTTTCCACCTGAAGTGTGCACGAGTGTTACCGGGCAGCAGTTTCAACACAGTTGGAAAGAGAGAGAATAAGTGAGAGAACAAGGGAGAGAAAGGGTGAATGGATAAAAGAGACTAAAAGAACTGCATTTAATGTCTAATAGGCTTTTTGTTTTAAATAAAACACATCAGACATACTTGTGCATGTACGTAACCACCCCCTGCACAGATAATCTGCACTGTCTGGTACAGCAACTATTATGACCAGTTTGAATTAAACATAATATAGGTAGAATTTCCATTGCCTGTCCATAATACCCACCATCTGTTAGGACCCGACTTCTGCACAAGCTCAGGAAACACCGGTTGGCACTCCAAGTCTGGAGACAGAAAAATGTGATGTTGGCATCTTTTTTAGTGCCGCAGTTGTGAAAAAAAAACATGTTGAAACAATGAAATAACTGTGCGAGTTTCGCAGAGGTTATGAGTGAATTAGTTTCCACCGTTCAAAGGAGGAAAAATCATTAGAGTATAATTTTTTTTTAAATATATTTATTTTTCCAGCTTTTAACATTAGACAAAGGGAACTTTGAGCTGAAGGGTGAAATTTATAAAGATATAAAGTGATCCAATCAGCAGAGTCATTTAAGAAGAAATTGAAATTCTGAAATAAAGAAACTGACAATTTAAGGTGGTCACAGTATGCAACAGAGAGTAGGTGTCAGGATTTTAGTATTTATTTGTTTGAATGCATGTTACTGTTAGTTATGCTGCTTAACATACACTTGTTGCTGCAACCCTTAACTTACATTTAGTATTAGCTGTGATGGACAGGGTTGACTCATCTGTGAGAAAGCCTTAGTGTGCCCCTGCTGGCAGAGGTATGCATTGCAGTTGCACATTTCACTCACAAAGCAGAGAACTGTTCCAAGAAACTGGCCCTTAAGGTGTGCTTATACATGTTGGGAGCTAAAGCAAATATAGTTTTCAACTTTTACTGTCATTTGACACGAACTCCTATTTAGGCCTCCATTAGCAAGTGGGACAGAGTACAGGTGTATTGACAGGGGAGATAAAGACTTGAGTAGAGTGCAGGGTAACTGGAACTGGGGTGGCTTTTTCCAGCACACAGCTTTAATGCTGAAACCAGAGCAGCAGCATCCTGCACAAAGGCTTAACCGTGTTGTGCTGCTTGTGGTTCATCTATAATGAATCAAAGGTGTAGCGTTCATGCGCTGTTTGCCCAACAGAACATGCAAATTACCAAATTTGTCCCCACACAAGTCAACACTTCACTACCGGTTTTCTTCCAACCACAATATGTGTTAGCAGGCTCAGGTGCTATTTAAATGCAATGAAGAGAGGGCTCAAACCATGATGATTTCATCAGCTATGCGCTTTTGAAAGTTTCTAAGTTGAATGCATGTTTGGAAAGTTAAAGTTACACTTTTTTATTACTTTGAGATCCATTGAAAGCTGCTGTTATATGTTGAGCGTCTTCTTGTAGATAAGGGTCAGAACTAATGTAAGATGAGATACAGCTTCCATCGAGGACTATTAATCCTGATCTTGAATTATCTTAAATGACTGGTGTGATGAAGATAAATCAGGCATTCATTTGCCTAATGTCTGCACCAAATTGGCCAAAAAATAATCAAAAGCATGGCACTGATTCAGTTACCCTGCAGGATGTTTTTAAAATCAATGAATGATACTGTTTGATTAAAGGTGAACATGCAAAGACACGTCTTACACATTTGTGTGCAGCTACTGTAGGATTATACCATAGCTAAAAATTATTATGCTTTTAGATGTTCCACAATGTTAAGTTTTAATTTAAACCATTATGTCTCTTTACAGGTCTCAGAGCCCAGTGCCGTTTTAAATAAAAATTGCCCCGTTCAAAAGTTTGATTCTTAATACTGTGTTTTTACCTGAATGATCCACAGATTATTCTTTTCAAGATCCATCTTTTGGACAAACCAGAGACTCATGTGCAACTATTAAAGAAGGTTCAAATGCTCACTGACGCTCTAGAAGGAAAAACAATGCATTAAGAGCTGAGGGTGAAAACTTTTGAACAGAAGGAAGGTGATTTTTCCAATTTTGCCTAAATATCTTTTTTTTTCATTTAGTACTGCCCTTCAGAAGCTGCAGAAGGTACTTACGTTTCACAGAAGCCAAATAAAAGTTCAATTTACCCTTATCTTTAAATTCCATAAGTTTTCGCCCCCCAGCTCTTAATGCATTGTGTTACCTTCTGAAGCATTAGTGAGTGTTTGAACCTTCTGTAATAGTTGCACATAAGTCGCTCAGTTGTCCTCGATATAATATAATTTTACTTAATTATACAATGCTATATAATGTAAAAACAGACCATAAGGGAACTGAACAACAAATTGAGACATTAAGGCATGCTGAACTGAAGCAAAAACAAAAATGCCATTTCGTAGCTCTCTAAAGCCATTTTTACAACCATTTTGTGACTCCTTACATAACTTTGTGCTGCATAAATACCCCAGTTAGTAAGTATGTTTTTCCTCTGCCTGCCTGTCGGTGTGTCTATCTGTCTGCCTATCTAAATCTTCAAAGTTTAGGAGAGGAAAGAAGGAAAGAGAGGAAATGGGTGAAATTAAAGGTGGCAGAGAGAGAGAGAGAGAGAGAGAGAGAGAGAAGCCGAGGGGAGGAGTGAGATAAACTGACAAAATGAGGAGGGGAAAAGAAGAATCTATGATCTGGCCAGACTTGGGAGACAGGCTCATCCCGGCGCTCTCATGCGCTGTGAAAGCTCAGCACTGGTGTTTGAGCACTTGACAATGTTATCAGCTCTGACAGCCAGATTGTGTTTTCACATGAGTGTGATCAGCAACAGATTACACACGTATACTCACGCACACACTCGTACACTAACAGCCTTGCTTGTTCCTGTTTGCCAAAGAAAATGTGTTGATGTTTATCGTGCTCTTAAAATAAAACGAAATAGAGGCCTTGTCCCTCCATCCTCCCGAACGCTACTTATGTCTGACTGAAGATAATAAGACACACGTGGGTAACTACCGGGCTCCCGAAAAGAAAACAACGTAGGCGGGATTGTTGTCAGCCACTAACATTGTGTATTTATCTTCCATCTCCTTACATCTGCTCGTTACAAACATGAACAGATGAGGCCGAAACCTCAAAATTACCTTTCTCTGAAAAGCCTCTTGTATGTGTATACGAAATGACATAACTGCTACTGGACACTTTCCTTGTGGCTTTGAACTTACTGGAAATCGGATTGTTGCTCCTGAATGATGGCAAGCAGGTTCAGTTTGGACCGACAGCCTGGTAGCGATCGACGGCCAAAGAAAACAAAAGGGAGAGTAATTCATTTGTGTATACACATGTATACTGTATGTGTCTGTCTGTTTGTAAATTAGGTCAGGAAAACTAACTAATCTTTGCAATGTTTTATGTCTCCATTGACAGAAATCCCCTTTTGAGATATTACTGTAAAGTGCCTTTAGGGAACGTCTAACAGGCAAATTTAGAAATTTTAACAAACTCATTAGTCAGCTCAACTGCACAGTGTTTAGTAGACTGAACCAATGTAGGGAAATGTACTAACCAGAAATCAAACCGAATGTATTTACAATACATTATAATATACATTCAAACAAAAAAATTCTTCAGACACCTTCAACATTACACACATTATCACAGTTTATGTGCTATAGTTTAAAAAATGGTAATAAAATATGACAAAACTGTGTCAAAACAAATTCATCTTGATAATGTAATGATAACTTACCAATAGAAAGTCACGTAATGAATTAAGTTGAATAGCTGTCAGCTCTCAGCTGTTAAATTTAAGTACACAATTAGATATACCAATTTAGGTCAACCTTTTACCAAGAAATGCTTAATTTTGTTCGGTCGCATTGTCAATTAAAGAAAAAGTGTAAAATCAAAATTTTGGTCCCAAATTTTATATAAACTTTATCGGTTGTCCACTGTATGAAGAATTTTGGTTATAAAATGTCGCAGTTTACTCTATTTTGCTATCCTCACGTGCGTAAATTAACTATGTGTCTGAATCATTTTTGCTTTACTGTATAGAAAGAGAATGGCAGGAAATGGCTGGAAATAAATTGTAAATGTTTACCTGCAAATGTGCAGTAAGTGATATTGCCTGCATATGGGGGGGGGGAAAACAACTATAAAAGTAATGGATTATTTGTGGTTAAAACTGCAAATGCTCATGCAGATCTAAGTCAGCCAGGTCACCATCAATGATATACGGTATAGTTGCTGTAGTTACTGTTGTTTCTGTTCCTCTTCCTGTTCTTTATCTAGTTTACCTACCACATGAATATGCAAGAGGCAGCTCAATAACATTGTTTATATATTTATTTATTCCTTTTGTAGTTCCCCCAGCCAAGCAGTGTATCTTGAACACTGTGCCTAGATATAGCTATTAACACAGAAAGAATTTCTCTCTCTCTCTCTCTTTGTGTCTCTTCACCAGGTGCCAACTAAACAAACAAAACCGCACTCTGAAACCTAAGAGGGTCTTCCTGGTAAAAACTGTGCTCTGGAGCTGGAAGAGCTGAAGGAATTGTGAACACGGTGGGTATAACATAATATACACGCTTTTCAAATAGACATAACAGTTCATAAAAATGATACTGTGGCCTGAAAGACATTTTCATTGACTCATATAGCTGACTGGCCAAATGTGAGAAACTGTCCATGTAAATGTATGGTGAATCAGAGAATCTGATGAAACTTAGCATGTGGTATCATATAGCTAGTGGAACCGAAGCCGTATTGATCTAGATATTGAAATTACCAATAAAAATGCAATTCAAGATTACAGTGTCTTGTGACTCAGAAGTGGGATCCCATGGAAGCTGATACCACTGGGTCCAGTTACAGTCTGTCAGGCAGATTAGCAGGTTTTATTAATTCATTAACTGATTTCGTGTTTTACCTTTACCTCTGGTTTGTCTGTCAGTGACTCTCAAGTGGTGCTTAAGGTCAATTCTAAGGCAATAGCTTTATGGAGCAATGGAATATAAGCATTAAGAAATTCAGATGGCCACTTTTTAAGATGGGGAAGTAAAAAAAAACAGTAATATGATAGTTTCTCTTCCTTTTTCAACATTTAAGCGTGAATTTGATCATTATTTATGAACATTCACGGGGTGGTCTTTGGCATCGGGAGCTTTGGTGATAGTAGCCAAGGTTTTCTAATTATCATCTCTTGATTCCTCAGTTAGATGCGTTAAAATCGTTTCATGGTGGGACAGATCTGTCTGTGATTTATTCATATTTAGCATGTGTTACTGTACTTATCTCCAGTGATAAGGAGGCTCATTTAAATATATGGCGAGAAGACTGGGCTGTGAGAGGGCACTAATCTATGCAGGCTTATATGAATCAAAGTGCTAGGAGAAATTATCACTCTATACAGTTCTTGGGTTGGCTATATGTTTTTTTTTTTTTTTTTTTTTTTTTAGTAGACTCACAAAGTCCTTTATGTTTCTTTATAGATTCTTCAGATCTGGGTTTAATACAGCCCTGCTGTGTAGATCGATTCCTAAAGAACTAGAGAATAAAAAAGTACTTAAAAGTTCCCCCACTCGTTCCCATATTTTTATGTTTTTATGTTTTCATAAAACAATATCGATAATATTAGTTAATATGAGTTAACATGAACTAAGAATGAACAACTTCTACAGCATTTATTACTTAATGTTAATTTCAGCATTTACTAATGCATTATTAAAATTACAAATTGTGTTTGTTAACATTAGTTAATGCACTGTGAACTAACATTGAACAGCTGTAACTAAAATTAACAAAGATGAATAAATAGTGCAATAAATGTATTGTTCATACTTTGTTTGTTATTTAATACATTAGTACATGACACCTTATTATAAAGTTACCACAATATCTTGGTTTCCATTGATTTAACTAACTTTATAATGTTTCAGCTTTATTTTCTTGATAATGAACGCATCACTGTAGATTTTCACTTTGAAAATACTTCAAAAAAAAGTTTTACATTTTAAAGGGTTTTAATATTATACAGCATTTATTGCATCAGGCTATAGAACTAGGTTTGGATGTAGGCTAATTAGAACCTTTGGTTCTTGTTACTGTGTAATTATACATTAAGTACTGAGTAATATTAATTAACTACATGTACTTAGTTTAGGGTTAGGGTTAGGATGAGGGTTTAGGTATAGTTGTATGTAATTATGCATAATTTACTGTTATAGTAAGAACATGTAATGTGTAATAAGGACACCCTAAAATAAAATTTTACCAAATACCAACGTATATAGTACAACAACAAATAACAATATATAGTAAAATATTACGTTTAAATGAATTAAAAACCTTATAAAAATCACTAAAAGTCGCACAAATAAAAGTACCACTGTCTTTGTGCACACGTTGACACTACACACAGTGTGATTTGATTTTATCAGGTAGGAGATAAAAACGCATTAGTGTTGCGCTTCTTTCATTAAAACACTGGAGTGATGTAAGCCCGTCCCCCTTCAAGAGTAAACCCGATTATTTGCCCTGCGTAGAGAGAGGGAGAGAGAGAGAGAGTGAGTGAGAGAGAGAGAGAGAGGCTGAGGCGCGGAGCTCAACATCATCAGTCGCAATAACGGCTTAATCATTCCTCACCGTGGACGACCGACACCAACCTCAGCATCTGAAACGCGAGAAATTAGAAAACGAGAAAAGAAAACGCGCATTAAGAAAACGACAAAAACGACACTTTTCCGGTGGTGCTGGTGATTTTTGGTGGATTTTAAGTGTGAAGCGGTGAAGTCCACCCGGCGGCTCAACACCTTCCCGTCACACCGCAGGACAAACTTCACCGGACACTCTTCAGACGCACCATGAAGTAAGTGACACTGATACCGGACACCGGTGTGTAGCCTATTTGTTCGTTTGTTCTTACATTATGTGACATTGTTGGTAAACAGTAATGAGATGAGTTTGTATCTCTGTTATTTCGCGAAAACACAAGAGAGAGTTACTGAATCTCCGTTTAGAAAGTTGACATGAGAACGCACGTTATTTCTGTGACTACTGACAGGGCAATCACTACTCGTGTTTCTTTATGTAGAGCGGGTTTATAGAAAAAATCACAGGCGTGTGCTTTTGTTTGGTTCTTTTAAAGTGCTTTATCAGCTCGCAAAACAAACCGACACAGTTTACAGCAGTCATGTATGAATTTACACATACCGCCGTTGTGAATATAATAAAAGAGCTGGCCGGTAATGTATGGAGGTCCGAGGGTCATCAGCCGATTAATGCAGCGTTGAATTAACAGGCGCTCAAATATGATCAACTTTCATTCGCGTCATTGACAGTATTCAGTGTTTTAATATGCAGGTATCCTAGCCCTAGATCAGGCGCTACAGACTAAAATTGAATTCAACTTTGTGGTAGTAAATATATACATAAAAAAAACTAAAGAAAAAAATCATCACAACATCACGAATAGCAACATTAGTAATACTAGACACTAAATAGCCTATTCTACTACATCAACTAAAGCTAAGAGACCATCCGTTTATTATTAAGCCAAAAGTCCAGTTTTCAGTTTTATGAAAGTAAATAATTCATCATTCTCAGTAAGCTTAAATGTATTATTTTATTACTTTCAAACAAGTTTATACACATACAAACTTGTGAGTGTATATATATACTATAATAAATATGATATTGTATTCAAATTTATGTCTAACTAAATTTAGAGAGAACAGGTAAGTTGATATCAAGTGTCAGAAATGTAAAATTCCATGCTACCATAATGAATTAAAGTGTTTATCAAGACGAAAAAAGTGAAAAAGAAATGTATTTAAATGTAGCATGATATGAATCTGTGTGAGCAACATTTTTTATATCAGTTTTTCAGGAGTTATTGTAGAAAGCTGTTATAATCTAATTACTTTTTGAAGTGACTAATTAAGCTGGTAGTTGCAAAAATATGAGAATTTGCATACTTTTACAAGTAAAGGTGAAGACAGATACAGATGTAACTGAAAGAATGAGATTGTTTAATTAACAGGAGAATTACTTTTTGGCACTTTCTTATGTCTTAACAGATTTTTTTCTAGCATTCCTTTAGTTACCCGTGAAAGAATAGAACAGGTTACACGTCATAGTTTTCATTTTATCAGTTTAAGCAGCACTGCAAAAATTCAAACAGAGGTAGAATTTCTCCATGCAAAAAGCCATCACGTATTGTATTTCTATCACTTCTACCTCAAGTGCACTCTCTTTCAGACTATGTTGTCGGACAGGCAAACACAATCAATGAAGCTCCTGTATGTGTGTGTATGTACGTGTGTGTGAGTGTCTCACCTGTTGCTCTCCTGGGATTTAGTGTTTGCTTAATCTGCCCAAGAGGAAAATGAACACACTCGCATGTGGACTCATATGATTACACTCAGAGGGTCCTCTCATAGCCGTGCACATATACGCACAGACACGCACACACAAACACGAGCGGTCCTCCTCAGACCTGTCGTCTCTAGGAAATCACCAGGGATTAGGCTTCTGTCGATTCACAAAACCAACAGTGACAACATGGCCTTACACTTCTCTCAAAGAGGGATCAGCTCTCCACGTGTCACTCTGATTGGCTGAGGTACTTGAGCCGATTGTCAGGGGCATTTACAGGCACAGTTTGTGTGCCCCTCCGAAGCACAAATTTACACTGGCTTGTACTGTCTTAAAGGTTCTTCTTCTGCTGTCAGTTCAAGCAAGCATGTGCAGTGTAAGGAATGATTATTCCTCTTCAAGCAAAGGCAGGCGTTATGCAGAAAATGATGTGGTAATTAATTTTAAGTAATAGTCATTAATCTAAACGCGTTCTAATTTTTTAATTCCCTCCAAACATTTGCCACTATCTCCCAGTAAGTTTCATGAGCTCACAGAGAAGGAAAAAAAACCTTATTTTCATTGTAACTCTTCAGCAATAATAATAAAAAGTAATATCGGCCCATTTTATTACACAGCAGTGTGTTAATTTTGAGTCAATGAAGTCAAACATTTTCTCATTTCGGTTTTTCCACACTCTCTCAGCCTCATTTACTAGGCTAAAAATTAGTTTAATAAAGCAAATAAACCAGCTTCAGATAAGTCATTTTTACCCTCAAAGAGGGTATGATGTTTGGCATTAGATGAACGTACCCAGCGCACACCAGTCTGTCCCGGTTTTTGCATAATGAATTTAACTTTGCTTCTGTCTCTATTTTGTAATTAGCAGTGACGCTTGGCAACTTTCTTTCTCGCTGTAAAGTGGAAGGTGGTGTGTGGAGTTGATTCACCAGAGTGCTGCTCAATCACAGAGGAATAGTCCTGCCTTTGATGTTTAATTATATTGTGAAAAGAATATTTCTGCATAAAATTGAATTTTTCAGCTGAGCTTTTTCTCTGTTCTAAAGATCTGCTGTGGGCTTTCGCGGTATGTACCGAACACACAGTAATTATTATGTATGCTGTAGAAGTCTACGTGTATGTGGCCGGAAATAGTTCTGGTAGTTGTGTATGTGCATTTGCGTGATATGAGAAAAACTATATTTTACTGTGTATTTGTACACGAGCAGATGATAGAAAGCTGGTAGAGGCTGCCACGAGGAGGCTGCGATGACAGACAAGTCAGTGTGCGTGCGTACGCCGAATGAATGTGCGCAACATATCACGCTGCGAACATGAAAGAAGTGCTGTTCCAAAAAAATCAGATGGGTAAAGGTGACTCCTGTTTCATATAACTCCTCTTCAGCTTTGGGTGGTCCAGCAGGGAGCCTCTTCTGGCCTTCCTCTCTTAAACATCCAAGCACTTCCACTTTGGTCAGTATCCTAGAGAAATGGAGTGCATTTTAAGCTAGATAAGAGTCAGTTTAGGAAAAGATTCATCCCTACATTCGAGAGCTTATTTTATCTAGTCATGCATATTTGATGCAATCCAGCATTTCGTATACAGCGTGTTTATGTTTTTTTATTGGATGTTGCACTTCTGTTAGAGTTAGCGATTTAAATACCCAGTTTGAGAGGCACTTCACACTTTCCGATTTATTGCAAAATAAATAAATATATACATCCGATCAAGTTTCGAAATCTTGATGGCGGCCAACTTTTCTTTAACCATCTGGATCTGCGTTTGCGACTCCGTGCTTAAACGCTGGAGACGGAGAGTGCGTTTCATGATAAAGCACAGTGGCACAGTGTGTGCGTCTCGCTTCACGGCAAAGGGACCCATGGCACACTGGTGGATGAGGGCCAAAAAAGCGACGAAAATCTTCAACACACACACACAAAAAAAATAATAAAATAAAAAATGGGAGACGAGTCGAGAGGGTAGGGGAGGGGAAAAAAATGCTGAAATATTTTCCAGCAAATGTAATTTATCTTTGTCAGTGGGACAGCATAGCCCAGTCATTCTGTAAGGTTCTCCGGTGAGAGGGGGGACAGAGGGGCCTCTATGCCCCAGCTTCACATAACATTCATAACCCCGACGTCTCTGTCGCCGGAGCTGCCCGTAGCACAGTGCCGTGTGGCAAGCCGTGTATTTTTAGCGATTTCAGCACTCACAATGGACTCGAAGGTCCTCTTGACACTTTCAAAGTGTTGCGACGCTGTGATTTCTACCATCATATACAGTTTCACGTGATATTTTTTTAGCTCGTTCGCTAGTAAACACAAGCCACTGCGTCTGACAACTGCCAGACGTGATTCAAATGCGCTTGAACATGAAACGATGGAAGGAAATAAGAGTTTCTTTTCATTAGTGTGAGGTTGAGGTGTTTCATTCAGCCGAGCTTGCAAAGACAGCCTCTCAGGCGCTCTCGCAAGAGCAGCTCTCACGAGCGGTGTCCTGCCAAGCTACACACGTGTGTCTTTCTGCAGTCATCTGCGCCGTTCTCAACAGCGGCCTGTCAGCATCGGAGGCTGAAAACTTCGGAAAAAGCGTGCCGCGCTGGACACTCGAGATTCGAGGAAGAGAAAGAAAAAGAAAAGTTGCGAAAACAGAAGAGGAGATGTGTCTGTGAGCCTGGCATTGTGACACTTAATGCCTTTATGTTTGTGGTGGCGTTTGCACAGGGTCCTTCAGCAGGCTGTCATCCACCGCCAAAACAACCAATCAGACGAGCCAGTTTCAGCCATTGGCTGTCTGCTATGTCTTAAGACGGTTTTATTCCACTTTAAATGCTGGATGCAATTAATTTCAGACTGTGTAGAATAATATATTACAATTCAGTTTGTCTTTTCTGTTTTATATATGCACATACACTCACAGATAGATAGATAGATAGATAGATAGATAGATAGATAGATAGATAGATAGATAGAATATTTAGTTGTTTTGAAAACTGAAAACTTCTTCCATGAGCATCTAAAAGCATCTTGCTCATAAATAAATACATAAATACACCTTATTTTATGGTTTCACTGTTCAGCTTGTACTATTTTGGACAAGGTTTTAAACTTTGTAATGCTAGCGCTTCTTGCGTTATTGCCTCCTTATGATAAATGAATAAATGTAAAAGTAAATACTTTCATCTGTAACAAAATAGTTGAAATTGTACACATTACACAGATGAATATTATATTTTTATATCTTTATATTACCTTCATAATGTATTTGTGTGTGTGTGTGTGTGTTTCTTTGTTTTATATCTAACAATGGAAAAAGGTCAGTCTAGAAGCTATCTAGGATTTTTTCCCTCATACGTCGTAAAGTTTTTTTCTTCGTTCTCCACAGTACACTGTTTACTTTGATGTATGACTTTTCTTCCAGTAGTTACTCCGAAGTACAGCCAATGATGTCATTAATTTTATTACAGATGCTCCATCTGGAAAAGAAGAGAATGAAAGAGAGAGAGAGAGAAAGAGTGCGAGAGAAAGAAGGAAAGGAAATGTGCGGCACCCACTTGTATGCATAATTAATAAGAGCAGCACTTCATTTGAAACTTCAGGGTTTGCTGGCCAGTGCAGGACGGGCCGTGGAGTGCTGTGCTTTGTATGGTGAAGTGTGGAGGTGGCTCCTTTCACCTGCAGCTGCTCTGTTACAGCCTCTCTGGAAAAACAAATAACCTTGTGCGTGTGTGTGTGTGTGTGTGTGTCCGCGTTCAACCCTGACAATGGCGGGAGCTCCTGTGACAAGAGACCATGTGACGCAGGCGTGTCATTAAACTGCTCGCTGGCCCGTGGCCCACACTTCCTAAATGTTGCTGTCCCGCCAGAAATAGCTCAGCCATGAGATTGACTTTTTTTTTTTTTTTGTCTGTGTTTGTCTGCATATGTGTGCCAGGGACTACGATTGTGAGCCTGCAGTATTGTTCAGGTTAAAATTGGTCACTGTCTTATTTTTGGATCAGAGCGGCTCACAGGTTATAAATAGATGAGGAAAGGAAGGGAGATACCTGCCGAGACTCTGGCGAGCTCTGCTGTCCCCCTCACCACCCAATATTCACATTGTGTTCTCTTAAAATCGCACTCTCCCTATGTTTATACAGACTTTGATATGTGTGGTTTTAACAGGAACTTATTAAATGGAAAATAGTCATATGACTATAAGTTAGGCTTGTGACAGAGCTTGGTTTATGGTCTTCAAGGCTGGCAAAGAGAACGTAGAGTGAAGAGAGAAGAAATTGTGTGTAGGCATGGAGTGTAATCTAATAGGGCGATGTCCACATCATGGAATATTTTTAGAAGTGAAGTGCTAATTTTATTTCTTCATTACAAACTTGAGCTGTTTATGAACTTTAAAGTGTTTTCCCACCTTCAGTTGAAGTACCACGTACAATGTAATGTAATCAATAAATTAAAAATAAGTTTAAAAATAAGGTTTGTTAAGAACCTAAAAAAGTGTTTTATGTAAATGTGAATGATTATTAAAAATATTATTATGACTCAAGCAGCCTAACTACACTAGATTGCCACAAGTCTATGTTTTAAGCGTAAAATAGATCCTTAGGATAATCTGCATTAAAGTGTGTGTATAACTTTTAGTGTGTTTAAAAGCAAATAGGTTAAGCTCAGTTTGTTTACTTTGTTTTAAAATGTCTACAGTATCTTTCAAAAGTCATTGCTTGTATTCAGCAATGATTCATTAAAACTGATAGTAAAGACATTTATAATGTTACAAAAGATTTTAAATTCAGGTTTTCCATCATAGGAATAAATAAAACATTATAATAATCTTTTATAATAATCATTACTGTATTTTTATCAAATGAATGCAGCGCTCCTGAGCGTAATAGACTCCTCCAAAAACATTTAAAAATCTCGCCGGGGCCAAACTTTTGAACGCTACTGTATATTTGATTAAAACAAACCTCAGCGTAAAGAGCTCTGCACTTAGCACATTACAACGTCCCCAGCCCTGTTGCTAACTGTTAAGATTGTGAATTAATGATGTGGCATGATTGAATTTGACTCGGCAAACATTCCTGCTAGCTCGCCCCAGTTTCCCGCTGGTGTCTCTCTAGAGGGGCTGTGTATTGGACCTCTGGACTTTACGTTAGCACCTGTAGACCGCAGAGAGGCCTGAACATAGGCCTGACACCTTGCTTAGATTAGAACAACTCTAAACCGTGGAGTCTGAAGTTACAGCGCTGTTGAGGGGAAAGAGATTGACTGAGTGGAAACTGCCATAATCTCTAAAATATATGATCTTTTTCAACAACACTAGATTGCTCCCACCAGAGTAGAGGACACACAATGGACATAATTTCATTACATTGACATGGTTGCTTTTATCCTCAGGTTATTGTTTCCCGGGTCAGATTAAATGCAGGCCTGTTAACGTAGGAGGTGTAATCTTATTAGATTAATCATCATCTTTCGCGAGAAAGAGGAACTGCTCTTGTCAAGCTTCAGCGCGCAGGTGAAGAAACCTCATGTTAATAAAGCGGCAGTTAGCCTCTTTCCCTCTCTCCCCGAACGGGCATGTGCCGTTATATTAATGTGTTTATGACAGTTTAATTGGATAAGCAGGCCGCTCGTAAAAAGTCTACAACTGTTTTCGCCAAGGCGAGCGCAGACCTTTTTTTTCTCCACGTTCTTCAAAACGCTGCTAGGCAGCCCGTCGATGACCCACTTCTGAGACGGTCGAGAAAACAAGGAAGAGCCAAGCACGATTCATGGAGAGAGGGCAAAAAAAAAGGTTAATTTTGTTGGGAAGTCGATTTGAAATTTTTTCGCTTTCCCTCCCTTTCTTCCTTATCCTAAACGCAGCCGACTTTTTTTCTCCGAGCTCCCCTCCAGCGGAATCGGAAAAGAGAGGGACTGGGAATGCTGGTGTGGATTAGCTTCCGATGCTTGGCTAGCCCCCTCGGTTAATTACATGTGTAATGAGTTGTTTATTTGGGATAATGCGCAGCAGGAACGTCTGCCTAACGCCGGAGCTGGGAGCAGACCCAGGGAGAGTCAAGGATGGAGGAAAGAAGAGACAGGAGAAAGACAGTCCCCACTATCGGCGCCAGAACGAGGAAAGGGAGGCTCGGCAGAGGAGGGAGGGGGTGGGCATTCTCATCCCGTCTCAGGGTCAAACGGCCATAGGACTTTTCTCAGGGGTGGGGGGAAAAGAAATCTGTGAAAAAACATACAACGCAGAAAAAGAAAAACAACGTACGAGGGGGGAAAAGGGCCAGTGTGTGCCCAGCAGTGCAGAAGGGAGTGGAAAAGTCCATGGGTGCAAACGCAAAAGAGGGAGGGAGAGACGAGTTCTGCTATCATAAGCCGAGGGGGACAGCTGGGGTTATGTGAACGCTGCAGCTGGATCGGGAGCCGAGGGAGATCGCCGGGCCGATCCCTGCGCTGCCGAGTGGCTGGAGCCTTGAGAAAAAGCTTCCCTCCCTTCGCAACCTTCTGCAGGCTGCACTTTCCCAAACCCCCCTCCTAAAAACGAGATGGTGTAGATAAGCCTCTGGAAAACACACACACACACACACACACACACACACAGACCTGATTTATACAACACCGGCTGTAAGCACTTGCTTTCCCTTGTTTTCTTTTCCGCTCTTATCGAGTCGAATCGAGAAGCGGTCATTATTTAGCTAGAGTGAGCGATTACCATCAGAATAACAGCAATTAGAAGGGTGATTATTTTTTATATAAATGCCTGAAAAAACAACACGCGATATGTATCTCGCAATTTTTTATTCTTCCTCTGAGCAGAGATTTTTCTTCCTTTTTTTTATTTGACTAGCATATTTTTTCTCCTTCGTCGAGATGACTGAAAAGAGTGAAGCAGAAAAGTGAAGCCGTTTAATCCGGCGTGCGGCATCGGAAAACTTTCGCTGTCACTGTTTTCTGATCACATATAAAAAAAACAGGCCCGTCACAGCTGCAAGACACAAGAAACACGCGGTAAAGGAAGCTATGCAAATGTGTGCAACCCTGACACGCTACTGAACAACAAGGTAAAGCCTGAGAAAATAAATAAATAAATAGTGAAATACACGCGCACACATCACACACTACACATGGATACTCCTGTATGGAGGATTTGAAAGGAAAATGAAAAAAGGTACAAGTTGTGGAACATTTTTTTTGCATACACAAGGGAGCGACTGAGATTAATTGCAATGATGCATGGCAGGACATCTTGAATGTCACTATGAGGCTGAAACACGAAAAAAAGGAAATAATTACTCTTAAATAAAAAACTTAGCATATATATGTATATATGTGACCCTGGAAAACGAAACCAGTCTTAAATAGCATGGTTTTATTTGTAGCAATAGCCAAAAATACATACATGTATGGTTTAAAATAATTGATTTTTCTTTTATGCCAAAAATCATTAAGTATTAAGTAAAGATCATGTTCCATAAATTTCCCACCATAAATATAGCAAAGCATAATTTTTGTTTAGGGATATTCATTGATAAGAATTTCATTTGGACAACTTTAAAGACGATGTTCTTAATATTTAGAATTTTTTTTTTTTTTTTTTTTTTGCACCCTCAGATTCCAGATTTAAAATAGTTGTATGTGAAATATCTAATATTGTGCTATCTTAACAGCCCATACATCAATGGAAAGTTTTTTATTCAGCTTTCAGATGATGTATAAATTTCAACTTCAAAAAAGGACCCTTATGACTGGTTTTGTGGTATATATATATATATATATATATATATATAAAGTAGTCTGATTATATTGATTATGTTAAAAATTGTAAGTAATCTACCCAGGTCTATATATATATATCTCATTTATCAAAATGCTACAAATTCTGATACTGCCGCTTTGATGTCCTCATAGCTTGGACCTTGGGGAAAAGGTAGCCCCAGGCCTGGTGTCCCATTACAAAAAAATAAATACATTTAAATATATATATATATATATATAAGACTAAAATAAATATCTAAGCTTTAAATAGCTGACAGGACAATGTGGGAGGAGTTTGGTACTGCGTAATCCATAGGCTTGCTACAAAGTCAGTCCAGTCAGCATGTGTGTGCGCACAAGCAGTAAAAGTCATGAAAATCTAATATTTATGCTCACTTTTCTTCCGTTCTTTCTTCCACCTCAAGGGTTAACCAGCAGCGCTTTATCTGATCACACTAGCTCAACGCTCTAAACCTCCCGTCCATGTTTGAGGTTTTTCTTTGAAAGTCCGGGCCGTTTTGATTCACCACAGCTGCGCTGACTCTTTAATCAAATGCTATCTTTTCACTGCTTTGCCCCGTCTACCCTTCTCTTTCTCCCTCCCCTCCCCTCCCTCGTCCCTTAACGCATCTTAATTGGTTGCTTTCTGTGACAAATTACGAGCGCGTGCTTTGATGAGGTCGGGCCGAGCCGGTACTGGAGTAACTTGTGCCAGCCCCTGGTGGTTCCTCTTACCACTACAAACGGGGGGTGGGGGGTTATACGTCGGCAAGCTGAGACCGTAATGAGAGACTGGGCCCGGGGCTGCCTGGTCCCCCTGCTCCAAGCTGAGAGGACACGAAAGCGGGGGTTGCAGGTATCTTACCAAAGACATTTGAATTTTGAGACATAAATGTTTATATATATATATATATATATATATATATATATATTAATAGCATTATAAATATTTAAATGTATTTATACAGAATTTTTTGTAATGAGAAACCAGGCCTGGGGTTACCTTTTCCCCATGGTCCAAGCTGTGAGGACATCAAAGCAGGAGTATTAGAATTTCTGGCATTCTGATACATGAGATATATATAAAGCTGGGTAGATTACTTACAATTTTTTAATATAATCAATATAATCAGACTACATTCAGATTACTTTTGACCTAACTTGTTTATCACATTAAGTGCATTAAATATATTACGTCAAGGTTTTCCAAAATGGTGTCTGTGAACGAACTGCAGGGGTTTGTGATAATTCATTATTAAAATATTTATTTGAAAATATCTATAGTCAAGTAAATACATATGATGTGAAAGAGGATCAGATGACAAAAAAGTTTATAAATTTGTGCATTTCAATGTTTTTGAAAGACAAAAGCCTTCCAAAGACATAGAAATGCGTGACCTACTGAGTGGTAAATAAAATGAAAACATTTAACAGATGAAAAAGAGGAATTAGATAGAATCAGTAAATTATGAATAATTTATTGCTATTGTGTAAATAACATGTAATCCATAAAAAGTAACTAGTCTGATTACAAGTATTTTAAGATGTAATTTAATCTAATTGCCAGTACTTAATTTTTGGAATTTTTTTGGAACTGAGATTTATAAATAATCTGAAAGCTGAATAAATAACCTTTCCATTATTAGGACAATATTTGGCCGAGATACAACTATTTGAAAATCAGGAATCTGAGAAAATTGAGAAAAGTTCTTAGTAATACACAGTACGAATTAAAAATTAAAATTTGATATATTTATGGTATGAAATTTACAAAATATCTACATGGAACATGATCTTTATTTAATATCCTAATGGCATAAAAGAAAAATCGATAATTTTGACCATGTGTTTTTGGCTACTGCTACAAATATAGTCGTGCTACTTAAGACTTTTTTGATTTTGTGGTCAAGGGTCACATATTTAAATGGATTTTTATCATTATTTTATTATGATGCTTTTATTAGCATGCTGAGCGCATGCTATATTTCCTAGTTACACAATTTGCACAGTAAAATTCTCTAAAAAATAATCTAAAATGTATTTCCTAGTTTCTTGTCATACACATTCAGATGGGCGTCCTATGACGTTGAGTCGTGTCTAGAGCCATTTTTAAGCGTCCCGCCATGAGTGGTGCATTTTTTTAGATGACATGTCAAGTTAAAAATAGCTCTACTTTTAAAAATGTGTCTCAAAACCCCAGTGCGCGTCAAGCTGTTTTTGAACACATCTTATGTAAAGGCCCCGTAAGAAATGTCTGATGGAAATTCGGTGCACGCTAAACCAGTTTAATTATACAAGCTTCTTTAAGCCAACTAGTCGTTCATGCAACCCTTCACCTAGTCGATTTACTCGATATCCCTAGTCCTGCATTAAAAGGAAGTGAGGCGATGAAATAGACATAGTGAGTCAAGAAGGAACCGTTAGAGAGGGGAAAAGAGAGAGACAGGCGTCACCCGGTCATTTTGCCACTCATGTTTAGACAAACGTTAACTGCAACAATCACAGTTTAATGATCCGCAATGTCAACAGCGCAGAAATGCTTCCAACAATCGAGCAGATCAACTTGCGCTTCAACCGAATTGTGACATCACTTTAAATCAAGGTGGGGGAGGGTGGAATAATGGCATAACATTTTTGCAGCAGGAGATTTGAGATAGTGGGCTCACGTAATCTTCATCTCCTCTTCCGCGCTCTCTTCCTCCCGATCTGGGTTACTCGGTTTCCTCGCAGAGCTTTGGGACCGATGAGAGAGAGAAATGTAAGGGGGGGAAAAAAAGAGTCAGGTCAACGTTTTGAAGGACATCCTCGCTGAATGGGTTTCAACTTCAAATTATGTTCTCCCTGACAGATCTAAATGTGTTTTGTGATCAGTTTAGATGTCTTCAGGTCACCTCAAGGGAGGTCAGAAATGGCATGTGTGATGTTAGGGCAGCTATCGATTCATTTCTCTGGTCAATGTAGGCACAGCGAACAGTCATTTGGACATACCGCTTTGAGAACCGCAGGAGCAAGGTTTCAAAATGACACAGTAGCTTGTATTTGCATTGCTGAGTTTCCGACCATAGCCGAGACACTTAGATGTCTGCATAATGCAAAATACTGAATTGGAATGTTATTTTAAGGTACATGTAGAGCTATTTAAGTAATTAGCTATTGATTCCTGTAAATACAAAAGAAAGGTATTGCAAAAAGAGCACTCAACATTATTCAAAATATGCAAGAAATGACACTTGAGATGACGCATTTAATGATAATGCAATCTCAGTTTGACCTTTAACCTTTTTTTTGCTTGTTTTTGAGTACAGTGAAAATGAAAGAAACATCTGCCCGCCAACTGTTTCACCATCATTACTGAAACATTACTCATAAAAAGAACTTTCGTGCAATCACTGCCGATTGATCGGAGAGGTTGCTCAACTTCCCTTTTCCACCTTACCCCTTTTCTCCCCCTTCAACCAGCATCTTGAAAAGCCACTGCAAGAAGGAACCAAAAAATAAAATTCCCATAAACAATCTTTAAATCATTGCAGTGAGATCCTGTACATAAATTTTAAAGAAAAGAAAGGAGAGGGAGCGATGATAAAGTGGCAAAGGAAGTATCTTGGCCCTCGCTCTTGCCTGGTGAGCCACGTTAGCCTCTGGGCTTAATTGAAGCCAGGAGGGAGCGTTTAATAATTGCTGTCAGAAGATCAAATTTAATTCTCTTTTCACAGGACCGCTGTAGGGTAGAGTGAAACAAATTGTCATCGGAGATTTCCAAATGAACAAAGCTTTTAATTAGTCTGATTAGAATGCCGTGGTACAGAGGGAGAAGAGGGGATAAAAAAATGTGCGATGAAATAATCAGAGGATCATCCGAGCATGCTGTCTGGTGTTGCGGGGAGGTCATGTGACTTTGTCTTCTCTCCTAACTATCACCCCCAACAACATGGCTGACGTCGCAAGACATTGTCGTTCCTCGCTGGTAATCTTTTTGGGTGAAGATATCAGGTCTTTGTTGACAGTGACAAATTTAGGGTATTTTTTAGGGTATTTTCCACGTTTTCTGTGGATTTAGTAAATATCTCCAGAAGTGTATAGCTGAGTAGTGATTGCTTTGTCTATTCAAGTTTTCCAAATGTGATAAACTATGTAACACTTCACAGCTGTAGAATATGACTGTCATCTGGGTTTTAGCATATACATACCTGTTCACACACAATTCGGATTTGAACGAGAGTGACACTGCTTTCTATAAATGATGTGAGTCTTTTACATTTTCAGAATTTTAAAAGTGTTTTCCGAACATGAGATAACCAACTAGTTGTCTATCATGAAATACAATTTGAGTATGGCAAGCCGTTTAACTTTTATTCGTTTGCAGGAAATGAGTTTTCACTAGTTAAAATGCTCATTTTTGATAGTTAACAGTGGCAGTTTTTGATATCAGCAATTAGATTTCCACTAGTAAAAATGTTCATCCTTCATAGCAATAATAACATCACTCGCAGAAATCTAATTCTTGATATACTAGTGGAAATGTAATTGCAGATATCAGAAATTGCCATTGCTACTAGTAAAAATCCAATCAAGAATTAGCATTTTAACTAGTGAAACTGAATTGTTGATATCAAGAATTCATATCCTGCAACTGAATAAAAGTCAAAACAGCTTGCCATAATGTGAGAGCCAGTGTGAGTTATTATAATGTCATATCAATTGTAACGTTATACTGCATAAAATTGCCATATTTGGCATCTACTTTTTTTACTGTCATTATAGTGGCAGATATATTGACAATTAAAAGGGGAGTGACTGCAGTTATTAATTCCTATATTATTCGATCCACTTTTGTACAATGATGAATGAACAAAACATTATGCGACCCTAGACCACAAAACCAGGCTTAAGTAGCACCGTATAATGCAATGTATAGCCAAAAATACATTGTATGGGTCAAAATGATTGATTTAATGGCAAAAATCATTAGGATATTAAGTAAAGATCATGTTCCATGAATATATATAGTACATTTCTTACTGTAAATATATCAAAACTTAATTTTTGATTAGTAATATGCATCGCTAAGAACTTCATTTGAAAAACTTTAGAGGCGATTTTCTCAATATTTATTTTTTTATTTTTTTTTGCACCCTCAGATTTTAGATTTTCAAATAGTTGTATCTTTGCCACATATTGTCCCATCCAACAAACAATGTATTAATGGAAAGCTTATTTATTCAGCTTTCAGATGATGTATAAATCTCAATTTTAAACAATTGACCCTTATGACTGGTTTTGTGGTCCATGGTCACCAAATGAAAGTCAAAACCTGCTAGCAGATACGGTTGTTTATCTCAGACTCTGAAGGTGTGAATGTAGTCATAGTTGTTATTGATTAAATGAAACGTCTGTCATGCAAGCAAGTCTGTTTCTCTCTTTTTTTTTTTTTTTTGACATGCTAACGTAGTTGGAGGTTATTTCAGTTCTCCTTTCCTTCTTTAACTCTGTTCCACTATACTAAGAACTCACCCAGAAGTCTAAAAGATTCTTAGAGGCAATGTCTTCAACATAATGACCGATGAAACCACCCAAAGCAACCCACGCAATCTCCATTTCGTGTCCACCGCAAGTGCCATTGCCCTGTTGACCAAGACCAAGCCACCATTAGAGCTGTAATTTTTGCCTTGTTTCTTTACGAACAGCTGGCCGGTCAGAACAGGACAGTGATCAGTCATTACACCATTCACTCAGTATGTGTCTGTCAGCTGAGCAGCTGGCTTCAGCGTGCCTCTTTCAGTTAGAGTTGACACAGTATGTTGTGCCATGCTTTCCTTGGGCCAGTAACCAATCGCTAATTGAAAGACAGCTCTCACCTTCCCTGGTTCTGGCTTTAGTGGGCCACACTTCTCTGTTTACAGACTTCATGAAGGATGCAACTGCTGTTAACACCCTTTCATTCTATTTTCCACTGTTGCGCTAGGTCAGGTGCCACAATATGAAAGACCAACACTACGGTGCTTTTATACCAGACCTTGCACCAAATATCCATACTTGCCTTTTACAGAGTATTCAGAAAGCAGTTTTTCAAATTAGTGGGAGAGAAAAACGTACTATTCATGACAGAAAAGGAAAATAATATACAGGTGACATACTATATCAGCTGAGATTCAAAAACATGCACTTCCAACAGCAATGGGAGTTCTGTGAGCTGAAGAGTCGTTAAATTGGAATTGTTTTAATTGTATTGATTTAAAATAATTTAATTATATATAAATTAATTATCATTTAATTTAATTTAAGTTTAGTCTAATTTAATTTATACTTAGATTTAGACTTATTTATTTTCATTGTAACAAAGTTGCAAACAATCCAACAAACATTAAAACACCAACAGAAAAACTAATTTTCAATTAAAAAAAAAAACAATAGATTAATCAAGGCACATCAAATCAAAGATTAATAGATTCTAAAAGTGCATAAATTAATACTACAAATCATACATAAAGAACATTTAAAACTTACTGGTAGCAGCATAAATGGTTATCAAATTAAGAATACTCTATCAAATTAAGTATTCTAATTAATATCATTAAAAGTATGATGATAATCCTATATAGGTGTAAAAGAGGCTACAGCTCTAATTAATCTAGTTTATTTATTTATTTATTAATCATTGATAGAAAAATTAGTAAGTTCTTCAACTTGGTTATACTGTATTTGTTCAAACAACTTCTGAGTAAATAATTTTTGCAATTTCTGGACATACGGTCAAAAGTCATTCATCCATACAGAATGTATTTCCAATGCAATTTCATGACCAATTTGTATGTATTTTACAAGGTGGCTAATTTGTAAAAATTCAACTATTCATTCAATTATTTGAAAATCTGGAATCTGAGGGTGCAGAAAAAAATTAAATACTTGGGAAGTTGCCTTCAAAGTTGTCCAAATGAAGTTCTTAGCAATGCATATTACTAATCAAAATTTAAGTTTTGGTATATTTATGGTAGGAAATTTACAAAATATCATGAACATGATCTTTACTTAATATCCTAATGATTTTTGGCATAAAAGAAAAATACTACCTTAAACTGATTTTGTGGTCCAGGGTAACATATGTCAATTTAAATGTAGAAACTATAATAATAATGATAAACTATAGCGAACTCAACAAATGATTTAAGTTACAGAGCTGATTTGAAACTGGATTCAAACCAAATAGCGCTGCTTGCAGTGTAAACTCACATACCTGATAAGAGCATGTCGTATTTTAGTCGTAATGATTCCGTGCCAAGATTCTTAGCTGTTTTGACAAAGAGAGGTGAACCTTAGGGAAGTCAGAGGGGCAGGCGTGTTATTTTAAGGTACATGTAGAACTATTTAAGTAATTAGCTGTTGATTCCAGTAGAGACAGAGGGAAGGTATTGCAGCAGAGTCCTGAAAGAGAGCCCTGTATCACATAAATAAATCCCTCCACCCAATGCCCTAATCTAGCAAAGCACCTGAAAAGAGCTATTCACTAATCACTGCAAAAACAGAAAAGCAGTTCATCTATAATTTGACACTTTTGCTAATAAAACCTCACATTTTAAAAAATTCGCTCTTTTACTTGTTGCGTTAAAATAAGTACAAGAACAAACAAATGACTTGAAGAGTCATTTCTAGTTTAGAAAGTACAATGGACTGTGAAATCAGTTTTATTATCTCAGAATGAGGTTGTTTTGTGTGTTGAAATCTAATAATGGTGTTGATGGCATGGTGATTTTTTTTTTTGACCATATCTGCTGTGTGTTGCTAAAGCCTTGTCATTAAAGTGTTGGCTTTAAGGGCTTAAAAAGTACAAACCGCAAGACCTTTTTGTCAGGGCTTGCATCAGTGAAGGCCGTTTGTTTACAGTCAGCTGTGGCTCAAGCCCTCAACTCTTTTTCTCTCTATTCTTCTCTTCTTTTTTCTTCTTTTCTGGCCTGGAGAAGGAAGTGCAGGAGTTTTGGTTCCCATTTTGTGTACGCTGGAACAGTTTAGGAAAGGAAGCACCTTTACACCTTTGATTGTCTGTGGCTGCTGATGTCATATCCTTCCACCATTCTGTGTGTGTGCGTGTATGTTTCCTGTCTCTATCCAGCCATACAGTGGGGGGTCTAGGGGGTATAGATGACCATGGAGGAACCCAGATAGACACTAATGCTCTCTTACTGTGTGTAATGAGACTGTGTGTCTTACAGTAGCTTTTAATGTGTTTTGACTGCATTTCAAATACAGGCGGTGGAAATTAGGGGAAATCCAAATCAAATGTGTTGCGTAACTATAACTGAAATATTAAACATCCAAATATTAGATCATATATAAACTGGTTACGCAATAAACCAGATGATTTTCATTACATGAGGACTCAATTTAGGATTTTTGTCCTTTTTTTTCTCAATTTTCATCGGTCATCGGGTAATCCCTATTGTTGAGTCTTATACATCACTGTAGCTCAGAAAAGTCTTCACCTTTTATTTCTGACCACGTTTATTCACCTAAATTTTAAAATCCACACGCACAGCAAAACTGCAACCATTTTTACCAGCACTCATTAAGATCTGCATTGCCAGGGTCCCTCCCACACTTATCCTGATCTCAGGTTCAGGTCACCCATCCTGTGTCTTTTCCACAGCCGAGATTAATGGCTACTCGTCAGTTTTGTCCCTCAGGCAGACGCTGCCACACTTAAGAAGCACTGCCCATAATGACTTTATACAGACAATAGGCCGTTAACTCTCTCGCTATGGGCTCCCCTGCCTCTCGCCAAGCACAAACCAAACAAATGCACCTTCAAAAATATGTGAGTTAAAGAAAAAAGCCTTGGATGTAAAGTATCTAATTTCGAAGATTACAACATGACAAGTTCTTATTATTAAGATCTCAAGGTTCAAAAGCATGCCTTTGTATCGGAATTGTTCGAAAGACATTAAAAAAAATTTTTTGGCCTCTTTGAGGAAACGGGAGTTTATTTTAAAAGAGTGAGAGTTTATTTAATGTATCATACACCTCCTAAAAGGTTTACTTTCTGCCCCGTAATATGTTATTTCAAATCTTCGCGACCACATTTCCCCACGAGGATAGAGGATACTGCCCTTTTTTCAAACACACGCTAGTACCAAATGTCTTGCAGATGTGCTGAGGAAAAGAAAAGAAAAGAGGGAAAGTGGAAACGAGAGAGTTTACGAAGGGTGGCAACATTGCGCCGAGGTCAATTTCTCAAAAGATCAGCTCCCGTCTGATTGTAATAATAACGTACAGATGACTTTAATGTGGTGGGAGTCAAGCACCACTGCACTGTTCCGCACAGATCCCACCAGATAAAAGTGAAACCTGCCAGAGTTGTATATCTCATCAAAACAAGTGTTTCATTATCAGATACAGTCTCAGTGCTTTTTTACAAATATAATTCATGGTATTTGCATCTTAATCATTTTTCATTCTCACCACGAGAGCCCTTAGAGAAATAAAAAATTGCTTTGTTTCTTTTTTTCCTCTAACAAAATTATATCGCTGAGCATGGAGAAGTAGTCACGTTCACTTTATTAGGATTTTGACAATACAATCGCGTGCGAAATATTTTTTTTATTTTCCGGTGGAACACTAGGGACCGAGCCGACCCAGAATTGTGACTGTTTATGAACGTACTCATTGCCCTTACAGTTCCATTTCTTAAAGGGAGAGAGAGACAGAGCGAAAGAGAGAAAAACACACAGCACCTCATTACATCCCAGTGCCAGCACCCCCACCTCTCTCTCCTTTTCCCCTACGATTTCTCTTCGCTCTCCCACCACCCTCGTGCTCTGTGGCAAGGGAACAGCGGCATGGTTAACAGATGGGAGGGTGGACGGCAGCTTCTCCTCCTTTTCCTCAAGAGAGACCTGCTCACATCTCTCCCGTTCTCCTTTGGTTTTCTTATTTCGCTCTTTGTACTCTTGCTTTGAGCCCAATATATCAAATAAGAAGGGCTGTGGGTTAACGGGTCTTATCTTTTCCTCTCTGTCCTGTAGCATCCTTCCCTGACCCTTTAGCCCTTTGGTGGTGACCCCTTCTTCCAGGCTTTCTTCTGTCTGTCACACTAAGCCAAGTCTGTCCTGAGGTTCACTTTGTCTCTCTCTCTCTCGCTCTCACCCTCCCCATATGCTTTGGCTATGGATTAGTGAATTGGCTTATCATGGCAGAGAAAGCCTGTTAGGAGTCCCTCTCTGCCTCGCTCTTTCTCTCTCTCTGGCATAATTGCACATACTAAATACTAAAACCTTGTCATTTGATCTTAAATGCACACATAGTCTTTGTTCCCATGTTTTCGGCAGGGGTCAGTCACGCTTGTGCATCAAGAACAGACTTATTTAGTCAGATATTGCTTGTGAGTGCTTGTGTGGCCACGACGGGACCGTTTTTATATCTAAAGCGCCTCTGGCTGCTGATCAACCACAGCTTGTCTGCGCTGTAGTTCGGCTTTACTGGTGTAAATTGGATTGTGCTCATCTGTGGTAATCTGAAAGCAGATGAGTGTGAGCATGTGTACATGTGAAGGAGGGGATGACGGAAAGAGAGAAATGGGGGAGGTGGGGTGGCCAGGGTGAAGGGAGAGTGAGAGATTGTACTTGGGTTGAATCAGGTTGTCCCAGTGCTTACGGGTCAGGGAAGGTTACCTGGTGCCTTAAATCACCCCATATACTCTACAGTGTTACCTGATCTCATGACAAAAACGTGCCTGTGGGAACTTAATCGCAAGACGCGAAATATGTACCAATAAGTACATATCACTGCAGTTTCTAACCCTAAAAGAAATGAACACAGAACACAGAAATGAATCACTTTCCAGACATAACAAGCTAGCTTGGTAGCTTAGCTCAGAACAGAATTGGATTTCGGATATGGAATCCTTGGGTACAAATCCTGTGAAAAAACATTAATCACCATGATAATGCTGAAAGGTGACAGATCAAAAAGCGACTGTGCTTTTGTTCATACTATCGAGAGGTTTAGGTGTAGAGCAGATGGTACGTTATTTAAAAACGTCATGGAGCATTAGAATAATAGCGTCACTCAACAGATATTTAAGGTCAGAACTGCAGTGACACATACAAAACCAACGCTACATAAAACATACCATATATGCGCTCATCTGTTCTATCTATCTATCTATCTATCTATCTATCTATCTATCTATCTAACTATGTCTGCAGGTAATGTGATGTCATTGCATCAATAAAAAATATAAATAAATAAGCAAACAAACAAGTATTTTAGTGCAGGTTTCATTACATGTCTACAAATTTTGTTATCTAATGCAATAACATACTTTCGCCCATTTCAGTTTTTGGTTCCACTGTAAACACGAGTCAGTGTCTGATAAAGCCCATTAAAGGCGTTTAAAATTACGTAAGGTACAGCAGGTCCACGTTGAGACGCTGGCATGTTTGAATCAAGGATTACAGACCTGTCGTTATCAATGAGGAAGCTGCTCTTTGAGTCGCGGCCATAGACCCTGTTTTGATTGAGTTAACTACTTAATCAGCTTTCAAATGTGAGCAGTGAAACCGCACTCCGTGACGCCAAGTCTGCTGGCTGCACGATGGGTAAATATTTACACAGGCATCCAGTCATTATCACCAGCTTGTAGTGGAGTTGTTTTGCTCCTTGTTTTATGTCTTTTACAGTAGTCCTCTAAACAATCATCAAGCCACTCTGGACTTCGCCACTTGCACGTTAAGACGTCCCCGCTAACAGTCGAGCTAACATCTCTTTGTGAAGTACAGAGCGCTGTTGTTTGTATGCTAATAGAGTGTAACCTTATTCACAGTTATTATTATCAATATCAGCACAAGGTTGTATTTGTAGCAGCGAAACTATGTATTTAACAACTCTATTACAGAAGGAAATTCAACATTTCAATGCTAAATTTCGTAAATTAACTGCTCCATATGAAATGAAGATGGATCTGAGCCAATGAAATTAGTTTGCTTGCGGTTTAACTCGAATGACATGGAAAAGTCTCTGGAATACTTTAAACCCCCTACTCCACCCATAAACACTTGATTATTAATAAATGAGAGCAGCATGCCGGCGCGGATAGACGTGAGAAACGCAGCGTATCCTTTAGGTGTATCTACATCAATGTTCCTCGCTCGCTCTGGCAGGTGAAATCTGGTTCAGAAAGAAGAAAAAGAGCCGGAGAATAAAGAGAAAGCAATGGAGGGCTTTTAACGTGACACCACTGACAGCTTTACTGCATTACAGCGAGCTTAAATAATGGGACGCTCATTTGCATAACGAGGGACGTTATCACCTCTACTGTCAGAATAAAACACAACAACACTTCTGCCGCTCCTCCCAGAGATGAATCGGGTTGGCCTACTTTACGGCACCAAAGAGGTGCGCACATGCACACAAACACCGGCGCGCACGCACACATGTGTGTTCTGTGATCGCGAGCTCTCGCGCCGCGTGGATCTGAGCTGTGAGCACTTTATAGAAAACCTGGGTTAGCTTCTCGGGTGAGGGCAGCCTTTCAAAAGCAGAAAGAGCTCAGCAGGAGGCCCCGATAAAGGCCCCGCGCACCTTTTTCCCTGAGAGATGGAGAGCCGTGATGTGACAACGGGATCATATTCTAGAGCGGGTTTGACGAGGGCTGAATCAGGATGGGCCACGTTTCCATTCAGGTTCCTCGTCAGATCTTATGGGTAGTAAAGCCTCATCTTCTGGGGCACCGTAGCTCAGCCACACAAATTTTCAGCTAAAAGGGAAATTCCAATGTGTTCGTTGAGCGCGCTAGTGACAATTCTGTGCGATGTTACACCAGCATTGTTTAGCTGCTTGTCGTTCGGGCGACAGTAAACGTTACACTGCAAATGATTAGAGCTGTTAAGTTAGTGGCACTTCCAAAACACTGTCAAATTCTCTGTGACTGTAGAGAGAGCATGACAGTGCTGTCTACCCTCATAGTCGCAGCCGAAGCGCGAGAATCTGATTTGCATGATATTGATGGCAGAAAACAGCGCTGCCTCGGATCGTCGGCAGATTCTTTTGTCTTTATTTGCTGTCCCATGTGGCTCAGACTCTGCCTTTCCCTGTTTTTTAACGCTGCGGTTTTGCCATTTTTCATCTGACTTAATGCCTTTCTCTCTCTGCCTTTTGCAGGTACAGCTACTGGAATCTTTGAATTGAGCGGAGGAAGTCGAGAGAAGAAAGCCTGGTTTGAAGAAAAAGCAAGCAAAAGCAGAGGGACAAAAGAATAAAGTTCATTGGAGAAAGAGAGAGAGACGAAAAGACGGGGACAATGGGGAGGAAAAAGATTCAGATCACACGGATTATGGACGAACGCAACAGACAGGTGAGTCACGCTGACCAGAAGGAGCCAAAAACCACCTCTTAGACAACTTCCTTCACAGAAGTTTGATGGGTTATTTCAAACTAAAATAGACCAAGTAGGTGGTGCGTGCACGCTAATTGTTGGCGTCCTCGCATGCCACCACCTCTCGCTTATGGCTGTGGAATATTACTTTAGCAGGGCCAGGGTGGGTGGAGAACACAAACACACAGAGATGGCAATGGTGGAATGATGCCACATGCTTCAGGGCTTTAGGTGGAGTCAACGCAGAGGTAGAAGATGGCCCTCGAGGGGCCTTCCTGCCTTCGCTAGTAGTTTTCCTCTTCAACTTGGCTCTCAGAGCGTTGAGATCCTGTTCATTATCTGTAGCTTCAGTTGCGCTCATAAGCTGTAATTCTCCCAATCTTCCTAACCTTCCTAACCTTCAAACAAGTAACAGCAAACCAGAACAGCCCTGACTATTCCAGGAACTAACAATTGTATCATTTTGGCTTTTTTGTTTTCAGAAAACCACATTCTGTTAATGCATTCAAACTTGAGCAATTAGAAAAACATCTGTGTCTCCGTTTCTCTGGCCGTGAAACAGAACCAAGTCAGGAACACACAAAAACAGCCAGATATTATGCATAGCAGATACTGTAGTTGTATTGATCGTATTGGTGCCAGTTACATAGACGCTTGTTTTACTGCAAGATCAATAAATGTTCTTTAGATTTGACATTTGCATTTGTCCTCTTAAAGACAAAAGTAGAAAACCTGGAAAGCAGTTTGGCAGAAGGTAACCTTGACTAGTTTGAGGTTTTTCTCTTTGTCTTCTGTATCGTAACGTGACTCTCTGAACAGTCATCCAGAGTCCTCACATCCTTTCACAGGATGACACTTTGTCACAGAAACAGACATTTGTAGTTCCTCAGTCTGGTCTGGAGAAAAAAAAAAATGTGATTTTGGGAAAAGGACTTGGCTAACAGTTGATATGACTGAGTGAGACCATACTGCTGCAGTTAATGGCTGCTGTCTGGACCTTGGGTGGGTTGATCAATTATTGAAGATAGTGTGAGGGCCCGAGGAGAAGTGGAGGAGAAAGAGAGAAAAAAGCGGGTGAGGAAAGTAATGGGCGTGTCAGCCGGAGCAGACGGAGGGGGCACAGTGACATTAGTCATTCAGTACTTGTGGGTTGAGTAAGTTCTCCCCCTTGAGGAAACCAGAGGCTCACATGCATGTGGGCTCTCATGCCAAACGCTGAAAGAATGAGTCAAGGTACTTCTCAAACCAGAAACTTCTCTGTTCTCTGTTTCTATTTATTTTGAAAAACCAACAAGTTCTGAGGTTAACGAGGCATCCTATTGAATTTGCTTTGCTGTTTAAAATAACATAAACATATATAGCATGAATTTCAAAGGTTTGTTTATGAAAAATAAGTCTTACTGGTGAGTTTATGTTTGCTTGAAGGAAAAGTTCATCCAGAAAGGACATTTGTGACATTATTTACTGAATTCAACTCAATTTTCTATGCTGAACAAGAGTATTTATGCAGCTCTTTCCATACAATGACAATTCATATCTGCCAAGCTCAAGTAATCCATCTGAGAACAAGTGATATTTGATCACATTAAAGCCTAAAATATATTCGATTTGAAAGTTATGGCTGAGGGCAAGAATATAATATACACAAATATATTATTTTATTTTATTTCATTTTATTTTTAGGGGGAGCTTGGCACATGCAGTGACTAGTAACACTTATTTTTTCTCCTCCACAGAAAATATAGTGAGTCTATAATGACTGACTATGTATCTTATTTGCACTATTTTCTACTTTCAATACTCAGAGACAAAATAGCATAAAAAGTAAAGGAGGAAAGAACCAGAGAGAAGGAGGAGGGGGGGCTGAGGTCAGGATGTTTTTGGCGAGGCTATCGGATTGCACAGAGAGCATCCTGTCTTGGTGTTATCGCTGTTCTCCTCTCCTTCTCTCTCTTTTTTTTCCTCACTCCCCCTTAACCAGACTTCAAGATCAGAGATTGATACAGGAAGGACACCTGATGAGAGTCAATGCCACAGATTTCCAGGTCTTGGGATAGAAAAGAAAAAAGGGAGGGTAACGACCGAAACAATGACATTTATTTCCTTTTGGCTGGTTTCCTTAAATATAGTTAAAATTAAGCCTTTTATACTAGTAAATTACTTTTGTTCTGTAAATGTTAAGATGCGTCATTGTTGTGTGCGATTGACCTTTTGACTCACTGCAAAAGTGAACTTTTGGTCTGTATGATTGCAATGTTGCAGGACAGTGGGGTGGACAAAATGGTAACATTTTAAGTTCTTCTAATTATTTGTAATGCATTACTTGATAAACACAGAAGCCCTTGAACATGACATTTGTCATTTAACCAAAATTGGTCATAATTTTGCTACTATAACCACATTGTTAGTCATATGTCAACAACTTTAATGAAAACCAATGCCAAAACCTACTGTGGCCTTGCGAAGTGATAAAAATAAGCTCGTAAGAGGTTTTGGTCAGAAGATGCTTTGCTGAAAACATGCATCAGAAATTGTTGTGTATTTATAGAGTATACGCCATGTTCGACAGCTGGCACAGGGGTTATCATTGACTCTTGTCCTCTTGCTGCCATTCATCTGGGGTTGTGGCAAACAACTCGCTTCTTTGTATTACAAGAGAAGCATGAAGACAGACATCACAAGACAAGAATGGGGGGCCTTTGACTTACAAAGGGTTTTTTCTTTTCTATTTTGCTTTTTCTCTCCCCTCTAGCTCTTAATGTGTTGAAGACGTGGCTGGGCCTGTGCATATTTTCACTTCCTCTTTAAGGAAATCTTTCCATACTGAAGCCAAATAAACAACAGACTGTTTCAATGGTGTTACCTTAAGCGCAACATTCTTGAGATGTTTCCTCTCTTTTTATGCAAATGCAACAAATTTTTGTTCCAGAGTTTTATTTTATGGGTGAAAAAGATGATATTTATACAAAATATATGTATTTAGAAGTAAAGCTAAAATGACATCTAAGATGTCATTATTTTAGTGATGGCAAAGCTGAATTTTCAGCTTCAGTGAAATCAGCTTTCAGTGCCAGAAACGATTTTAAAATGCAAATATATATTATGTATATATTGAATTATTTATATCTAATATAAAATGGCTCTACACCTAATATAATTGCATATACTTTTCATTTTCCTTGTCAACATGTTAGCATTTACAATCAAACCAAAATTTATTTAGACACCTTCAACATTTCTCACAGTTTATTCGCTATAGTTTAGAAAATGGTAATAAAATATGACAAGAACTCAGTTAATGTCAGATAACTTTAATAGAAAGATATGTAATGGATTACAATTAAACATAAAAATGAGACAAATTCAAAATTATTTTGAATTTTGGTCCTAAATTTCTATAAATTTTACTGGTAGTCCACTGTATAAAGAATTTTTGGGGTATAATATGTCCCTTTATTTTGCTATCCTCGCTTACATAAATGAACTATAGTGTCCTGCACCCACTAGTAAAAAAAATATCAAAAATTGTATCTGGTTTCTGAATACTAGACCAGGATAGAGCTAAATAAAAAGTATATGACAAAACTTCAAATACTAAGTGCATATACAGTAAAAACCTAAACCTTCTCAGTGCATGAAAATCACTTAATATTTAAATGCTTAAAAGTCTTTGGCTCAACTGTCGTGCCCCATCATTTCCTTGCTGATATCACCTCTTCCAGATTGGCAGCTTCCCTACGGCCCACCCTGCCTCTGGCGCCATGCTTATGGGCACAAGGCCTCAGTCGCCCTGGGCGGCCACTTTGGCTCCGTAGCCCACCTCCTGAAAACACTTGCACAGAGCAAGGCACCTCCAGCAGGCCTCCCTGGCGTTGACTGGCTGCCCAGAAGCTTAGACAGAGGGCATCAGTGTGAGGAGCCTGGCTTTCTTCCCCCCAGCCACTCAAAACACTTTCCTGGGCACGTCACATGAAAGGACCCCCTGTGTCATAAAAGTGTTAGCCACATCGCTAACAAGAGCATGCTTACTGACTAATTTTCACACTGCTGAATACACAGGCATGTTTAAGAGAGATGAATCTGTGTAATAATTATATTCAAAAATAATCATATTTAGTCAGTTATAGTTGGGAACTAGTGTCAGTGCTGATTTATCTGCTATATGGTGGCAAGAGAGGCCACAATACCAGATTTAGGGCAGGATGTGGTAGATATCTGATATTGGTGATGAAACATAAAATACATGTTTGTTAAAAAAATAGCCCACATGTGGAGCATATTTTTTGAATGTGGAGCATTCAAAAAATATTTGATATAATAATAATATGTATAATGTTTACACTACAGTTCAAAAGAGGCCAGAAATAATGTTTTAAGAAATACCTTTTTTGGTCAGGATGTAATAAATTAATAAAAAGTTACAGAAACACATCTATAATGTTACAAACGTTTTCTGTTTTCGATAATTGCTGTTCTTTTGAACTTTCAATTAGTTAAAGAATCCTGAAAAAATATATCATGGTCTACCGAAATATATTAAGCACTAAGAAATGTTTACCAAGCAGTAAATCATTATATATTACCCTGGACCACAAAACCAGTCTCAAGTAGCACAGGTATATTTGTAGCAACAGCCAAAAATACATTGTATGGGTCAAAAGGACTGATTTTTATTTTATGGCAAAAATCATTAGGATATTAAGTAAAGATCATGTTCCATGAATATATTTTGTAAATTTCCTACCGTAAATATATCAAAACTTAATTTTTGATTAGTAATATGCATTACTAATAACTTTTTTTTGCACCCTCAGATTCCAGATTTTCAAATTGTTGTATCTCAGCCAAAAATGGTCCTATCGTAACAAAGCTTATATATTCAGCTTTCAGATGATGTATAAATCTCAGTTTCAAAAAACCGACACTTGTGACTGGTTTTGTGGTCCAGTAGTGTATGTATGTTTACACTACTGTTAAGAAGAGGCCAGAAATAATAATAATAATAATAATAATAATAATAATAATAAAAAATCTAAAATAACAGAAGCACATTTATAATGTTGCAAAAATATTCCATTTTAAATAAATTCTGTTCTTTTGAACTTTGAACTTTTTTTGAAATTTGTTAAAGAATCCTGAAAAAAATGTATGACAGTTTCCACAAAAATATTAAGTAGCATGACTGGTTTCAGCACTGATAATAAAAAAAAAAAATTTGAGCAGCAAATCATCATATTAGAATGATTTCTGAAGGATCATGTGACACTGAAGCCCGGAGTAATGGCTGCTAAAAAATAAAAAATTCAGCTTTGCCATTGCAAAAAATAAATTAGATTTTAAAATATATTAACAATGAAAGCACTTATTTTAAATTGTAATAATATCTCAGATTATTACCGTTTTTACTGTATGCAGCCTTGGTGAGCGTAAGAAACTCATTTCAAAGATATTAAAAAGTCTTGGCAGCCTAAACTTTTGAATAGTAGTGTATAATACATTTATTCTATTTTATTTTTATTTACATGAATGGGACAAGAAGAAAATGATCAGTTACTTTGATATGAGCTCAGGTTTTAACCTCTAAAGAGCGAAAAGAACAATGGCAGAGCTCACATTTTGATATTTTGTTCATCAGAAAGGGCCAGTTGTCACCCATTACTTCTGCGTTAGAAATCCGTTTTCTGGAAGCCTCCTTGCAATAGAAGTTCATTCAAAAGTACGCACTTTAATTGGCACTCAACGTGCACTAGATGTGGTTTTCACCCCTCTAACTGACTTGGCAATTGCAGGCACCACATGTTCTGTAGGCTTCTGTTACCTTTCTTTTCATCTCTGCCTCATGATGGTGTGATGGCATGGAGACGGAGCTTGATTCAGCCACCCATGACAACAGAGGCGTCTCTCCAATCAACAACGGAAAGGTGTAAAACAGTTTGAGTAAAATTAACAGCAAGAAAATAATGAGGCCCTCTGGGTATCCCATCACCCCTTGCTCTCCTCTCCACGATTCCCACCTTTCTCTTGTGATCGTTACCTCTGCGCCTGTCTCCTCACGAAACACGCTGTGCGTGTTTTTTCACTTTTTCATCTGTCTCACTCTCTCTTTCTCTCTCTCTGTCTTCTTTTTATGCGTCTTCACCAACATCTTCTCAAAAATTCCTTTGCTTCCGCGAAGTGTAACTTCTCCAAATGTCTCCTCTTCGAATTTATCTTCTTAAAATTCTTTTGTTCCTCTTACGCTAATTGTTATTCCACTTTTCTTCTCATTATTCAGTGCTTTTCTCATTTTCATTTTTCACGCAGGTTTTGCTTCTTATTATATTTCTGCTGATGACCTTCAAAACACAAAAAAGCACTTCTTAAATATTGCATATTTTGTTACTATCAGTGTAGTTTAGCACAAATGTATTTTCTAACATCTTTTAACATTTAAATATTAGGTGTTCAGAAAGGAAATTTGTGTTGAGTAAACATGTCTATTGTCAATACAACCCCTACTGTGAGACTTCACCATAATGATTCATATAAAATGGAGCGTGAGCGGGGAGATTTCGGGGTGCGTGGGTCGCACGGATCACAGTGCTGGGGCAGATGGTGACAAATGGACATTCATCCTCCCTGTCTCTGTCCTCTAGAGGAACTCCCCAGGGGAAAAATGCACTGGAGGCGGGAAGCAGAAGCGAAGCCATTGTGAAGGGGAAGCTGTCAGGCACTTCCTGTTATGAGAGGAAATGCATACAAATGTGCTTCCTGACCTCCCCCCTCAGACTCCCCCTTACACACGTGCACACACACACACACACACACACACACACATCGATCTCAGGCTGGGAATCGGACCTTTTTTCTCCCTTTTATACTTTCTGTTTGGCAGTGGAAAGTGATTCAAAGTCCTTTGAACAACAGTTCAAACTCACCTCACCGTTACGTGCGCAACGGCGCATTAGTCTACATGGCAGTTTGTTTGTCACGCGTGACAAGAAAGTGCTCACATGATAAGGGCTTCACACTCCTGCGGACTACAGGTTCAGGGTTCGAAGAAACAAAATCACGATCGTTATGAACCGTGGTCCATCATTTTTTCGCAGCTCTCACCACATCGAGGAGGTGTTGCAACTGGCGTTTTCTGCAATTAGCACGCTGGCTTGCAGAAGGCTCATGAGCTTCACAGATAACAAGGAATGAGATTGTGGAGGCAGGTAGCGAGCAGAAGTGGGAGAACATCACACTTAAGGTCCTTGCGATCACATTACTCCAGCATGTTTCATATATGCTGAACTTTGTACCAAAACACTGGTTTTAGAGACAATGAGTATTGGAACTCATTGACTATAAGAAGTTCTTCATCATCAGATGAGATCAAATTAATAATGTTTGGCTAGTATTCAGTCTCTCTTTCTGCAAACATGAAAAAACTTACCTATATGTACAAATCACTGCAGGTTCCAGCTTAAATAAACACTAGAGGCAGTAAAACTCCGACGACTTTTATTCCTTTTCACACAAAATATGATTTACAGAGAGTTTTGATTAATAAAGCCTAATTTTCACACAATTACTTACAGCTTCAAAACAATTCTAACATCCTGCGTGATTTGAAAACTGATACTTATGAACGTTGTCATCACATACAGTTTTCTAATTCAGTAGGTTTGCTCGGTAGCTCATGCGATACAGCGTTGCACTTGAGTGATGAAGAGCTCCAGTATGAACCCCTGTGAAATTAAAGGTAGACAAAACAGCTCAAATTTGTATAAGAAAGCTGAAATAGCATTTTTATATCACTTCCATTTGTTAACATTTTCGGTTAGGTTTAGGTTTGGGTTTGGTGTAGGGGATATTTACAACATGGTAAAGTGTTAATCTTTAGCGACGCTTGATATTTTAATTGCAAATACGTACCTCAAGAAGCATAATAAAATGCAGCAATATGTGCCTCTACCAACGTGCAGTAAGGTACGTAATTACGGTGTTGCGGAAATGTATATAGATACAAGTATTTCCAATGAGTCTAGGTTGGTATTTATCTAGTTTTAGGGGTGAAACTTAATTGGATAGTTCACCCAGAAAAAGCATTCTGTCATCATTTACTCACCCTCATGTCATCTGACTTTCTTTCTACTGGAAAACACAAAAGAAGATATTGTAAAGAATCTTGTTAACCAAACAGTTTTGGTTACCATTGACTTCTACTGACAAAATATCAGAAATATCTTTTAATGAAGAAAGTCAGTCAGATGATGATAATGCATGAGTGTGAGCAACAGATGACAGAATTACCATTTTGGGTTGAGTATCCAATTAAGATCTAACACTGTTATCTTAAATTGAAATATACCTGAACGTGTGTAAGTTAATAGCAAAGTGAAACTTTATGAATTTGCAAATGACTTTGCAAAAAGCCTGTAATGAAGGATTTGTGAGGTATCTTTAGTATGTGGTTTTTAGTGTTTGACTGTGGCTGTTGATGTCACTGGCCACAGTTGTTAGCTTGACCACAGTGATTATTTAAAGTCCTTTTATCTCCATCTCTGAGTATGTGTGATACGACTTCCTCTTTCAGAGAACTGCCCTGCAAATTGCTACATTTATTTTTGATGTGCGAATTAATGACTGACTTTGTTATTTGTTATTCAAACAATCCAAAATTCAAAGTCTGTTCATCAAACATACTGTTCAGCGTTTTCTATTCTCAACCTGCTGTCATACTGGAGGTCAGATATTTCAAATGACAGATTTTTGGCTTATTCTTTTTGCATCTTGTCACACTTGCCAAATCTCCAGAAGCCTCAAGAAGAAACCTCTCAGAGCTGCTAAGCCACACTATAGAGGCTTTCATAGGAAGCTCGAAACTCTCACTTTGGCTTTATCTTGGAGAAAAGGGAGCTGTCAAAACATCACTTGTGTTCTTTAAGTGCCTGTTCAACTTGTCAAAATGATCTTGTCAAAATGATACATAATCAATACATCATTACTTCTCTCATAAATGATTAGAAATATGATGATAGAGGATGACCAGCAGGATGAGAATCACTACTATAACTTGTGTAAACTCTGAAGGATGAGAAATCGCTGTCAAACAAAACTGGTGAACTCCAGTTCAAGTACAAAAATTATAAACAGTGGTAACAGGACATTATTCATGAAAATGTGTTTCTTTCTTTCTTTCTTTCCCTATTGACATTTTTTTCCCAAATTACTTTATAGTGCTTTTTAGTCATATGAGTTTGGAATGACATTTTAGTGAGTATATTAATTTTTATATTAAATATTATTTTTGGCTTGAATTAAACAGGTTATTTAGATGTTATCACATAAAGTACGGTATGTGTTTAGATTACCTGAAAACAAAACAAACAAACAAAGTACACTATAATATTTTTCATATTTCATGATAAGACAAGTTTTATTTAGAATTTTAGCCAAAAATACATTGTATGGGTCAAAATTATAGATTTTTCTTTTATGCCAGAAATCATTAGGATATTAAGTAAAGATCATGTTACATGAAGATTTCCTAAATACATATATAAGAACTTAATTTTTGATTAATACTATGCATGGCTATAATCTTCATTTGGACAATTTAAAGGGGATTTTCTCAATATTTAGATTTTTTGCCCCCTCAGATTCCAGAAATTCAAATAGTTGTATCTCGAACAAATATTATATTATCCTTGTTTATTCACCTTTCAGTTTTAAAAAAACGGACCCTTGTGATTGGTTTTGTGGTCCAGGGTCACATACAAGCTAAATAGTTTCACTATGACAGTGTCAGAAACAAATTTAAAGCATCAAAGAATAATACCTTATGCTAATATGTGCTAAATCTCTTGGTGATTATGACATTTACAGTATATTTTGTAATGTAATGTATTTTCGTTTTGCAATAAATAAAGAGATATAGATGTCTGTGAACATGTATCACAATAACAGGCATAAGGGGACATTTTGGCTACATTTAGAAGAGATGAAGAGTTTAGTGGTTTAGATTCCTCCTCTGTCATGAGCTGGTCCGTGTGTGGTTTCTCCAGTGCTGCATTTAAGTGCTCAAGAGACATGAAACCTATGAGGTCAGAGAGAGATGCTTCTTATTTTTAATGCTGCTAATTTAGATGAGAACATGCACTGAGAAGTCATTAACAGCCTCTCAAACACTCTGTGGCAGCGATGATCAGTGTGTGCATGTGTTTGTATATCTGCGCGTCTGCTGAAAAAGTGCATTAGCACACAGATGCACGCGAGGAGAATTTGCCTCCTGTTTTTTTTCCCCCCAGTGTTCCTAAGGTGAATATGGTTAACCTTTATCATAAAATAAAATCCTTATTATACAGTTGAACTTTTGTATTAGAGGGCCCAGACCAAGTTAGTTTTACTGTATTATTCTATAAAAAAAGGTCAATGCATGATTTTAGAGCACACCAGTTATATTTCAATTATTAAAGCTATTTTCTTCTTATGAATGCAAGAATAAAACCAAAAGTGAAGTATTTTACTGTTAAAGAACAGAATTTTTAAAAGATCTTCAGTTGATTTATGAGCTATTACGCTATTGTCTATTTTTCCAGATAATTTGGAAGAGCACAAAGGAAAATAAAGAAAAGTAGACAGAAGGAAAGAAAAGTAACATTGATTTTCCAAAGAAACACTGTATTTAGGACAACTCAGGAGTCAGGAATATTTAAGAGCATCAACACGCTGAGCAAACACACATAGAGTCATCCATCTCTGTTTTTATGCCACCAGCCAATGCTTCGTGCTACGCCGTCGGTACAGCCTGTGACTTGTCTAACCTTTTTTCCCCACTTCTGTCTCTTTCTAGGTGACGTTTACAAAGAGAAAGTTTGGCCTGATGAAGAAAGCCTATGAGCTGAGCGTGTTGTGTGACTGTGAGATTGCCCTCATCATCTTCAACAGTACCAACAAGCTGTTCCAGTATGCCAGCACAGATATGGACAAAGTGTTGCTCAAATACACCGAGTACAATGAGCCACATGAGAGCAGGACCAACTCTGACATTGTGGAGGTGAGTTTTTCATCTACACACACTTATGTCAACAAGTCATTATTATAAGGATTATTTTAGTTATTTCATTTTTTAATAATAGAAAAAATACACCTCTGTTCAAATGTTTGTGGTCAGTCAGGCTGTTATGCTCAACAAGGCTGCATTTATTTGATTAAAAATACAGTAAAAACACTCATGTTGTGAAATATTGTTACAATACTATTATACTATGTTAATATAGTATATTATATTCATATATTTTAAAATGTAATGTATTCATGTGATGGCAAAGCTGAATTTTCAGCATCATTACTCCAGTCTTCAGTGTCACATGATCTTTCAGAAACATTCTAATATACTGATTTGCTGCTTAAGAAACATTTATTGTTATTATCTTGTTACAAACAGTTTCATATTTTTCTGAAAACCATGAGACATTTTTTTCAGGATGCCTAAAAAAAGTTCAAAAGTGATAAATTTAATTTGATCAATTAATGTATTCTTGCTGAAAAAAAGTATTAATTTGTTTAAAAAAAAAACAAATCTTACTGACCCCAAATGTTTTAACAATAGTGCTATTTATTTATTATGATTATTTCTTAATTGTTGTAATTATTTGCGACACATATATGGAAGCCTGTTTACACCACTGAATAAAAAAAGGTAATTTTGACTTTTTATCTCACAATTCTGACTTTTTATGTAAATATACTGTATAAACTTGCAATTTTAAGAAATTAGAATATCCCAAAATTGTGAGATATAAACTCACAATACTATGAGATATAAACTTGCAATTTTTTCTCAGAATTGAGTGATATACATAAAAAATTGTGAACTTTAAAGTCAGAATAGCAGTATATAAACTCAGAAATAAAGTCAGAATTATAAAAAAAAAGTTTGTTTCACAATTCTAAGAAAAATAGTCCGAACTGGTTATATCTCTCAGTTCTGACTTTAATACTCAATTGCAAGTTTATCTCATAGTTCTGAAAAAAAAGTCTGAATTGTGAGATTGTTTTATGCAATTCTGAGAAAAAAGTCTGAATTGCAAGATGTGAACTCGCAATTGCAAGAAAAAAGTCAGAATTGTGAGATGCAAAACTAGCGATTACCTTTTTTTTTATTCAGTAGCAAAAATGGCTTCCATAGATGTCTGACAAATTTACAGTGTAAATGTAGATTTTAGCTGAAATTCAGTATTTTATGTGTGATGTTTCAATAAACTAAATGTATCAGTAACACATAATTTAGACTAGGTTTTTATGTGCTATTGCACTACTATTTTCTTATTTTGCCCGTCTCTCTTCCATGCAGAGACTCTATAGACACAAAACCAAATGACAGAGATCATATAGCACCCCTCTGAGAATAACTATAAAAAAATACACTACTTAAATACGTCAAGCATAATGCTATATTTCATTTCACTTTGTTCTCTTCGAATGCCAGCTACTTTGAAGTCTCCATTTTCTCAATCAGCTTAATGCTCCTAAAGGCTCTCAGGCCTTGGACACATGCTGTCTGTGGGTCCCTGCCATAAACCTGAGGCCCAGGCCACGCTAAGCTATTGTAGCTGTCCTGAGGCAAACATCCCAAAGCACCTTACAGAGTGCACTGGTTACATAATCTACTTTTCTGAGATGTCACAACACATCTTAAAAAGCAAAGGTGACATACGTGGGACGACAAGGTGGTCCTCTGAAGGACTTGAGACGGTGTCCTCTTGCCATGCGCAACAACATGTACAAAATTAATGTCCCTAGATCTGTGGGTGAGTTAGTGAAGTGGGTTGAGCTCAATCAAAGTGCAGCTTCTTTGCTCTTTGAGTCAGACAGACAAAACATGTTTTTTTCTGTCTACTTCCTTTTTTATACTGACATATTGTCACAAGTCAAATTCCCGCTCACTTTGTGGTCCATCTTCGTTTCCGCTTTGAGAACACTTGCTTTAATTCGCTCAGTAACTCTGCAGCTTGATAATTTAGTTTTATTTATTTACATATCCAGCAAGTATATTTCTGTATGCATATATCTCATAAAACCAGTGTGGCGTTTTAAATTTGTTTTTATGTGCTAGAAAATACCATCTCAAGCGCAAAAATGGGTTTTTGTAAATTCAGGGATCATCTGTCATAAAGTGTTCAACATGCCCATCTCCGTTTTTTTCTTCTACAAGCTCGGACCTTGAGGCAGATTTAAAGGGCAGGTAGAAAGTGCTTGTTATTCCTGCAGTGCATCAAGGCACAATTGCAAAAATGCACTCCAAGCATGAGCAGCTGTGCATTGCACTTGAGAAAAGACTCAAGTAGACGTACAATGCTAGATGTATTATGATTTATTCTTCTAATTTTTATTATTCTGATTCATACTGGAATTCTCAGAAACGCTAGATGAGGTTTTTCATTTTCATGCATGAAAATCTCATGGAGGACTGAAGAGCTGAATATGCTTTTTAATGTAGATTGCAGTCCACACAGGCCAGTAGTTTTTCATTTTGCTGTTTATTATTATTATTATTATTTAATTACTTTACAATAAACAACAATGTTCTTTACTTGTTTTTAATAATTTATTTATATACAGTTAAGGTCAAAAGTTTACAACCCCTTTCAGAATGTTGCTTATTTTCAAATTAAAACTTTTTGAATTTGAAGATCAGGGTAAATGTAACTTATTTTGCTTTCTGGGAAGAATGTAAGTATCTTCTGTAGCTTCTGTAATAAATGAAAAAATTATGATATTTAGGCAAAATAAGAAAAGTTTTCATCCCCTGGCTCTTAATGCATCGTTTTTACCTTCTGGAGCATAAGTGAGTGTTTGAACCTTTTGTAATAGTTGCATATGAGTCCCTCAGTTGTCTTCAATGTGAAAAGATGGATCTCGAAATCATACATCATTGTTGGAAAGGGTTCGAATACACAAAAATGCTGGAAAACCAAAGAATTTGTCGGACCTGAAGAATTTTCAACTGTTCAGGACATACAAGGGACTCATGAAAAGCTATCACTAAACAAACAAACAAAACAAAAAAACAGCTGTGGATCATTCAGGTAACAATACAGTATTAAGAATCAAGTGTACATTATGTAAACTTTTGTACAGGGTCATTTTTATAAATTCTATTAAATTCTAAATTATTTTCTCTTGGGTCAGTACTAAATAAACAATAACATGCACTTTGTATGATCCCTCTTATTTTGGTAAAATAATTAAAAGTTTGCAGATTCTGAAAGGGGGGTGTAAACTTTTGACCTAATAAATAAATAAATAAATAAATATCTTGAAAATGCACTGCTGTGTAGCTCAATGAAAGCTAAAAATTCCTAAAGGTTTTGTTGAAGTATGAGAGTATATAGTGCAATATATTACTTTATAATTGCATTAAAATTCAACTTTCAAAAATATTACAGGTCACTCTCACAATTTTAACAAAAACTCTTTTAGTTAGCTAGACCTGAAACTGAAACATTGAACTCTGAGATTAAAGTAAAATGTTCATACTGGCTATTTTTGATTTTTCTAACCATTGTAGATGTTAGAGTGCTGCATTCTACTTAAAAAGCGAGTCCTAAACATCATGGTTTGCTCTGCTGCGTGAAGGCAGAAATTTAAAGCACACTGGAAAGAATCAGCATCCAAGTGGAAAGAAAATAAAAAAGAGCATAGCGAGTCAAACTGCTCCCATCACCAAGCAACAGCTTTAGTGGAGTTTCTTTCCAATTTGCCAGATTTCGTGTTGGAGAAATCGATTTGAAGGTGGCTAAAATGCCGCCCTAACTGGATTTGTCGACGCTGAAGTGCTGAGCTCCTGCAGGGCCCCGTTTTTCTGCTGCTAGGTTACATCACGGCCAGGGGATGTGGGCGGTAGGAGGTAAAGAGGAACAAAGCAGACTTCCTGTTGTGATGGCAGGATGGGGACGAGGCCTTGGGGTGGGCCGGAGGGGGAACTCAGCATAGGGGTATCAGTGCCATAGTTCAGCTTTGAGCTGTGGAGTGTGTGCGAGACACGTTAGACAAACACGTATCGGCTATGGACCGTCTGCTGTACGTACAAAGATTTAGCATTGTTTAAATGGGAAAAACACACACACACACACACACACACACACACACTCATATAAAACACACAAATCCCAGCAATCTTTCCTGTCTTTGCCTGGAGTGCCTGTGGGGTGCAGTGGGAGGATAAGGAGAAGCAGGGGAGCCGGGCGCAGCGTGTGGGCGTCTTGAAGAGCAGCCCGCTACATTAGCAATAAAGCTCCATGTAATTAGCATGTCTTTGGTTGATAATTAGCGTTGTTGGGAGAGAGGCAGTGAGAGGCTTGCCCAGCCTCTTTAGCTCTGTTTATGAGAGGCTAGAGGCTCTTCTACCCTACTCTACTCTCCCTGGCTCGTTCTTTCCGCTTATGTCTTCCGTTTTCATCCATTTTTATCTCTGCTTTCGTAGGTCAGGCTATTGTACGCGGATGTGCCTTTCTGAATTTGGCATGTGCGTAATAAAAGATGTAAACATGAAACGAGAGGCATGAAAAATATTGATGATATTTCAGTTATGTAGACATGTAGATTGATTTTATATAATTACAAGACAAAATGGTGACTTTGATAAAGAAATAAAAAATAAGGCCAAACTAATTGACAAGTGTGTTCAGTGTCGTGCAACAGTCAAATAAATATTATTTTTCAGTTTTGACACAGCTCTTTATGCCTCAATCGAAGCACCTCTCCTAGCGTGTTTAGATTGTATACAAAAACTCATTAAAAGTCTCCTACGTCTTAACATCTGAGGCTAGACAAAAGGTGGGAAGGTCCAGATAATTACACCTTAAGTCATGAAGAAAAAACAAATTACAAGTGCTTGTGTAAGGTAAAATTATCTAGTTTTAGATTAGCAGGGGGGGAAAATCAACAAAAACACCACAACATGGTTTGGTTGTCAAAATGCTCTCTTCTGTTTGCACAGTTGCGAGGTTTGGCAGGAGATTAAAAACTTAAACAGCCATAGATTTTCCATAATATACTGTGCCAGACCAGTTTGTTTCCCCAGCATGTGTGGAGTATTAGATCTCAGCTGAGGTGGTTTCGTCTTTTTTTTTTTTTAACAACAGTTGAGGGATTAGTTTTATTAATACTCATCAAAGTCTCTGTTTCATTATTATTTAATTTAACAAAAAAAAATCAACCTGATCTCATGACGAAAATGTACGTTTTGTGACATATTCAATGTGAAATGTGCACTGAGTTAAAAGAATGTTAGTATTTTTCCCGGGAACAGATGAATGTACATACAGTATGGTACGCTTTATGTGATGTTGGTTTTGTACGCATCACTGCAGTTCTGACTTGAAACGTCTGTTAAGTGGTGCTATAACTTGACGTTCTTGACGTTTTAAAATAACGTACCACCTGCACTACACCTAAACTTGATAGTATGAATAGAAGTGTGAATGTGATGTAAAAACACAATCACAAGCATGCCGTTTTGTTTTTCATCGTGAGTCATGTTTTTCACAGGATTCGTACCCAAGGACGTACCCACATCCTAAGTCTAATTCTGTGCCAGCTGAACTACAGAGCAAGCTTTACGTCCGAAAAGCAGAACATATGGAGCTGTAATCATAACTGTGTACAAAAACGATTACAAGTGCTCACTGTTTTACCGCCTTGATATACTTGTGATATATACTTATTGGTACGTATTTTGCGTCTTGCGGAAAAGTATGTTTTCGGCATGAGATCAGGTAGCAAAAAATGAGTAAATTAATAACTAATAAAATATACAATTAAATAAAACATTATATCAATTATTATAAACATTATATAAATTATATATATATATATATATATATATATTATTTATTTATATTTATTTATTAATTTATTACAATATTATATAAAATGTAAATATGTAATGTATGTAAAATATAATATAAATGTATATAATTGTAAACATTGTATTATATAAAATATTATATACAATCAATCAATTAATGGATGGTGTAAATATTTTATAAAACATTGCAAAAAATAGAAATAATAACATTTTAGATATTTTTATTATAAATTCAGTAAATTAATGAATAATTCAAAATATAATAGTGTATTTATTTAAAAAATGGTAACACTTTACGATAGGGTTAACATTAGTTAACTAATTTAGTTAACATGAACATTCATGCTTCTACATCTTAAGTAACGTTAATTTCAACATTTACTAATGCATTATTATCAGTTGTGCTTGTTAACATTAGTTAATGCACTGTGAATTAACTCAAACTAACAATTTGTTAGACATTTTTATTATTAAATATGTAAAATCAGTAAATTAATGAGTAATGTCACTTTGGACAAAAACGACAGCTAAATAAAAAAAATTAGTTAGCAATATTCTTTTTTTTCCCAGCAGTTATTAAAAACAAGGCAAAACTGAGAGAGATTAGCATGGCTGTGAAAGAAAAGAAGCACGTTGTAGCTGCATGCTTTACTCATGTCAACACTCCCGTCATCACATGGAGCGGTCGTGTGAACAGGACACAAACACTTGAGAGAGAGTTTGCCAAACCCAGCCCATCATAGATTAGCTTTATCTGAACAGCCACCTTTTAATCTTCTCTCTTCTCTCACCACCACAACTTCTGAATGAATCGGCAATAGAAAGGAGTGCGTTTAGCCGCAAGCGCCGGGAGACAAACTGCGAGAGAGAGCGACAGGGAGGGAGGCTGGTGATTATTTCCAAAGGTCACACTGTTAATGACTACCTGCTTGGTTAATGAGATTCCACAAAGCTCCCTCACGATGTTTCACCCTCATATGTGTTGCCGTGTGCGGAGATGTGTGAGAAGGGTTGCAGGCGTCAGCCTTCTCTCAACTTGCATCTGTTTAAAGTAGAAGGAGAAAGGGGGAGAGAAAAAATGAAGATCAACACAGGTTCATTAAACGTCTCGGAGAATGCTTAATGTGGACAAGGTACACTAATTAACTGAATTTCATTTTCATTTCTCTTCAAAGTGGCAGTAAAGAGTTAATTAAAAGATCTTTTCCTCGTAAGGACTTTGCACATTAGCAGGCTGCTCCAGTAGAATATTCCCTCAGTTGTCTTTTGAAAAGACTTTCTTTCTTACTAGTTTGAGTAATCAGAGATCAGAGAGAACATTAGCCTACAGCGATTTTCTCTCAGCGCCGACACTCAATGACCATTTATTTAACTCACAAAGGTCCCCTATGACATAACATACTGACATAACTGTGTCCACTTACAAACAAACATACATCTGATCGAGGGAAATATTTGTGTACCACCAGAATCTACCACCACACACACATGCTATTAATGCCTCACGCGAAGAGTCAAAAAAGTTTATGGTAATTGAGCTGAGTGATGTTCAAGCTCAATGTTTTTGCCAGAATTTGTCATTAAACTCAGAAGAGGCTTTGTCTAGTTAAGCAAATAAACCCTGTGACATAGACAAGTCAGCTGAACAATGCGTCACAAACAGGATGGATAGTATAAGTGGAAACGTTTTTTCTTACAGTTTGTGATGCTTGATGCTTTAAATAGGATTAAGTACTAAATGAGAATAAGATGATATAAATAAGACCTTATTTATGAAATGGTAACACTTTACAATAATGAATGAACAATGAACAATACATTTATTACAGCATTTAATCAATCTTTGTTAATGCTAGTTAATGAAAATACAGTTGCTCATTGTTAATGTTAGTACACAGAATGTAAGTCTTTACTATCACTTTTTATCAATTTAACACATCCTTGCTGAATTAAAGTATTTGTTTCTTTCAAAAAATGAAAGAAAAATGTACCGATGGATTTGAATTACTTTTCCAGTGCTTCCATAATACAGATAATAATTATAGAAACGGCTGTGATTGCAGACTAAAATTTATATGAACGATTTTAGGTTTAAATATGAATTTATATGAGAAACTATGCATTTTAGGTCCCCCAAACATTTATTTTAAAATTTCCACCATGTTGTAAGCTTATTTGGTAACACTTTACATTTCTCACAGTATTTATTAGTTTTTGTTAATGTTAGTTAATAAAAGTATAACTATTCACTGTTATTACTTTCTGTGAGCTCAAATCTGTTAAATAATATTGAAAGAATAAAACTGTAATAAAAACACAAACTTGTGATCTTAATAATGTATTAGTTCATATTAGTACACAGAATATATGTATTTACTGTATTTAATTTTTATCAATTTAACACATCCTTTCTGAATAAAAGTATTAATTTCTTTCAAATAAAGAAAGAAAGAAAAAAATAAATACTGACCCCAAACTTTGAACAGCAGTGTATATTGTTACAAAAGATTTTCTATTTTAAATAAATTATTCTCTTTTTAACATTTTATTCACCAAACAATACTGAAAAAAGTATCCAAAAAATTATTAAGCAGCACAATGATTTCTGAAGGATGATGTGACACTGAAGACTGGAGTAATTATGCTGAAAATTCAGCTTTGCATCACAGGAATAAATTATATTTTAAAGTGTATTAAAATAGAAAACCACTATTGTAAATTGCAATAATATTTCACAATATTACTTTTTTTCTGTATTTCTAATCAAATAAGTCCAGCCTTGATTAGCAGAATTTTTTTGAATATATTTGTATATTTATATTAAGTGATTTGGCCTCTTGTTTGGCACACTGTGAGATTTCAAAAGCCTTCATATCATAACAAACCAGATTTAAATTTCTCCACATCCTTGACATGTTGAAAAATAACTGTAAAATGTGACACGTGTGTGAGACGTCTCCCCAGATCCCATCCCTCATTCAGCACCAGTCCAGAGCATTTTGACCCTACAACTTGTTGAACAACTGCTGCATGGCTGCTGGACGTCAGCGAGCAGAACCAAGAACATTTGTTCTGCCTCTCTTTCTTATTCTCGTTCTCTCGTTTACTCGGTCTAAATCTCTCGTGTTTTCTCTACACTTCCCTCTGATTGGAAACAGCTGCAAAGCGTCTACGGCAACACTTTAAAAATGAGTGCATTTCAGATGTGTCCAAATTAGGAGCCCCCTCCCCTCTCTCCCTTCCTCCCTCCGTTTGTGTGTATGTGTGATGTGGGTCTCTGTGTGTGTGCGTGCCTGCATGAGTTTTTTTTAGTATCCTTCCCCTAATAAATGTCTCAAAAAATGGTAGTGGTCTAAAAATAGTGTGCTCTGTTGCTAAATTTAGCACTTGGCTTATTGCGCTGGCGAAGCGAATGGAGAAGAATAGGCGTGGAGAGGCAGGGTGAGTAAGCAAGACTCTATTCATTCAACAGCTTGTGTGGAGGCCTCTAGTGAACCGCTGCCCTTGGACTGCGCCCCCCCCACTCCACCGCCAGACCTGGGGGTGCCACTAAACATTTGATCCAGCGGATAAAAGCTGTTATTATTTATTTATTTAGAAAGACTCTAAAGGGTTTTTATAGCGTAACGGATTTGAATGACTTTTCCAGTGCTTCCATGTTACAGACACACCATAGTGCACACATACGAGTTGTGATTGTAGATTTAAATTTATATGAATGATTTTAGGTTTAAATTAATATGAATGTATACAAGTAAGTATGCATTTTAGGTCTGCTAAACATTTATTTTAAAATTTTCTGTAACATTTTACAATAAGGTGTCATTTGTCATTTGCTCAGTTAACATGAGCTCATGTTAGCCAAGTTAATGCATTAACTAACTAAGATTAACTGATGTTAAAAAGTGGCAAATGTTAACACACAGTAAGGTTTTGTTTGTTAAAATTAGTTCACTTTCAGAACTAACATTTACAGATAATGTACTCACCCCCTTGACATCCAAGATGTTCATGTCTTTCTTTCTTCAATCGAAAAGAAATTTAGGAAAACATTTTGACAATTAATATGCTTTTTAACCTGAAATGCTCATTTTATCTCATCTCTGTGGTGCATGATTTTTCAACATACCCTAACTGTATTGACCCGGGTCACACAGACGCATGCGCATCACAGAGACGAGACAAGACGAGCATTTAAGGTTAAAAAGTATAGAAATTGTCAATTTGTTTTGAAGATAACCAATCGTTTCGCTAGATAAGACATTTAGAGCCCTTTGAAGCTGCATTTAAACTGCATTTTGGAAGTTCAAACTTGAGGACACCATAGACGTCAATTATATGGAGAGAAATCCTGAAATGTTTTCCTCCAAAAAACATAATTTCTTTACAACTGAAGAAAGAAAGACATGAACATCTTGGATGACATTATCTGTAAATATTTGTTCTGAAAGTGAACTAATCCTTTAATATATTAACTAACATGAACGAAAAAATATTCCATGTGTTCTCTAAATTAACATGAAGTCATAATAATAAGGTGAAAGGTTAATAATAATAATAATACAAATATGGTGAAACACATAGACTGATCCTAAATCAGCACAACACATGACATGAGTGCTTAAGATACAAGAAGCAAGGCTGTCCTCTCTGGCTGTCCCTCGTACTGTCAGTGGAAAATGAGCGATCTATTTCTGTATGTGGGTGTAGATGGCAGTGTCCCCTCCCACAGGGCCTGAAGGGTGTGGAAACACAAGGTCATGCCAGAGAGGTCAGGTGCCTGCGCATTGTTCCTCAAAACCCTCTGCCCCTTCCTGTAATGCAGCTGCATGATAAGAACCCCTACAGACAAAGGCTGATAACTGATGTCTCTCTGTGTGTGTGTATATATGCAAGCAAGTGTGTTCGCAGCTCACTGCATCCAAAAAAAGAATCATAGCCCTTTCAATATGTGCGTGTGTGCGCGTGATAGGTGTCCTTCTGTCTCTCTAGAAATAAAACAAGACATAAAGACATAACCAGCATGTTTCAAATGGAAAGATGGCCATGGTATAAGCACCCCTTTATTTAGCCTGACTGAGTGTCATTGTGCGCATGTATGGGATGCTCCATTAGGTCATATGAATGACTTGTCTGTCTGTCTTACTAACAGCCATGGAGAGAGAATATGAAATGACACGCTTTGCAGTCATGTACCCGGATCTGAAAAACATGGCACAACAGAGTATCACATTATTGAAAACGTAGTAAATAGTTAAGAATAATGTTTCTTTGAGGAACAGCTGTAGTCTTGAAAACATCTAGATAGTTCTTTCTTCCTGTACTGCTTCACTGCATGCCTTTATATCGATAATAGCTTTAATTTTAGAAATGACTAAATATAGAGAATTTTAAGTGGATTTGGTCTTTCCCTGTGTTCATCCATTCCAGGCTGTAATTAGATGCTCAAGGTATGATATTAAATATCCATTACTTACTGTAATCATGAGAAATCAAATTTTCCTTGATCGGTTGAGATAAAAGAGGTCATTGTGTCAGGAAAACATACTGTAACTTTTAGAACTGAAAACTTTGTAATGAAAAACATAATTTTTTGGAACCAAAGCTGCAAAAACAGCTTGTTCATTCTGCAAATATCTGAATATAATATCAGTCAATATATCTAAACACACATATATATGTATTGTAATAATAAAAATCAACAAGGCTGTGTTTATTTAAAAAACTAGCAATATTGTGCAATATCATTACAATTTAATTTAATGTTTTTTTCTCAAGTCTTCAGTGTCACATGGTCCTTCAGATATGATTCTGAAATGCTGATTTGCTGCTCAAGAAATATTTATTATTATCAATGTTGACATTTTTTTAACAAAAAATCAGTATACACTATATGTACAGTCAAGGCAAAATTTATTCACAGTTTATTCACTAAATGTCAGAACAAATGAATCTTGATAATGTCAGATAACTTTCAAACAAAAATCACACAACTATCAATACTTTGTTGACCAATTACCAAGCAATGCTTAGTTTTGTTCAGTCAAGTTAAGCAAAACATGGTCAGATTGAAGTGTCTGAATAATTTTTGGTCAAAATTTTTATCATTTTTACTGGTAGTCCACTGTATGAAGAATTTGGGGGTATAATATGTTACAGTTTACTTTATTTTGCTTTCTTCATATATATAAATTAATTGTAGTGCCCTGCATCTACTAGTAAAAAATATCAGAAATTATATCTGGTGTCTGAATAATCTTTGGTTTGACTGTATATGCTATATACTATGTATAGAGTTGTAAAATGACCAAAAAATACAACTGTTATTGTTAACATTATAAATTGGCCTTATGGGGTAAATATGTCTGATATGACTCTAACCATTATTCATAACTCAAGGAATGGTGGGCCTATAGTTTTTATCTTTGATGCTTGATTACAGCATATAGGGGAAGCAAATACAGTAAAGTAGCTGGTTTTTAGGAGTTAAGAGGTGCCCACTTCCAACGGCTAAAGAGTCAGATGGGTTAGTTCAAAGATAGATGGTCTTTTGTGATGCACCACCTCACACTAGCATTATACTGCACACATACACACACAGACAGGCACATATGGAGGCCACGTCCCTTGTCATCTGCATTCGTGTCTCGCTACACAGTTGTAGCATGTTTAAACCACACTTAATGAAACGGTGGCTTTCCTGCTTTCTCTCCAGCCATATGCTTCCAATAAGGTCAAGACAGACTGGCTCTCTCCCTAAAGTTCTACACTTGTGTGTTCAACGGGAGCAGGAGACTCTGCGGTCTCCCCCCCCCCAGAAGTACCATATCAAAGCTCAGAGTTTTTAGTTAGGCCATCTGCAGAGCGCTTTTGGATCATGTGCGTGTCTGTCACAGAGCTTCCCTGACCTCTATCCGCTCGCGTGTACAACTGTGCGCAGTAATCAACTGCAACTCATTCGCAACGCACACATGGTGGAGGCGTGACTGCTGAGGTGCATGATGTCATCTCTGTTGGCCTAATGGGACCACCTTGGAGTTAGTGGCTTTATAGTGAATTTAGTAAGAGAGAAAGAAGTGGGGGAAAAAAAAACTTGTACATGTGCTGAGCAAGGAGAGTCACTGAGCTGCCAAAATAGACCTCTGTGTGAAATTATGTCTTTTTGTAAACCGCTAACGTGAGCTAATGAAAACAAATGTAAATGTTCCACTTGGACCTCAAAGTAACAGTACAAAGTTAGATAATTAGTGTAAGTTGTTTGGATCTGTCCGATAGGAGCACAGAAATTATATAAAAGTGGAGAGAGAGCAACAAGTGACCTTCCACCAATAGAAGTAGGGCTGCATGATAATGGCTGAACAATTATTATTAATCACAATTTCTTTTACATTCCTTAAGAATTATTGCACTTTCATGCAGGCACAAATCAAGAGAACATCAAATTATACAAGGTTTATTTTATCTCGTCTAGTTTACTGAATTTATATATTTATCATATACATTAAAGGGGACATCAGATGCCCATTTTCCACAAGTTGGTATGATTCTTTACGGTCATCATGAAATGTCTGCAAAAACAAAACCTGTTTTACCTTGTCAAAAACATTTAAATGATAATGAGCTACTGCTCACCCTGCCACTGTCTTCCATTTTTTGTGTATTTGGTGGTGCGTTTCCATCAAAAACAAAACGAATCCACTACGTCCTCAGTGTCCCTGATGTCAGGAGAAAATGAAGACTATTGCACCGTGTCCTGACTACACACGACGCAACGCTGCGACACACGATAAAGGTCTTTTCCATGTTCCATGTTAATCTAAGTTTTTGTCGTAACTAGCTGTGATGGAGACATGCAAAATTTTAGAAACAATTTCTATTTCCATGACATTGCAGCTGGAACAGCAATACAAACTATGACTGATAATCTTAGGTGCTGATTATGTGCTTTATTCAATGTTAAAAGTGTCTAATGTAAGTTTGAATATCATATTGTGTGACATTTATAGCCATATTAAAAGCAACAACAGATAACTTACCTCAGATCTTGAAAATAAATTAAGACAAATATGTACATTAAAACTGCAAATTCAATGAAAACCAACAAGCATATTTCATAACAAAGATGATATCAGTCACTCAGTATGTAGTTTTAATAATGTTAAAAAGGTTTCTGAATTAAATTATAAACTTGTCCATTTCGTTGGGAGTGCAGTGTACTTCTGTTCTTCTGAATGGCTGTGATATTTGATGTGTGGACAGCCAAATTTCTTGTTGCTGAAATCTTGTTGCATCGTGTGTATTTAGGACAAGGTTTTATGTTCACGTTCATATCTGACTACAAAACACAACCTGATCTCATGACAAAAATATACCTGTGGGAATGTTTTTGCAAGATGCAAAATATATAGTGCCATGTACATTTCGTGACACAGTCAATGTGAAATGTCCACTGAGTGGCGCTAAAAATGTTTTCTTTTTTTTTCCCTGGAACAGATGTTTTGTATGTGTCACTGCAGTTGACTTTAATGCTCCGTGACATTTTAAAATAACTTACCGTCTGCACAACACCTAAACCTACCCGACAGTATGAACAAAAGAAAATGTGACATAAAAACACAAACGTAAGCATGCTGTTTTGGCTTGTTTTTCGATCTTTCAGCTCTTTCATTGTGAGTCATGTTTTTCACGGGATTTGTACCCAAGGATTCCGCTTCCTAAGTCCAGTTCCGTGCTGGCTTAGCTACCAAGCAAGCTTGTTACGTCCGGAAAGCGAAACATATGAAGCTGTAATCATAACTGTGTATGAAAACGATTACAAGTGCTCGCTGTTTTACCACCTCTAGTGTTCATTTCTGTTGGAAACTGCAGTGATATGTGCTTATTGGTACGTATTTCGCATCATATGTTTTCATCATGAGATCAGATAGACAAAACACCTGCATCGCTTACAAGACAGCTACAGCTGTTTTAGCATGGAGAAAATGGTGGGCAGGGTACAGCTGGTTGAGAGGGGGAATATGCAAATACAGGACAGTTCGTCAGCGGCCGTGGGCGGGGCCTGTGCAATATGACATCATACTGCTCAAAAAATCTAAATGGCTTGATAATTGAGACTGTTTAGTTTTTTGGGGATTAAAGAAAGGAGTGAATAGTTTTTTTATCATTGTATTTATTGCTTAAAAGCAATAAAAAATAAGAAGAAAACTTTGTATTGTAGCACAGGGGTTGCATAAATGCTTTGATTCAGCAACTACATTTGCAAAAAAATATGGTCGAGATTCAATGCAAGACAATGGAAGTGATAAATGGAGAAACATTTTCAGCACAAATAACCAGTGGTTTAATATCACAGACTATTTGGCTTAATTAATCAAGATTAGTAGAATTCTTCATCATGATTATACACAGGAGACAGCTTGAACAGAATAAAGCTGTTTGAGTTTTTATTTGTTGTCAGATCATATAAATAAAGCTTGTCTGTCCTCCTATATCTCTTGGTCTCGATAAGAGAATTGAATGAGGGACTTTCTCAACACCTCCCTGCAAACCTGTCAGCTTCATTCCACAACAGAAATCCTCTTGAAAATAAACCATGAGGTCTGTCTGGGTCAGACTCCCTCATCAATCTGGCCTGGTTTTAACTAGATGTCTAAATGAGCACTGGACACTGTTCAGCTTCTAAAAAGAGGCCAGAGTAAAATGATCAGTAGTGAAGACAGTAGGGAATCGTCTTTGGCTACTCGAGCTAGAGTTTCTCTGGCTTGATTACAGCTGGAATTGCAAGACCATAGTTGATATCAGTCCATTATTTAGGCTTCAGCCCAGAGAGGAGGTCTGACAGAAGGAGCCAGGAGGGATGAGAAGTATGAAGGAGTTTAATTAGGAGCATACCATTGAAGGAGAAATTCCTTCCCACTCTTTTCCCTTCCTTGTCTCCGCTGATTCTCGATTCTCAGAAGCCTCCAACCGCTCAACCCTCCGCAGCGCTCTATTGACTATCTCTGTGCATTTTAGCTTTTTATCAACCCCCGCCTGGCCATTTTCCACTTTGTTAGATTGATTACTCCTCATCGATAATGTTTTGGAAGGACGATCGCACAGCTTTCATCTTGCCGAGCTATTAAGACGTCAGAATGTTCTCGCTTCTTGCTCCAAGTACAGAGTATTTGTTGTCTACTGTATCTTATTTTTAGATAGGCAAACTGGACGCATTAACGTTGCTGTAGCTTCTTGGGAAATCAATTGCATTGGCTCTGTGTTTACCCTCCCTTCAGAAATGAAGAGCATGTGAGTGATTATGAGTCATTATGAACCCATAGGAAAGAAAAATTACTAATGGGATCTCTTTAAAATCTCAGCTGTTTCTCCTAGACAGCCATGCCAATAAATGGAGTTCAAATAGAGACTTTTGCTTAAATCTTTTACTTCTTCTTAGAAACAGACTCTTTGGTTGGATCTGTTGTCACTGGTTGGACTTGAACGATTACAAGCTGTCGAACAGTTAAACGATGATTACATTTTAATTGAATTGAATTTATTGATAACATGTAAGTTGTATTATTATAACATTTATAAATGCTCATACTTGCCAAAACGTCATTATCACATTATCTCAGTTGTGATAATTACATTTATTGCTCTGTACTCTTACTGTATGTCATCTGTCTCACTTGTGAACCTGAGAAAAATATGATGCCTCAAAGACGTTTAATTGAGAGCTCCACTTAGGTTTGTGAGCTATGAAAGAGCAACATCTGAGTATTTCTTTTATCTCTTGGGAATGGGTGTTTGTTTAGACATGTATGGCCATCTTCAGCATACATGGTGTGATTGGCTAACTCTACCCACCTACAGCAGAATATGTGTGTGTGAGAGAGAGGGCTGGTGACAGGTGTGGATCCTCTGACAGGTGCACATATCTGGAATGAGTGGCATAGTGGCGGACCTTTAGGGGGTTCACAGTGGCTGCATGCTGGGTCTTAAACTGCCTATCCCTGCTTGAGCGCTCACTCAGCCAGCATGCCCTCCCATCAGCACACTATAGTCTGCTCTGCCTCTTCGCACTCCGCTGCCTCAGATCGACGCCGGCCGCGCTACACCATAATCTTCCCACCACCCTGCTGCCGCGGCAATACTTGAGTTCTGCTAGTTAGGGGGCAACCTGTCATTTGAGGCAAAAGTAACCAATTTGACTTGAACTCAGAAATTGCTAGTAAAATTGACAAACAATTACAAAGAAATTACAAAGTAACAAATTGAATTAAATGTGAAGTAGTATTTTCTTATAAAACATACTACAGTAATCTTTGTTTTATTTACCACTTCGAAACAGCGACAGCTCTCAAAGTAACAAGAGCCAAATAACCTAATAACCCAGCTGCTGTGATGTCGATTAATCAAAGAACAAAAGAAAATAGAGGAAATCAATACGTTTTGTAGCTTTAAGGATTCATCTGTATTTAATTTAGAATTTAGTGTTTGAACTTTGTTCAATTTCTGTATATTTCCTACTTGAAGGGCACATTTATGTGAAGATTGTTTTTAGTTTTAAGCTTAGAAGTTATTTTAAAGTCTAATAAATGTTACAATTAGATTGTAATGTTGAATGGCTATAGTCAATGGTTAAATATTAAGAAAAAGAAAATAAGAATTCAGTCAAAAATATTTTACAAATATTACAAATATACTGTCTTTATGTTGGTTCTACATTAATTTGAGGATTGAATGTGAAATTATTGCAATATAAAAGTATATTTAAAAACTAATGTTAAGCAGGATTAATCGTTAGTCCATTGTTTGTCCTGAACAGTTAAACTGCCTGCTGTTCTTCAGAAAAGTTCTTCAGCTCCCAGAGATTCTTGTTTTTTACAGCGTTTTTGTATATTTGAACCCTTTCCGACAATGACTGTATGATTTTGAGATTCCTCTTTTCACACTGAGGACAACTGAGGGACTCATAAGCAACTATTACAGAAGGTTCAAATGCTTCAGAATGAAACCCGATGCGTTAAGAATTTGAAGATAAATTTTGTCTTCTGGGGAACATGTAAGTATCTTCTGTAGCTTCTGAAGAGCAGTACTAAATGAAACATGATACTTAGGCAAAATAAGAAAAATGTACACATCCTCATTCCACTCAAAAGTTTTCACTCCCTGGCTCTTGTGCATTGTTTTTCCTTCTGGAGCATCAGTGAATGTTTGAACCTTCTGTAATAGTTGCATATGAGTCCCTCAGTTGTCCTCAGTGTGAAAAGATGGATCTCAAAATTATACAGTCATTGTTGAAAAGGGTTCAAATACACAAAAATGCTGAAAAACCAAAGAATCTGTGGGACCTGAATGACTTTTCTGAAGAACAGCAGGCAGTTTAACTGTTCAGGACAAACAAAGGACAACTATCACAAAGCAAAAAAAAACACAACTGTGGATCATTCAGGTAACAACAGTATTAAAAATCAAGTGTATGTAAACTTTTGAACGGGGTTTTATAAATTCAACTATTATTTTCTTTTGTGGACTATATGTAAACATCTTTTATGTGAAATATCGTATTCATGTCAGCACAAAATAAAAAATACCATGCATTTTGCATGTGCATGTAAACTTTTGACTTCAACTATAAAACATTATGAAGTTGTTTACTTTGTCTTTTTAACGATTGAGAGACTACATCTCAAAATTTCCATCATTTTCTATTTCATTTGCACAAAACAACCATGCGGTTCTCGTCTTCAAGGCATTTGATCAGCTCAGTATGTATAAAGGAAAATAAAAAAGCTCTCAGCACGCATTGCAGCTCTCCACACAATCCCTCAACACCTAATGGAAGCATGTCATAGCAAAGAAAAGAGGATGAGAAACCCGTCTTCATCAAGCCCTCACGTCAGCAGAGTAAATTAATTATCGTGTGATTGATGCAGACAGGCAGATGAAGGCAGAGAAGGACTATGTGTGAGAGCGCTAGCTGCACATATGTTAGCTGGTGGCTAATATCCCGCCACGCCACACTTAAAGACAGTTGATCTAGTGGAACGTCTCACTTTGATGAGACGTCAGACTCGGAGAACCTCGTGCAGATAATCACACGAGACAGTTGGAGACTTTTTGTGGGTTTGTGGTGCGGCATGTGGCAGTGTGCCTCAAGTTTTTATTTCTTCCTTTCTTATTTCACACACACACACACACAAAAAAAACTGTCCCTCACATAATTTCTGCTGTTTGCTAATGTTGTATTATTCAGGATGGCAGAATCTTTAACAACATTTAATGCGCACAATGGCTTATAAGATGTGGCAGCTTTATTTTTAAGTGTAATACTAAAGTAACATTTCCCAATTGGCATTCACTCTCTAATAAGTTGAGAGGAATATCTCATTTCTACTAGAAGGTGGCCATCAGGTGGCAGAGAAAGAAACTGCTGCTTTAATACATCAGGAGAGCCCACATTTCTTTCTTTTACTGTTACACTAGCTTGTTTGCTTAAGCATAACTCAACTTTTCAGCTTCATCACACATTTTTGGTTTATGTTCTTTATGGTTATATCAAAAGAATCCTTGTATCATTTTCGGTTCATTGGGTGTTTCTCTGTTAATCTATTTGGACCGGCTCTATGGGCGTCTCTCTGCTGTGGTCAGTAGCAGTAGGGCTGTTCCTCTGCTGAAATCATATTTAGAATTTTTTTCTCTTTGGTATTCAGACCTGGTCAAATATTAACGTTTACATTTTAGGTTGGCCCTTCCTGTTGTCTCTTGATAACTTCCTTTAAACAACTTACAAGGAATATTTATGATTATTTTATATTACCTAAATAGAAATAACATGACCTTAAGCAAATAATCTAAAAGCAAACAAGACATGAAAGAATTCGAGAAAATAAACGGTCAACTTGAACAACCGTTTTAAATTTTCTGTACTAGTGGATCTCAAACTGTGGTCTACAATTTGATTGACTTATTAATAAATTGTGACCCTGGACCACAAAACCAGTCATAAGTAGCACGGGTATATTTGTAGCAATAGCCAAATATACATTGTATGGGTCAAAATTATATATTTTTCTTTTATGCCAAAAATCATTAAGATATTAAGAAAAGATCATGTTCCGTGAAGATATGTTGATACAAAATATACAACATACAAAAATGTATAAAAGATATTATACATATATCAAAACTTACATTTTGATTAGTAATATATTGCTAAGAACTTCATTTGGACAACTTTAAAGATGATTTTCTTAATATTTAGATTTTTTTGCACCCTCAGATTGTAGATTTTTTAAAAAAAATAGTTGTATCTATCCTAACAAATTTATATTTAATAATATAAATATAAATAATATAAGAAATCAATATATGACTGGGTTTGTGGTCCTGGGTCACAATTGGCCTAAATAATTATAAAATGAACGAATTAATTAATATTTTTGAAAGAATATTTTTGTAAAATAATGTTGGAAGAAGTTTTTTATGCTTACCTGGCTGCATTTATTTGATGCAATAAACAGTAATATTGTAAAATATTATTACATTTTAAAATAACCGTTTTCCTTTTATATATATTTTAAAATGTTATATATTTCAGGGATGGCAAAGCTGAATTTTCAGTCTTCAGCATCACTTGATCCTTCAGAATCCATTCAGAAATATGCTGATTTGGTCCTCAATAAACATTTTCTATTGTCATCAATATTAAAAACACTTGTGCGGTGCTGTTTATTTCTTTCTTTCTTTTTTTTTTTGTATTAATTTCTTTGGAAAAAATTGTAACATTTTACAATAAGGCATCATTTGTTAACATTAGTTAATGTAACTAACAGGAACAAACAATGAGCAACACATTTATTACACTATTTATTAATCTTTGTTAATATTAGTTAATAAAAATACAGTCGTTCATTGTTTGTTCATATTAGTGCATTAACTAATGTTAACAAACACAAATTGTGATTTTAATAATGCATTAGTAAATGCTGAAATTAACATTAAGATTAATAAATGCTGTAGAAGAATTGTTCATTCTTAGTTTATGTTAACTAATGAACCTTATTGTCAAGTGTTATCAAAAAAATCTTATATTGTATATATAACTATACATAATTGTGTTAAGATAGTTTCTCCCAAATTCTCTACATGGGATGGTTTTCAAACCCTAGAAAGAATTAATTTTACTTGAATGAATCTTCACAGTGGATGATATTTGAACTGTGTGCAAACTTGTATTTCCAGACCCTGAGAAAGAAGGGTCTAAACGGGTGTGACAGCCCAGACCCCGACGCTGATGACTCGGTGGGCCACAGCCCAGAGTCAGACGAAAAGTACCGTAAAATCAACGACGACATTGATCTGCACATGATCAGCAGACAGAGGATATGTGTAAGTACCTGCATCTAAGACAAGCCCTCTCACACTTCCTTCTCTTTCTCTCTTTCTGTCTCTGCGTGCTCTGGCTCACTGTTTCGCCCCGCGCGGGCCTTCAGGTGTTGAGCAAGAAGGAGAACAAAGGCGGCGAGAGCCTGGAGCTCGAGTCTGCTCTCGCTCTCACTCCGTGCACAGAGGAGAAATACAAACAGATAAATGAAGAGTTTGATCTAATGATCAAGACTCAGAAGATACCTGTAAGTACAGTGAAGAGAGGAGAGGCGAAAAACTAACAACTCTGAAAAAAGCTAACAAACATATATGAAGAAACAAAGCAAATCGTTCTAATCTTGATTTAACCTTATGTACCATATATAGAACTCATATAATATATATATATATATATCCCAGGACCACAAAACCAGTCTTAAGTCGCTGAGGTATATTTGTAAGCAATAGCCAAAAATACATTGTATGGGTCAAAATGATTGATATTTCTTTTATGCCAAAAATCATTAGGATATTAAGTAAAGATCATGTTCCATCAAGAAATTTTGTAAATTTCATACCATAAATACATCAAAATTTAATTTTTGATTAGTAATATGCCTTGCTAAGAACTTCATTTGGACAACTTTAAAGGCGATTTTCTCAATATTTGTAGTTTTTTGCACCCTCAGATTCCAGATTTTATAATAGTTATATCTCGGCCAAATATTATCTTATATTAACCCATACATCAATGGAAAGCCTATTTATTCAACTTTCAGATGATGTTTAAATCTCAGTTTCGAAAATGTACACTTATGACTGGTTTAGTGGTCCAGGGTCACATATATATATATATATATGACGCAGATGTAGTATATCTAGCATTTGTTGTGACTCTGGCACTGCTGTTGATGCATGGGAGGTAACTGCATGTGATTAAAACAAGAAGAAGCACAAAGACAATTACTGTAAACAATAGTATATTTTGTGTGTTTGAAGGCCTTCCACTGATTGCTGTTCAGAAATAAACACTGCCAATCAAACATCAGCCAATGCTGTATGAAATAAATGATTCCCAGACAGTTAAAAGTCATAATCTTGCATGATTTGAGAAGTTAAGGAGGTTTTGATGTTTATTAGAAAACAAGGCAAAATACTGATGTGTGTGGTTAAAGATTTGTCCAGTAAGCTACAGTGTTTTGTTGGTTAGGGTTAAGAGAATTAGGTTGGGTGGAGTGGTAATGATGGTGGTAAAGATAGTGGTCACAGTGACTGAGTTTTTTTTTCCCAGTTAGAGAGTACTGTAGCACAAAGAAGAAGAGTGGCACCATGCGGAAGATGGCTAGGCTCACGTACACATCAAGATGTGGAAATCTTTTCTGTTAAAAAAAAAAAAAAAAAGACTGCGATGCAGACTGTGGTCCAGGAAAGTTGCACAAAAATGCTAAATCATATAGTTGTTATTAATCTCTTGCATTTTATCTAAGAAGGTTGATATTACTGAAGCAGTATCCTTCTGTTTGTAGAAATGTAATCTAATATCCTATTTGACTTTTACTCCAGCAAAAATGCAAAAAACGGTTGGTGCTATCAGATTAGAGTTTGGTTTACAATCAGTTCTCATAAGATTAGAAGAAGTCATGAAGCGTCAAACAAATATTTTTCAAGCTATTAAAAGGGCCTTGGGGTCTCTGAGACTTCAAACATAAGGGTAAAGATGGAAAAATGAACACCTAACGAAAGCGAAGCTGTGCCCACCAAGACCTTCACTGCGGAGAGAAAATATTTTGGCTGCCTCAAGCTATGATTGCTGTGGCCTTGTGAGTTAATGAAGAATGAAAGAGTGAGAAAGAGCGAGAGGCTCCTCTTCGGTTCCTGTCAGTTGATGCTTTCCCAGATGAGCACTTACAGACCCTCAGGACACATGGCTACAATTAGGGGCTATTTTGTCCTTAAAAACATAATATGAAGGAGGAAGGAGTCTCTTCAAGGTTAAGCCTGTGTCTTTTGGAGTGATGTGAACAAGAAGATTTACAGAGATTTAGAGAGTTTAGAGTCATCTCGGCTTGTTCATTTACAGTAGATAACAGAGAAAATGGACAGAAATACTACTTCTCAAGAGCTCTAAGGATTGATGTCATTGCATGCAACGTATTTGTCTACATTTCTCATTTCTCTCTTGTTTTTTTGCTACTTCTCCTGTATTCAGTGTGTTTAACTATTTGTGTCATTATTACTGTAGCTTATATTGCTAATTATCTTAATGGTATATATTGCTTTTGTCTCCATCCAGGCTGTGCCCTCTTCCACCTACGAGATGCCCATTCCCGTGAATAACCAGATATACCCAGGCAATCATAACCTGCTTCCACTGGCCCACCATGGCCTGCAGAGAAACAGCATGTCACCCGGGGTCACACACAGACCACCCAGTGCAGGTAAAAACACATAGCATCCAAATCATATTGTACACAATTTGTCTATGAAAAAAGTAAATAAGTTCCATAAAAAATTTCATTAAAAATGATGGGTTAAAAAATAAGTTGGAAATTAAGATTTATCACATTCTAAAAAAATGTTGGGTTAAATACAAACCAGTGCTGGGTGAAATATGGACAAAACCAGCAACTGGATTAAATGTTTAAGCCATCCTTCTGGGTAGTTTTATTTAACTTAATTATTACTTAAAAATTACTATATTTCTTGCTTAAAATTAACCCAAGATAGGTTGGAAAATAAGATTTATTACACTCCAAAAAAATGCTGGGTTAAATACAACCCATCATAGAGTTAAATATGGACAAACCCAGCAACTGGGTTAAATGTTTAACCCATCCTTCTAGGTAGTTTTATTTAACTTAACTATTACTTAAAATGACTATGTTTCCTGCTTAAAATGAACCCAAAATAGGTTGGAAATTAAGATGTATTACACTCTAAAAAATGCTGGGTTAAATACAACCCATCGCTGGGTGCAATATGAAAAAAACCCAGCAACTAGGTTAAATGTTTAACGCATCCTTCTGGGTAGTTTTATTTAACTCAACTATTGCTTAAAATTACTATATTTCTTCAAAACATACATGTATTTAACCCAGCTTTTTAAAAAGTGTAATATTTAATAAAAATAATAAAAAATAAGTTTTATTGCACTCTGAAAAATGCTGGGTTAAATACAACCCAGCGCCGGGTGAAACATGGACAAAGCCAATGACTGGGTTAAATGTTTAACCCATTCTCCTAGGTAGTTTTATTTAACTCAACTATTGCTTAAAAATGACTGTATTTCTTGCTTAAAATGAACCCAAAATAGGTTGGAAAATAAGATTTATTACACTCTGAAAAATGCTGGGTTAAATACAACCCAGTGCTGGGTAAAATATGGACAAACCCAGCGACTAGGTTAAATGTTTAACCCATCCTTCTGGGTAGTTTTATTTAACACAGCTATTGCTTAAAATTACTATATTTCTTCAAAACATACATGTATTTAAAAGTGTAATATTTAATAATCAGCATTCCTCTATCTTTCTATTCCATCTGTAATTCTCCACAACCGATGTTCGTACAGCACGATCCTGTTGCCTGTTTGTTATTGTTGTGTTGTCTTGCTTCATTAGGCAGAGTCTCTCACCCACAGCTCTGTCATTAAAACTGCTTTCTCCTGATGCAATCAGCTCTGTATTCCAGGAGCGCTTAGCTAAATATGAGTTTTGGCCCAACCTGCACGCCTCTGACCACACTTGCTCCCCTGCATGCTTAAAAATAAAAATGTGTAATTTTTCTTGGACACCACAGCCGAGCCCCGCCGGCCACATCGCTTCCCCCTCAGAAAAGTGTGCTGAGGTGGAAAAGGACAGTGTTTTGTTCTTCTCAGACAAACACACACACACTCACACACGTCTCTGTCACCTTATATTTGTCTTTCGGTCTCCATCGCTCTGAAACACGCTGGGAGGGAGAAAGATCTCTGTGGCTTAAGGGAGTTGAATAAATGACCTGACAGTTTTAAGAAGGAAGATTTTGTGGTAGGATGTGGATGTCAGTTGCAATGAAGTGACTGAAATGTCTCTCTTTCTGTCTTTCTCTTCCTGCACTAGGTGGTCTGATGGGCACTGATCTCTCTACTGGCGCAGGCACCAGTGCTGGTAAGGACGGCATCCCCACATACTACAGTATGTTCCCTCTCCATCACAACTTTTACTCAGCCAATAACTGCACAAATTCTCTTCCAGCTTTGACCAGCCTCGCAAATTTGCAGCAGAATGTTCTGTTTGTATAAGCTGGGCTTGTGTTTACAATCGTTTCTTTGCAGATTTCATTCATTAAGTGAACTGGGCTGAACTGGACTGGTTCAAACCCAACAACCACAGCAATTGGAAATAGTTTTCATTTTCAACTCCAATTCTTGCTAAATAATTACTGTACAATACTGTTTTTGTTCTAATGTGTGTACAATTAGCATATATGTGACCCGGGACCACAAAACCAGGCTTAAGTAGCACAAGTATATTTGTAGCCAATAGGCAACAATACATTATATTAGTCAAAATTATTGATTTTTCTTTTATGACAAAAATCATTAGGATGTGAAGTAATGTTCCATGAACATATTTCGTAATCACCTACCGTAAACATATCAAGACTTCATTTTTGATTAGTAATATGCCTTGCTAAGACAACTTTAAAGGTGATTTTCTCAATATTTAGATGTTTTTTTACCCTCAGATTCCAGATTTCCAAATAGTTGTATCTCTGCCAAATATTGTCTTATCCTAACAATACCATACATCAATGGAATGCTTATTTATATAGCTTTCAGATGAAGTAAAAATCTCAATTTCAAAAAATTGACTGGTTTTGTGGTCCAGTGTCGCATATACACTACCTTCAAAAGTCTGGGGTCGGTAAGATTTTTTAACATTTTTTGAAAGTCTCATATGCTCTCTGATGCTGCATTTATCTGATCAAAAATGCAGTAAAAAGAGAATCATTGTGAAATATTATTACAATGTAAAAATAACCGTTTTCTATAATAGTGCATTTTAAAATATGCTAATTTTTTTATTTAGTATATTTAAGTATTTATTGACAAATATATTTATACCAATGATTGCCAATCTGAATTTTCAGCATCATTACTCCAGTCAGCAGTTTCACATGATCCTTCAGAAATCACTCTAATAGCCTGGTTTCTTATTATTATTAAAACAGTTTAGAATTATTTGGTGAATAAGAACAGTATTTATTTGAAATATAAATATTTTGTAACATTATAAATCTCTTTACTGTAATTTTTGATACATTTAATGCGTCCTTGCTTAATTACAACTATTAATTTCTTATGAAAAAAAGTCTTAATGACCCTACACCTTTTAGTTTTTTTTTTTTATATATATATATATAAATTTTTCAGGTTTTAGCGCTCACTCTACTTGTTTGCTCTTTATTATAGTTCATCCCTATAAGCTTTGTAAATATCAGAGATTTTTATTAATAAAGAGGTAAACAAGCATATTGGCATTAGCCAGATGCTGCACAGTTTGACCCGTGTCCTCTATTTGTTTGCTTTAGCTCTTGTCTGAACATGATAGCACCCAGCTCTCCTTTCACCCTGTACTTCTGCTTTACGTCTTTCGTAGGATAACGTCTATCGTATGTTTGGAGTGAAACATACTTGGGATATTTAATCATCTAGTAGCCCTTTCGAAAAGTTTGTATATGAGTTTCTCTATACAAGAACAATTCACTTGAAAGGGATAGTTATACAGACTTGTGGTTTCCTCAGAGTCTCTGGGCATATGTGGATGTCTGTGTGTGTGTGTGTGTGTGCGCGCATCCGTTTGTGTGTATGCAGGTCTGCCCGGACGTAACCACTAACCAGTGGTCAGTGCAGAAGCATGGCTAGGATATTTAAAGCAGAACAGTAGATGTTTTGAACTTGGCTTTTGGGTTGCTGGGACACAGCTGGGTAACCTTGTCTGGCCTAGGGTCTATTGTATGAGGTTGAGGGTGAGGTCTGTCAGCTGACCCCCTTTCCTCACTGTCTCGAATGCACAAAAGTGCCACTTGTTAGTGTGGCCCTGCTGTCCACATTCAAGGTCTACAGCCATCAAATATAGCCATTGTGCCGACTACAGGCTAACACAGGGCACAGTGTGGAGTCGATGTAGGCCACAACTCTGGAAACAAGAGTTGAAGAGAGTCAAACGACACAAACAGCCTCAGTTTTAATGGCCCAATAGAGTATATGACATAAAAATTCATGAGTCGTTTTTCCTCTCCCTCTTTACCCATAGTTACTTCTTGATTCCATTTAGTGTCCTTTTTTATATAAATTACTGGTTTCTTTTTAGGTAATATCAGGAACATTTCCTCTGAGGAGGTAAGGGACCCTGTGTCTCCTAAAATATTGGATGGAAAAAAATTAATGAAGGGGGAAATTTACATGAGAGGAGGCAATGCCTTCATGCGATACGATTGGATATGACTATTATGATTATGATTATTCATGTGATAAATCTCTTGTGTCCGTGCATGTTCGCGAATCAGTCTGAATGAACAATATAATGGCATTAATGCTAAGACTTCTTTTAAAAAAAGTAAGTAAATAACTCACACACTTAGATATAAAAAATACATAAAAATAAGACTTAAAATGGCATGAAAACATGATCTGTGAAAGTTTTTAGCGAGAAGTCATCTTGATGAAATTCTCATTAATTAAATCTCTGTCTGTGACCAATACTTACCAGACTTTGATGACTTTTGATGACTTATTTGATCAAAAATACAGTAAAAAATGTACATTTTTATTACAATTTAAAAATAAGAGTTTATATATATATTTTTTTTATTTTTTTAAATATATAAATGTTAAAATTTATTATATTAAACAATTTATTTACAAATATATTTATTCCTATAATCACAAAGCTGAATTTCCAGCAGCCATTACTCCAGTCTTCAGTGTCACATGATCCTTCAGAAATCAGTCTAAAATGCTTTCTTATTATTATCAATGATTAAACAGTCATTTTTTGTGGAAACCATAATCCAATTTTTATTTTTAATTCTTTGGTGAATAGAAAGTTCAAAAGAACAGTATTTATTTGAAACAGAACTATTTTGTAAATGTCATTACTGTAATTTTTTCTTAGCAATTTAATGCATCCTTACTGAATTAATTTCTTAAGAAAATCTTAATGACCCTAAACCTTTTACTATTAGCATTAAACAATTTTCCTGCTGAATTTGTCAGGTTTGGTGAAATCATGATATGATTGGATATGACTGGTCATGATCAACTGTGATTGGTTCTCTTGTGTTTGTGCGTGTTCACGAATCTGAGTCTGAATGAACAATATAATGGCATTAATGCGAAGACTAATTTTAAAAAAGGAAGTAAACAACTCACATGCTTAGATTAAACCACTTACATAAAAATATCCCTAATAAAAAACTAAAATGGTATGAAAACATGATGTGTGGAAGCTTTTAACAAGTAATCAGCTTGGTGAAAAGTAAAGTAAATCTCTGTGTCTGTGACCAATATTTATGATGCTATGATGACTGCTGATCTGAAAAAAAAAAAAAAATAGCTGAACATAAATTGAGTTGTTTTTTTTTTTTTTGAAAAAAAAAAAAAAACTCATACTTGGCTTACTAAATAGAAACAGTTAAAAATATTATATTAAATATTAAATAGATTTTTTGTATAGTTTAGTAATGTTTATTTAACCAAGAAATGTGACAAGAATTTACATTTGATTAAAAAAAAGAAACTTTCAGGACTTATTTATTTATATTTAATTTATTTATTTTCATTTATTTATTTACGTTATGTAGTGGTGTTTTGCCAGCGTGTTCCAGCAAAAGTGTGTCATGGTATAATGTTTGTCGCAGACAGTTATTTGTTCGGCCGGCACCCTGGCATTCTCAGACAACCACAAATCCTACGTGTATTTATGTATCTGTGACACATAGGGTTGTGCTATGAGATATGGAGAGGTCAGCCAACACATGAGAAAGTGAAGCGGCCAGTCTTTTTTTACCTCGTAGGTGGAGTCTCATAGCAGGTCTGTTGGTTTTTTTATTGTTAATTTACTGTTTCCGGGCATCTGCTCCTACCACACCTCTGCAGTTTACGGGTCATTGAAGTAGAAGTACATGTCAAATTCTTTCAGTTGCTAGAACCAGACTTGGCCTGAAACCTCAACACCGAATCAACAAACATGGACAACAGGATTAAATGAGGCCGTTACACCACAACAAGAAATCAGAGACGTTCCAACTCGCAGGGAAAGCGAGCGTGTACTTAACCACACTAGCCGGTCAGCTTGCTTTGACGCTGAGTGGAAACTTAGGCCATGCCCATTTACAGTTAAGCCTCCTCTGCGGAGCCCCAGAAATAGAATCGGCTCCTTTATCATGTGTACACATCAGGCGATTTGTGTGTGAGGAGGGGACCGCTTGTTTCTGGGCAGCTGTAATTTTAGTACTTCCCCATTGTGAGGGCGATAGCTGGGCCACGAGCGCACAGGGAAGGGACTTGTGTGGCTTTTGCAGCGTGAGTCAGAAGATGGACACTGTTGTGCCCTAGCGCACAGGTTTTGGCTCTGAGATGCCATTTTCAATGACTTATAGAACAAACAGCTGTAAAAGTCAGGGAATAGCATGAGAGAAATGAGTTTTGTGCTACATATTGGCCACCTGAAACCCAGCTGTGCTGCTTCTGATCCATAAATCAAGTGGCCGAGGCTCATTCATCAGCAGCGTCTAGCGCACGTCCTTAGTTGAACTCGTCGTCTCCGTCTGTCTGCTCTCGATGGGTCATTTTAACTCTTGCGTGGCGTGTTTAATAGACCTGGTTGTGATCTGAGCACTCCATGTGTTTCATAATTGGCTCAGGATGTACTGTACAATACAAGCCTCTTCAATTAATCTGCAGACATCACAAAATCACAGGTTTCTATGGTTACCAGAGGGGAACTGAGGCCAGTCTCTATGAATGGTTCTGTCGCTCAGTCTTTTTGTGCAGTAATAATTGCAGAAGTTTTTAATGGTGATTGTGCGTTTGTCAAATAACTTGAATTTAAAAAGTTTAAAATGCACAGATATACACCACCATATGTATGGCCCAGCTAAAAGATTTTAAATGAATACTCTGACTTCAGTACAAGATGTACACATATCAGAGTTATAATGGAAGTGAATGGGAACAGTTTTTGAGGAAGTAAGATTTAGTAAGCAGCTTTTTTCTCACTAAAATCATGTCAACACGCATATTGTTTTGTCTAGAGGTCAGAAGTTTACATCCTCCTTTCAGAATCTGCAAAAATGTTGATTATTTTATCAAAATATACAAAATGCATGTTATTGTTTGTTTAGTACTGACCTGAGTAAGATATTTCACATATAAGATGTTTACATATAGTCCACAAGAGAAAATAATAGTTACATTTATGAAAATGACCCTGTTCAAAAGTTTACATGGTTCTTAAAACTGTGTTGTTACCTGAATGACCCACAGCTGTGTTTTTTTGTTTAGCTGTGATAGTTGTTCACGAGTCCCTTGTTTGTCCTGAACAGTTAAAATGCCTGCTGTTCTTCAGAAAAATCATTCAGGTCCCACACATTCTTTGGTTTTCCAGCATTGTCAGTTGTCCTCAGTATGAAAAGATGGATCTCAAATTCATACAGTCACTATTGGAAAAATGGTTCAAATGCACAAAAATGCTGGAAAACCAAAGAATTTGTGGGACCTAAAGGATTTTTCTGAAGAACAGCAGGCAGTTTAACTGTTCAAAACAAACAAAGGACTTATGAACAACTATCGCAAAACAAAAAACACAGCTGTTGATCATTCAGGTAACAACACAGTATTAACAATCAAGTGTATGTAAACTTTTGAACAGGGTCATTTTTATAAATTATTTTCTCTTTTATGTGAAATATCTTATTCAGACCAGTACTAAACAATAACATGCATTTTGTATCACTTTTGACCTCAACTGTAAGAAAAAAAATGATTTTAATGATTATTAGTGATTTTAATATTTATAGATTGTTCAATTATATTGACTCTGTAATATTCATATAAGTGTGGAAATGCAATTTTATCAAACGCATGGGCTCAAATGCAGTGTTATTTCCTCATCTCCACTGCGAACAATGAAGTGTATCTGTTTAAGTGTTTAGAGAAGAGCTCTAGCCAGCTGTTTTTCGAGCCCCGTACTTCACTATGTATGAGAAGACAGGAAATGCATCAGTGCACATGGCACATAACATCCACCCGCTCACACTTGTACAAACACAATCTCTCAAAATCACAGTTACTCTTCCTGGTTCCCGACTCATGTCCTCCTTATTTTCCTTGAATCGTGCAAATTGCGCTTTCAAGACTTCTCATTTGAAAACAACAAAAACCATCGCCTTCAAATTAAAGAAAAATCACCACGGCGAAATTGCCGAGGACGACATCTGCGTCTAGTTTTCCTCTCGAGTGTATGATTGGGAAATTCATTTATGTCTACCGTATAATTCCTAACCCTCTTTTAAGTGGCAAAAGCCATGCAGCACTCCACATTTTCCCCCTCGAAAGCAAAAAAAGAGAGGGATTTGGATTGAAACAAAGACTCTGTACTTCTTTCCTCCAATCCCTCTTATTTTTTTCCAGTATAATGTACCCCTCTGGTTCTTTGGAGATGATGAAGTCGGGTTAGCAATTGTGGATGAGGAATAAAGATTGCTTGTCTGATCCACTTCTGGTAGTCATAAGAGAAAGCCACATGTGCACACATGTATTTATCATTGATTGCCAAATGATGGCCTTCACTGTCAATACTTAAGGGCCATGGATTTTATGTCATTTATAGAGACTGCTGCCTTGGGAAATGAGATGTGATAGTGGCAACCTTCCCATTGTGCTCCAGATGGGACTTGGAGTGATCCTTTACAGTTGAAATAAAGGGTCCTGAAATGACTGGAATATAATTCGAAATCCATTTTCTCTTGTTGTACATTCAGATTTTTCAAATGTAATTAAATGTAATGGGTTTTTCTTTAGGGTTTTTTATTCATTCCAAATAAGGAAATGAATTTGGTAAAACAAAAACTTCAGTGTTCTGCTTGAAAATAACATGTTGTGTTTTTTTAATGATTTTAATAATGATTTTTTACTGTTTTGCTCTCATTTGACATTAGCTCTTAAAGTCACCAGAGTTAGCAATGCCACCTGTCTCTATTCATCAAACACCTGCCTCCTTACCGCAAAAACCACGAGAGGAACAAATGAGTCTCATCTCCCTCCTCTCTCTTTCTCTTCATCTACCCACACTCCACATTTTCATCTCTCAACTTTTTAAAAGAGACATGATGCTGCAACAGTTTGCACAGAAACAGAAATATTCTCAAACAATCTGTCAATCTGGCAGAGTTTAGGACCAAAAACCTCATCCTTTTTAAATTTAGCTGCACATATGTCCTTTGCAAAATGCAAATTTTGGAATCTGAGGGTGCAAAAAAATCTAAATACTGAGAAAATGACCTTTAAAGTTGTCCAAATGAAGTTCTTAGCAATGCATATTACTAATCAAAAATTACGTTTTGATATATTTATGGTAGGAAATTTACAAAATATATTCATGGAACATTATCTTTACTTAATATCCTAATGATTTTTGGCATAAAAGAAAAAAATCAATAATTTTGACCCATGCAATGTATTGTTGCTCCTATTGCTACAAATATACTCATTCTATTTATGACTGGTTTTGTGGTCCAGGGTCACATATAAAGTATGGTGTTTTCAGGGGTTTGAGAGATAATGAGTGATAATGTAATCATTTGGATAAATGAAATAATGTAATAGTGTTTAATCTCAGATTAATTTCAAAATGTTGCTGTTTTTACAATGTTTTGTCCTACATCACAAGAATCAGTTGAAAAAATATGTAGCTTATCCTTAATAATCAGTTGAGCTGGGAACTTTTTACTCGGAGGCCGACAAAAAACATATTTTGAATCGTAATGACATATAATGATTCATGAGTGAAAAATCATCCGAGCGTGACGGGGTGATTTGGGGTAGCTGAATTAGTCTGGTTTGGTTTGATGGAGGGTGAATGAGAGGGTGTATTTACCAAGTGCTTGGTACAAATGAATGAGTGGTGGTGGAGGTGAAAGTTGTGTGAAATGGTGTGGAAACATCGAATTGAAAGAGCACATTCTTGGTGAAAGATGGTTGCAATACTCCAGAACGGATAAAACGCTGTTTAATGGCTGCATGTGGTGAAGGCTCACTGGAACCGTGTGGAGAGCTGCAGACAGGCTTGAATAGAGGCTTCACAGTAGATGACGGTGGAAATGGTGCATTCTGGTGGAGGCGAGAGAGTGAAATGAAGCTTGCTTAAATTGTGTGGCATGCTGAAAGTTTGATGTACTTAATTTGGCTCTGTCGTGTCTAACGCCTTTTTCCCTCCCTTTCTGTCTCGCGTTAGGAAATGGCTATGGAAACCACCGTAACTCTCCAGGACTTCTTGTGTCCTCCGGAGGCATGAACAAGAGCATGCAGGCCAAGTCCCCTCCACCAGTGAACCTGGGGATGAACAGCCGTAAACCTGACCTACGAGTGCTCATCCCACCCGGAGCCAAGAACAACATGCCCTCTATTGTAAGTTTAGTGCAGTGTGTTGCATTCAATTTTATAGGAACCCCCAGGTATGTGGACTTGCATGGCTTAATTTAACATAAATGAAATTTGTGGTAGAAAACTCATGAAATGGTCAAATGGTCAAATACCTTTTGCTATTTTTACCACGACACAACTCCAAAAATAAAATACTAAAATGATGAACACAGCTACTGAAAGAGCTTACAGGTGGCGATGGATATAAGCATAGGCTTAAACCAAATGCCATACTATTGATTTTCCCCACAAGCAGTTGAAATGCCCCCGGATATCAAGTGAAATCCATGCTGAGAAACTCATGACAAGCATCAACATGTTTATATCTTGCCAGGATGGCATCTAGCATTTCCTGTCTCTGCCGTATGTAAGCTCTTTCAGTAGCTGTGGTTTACTAAAAGCTTCAAAGGCATCAGGGCTAAAGTGGAAAGAACAAAGCAGGTCTTTAGGAAGTTTTATTCATCCACTGCGATCTTCCCATTCTTTTCTCCTTTCCTTATCACTAGGAAAAGCAGAGAAGGTTTACATTGTTTCTCTTGTTGCCCTTCGACTGAAAATTACAAACAAATGCCGCACAATCTGACATAATATCAGTATTTTATTTTCAGAGTTGTGTTGCGGTAAAAATAGCAACCGGTAGCCAGTAGCTCACAGAGTGCAGCCATTTTACATCATCGGAATAACGGCGCCCCCATAGTCCAACATATGTATAAAACAATGTGGATTTTTTTAATTAACTTAGATCTTTCAGAGGTTTTTCTACTACATATTTCAGTAACAGAAATTGTTTATACTTTATTAAACCTTATAAGTCTTAATACCAGGGGCTCCCTTTAAAAACAGCCCTGATGGTACCACATGCACCTCAGTTCCTTCATAATCCTCTGTGGTTCTCCTCTCATTTCCTCTCCAATAGTTTCATAAGCACAGGTCCATCATAATTAGTCTCCTCAGCTTTAGTCTTGTTTGATAAAGCGCTCGCCTGTAGGTTCACATAGTGTCATAGGCGGCCATTAGCTTTACCCAGTGGCACTGTCAGCCAATGACACTAATTCTGGATTTATCATCCTCCCTTTACTGCCATCAGTCTGAGGACGTTGACCTTCTATTGGTAAGTGACACTGTCACTCAAACCTGTGACGCAGGCTAATAGACCCTCACCCTCATACGCATTAAAAACCACTAGTTTATTGTTCTTATGACCTGTAAACCTGCTTAAATGCAATTCCCCCAAGTTGTATTAGTGTATAAGGCAGCTCCAGAGTGACATCTAGTGGCCATAAGAGTCTTGTTTCCAGGTCTTATTGACCTCTCCATCTCCACCTCTGCTTTTCACTGCTTTTCTTAATCTCTGTCACATCATTCAGTCATCATGCCAGCACGACAAAAGAGGAAAAAACACCTCCAACCCCTCTGTTGCTGGTTCTGTTGCCTTGGAGACCTTGAGTTTCTATAGCGACCGAGTGCCCTATGAGGGATTGTAAATCATAGGTTGAGAGGGTTCAGTGGTGCTTCATGTCAAGTGATTATTTTTTCGTACATTTTAGGGGGGAGGTGGTGCTCCCCCAGCTGTTTGATGAAGACACAGATATGTTTCAGGTCTGTTGACGTGACAAGTCATCCATATGGGTCTCTCTGCTCTCTTCCTCTTCTTACAGAATCAGAGAATAAACAACTCTCAGTCTGCGCAGTCACTGGCCACCCCCGTGGTTTCTGTAGCGACACCTACTTTACCAGGGCAGGGAATGGGAGGCTACCCATCAGCCATTTCCACCTCATATGGTACTGGTAGGTAGAACTCAACATCACAGACACTAACAATGAGCAAACTTTGTACTATATACATATTTCACATCTTAAAGGGATAGTTCAACCAAAAATGTGACCCTGGACCACAAAACCAGTCTTCATGGGTATATTTGCAGCAATAGCAAAAATTACAGATTTTTCTTTTATTCAAAAAATCATTAAGACATTAAGTAAAGACCATGTTCCATAAAGGTATTTCGTAAATATCCTACTGTGAAATAGGAACTGAAAACTTAATTTTGACTCGTAATATGCATTGCTAAGAACTTCATCTGAATAACTTTAAAGGTGATTTTCTCAATATTAAATTTTTTTTTGCACCCTCAGATTTTGGATTTTCAAATAGTTTGATCAAATATTGTCCTATCCTAATAAACCATACATCAATGGAAAGCTTATTTATTCAGCTTTTGTATATATTCAGCAGATGGTGTACAAATCTCAGTTTCAGAAAATTGACTCTTATGATTCTTTTTGTGGTCAAGGATCACAAATGTAAATTACCCCATGTTTTACACGGCACTGAGTTTTCTTTGGTGTATATGACTTTCTTCTTTCAGACGAATACAGTCAGAGTAATGTTTAAAAATGTCCTGCTCTACCAAGCTTTATAATGGCAGTGAATGAGCGTTGAGATGTTGAAGTCCAATAAAGTGCATCCATCCATCATAAAAAGTGATCCACATTGTTCTGGGGGGTTAATAAGGGCTTTCTGAAGCAAATCGATGCTTTTATAAGAAAATATAAATGTTAAAAAATGTATAAACTGTAATCCGTTAAGTGTAGCTTTTGCGAGAGTGGCGTTCCAGTGGATGACATACAATGTAGAATGTAGCCGCAGTGTAAGCTCCGGTGAGAATATGCTAGTCTCACTAGAAACAAGTTTTGTTTACAGCAAAGGAAAACCAGTCTCCTTTTGGATTTATATGGATTTGGATTTATACACTTCAGATGGCCTTTATTAACCCCCTGGAGTCATGTGGAGCACTTTTTGTGATGGATATATGTTCTTTTTTGGGCTTCAAAATCACAGTACCCATTTACTGCCATTATGAAGTTTGGAAGAGCCAGAACAACAACAAGAAAAAAAAAAAGTACATACACCTGGGATGGCTGAGTAAATCATGGGGTAATTTTCATTTTTTTGGTGAACTATCCCTTTAAGCAGTTTATTTCAAATGTTTTCTTATAGAGAAATGCATTTTATTTGTATAGATATATCATTAAATGTAGTAACTTTAATTTTTATTAATAAAAACATTTAAATTATATGTTTATTATACAAATAATATGATATAATGCAATTACTGCTGTATTGCAATCTAAAATACTATTACTAATTATTACTGATTACTGTAAATTGACATAATTAGCGTAAAGAATGAATGCAAACTTTTCTAATAAAATTTTATTTATTTTTTATTATTATTTTTTTTCTTTGACTTTTTTTTTTTACTGTTTTTTCTTTACATTTTTTATTTATATATTACTTTATTAAAACCAGACTTAATTAATGCAGGTTTTATATCTTGTCTGTTATGCATATAAAATAGAAACAGAAATCTTGCTTTTCAACCCTAAGCCATGAAATTTGAGAGAGTGAATGTTACTTTGCTTAATGATTCTCTCTCTCTTCGTAGAAGTATTTCTAAATATAACAATATTTCAGTATTAAATATATTACTAAATGTAACAATATTAAAAAATCTTTGATATTAACATGCTTGTGCGAAAGCTTATTAGACTTCATTCTTATTCAATTTCTTGTACTTTTTTTTTTTTTAACGTGTCCCAGGACGACAAAACCAATCTTAAGTAGCATGAGTATATTTGTAGCAGTAGCCAAAAATACATTGTATGGGTCAAAATTATCGATTTTTCTTGTATGCCAAAAATCTTTAGGATATTAAGTAAAGATCATGTTCCATGAAGATATTTTGTACATTTCCTACCGTAAATATATCACAACTTAATTTTTGATATGCATTGATAAGAACTTCATTTGGACAACTTTAAAGGCAATTTTCTTTATTATTATTATTATTATTATTTTATTTTTTTGCATCCTCAGATTTCAGATTTTTAAATAGTTGTATCTCTGCCAAATATTGTCCTGTCCTAACAAACCATACATCAACGGAAAGTTTATTTATTCAGTTTTAGCTGTCAGTTTAAAACAATTGACCCTTCTAAATGGTTTTGGGGTCCACAGTCACATATATTCATTAAATCTCAACTAAACGAACGCAGAATCTCATTTATATGTCTATTCTGCATGTAATAGCTCTGTCTCTCCAGCAGGCGGAGACATTGTTATCCAAATAAGCAACACCACAATGTATGATCCGAATGTTAACCCCGGTCATGTGTTTCCTTTTAGAATATTCTCTGAGCAGTGCGGATCTGTCCTCTATATCTGGCTTTAACAGCGCCAACACTCTGCATCTGGGCTCAATGAGTGGATGGCAGCAACATCAGATCCAAAACATGCAGCACTCAGCTCTCAGTCAGCTGGGGTGAGTCCAAACACAAACACACATCAAATGGCCAACTTTCTCTCACTCTTACTGTTCTTTGTCACTGCAATTCTGCAATAACCACATTGAAGTATTGTTAACCAAATGTCACTGATTTGATTGTACCTTTGGCACAGGAGTGCACCAGCACTCGTTCCGATCCGTAACCCCATCATTTCCTTTCCTTCCTACAGAAATTGCTCTAGCACTCACTTATGTCAGGGTTCAAATCTCTCCCTGCCCTCTACTCAAAGCCTGCACATCAAGTCCGAACCTGTTTCTCCTCCTAGAGATCGATCCAGCAGCACCACGCCCGCCGGCTACGGCCCGCTACCGTCCCACCAGCAGCACCAGGGCCCGCCCCCACAGGGGCGACAGGACTCGGGACGCTCTCCGGCCGACAGCCTCAGCAGCTGCGGCAGCTCGCACGACGGCAGCGACCGCGACGACCACCGTCCCGACTTCCATTCGCCGTTAGGATTGGGTCGGCCCGGCTTGGACGAGCAAGACAGCCCATCCGTGAAGCGCGTCCGCCTCTCGGAGGGGTGGGCCACATGATAAGCGATGCCACCCCTGCCCCCCACTTGGACAGCCCCGGCATCCTCGATCTTGACCTCCCCATGCGAAGCGGTTCACACGTTTCTGCCGATTATGACTAGTCACAATCATTGCTCTCCCTTATTCTCTGATTTGCTGTAGAGAGGGGAGGAAGTGCTCTCGAAATTACCTGTAATTTTTTTTTGTTATTAATATTATTTTATCAGAGTGTGTCTGATATACATATTGTTGTAATTGACGGGTTTTCAGGGAGGGAAGCGGGAAGGAGGACTGATGCGACAGGGTTGGGGAGGGTTTAGTGGGCGGGGTTACTATGCATAACTTGTGCAGTGTGTGGAATACAATGTAAAGAATTACCATATATGCATATATATTTACACGTTGTGTAGGTGTACATGTATGCAGAGTAACAAACCAACAAAAAGTGTCAGGTACTCTTGGATCTTCTTTTTTTTTTTGTAAAGTACATGCCTCAGCCACAAGAGGAGCACAGCCGAGAGCGAATTCGCGGAGGTGACAGCTTAGCACTTGAGATGTTGTAACAGTACAATATGTACAGATTCCTTTTTTTTAGTGCCACTCTCTTCAGAGGGCCCCTTCGCTAAATGTATGTTATGGGTGACAATGTCATGTTGCAGGTTCAACGTATTGTACATAGAGAAAAGGCTGGGACACGGGGGAAGGGTCAAGGTTGCAGATTTCACACAAACTTACCTGTTATGCAAGAAGGATTGTACAGATATATGTGCAGGTTCCTTGGTTAAGTTATGGGGGAGTGGGTATTTCAGGAAGAAAAAAAAAAACTCTCCTGCTGAAGGAGCGAAAATAGCAGGACGGAGTGGCATCGCAGAGATGAAGGACTTTAAATTAAGAGCCATGTTACTTCAGTCTGATGACGTTTTAATCTAGGACTTGCAGTTGTTCAGTATTAAAAGACGAAAACGAGAAAAAAAAATTGCTTATATTTTCATATCAAAAAGGAATACAATGCAAAGCATTTTTGTGGCTTTTTGTAGTTTATAAGAGCCAGAATGTGTTTTGATAGCTTTGCTTATATGAGAAATGATAGTAAACGGACGAGAAACCTTGGGCTTTTCAACCATAAGCCATGAGACAGTGAACCCTTGCTTTGCTCAATGTTTTTTTTCCCCTCTCTCTTTCTCTCTCTTTGTAGAAGTTTTGTTTTTAAACGTGTATTTCTAAGTATATTGAATAATAATATTAAGAATCTTTTTAAAAAAAAATCTGTGAAATTAACATGCTTGTGTATAGCTTTCTAATATATGAATATATATGATAAAATTATGGTCATAACTTTTTTCCCCGTTGCGGGGATGTTAATTGTTTGCTTTTTTTTCCCCCTTCTTTTTTTCCTCCGCCGGACTGAGTCTTTCAGGGGCAAATACATTCGAATGATGATAAGCCGCCCCCTTTTTTAAATAAGCACAAGATATCCACTTTGGTTTGGAGTATTCACAACCTTTTAAAGTTTCCAGTGTCACATTTAATCAACATTGCACTGAAGATTTTTCTGATATTAAAACAGCACAGTCATAGATACCTCATGACTGCTTGTGTAAGCTTGTGTCATCATTTAGTGGATTGTGACTCGTTTTGTTCGATTGATATACATATCTATCATTGTGCATTCTGTGATTTTGACAGGACATATGTTAGTCTGTATTTTCTACCAAAGACAAAAAGTGATGTTATGTTTGCCGATCCATTATCCTTTCTGGGTTTGAGACCGATGTGTTTCTTCACAAGTTGTTCATGCTAGTGGCTGGTACCTCTGACTCACCCTCCCAGTGCCTCAGATTACCTTTCAATGAGTTGGTCTTGTTGAGAATTGGGAACATTTTCCTCTAACTAACAAGTGTACAGTATTGTGAAAATGCCATTGTTTGTTATATAGATTTCAACTGTCCATATATGACTCTCCGGTTATTTTTCTTTCTTTCTTTTCTTTTTTTAATAGATTTTTTTTTTTTTTTTTTTTTTGGTTGACCTTTTTGTTTCTCTCTCTCTCTCTATCTCTATCTCTCGAGTGTTGTTTCCATTAAGTATATAAATGACAAAATAAAAATGAAAAAAAAAAATGCTGAAAAATTCTGTAGTAACAAATGTAGCTTGTATAAACCTACAATGGGTAAGGTTGAAAGAAAGTGTCTTTTTTTGTTTTCTAACCAGGAGAAAGAGGCTTTCAGCGGCACAAGCTGGACTTTGTCGCCACTTGAAGACAAGATGTCATTAAATTAAACCACATCTCTGTATCTCAAGGGACTTGATTCAGCTGTATGTAGTAAAAATTAATGTATGGAATAAAAATTGTTTCTCCTGCTGGGACTAAAAAAAAGGTATTTGTATTTTGCAGAGAATTCAGTAAAGTTACTGGCTTTCTTAGTTACACAGACGTCCTGGTGTGATTTTTATTGTGTTCTATCCCTCGACTCGACTGCAAGACATCTGTGTGAACATTTATTTAGTAGTATCTCTAAACAAACATGTTTCCACTCAAAATGGTTAAGAAGAAGCATCAATACAGAATTATTATTTTTATGTATATCTTCAAACAGAGGTATATAAACAAGTAATAAGACCATTTCTGGTTTTGCCACTTGTGGTGTGTAGTTATGAACCACAGAAGCTGTGGTAGTCAACAAACACTTAATTTAACTGAATAAAATATAAAATCATATTCATTATACATGCATACAACCTCTCAGAACTTCACTAGCGATTTACCAACAATGTTGACAAATCTCATGACATCAATGTTACTTTATCCTGCTTCTTAAAAGAAACAATTTAATTAACTGTCCCAGGATATCACACAAATACACTACCAGTCAAAAGTTTTTGAACAGTAAGATTTTAAATGTTTTTTTTTTTCTAAAGAATTCTCTTGCGTTCACCAAACATGCCTTTAGTAGTAAATATTTTTTACTATTTACAATAAATGTTTTCTATCTGAATATGTTTTAAAATGTAATTTAGTCATGTGATGTCAAAGCTCAGTTTTCAGCATCATTACTCCAGTCACATGATCCTTCCGAAATCATTTTGCTGCTCAAAAAACATGTATTATTTTTATTATGTTGAAAACAGTGGAGTAGATTTTTTTTCAGGTTTCTTTGATGAATAGACAGTTCAGAAGAACATTTATCTAAAATCCAAATTTTTTGTAACATTATAAATGTCTTCATCATCACTTTTGATCAACTTAAAGCATTCTTGCTAAATAAAAGTATTAATTTCTATAATGAAAAAAATAATAATTATGGACCTCAAGCTTTTGTATAGTGTATAATATTATAAAAACTTTTTATTTCAGATAAATGCTGATCTTTGGATCTTTCTATTCATCAAAGATGAACAAATTTACTCAGCTGTTTTAAATATTGATAATAATCAGTATTGTTAATAATGTTAAAATATTGTTAATAATGTTAATAATAATAATAATAATAATAAATGCTTCTTAAACAGCAGATCAGCATATTAGAATGATTTCTGAAGGATCATGTGACTGGAGTAATCATGCTAAAAATTCAGCTTTGAAATCACAGCAATACATTACATTTTTAAAATATACTCAAACAGAAAACAGTTATTTTAAATAGTAAACATATTTTGAAATGTTACTGTTTATTTTTTCTTAAAATATAATAAATGCAGGATTGGTGAGCAGAAGAGACTGGCAGTGTATCTGTGAGAAGCAGTTGCGAATAAATATAAATATAAATATAAATATAAATATAAAAAGTGGTTGCAGGCAGCCAAGACAGTTTGTTCACCCAATCAGAAGACTTTCGGGCGCTTTCTGTCCCTTATATGGAACCGGAAGCTGAATTTGGCGCGTTTTCTTTAGTTTGGGGGGGGGGGGGTACTGTTGGAGATTTCTCACCTGTCAACAACGTCTACACAAACAAACCTCTTAAAAGACATAGTAAAATATAAAGACTATAAAGCAACAAGACAATAAACAGGAAGAAAACAACTGAACATCAAAGCTTTTCTTATTTTGAGGGAGGTAAGCGGTTCACAACGGTTAAAGACATGTTGAGATTGCTTAGCATCTGTTTTAATATTGTTCGGTCGCCATGGTTACTCCAAAGTGGCAAGATTGTGAAAGGACTTGTTTAATCTGAGGTTCTTCTGATGAACATACAACTGCTAACATCGCTCACAACACTTGAGAAGAAATTTCTTCTTATTTCCTTTGAAAATGTTTACCTCTCGAACGTTAGCCTAAAAAAATGTGCTCTCATATTCCAACCAAAGAGAGCTAGCATATTTATTAGTATAATTTGTATACTAGAAGATTAGTATTAGTATAATTTGTATACTAGTAGATTTAATCTGTAGGCCTACGTCTTATAGCCTAAACCATCCACCTTTGTGTGTGTGTGTTTAAATGGAATATATAAATAATGAAAAAGGTTTTCAAGAAAATGTCAGACCTGAGGTTACCCAAAACAACTGAATTGCATTGTTGTCGAAACGGCAAAGGCTGTTGAAGAGACAGTGAATCCTTCTGGCCACAAGATGTCAGCATTGTTCAATGTTTCAAAGATTTGGTGACAGGCAGCGTCGCCTTTATTTGATTTCATTCTCCCGCTTTTACAGTGAAACCGAGATTACTGAACTAATCACTGTCAGCTGAGTTAAACCATACATTTATAATACACACATTCGACACAGGCTATATATTCATATTATTTGATTAGACTGTAATTTTTTGTTTGTATTATGTTTTTTTGTACTGAATGCATTTTAAGCTTATTCTAGCTGCTTGATCATATTACTTGCTATTGGCCTGTACACAAAAGGTCACATTTTTAATGCTCAAATATGCCACTTTAATCACATACATTCTAGTCAGCTGTGAGGAGAATTTTGTAGTCTATTCCATTTGTCTTTTTCCCCAGATGTGAAGACATGATGAAGTTGTGACATATGTAAATGATGCCCCTAAGAAGTATTCTCTAACTTTGATATGCATAATTTAAATATATATAGCCCTATGCAATACTAAAATGTAAGTATTTTTGAACGTCTGTGGTGATCAAAAAGAAAGTCACAACAAAGAGATTATTTCAACGTTTAATCAACAGATTATTCAGATCATCAAATGCCCTGCTCCTTCAGATGTTGTACAGAAGATATTATGTTTCGTTTGAGTTACACTTTAACAAATCTTTCAAAAATACATTATATATGAACACAACAAACGAAACAAAGAAGAATTAATCAAAGCCGCACATTGACATTGAAAGAATTGGCAGTTTAAACGTGCAACTGAAATCTTGGGGTTTACATATAACAACTATTAATAATTGCGAGCCACATGTACAAGTAACAAATTAACAGATATTAGTTTAAAAAAAGTAGCGTTCTTTCTAAAACATACTTTGACAATTCCGTCACAAATAGCAACCATTAGGCTAAATATTATATCGAACACTATGGAACTTTTCACGATTAAATCAATCAGTCAAATGCTCATATAACAGATCGTTTCAGTAGCAAATTTTGACGGTAGCTTTCTGAGAAAAAAAAAAAAAACGAAAACAGTTTCTTTAAAAGAAATTGTCTATTTTAAGTTAAGCTGTTTTCGTTTTTTTTTTTTTTTTAAATATGTATTTATTTTTATCACCCATTAGATGCATCATTGATAATCATGATCATCATCTATAATCGTCGTCGATAAATATTAGATGAGTTGCGGATAATTTGGGGAATATCGAATTACCGGACGAATATTTTTCAATCCAAAATATGATTTTCCCCCTTCGTTTCTTTCTTTCTTTCTTTCTTTCTTTCTTTCTTTCTTTCTTTTTAAGTAGCCTACATGAAATCAATAAAGTTTCCGTTGTAACATCAAGACATGATTTATAAAAAGGAGAGCATGCAAGTGTGTTTTTGCCTATCATAAAGTGGATATAGTAACTGTAAAAACGTTTCATGCAAATGAAAGATAAGATGATTTTTTTAATGAAACCATGCGCGTTAATGCATTATATTGTTGTATGCTTGAAAGCTCTTATCACAATGTAAAAAAATCCGTGCCATAAACATTAAGGCTCATGCATCATCTTGTGCATGCATTTATAATTTATCGCGTGTAACCCGCGTATTGGCCAAAAGTGGCTGCTACAGTTTTTAAAGCAAAATTAAAAAGAAAATGAAGCAAATGTCTTGTTTACTAACACATTTCCTGATTGTTTTAAGGGCTCTGGCTTAAGTATGAACGCAGAAAGAATGGACTTTTCCCTCGAGGATATAATTTACAACAAGAGCGACCATAGTAAGTCATCACTGATAATTTAGGGTGACAAAAATATAACGGACTAACAAAGATATCTACGATAAAGCCAATATTTGGATAGGTGTTGTCAAAACTGTTGCTAGCCAAGGCTATTATGCGTGTACTAAATTTTGTTTCCTCCAAATAGAAATTTGTGTAGCCTATAACGTGTCTACAAAAATATAAATGAACGGAAGGCTCCTATATAATTTAAAGCAAGTATTTATTTATCTATCAATATTTGATTACATTTTGAAACCGTTCTATAAATCAGTTTGCTTTTGAGAGAAGACGACAGTCTTGAATTTTTACATTAATGGACGCTTTGAGAGAGAAAAACTAAGATATAATCAAATGTAATTAAAAATATAGATTACTTTACATTTGTGAATGGTATGTTGACGTGGAATTATCGCTGTTGTCTCTGATAAGTCGTTACGTTTGTTTCTGCAGGAGTTCGTGATGGAGCATTACACCACTAGATGTCGCCACGTGTTACAGAAATGCATCACGGTGACTCAAATTGCATTTCTCACTTCGAATGAATTTCTGGAGAACGAATGGCTGAGGCAATATTTAGAAATGGCTTGAAATATCATTTAGAATATAGTTTATTATTTTATTAGCTGTCTTACACGTTTAGAGGAATTGACCATACCGTGATGTGTCCTACGCCGAAAATAAAGATGTAGCCTAACAGTTAGAAAGGAAAAGGAAACACTAAAGTTTATTAACGTTGTAGAATATTTGTAAATACCGTTTCATCTTATTTTTTTTGTTATTCGTATGTGTGCACTGCATTATTCGGCAGAGCTAAACAATAGAAAGAAAACGTTAATGTCTTTGTATTGAATTACCTGGAAATCAGCCTCTCTCCTCTCTCTCTTTCACTCACTACCTCTCCACCCTCTCTCTGCCTCTATCTATTATACGTTTAACTCGCATAAACAAGTCTCTCCATATATTTTATAGCATATTTTTTTATATTTATAGCGGTGGTATTATTGATTGTAAAGAAAGAATCACGAGAGACAAAATGGAGAGGAGAAAGAGAAATAAGCCATACGGCTCGTTGTAGACGTTAGACATTTTAGATTTTTTGTTCTCATCATTTACACGCGTAATTAAAGAGGCTGGATTACAAATCAGTTTTTTTATGCAATAAGTGACAATATAGACAGTTTATCTGTATTTTTCCTTTGTATGTTTATCTACGTCAATAATAAGAATTATATTAACTTTATCTTTTATCTAGGCTATTAACAGTCTTGTATATTTACAGGAACACGTTGGGGGAAAAAAAACAAAAATCAGTTTTTACGTTTAATCCAACGTAGGCTAACGGTTATATAAAAGAGTCAGTGAATAGCCTACAAAAATCCTACAAATGCCAATTTCTCCCAGTGAAACGTCTATTTTCATGAGCCTCGAAAACAAAGCAAAAGTTATTAAGACATTTTCAAGGTAGTCAGGAATGGCTTGAAATCCCTTTTTATTCCCCGCGAAGTCGAAATATGATTACATATGCACGATATATTAAATTGATACCCTACTAACTATAGATTGGGCTACTATGTCCAGAAGACCAATGAATGGCAAAAAGACAAACAAACAAAATAATTCTTAGAATTTAATGCGAAAATAATATAAGAATATTATTAAACTATATTAAGATTTGCAGATGGCTAACATAATTCATTCTCCAATTATACATGAACAGTTTTATATTAAACAAGGTTTAGGCTATAATTCAGGACGTTATGGTGAGTCATTGTCTCCCGTTATATTTCTAAGAGCTGTGGGAAAGTTTGAAATCCTTTTCTCTATAGGTTTTAAATATGCATAAGTATGGTAATCGCGGTCCTGCTGTGTTGCAAACAGGCGCAGCAGATCACACATGTGCTACACAACTTCGGACCGTACGAAGTCGCCAAGATGAGGACATGCAGAGTCCAAGTAAGTCCTGTTTCTCTCACTGACGTCTGTTCGTATAAAGAGATATAGCAGGGCTGTCTGAAGTTTGTTTAAGGCGGAAAACATGCGAGCATAGGACAGCACGTGTGTTGACCCATTGGGAGTAAATCTTTACGTGTGCCCGTCTGACCACTTCTATTGGGTGCCAGAGCAGTTGAGCAAAGGTTCACAAGATGAAGATCAGACGCTTTACGAGTAGGAACTATGAAGAAGAGATGCCTAAGATTGCGCAAAAAGTTCTGGAAAAGAGTCATGACTCGAGTGAACGCAATTATATTAATAGGAAGTGGATATTAGGCCTAATGATGACTTTAGCGGTAAGTTTTGAGGTCGGTAATGTTTGTGTATTTGGGAAGTTCTAAGCAATAGATTTCGTTTGTCAATTAATTTTCATGATTCCAGCTTTTCTTTTTTTAGACTGCTAGCAGACTTATTGTCCATGTGGGTTACGGCAGATAAAGAGAACTAAAGATATGATGCTCATTTTTGATTAACTATAACTTTACTATATATTTATTTAAAAAATGTTTTCTAATAATACTGTTTAGTGCATAGACATTTTGTTTTACTCATTTTTGTTCGTATAAACGACTTCAGATTTTATGCAAATATTGCTTTGTCTGGTAGCTAACCACATTTATCTTTTAACCGACGATTTCTGAATGAGAGATGCTCCAAATTAATGATATGCTAATGTTACAATGCTCTTTGTGCCTTTTTGTTTGAGCCGCTAAAATGTCTTTGTTCGCTTATAATGCTTTTGAATATTTACAGTGGTATTTTATATTTTTATCTATTGTCTGATCCTATGAAAAAGGCATAACAACGTTATTAAGTATTGTTAAGTCTTCTTTAAATGGATGAAATTAAACAACAATGGAGACAACGCACAATATAAAAATCCGCATCGCGAAGAGCCAAATCACACTGCCAAATGCGAATGAAATAAAGCGGAATCAAGACAACGCAGCCACCGTGAATGCAAAGGAAATTCAAATATACCTTTTAAATATGCATCAATATTAAAAATAATACACACGCAAGGACCAACTGCGGTGAAGATGTAAGAATGGCGGAGCAGGCGTCTCATTATGCATGATGGGCGACTTCCCTGGCAAAGAGTCTCCGCTTCTTTGCTGCATATGGTCCAGTATTCACGGTCAGGAAAGGCTCTTCCTTTCAATAAAAAAACAGCAACTTACATATTCTTCCGAAAAAGAAACGAGCCACCTCGAAGCCGATGAGGGGAAATTACTCCGACCGCTGAAAGAAAGGCTATGTTGGGGGATTTGCATATTTGATGCGCTAATTTCCCTGATGTATTTAAATATGGCTGCACGTAGCCGATAGGCTTGCTACGTCATTGGACGTGACCTCGTTGTAAAATCTAAACGTGAATTCGTTTTAGTCAAACACAAGTGAAGGCAATAATTGAGAACCGAGAAGGAATATGAATTAGGCAACGTTATTTGGAAACGTTTAGAATCTCAAAATAAGAAATGTCGTGTTCAAAATCTGAACTTGATCATTCAGTCAAAAAATTGTTATAATGACAGCAACAATAATAATGATGGATAAATATGCATGATGTGAATTGTTGAGGTTTTGGGAGGGTCTGACCACCTTAATTGAGATTTAACGCCTCATGAATGTCAAAACAAAAGGTATGGCATCAGGGTCGTACGAGTGATATTCTTTGTTACATATACATGTTTCAAACTTAGAAGTAGCCTTAATCACTGCGCGTATTGCGCACAGCAAGAGGAGGTAACTATAGCAACGGTATGCAGCACTTTTTGTTAGGATCATCATCGGACAGGACATTAACAAAACAATATTTTTTACTACTTCGTTATACATTTGCAGATCAAAAGTATGATGTGTTATTTACAAACTGATTTTTGATTAATTGTAGCTATCTAGAGGCGCCAAAAGAGAACTGACTGTATAATTCGCACACACTGCAAATATTATTATGTGTAGCCTATAGGCCTATGCATTCATGTCACTAGGAAAAAGATGTAATACGAGGCCTTATTTTGTGCCTGCGTGCGCGCACTCGCACTTGAGGTTATAGTGAGTTTATATGGTAAAAAAAATCCCTTTTCTCTTTTAATTGTTTTTCTTCACAAGCTATTACGTATCAGTGTGCAAGTTTTCTCCGAGCTAATGATGTCCTCTCAGTGTCAGATGGCCATTGCGTTCCGTCAGTCAGAACGTGTTGGGCAGAAGCGCTCGGAGCAAATTCATTACCGCAGTCAATCCGTAACCTGGTCTGGGAACTTGGGGCTAGTCCACGCCAATAGAGGAACAATGCCTCCTCAGTTCAAGTCCAACAAAAGACCTGGCGAACTTGTTTGAATTTCAGAGCACGTCCTTTCTTTCACAGAGAGGACTGCCCCCTCCCGAACACCCTTCATGAAAAAAAGAAAAGGAAAGAAAGGGGGGAAAAAACATGCCGACCTTCTCTGCTCAACAGTGCACTTTTCTATTTGGTGCTGCAGACAAATAGGTTATGGGAAACTTCTCAACCCCTCCTCTCTCTCTCCCCCTCTCACTGGCTCTCGCTTATACGGTAGCTGTCGTTCCCGTGCGCTTGGACTGTGCTCTTGTGAGAATCAGAGCCGCTGAGGCACGCGTAATGAACTGAGTATTAGCGGCAATTTTAAACCGAAAGCTCCCCGTGCACGCCGGCTTCTTACCTACAGCAGGAGTTGCATCTGGTCACGTCGACTTCGGCATAATTTTAAAAACCCTTTGCTCAAGTGAGTACATCTAGAAACCCTTCTCGTTTTTTTTTTTTTTTGGTGGCCATTAAGAATAATACAGTGCTATTAGTTTTGGCTTTGACGAAAGAAATTTCACATTAAATGAAAACTGTACATTTTAGTTTATTTTCGAGATATTATAACCACATTGTAGAACGATGTCATTGACTTTAAACTTATCTAACACAAATCACTTGTCTCAAGGCCAAAGTCACATGCAGTGATACTACAAGTATAGTGGGTGAGAAAGTCTCACAACTTGTCTTTCTGCGCAGGGGAACTTAATTTTGCATTTAGTCACTTCATATTGAACTGATATTGATTGCACACGTTTTTTTTTAATTTCCTATGTGAGCTGTCAGTGCTTCTAGTTTAATCACTTTATGATTCTATACAGAAGAACACTAGTGTTTAGTGGTGGTGTTGTTTCAGGAAAAAACAAGCAACTTTTAAATGTGTTAATATAGATTTTTCTGTTTACATCATATGTGAGTCAAGCGTCTTATTCACTATTAGTACTATGCTATGCTTTAAAAGGTCTGAATGAGGGATAAGTTTTCCAACTTTAAGCTATTGTTTGTCTTAATAGCTATGAACTATTTTGTGTGTGTGTGTGTGTGTGTGTGTGTGTGTGTGTGTGTGTGTGTGTGTGTGTGTGTCCACTGGGCCAGTTATTTGAAACTGCTGTGACATGACTCACCTAAACCAATTCAGGCAGAAAAACCACCATATCAGATCAAATACAAATGATAGCTGTCTTTTGACCTTGGATGTGCCCAGAATTAGAGACCTGTAAGGGAAGAGTTACTGTACAGGCCTACAGAACACCTTGTGTGCTGACATTCATATATTGTGACGTTGTCTATTCAGTTAATGGCACAGTGTGAAAATGAATTGCAGACACATTGTATAAGATAAGTGATATAGATGATTTTATTGAGTATGTTTTTCAACTTTACAATGATCACAGAGAGAGAGAGAGAGAGAGAGAGAGAGAGAGTTGTGAGACTCACATTCTGAAAGCCACACAGATGCTGGAAAGTCAGCATCACGTTTTGATTGATAGGTTTGTTATCCACTTACCGCAGTCAATTACAGTTCTCACGGAACAGAAAGTAGGCATGAGTATGTAATCAATTTAAAAATAAGATTCTGATATCAGTGGTCAGAATATGAGGGCATCAACACATAAATGGAAACCACCTTACTCTGTCTAGAGAGCATGAGCTGCTGCTGCTGCTGCTATACATACCTTTGCGTGTTGACTCTCAATGCCGGGGGAACGATCGCAAGACTCCTCTTGTCGCCGGCGAGCGTTTTTCTTGTATTCAGTCGCACTGAAATCTAAAATCCTCGTGAGCGAGGGTAATTGGCATTGCCTCTCAAATATTTCCATCAAGTACGCTCGTCGCTGAAAATACGTTACGCGTACAGCAAAAGTGCGTAAGGATCGCCGCTTCAACCCGCACGAGGGATGCAAACGCACTCTGGAGATTTCTAATGACATCATCATTATCATCATCATCCTCATCATCATCGACTCGCACTCCCCGTGGTCCGAGACCTTTGACCTTCTCTGGCTGGTCCATATTTTGGTACTGGAAGCCCGTCCCCCCCCGCTTACCCCCTCCGCCCCCCCACTCCTCGAGATGTGGCCCTGTTCCCTCTCTCAGACCGCTGGCAGCAGCAACACAATCCTCCTCTCGTCTCTCTCATAGCAGCTCTCAGGGATCTGTGGCATTACCGATCTCCTCCGTGCACGGACAACCTGCCACCACTCGGCCAAAAATAAGAGAGAGATCTCTCCATTCAGTGGCGAAACAAACGCGATGTTATTTCCGTGTGCACTTTTTTCCTCTGGAAGCGGATTTTTCCTTTGTATAATCTCGCTGCTGGTTCCGTGGGATATCTATGGCTGCTGCCACGATTTAATAGAGCCAAAGGAGCCTTTTGTGAGATTGGGAGGTAATTTGCAATGCAAATGATGGCCTGTGCGAGGATGACTGCTTCTTATTCGACAGGCTCCCTCACTCCAACTCTCATATTGTTTTAACGTTAACTGCTCCGATGTCAAATGGATTATAGCTTCCGTTTTGATTCTCATTACCCTGTGAAGAAACTGTCATTTGTTCTTGTTGCGAGCATACCTACTTTTAAGAACTACAAATGACAATTGTCAAATCCCGTGCCTTTTTTTTTATTGTTTTAGCAACTTCTTCACTTGGATTTATTCTTACACAAGACACGGAGGTATCCGGGGATTACTGTTGTGGAATTGGAAGCGAGTTGTTATCTTTGGTTATCTAGCTGTATGAGTATGTTGCACTTCATAAAGCTAGATAACCGAAAGTAAAAACTGCCTCCTGGCTCATCGAAAACTCTGGATGCCTAATGACACGAAGATTTACAAAAAGAAATTGTATTATATTATATGTCAGTGCCTTTGGAGAGCTGTTAGCTACACACAATGCCAGACAACAATTTGTTCTTTGAGTTTTATAATGTTATTTTATTTTTATAGGTTTCATTTGGTGTTATGTTGCTTTGAAAAGTGTTTATTTTATACTTAACGCTGGCGCGCAAAAATGTATAAACGTTAAGGCAAGACAAAAAAAAAGTCATTTTTTTTCCTGAGGAAGTGTTGTTTTACGCAACAGAATAAATTAACAGACTTACAGAGATTAATTTATTAATACTTGAGGTTGTATGATCCCACCAATTTAGTGAAAACTGACACGTGAAGAGAGAGGAGCCCACGTGCTCACTATTTATTTCAGCTCGGTCGCCTTTGGCCAGGAAACGGCGCTGGCATCCCAAACAGAAATAATTAGGACATATAGAGAGAGCTGACAAAAATGAAAAGGGGTGGGCACATGGGGAGCGAGGGGGTCGGTCCTCCTTAATTGATTCCGTTAAACGGAGCGCAGTAGATGTGAACGACTGGACGCTCCCATTCCCACGCTCGAGGGCAAGTGGCAATGCCACGGCCCTATCCAGAATATGACAGACAGCGCCGGCGGGCTGGGGGGGCTGGGGGCGACATGGGTCATGAAAAGATGTCAAGTGCACCCGACTCATCTGCATCCCTTTAGAAAGTGGCGACCGTTCCCAGCCTCAGCAGACGCGGGCCCCAAAGCACGAACAGTAGCCTAACGGCTGTGAATATCTCACAGGCATGATAACTATATACGCTGCCGCCGCTGCTGCTGCTGCTACTGAGGTGAATTGTTTGTTAGTGTGGGAATAAGGCGTGTGTATGTAAAAGAAGTGGCGTATTGAGCTTGAAGTTTTCAAGCATAGCTTTGCTGCAGCTCTGCCTTAGACCGCGTTCAAACATGACATCACCACTATTGTCCTCAAAGCGCTTGCATTTGAACTTGACAAGTGTGAGATTTTTTTTTTCGTCTGGCTTAACGCCCTCTCATTATACCGTATTTATTCTGTGCGGTAGACTTTTATTATAGGTATACTCTATTATAATGGTATTTTTTAAAATAAATAAATTATTTGTAGAGGCCTGTAAGACAAGTTAGTTGAAGATTAAAATAGACATTTTATAGCCTTAACACTGATTAAATAAGTAAACCATAACACACGTTCTGTCATAAACCATATAACATCGTTTCAGTAACAATATCAAGAACTAAACACTTACACAGTGCAATTGTAATTTCATTCAGAATGTTAGTCTAAGAAATAGCCAGTAGCTTTAAACACATTTTAAAACAAAACTGAATAATTATTTGAATATCTAGCCAACAGCATTTGTAAAACAAATAAATGCATTTAAGTTTATTGCTACTATTATTATTGTTGTTGTATTTCTAATTTTAGTTTTTTTTTTTTTAATTATGATGTATTGGAAAAGAAAAGAAAAAAAAAATATAGCTTTGTTTAAATGCCTGACAAACTAAAGTTGTTTTAACCCCAGGCTCTTGTCTGTGAAAACCTGCAATAACAGGGCCTTATGTGCTGTCATTAAGAAGGGAAAAAAAGAGAGAACATGATATTATCAGGCAATTACCAGAATCCACTGTGAAAAGACAATGACACCTTGCCTTTTGAGTTTAAGACAACAATGGTGTGTTAAAAACAAAAACCTGCTTTTTACGTTTGTCTCATGCTAAATCAATGACATTTTTTCCTGTTTTTTTATTTATTTATTTATTACAAAACCATAAACCTTGTATTTCGCACACCAGCCAAACCCTTCATAATTCCTCTTATGATAATGTTACATGTCCTCTCGTTTTACATATCCAGCCTTGCTTTGTATGCACCAGGACTTGACAGTCAATCTATTCAAAATGTCCGCATTGCAATTTAATGCGCACTGTTGAAAGGTTGAATGTAGTGTTGAATGTTTGCAAATCATTTTTGAGATCACTTCTTTCATTACTGCAAAACCCCATGCTTTGAGTGATAGAAATGGGTCATGTTTTTTCAAGAATATCACTGAGACTATAAAGAAGACAGCGCTGCATGCTATAAGCCAGTGCTTTAACTCGTAACACACACTCAAAAAAAAAAACGTATTTGATATTTGACTAATTATTATTTTTTATGTCTGAGGATTTAGACCTCCTAAATTGTATCTTGATTTTAAAATATAATCTCTGTTCTGGAGGTTTTTAAGGAGCAAAGACACATAAGTGTACTCGCTCTGCGCTTCAACTAAATATTTCGCATGTTTACATGATTTAGGACCTAGATTGAGGTGAACTCCAAGGGTCCTTTTGAATATTAATTTTTATGTAGTAGGCTGGCTGCCTGCAGCTCTATGAATGAGCTGTTTGCTATTGTGTGTGTGTGTGTGTGTGTCTGTGTGTGTGTGTGTGTGTGTGTGTGTGTGTGTGTGTCTTAGACAGTTCAGGCATATTGCTGTCTTGTAATTGGCTGAATACTATAACCATGGCGACCATGGCAGCTTATCAGTATTCATTGGGCAAGCAATCTTCATATTTTTGGCTACTCCACATGCTCCGCCTGTTCTCAGTCACAACCCTTCAAAGCGCTTCTGCACAGTTGTCTTTAATACTGTGCCCACCTCATTGCATTGTTAGCATTGTTTGTAATTTCTGCTTATTTCCTTGAATATATTTAGTTTTTTTCTCTAATTTTAAATATATTTAATCATTGAATGCCAAGCCTGTTTAGTTTTTAGCCTGAGAACTTGTGTTTTCAGTTTCATACTTATTAATTGTTAACATAGGCTATGCTCTTTCTTGACGTTGATAAAAATACATTTGGAGAGAAAATAAATGTAGATGCAAATGTAAACAGCATCTTAAACTAGCCATATTCAAAGACGGTGGGATACAAGTAAGAAGAAATTGGATTTGATTATGGGGAATGTGGTTCCATCAGTGAATTCAAAAGAGCACACATCTTCTCTACATGTTAGATTTGTTTAGCCAGATTTAAATGCATTTATATATCTCATTTTATGATAAAAAGCATAAGCTTTTAGTCCCTGGGTGCAGATCAGAGAAGTGACACATTTTAGTGTCTGTCCCACAAATTAAATTTTTGTTTCACATATAAAGTGACGTCTAGATACAGTATGCTTAAATGCATAAGTTTACTTCCTACAGTCTAATGGAATAAAGTGCCGTAAAATGTGCTGAGATGTTAAACAAGCAGATACATGTTGGCACAGAGCATCCGGTAGACCCGCCCCTTCTCGACCAGGTCACATGTACAGTGTTGTTCCCGCTGGTTGGAGTCGCTGTGGCAACAAGAGGGTGATCTCACATGCGTATGATGGCAATGTGCAAAAGCAGGACAGGTTCCATATATGTGTGTCTGTGTTTGTGTGTGTTACTAAGTGGAAGATTCTGTATGCATGTATGTACTTGTGTGTGTGTGGATCTGTGAAGGTATTTACAAGTGCGATCATGTTTGCATTCAGATTTGTCATGGTTTGTGTGTGCAATTTTGTATGTGAATGTTTCAGCATAATCTGGTATCTCAAGCTCAAATCTTGATATATCAATGCATAGCTCATCTATGCACATCTCAAAGAAGCACATCTAGTGGCAAAACGTTAGTTCAAATAGAACAACCCTGCAGCATGATTCATAGAGCAAATTAACTTCAGTGTCAAGATTTAGAAGCAGTCAAAAAGTTAAAATATTTTATTTTAATATGATATATAACCCTTGAGTAAATTCTCACAAATTGCAATGGTTAAAATGTCACAGTTCAGTCCTGTATTTAATAGTTCAGTCTTGACCTTAACTTCAAAATCAGTTCAGAATGAGTATGTTTTTTTTTTTTAAATGGCTGAATTACTGATTTGTGACCCTGGACCACAAAACCAGTCATAAGTAGCATGGGCATATTTGTAGCAGTAGCCACATTTATCAATTTTTCTTTTATGGCAAAAATCATTAGGATATTAAGTAAAGATCATGTTCCATGAAAATATTTTGTAAATATATTACAGTAAATATATTAAAGCCTAATTTTTGATTCGTAATATGTATTGCTAAGAACTTCAATATTTTGATTTTTTTTTGTACCCTCAGATTCCAGATTTTCAAATAGTTGTATGTCTGCCAAATATTGTCTTTTTCTAACAAACTGTAGATTTCAGATGATGCATAAATCTCAATTTCAAAAAAAATGACACTTATGACTGTTTTGTGGTCCAGGGTCACATTTATTGTGTAAAGCTACTGTTGATTTAGTCAAAAATCTGTCATTGTGTAGCATAGTATATCTTGTCGCAATGTATGCAATTGGTAATATTGCATTGCATGATGAAGACAGTTATAAAATGGCACAAGATTGAATAATAATATTTTTATTCAAGGCCAGAAGCGATCTGTGCAATAACAGCGCTGTGACACCGTATGCGTTAGTGGCATTAACTGCAGCGGTTTGACTGAGCATGTCTGTTGTCTGCTGAATTTAGATTATGCAAATTCACAGAGCTATAAATAAGTCAATAACTGTTTCTCAAATACCCCTCAAAATTCAAATCAGATGAAAGAGCCTAAATGATGCCTGTCATAAGATGCCTGACAATATATTTACAAAAAAGTATAATTTAGAGCTTGCTAAATTATAACAAAATCATTTTTACTTTACAGTATATTTTAATAGTTTGAAGGAGCCTGTTTTGAAATATGTTACCAGAATAGAAGTGAATAATGCAGTTGAAATATGGCTATGTAGCCAGTTTGTTTGCTGAAAAACCATTAGCACCTCGACTGTAATAATCAGTTCAGATAAAATCTGTGTAATTAGGATTGTGCCACCTCATTTCTTCGAAAATCTGAGCAGAGATGCCTTTTTTGTGTCATGGGTTGCAATCCAAAGGCAGCATTTGTCACTCATGCCAGTAATGTTGCACAGTGAAGTGCTGCACGTTCGCATACTTGCATTTGAATCGCCCGATTCTATGCAAATTTAATGCATGCGGACTCATGCATATATGCGGAAGCTCCAGACTCTCTGCTTAATATCCTTATTAGTGACGTGGGAATTAAAAATTTATCATGCAGGTGGGGTAGGCGAAGGGTGCCCCACAATCTTCCTAGAATCGCATTGCAGACTCTGGGTAGGGAGGAGGTGGGCTGGGCTCCGTCAGCGCAGTAGCATTTCCTTCAAGGTGCCACCATCTTAAAGAATTTAGCAGTGGTGAGCATGCGAAAAGGATAGACCTAAAATGTCCGCTGACACGCGCTTGATTACAAGCCCACCTTGCCACAGCGTTCGCACAATCACGCTCGCCAATTATGAAATTAGCTGGCGTCGCTGGCAACGTGCATGTCAGGAAAGCCATTTGCATGCATAAGCCCGCCCCGCTATTGTCAGCTACATATGCGAATTGCTTGTGGCAAGCCTTGTACTTATCCGGCACGACACAAATGCGCCATATTCCAACACAGCATGGAATCCTCTGCATTTGTATTCATCTTCAGCCGTGTGCGATTAGAAAATTACGGATGAATATTTATTTGCTCTATGTGGAATTGTGGCCCTTGGCTAAGGCTAAAAAGAAGGCCAGATTCTTGTACATTTAAGGCGGTTTGACATGCGATTGTGTTGAATGTGATTACATTCTCGATTAAGGTCATAATTAATATAAAATGATGTCCCTCTGATGGAGATTGTTGAATTGACATTAAAATATCCTTTTGGCAAATTTAACAAACATTTAAATGCAAATGCTGTCGTAATATTTGCGCAGCTGGTTGCTCACTGTCTTTAGAAGGAGTCACTCTGAGGAATTGCTATTCCTCACTCGGGCTCCACTCCATTCCACTGTCTTAATTATTTCAAAGGTGGCTGTCTGGAATGGAACTCGCTGTATGACACTTCCATTTGCATTACCTTTCATCTCTGCGCGTCCTCTTGGCACTGCCGAGGCAGGAGTGCTAGAAATGACTGTTAATGCTTACCTCCTTGTATATCACCCCCATACAGACGCACAAAAACATATAGAAGCCTCGCGTGATGGTGCATGCGCGTCACACTTGCAAATGCACACTAAAATTGTTATTAGAATAGGTTTCCTTGGAGAACATGTGGAGCTCTTCATTTATGGTGATTAACCATCCACCAGGATAAAATAGATCCTAATTATAGAAGGCCAAGCAAAGCACTGAAATGTTGAAATGTGCTACATGCATCCATCAGCAGGACTGACATCGACTGTCATAGAGTGATGGGCTTCCTTTGAATTCAGTGTGGAGGAAAGCATCAAAAAGACACGATATTATAGTGCAGAGTGGCAGTGAGGCATTCTCATGGAGAACGGACAGTTACATGAATCACACCACCATGGTCCTGTGTTATCCTGGTTCGGACAGAGTTGCTGCATGACTTTCTACAGATGGTGACCAGCAGGGATGGTATAATGAGGTGGCAGATCCGTTTCATGTGTGTGCATTTGTTGCTGTCAGTTAAGTATTTGCGCATGTGTGTATATATTATACTGCCGTATACACACATTTGTCCCAAGTATCACGCACACCTTTATCTGCACGGATTGTTCAGAGACGAAAGGTCTGTGCAAATGTCCTCTTGAGCCTGTCATGTAGACTACCGTCACCCGGTAAATCTGAGAAGTGTTAATTAGCGTGAAAGTGGGCAACAGAGGTGTCAGCAAAACTCCCTCCTTCTTGCACCCACACACACACACACACACACTTATACCTGATGTGTGCAACCTACCTCCACTTCAAACCCTCCACAACCAGACCGCTGTTATGAGCGCCGACCGAATGTAATTAAATTCCTGCATGTTTTAGGCTCAGCCTGTCCAGTGGTTAATGGGAAGAAACAAGAGTATCTCCTGCACTAAACGTGTTGAGAAATGAGATAAGAAAGCGTAAAGGTTGGTGGCGTAGACGATTAGGACAACAATATAGACAATAGGCAACAATCACTCACATAGTCATTTTGTGCCACATGGCTACACAAAGCATTATCCACAGCTGGACTGATGTTTTTTTTTTGGTTCAATTGAAATGGAATTTTTTTTAAGATACGTTTTTCAGTGATCCGATCACAAGTGGTCAGCCAAGACACATACTGTTTGTACCAGGTATTAAAATGCATTTCAAATGTGACCATTTCTTTGAGACACTCCATGCAAATAATATTGAGTAAACAAAACTGAAATATGTGACTCTGGATCACAAAACCAGTCGTAAGCAGCATGGGTATGTTTGTAGCAATAGCTAAACATACATTGTATGGGTCAAGATTATTTTTTCTTTTATGCCAAAAATCATTAGGATATTAAGTAAAGATCATGTTCCATGAAGATGTTTTGTAAATTTCCTACCGTAAATATACCAAAGCTCAATTTTTGATTGGTACTATGCATTGCTAAGAACTTCATTTGGACAATTTTATAGGCGATTTTCTCAGTATTTTGTTATATTTGTATATAGTTGTATATTTATTCAGATTTCAGATGATCTATAAATCTCTGACTGGGTCACCTTTACTGTATGAAATGAATCAAAACGATAAAGTTTTGGTCACAATGTGTGTGATTTGGCATAATGTAGCAAAGTTTGCTTGTTTTGCTGCATTTTCTCACAACATGTCACATGTATTAGTTTAGTAGGTGTTCTTTTGTGGCTATATGAACATATCTACACTATAAAAGCTATACAGTTAAATGTGTCCCTGGACCACAAAACTAGTCATAATTTGAGATTTATCGTCTGAAAGCTTATATTACTAATAAAAAATTAGGTTTTGATATTTAGACTAGAAAATTTACAAAATATCTTCATGGAACATGATTTTTATTTAAAATCAATCAACCATTTTGACCATTTTGTTGGCTATTTCTACAAATATACCCGTGCTACTTACGACTGGTTTTGTAGTCTAGGGTCACAAATTTCAAATGCCTCCAGAAGTGGTTAAAACTGGACATGATTAAACATTTTAGACCCTGTTAATCTGTATTTAGCATCATTCACTTTTACATTTTAACATTGGGTGTCTAAACAACTAGATTGTCCTTGTACAATCACAAAAATATCCTGAGTTATTCCCCAGATTTATAACCAATCACCAGTGTGGTTATATGTGGGTAAGAAGGCGTGGACTGTTTGTGAATGCTCGTATGCATGATCGTTCCTAAATGTTTTTGTTTGTAGCTGGTCATGATCCGTGAGGTATACAGCTACCATTGTGTGTGTGTGGGTGTGTGAGCTCTTGCTTCTCAGCCATCAGATGTGATGCAGACTGTCAGCTGGGGAATCATACCTGGCTCCATGCTAGAGCAGTCGGCCTTCATATATAGTCCAGTAGCCACTGATTGTCAGGACTGAGGTGTTGGCAAAGGGATCCAGTGAGTGCAGACGCTGAGGGTGTGGATAGAGAAGGTGGGGGATGGGGACGACTCAAACACTGCCAACATCAAGAGCAAAAATGGACCTTGGTTTCACCGTACTGCAGGCGACACAAGCACATGGAGACTCTTAGCTTTTTAGCATAGCTGCTCAGCTTAATTAATGCTATTTGTGACACGTTTTCTGAATGTATTCAATAGCATCAGTGTGTGATATTTAAAAGATATGGCTTGTACAGTAACTTCTTTGCCATTATGTGTCATAATGTTATGATTATCAATTTTGTATTGTATACGAAAACCATTCAGTTGTGATTTTAATCTGAGGATCCAAAAGAAAACATTCTCACAAGTACTTGCCGTATATCTTTTATTGCATTGTATTTCGCAACAACGATTGTGTTTTTAAAAAAAATAAATAATTCAAAATTGGAATTTGCTTTTTGTTTCTGACTTTTTTACATTTGCATTCAGCACAAAAGCTGTCAAGATTTACTCATAGAATATAATAACCAAACAATACTCAGCTATTAATATGAAACCATGAGATACTGTATTTGCTCAAATTATTATTTTTTTAATTTATTTTTCATGCTATAATAAGCATTTTGTGAGAGCTTATGATATGAGAGGGGTGCAAAAAGTCTTTGTTTTTAATGCTGTCCCCCTTTCCTTCAACACGGTAGTAAGCCTATGGGTGAGACTTCCGGTTCATTATCCGCTATAGGGAAATAATGAGAAGAATAATAACGTGCAGTAAACGGTAAAACTGTTTGTACTACAAACCAGTGAGCTCATAATTAAGATAATACATTAAAATAATATGGTAAGACACACCAATTTGCAATACCAAGCGGTAAACAAGCTGTTTTGTACAGCTAAAAATAGCAGATGAGATCGGAAGCCAGACCCATAAAATTTACAAATGGCTGCACCGACTTTCGGGAAGAAAAAAGTGGATAATAAACATATATTGTATTATATCTCAGGGCTTATGAAGTGAGACGGGACTAAAAAGTCTCAAAAACCTTGAAGTTACTTGTGGGTACAAACAAAATGTAATAAAATATTATTAGCACATGTGAAAAAAATGCATTGCAGGATGCATTGTGTAGCAGCAGTGACTAAGTCAAAAGCTCAAGCAATACGGACACAGAGGCTTAATAAAAGCTGACAGCTGTCACTCTGCCTTTGACATGTGTCAGGAGAGGACTACCTTTATATGGACATGGCCCTACACCGCTCTTTGAGAGTTTCTGTAGATAACACACACTGCACAGGTTTACAAAAAAAGCTTTTTTGAAACCTATATGATTCAGAGGAGTCTTCCTTTGTACTGTAGTATGCTGAAAAACATCTATTATGCTAAGGAATATGCACAACAAAAATATATCACAACACAATTTGATTAAGCTTACAGCTAATGGTATAAAAATATACACATTTGGATTGAAATGCTGCAGCCCTCCGGCGGTATTTGTAGCAAATGTGTTATTTCGCATGTTTACTTCTTGCTGCACAAATCAAGAAACCATCCAAAGCTTTTTGCTAAGTTGTCAGCATCTTTAAACTACAGAGCTATTTACACACAAAATGTGTGTATATATGCCTAAATGTATAGAAAGATAAATATAATGTTATGCTTTGGATCAGTGTGACAGTAGAGCAGAGAAGTACAGTATATGTGTGTGTGTGTGTGTGACTCTAGGGAATGCATAGCTGCAGAGATCTCGGGCTCTGCTGGCCAGAGACATACTTTGAGGTGACAGTCATGCAGCCTCTGCCAGTATTCTCCCATACACAGGGATGGTTTGAAACAGAAAGAGTCATTTCATCTGAAAAGTCACCAGTGATGAACCCCCCTCCAGGTAAATGCAGTGCTGGTTACACCAGCTGCAGCAACTCATGGGGCAGAGTATCTTTCTGGACATTCAGAGATCATATCCTACAAAGATAGAGGGCAGTAAATATGTGTTTATTTAAATATGTGTCACATTTTTGCATATGCCATAGACACAGCACCATGACAGTAGGCTACTGCTCTGAGATCATAGATACACTACACACACACACACACACTCACACTTCATATCGTATGTTTAGCGTACTCTTCTACTTAGGATATATTAAAATTCAAATTCACAGACAGTTTGAACTTAAAAATAACACACATAAGCCATATGCCAGTTTATGAATGTGCGAAATCAATAATGGCACATCATTTATGTGAGAAACACCGGTGGATATTCGCTTGAAACAGATTGTAAAACAGATTTAACATGTTTATTTCCTTTTTTCCTTTGTGTTGCAGGGCTGAAAGAAAATGTGACCACTGGAAGTGAGGAAACTGTCATCAGTGTTATCAAATGATAAACTAGCATGAGGTGAGTTCTCAGATTCATCCAAATGTAAAAAGCAACTCAAATCGTAGCCCATAAATGTATGTGACCCTGGACCACAAAACCAGTCATAAGGGTCAATTTGAAATTGAAAAATTATAATATACATCATCTGAAAGCTGAATGAAAAAAAACTTTCCATTGATGTATGATTTGTTAGAATAGGACAATATTTGGCAGAAATACAACTATTTGAAAATCTGGAATCTGAGAGTGCAAAAAAATAAATAAATCTAAATGTTGAGAAAATCACCTTTAAAAACGTCCAAATGAAGTTCTAAGCAATGCATATTACTAATCAAAAATTATGTTTTTATATATTTACAGTAGGAAATTTACAAAATATCTTCATGAAACATGATTTGTACTTAATATCCTAATGATTTTTGGCATTAAAGAAAAATCTACTGCTACTTAAGACTGTTTTTGTGGTCCAGGGTCACATATGTGTACAATACTCAGTGTTATTTTATCTGACAGATTTATATAGCTTGCTAGTCTTAAAACGAAAGTCTTGATTCTCATCATTTATCTCAGTTTTAAATCAGACAGTGCTCCATAAGCACAAAAACTGTATTTGGGTACTTGTCTTACTTTTTCAGATGCATTAATTTCAACCTTTATTTAACCAGGCAAGTTAATTAAGTACATGTTCTTATTTTCAATAACAGCCTGGCAGTTAAGTTCTTTCCAATTTTTTTTCCATTACATTATAATATGTATTCACACCCAGTACGTATTTTAATTTTACATTTTACTTTATAAACTGAATGTGCATACCTGGAAAGCTGACTAGCAAAATTTGCAAATTCAAAAAAAAAAGGCCAGAAAAAAAGAGCAGGTAGTGCTAGCAAGCATGCTATCAGTACCATGCTATCACTATACCTGTATATCAGCAGCACACAGGCGATGCCCGGCTGTTTTATGCATACTCTGTGGCCCCTCCTCTCTTGTGCCTTGCTGTGGTGTGATTAGCGTTGGCCCTGAGGAGCTAATGAAGTCTGGCGCCTGCGTTTGCATGATTACAGTTGGCCGCGGCACAAAGGGAAGAGCCCACGAGGACAATAGATGTCAGTTTACAGCATGCCAGCCCATGCCTCTGCTGTGTATCAAACGCCCTGTATCGCTGTTTTATGTGACATGTTTGAATGCATATGGCGTCGTAAAATTAAATCTGTATTGGACGCTATTCAAACGCATATCAATATAACAAAGCAAGATATAGCATGTGAAAATATACATTCGTGCATGTCATAGCACAAATGTAAATTGTGTCACTCCCACAATTTACAGCACTTAGTCTCTTATATAACCAGCTTTTCTATTTTAGTCTCATTTTCAAAAAGCTAGTTAGCCGCTTACAGCTACAGATGATGAAGCGTTTTTACATTCATTAAATATCCAAGCATCTTCAAGTGGAGCGCATAACAGCGACGTGCAATGTGGTTGTAAACCGCATCATCCTTTCCCTCTCAGAACAAAGAATATGCACATGGTAATGCCATGCAAATGTATGCAGATTTCAAGCAGCAAGGGGGAGGAGTTGAGAGGGGAAGCAGAGAGGAGACTGTAGTGGAGGTTCACTGCAAATACACTGAATGTTTACATATATATTCTTGGGGCACATCGTTTTTAAAATTCCGAAGGAATGCTAGATTTGAGGTTTAAAGACATTAGAAAGTCATGCATATTAATTTAAATCCTTTGCATAAACCCTCCGACCTCTTATTATACTCTTTCACACCCATAAAAGATGGGTTTATCTCAAACAAAAATCATCTGTATCACTGGAGAGTTGTTCTTGGCTATAAGTTTTGCTCATTGCTGCCTTCTTTATCACCTCCTTTGCTTTTTGACTGTGTTATAGTCCTGTTCACCACAATGCTTTAGAAGTGATTATGTTGCATTTTCAGACTGATATATTTAAATATAAAATATATCATTGAAGTAAGTGTTAGTGTAATACCTAGGATGTTAAATAACATGGCCCAAGACAATTTATTGTTAAAAGAGGAGGTATAGAGATTTCATTAAAGAAAATCCATTTCTTTTACTTAAAAACTAAGTAGTGAATTTCAAACAGATTTATTTAGCTGAATAAAATTTTAGGTTGAAAAGAAAAAAATGAGGTCAGCGCTTTAGCTTCTTCAGAATTTATGATATTTTATAAGAGTCTCATTGGCTTTTCATTATTCGCAAAGAGAAATATTGCACATATAAAAGCCCCTCCCCTTTTAGAAGTCTGAAAATGGGACTTGATGATAGTCACAGCTGATTACATTTTGTATAAGGCTGCATAGTAAGTAAACACTCGTGTGACTCATAAAACCAAACATAAGGGTAATTTTTTTTTTAATTGAGATTTATAAATAAATAATAGCTTTCAATTGATGTATGGTTTGTTAGGATACAACTATGTGAAAACCTGTAATCTGATGGTGCAAAAAAATCTAAATACTGAGAAAATTGCATTTAAAGTTGTCCAAATTAAATTCGTATCAATGCATATTACTAATAAAAAATGCGTTTTGATATATATTTATGGTAGGAAATTTACAAAATATCTTCATAGAACATTTAATATCCTAATGATTTTTGGTATAAAAGAAAAATTGATAACTTTGACCCATACTATGTATTTTTAGCTATTGCTACAAATATACCTGATACTTGTGACTACTTTTGTGGGCCAGGGTCACATATTAGTTTAGCCACTGAGAACCATTAGAAAATCTATTTTTAACTAAATATGCAATTTTTTTTGCTTGCTTGCTTGCTCTCTACACCATTTTTTGGATTGCATGCACACCTTCGTGTGTGTTTTTCTTGAGACGTGCGACAGCCTAGCCTGGCATAATTTGCAAGGCATGTGTAGAGCGCATTAATACAATTTCTAAACGTGTGCGATTGGGTGTGGTTTGTCCGTATGCGTGTGTTTGCCACTTCTTCCATTTCGGAAAAGATCAGTGATTTGTGTGCACCGGCACATGAAAGGCCGTTAAAATAATGCCCATCCCCAGACAGGAGACACAATACTGCGTTAGTCTGTGGCACACACACGTCTGGGCCTCTCCTCAGACACAATATGGCGAATGGAAAGAGAGAGAGAGAGAGAGGAGGGGGGTGTGAAAGCACAGACAGACACTCAGAATAATGCATAATGATGTTAACATTCCTGCATGTCTAATAGAGCAGGACCCAGCCACAGAGAGATGCACCAAGTCAGACGAACACACCACACGTATGTGTGTGTGCGTGGATGTGTGTCCATGCACTCAGCATCCTGAGATACATTAATTTGGACTCTTTATGCACGGGTGTGTTTGAATCTTTTCTTTGAGGTTATGACAGCGAGCGAGTTCAGAAACACACGTTCCCGTGTGAGGATGCAAATAGGCACTGATTTTTTTAACACATCCAAAATGGTTTTGGAATATTTTGTTATTTTGCACTACAGCTGTGCTTTAGCAAAGATATATTGTGTCTAAGAAATGGAAACGAAGAGTGTGTGTGTTCAGGAAGAGTCGCAATGACAATATGGCCCCGTCCATCATGCACACGCATATACGAAAAAATAAATCCAAGCAGCAACAAAGCAACTCTCCTTCCCCATTTCAATACGCTCTCGTTCTCTGACATGGGCGGCTGTATCATTTTAATTGGGAGCTTAGACTGAGGTGAGATTGTCGCGTTTCTATTTATTTCATTTTGTTAACCTCACATCAGGCAGAACCGCACCAATGGGACCAACTGAATTGGATATGAAAATAGACAGGAAGCATTTGTCGAGGGAGAAAAAGAGTGAGAGAGAGACAGTCGTCGTCTCCGGAGGAAGGCGGGCGAGAACGGAAAAGCTCATTTTCTGTGGCCACCCCGTGCCGTCTGCATTGCAGATCGGTGAAAATCCTGGCGAATATGATGGCGAGGCTCGAGAGAGGGTTTATGTTATCTGTGCCTTTGGTACGCTTTGTTTTTTTTTCTTTCTTTCCTTCCATATTTTTTTTTCCTCTGTGGTCGCCATAAAATGTCAAGTTAATTTCCTGGGTGGTGTGAGCGACGCCTCGCCATGCGCCGAGTGTGTGACATGATGTGTGTGTGGTAGCTTGTGGGGGAAGAGGTTTGCAAGGAGGAGCTCATGCAATGTGCCACGTTACATGCAGGTGTGTGTGTGTGTGTGTGTGTGTGTGTGTGTGTGTTTCGCTCAAATTTGGTTACTATATACAGTATATGTGTGGGGGGGTGGGGGTGGGGGTGGGGGTATGCCTACGTATTGTACGAACGAACAATTTCTGTTTCAGTGTGTGTGTGCGAGTATAAATTAGCCGTCGCTGCTACACTGCGTTAGTGGGAGTTCCAGCGCCTCATTTGAATGCGACACATTGTGAAGGATTATGGGTTGATGATTTTCCAAGAGGATTCAGACCTGAACCGTATTATAGGGTTCACAGACATCTCTCAGCAAAATTAAACTCCCACACCTAAATAAAACCAGTCTGCCTGAGAGCGTGTGTGTTAGTGTGATTGAGATATATGTATATATAGCGCATGTGTATGTAGTCATATGTCACCGTTTCTTAATATATATTTATTTAAGTGCAGTGGAGCGAACAGTAATTTCCTGGAAATATTATATTGCTTACTTTGAGAAATAAAATAGAAAAGTTATGTTTTCACACGTTTAAAATGCCTGGTTGTAGGTGTGTGATAAATAGCGAGGATTGCCAGTGATTTGACAAGCAAAAGTGTAGTGAACACACAATCCATTTTCAATGGATCCGCATAGGTAAAAGTCTCCAAGGATGGTTATTAGTGTGGATTTTGTGTTTGTCATTTTGCTTTTTTTTTTCCTATGTGGTGTGTGAATTTAACTGTATGCATTGTGTATGTTTTTTCCCTCTCAATAACTCACAAACTGATTATCCTTGAGACTCACTCTGTCACACAAACCGTTTCCAAATCGTGTGATTTCCATACAGAACGGCCTTGATGTACAGAGCCACAAGCACTCTGACAAATCTTCATGATCCATTAAGAAGTCTCCTCTTGTTCTTACTCTGGTGGTGATGTTGTTTGTATCCATGATACCGTATGACCACAGCCGAGGCGTGTTGATCGGGGAATTCAAATGCGCGAATATGCGGCGTAGGTGTGTGTATGCAAGAACGTATTCTGATAGACCTGAAAAATGTTGAAATGTGGAGGAAGGGATTAGGCATTTGTCACTCTCGCTTATGCTGATCTGTGCTTCTGCCCTACAAATGTCACATCCCATAAGTCGGAAAAATCTCACCAGCCCTGCCTAATTGCACATATTCATGATGGCGCTTTGCATATTGCTTGTAGTGGATTGGGTAGCGGTGTGAGAGAGATATATGATGGTAAACGGGAGGGTGACTACACCGATGCAAATTTGCACCACGAAGACGGTAAGGTGGGACCTCCACACCTATTTGTAATGCCATTTAGCTGCTATGTATGCAATTTCAATATATATAAAAATATATTATAACAAATATATTATTATTTTATTACACTAAAATTATTATTGTTGTTTTTTGCTTATGTTTGTATCTATAGCCTTTACATTTTACTGATAGAGCACATTAAAATCAAGGGAATGCGTGCTCTTACATAGGCAATAAGGGTACAGATATGTGAGGTGTGTGTGTGTGTGTGTGTGTGTGTGTGTGAATGTGTGTGATCGTGCTACAAATAGGTATAGAAGATCGTGGATGGTGTAAAAACCAAATGAAAGAGACAGGAATGCAGTCCTCAGAGTCCCTCATCTCTAATGGCTGGATGCGAAAGGTGTAATCAGGAGCCGTCCGATTAATTAACGGACACATTGAGGACTTTCGCTACTGCTTGGGTAAACAGCTATTGTTCTTGACCCTAAGGTTCCCAAACACGGGGCTAACAATGACGATATTGTCCCTTTACCCCTCATTAGGGGCAGTGTGAGGGGAAAGTTGGAGGTGTGTGTGTGTTTGCAATCACTCTCCCATGATCCCATTACTGCTTCCTGGTCCTGGCTCCTATCACATCTTTCGTGCCAGCTGCAGAGAGAGAAAGAGAGCAAGCCTGTCATAGCATCTTCACATCAAAACCTCCTATCGGAGAGAGAAAGAGGGGAAGGGGGACGCGGAGAGGAAACGAAAGAAAGAGCGTGTTGTGTTTGGACTTCATTAGCATAGAGGAAGAGGTGCACAATGGAGGACTTTACATCCTTGTTAGTGAGAAGCAATCAATTAACAGGGCCAGACCGACCCTGGCAGAGCACTGTGGGGTCTTTGAGAGAAATTTCTCTCTCCCTGATGAATAAATGTTGTCATTCCCAAAAAAAAAAAAAAACTGAATGTGCCACTGCATTCAAATGCTTGATTGGACTCGCAGCGAGTGACAGGGTTTGCCCATTGTGTGTGTGCTTGTTTGTGTGTGAGACAGAGAGAGGTAGAAAGTCCATACATGATTGTCAAAGGCACAAAATATACCTTAGTGTAAATATACCTTAGTCAAAATATAGCTTATAGTGTAAAGAAAGTGTATAGAAACACAAAAACAGATTTGTCCATCATCAAACCCTCTCAGAGCTTGTTTTGTTGTTATTTTCTCTTCCTCTCTCTAGTCTATTTACCTCATATCAAATATGTCTGATACCTGGAATTTCCTCTCCGTCTGTGGATTTGTTAAATCACATGCCACATATTAGAAGTAACACACAAGAATGCTCTCGAAATTGTGAAGGCACCCAATGCCCCGTTTCGGCTCCCTGGCAGTGATGGCTTTTACAAAATAAAAGTTGCAGAAAGGTCTGTAGCAGACAATGACAATTGCATGTAAAATTGTAGATCCCACCACCCCACCCCAACAAACAAATCCTCATCTGTGATTTTTATTCACCGTTATCCCAGACTCCTCTGATGTTTTTTCTCCACCTGGGAAATTGTCCTGATAATGGCTGCAATCTGTATCCAAAAGGCAGGGGACATTTCCTTTCTGGCAACCTGCCATGACTTCTGTCTAGAATCTCTAATTGAGCAGCATCAGGCAGTTCATTACTCTGATAGAAAATTAATTGTGAAACTGGTTACTTTTTCAATGTAAATTGTAAAGCTTAAGTAATATGAGACCCTAGCACCACAAAACCAGTCATAAGGGTCAATTTTTGGAAATTGAGATTTCTACATCATCTGAAAGCTGAATAAATAAGCTTTCCATTGATGTATGGTTTGTTAGGATAGGAACTATTTGAAAAAAAAATCACCTTTAAAATTGTCTAAGTTCTTAGCAATGCCAAAGTTTTAATATATTTACAGTAGGAAATGTACAAAATATCTTCATGGAATATAATCTTACTTAATATCCTAATGATTTTTGGGTTAAATGAAAAATCGATAATTTGGACAATGTATTGTTGGCTATGGCTACAAATATACCTGTGCTACATATTACTGGTTTTGTGGTCCAGAGTCACTTATATATATTTAAGAATGTGTAATAATTGCATTTCAAGTTTGTAAATTCACTTTTTTTTGTAATAACTGTTGTTATTATTAGGATTTTTAATATTATTAGTGCAAAGACTATTTGAATGTCAGTCAAATTCTGCACACACTGAACAAATCAATATCAAAAAATAGCAGTTTTTCTTTTTTAAAATGTGAATATGGCAGTGTTTATGATATTTCAGTGTGTGAGTAATGCAGTCTTGTGGTTTCTTGCTGATTTGGTCTGCCATCCCTAAATGCTTCAAGAACATCGCTTTTGATTGGCTCAGGGTTTACGTGCCAAAACGGCATAATGTTCAGCGGGGCGCAAATCTTCATCTTTGCATTTCTCATTTTCCCCTTCTCACAGACTTCTCGTCTTCTCGTTTTGAGACATCACAGGCAAATATTATTCACAGATTTGTATCTAAAGCCGTGCGCCAACTACGTCCGCCACTACCGTGGGCACGGCAATCCCAGCGAGCTCGTCAGGACGACAAGGACATATTCTAAATTTAAGGCCTTCATTTCGAACCTCTTTATTTTCTCCACATCATCACATGCGAGTTATATCCAAATGGAGGACTTGCGGATTTGTCGCCGAGGCATCTGCTGTTAAGCTGATGGTCCCTGCCAACTCGTCCCTCAAATGTCTGTCAAATACCACACACACACCCCTGTATTTTCTAAAATGCCAGGTGCTTCCTCCAAACCCTCCTCCTCTGCTCCTTCCTGCACTCGTTCGGCATAACCGTTGTGTTTTAAAAGGAAGCCCAGGTACATTATCGTCCCTTTATTCAATTCTAATACGGAGTGTGTCCGTCGCAGCGTCCTTCGATCTGCAAATCCGCGCCCAGGGTCTTTGTGGCAGCCTCATTTGCATAGAGACTGCCGTTCGCTTGGCTCTCCCTTAATGGCACATTACCGTGGCAACAGCATGTTGTAAGCAAGGGAATAATTAATGACGACCCGGTGACATGGGTACTCGCAACAGAGGCGGGCGGCAGCTCGGGTGGTATTCTTTAGAAAGCATTAGCCAACATTAGGCAGAAATGCAAGGCACCTTGATGTGTAGAAAGGAACAAAGGGATACGGAAAGAATGAAAGAAAGAAAGCACATAAATGTGTGAGGATGGATGGATAGATGGATGGATGGGCGTGGGCACAGTCACGTCTAAGGATGTAGGGCTTCCGTATATTCTGAAAGTCAGTGCCAGCAAGAAAGGAAAGATCTGAATACGATTGACACTCTAATAGAGGTGGTTTGTATTGCAGCTAGGGCAATGCACACGCTCTGTGTGTGTGTGTGTGTGTGTGTGTGTGTGTGTGTGTGCATGTCTCTGTGTTTTGATGGGAGGGTGCTTGAACATGCTCCCAGTTGAAAGTTGAAATCTTCAATATTTAATACAGTGGGAGAGAAAGAGGGTGTGCGTGCGCGTGTGCGGGCACGGGTGCGGCTGTAATGATTATTTGTGACAGAAGACTGTGTGTGTGAGATCAGTCAGCTGAATGTAGGGCAATGTCAGAAAGCCTTTCTGCCTTCTGTGGGTGCCGCTGAGAAGTGAAAGGGCGGGGGGTGCGTGCAGCCCCCTCGCTGCAACTGAGGAATACCCCGTGTCAGTGCACTTTTCCCTCTTTTCGTTTCATCTCGTCGGTTGTTATTTGAGAAAATGGCATGCGCTGTGATAAAATATGAGATCTCTTGCATTGCTGCGATGCAACATTTAAATGGATTTTTACAAAAAAAAAGACAAATGCATTAGCAACTATCTTTTATTTGCATGACATGTTGCAATACTTCTAATAGGCCTATTCTAATAATAGATGGCAGGGTCCAGTATTAAGACTCACCAAATACACATACAAATTGACTTTAGTGCATAAATGGAGCACTCGCCAGTGGATGGTAACTGTAAAGAAATCCAACATATATGACCCTAGTCCACAAAACCAGTCATAAGGGTACATTTTTTTTGAAATTGAGATTTATACATAATCTGAATAAGCTTTCCATTGATTATGGTTTGTTAGGATAGGACAATATTTGGCCGAGATACAACTATTGAAAAAATCTGAGAGTTAAAAAAAATCTAAATATTGAGAAAATTGCATTTAAAGTTGTACAAATGAAGTTCTTAGCAACGCACATTAATCAGAAATTCAGTTTTGATGTATTTACAGTAGGAAATGTACAAAATATTTCATGGAGCATCTTTACTTAATATCCTAATGATTTTTGACATAAAAGAAAAACGCATATTTTTAGCTATTGCTTGTATTTGTGGTCCAGGTATGCTACCATTCAAAAGTTTGAGGGCAATAAGATTTTTAATCATAAATGAAAACTTTTATTTAGTAAGGATGCATTAAATTGGTCAAAAGTAACAGTAGAGATGTTTACATTGTTACAAACGATTTTCATTTTAAATTAATGCTGTTGTTTTAAAGGAATAATAAACAGAATTTTAAACGTGTCATGAGTTGCAAAAATATGCAGTAACTCTGAAATATGACAATGCTAAAATTCAATATGAACTGTTAATATCTTAATGAGCACCAAATCAGCATAATGATTTCTGAAGCAAGACTGAGGTAATGGCTGCTGAAAATTCAGCTTTGCCATCATAAGAATAAATTGCATTTTGAAATGTATTAAAATAGAAAACTTCTTTTAAATTGTTATATTTTATATTTTAATAATTAACTTTATTTTTAATCAAATAAATGCAGCCTTGTTGAGCATAGCAGACCTCTTTCGAACACATTTTTCTAACCCCAAACTTTTCAACAGTAGTGTGTAATAAATTACTATAATAATTGTAATAGAAATTATGTAGAATGCAGTTCCCACTATCTTACTTTTAAATGCTGGCAGGTTCTGTTGTTTCTCTCTATCCTTACCTTCATATTCTTTCCAGAAAGAGCATGTTTATTATAAAGAATGATGAATATTCTTCATTTTTGATATTACATACCACAACATATCTGTTAGAAGAGAAAAATTGAAGCCTTTGTAGGTTCTTTGAAGTAACAGGATACATTTTTTTTACAAGTTTTAAGTAAAAATCATATTTTTATTATGTTTTTATTGTGTTAGCTGTATTTCTTAGTTATTTTTCATTTCTATCAAAATAACTCAACTGCAGTTTGACTGAGATTAACTGGAATACACAATGAAAAAACATGATTTTTGAAAATTGTAAAAAAAAAAAACTGAGTTATCCGCTTTTACAAATGAACTCTTCAAATGGTTCTCTAAGGAACATTAGAACTACTTCTGTTCTACACTGGCATCTGGCTGCAAAACCCTTTTTCAATATTTGCTTTATAAATAGTATGAGGTCCTACTTTATATTAGGTGGCCTTAACTACTATGTACTTCAGAAAATAAGTGCATATAATAGCAAAAAACTTTTTCTGCTATTGAAGTTGGGATATAAGTAAGGTTAGGGGCAGGTTTGGTGTTATCTGTAGGTTTAAGGATGGGTTAAGGTGTAAGGGATGGGTCAACAGTGTAACTATGTAATTACACGTAGGTATTTTTTAAAATATAAGTACAATGTAAAAACATGTTTGTACATAATAAGTGCATTGTATTAAATTTAAATGCAAGTACATAGTAGTTAAGGCCTCCTAATATAAAGTTGGACACAGTATGAATATGAATAACACATAGCAGGGCACATAAAACAGTGTTTTATGTCCGTAGGAGAGAGGAGAGTGTTGTATTGCAGAGATGGAGGCTTGTCATCTAATTGAAAGAGGGCAGGGACAAGGCAACACAAATCCAAAAGGCTTCCAACACACAAGGACTCACACAGCAACCATGGGAATGAAGGCTACTGGGGTTCAAGGTCAATGCTAGAATAGAGGCCTGCAGTTGCATTGTCTGTTTTGCCCTCACAGACACATGCAAACATACACATTAGCACACCACTACCAACAGAAGTCACCGGCACCCCCACCAGCGTGGGTCTGTTTGTGTGTGACACAAAACCAACAAAAGTATCAGCTCCGTGTGTATGTATGTGCGTGTGTGTGGGCGCATTCACATGTGCGCACTCACTCGTCCTATAGAAGCAACAGCTGTACATATACACAGAGGATAAATATCCCACAGCTTTGTTTGTCTGTCCAGACAAGCTTGGAGCTAGCTGGCCAGCTAGCTGTGAGAAATGATCTAAGACCTAGTGAAAAGAAAGACTCTGGCCAAGGCTGAGGAGAGAGTCTGTGATTAGCTCCTTTGTTGGAGGTCTTTTGAGCTTCATTGGCTCCAAAGAAAGGCCGTCTAATGAATCCATCCAAGCTTGGCCCAAACTTTGTATGGACGACAAACTAAGTTATGGTGGTCTCCCTGTGCACCGCCGCACAGCATAATGATACAGAACGTTTGCACATATGGTCCCCTGATTTCAGGACCCCACGTAAGCACTTTCTCATATGCCTGGTTATCCGTCTGCTCCAAGACACCAGGGGGGTTTACCGAGCCAGGGGACGAGTGGGATTAAAATTAGTTTTTTAAAAAAGTCTGTATGAAAGTGCTACCATTTTGCAATGTATTTTTTTGTTTGTTTGTTCATTCATTCATTATAAAATATACTGGTATGTATTACATTGTGAGTTTGAGATGTTGTAGGGACCATTCACACAGAACGTGAGAGAGGATAGTGAAATAAAAAGACTTTTTTTAACTTGAGTGTCGCGGTTTTAGAATGCCATGTCATGCGAGAGATGCTGGGTGCGCAGTGATTGAGACGTTCGTCTCGAACATGTTTACAAAAACAATGCAAAAGCAGTGCAGTTGAAATGTCTTTTGCTTAAATGATAGCTACACTCAAGATTCATGAACTCCACAAGTTTTTGACAGACCTGATGGTCGTGTCCTCCATCATGATTTGAGAAGACATTTGTAAATGTATTTATTTGATTAGTGGCTTAGATGTTTCAGGCAAGATGTTAATTAAGGTTTTTGAGGAAAACATTCCAGGATTTTTCTCAGTATAGTGGACTACAAAGGTGGCCAATGGTTTGTAGGTCCAAACTGCAGTTTCAATGCAGCTTCAAAGGGCTCTACACTTGCCCAGCTGAGAAACAAAGGTCTTATCTAGCGAAACGATCTGTCACTTTCTAAAAAAAAAATAATAATGTATATACTTTTTAACCACAAATGCTGGTCTTGCTAGTCTACAACTTCACGCATTGCGTAATCACGTCAGAAAGGTCATGCATGGTTAGTTCTTCGTCTGTGTACTTTGGTTCAAAAAAGTTAGTGTAGGGTTGTTTTACCTTTTTTTTTGTAAAGGGCATTTGACTTCCTTTGCACGTTTGCTTTGTAAACACTAGGTCAGTACTTCCGCCTACATCACATGTGACCTTTCCAACGCGACTACATAATTTGTTAAGTCCTACTAGAGCAAGATGAGCATTTGTGGTTAAAAATATATGCTTTTTTTTTAAGAGAATGACCAGTCATTTAGTTTGGCCTTTATTCCACGGCTGGGACCATGTAAAGCCCTTTGAAGCTGCATTGAATTTGCAATTTGGATCTTCAACCCATTGTTCTCTATTAAAGTCCACTATATGGAGAAAAACCCTGTAATGTTTTCCTCAAAAACCTTAATTTGTTTTCGAATGACAAAAGAAAGACATTAACAACTTGGATGACATAGGGATGGAGTACATTATCAGGACATTTCAATTCTAGAGTGAACTATTCCTTTCATTTGTTTAAAATTTGACTTTATTTTCTGTTCATTTGAGGTTTAAATTGAATTAGACTTTTGGAACCCCACTGTATGTTCAGGGAATCTTTATGCTGTTAACATTTTGGTGGGCAGTGCTGTCTTTCATCTGTGGAACACATTTTGAGACATGTTATTCTATTGTCAGTACAATAGAAGTCACCAAAACTGTTCCATTACCAACATTATTCAAAATTAATTTTTTTGTCTTTTACAGAGTAAAGAAAGTCATACAGGTTTGCAATTTCACAAGGGGGAGTAAAAGTGTAAATGGCAAAATTTTACTTTTTAAGGACCAAATGTAAAAATAAATTGTGCAGTCCTTTCTGTGTCCCCATTCAACTGTGAGGAAAGATAGTTGGTTCACTTAGGCCTGTTCATCAAGATGTCCTCGCTGTAAGGACAAGGGGGTCCAAGGCTCTCTGTGGTTTGAATCTTTTTGTTTCCATCAGTCTGGGAATGTCCCAGCAATGTTGTCCTTGTCCCACTGCCCAGGGTCCCGTAACTGAGCCCGGCCAAAGAGAATGGGCCCACTTTGTAGCCACACAGCAGGCTAGAGCGGTACCTATTCTGCTCCCCAAACTGTCATGCATAACAACTTTATTGTGACCCAAATGGGAGCAAATGAAAGCAAAGAATATGGCAAGGGAGAAATCTTCTTTTCAAACATGACTGAAAAAGTGTAAACTGAGCTCAAGATTTACAAATAACACTTGTGAGATATTGTCAAATCAGTATGATTGACAGTATAAAATATTGCAGCTTTGCATAATTAAGGCAATCTCAAAAGGATTTGGTTTTATGAAAATCTTTCTTTGGATCGCTAGCAGTGAAGGTAGTAGTGACCTGTCATAGTTATCGTATGACATTGGTACATGCATAGTAGGTGATGTCAAGTTCAAGTCTAGTTTCAAGTTTAGTGTAAACGTTGAACCCTGAAAGACTGAAAATCACCTGACTCAAGCCAAAAGAGACTATAGAGTTTTATGTATAAATCCCTTCAGTTTGACCTGTAGGGAACTCGTCCTTGGGAGTTTGTTTTGGATGAACATCTTGGTGTTGAACATCTATTCAGGTGATTTAGAGCCAGAATTAAAATTCCTCAGCACAAGGTCATCAACTATGGGTTGAGGAAGGAGCTGAAAAGACCAGCTTAGACAAGCCTGAATGTTTGGTATAGGTATTTCAACTAGCTGTTTCAGCCTGGAAACTGAACTAGCTGTTTTTAGACCTGGTAGGTACACCAACATACCGGCATGCCATGTTGAGAACCAGCATATTTCTGATTTCCAATCTTCTGAAGTAACAAAGAAGCACATTCTAGTATGGATAAGTATAGAAAAGGTAAAAGTTAATTGTGTGCGAGAGGGGGAATAGGAACCGAGGGGAGTGGTCTGTTCAGGCTACAGACTCGAGAGAAGAAGTAGCCCATAGCTGAGAGACTCAACAAAAGGCCGTCTCTATCCATTGTGTTAGTGCTGGATTTCCCACGAGAGGCCCGTCTGCTTGAAAAGGGGAGTGTATCAGTTTCTCCTGACATGGATGTTTATTCATTCTGTGGCCAACTGCACCGCCAGCTCAAAAGGATTCACCTTACCGTTTTGATGTGTATGACACACACACACACTTTTTGGGGGGAGATAGGTGAAAAAGAAAAACACTGGCACATGGAGAGACTAGTGTGAGCTGTGTGAATAGGCATGTCCGCCCTCACAGTGACAGTGTTTGTGACAGTATCATGGTTGCTTGTCTGGACTTAGCTTTTGGTGTGAAGTGAGCCACCATTTTGTACTGGAGGATTTCAGAATCCTGCTGGAAGTAAACCTTTACTGCTGCTAGAAGATTAGTTTTGGAGTTTCTTTCATTGGCGGTGGTCAGTTTACTTGTAAAGTGTCTTTTAGAGACATTAAGAAGCAATTTTTCCATTACAACTTGTCTAGACATCCACTTGTTTCAAGAGAGGAGAAATGTGGACCATTAGACTATTAATGTTTAGTTTCCAATGTTCCAGGTTCAAATTTAGGTACAATTATGATTTTTTTTACATTCTAGTCATGCCAGTTTCTACATGTGATATTTAAATTGCATTGAATAGCAAAATAGTGCCAAACCATTCTGATAATAACTTACCAACTTCCTGTAAACTGTTGTTAAAAAAAAAAAAAAAAAAAAAGTCATTCACACAAGATTTAGCCAACATTTCCTGGGAACCAAACCCATGATCTTGAGGTTGCTAGCATCATGTGAGCTACAGGGACTTGAGAGCAGTGTTGGGGGTAATGCATTACAAGTAACACAAGTTATTACTTTACTTTACTTATTACTTTTTCAAGTAACTAGTACAGTAACGCATTACTTTTATATTACTTTGAGTTACTTTATCAAACAAATAACGCCACTTACTTTGTTTTTCCCATTTATTGTCCCCATTTTGAGAGAAATTGGAAGTAAGTGCAGAGGCGTGTGGAAAAAAATGTTACTGTAGTTCTAGACTAAATGTGAACATGCATTACTTCATCTCACTCGCAAAAAAAACATTCAGCATTTCTCAAAATGAATAAAAAGAGAAAAGCAAACTCGCAAACCTGCAATAATTAAATGTTAAATAACACACATATCCTTTATGTATTTAATCCCATTTTATTAACCATTGTCTTTGCTGCTGACCTTCGATGATCCAGTTCAACCATACTGATAAGCAAAATTGACTTTAGATTAACTAACATTTGTGCTTCATTTTTAATTGCTGAAGAGTGTTGAACAAAGTAATGTAATTAGTATTTCTTCTAATCAGATTTGTCAGTTCTTTTTATCCACATAAGCTAACAGTGCTTCCTTTAGTAAAGATCATATTTCTTCTAGGGTACTGTCTAGCTTAATGGACTAGTTGTTTTGGGTAAAACATCTTCTAGTAAAGTTTTTGTTGGTAGAGGTGAAGGGTAAATGCTTACAGAATGTGTAAATTATTTTAGAAGGTTATTAGAAGTAAGTTAATTACTGACATTAAGCTATAGGGTTGAAAGGGTTCAGCTTTTATGCCCCAATTAACATTATTCAGGAACAGTGTGTATGTAAAGTATCACTTTATTCACACTCGGATCTTGTTAGGCGATCCGTTATCCACATGGACGTGAGGCTATAAGGTCTGGACAATTCCCTTATTTCTTTAGCCATCCAGGTTTAACAACTTTAGCCTCTGAGGTAGATAAGTCAAAACAAACTTGGCAAACTGAAACCATCTCATTTCTGGAGCACCATTATCGTCTAAAATATCTCAACACTCAGCTTCTCCTCTCCCTCTTGACCCTTTGTGAGACAATCGGAACCTGTGGACCCGGTTGCCGTGTTCAGTTTTGGTTTCAATGGCTCCATTGTTGTGTTGTAACAAGACACCAGAGCTGGTTGTTTGATCCACTCTTCTGAAAAGTTTTCTTTGCCGTCTTCTTTTCTCTTCCTTTTTGTTAACCGACGGATCAGCTGAGAAGGTCAAGGAACATTGTCTTTTGTTGCGCAGTCTCTTCCTGTATCTTCTCCTTTTGTAGTTTGCTATGAATTGCATTTAAAACGTTAGCTAATTTTTCTGCATGACTAAGTTGTCTCCGCAGCTCTTGAAGTGATTGGCCGTTATTACCATGCTAGTTTGTTGAAGCCTATCCACATATTTGTCTAGGAGTTGCTTGGTTTCGTAGCAGGTGTGTCTGTCAGCCGACTTTTCAGAGGCAAAATCATGGTCTTTAGCGTGAAAGCATAGAGGCCGCTGTCTCTCAGCCTGAGTGCTAGCAAACTGTCAGAAATCACGTTTTAGTGGCTTGTTCAGGTCACGCTGAGAGAGCAGCCTCTTGTTCCTTTACTGTCTCTTTCTTTCTTTTTGTTTGACTGTCCTCTTTGTTTCTTTCTTCTCCTTTTTGCTGCCCACATTTGTCAGTGTATAATAAATTTATGCATATGGCATTACAGTTTTAAAGGGTTTGTTTGTGCAAAAATGAAAATTAGCTTATTAATTACTCACCCTCAAGCCATCCTAGGTGTATATGATTTCCTCTTTCAGACAAATCCAATCGGAGTTATATTTAAAAAAAAAAAAAGTCCTGGCTTTTTCAAGCTTTATAATGGCAATAGGAGGGTGTTTCTCTTCAACAGGTCAAAACAAGTCCAATAAAGCACATCCATCCATAATAAAAACTGCCTCACACGTATCCAAAGGTTTTCCTTTGCTAAAGTAAACTTTGCTTCCTTTGCTCCTGTAAACAAATGTTGGTTTTCACAAGACTCACATGCGCAATGCATACGTCCTACATCATCTTCCTGAATCTGCTTCTGTGTACAACAGTTAGCACAAGCTAGATTAAAGTGATTATTACGTTTATATGGCACTTTTTATTATGGATGGATGCACTTTATTAGACTTGTTTTGGACTGATGAAAAAAAAAAAAAAAACACCACGTTTTTTAATACAACTCAGATTGAATTCATTTGAAAGAAAGAAGTCATACATGCTTGAGGTTGACTTTAATCTACAGTTGAAGACAAAATTATTAGCCCCTTATAAAATATTTCATTATTTTTCAAATAACTCCCAATTGTTGTTTAACAGAAAGACGATTTTATCAACACAGCATTTTTAAACATAATACTTTATTCAGGAATCTTTTAGGGTTTGTAATACAAATAGAAATAAATGTATAACCAATAATTTAAAAAAAGTCCACTGGTCAAAATTATTAGCCCTCTGATGTTAATAATCAATAGTGTATCCCTTTTGCTTGATAACAGCCTTTAGTCATTTGCTGTAGTTCTCAACATGTTTTAAGCATGTCTCCTGAGGAATGACAGCCCATTCTTCCTTAGCAAATCTCTCAAGCTCCTCCGGATTTGTTGGTCTTCTGGCACAAATTCTAGACTTTAGTGTGCCCCACAGACTTTCTATTGGATTCAAGTCTGGGCTTTGTGCAGGCCAGTCAAGTACACTCACTTTGCTCATTTGGAGGTATTTCTTAACCAGAGGTGAGGTATGCTTTGGGTCGTTATCATGCTGGAAGACAAAATGTCGACCCAAACCAAGTTTTCTTGCAGACTGTCTGAGGTTGTCTTTCAAAATCTTCTTATAGTCTTCCTTTTTCATGTTTCCTTCAACCCTGACGAGATTCCCAGTTCCAAACGCACTGAAACTTCCCCAGAGCATTATACTCCCACCACCATGTTTCACTGTGGGAACGGTGTTCTTGGGGTTGAATGCCTCCCCACAGGCAACATCTCTATGGCCAAAAAGCTCTAGTTTTGTCTCATCTGACCAAAGGACATGTTTCCAGTATGCATCACATTCCCCCAGGTTGTCCTTAGCAAACTTCATTCTAGCTTGGAGGTGTCTCTTCTTCAGAAGTGGAGTCTGTACAGGGCTCTAGTGACTGTCTTTGTTGAGACATCAATTCCAGACTTGGCTAGGTCATTCAATAGTGTCTTGGCAGTTGTTCTTGGGTGTTTAGAAACCTCTCTCACTAGTCTTCTTTCCAAAGTTTTTGAAATCTTTCACTTCCTGCCTCGTCTTGTTCTCCACTGTGTTGGTCTCTTTAAACTTCTTGATAATGCATCTCACTGCAGTTCTTGAAAATGCTTTGATAAACGTGTGTATCCTTTTCCATCTTTATGAACAATTCTTTCTCTCAAGTCCAAACTAATTTCTTTTGTCTTTGCCATGATGACAGTGCATATTATTTTACTAGTTGTTTCACAAGATACATGAATCCTCAGCTTAAAGAGCAATTTAAAGGCTTAACTAGGTTAATTAGGTTAATCAGGCAAATTAGGTTAATTTGGCAAGTCACTGGACAACAGTGGTTTGTTCTATAGCTAATCAAACTAATAATTTCTTAAGGGGGCTAATAATATTAACCTTAGCAGTTTTTTATTTATTTATTTGTTTAGTTATTTTATTCAAGCAACTATAAGAAATCAGACTTTCTTTAGAAGAAAAAAGTAATAGGAAATCATGTGAAAACATTCTTTTGCTCTGTTAAAAATCACTTGGGAAATATTCTAAAAAAAATGTAAAATTTCACAGGGGGGCTAATAATTTTCTTTTCAACTGTATATTAATGAGATGTTTCACCTATAAATTAAGATTTTGTCATTAATTTCAATTATTGTGGTACTATTGTGGTACACTTATGTTGAAGACTGACACGGAAAAGAAGAAATTGTTGAATAAAGTCGTTATTTTTGTTTGCTTTGCTCACAAAACATTCTTGTAGCTTCATAACATTACGGTTGAACCACTGTTGTACATGGACTATTTTAACAATGTCTTTACTACCTTTTTACGCCTTGAACATGGTAGTTGCGTTGCTGTCAATGCAGGACCAGAAAGCAGATTTCAGATTTCATAAAAAATATCTTAATTTGTGTTCCGAAGATGAACAAAGGTTTTACAGGTTTGAAATTACATGAATTGTAATTTTTGGGTGAACTACCCCTTTAACCTTTTTTTTTTAAAATTAGACTTCTACTGATAAATGCTCATGAATATTTCCATATCAGCCAAATTGTTTGTTGTAAAGGTTATTGTTCTGTTGGTGGTAAACAAGATCTACTTTGCGTTCTTCCTTTAGCAAAGCATTGCTATCATTAAGAGTATCCACCAGTGTAAGGGAAGACAGACATGCAGACACCATCATCACATTATACAAGGTCTTATTGTCTGGCCGGCTGCTTTGCCTTGCGTGGCATGATTTGTGGGTAGCCATCTGTGCTCAGCCTCTTTTGAAATGTGAGAAAGAACATATGCATTTGCATAAGAATAATTGACACTTCAAATTAGCCCTCCAATCACAAAGGATTATTTTTAGTGTATGGGTAAGTAGAGGCTCTTCCATCCTGGGGAGAGAAATTATGAGAAGAGATGAAGATATTAAACCTGCAACAATTGTTATTATTAATATTAATAATTTATTATTAATTATATATATTTTTTGTATTATATTCTGAATATGTAACCCTGGACCACAAATCCAGTCTTAAAATGATCGATTATGCCAAAAATTGTTGGGATATTAAGTAAAATATCTTCATGTTCCATGAAGATATTTTGTGAATTTCCTATTGTAAATATATCGAAACTTTATTTTGATCAGTACTATGCATCGTAAAGAACTTCATTTGGACAACTTTAAAGATGATTTTCTCAGTATTTAGTTTTTTTTTCCACCCTCAGATTTCAGATAGTTTTGATAGATTCAAATAGTTGTATCTTGGCTAATGGACTGGTTTTGTGGTCCAGGGTCACAAATAATACTGAATTGCATGCAGATGCATAAATTAGTAAAAATAAAGAACAAATACAAATACATTTGCTTTATTTGCAATAAACAGCGTTTGTAGGTGTGTGTGTGTGTGTGTGTGTGTGTGTGTGTTTTAGTGTATGCTTGTTAAGTGTATGTTATGTAGTGCATTTGTAATGTTGTAGCGGAGAGAGAAGAGAACTGAACAAGCACACTGTTACATTATTGATAACAGCTAATGAAATGAATCATTTCAGGATGAACAGAGGGATAAACTGCACATGTCCCTGTATACCCGCAAAAGCACACACAGATCTATACACACACAGAAAATATTTCATGGGTAAATATGAACTACCTAATATCTAATTACAGTGTCAAAACTGAGAAGATTTATGAAAATGATAAAAATTGGAAAATATTGCACCACTTTTGTGAATACGGTTTCACGCAGTGCTAAATGCATTTATCTAGATTTAGCAGGTTCTGAAAGGCCCTGTGACAGGGCTGCTCCATTGGGTTAGCCGTTGGTAGACGGGGTTGATCTCTCCCGCTCTTAGATGGCCATGAATTCATTTGCACACATATGAAAGGAGAGGAGCCCCTGGCGAAGAGATATTTGTGCTGTCTGGTGTCAGATACCAAGATGGGGGTGTGTTTGTGTATACACGGATGCTCAGCCTCACCCATCTTGCCTGGTGGAAGAGCATAGGTTTATCCTGGTCTCCATGGCAACACTGCAGCATGCCAGGGCCGTACCAAAGCGTGGGTACCCAGGGCAAAGCACTTGATTCAGCAGGACAAGAAAAGAGGGTGATTATGTGCATTAGTTGCATTAAATAGTAGCAGGATAAACATTTCACGGCTGAATGGAGAAACAGTCTGGTCAGGGACGATATTTCTTTTGCGTTTTTATATCCTATGACCTGTATTTATTCTCACATTAGCACTGACTTTTGCACAACGTGGGACTCAACTAAACCACGGGCTTCTCCAGGTTATGTTTTGCCTTCATACAGCAAGCGGATATGTGGAGCATATATTTTTAACCTGAGCCAAATGTGCTTTTTGCAGAGGGGTTAAAAGGGCGAATGAAAAATTCTGTAAATTATTTATAATAGCTGAAACTCTTTTAGTGTTCCTCTGTTGGGTTGGGAGTGAGACTGTGCACTGGAATGTGCTTTACTTATACATTGTCAGATATGTGGTGAGGAGGTGCTTTTATCTACACCAACAAAAGAGCTGTAGGTGGAGGAAGAAGTAGGTCACGTCATTTACTTTAGGTCAGAACGGAGCAGAGAGATTTTGACGGGTTTAACTAGACGTATAGAAGCAATTCATTCACACATGACACTAATTATTGTATTTTTTTTCTTTTTTTCTAGTGATGCTTCTGAAGAGGTGCTTCGCTCTTTGATGTGAGGAAGGAAGGTTAGTAGACTGTTCCGTTATTTATGTCACATAAAATGAGGGGTCATGTCTAGGGGTTGAGAAGTGGTCACTGAGGAACAAAAAAAACTTGACAGTTAATGCTGGTAAAGGTGAATCAAAGAAAAAAAGTCAAAATCACTGATTGAAACCTTTTGACTCTAAAGCAAAAGCATGATGAACAAAAACTCCTGGTTTGCTGGTCTTGGTCTTTTCAGCTTGGCCAAGCTAGTGTTTCCCAAAGTTTATGAGTGAACTACAAGTCAAGTCACCTTTGTTTATTTAGCGCTTTATCCAACTTTTTCCTGGTTTACTTTTTTTTTTTTACTGATTGATTACAACTTCCGTTTAGGTGCTCTTGTGTTCAAGTCTCCAAAGAAATAAATGAATTCATTAATCTGAAACTTTCTCAATATAACTAAATATGAAAATGTGCATAGGGTTAAACAGTGCTGTTGTTGGCTACCACAGTAACAGTAATAAGCTTACCAGCAAATCTTTCTGTGTTTATGCCTTGCATAAACAATGATAAAAGAACACGAGAATGAGTTGCAGCGCTTACGTTACAAAAATGTGTGTGAAATAATAATGCTCTTATCATTTTGTGGACAAAATTCCACAAAAAGCTATATATGGGCAATTCTACAATATTGGTTCAAAGCCACAGTAGGAAACGTCTTGAAAAAATGTATTTTTCCACAGATTTTGTATGTATGCAAATTGTATAATAACCAAGGTACACATTTCTAGTAATTGGGCAGCTAATTCTCATTTTGTATTTTCAGAAAGTTTTCCCCAAATTTGTCACTACCAAAACAGTAATATATAATTTAATTAGAAGGGTTATATAGACCTATTAAGATCTTTCTTGTAAACATATTTTTTCTATTTTATTAAACGTTTTCAAAGGTGAATCAATATTCATTTAACATTACATTACATTTACATTACATTACATTAGTATTTCAAGTGTGATTAATGAAATTTGTTGTATTTTGAATCCAATTTTTCTTTGTAAAAAGCAAAACGTTGATCATACTGATTTCAGACTTAAGGATTCATAAGTTTAAATATATATTGAACCAAACACTAGCATAACATCTTAGCATAATTCAGTATGCTTTATTTTTGACTAAACACCCCATGTTTTGTTCGTGACAGCACATTTTCGATAGTGACAGTAATGTTTTGGTAATGAACACGTCACATTACACAAATTTTCATACATACAGAATTTTCAGACTTTTGAACACATTTACCTCAAAATGATGGGGCCTATCTAGTCACACCTTGTAGCTATGAGAGAGGGGGACACTGTAATATTTGCTGATCATAAATTTAGGGCTGTGGTTTCACCCAGTGGACTAAAATATACAATGTTTCGGTAGTGACATGAAAAATGGGGGACAGATGAAGAGTTCAGATGAAGAGTTGAAGATGCAAAACCCCCTAAAAGTCATCTTGGTCAAAAATGTGATAATGATAATGAGTGAATGCCCTCGACACATATTATACATCCTTCAAATACTTTTACTTCAAACTCGCTAAAATCCCAGCCTCAGCCCAATCAGAAGTACCGGTACTTAGGTAGAAACCTATACATTGGAGCCTGATAAAAATGCATTTTTTAAAGAAAGACGTCAGATGGATTTAGAGGCTTTTGCATCTGAACTCTTCATATATATATATATATATATATATATATATATTAGTGCTGTCAAATGATTAATCACGATTAATCACATCCAAAATAAAAGTTTATGTTTACATACTATATAATTGTGTACTGTGTGTATTTATTATGTATATATGAATACACACACATGCATGTATATATTAAGAAAAAATATTTTAGATTTATATCTAAAATATTTATATTTATTTATAATCTGAATTGTATACAGGTATAAATATATATACATATAAATATTTTGTTTTAATATATACATGTATGTGTGAGTATTTATATCTACATAATAAATATACAAAGTAAACACACATCTAGTATCTAAACATAAACTTTTATTTTGGATGCGATTAATCGCGATTAATCGTTTGACAGCCCTAATATATATATATATATATATATATATATATATAAAGCTTACTGATCTAAGATTTAAATACTTAAAATGCTTTTTAAATGTGTTTTTTGGTTGTGGGACAGCAGTTTACACCAATTCTGTAGAATGGCCTGTAATGTGCCCTCATGTGTTTTCAGTGCAGCTAACCTCATGTCGCGTCATGTCATCTACCCACTCTAGTTACTACAAAAAGACAGTAATTGTGACACTGTAAAGTGATGAAACTATGACGTATGTGCTTAAAAACCATTTTTATAGGATTAATGTTATACTATTGGCTCAGAAAATACTCTAAAAAAAGCATAGTAAATGTTAAGCAGTCAATATCTCAGATAAAGTCAGTTCTTTTCTAATAGTGTCTATGCAGTGAAGTCAATAATATTGCCAAAAATATTGTGTCCCAGCTAAGCAAGCCAAAGACGATAGTGGCAAAGAACCAGTTCAGATCGGGAAACCATGCACAGTCGGAAAACCAGTTCTGCTCTCCAAGCGGTTTATTAGATGGTGAAAAATTAACAATGAATTAAATCATAAAAATATAAATTAAAACTACAATTAAAAAATAATTAATAATAAGAAGAAGAAATACAAAAAAAATTATTGCGTAAAAAATATAATAAAAAAACATTATTTGTCTAACATCAGAGATCTGTTATCATGCAAATGTTTTCTTTGCTGAAAAACACAATCGAAACCATCACAGAAATTCTAATGGTTTCCCCCACAAATATCATTACAAACATTACAAACCACTAAACATTACAAACATTACAAATCATTAAAAATGGTTTTCTGTAGTGTGTTTTGGGACATATTCCATTAGGATTTTGTGGTTTTAACAAGCCACTAATTACAGTTACCAGTAGAAACCCACAATGTCCATTACAGTTTCCATTAAAACTAATACATCCCATTATAACCAGTAAATCCAGTTTATTTCAGCAGAGTTGTTACTTTTTTTTTTTTTAATATTAAAGCTTCTCATGTGGTAAATATCTGAGATGTTTCAGATGAAAACAAAAGAAAAGTTATACAGCTTTGTCCTAGACTAAAAAGTACCCAAAAGCCCTCCAAAACCAGCAAACAGACCAGCTCGACCAGGCTAGGACACCAAATAAGACCAGCAAACAATTTTAGGATGGTAGACATTTTTCTGTTCAGCAGAGTATCATCTTTGATTGAATAGCTGGTTTAGTGGCCCTGTTATCAGGAGTATTTAGTCCACATGGACACCTAATTTGATATCTGCGTTTTTGAGTTCTTAGATGGTGTTGCTCTTTTCATTCTGGACAGCAGTGTGGTTGGACCAAGCAGGAGTGGTTAGTGCACGCTGCATTTGAGTTGCAGGGTTCAGTTCTGGAAAGAGTGGCTCAAGCACCTCTTTCATTTCTCAGAGAAATAATGTGCGGTCGGAGAGGAATCTGACACAGATAGGGTGATGAATTCTGCAGAGTCAGTAAAAGCAAAGTGATGCTGAAAAACACATCTGTGCCGATCTTGGACCACACTTCAAAGGTACATGCTTCTCCTGAGGCAGTGTGCTGTATGTAGCAAGCGCTTTTAATTTATTCCTCTGGGCTGAAGTACTTTTTGTTGTTGTCTTGATTTTTGTATTTAATTATTTACTTTCTGGGACAAGAGATTTAGAAGGGAGATGGCTGGATGAGACAAATCTAACAAGCCACTGAAGAAAGGGCTGCCAACATGACCGTAAGCGACGTCCACAGTATCCTACCTGCAGTAACTCTTTAAAACTTCAAAGGAAGGCTGGAAACACGTCAGTGTACAGCTAAGATACGGCTAACGTTATATGTACTGGCATAAAGCTCCTCTCCTGAGTAAAATCTCATGCTTGTTATCGCCTTCTAAGGTTTTAAGAAATATAATACTATAATAACTAAAGAGAGAGAAAGCTATGGGGGTAAGTGGAATCGGGTAAGTTATTCTCTTACCCAACAGCAAACAAGAAATAATGAGGGGAGGCAGAAACACAGACCCTCCCAGACCTGTGTTCTTCAAAACAAGAAAAAAACACACTCTTATTAGGTTATAAGGAGACGTGTAAGCAAAAACCATGTGAGAGGATGAGGAGGAAACAAAGGTGAAGGCAAGAACGTGTCGGACACTCCATTCTTGTTTTCCTCTTTGTTCGAAGATTTTTGAGAACTTGGTGATCTTTTTGTCGCGTACTGTACTGTGATAATGGTTTAGACTCGAAGTGATTCACCTGATTCTTGTTTCATAATGAGGGAGGGTTTAGTTTCCTTTTGTTAAAGAATCGAAGGCCTGTTGAGAAGTCAAACTTCTGCTCGGTGGAAGTGAGAAGTGTCCATTTCTTCTAAGATGATGATGTTTCAGGATGTGAGTTAGATCTCAAAGGCAATGAAATTTAAAGCATCATTTCATCTTGAGTGTGCATTGTGTTGTTTTGTTTTTATTGCAAACTTGAAGCGCAGAAAAGCGGAAAACAATGGATCCACAATGGCGCCTGCGTGAAGTAGCGTCTACGATAAGGTTTCATTTCAGGAGAAAGATCTTGAGAGCAGCAGTCAGAGGGCCATCCCGAGTCTATTAGAGCTGAACCATTTCAGAATTCAGCTTATGAATGTGCACTTAAAGTCTGACAGGGCAATAGAGACAGTTCATTTTGCTACAATCCTCCATTTTTTATTTCTCGTTGATCTGTTCTCCTCAACTGTACACTTGGATTAAGTGTGTATCTATATTAAAGAGGTGTGATAATACATTGTAAGCCTGCCGACAGACAGCCTGGAATATTGGGAATGTCAGAATCCCTCCTAGTGCTAGACAACTTTTAATAAAACTGGCAAGCTGTGTGGAAAACTTTGTGATGCTTATGAGGACTCTTCCCTTGTGCTGTAGAGAGAGAGAGAGTTTCTTTTCAGCTTCTAGATAAATGAAATGATCATGGTAGCTTGAGCTGGACTAAATGAGCAGCAAAGGATTTGTGGTTTTTGAGGGCTTAATGTCAGAATTAGTGCTTTGTGTCAAATCACTTACAAACCAGAGTGAGGAATAACTTTTATGAAAGAAATACTTTTTTGAAAATCACCTTTTGCTTTATGAAGAGCTTGTATTAGCTGGATAGTTCTGACTCTAAAGTTTGAAAGATTGGTTACATAAAGTTGGTTACATTTAAAAACACAATCAAGGGTTAGTTCACACAAAAATGAAAATTCTGTCATTAATTACTCACCCTCATGTCGTTTCAAACTTGTAAGACCTAAGATATTTTTGATGAAATCAGAGAGCTTTCTGAACCTGCATAGACAGCAATGCAACTACCACGATCAAGGTACAGAAAGGTAGTTGGCGGTTTTATCGTGAACGTGTGGTGAAGACAATGAAGTCTATATTTTTGTTTTCTTTGCTATTTTAACGCTGTTCTTACTACCTTTCTGGGCCTTGAATGTGTCAGTTGTGTTGCTGTCTATACATGGTCAGAAAGCTGTCGGATTTCATTTAAAAAATCTTAATTTGTGTTCAAAAGATGAACGGAGATCTTGCTGGTTTGGAAAGACAAGAGGCTGAGTAATTCATTCCAGATCCAGAATTTTTGGGTGAACTATTTGTAGGACAAATGTCAAACTGAATTGAGCAATGGTAAATATGTAAAAAAAATTAGTATGTTTAAAAAAAAAATGTTAACACATTTATTTTCTAAAAAAAAAAGTATCACAGCATTTACATTTGCTGTTGTTGCACAACTAATTGTATATATAATAAAGTTAGCATAATTATTGAAGTATTTGAGAAGTATTTTTTTTTATCTGAAATAATAATGGTTAATTTTTGTTTATTCTAAAAAATATTGGTAACACTTTACAATAAGGTGCAACTTGTTAACATTAGTTATTAACATGAATGAACAATGAACACTATATTTATTACACTACACTGTAAAAAAAAAAAAATTACATAAAACTGGCAGCTGTGGTTGCCAGAATTTTACTGTAAAGAAGTATGGTAGCGACATTTTAGGTTTTAAGGATTTACCTCAAATTTACATTTAAATACCGTATTTTATTAACTGGTATAATGTTAATTTATACCAACCTACTGAAGTACTCTGTTTAGCACCTTTGTAATACACTGATAACCACCAAAAGCAGGTGATGATGAGAAAGTCACATGATGAACCAAAAATCATCACAAGCAGCTTTTCCACAAGCCAAGAAATTAAATGCTACTACTATGTAAGGTGCACAATGTCATTCACACAAACACTAAACACCATCATGCTAACACATGAAAAAATTCAATAAACAATCATTTAACAACATTAGATGTAACATACAACCCTAGTGAACATAACTGGCAAGAAAAAACTATGAAGAAACAGTTATTTCAACAAAAAAACATCAATTGTGAAATGTAATGCAAGGAATTCTGGGACTGACAATTTATGGAAATGTCCATTACAGTTTTTCACTGTATATAGTAAGGGAACTTACTGTTAGCCAATTAATAGTTTTTCACTGTAGCATTTTTAGTCTTTTACAGTTAAAATCACTGTGTTCTTTTACAGTGTGTGTATTAATCTTTTTTATTGTTAATTAATTAAAGGAACACTCCACTTTTTTTGAAAATAGGCTCATTTTCCAACTCTCCTAGAGTTAAACAGATGAGTTTTAGCCGTTTTCTTATCCATTCAGCCGATCTCCAGGTCTGGTGGTAGCACTTTTAGCATAGCTTTCCATAAATCATTGGATCTGTTTAAACCATTAGCATCATGCTCAAAAATGACCAAAGAGTTTCGATATTTAAAACTTGATTCTTCTGTAGTTACATCGTGTACCAAGACCAAAATGAAAGGATGTGATTTTCTAGGCTGATATGGATAGGAACTATACTCTTATTCTGGCGTAATAATCAAGGAACTTTGCTGCCGTACCATGGGTGCAGCAGGTGCAATGATATTACGCAGTGCCTGAAAATAGTCCCCAGCTGAGTAACTTCCAATGTGACCGGCACTAAGCCACTAAGGATATAGTAAAATAGCTGGGGACTATATTCAGGCGCTGCGTAATATCATTGCGCCTGCTGCACCCATGGTATGGCAGCAGTTCCTTGATTATTACTCCGGAATGAGAGTATAGTTCCTATCCATATCAGCCTAGAAAATCATAACTTTTCATTTTCTGTCAGTCTTGTGCACGATGTAACTACAGAAGAGTCAAGATTTAAATAGGAAAAATATCGAAACTCTTTGGTCATTTTTAAGCGAGATGCTAACGGTCTAATCAGATTCAATTATTTATGCTAAGCTATGCTAAAAGTGCTACCGCCAGACCTGGAGACCAGCCTAATGGATTAGAAAACTGTAAAACTAATCTGTTTAACTCTAGGGGAGCTGGAAAATGAGCCTATTTTCAAAGAAAAGTGGAGTGTTCCTTTAAAATTAATAAATGCTGTAGAAGTATTGTTCATTCTTAGTTCATGATAGCTAATGTAGTTAAGTAATGTTAACTAATGAACCTTATTGTAAAGTGTTACCAAATTATTTATAAATGTAACTTATTGAACATTGGTTTAGTTAAAAACTCTGTTAGTGCCTAGCTTTTTGTTTCAAGAAAAGTATGAAAGTGCAAGAAGATAAGAAGTGCAACACCAGTAACAACAGTTCTGATGACATGAATGCAGAGCAAGACTGTGCATAATTTGTGTAAAGGTTTAAAACAGCTGATTAAGAACACTGAGATTCAATGTGTCATTTTTACAGAATCGAATGCAGTTTTACCTTTAAACTCCTCATGTTTAATAATGTTTAATGTCACATTTCTTTGTGTAATGTAGGTCTAAATGACTGTCCGTTCTAAAGTGTTCTTCCCTCTGCTGCAGGTTGAGAGAGCTCTCTCCAGCACATGCCGCCCTCATTAGTGTCCAGCAGCTGAAGACGAGAGGTCACAAACCCAATGAGTTGTTCATTTCATTCAGCTTTGCCGACATGGAAAGATGACCACTGTGACCTAATGTTGCGGTGCGGTCTGACAGCACATTGTACGCAACATACAAAGTAGCTTGAGTAACCCTTGAACCTTTTGTGGAGTGCATTATTTCTGATGAAATTGCTATAGGGTCCAACTTTTTGACATGCTTGTAGATTTTATTCATTCAATAAATTGTGCATTTTTCTAAAAAAGGGAACAGGTCTTGTGATTTATTTGCTGAACTGTGGGTGATGAAATATTTAATATCCTGGGTATTAAAATGATCAGTCTCAGATCCATTGAGAGGCTTGACATGGTTGAATCAGTACCACACTAAGGGACTGCCGCACTGGGAATTATTGCTTCAGTCTGAACATGTCACCTCTACAATATTTCCTGCGATTATAATGTACAATTATCCTTTCTTTTCGTTCCCGGATCTAAGTTTTCTCTGGCTTGTCATTGTTCGAAATTTCACGCACACAATATGAAAGAACAATAATGTCTAGTCTCAATGTCATTGCTTGGATTTGATTTATACACCTAAGTATTTCACATGCATAATGCAAAGTAGCTCTCACACTCCACATTTTGTTCTTGAAACAGTTTAGTCCCACATAATGTGACTAAGGTAAAATGAGCAAGACGAATTGCATGTTTTAATGTCCCAGAAAAGCAGGTTCGCTGTTTTCTCTGAATTGCATCAGGAAGTGGTCAAGATGCACGTATAAAGCTACTTTGGTCTGGAAATGAAAGTTCATATATTCTGCTCTTTCTGCATGTGTCACAAAGAGTTGATCACATGGGAGTCTACAGAACACCTGAACACAAAGCCAGGCATTGTGTGTCGTTCTGACCTCAGTGTCATGTGACTCTGTTATGGCCAGGTGTTGCCTGTATCTGGAGCAGAAAAGGTGTTTTGCTCTTAAGACCAAACCAAACAAACTAAAGCAACAGTGAGGAAAGCAAATACTATAGGAAAACATAACTAAAACGAAATGAGAGTGTGAATTACATGTGTATACAGTGGGACTGAAAAGTCCATACCAAAAAAAGAAAAGAAAAAAACATGCTGTTAGTATTATTATTTGTATATTGTTACCTCTATGTCATCCAAGATGTTCATGTCTTTCTTCAGTCGAAAAGAAATTGAGGAAAACACTTATGGATGTTTCTCCATATAGTGGACTTCAATAAGAACCAACGGTTGAATGTCCAAATTGCAGTTTAAGTATACAAATTGACATTTTTTTTAGAAAGTGACCAATCATTTTAGTACATAAGACCCTTATTCATTGGCTGGGATTGTGTAGAGCCCTTTGAAGCTGCATTAAAATTGCAATTTGGACCTTCAACCCACTGGTTCCCATTGAAGTCTACTATATGGAGAAAAATCCTTGAATGTTTCTTTTCTACTGAAGAAAGTAAGAGATGAACATCTTGGATGATAGGGGTGAGTAAATGATCAGGAAGTTTTTATTCTGGAAGTGAACTAAGAAACATTTAAAATCATGCACTATTTATAGGTCACTTATCAAACTTGTGACATTTGAGCATGATGTTCTTAAATGTTCTTGCTTTCATTGAAGCTCAACATGCTCTTTCAATGTTGAATCGCCTGGTTTTACACAATATTGAGTCCTTTTGTATAAATCAACCATTAAACATTAAAATAATGTAATAAAACATTCCTTTAACAACATAGGCTTTAACATAAAACGCTAATGTACATTACTGATGACAAAAAATATTAAGAAACAATTATTTAAACAAAATATTATCAAATATGTGAGCTGTTGGATCATTCTGGGAATGGTTTACGGTTTCTCACTGCAAACTGTACAATTGTTCTTTTTTACTTCAAAAATGCTATATTCAACAGTATTTTGCAGTGAAATTATATGAAATGTAAGATTAGATGTAATCGTTTTTCATCGTAAATAACTGCTAAAAAAATGCTACAGAAAAAAACTGTTTATTGGTTATTAGTTAGTAGTTTTTTAATACTTAAAATGATTTAAATTCACTAGTGGTCTCAGAATTTTGGACTCCTGTGTCTGTGTAATGTTTGGTCCAAGTACTCCTAGATAAACCAAACCCCACAAGGATAGTAAAACCTGATTTTTCTTTACATCGTGCTATGTTTAGGGTTAGGACACAGAATGTATAGTTTGAACAGTATGAAAGAGCACAAACACATAATATGTGTGTCTGGTGCCTTTTACATCAGTCCCACACGAAAACCATTAATAAAGTGTTTTTCTGAACATTTTTAACTGACACTCTGACTGAAAGCATACACAAACCTTCCAGCAGTTGTTCTGCTTCCATAGACCAGCATTCAGTTCATTCAGCCGCTCAAGACGGCCTCTCAGACATCTGAGTTGTTTCAGTCCAAAGCTTCAGATTAATGGTCCTAGACTCGTAATCTATAAAGCAGAGATGGAAAATAATGAAGAATTACAAATGACGGGCAGAGGCAGAATCTGATTAGGCATATTGACTGACTGATGTCCATTGTAAATCCATGATGACTGATGTTCCATCTTCAGTTATGAAACACAGTTTTAGAGTAGATCTTCCCAGAACAATGGCACCGGCCGCTTCAACTCCACGGCACAATTGAATTGTCCGTAAGCACATAGAACCACAAAAAGCCCCGCTAGCTTTGCTTTAGAATCACTTACGAATGATCCCAAATCAGACGCAAACAATGAAACTCAATATACTTTTTGTTGACATTTGAAATTTAGAGAAAAGAAAATAAAGTGAGAGTGCTTTTAAGGCCAAAGAAAGTGACCTTGGTGAGGCCAGTGAGAGGTATCTAACTTTAAAAACTCCATTACCTACTCCAGGACTTGCTCTTTCTCTCTCTCTCTCTCTTTACTCGCTTTAAGAAAGAGGAAAGTACTGCGCAGTATTTCACCTTTATCTCCCGATAGCAGGTCTTTGTGTTATCTTATTCTTATTGGAAAGAAGGGAGAAACGGAAAGGAGGGGAAAAGCCTCCAAGGCGCGATACACCACGCACTCCCCACGGATGGTGAGATACCAAACACTTCCTTTCCAAACTTTCCACACTTTCATGCTAAAGGAGATGAGAGCCAGTTGCATTGTAAAGGGAGCTTCTTTTGGATTTCTCTACAGACAAATAGAGGGATACATCTGAAAAGCCGAGCATATGCCGCCGCACGAGGTGTACGCGCGCCTGCGCGTGTGCGTTTGCGTATATGTACTCGCGCAGAGTCGGGCTGAATAGCACAAAGAGAACTTTTAAAGAGAGAACTGTGACATATTCCCAGAGTGTCTGTCTGCCAGTCAGAATTCCCAAGCATGCTGGGTGATGTCCTCCAAAGCACAGATCTACCTGTGCAAGAGGCCCCTGTGACAGAACACATGCCGCACTGATTTTCACAGATGGGTTGCGGTGGCCTGTGAGGTTTCTCTCGCACGCTTCAAACTGAGAACGACAAGTTTTGGGCCACACTAAAACTGTAGCAGGTTTTAGTTCTTGTTTTTTTCTTTGGCCTGGCACCACATATGAAGTCTGAACACAACGGTTTCAAAACACAAGCAGAATGTAAACTGCCTGTGAAATGTTACAACAATTTAGTAATTTACCTAAAAATGTTTTTACATAAGATTTGCACAGAAATTTGATTATGTAGCCAAGGCTATTTTTCACGGTTTCTTTGTGGTCAGTGCAGGCCTATATTCCATTTTAAGATCTGAGGCTGTGATACAGAAACTTTCAGAAACAAGAATCGTAATCGGGAAAGTTCACCCAAAATGAACATACTGTCATTAATTACTCACCCTCATGTTGTTCCAAACCCGTAAAACAGTTGTTCATCTTCGTAACACAAATGTTATTTTTGATGATATATGAGTCAGCAGCACCACACGCGTGTGTCATGGTACTCTTGTAAACACAAGTCTAAAGGTCTGTTCAAACGGTTTTCCAGGAGGTCTTTAGGCCACCTCTGTGTTTTTCTCTCACAACCTCTGTAATAATTCCAGAGCAAATTACCTACTGTTTTTTTGGCAAACTTAGTGATCCCCTGAGAAAACTAATCCCATCAGCATGCTAATGTGATTGCAGACAATATTTTTCAACACATTTCCTTGTGTGTTTTGGCCAATACGAGCGACCACAGACATTCTTACCGTGCACATTTTTAATATGTTTGCCTCCCAGGAAAGAAATTACATACATTTTTAAGACTTGCTATACTGTAATATCAGTGTTACTCACCTTCATTTCTACACTCAATTACATAACGTCTTAATAACATGTACCTTACAAAAATTAAAGGCACAATATGTACGTTTTCACTGCTAGAGGGCGCATATTCAAAACAAACAAAGATGTTTGATGATGCCATGACTGAGTGTGGAATCACGTGAGTTGTAGTCTTCATCCTCACAGCCAATGCAATCCGACGGGACTCAGGCAGAAATCATGTTCATGGATGAGTTAAAGTATTAAACACTTATAGATACATTTAAGTGTTTTGAAAGTTCTGTTATAATGCTACTCTGTGCGTTCATCACCTGTCTAATAAAATGCATGACAAAATAAAGTGTCTTTGGGCTCTACAAAATAAAAAAACTGAAAATTTAGGGTGTATGACGTCATTGGCAGGCGTCATTGGTAATGACATGGTCCGTTACACTAATTAAAACTGCCTATTATGCTCTTTTACAAAGTTACAAATTTTTGGCTCGAAACTTGGTGGTTCGAAAAACACATTATTTTTCCACATAATTTACATTATTACAACAGCTTTCTCCCCAGCCAGGCACAAATAGCACGATATAGTTCCGGGTTTGAGGAAGGCCCGCCTTCCAAAAAATTAAGTGTGTTGTGATTAGTTAGCTTTCCCACTGCGTTGTGATTGGCAGTTTAGACAGTGTTTCAGTACTGTCACGACCTTTGCCAAAGCATCAAGCTTAACTTGGTTATAGTTAAGGATATATGAAAGTATAGTTGATGCTACAGTAGTGTTGGGTCCTATCGTCAGCCTGCCAGATTGCCAATACATGATATTATCATGCTAATTTATTAAATTATTTACATACTTTCATTGCCTGAAACCAGCTCCAGCCTAAGGCTAACAAGTAAATGTTTTAATATGACTTAATTTGTATTTAACATGACTACAATTGAATAAAGACATTGTAAGTTACTTATTATAATGCTTACATTTCCTTAGTTATTCAAAAAGCAGCTACAGAAAACGAGCAAAGACCATTAACATTATCAAATAACATCACTGATTAGCCTAGTCTAGTCTAGTGCAAGTATAGGCATTTTTTAAAAAAAACTTGCATTATAAGTGAAGCTATCTATACCACACACTGCACACGTCTGCGGTTATGGCTCGCGACTACTCTAGTCAATGCTTGTGTTTATGTCAGCCTCGCCTCGGCATGTGCTTTGAAATTCAAACGTTGTTTAGAAAACTAGTCCCATCTGAACAGGGCTAAAGACTGACATGAAAGAAAAGAAATTGTTGAAAATTTTATTTATTTATTTTTTAAGTATTCTTGTAGCTTCATAAAATTATGCTTGAACCACTGATGTCACATGGACTATTCTAATGATGTCCTTACTAACGTTACCTTTCTGGGCCTTGAATGTGTCAGTTGCGTTGCTGTCTATGCAGGGTCAAAAAGCTCTCGGATTTCATCAAAAATATCTTAATTTATGTTCTGTAGATGAACGAAGGTCTTAAATTGGCTGCACAGTAGACGATTTTCAAATCTTAACCGATTTTAAAACCATCGGAGACCACAGACATGAAGACAGTTTCGTCCGATTTTTAGCCTTATAATCCTCTGAATGCGCACACTAGGCGATTCGACCAGACCGCGAGACCACACACTTGTTGACTGTAGAAACAATTTCACAGTGACACGAGATTAAACTTTACTAGAGAATAAAACCAGAAGGAAGAGAATCAGCATTGTCAGCTGGCTCTCCTGGTGTGTGTTCTGTTTCACAGTGAAAAACAGTGTATAAAAAAGAATATGGGGGATGTATTCCGCTTTTGTGGCATTTTTATGTGGCTGCCAAGTTTCAGCTATAGAAGCACCCAACATCCGGTAAGTGACGCTTGCTCGCTCTCATTGGCTATCACAGGAATCATGTCAGAGGCTGCCCAATCGAGAATCACGATTGAGCCTTAAAATCATCTAGTGTGCAGCCAACTTTAGGGGTTTGGAATGACGTGAGAGTGAGTAATTAATGACAGAATTATCATTTTTGGGTGAACTATTCCTTTAAGATTTAGTGAAATGGCAATGTTTACTAAGCAGTTATAGTGAATTTTCGCGGGCGAAATTAAGTCATTACAATTCGTTTTATTTTCAGCGCGGAAGTAAATTATTTTCTGTGAATGTGCGATTCATAAGCCACAGTAAATAAATAACTAAAAGAACAAAGTAAGTGCAGTAAATGGACAAACTGCCTACGCTATAAACCAGTGTGATTATTGTGTTAATAAAGAAACAGCATAACAGACTCATAACAGCTAAAATAACTATAAACAGCTGACGCTGATCGCTTTTACGTTAAAAGTAAGGAATTACCTTCACTGTACCTTTGCTTATAGACTAAAGTTTTCTCCACGTAGATTTTGCAACGGGTTCGCGTTGGTCCCGCGGATTCGCACAATAAGTTATAAAGAGTACATACATCGCTGCACTATTTGACAATACATTGATCTTTTTGCCCGCGAAATTTCTCTAATGTGACGCAAAGTGTAATACAGGCTCTGGTATAGATTTTGAGATGCACAAGACGCCTGAGCTCAGACACAAGGACAGTTTAATCCTTCCTCACTCTGCATGTTTGCATTGATAGTAACATGGCTGTTTACTGCTACAAAACCCACACTTGGTGAGTGTAAAATGTTTATATTGGTCAATAACAGGCTAGCTGAAGCCTTGCATTACGTGATTTATTTCTGGTTTGCTAAGTTCACTGCTGTCATATTTCCACTGTCTTTATGAGGACTGTGACAAGCCACACAAAATAGGCTAACAGACAACGGTAAACAACAATTGAATTTCTGGAAAATAAGCAGCTATGAAGGGAGGCACGCAATTATAGATTTTAACAAGCTTGGGAAAGGATTATTTCGAAGTACTTGATAGAAACATAATGTTTCTGACTTAAGTTTAACTATATTCACATATTCATCTGACAATTAAAAATAAGAGATACCGAAATGATTTTTAATAATAAGTTTGGACTGTACTCTTATATATCTGACATTAGTAGCCTATCTGTATCTCATCTGGCTATCCCACTGCTCTGAGAGCCCCCTTTCTTCTCCCACAGCATGCCTTGAGGCAGAGTGGTTTAAACAAGCCTTTTGCTTTTAACTGATACAGAACCAACAGTCAAAGCATTATTGTTTCATGAGTCCTAACAAAACTGAGGGATGAAAGGCAGAACAGAGGGCAAGTTTGTGTTGTCCGTTTTTCCTGTAAAGATGTTTCAACTGCACATTTTTATTATGTTATATTTTAGCAGGGAAACCTTTTTACACAAGACAAAACACTACTCATCATGATTTCTGTTTGAAAAGGAACCAAAAACAGGAAAGGCATCAAAAGTATTTTTAGGGGTTTTGATTTTGTAATGACTGATTTCTAATACCAAGTATGTTAAAGAGATGACTGAATTGAACATCACTCCTTGTATCATAAACGCATGCCTCCATTTTCATTTAACAGTCACTCTTGCTCCTCACACAAAGCAATTTTAAGACTTGTAATACATAGTAATATGGACTTCCTTGGGCTAGTTTTAGTACTTTTTTAGTACTTATTTTCCATTCACTGTAGCTGAATGTAAAAGAATGACCAGTGTCGTTTTCAAAATTTCTTTTTGTGTTTCATGGAAGAAGGAAAGACACATGAGCTGAGTAAATGATGATAGGATATTTTTTTTTTGGCTGTTCTATTCATTTTCGAACATTAAAAATACAAAAGCAATATAATTGGCATGGAAAAAGACAAAAAAAAAATCATTTGCTCTTGTATTTCTGCACACGAAAAACATCACATGCCTGAAACATTTGTTAATTAGCCTTTGTATGAGTAAAAATGCCCAATCTCGTATTACGATTAAAATCAGTCCTTAAAACCCATCAAAGAATTGAAAATCATCAAAATTTAATTCATGTATAATTGCAGTCCAAAATAATACATGGGTCCTAAAACCCTCTCTCACTGAAGCCTCTCCAAACTTATCCACGAGTGTCCCTGTCCATTATCCAATGGGCTTATGACCGTGGATCAGCCAGACTGCAGACTATCGCTGTCTCGCTGAATTTAACAGCTATTTGATTCTATTCATGAGATGCAAACATTAATATGCAAAGAACAAATGACATCTCACATACTCCAGAAACTCATTCTTCTATAGATCTGAGACTAATCTTAACTCACCTCTAAAATCTTACATACTTGAGATTTTGATTTTCAGGTTTTGAGCTGATATTTACATGATTTTATTTACATGAAACCGCTGATTCGGTATCTCTGTCACTAGCCCATGTCCTAGGGTCAAGTTCTTCCATTCAGACAGAACATGGGGATCACAGGGGACTCACAAAGGCGGTTTGGTCTAGACAAAGTCCCCTCACCCAGTGCTCAGACCACGGCGGAGGTCCTTAGAGACCCATCCTTCATTTGTTTCCATAGCCTTTCACTACTTGTCTAGTCAGACACCAAATGTCGCCGGCTAAACTCACTGAAGCCTTCAACTTGAACTTCAGACATTTGTCCCTATCCAAAAAAAAAAGGAATAAACCTTCAGAGACATTTTTAAACTCATGAGTGTTAAATATCACTTAATTAAAGGTAGCCAGCTGCAAACACAGGACAAAACTTTATATAACATTTAAATCTTGTATTTAACAAAGTACAATGCCCTCCTTGATTATGATAACATTCAGTAGATGACAGCAGATGAGGTTTTATGTGGTTGTGGATTTGACAACAGACACCTGCAGATCGCACACATCCTTATTGTATTACCCATGAGGGAGTGTCTGCCATCCCCGTTCCACTATGGCTGTATTCATATGTGGGAGAGAGGCCTTACCATGGCTAACTCTGATGCAAATCACCCTTAGACCATGAGAAAATCTGTCTGAGTGTGTGTGATATCTCTGTGTCTGTATATATAGCATAGCTCTCCATCCTCTCCATGCATGTCTGCGTCGCCTGAAGCATAGTGCAAATTTCAGCCAGCTTCTACCTTATAAATATCACAAAACTATGTTGTATTTTTCCAATTTTGGACCAGCATTAAGAGATGTGGTAAGGCTTACAATAAGGTTCATTAGTTCAAATTAGTTAACTACGTTAGTTAACATGAACTAAGAATGAATAATACTTCTACAGCATTAAATCTTAGTTAATGTTAATTTCAGCATTTATTAAGCATTATTAAAATCACATCAAGTTGTGTTTGTTAACATTAGTTAATGCACTGTGAACTAACATTAACAAACAATGAACAACTGTATTTTTATTAACATTTTTTAACATTAACAAAGATGAATAAGTAGTGTAATAAATGTATTGTTCATTGTTCGTTCATGTCAACAAATAACACCGTATTGTAAAGTGTTACCAGAGATGTCTTTGTAAAACCCTATAAAGTGCTTGCTTTTAAGCTGAAATAGAATTTAAAATGCATAATGCAAAAATATATATATATTTTTTATAACAATAATATTTTGCATACTAAATACTATACTTAAATACCCAGCTTATAATAACATAAGAAATAATTAGGAAAATGTAGGGCCCTATCAATCCGTTTTTTTCAATCAGTTCAGTTTTATTTGTGTTTCAGTTTTTCTAGACTCTGTTTTAATGGTTAAATTAAATTTTACTAATAAAAAGCATGTCTAAATAATTGAAATCATGAGACTTACACAATTTAACAGCAATTTATTAAAAGTTTAACAAAAATAAAAAAATGTAAGGCCCTGTATTTTTCTCAAATTCAGTTTTAAATGTACCAAATTCTGTTTCCATTAATTTTCTGGATTCCATTTTAAATGTTTCATTAATTTATAATAATCTAAAGCATCTCTAATTAATTGATTTTATTTTTAAAAAATAATTTATTCTTTATTCTATATCAGAAATGCTGTGTTGTGTAATTACATTTGTCTGCAAAATAAATTCTGGTAAATACTTTCTTAAAAAAGGTACACATTTCTTAAAAAAAAAAAGTTTTAATAATCATTGTATTATTATTATTAGTAGTAGTAGTAGTTACTTTAAGTAATATATTTATGTCAAAGTTTCCTCAAGTTAAATAATTTTTTTTATTTGGTTTAGTTTCTGTTTGTATACGGTGTTGCCAAGAATTGGGCTATTTTAACACTGTTGCTGTGGGTTGTTTTTAATGTCTGTAGGTTGACCTCTGGAAGGCGAATTTTACCAGGGGAACCCCACCAAAAAAATGTGTGTTTTACTCCCTGGAATTTGTAATGGGACCCCCTTCAAAACGCAAATGGGCTAGTTTTAAGCTACACTGTAAAATGATTACTGTGAAATTTACAGTAACTTGCTGGCAGCAATTGGCAAATAAGTTGCTATAATATTCCACATTATGCTGACTGTAAATTTAATCACAGTAACTTACTGTATTACTGTAATTTTTTATTAAAGAGTAATAGAATGCTGTATTTTTTAACATAGCAAATATTATTTTTAATATTACTGTGTTAATTGTGTGTAATGTAATAGGAAGACACGTTTCTTGCCACAAAAACAACATTTATTGACTTTAAAATATGAAAATACATAACAATTACATAAAATAGATTTCAGTTTTGTATTTTTCAGTCTGTAAACACTTTATTTTGCACAAACCTAAAAATATATAGGTTTTTAACTATAAAATCTTTTGTGACCGACTTGTTCCAATATAGGGGATATGTCAAACATCACATGACAAACCAATGAGAAAAAAAACAAACATTTATAGACATTTATGTAGGCCTATCTTCATACGGCTGCAGTCAAAAGTTTACACACACCCTGCAGAATCTGCTAAATGTTAATTCGTTTGCCAAACTAAGAGGGATCATGCAAAATGCATTCTATTTTTATTTAGTACTGACCTGAATAAGCTATTACACATAAAATATGTTTACATATAGTACACAAGACACAATATTAGTTGAATTTATAAAAACCACCCCATTCAAAAGTTTACATACGCTTGATTCTTAATAGCAATTGGGCAGATTTTGTTGTGAAAACCTGGCAACCTTGTTTGTATATGATCTAAAAATTTCTTGTCTTTATATCAGATACAAATGTCTTTTCATGGCTTAATATTCACAGACACTAGTCCATATTGCATTTTGATTTAAGTGTACTGACATACTTTTGATTTATTCATCCAAAATTTGGCAAATGCCATGAGATTCCCTGTTATACAGTTAATTCTGTTTTAATTAGTGGATTCTGCAACTCTGTCTGCATTTAGAGCTCTTAAAATGTTCAAGAGACAGACAAACCAGTGTTTTGTGTGAGGAAGTCTATACATTCATTCATATATTATTATATTTATGTATTGATTACTTTAAAAACATGTAAAATATATATATGTGTGTGGAGCAGAGAGAGAGAGTATATATGTGTATTATTGTGAATAGTTCTAGATAGATAGAGGTTTGCGTTATATAATGGTATTTTATTTGAATTGTTATTTATTTATTTATTTATTTATTTATTCATTTTCCAGCTGACTTTGGTAGGAAAATATCTGCTAAATACATAAATGTGTATACATCTTTACAGATGGATGTGGCCTTGCATCTTTATCACAGAAGCTGAGTTACTGAACCCTAGAGGTCTCCACTTGCACACAGGCTCTTTACAAATCTCAAAGTGCTGTCCTAAGGACAGTCTCACATTCATGCGCATGCACACATATACAATTTAACCTGGATTCATTTGGAGACTTGAGTCATACTGTATTTATGGGGGTCTGAAGACAGAGCTGGACCTTCACTGTTACTCATATACCACAGCCTACGCTTTGAGTCACACACACCATCACTGCACTGACATCACCCTGCAATGACAAAAACACCTAAACATGACATCACAAGCATTAATGCTAACATATTGGCAACGGTCTCGAAATATGTAAGCGAAAATGACAAGGATTGAGATGTTATCAAAACGAACTAAGGTTTAGAAGACGCTCATACAGCTATAGCATGATAGAGAGTGAGAATGATTGCCAATGGTTAACACAAATGTCAGACTTGAGAATTGAGAATATGTTTTCCTTAGAGAGAGAGAGAGAGAGAGAATACATTTACAACAATGCATCATTCAGATGTTTTTTTTTTTAGTAAATAGCCACAAAATAAAATGCATTGCATTTGATATTCCTGATTAATTTCCCTGTGCCATAATGGCCATAAGTGATTGATTGTGATGTTATTTATGTCATTGATGTACAGAGGTACTACACTGCCACCACACACACTTCCAGCGTCTCATTTGCACTGAGCAACAGCTGCCTATCTGAACCGACTAAATAAAAAGAGAGAGAGAGCTTTGTATGTGTGTGTGTGTGTGCGTGAGAGAGAGAGAGAGAGAGAGAGAGAGAGAGAGAAAGAGGACCAGAGGCTGTGAATGCCTCTCCTGATGAGAGATGGAGGCATATTGAAAAGTTTATTAAATTACCCTGATTAACAATTTAGCCACGAATAGTAGAGTGGTGGAGGAGCTCTATGAGGAGGCCCTAGCGCCATTCAAACATCGAGCTGCGGGGTCGAAAGGTTCCTCAAGTTCACATGCTCTAGGGCCTTTGTTATGCTAACGCTCCAGCCCCCACTTGATGGCCAGACACAAACTATTCCTTGAGAACTTCACTGCCGGCTTGTTGTTGTTCCTGGGTGTGCCACCGCATTGCGTGGTCAGTGCTACGAAACCTTTTTTTTTACTGAGACGCATTTGAGGGACTGCTGGATTGCATGAGGAGGCAGCAAGCAATGCTGTTACATTCATTTACAAGTACAGCAAGATATAGGAATGATGAGAAATCCTTCATGAGTTGAGTTACATGTGTGTAATTTTAGATGTATATTTTAATTTGAAGTTTTACAAAACACCTGAATAAAAATCACAGTAACACTTTACACTAAGGTGCCATTTGTTGACTTTAACAATTACATTATTATTAATATTTGTTAATGTTAGTTAATACAAATACAGTCGTTCATTGTTTGTTCATGTTCGGGCCATTAACTAATGTTAACAAACACAAATTGTGATTTAAATAATGCATTAGTAAATGCTGAAATTAACATTATTTAAGATTATTAAATGCTGTAGAAGCATTGTACATTGTACATTCTTAGTTCATGTTAACTGATGTAGTTAACTAATGTTAACTAATTAACCTTATTGTAAAGTGTTACTAAAATCACAGTTTTGGGTAAAAATGTTCAACTTGATTTCAAAAATTTTAATTTGAACCTAAATGTTTGCATTACTAAAATTATAATAATGTAGTAAATTATAGAGAGACAAAATAAAAGTAGGGAGTGTAAATAAAGGTTTGACTCATTGAGGTAAATTTAGAAACGTTTTATTTTTAAGTTATTTTAAAGGAAGCAAAATGTATTTTATTATTAATATTACTTTTATTATGCTGCAAAACTGTTAGACACAGAGCAACACAAAGGATTTGCATATCTCAATACATTATGTAATTGCAAAAAAAAAATGCAATATATAAATAAAGAAAACAGGCCCATGTATTTTTGGAAGATAAAAAATGGTAACACTTTACAATAAGGTGTCATTTGTTAACATTAATGTATTAATAAACAATGCATTTATTACCATATTTATTAGTATTAGTTAAAAATACAGTCGTACATTGTTCATGTCAGTTCACAGTGCATTAACTAATGTTAACAACGTGTGATTGTAATAATGCATTAGTAAATGTTGAAAATAATATTAACTAAGATTAATAAATGCTGTTAAGTATCGTTCATTCTTAGTTCATGTTTACTACTATTAGTTAACTAATGAACCTTACTGTAAAGTATTAGCAAAAATAAAAATCAATAAAGAAATCTGTCAAAATAGGAAATACTCATAATGTTTTGAAAATGTATTTAATAATATACACGACAAAGACTGTTTTTTTCATTATTAATATTTTTATTAATTTCAGTGACAGACAGACGGCAACAAAATAGGTGACTGGATAAAGGACACACTGCGCAAAGCACTTGAAAATGACACATTTTTACAACGACTTTCAGTAAAAAAAAGGCAGTGAAATGGATGGTCAGTGAGCTTGTGTCTCTAGGGATCGGTAATCAATATGACTTTACCAAGAAGAGGTCAGCAAATAACCAGCCTAGAGGTCAAGGTCAAGTGCTGGCCAAACACCCTTAACCTAAAGGTCAAGCTCTTTATCACCACAACATGTGTTGTTAGTTAGTGACTTTACAGACTTCAGCAGCTCTATTGGCTTTAAACAGTATTAGACTACATTTGTTTACATTAAGCAAATAATTAATCTTTTGTCAAATCATTTCAGCAACCATGCAAGCAGTAAACTGCATAAAATGATCAAAAATGCAAACATGTCGAAAACATTACATTTTTTAATTTCAAAAAGCTCATAAAAAAACATGCACCCAGAGCAGCGGCCTGTACAATCAGACTGACACTTATATTGGCTTTTAAAAACCTGAAATAACGTGAATAAAAAACATGTCAGTGTATATTATCTTCTAGCACCGCAAATGGCGGCGTAAAATAAAAAGATGAATCTGACTGCTCTGTAGAAGACACACAATGCAACCTTGACAGAAGGGCGGATCCGGTCGGACATGCAAATAACGGCACATGAATATAGTGTGTCCAGACAGCTTTCATCCCACGATCTTACTGTTTTTCAGACGTGCCACATCAGGTACGTGTGTCCGTGATTCCCTGTAAGTCCATCATCAACCCAACGCAAAATAATAAGGATGCCGAGCGGCTCCGTATGAAAGCCTGGCTAATTACTTGATGAAGAGAATTCTCTCTCCCTTTCTCTCTCTCTCTTTCCTGGAGAGCCCGCCCTCCCCTCTCTTTTAATTATCACATTTGTGGATTGCAGAGCTGTGGCAGAATCTATTCAAACTAATGCATATAGCCTAACCACAGCAGGCCATTCGGTCAAAATGTCTTAGACTTGATTTCTAGGAGCAGCCATTTGAAATTGTACTATATTCTCTTTGTTTGTCATTCTGTAGAAGAATACTGCTTATAAAATGAGATCTAGCTCTATTTAGTTGAGCAGCTCTGGGCTTAAGGGGCTCTGGCCATTAGGTAGGCACTTCTCTGAGACAACAGAGTGGGGACCATCAGGGAGAGATGGATTGTAAGGTGTGGGAGTTCACAGCAGGAGATCTGTCTGACCCAATGGACCCACAAAGCGGCCCTCTCAGAGACGGTCCACCCCTCTTTCAGAGCTGCTTGGCGTCTGTTCAAAAGGCCTCACTCAGAGAACACTATAGGTAAAGAAAGACTATTCTGTAGTCATGTGCCTGTGTGAAATACTTTGGTTTGCGTGCAGTTTTACAGTTTGCACACCGCTGATGAGAGATGAGCTTATGTTTAGAATTTAATAAGTTTCTCCTCAGAACATGACACAATATTCATGCTTTGCCTGTGGTTTGACTAAAAAATGCGTAATATTCATGTGCACGGTATTCCATCTTGTTCGTGCAAAGGATGTTTGGGGCTTGCGACCGGGGTCTAATGTCAACAATGCACGGAGGTGACATTTACATTGAGAGAAGTGTATACATGCAACAAAAGCACCTCCAGTGTAATTCCTTTAAATAACATTATGTCTCTAGAAAAATCGCATGACATTTGATAGAACGAGTATGATGTTTCTAAGTGGACTGGATATCACAATGGCATATAAATGCCACTCTTGCATTTCCTTAAACAATAGAAAAGAAATATGCTGTGTATAGTAAAAGCAGATATGAACAGGTCTGCAGGTCTGCATCTTAAGATTTAAATTAATAATAATGCTGTTTTAATTGGCAAATAAACAAAGGTTTAAATTAAATGTTGAACAGAAAGCAGAAAAACCAAAGCAAACATGGAAATCATTCAGTTGTGATGCATTTGTATTCAAATTCTGATACAGAAAACTGTAAAATTATTCTGTGCTGTTGCAGCAGGGCTATGTATTATTTGACCAAAATAAGAGGGATCATACAAAATGCATGTTATTTTTTATTTAGGACTGACCTGAATAAGATATTTCACATAAAAGATGTTTACATATAGGTCACAAGAGAAAATAATAGTTGAATTTATAAAAATGACCCTTTTCAAAAGGATTCTTAATACTGTTGTTACCTGAATGATCCACAGCTTTTTTTTTTTTTTAGACTGCTCACTTTTCTTCAGAAACATCCTTCAGGTTTTCAGCATTTTTGTGTATTTGAACCTTTTCCAACAATGACACATGATTTTGAGGTCCATCTTGAAGACAACTGATATGCAACAATTACAGAAGGTTCAAACGCACACTGATGCTTCAGAAGGAAAAACGATGCATTAAGAGCAGGGTTGTAAACTTTTGAAAAGAATGAAGATGTGTACATTTTTCTTATTTTGCCTGAATATCATATTTTTTTCATGTCTCTGTGTTTTTCAAGGACAGAGCAGCTGGGAATTCATGGCACACATTTTAAATCATATTTAATTAATAAAAGATGCAATTTTGCTCTGTTTCCTGTTTTTGTTAAAATCACCAATAAAATAAAATAATGAGCGGCATGTAGAAATGAGGGTGTTTGATATTCCAAAGCTGGGCTGTAGTATTGTCATTGTATGTATTGCAGAGCAAGGGAGTTTGAAATAAGCGAACAGACACGACTTGGATAAAACGCAGAAAAGCCTGTGAAAGTTGGCTGTGATCTGCCATGACCCAGATATGGTATTTCATCCAAAAATAAAACATGCAGCAGGGATAGTAATGAAGGCAATTCACCACCACACTGTACAAATAATAAAAGAGAGGAATTCATTTATTAACGCCACTTGTGTATTTCAATTATCATAATGATTTTTAGTTAAGTCTTCTGACTTTTAACTATTTCATGGACATTAGGTTTTATCCTGTGTAGTATGTGGCATGTTTCTGAACAAATATGTTTGAAAAATCCAGATACTGTTGTAAGGAATGTTATATTCTCAAAGGAGAAAAATGTGTACTTAATAATGAGTGTGAGAGATATATTTTGGTTGTGTTGTGATGCTGACAGCACAACGGCACTGGGAAAGGAGGAAGCTCTTGTACAAAAAAGGCTGTTTGGACACATCTACTCTGATTTCAATTCTAAATTAAATTTGAAAAGTAATACAAATAAGATATCTGAGTTTTGAACTTTAAATACACAGTAACTACCACTGTGTAAATTAAGTAGGATATTTTTTGCACATTTAATGTGTAATTTAACTAAACTCATTAATACTATTAAAAAAAAAAAGATAAATCTGTTTCTCTTAGGAGCTATCAAGACGTTGTTAAGTCTGTTCTATCCATAGAGGCATCATTTAAATATATATATATATATTTTAAGTTTGTTTGCTTTCCAGATATAGTGGAAGATGAATGTGAATTACCTGATAAATTTTTAAATACAGTTGAAGTCAAAAGTTTACCTTGCAGAATCTGCAAAATGTTAATTATCCAAAATAAGCAGGATTGTACAAAATGCATGTTTTTATTTAGTACTGACCTGAATAAGATATTTCACATAAA